>OU342741.1:402806413-404200604 GCA_910589775.1 Avena eriantha
TGGTTAATGAAAGAACACGCGCAATGACACTAGGTGTGGTTCATGAAAATAACAGACATGCAATGACACTGGTGGATCCTTATGTGGTTTGTTTAGAGGAACAGACATGCAATGACTCTAGATATGGTTCATGAAACAATAGACATGCAATGACACCGGGTGTGGTTCATGAAAATAACAGACATGCAATGACTTATGTGGTTTGTTTATAAGAACACACATGCAATGACACTGGGTGTGGTTCATGAAAAGAACAGATAGGCAATGACACTGGTGGATCCTTATGTGGTTTGTTTAGAAGAACACACATGCAATGACACTTGGTGTGGTTCATGAAAAGAACAGACATGCAATGACACTGGTGGATCCTTATGTGGTTTGTTTAGAGGAACGGACATGCAATGACTCTAGATATGGTTCATGAAAAGAACAGACATGCAATAACACCGGGTGTGGTTCATGAAAAGAACAAACATGCAATGACTTATGTGGTTTGTTTAGAAGAACACACATGCAATGACACTGGGTGTGGTTCATGAAAAGAACAGATAGGCAAGGACACTGGTGGATCCTTATGTCGTTCTTTTAGAAGAACGCACATGCAATGAAACTGGGTGTGGTTCATGAAAAGAACATACACACAATAACACTGGTGGATCCTTATGTGGTTTGTTTAGAGGAACAAACATGCAATCACACTAGGTGGATCCATATGTGGTTTATGGAAGTAACAAACATGCAATGACTCTAGCTGTGATTCATGAAAAGAACAGACATGCAATGACACTGGTGGATCCTTATGTGGTTCATGAAAAGAACAGACAGGCAATGACACTGGTGGACTCTAGCTGTGGTTCATAAAAATAAAAGACATGCAATGACACTGGTGGATCCATATGTGGTTTGTCAGGAGAACACACATGCAGTGACACTGGTTGTGGTTCATGAAAAGAACAGATATGGAATGACATCGGTGGATCCTTGTGTGGTTTATGGAAGTAACAAACATGCAATGACTCTAGCTATGGTTAATGAAAAGAACACGCATGCAATGACACTGGGTGTGGTTCATGAAAAGAACAGACATGCAATGACACTGATGGATCCTTATGTGGTTTGTTTAGAGGAACAGACATGCAATGACTCTAGATATGGTTCATGAAAAGAACAGACATGCAATGACACCGGGTGTGGTTCATGAAAATAACAGACATGCAATGACCTATGTGGTTTGTTTAGAAGAACACACATCCAATGACACTGGGTGTGGTTCATGAAAAGAACAGATAGGCAATGACACTGGTGGATCCTTATGTGGTTTGTTTAGAAGAACACACATGCAATAACACTGGGTGTGGTTCATGAAAATAACAAACATGCAATGACACTGGTGGATCCTTATGTGGTTTGTTTAGAGGAACGGACATGCAATGAATCTAGATATGGTTCATGAAAAGAACAGACATGCAATGACACCGGGTGTGGTTCATGAAAAGAACAAACATGCAATGTGACTTATGTGGTTTGTTTAGAAGAAGACACACGCAATGACACTAGGTGTGGTTCATGAAAAGAACAGATAGGCAATGACATCGGTGGATCCTTGTGTGGTTTATGGAAGTAATAGACATGCAATGACTCTAGCTATGGTTAATGAAAAGAACACGCATGCAATGACACTGGGTGTGGTTCATGAAAAGAACAGACATGCAATGACACTGGTGGATCCATATGTGGTTTGTTTAGAGGAACAGACATGCAATCACTCTAGGTGGATCCATATGTGGTTTATGGAATTAAAAGACATGCAATGACACTGGGTGGGGTTCATGAAAAGAACAGACATGCAATGACACTGGTGGATCCTTATGTGGTTTGTTTAGAGGAACAGATATGCAATGACTCTAGATATGGTTCATGAAAAGAACAGACATGCAATGACACCGGGTGTGGTTCATGAAAAGAACAGACATGCAATTACTTATGTGGTTTGTTTAGAAGAACACACATGCAATGACACTGGGTGTGGTTCATGAAAAGAATAGATAGGCAATGACACTGGTGGATCCATATGTGGTTTGTTTAGAAGAACACACATGCAATGACACTGGGTGTGGTTCATGAAAAGAACAGACACGCAATGACAATGGTGGATCCTTATGTTGTTTGTTTAGTGGAAAATACATGCAATCACACTAGGTGGATCGATATGTGGTTTATGGAATTAAAAGACATGCAATGACTCTAGCTGTGATTCATGAAAAGAACAGACATGCAATGATTATAGTGGATCCTTATGTGGTTCATGAAAAGAACAGACATGCAATGACACTGGTGGATCCTTATGTGGTTTGTTTAGAGGAACAGACATGCAATCACACTAGGTGGATCCATATGTGGTTTATGGAAGTAACACACATGCAATGACTCTAGGTGTGATTCATGAAAAGAACACACATGCAATGACACTGGTGGATCCTTATGTGGTTCATGAAAAGAACAGATAGGCAATGACACTGGTGGACTCTAGCTGTGGAGCATGAGAAGAACACACAACCAATGCCACTCGGTGGATCCTTATGTGGTTTGTCAGGAGAACATACACATGCAGTGACACTGGGTGTGGTTAATGAAAAGAACATACATGCAATGACATTAGTGGATCCATGTGTGGTTCATGGAAGTAACAGACATGCAATGACTCTAACTGTGGTTAATGAAAAGAACACGCATGCAATGACACTAGGTGTGGTTCATGAAAATAACAGACATGCAATGACACTGGTGGATCCTTATGTGGTTTGTTTAGAGGAACAGACATGCAATGACTCTAGATATGGTTCATGAAAAGAATAGACATGCAATGACACCGGGTGTGGTTCATGAAAATAACAGACATGCAATGACTTATGTGGTTTGTTTATAAGAACACAGATGCAATGACACTGGGTGTGGTTCATGAAAAGAACAGATAGGCAATGACACTGGTGGATCCTTATGTGGTTTGTTTAGAAGAACACACCTGCAATGACACTTGGTGTGGTTCATGAAAAGAACAGACATGCAATGACACTGGTGGATCCTTATGTGGTTTGTTTAGAGGAACGGACATGCAATGACTCTAGATATGGTTCATGAAAAGAACAGACATGCAATAACACCGGGTGTGGTTCATGAAAAGAACAAACATGCAATGACTTATGTGGTTTGTTTAGAAGAACACACATGCAATGACACTGGGTGTGGTTCATGAAAAGAACAGATAGGCAAGGACACTGGTGGATCCTTATGTCGTTCTTTTAGAAGAACGCACATGCAATGAAACTGGGTGTGGTTCATGAAAAGAACATACACACAATGACACTGGTGGATCCTTATGTGGTTTGTTTAGAGGAACAAACATGCAATCACACTAGGTGGATCCATATGTGGTTTATGGAAGTAACAAACATGCAATGACTCTAGCTGTGATTCATGAAAAGAACAGACATGCAATGACACTGGTGGATCCTTATGTGGTTAATGAAAAGAACAGACAGGCAATGACACTGGTGGACTCTAGCTGTGGTTCATAAAAATAAAAGACATGCAATGACACTGGTGGATCCATATGTGGTTTGTCAGGAGAACACACATGCAGTGACACTAGGTGTGGTTCATGAAAAGAACATACATGCAATGACATCGGTGGATCCTTGTGTGGTTTATGGAAGTAACAGACATGCAATGACTCTAGCTATGGTTAATGAAAAGAACACGCATGCAATGAACATACATGCAATGACACTAGTGGATCCTTATGTGGTTTGTTTAGAGGAAGAGACATGCAATGACTCTAGATATGGTTCATGAAAAGAACAGACATGCAATGACACTAGGTGTCGTTCATGAAAAGAACAGACATGCAATGACTTATGTGGTTTTTTTAGAAGAACACGCATGCAATGACACTGGGTGTGGTTCATGAAAAGAACATACATGCAATGACACTGGTGGATATCCTTATGTGGTTTGTTTAGAGGAACACACATGCAATGACACTGAGTGTGGTTCATGAAAAGAACATACACACAATGACACTGGTGGACCCTTATTTGGTTTGTTTAGAGGAACAGACATGCAATCACACTAGGCGGATACGTATGTGGTTTATGGAATTAAAAGACATGCAATGACTCTAGCTGTGATTGATGAAAAGAATAGACATGCAAAGACATTGGTGGATCCTTATGTGGTTCATTAAAAGAACAGATAGGCAAAGACACTGGTGGATCCTTATGTGGTTTGTTTAGAAGAACACACATGCAATGACACTGGGTGTGGTTCATGAGAAGAACAGACACGCAATGACACTGGTGGATCCTTATGTGGTTTGTTTAGTGGAAAATACATACAATCACACTAGGTGGATCCATATGTGGTTTATGGATGTAACAGACATGCAATTACTCTAGTTGTGATTCATGAAAAGATCAGACATGCAATGACACTGGTGGATCCATGTGTGGTTCATGGCAAGAACAGACATCCAATGACACTGGTGGACTCTAGCTATGGTTCATGAAAAGAACAAACATGCAATGACACTGGTGGATCCATATGTGGTTTGTCAGGAGAACACACATGTAGTGACACTGGATATGGTTCATGAAAAGAACAGACATGCAATGACATCGGTGGATCCTTGTGTGGTTTATGGAAGTAACATACATGCAATGACTCTAGCTATGCTTAATGAAAAGAACACACATGCAATGACACTAGGTGTGGTTCATGAAAAGAACAGACATGCAATGACACTGGTGGATCCTTATGTGGTTTGTTTAGAGGAACATACATGCAATGACTCTAGATATGGTTCATGAAAAGAACATACATGCAATGACACCGGGTGTGGTTCATGAAAAGAACATACATGCAATGACTTATGTGGTTTGTTCAGAAGAACACACATGCAATGACATTGGGTGTGGTTCATGAAAAGAACAGATAGGCAATGACACTGGTGGATCCTTATGTGGTTTGTTTAGAAGAACACACATGCAATGACACCGGGTGTGGTTCATGAAAAGAATAGACACGTAATGACACTGGTGGATCCTTATGTGGTTTGTTTAGAGGAACAGACATGAATCACACTAGGTGGATCTATATGTGGTTTATGGAATTAAAAGACATGCAATGACATTGGGTGTGGTTCATGAAAAGAACAGACATGGAATGACACTGGTGGATCCTTATGTGGTTTGTTTAGAGGAACTTAACATGCAATGACTCTAGATATGGTTCGTGAAAAGAATAGACATGCAATGACACCGGGTGTGGTTCATGAAAAGAACAGATAGGCAATGACTTATGTGGTTTGTTTAGAAGAACACAGATGCAATGACACTAGGTGTGGTTCATGAGAAGAACAGATAGGCAATGCAACTGGTGGATCCTTATGTGGTTTGTTTAGAAGAACACACATTCAATGACACTGGATTTTGGTTCATGAAAAGAACAGACACGCAATGACACTGGTCGATCCTTATGTGGTTTGTTTAGAAGAACATACATGCAATCACACTAGGTGGATCCATATGTGGTATATGGAACTAAAAGACATGCAATGACTCTAGCTGTGATTCATGAAAAGAACAGACATGCAATGACACTGGTGGATCCTTATGTGGTTTGCTTAGAGGAACAGACATGCAATCACACTAGGTGGATCCATATGTGGTTTATGGAAGTAACACACATGCAATGACTCTAGCTGTGATTCATGAAAAGAATAGACATACAATGACACTAGTGGATCCTTATGTGGTTCATGAAAAGAACAGACAGGCAATGCCACTGGTGGACTCTAGCTGTGGTTCATGAAAAGAACAGACATGCAATGACACTGGTGGATCCATATGTGGCTTGTCAGGAGAACACACATGAAGTGACACTTGGTGTGGTTCATTAAAAGAACATACATGCAATGACATCGGTGGATCCTTTTGTGGTTTATGGAAGTAACAGACATGCAATGACTCTAGCTATGGTTAATGAAAAGAACACGCATGCAATGACACTGGGTGTGGTTCATGAAAAGAACAGACATGCAATGACACTGGTGGATCCTTATGTGGTTTGTTTAGAGGAACATACATGCAATGACTCTAGATATGGTTCATGAAAAGAACAAACATGCAATGACACTGGGTGTGGTTCATGAAAAGAACATACATGCAATGACTTATGTGGTTTGTTTAGAAGAACACACATGCAATGACACTGGGTGTGGTTCATGAAAAGAACAGATAGGCAATGACACTGGTGGATCCTTATGTGGTTTGTTTAGAAGAACACACATGCAATGACACTGGGTGTGGTTCATGAAAAGAACAGACACGGAATGACACTGCTGGGTCCTTATGTGGTTTCTTTAGAGGAATAGACAAGCAATCACACTAGGTGGATCCATATGTGGTTTATGGAATTAAAAGACATGCAATGACTCTAGCTGTGATTCATGAAATAACAGACATGCAATGACACTGGTGGATCCTTATGTGTATCATGAAAAGAACAAACAAACAAAGACACTAGTGGATCCTTATGTGGTTTGTTTAGAAGAACACACATGAAATGACACTGGGTGTGGTCCATGAGAAGAATACACATCCAATGACACTTGTGGATCCTTATGTGGTTTGTTTAGAGGAATAGACATGCAATCACACTAGGTGGATCCATATGTGGTTTATGGAAGTAACAGACATGCAATGACTCTAGCTGTGATTGATGAAAAGATCGGACATGCAATGACAATGGTGGATCCATGTGTGGTTCATGGGAAGAACAGACATCCAATGACGGTGGTGGACTCTAGCTGTGGTTCATGAAAAGAACAGACATGCAATGAAACTAGTGGATCCATATGTGGTTTGTCAGGAGAACACACATGCAGTGACACTGGGTGTGGTTCATGAAAAGAACAGACATGCAATGACATCGATGGATCCTTGTGTGGTTTATGGAAGTAACAAACTTTCAATGACTCTAGCTATGGTTAATGAAAAGAACAAGCATGCAATGGCACTGGGTGTGGTTCATGAAAAGAACAGACATGCAATGAGACTGGTAGATCCTTATGTGGTTTGTTTAGAGGAACATACATGCAATGTCTCTAGATATGGTTCATGAAAAGAACAGACATGCAATGACACCGGGTGTGGTTCATGAAAAGAATAGACATGCAATGACTTATGTGGTTTGTTTAGAAGAACACACATGCAATAACACTGGGTGTGGTTCATGAAAAGAACAGATAGGCAATGACACTGGTGGATCCTTATGTGGTTTGTTTAGAAGAACACACATGCAATGACACCGGCTGTGGTCCATGAAAAGAACAGACACGCAATGACACTAGTGGATCCTTATGTGGTTTGTTATAGGAACATACATGCAATCACACTAGGTGGATCCATATGTGGTTTATGGAATTAAAAGACATGCAATGACTATAGCTGTGATTCATGAAAAGAACAGACATGCAATGACACCGGTGGATCCACGTGTGGTTCATGAAAAGAACAGACAGGCAAAGACACTGGTGGATCCTTATGTGGTTCATGAAAAGAACTGACATGCAGTGACACTAGGTGTGGTTCATGAGAAGAACATACATGCACTGACACTGGGTGTGTTTCATGAAAAGAACAGACATGCAATGACACTGGTGGATCCTTATGTGGTTTGTTTAGAAGAACACACATGCAATGACACTGGTGGATCCATGTGTGGTTTATGAGAAGAACACACATCCAATGAACTCTAGTGGATCTATCTTGGCATAATTTGATGTATTCCACGATGTATTTCATTGTACAAGACACTTTTCATTTTTATACTACTCAGTTTTGTCCTTGGTTTTATGTGGAACTAATTAGTTTTGCCCACCCCCTCTATATCTTTTGTAGAAGCCAAAAACTTTGCTCACCCTGTCTGCTACTCCCTGATTGGTTGTCACAGTTGTCACGTAGATCGTGCGCACCAACCGTTGATTCTGTGCGATCCAACGATGATCGTTGCACACCTCGTGCCCTTCACAGTACAACGTGAGACAGCACGGACGTCTCCCTCTGCGAGACTTCTACAGGAAGGAACACGATGTCGTCCATGGAAAAAGTCGTCGAGCGGTCATGGCAAGTTTAATCAAGTCTGAAAAGCCTACTACTGCTACTACAACTCATGCACAGGGCAACGGGGTCATCGAGTGCACGGTTGTCGTCCGAACGCTGCAATTTATTGCCACTTGATTTTAATCAGACATATCCCATTTTTACGCAGCGCTCTCAATCTCACTTCCAACTGGGCCCTATCGCTAGTAAATTCCATGAGTCAAGGGCCCCCTCGAGTAGATCTAACGTTGCTAGAAATTAGTTCCACGCCACTTGCATGCAGTGGAATCGAGGTCTGCCATGAGCGTGTTTTCAATGCAGCTCTAAAGTGGAGATCGTGGCAGTTTCAAAAAAAGGGAACCGAAAAAAGGGTGGAGATCATGGTAGCCCCCCCCCCCCCCCCCGCCCACCACACGTGTCCACTCGAGGACTACGAACGGTCCGGTGTTTATAACCGCCTCGACCTTCTTCTTCTATGAGCTCGTGTCATTCCCCCCCAGTCTGTCTAGTCCCAAGACCCCAATCTACACCTGCCGCGCGCACCGAAGCTCCCTCGTTTGCACTACCTCCTTCCCTTGGTGCGCCATGAAGCGTACGCGTGGAGAAGATCCGGAGGTGAAGCCAGTTGAAGGCGCAGCAGCAGATGGCTCGGTCATTGCCAAGCAGGAAGAGGCGTCTTCTCCGGGCACGAACGCCGCTCGTCGCTGTGCCGTCGAGGGTGCGAACTCATCGGTCCAGCTAGTAGCCATCGCCGCCGGGCAACAGGTGGTAGCCGTCGCTGCCGAGCAGCAGTTGGTAGCCGTCGCCGCCGAGCAGCAGGTGGTAGCCATCGCCGCCGAGCAGCAGGTAGTAGCCATCGCCGCCGAGCAGCAGGTGGCTGACAACGTCGTGGCCGACAACATCGTGGTGCCAGCGGCAGATCTGGATGGGGGGCAGGCGGCAGGCGGAGGCAATCCGATGATCTACAACGACGACCCCATCGTAGTTCAAAAAAATCTTCGATGCAATCACAGAGAATGATGAGTTCGAGGAGGAGGTCCCTGATGAGGAGTCCGAGGTACTACATTTCTAGCTTCTCTAGTCACAGCCGCAATTTTCACTATTCATACATAGATTTTGCTCAATCGTGTACAGATTCTTTTGCTCTTGAAGTAGGGTAGTATATATATGATTCTAATCGGTTGATTGATGCATCTGCCATCTAGTCACAAAACCCCAATCCATATAGTCACAAAACCCCAATCTGCTCATCTGTCATCTAGTTGAGTTTGCTAGTTGAGTGTTGATTTCGATACACAGCAGGCCTATAACATTACATTTCTATTCCTTACTGAGCCCAATGATTCAATTTTGCCCCAAAATAGTGCAAGGGCATCGGATGGTCTCGTTTTCTTAGGGATGGTTAGTGGCCCTAAGGCAGCAATGCACATAAACAATATAGGTTGTGCTGTTGGTATTTTGGTTCTCCGACTCCATCGCTGAAAAAATAGAGGCCCTAATTTTTTTCTCTCATATGGAACCTAAATATATAATATTTGTATTGTTTCTGATCTATGAATGCGTTGTATGATGCATTTGTATATCCCTGAATAAGTAACATTATAAGTAGAGCACACGTTTATAGCAATGGTATACAATTTATCAATTTTCTCCCATAAGTGTTTCCCTTTTTGTGACAAGCAGTGTTCCTTATAATAATATTTTTGTTCTTCCGTGAACCCACCTTGCCAATAAGATTCAGTTTCAAAGAAACCAACCATTGATAGAAAGCATGATAAAGCAAGACAATAATAGACCAACGAAAATAACAACTAGAGTAGGAACTAATTTTTTTTGTATTATTGATAAAGAAACAAGCAAACAAGGCAGAAATAAACTAAGCTTGAACAATAGTCATTCCAAGTGGACTTGATAAATAAATCTATGCTCCCCGACAATGGCGCCAGAAAATAGTCTTGATGACCCACAAGTATAGGGGGTGTATCGCAGTATTTTCAAGGGAAGTGAAACCCAATTTATTGATTCGACACAAGGGGAGCCAAAGAATATTTATAAGCCTTAACAATTGAGTTGTCAATTCAGCTGCACCTGGAAATAATCTTGCTCACAGCAGTTTATCAGTAGCAACATTTTTGTAGTAGGAGTAGTAAAGTAATAGCAATAGTAAAGTAAAGACAGTAGTAACAGTAGGATTATAGCGCCGTAGGCATAGGGATGGATGGACGGGCGTTGCATGGACAAGACAATTCACATGGCAATCAAGACATAGGGCAATTGCAGATAAATAAGATAAAGCATCCAAGTACTAGATAATCATAGGCATGTGTTCTATATATAGTCATACGTGCTCGCAATGAGAACTTGCACAACATCTTTTGTCATGCCTGTCCGTTTGCAGCGGGGCCTCAAGGGGACTACTGGAAATTAAGGTGCTCCTTTTAATAGAGCACCGGAGCAAAGCATTAACATTCTGTGAACACATGTGATCCTCACATCAAAGCCATTCCCTCCGGTTATCCCGATTTCTGTCACTTCTGGGCCTTTGGTTCCGCATAACAACGTGTGTATACAGCTTGCAGGTAAGACCATAAAGAATACTATCATAATGAATCAATAACATGTTCAGATCTGAAATCATGGCACTCGGGCCCTAGTGACAAGCATTAAGCATAACAAGTCGCAACAAAGTCAAAAAGCACTAATAGAAGATACTAGGCACCATGCCCTATCAATCCGATGCCATTACATGAACGATCTCATCCAATCCCTACCATCCCCATAGCCTACAGCGGTGGATTGCTCACTCATAGATGGGGGAAACATGGATGGTCGATGGAGAAGCGATGGTGACGTTGATGGCGATGATCTCCTCCAATTCCCCGTCCTGGCAGGGTGCTAGAACGGAGTTTCTGGTTCCGAATCGCAAAATATGGTGGTGGCAGGGGAGCAGAACTCTTTCTGGAAAAACGTCGAACCCCCCCCCCTGAGTTTTTAGGTGAGAAGATAACTTATAGGCGAAGGGGGACTGAGGGGGTGCCTGGGGTGGCCAGACCAGCCCCTGGCGTGGCCAAGCCTGGCCCGCGTGGCCAGGTGGTGTGGTCGGGCCCCCAGCCCCTCCCCGTCTCGTATTCTGTCTCCTGGTGTCCCTCGGTGAAAAACTGACTTTGGCTTTTGTCCCATCCAATTCCAAGAATATTCATTTTCTGACTTTCCTAGAACAAAAAACAGCAGAAAACAGGCAGCTGGCACTGTGGCTCTTGTTGTTATGTTAGTCCAAGAAATCGTATGAAAAGTACTCCAAAGTGTGGACAAACATAAGAAAGTAGATAAAACCAAGCATGGAACATCAAAAATTATGGATACGTTTGCAACGTATCACTGCTCAAATTCTTCATCACGTCGTGTCTTACTGGGCGATCTCCTGGTCCACGGGCAACTCGTCTTCAACACCGTCTCCTTCGAGAAGCTGATGTCGCCGTCACTGAACCAACAGCTTCTTCATCTACAAACGATCGGTACATGTGTTGTGTTCCGATCTGACATTTTAGTATGGCCATCATTGCAAATGTTTTAGTATGGCTACTGTTCATGTTGATTAATACATCTAGTATGTTAGAGTTTCACGTGATCATTGAAGTCATGTTTTATATTCTAGAATTAATTGTGGAAATTATGCCTAATAATCCAACAATCCAAAAACCTTATTACTCTAGGAAATTTGCCGAGTTAAACATGGGACACCTGGCTGATGCTATGAAGCTGAAAAAGTTTACCGATGTGCATTTTAAGAGGTGGCAGTATAAGAACACTATGTGGCTGCAAGCTCTAAAACTATTCGAGGCCAGTGAGGGTTTACCTGAAGGAACTATATCAGACGAGGATGTGGTCTCAGTGTTCTTGATAACAAGCTATTTGACGTGTATATGCACATCAAAAACGCAAAAGAGCTGTATGAGGAACTGGACGCTAAGTTCAGTGTAGCAGATGCTGGCAGTGAACTATATATTATGAAGAGTTTTCATGATTACATGATAGTTAACAACCGTTCTGTAGTCGAATAGGCTCATGAGATACAATACTTTTCCAAGGAGCTTGAAATCCTTAAGTGTATATTACCCGACAAGTTTGTGGCTGGGTGCATTATTGCAAAGTTGCCTTCTTCATGGAGGAACTTAGCCACAACTCTCAAGCATAAGAGGCAAGAGGTATTGGTTGAAAACCTGATATCTTCCTTAGATATTGAGGAGAAGGGTCCAGCCAAGGACCCTTCTGAGAAAGGAGGCGAGGGTCAGTCTAGCGCCAATATGGTGCAGGAGAAGACCTTCGGCAAGAACAAAGGGAACTATAAACCCTCCTTCAGTAAGACTGAAAAACTACAACCTTCAAGAATACGAAGCCAAAAAAGGCCAAGCTAGGTTGCTTTACCTATGGAGAGCTCGGACACTTTTCCAAGGACTGCCCAAAACGTGCACATCATAGAGGGAAAAAAGGGAAGACATGTGCTCGATCTATTCTGGGGGTAGCTCCATGTGTCTTCGAGTATATTAGCTCGTCATGCATTTGGGTAGGCAATAACCAGGAAGGATAAGTGCCAAAAAATGAGGCGAAGTGACTGGTGGAGTGGGCAACAAAACAAGGGGAATGGCCTGCCCACAGGGATGGACGGATGGTGTAGATCTTGAGTCATTTCGGCTTCATTGATGGCAAGTCTTCCCCAACACCTTATGATCCCAGTGTGATATTACGGAAAAACAAGAAAGAGCCGAAAGAAAAATTGAGATACTCTCAAATCATTGGCTCACTCATCCACTTAGCTAGCATGACAAGACCCAGCATCTCTTTTATTATGAGCAAGTTGAGTAGGTTCATGTCTAACCCAGGTACTGAACATTGGTGTGCACTTGAAAGGGTCATGCGCTATCTATGTGGTACAATGAGTCATGGGATTCAATATTCAGGGCATCCAATGGTGCTTTAAGGGTATAGAGATGCGAACTGGATCTCGGATGTAGATGAACTCTACGCCACTAGTCGGTATGTATTTACCTTTGGGGGTGGCCTAGTATCATGGAGATCTAGCAAACAAACCATATTGACAAGGTCAACCATGGGAGTAGAACTTGCTGCTTTATACACATCCACTATAGAGTCAGAATAGCTGCGTGAACTCTTGATGGACTTGCCTGTTGTTGGAAAACCTATACCGGCCATCCTCTTAAATTGTGACAATCAAACTGTTAATATCAAAGTGAACAATTCTAATGATAAGGCGGAGTCATCAAGACACGTCAAAAGACGTTTGAATTCTGTCAGGAAATTGAGAAACTCCAAAGTAATTACTATTATGTATATTAAAACTAACAAAAACCTAGCAGATCCCTTTACGAAGGGACTATCACGAAAAGTGATAGAATGTGCATTGAGAGAGATGGTTTGAGACCCATGGATGTTACACAGTAGTGGTAACCCAACCTTTATGATCGGAGATCCCGTGAATTAGGACCTGAGAAGAACAAGTGATAGAAGAGAATATTAGACAACCCTCTCTATGTGAAAATGCATAACTCTCTAAAGCTGTAAGGCAGGTTGGCAACATGCCTTAATGTGTTTCTATTGGCTATGATTAGCAAAAATGTTGTCCTACAGAGCATTCCTTGAAACAACACACCTATAAGAGTTCCGATTGTTAAACGTCTCAATCTATGAGATTTGGATGATCTCTAGTAAACTCATGAAGAGACCAAGTAGTATGACGCATATGCTACACCCGCGGGGTTGGCTACTGGTAGCCAGGTACTAGTTATGACTTTGTGTGAAATATAAAAGAACCAAATTTGCAATTCAAGGTTCATCCATTGTTCCAGTTGCTGCGTAGCTCAAGGATCTAGGAAAGAGTTCAACTTAATAGTCTCTATTGAAATACTGGTATATAAATAAGTAGTGAGGATTAACAAATCTTCAAATGGAAATTTGAAATCTTGTGGGGGATTGTTAGAAATAATGGGCTAAATTATATAGGTCCATGTAGATTTTAGACTTTTCCTAAATCTCAAAGCCCATGTTTGTGGCAGCTCACATTTGTTTGGGATGTTTGGGGCAGCTCAAATGAGAATGGAGTGGGAGCTAAAGTTTAGTCTCACATGGAAAGTTGGAAGAGAATTGCACCATCTTATAAGGTGGAGTGTTTCACCACCTAGTAAAGTGAGTGATAAGAGGAGAGCGTTGTCCGTCTCGTCACGACACGCGCGCCGCGGGTTGCGGTTATCTCGCCGAGCCGAGCAGGTCAGAGGGTGAATAAGGTTTTGGAAAGCGCTTTGCGTAATTGCTCAAGTTTTTCATTATGGTGCATCTTCCTGGGCGATCTCCTAGTCAATAGGCGACTCGTCTTCAACATCGTCTCCTTCCAGAAGGTGTTGTCTCCATCACTGCACCAATGGCTTCTTCATCTACAAATGACCGGTACGTGTACTGTGTTCCGATCTGCCATTTCAGTATGGCTGTCGTTGTGGATGTTTTAGTATGGCTACTATTCATGTTCATTAATACATCTAGTATGTTAGAGTTTCATGTGATCGTAGTTGTTACCGTCATATTTTATATTCTGAAGTTAATTGTGAAAATTATGCCTAATAACCCAACAAGGTGAATGGATAGTCCCTTGCAGCAGCGCACAACACAAGCAACCCCTCATCTCCCATGGCGCGGCGGAGCTCGGCGATGGTGCCACGCGTGTAGGGGTGGAGCGCGGAGCAGTAGGGAGCCCTCCCGCGCGCAACTAGGGAGAAGGCCGGGTCGACGCGCTCATGAAGAGGAGCAAGGCAGGCGCGGCGCGTCGTCAGAGGTATGGTAGGAGGAGAGGGCTTCCTATAGTGGCACAGTGGCTGTGCGTTTTCTAGGCCCGACAGCTCAACGGGGAAGACAAAGGAATATAAGAGGATATGATCGTCAAAAGGATAAGGTACCAGGACCCACCATAGAGTTCGTTTCTCTCCACGACTCATGGGCGAGAGGCGCATGGGAACGACCCGAGGGATCATGACACGTTATCCCTGGAGTAGTATCGTCTTTCATTTTTTTAATGGAAAATTATGGGCACATACCTTTCTTAGCTCCGTTTCATGCTAATACTACACTTCTGTATTCGTATGGACACATTTGATTGATGTAAGAGGTTAGTGTCACATGAGCATTTATTGAAACGGTAGCGACGTCGTTTGTTATCTTCGTCGAGGAGTCATCCGGTTAAAAGACAATCTTGTTAAACGAAATTAGGATAAAAGTACAAGCTGTTTTTTTGCACCATGATGAGACAATTAAATATCTATTCTTTCGGCCTTACAAATCAAAATCCATTCTTTCAATTCAAATTTGTCGTTTTTCATGACCAGTCATCCAACTTGAATCTACCATGTAGTGTTGCTCACATTTTTGGCAACTAGCCGCACGGTATTGATCATGTAATTAGAATTTTTATTAGGGCGGGAGAGCTTGTCATTATTTGATTGCTTTGACTATCTAGAATTGATATGGTTTTTAATGCTAATTTTTTCTCCTATGCAGACTATCTCTGGTGGACCAATATGATCCGTTTATAACCATCTCTATAGCGTGTTGAGAACCGCGACCTGTTTACGGAGGTCTTTACACGGTTGGTGTAGACAACAACGAATATTTTATCTAACATGGATGGCATCGTGATCTACGGATCAGAGTTCGGGTGTAATGTTTAAATCTTTTAACTAATAAAGTGCTCTTTGTAATGTTTAAATCTTTCATCCTGTCGGCACGCAACCATGTGCTTCATGCACTCCTACTGTTCCCATGGCTCGAACAAAGGAGGTAGATGGTGATCCTAGTGGTGTTCATTCGACTGATTCTTGTTGTTGATCATCCAAGATCTGGTTACCAATGAGTTCCAGATTCCTTCGCCAACGGTTTTCACGGATTTGCTATGGTGCTCCGAGGCCATTAGTGGATGGGACATGGTCGTGCACGAATGCAACTTTCATCTTGTGTGGTTTCAAGTGGATGTTTCGCGGAGATACGCTTCTCGTTAACACCATGGGACACATCGATGCTTGTGATTTCCACGATGCTGGCAAAGCTGGGGAATGTCAAGATAACTTTGACTGAAAGATTAGAAGGTATTAGCGGATGCGAAGCCTTGAGACGATAAAGGCACTGCTTCACAAGCCGTTGTGGGGGCATGTCTCAGATCGCACACGTGCATGTGAGCCTAATAATTGATGCTTTGCAGCAGTGATCTCGTTGTGTGGGAACCACAACACTTGGATATTTCAGTTTTGGTGTTGCTATTCGAGTACCCAGTCTCGATCTCAAACATGAAAGCCTAAGATCTGATTTTTATTGGTTGTATCTAGCAAGGGTCTTTATCGAAGACATTGTTTGAAAAGTTTTCTGTGACTCTGGCCCTCTCTCAATTTATAAATACAACGCGGATCAAGTTCATCGATGACATGCACACACGTACAACCTTCAGTCCATATACTGAGATACATACAGGCAAATTCTTTTTAAATAATACATTTGTTTTCATAATTTTCACGAATAATACACGAATTCAGGTATTAACGAATCTAGCGCGGTGTCGTCTTTTGTAAAACCGACCAGATGCCGTCGGCTTTTGAACAGCCGACCGGCCTGTTGGGGGGCACCGCTGCCGTGGCAGAGAGGCGGCCGTCATTTCAAATTCCGATAGCACTAGTCGGCTATTGAAATGCGGATACCACCTTAGCTGGCCCGAAGGTTGCATGGTTCATGCGACGTGTTGATCAGTTCCCGCTTTCGCGCCATTTACCGCCCGCCACCATTTTCCGTCGTTTCTTCCCAGTGCCTCTATCAATCCGGACAATGAGATGTTATCTCTTCACCCAGTTCATCTGTCCTTCCTCTTTCTCTCGCATTTCCCTCTCCTCGCCATAAAAGAGAGCAAAGATGAGGATGATATGTTCATGCCGCCGTCCGTTGGAACCAAAGCGAGAGCTGAGTGGGACAAGAGGCAGGAAAAGAAGAAGGCGTAGTCTAAGAAGAGCAATGACAACCAGAGCAATGAAAATAAGAGTAAGGGCGAGGCATCGTCGAAGGGAAAGGGCGAGGCATCATCGATGGGAAAGGGAAAGGCATCGTGCTAGAGATAGAGATCGCTCTTATTTATGTACCGCGAGTTGTGTTGAACTGTGTTGCAAGCTATGTTGAAGTGTTTGTCGAATAAAAACTGTGAAACAATAGATATATGTCTCATACATAGATAGATATATGTCTCATGTATAGATAGATATATGTCTCATACATAGATAGATATCACTAGCACCGGTCACGGGGTTGCCCTGACACCGGTCAACTCCATCCGTACCTTCTGGGTGGCCCCACATTACGGGGAGGTAGAGTTAACCTGTCACCCTGGGTCTGTGTCTCCTGTGTGGGAAAAGGTGGTGGAGTCCGATGCGTCTGGTACAGTCCAAACCAGTCAACCTGATCCTGCTGAGTATGCTAATCCTCATCATCATTAGTTTCCCACGAACCCAAAGTGGACATGCTTGGGTCTCCATATCTTGCTGCCATGTAAAAATATTAAGTACTCAACGATTATATACTGCAACCAAAATAGATAGGAAAATGCTTACCCTAAGGATGATAGCCCATGAAGGGGACGTGCGGCTGTTGTTGCTGCCACTGGTCGAAAGTAAACTGTGGCTGCTGCTGCTGCCATGCTGAGCCTCCATCCTGGTCTAGAGGTGGTGCTCTCGGTGTCTCCTACTATGAGATCTGTGGACGAGGCCAGTGGCGTAGTGGAGCTCTTGGTGTCTTCTGCCGCGCCGAGCCTCGGAGTAGTTCCTGGTCTTGACGCGGGGTGCGCTCCTGCGTGGAGTGACGCGGTGGGCCCTCCCGCAGGGAGTGACGCGATGGGTGTTGTGCTGCTCGGTGTTAAACAACGTCTGAAACGTTGGTGCATGTTATGGTCGCATAGATACTCCGTAGTCTTTCCTCGACATGCTTGACAAAGGACTGAGCCTGCTGATGTGGTACAAGAGGAGCGGACGAGAGCGAATGTCCCCACTGATTCACTTCAGTGTGTAGCTCCCATGTCATATCGGCCTGCAATTGTATAGTACGCAAGTACACATTATGTAGGCTAGCAAGTCGAGTAACGAAGAAAAGTGTATTTACTGCTGACTGTCTGTGCTCCATAGTCGACTGGCTAGGGTGTCTCCCGTAACCATGCGCGTGGTGGATGAGACGCAACCGTGTCATGGTCATGTACCTATGTAAGTATGCACGGAATTGCTCCATATGAAATAGGCCAGTGAGCCATACGTCATTTGTTGCATTCTGCCACCCTTGGATATAACAATTAACCCGTTGAAGCCACTGAGCTGCACTTTTGTTAGTTCCCTTCCGAGGTAACATGCAATTACATGTTGTTATACCATCACTATAGAACTAAAGATATGCAATATATTAACTTACATGTGCACAACATCTGGAAGGGGGACCTCCGGACGTGGAGGATCTACCATCTGCAAAGACCGAATTGTCTCATGACCCTCTGTTGAGACATCTCCTCGACCTAAAAATCGAAGATGATCTTTGATTTAGTCAGCCAGTAGTCCTCATCTCTAGTGCACATAATAGATAACCCACAAGAATATCTTGCGTCTATCGCAGTTCTCGTGAATGGATCTCAAGTGACCGCATCCTCCCTCAACGTGTCGAACTGCTCGCTGAACGACGAGTAGCAGTGGGTTACTTGATCTCCTATGAAACGATTGGACAAAATAGTTGTTATTTTCCTTCATAGTGCAGTATCGACACTGCAATTAACTAAACATTTTAACTTGCGACGTGTCCAATGTGTACCGAATGTAGGCATGTCAATTCTCTCTTGGTCAAATAGCAGATCAGACTCATACACAACGGGTGGCTGTCCCTCGTAGATAATTGCTTTATTCTTTGTTATCTCCGGGATGCTGATAGGGAACCTCTCCCATGACCACAGCTCCAGCAATAGTGGACATCCTAGTAAGGCAGATCTTTCCTTGGTTAGCGTACATACCTCGGTATGTTGCTGCTAAGACAGCAGAACCCCAGCTCCACCGTGTGATGTTGTTCCGACACGTTGCCTCCGCGATCTCTCTAGCAAAGTGGATATAGCGTGCACTAATGGTCGAGACGTGGTTCTCGGTGAACATCACCTTCCCAAGAAGCCACATTATGTACGCCTCTAGGCTGCGCGTAATTTGTGGCTCAGTCATCGGAACGGCTGGGTACCCGAACTTCTGAATCTGCATAGGTTAATATAACAAGTTTTAGCATCGTGTGATATGAAAATAGGTCTGACAAAGACGAAGATACTGAGTAACAAACACACCTGATAGTTCTGCAACCAATCAAATTTGGGTCCATGATTTTCATACGCGAAATCCAGCCCTCCATCACGAATGTCATAGAATTGTTGGACCATTTCTTGGGCCCAATTCACCAGTGCATCCACCGGGCCCATTGGCACTCCAGCCAACGGCAGTCCCATCAGGAATGAGACATCCTGCAGTGTAGGAGCCATCTCTCCCCAGCGAAAGTGGAAAGTGTGAGTTTCGGCCGCCATCGATCCACTAAGCATGTGAGCAACGACCCGTCGTAGTGCATGTGTGTGGTCTGGAAGCCATGTTGTCGTCCTTCTATCTCCTGCATATGAGTGGTCTCAACTAGACGCACAAATGGTAATAGTCCTGCCCACTTCAACCTGCATACCAAGATAGCATAACAATTTGTTTATTTTGGCCCTCAAATATTTGAAATCCAACTAGAAATAAATGTCTCATACCTCTACAGCCAATCAGGGTGTATCATCCAGTTAGACATGGGAGTGCAAGTCACTAGGTGCTTCAAGCTCCCTGGTTCAGCAGCCAATAAAGTAGACCGGTGCTTTCTATCTATATCAGCGTTAAAGAAAGATCCTGCCATCTACATAACAGAAAATTAAAACATAGTTCTATATAGATTAGAAATTTAAAACTTAGTTCCATACGAATTACACTTAAAACATAGTTCCATACGAATTACACATTTAAAACATAGTTCCATACATATTACACACTTAATACTGCAATTTGTCAAATGCCCGTACAATGGCACAGTATAGTCTACAAATATACTTCTAATCCTATAACCGAATAATCTTGCAGCTAATAGACCACATCCAAAGCTATCGATAAACATACACAAATCACTGTAGTTAGTAAGTCTAACATCCCAAAAACCCTAATCAAGATTATCAAGTTCTAATTACCCAATTTTAGGGTTAACAAAAACTTTTATTAAGAAAATGAATATGAATGCATGTGTGTTTGCATTAGTGTAGATTTGAGTGTATGTGCCATGCTGGATTGTTCTAAATGATGTGAAATGGTTTTAAGATGAATGCTACATCATCTAGGCCAATTACAAACAAAATCCAAAGAGAAAGAAATCAAATATGAATAAATAAACCAAATGGTCATTTTGACAAAAGTAAACCACTAGGCCACTTTGTGCGTTCCTAGAAGAAGATTTCTAACAGAAACATTTCTACTTATTTTCACCCCTTGCTAGACCAAGTAAAAGTGTATCAAGGCCCACTTTACACACTTACAAAAACATCTTTCAAATCAATTAAATGGACAGTTGAAAATATAATCTAGTTCATATGTTAAGATCACACTTTTTCAAAAACCTACCAAATCAATTCCCCTTGACCTCTCCAAGCAAACATAGACTCTCAAGCTTAATTAAAAATCACTGAAAAATTTCATTCAAAAATTCCAAAGTAAAATTCATGCGGCCATTTACACAAACACCTAAGCTGCACTAATTTAACCCCTGGCTTAACTTCACTGTTGTGCACAGTAATCCTCGATCAATTGGTCTCCACTTCACTCCCTTGTCTCCCCTGAGCCTAGCTAGCACCCAGACAAGCCCCCTTCGCCGTATGCACAGTGGAGCGCCACCCAGTTTTGGCCACCGCCGACCGACCAAGGACTGCTCGCAGAAGACCACCCCACGCCCATCCAGGATGTCCAGGAGGTGCACCACAGTCCACCGCCACCCCCTGTCCACCCCACGATTGAAGCCAAGAACTGGACCACCCGAGCAGGCCGCGCCCTGCCTCTCTACTCCATGTCCAGAGCGCGCCAGCTCACCGCGCCCGACTAGCTCGCCCAGACCGTGCTTTGCCCTCACCGCGCACGCTCATGATCGCCATGATCACCATGACCTCCCAGACACCCCCGTTCGCCGCCGCATGACTGGTAGCTCCCGCACACCGTCGCAAACACCGCCGTGTCTGCGAGGAGCGCCACACGCGCCCGACCAGCCTAGACCGCTAGTGAACACCGCACTGTTGACCTACCTCCACCACGACAATAGCCGCCTGTAGGAACACCACCGTCAAGCTCACGCCGCACCGTTCGGTCCCCTCGCTGCACTATAAAAGGAGGCCACCCCCACCTCCATTCTCCATACCACTCCACTCCCCACTCCTCACAGACACTCCCACACTTCTCCCCGTAGCAAGGCGAGCACTACCGCGCCAGAATTTCACTGGAGCCCGCCGCTACTGGAGGAGAAGGGCATCATTGATCCTGACCACCCCAAGCCCTGCTATGACCGTGCCTCGCCTCGCCATCGTCTACCACATCGATTGCCCCTGTTGCCCACCCTAGCTGGAGCCTAGGTGAGCCCCGCGAGACAACCACCACCGCGTCAGGATTGATTCCTTGCCGGAGCTGTTCGTCGTCGACGATGAACCACGATCGTTGGATTAGAACTAGATCATAGGGCTCTGGTTGAAAGATACTGTTTCGCGTTAGAACAGTCGCTGACTGGTGGACCCCATCTGTCAGCAGCCCGCTGTGCTGTGCAGTACAGGTGGGCCGGCCCGTTAAGATTTCCCGCTCAGGCCTGGAAATTAAAATATTCTTTTTCCATTTAGGTTTAAACTAGTTTCTATCCACATATTCAAAAATCAATTCAGAGAGTTTCACTTAATCAAATTGCATGATTAAAATTTTGCTAGAAAGGTAATTCCATTATCTATCCAAGCCCGTTGGATTTAAATCATTTGGAGTTAGAGATATTATACAACAAAAATAATAAGACAGAGACTTTTGCAACTTCAAACATTTTTAAAAAATCAACCATAATAGCTTTTGAGTTGATTCCAACTCTCAAAAATCACATTTGATAATATTTATCTAAATATGTAAAAATATCTAGGTTTGCATGCAGTGACATTGGACTAGTACCAAAATAATGCTATTAGGGTATTTCTAGTCACTTTAAATCTATTGAATGATAATCTTAAACTTTATAAAATATGATCAACCTTTTAAATCACATTCCCGTGTATTAGAATATGTGGTGATGACATGTGTCCACATGAGCCCATATTCTAATTAGAGAATATTAAATCTTAATTAATTTCAATGAGTAGAAATTACTTTTCTCAAATAAACTAAATAAAACTAGTTCATCAAGTATGAGCCTTAGTGTGCTAAATAGAATTAGTTAAGTATTGTTTGGTGATTGTGTACCCGGTATTTATTTATAGACGATAGTACCGACCCAAGCAACGAGGAGGAGGTGTTCTACCCCGAAGAAGAGGAAGAAAACTTCAATCACTGCACCAATCAAGACAAGCCATCACTAATTGCAAGTTAACCTAAGCAAGATGCATTCAGCATGCTTTGGCTATATACCTTTGATTTATACCCATCCCAAGTTTTACTTGCAAGCTTTACTTTACCAAAGTTCTTACTTTTAGTTAGTGCTTTGTGAGTATTTGGAAAGATAGTATAGATAGCATAAAGAGTATAAATCTAGGCCTATAATAGATATCATTCTATGGCATGAGATTGAGATTAGTATCCCTCATTAGTGAACACTCTTAACTTAGTGGATAGTGCTAAGCATAAAACTTGATCACTTTAGATGGGAATACTTGGTGAAAATGATTATGATAACCTTGGAATGATGATTCATTCTATTGGAATGTTTTGACATGTGTTGAGAAACACAAATGGATTTGATGATGAAAATGTTGAGGCATGAGCCTTAGCCCTTTATAAAAATTGATGGTTGGGTTCGGATGCGATACCATTCTAATTTTACCATACAACCATAATACCTGAATTGGGTAAGGCTTAGCCGGAAGTTTATATGCATTAGTATGGGTTCCCTCGCGGAAGAGGTTTAAGCTGAGGCTACCTCTTGATGATGTCCACCTATGCAGTGCCCCGAATGGCATATGACCATGGCTGGGAGGCCAAGCTCATAGGGGAGGTACTTATACTAGAGTGCGTAAAGGAAAGGTTATGATTGATTATCCGCATAATAAGTATGATGATTCAGGGTTATCCCTGATGGATGTATCAAATTTTGTGGTGAAAGTGTACCACCTCTATAGAGTGTCAAACTATTCGAATAGCCGCGTCCGTGGTCATGGACAGTTGGAGTGGCCATACTGTTTCGTCGTCAGATGTTTTCAAAATGAGTTGTGAAGTGAACTATGATTTTGACTTGACCACATCATGGGTGTGAGTATGAAAACTAGGTTCCCACTTAAGTGATTTAGAACCTTTACTTAGTTTTCTTTACTTCTGAACTCAGTTTAGATAAATCTGGCTTTTTGCAAATAAACTCAGAGCTTAGGATTTCCTACTAGAACTACCTTACTTGTTAGTGATAGTTTGCTAGTACTTAAAGAGTACTCATGGCTTTGTTCCTGGCTATTCCTGTGACCAGACTATGAGGAGGACTATCAGGAAGATGGACAGCAGGACGGCTACGACAACTAGGATCATCTCCCATTGTCAGCATTGCCTGTGACACTGAAGATGGACCCTACTGCTATGCTTACTATTCCGCTGCTTGTTTGTATTAAGACTGGATCATAAGATCCTTTATTTGTCTAAGACCTTATTATGGTTTGTAATGGATGATGTACTGTGATATCCAATCTGTTATGTCTTGCAAAAATGTTAATCCTGGGATTGCGAGGTATGGCATAACAGGCATCTAGGATTAAAAATCCGGTTGTTGACAAGTTGGTATCAGAGCCATCCTAACCATAGGAGACCCTAGTTAGAATGGACGTCCGAACAAAAAATTAGTTTCAAAACCAAAGAAGTGAATATTTATGAAAACATATTCCCACTCTTATCCTTGATTCTTTCAAAAAAATCATGTTCCTCAAAATTCTTACATTCTTGAATAAAATTTGACACACTTGATCACCTCACTAACTTACTCATCCTAAATTCTTATAGATGGAAGTTCAGTATTGCAAGTTCTACCAATTGGGCAATAGAGGTCAGCTGATCTTTGAGAGGGATCTAGATGCACTGTCAGAGTATCTGGAGCGCCCGCATCTGGAATTCTTCGAGGCTCAACTCAAGGATCACCTAGGAGGAGATCTACAATGGCTGATAGTTGCAGATCTCAGAGGCAAGATGGAAGCACCCCTTTCTGAGAAGATCCAATTCACCTTGCGAGAGAACAACTGGCTAGATGGATTAGCCAGGGCTATGCATGAAGCTCTTTCCTGTCTGTGTGGGCAAAACATCAACTTGATCCAGGGAACTCACTTTGCGCACTTTGCAAGGCGTGATTCTATGGGAATACCATTGGAGATGCCAAGTCACCCGGATTTGAAGCGCCAAGTGGAGAATCTTGACTTCCTGCAGTATGATAGGAAAAAGGAATTGGACAATGCTCGAGCCTACGCCAACTACAACCTTGCCATTTCCACCAAGAAGGACCAGACTCTCACCATGATCGTCAAGGATCGCCAATCACTTCGTCATCACTGCGAAAAGAAGGATCGCACCCTCGCTTATCTTTGCAAGAAGGTGGCCGCTCTCGAGAAGACCATCCATGAGTAAGAAGTCTAGCTTGAAGCAAAGGAAGAGGAAGAAGGTGAAGACACCCAGGGAGATCTTCACTCGTACCTCAGTGATGACAATGACTACCTGGAGGATGATGCCATGGATTTCTACACCGATGATGATGATTCCGACTTCATTGATGATGAGTAGATGCCCTTGATCACTACCGTAGGAATGAGTTGTATCGGTCCCATTGTATCGTAGTTTCACAGAATGGTTCGTAAAACCATCTGTTTTCCTTTTATGTGTGGTGTGTGTTTGTATTGTGTGCTTGAATGAATGAATGAATAAATGAGAAGAAGTTAGTTTGCAAAACATGAGTTCAAACTCAAAGTTGAAAGCTTTTGAAAACAAAAACCATGAACCTTAGAAATTTCCCTCTTACCTCATTATCTACCTCAATCTTTAGATGACTCGTGGAAACCCCGGAGTAAGCATCTCATCACAGGACCCAATGTTGCAGATTCTATAGATGCTAGTTTCCGACCGTGAAACTAGTAGAGCCGAACACCAAGCCGATCTAGCCACTCTTCAACAAATAGCTCAGATGGACCACTATAATCAAGGCCATGGAAATCAGGATCATCATGGATCCAAGATCAAAAACTTTCAGAATACCAATCCCTATCTTTAACAAATCTAAGGATCCCTTAGATGCTGATGACTGGCTGCAAACCATGGATAATAATTTGGAAGTCGCAAGAGTTGACGCCAATGAGAAGGTACTGTTTGTCACCCACTATCTGGTAGGAGATGCAAGTGCCTGGAGGAATAGCACCCATACTATGAACAACGGTCAGGTGATGACTTGGGAAGCTTTCAAGATCGAGTTCAACCGCACCCATGTGCTGCAAGGTTTAGTCACCAGAATGAGAGATGAGTTCAAGGAACTGAAGCAAGGAAGGATGACGGTAGTTGAATACCGTTAGAAATTTCTATCCCTAGCTAGGTATGCCCCTGATGAGATCAACATTGAAACCAAGAAGAAGGAAAGATTACTGAACGGATTGCATGATGAGATGCATACGTTGTTAGTCAACATCCGTTTTGAAGACCTAGAAGAGCTAGTAGACTCTGCCATCCAGATGGAAGGGAAGATAAAGCAAGCCAATGACAACCGCAAGCGCAGGATGATGCATCAGACTGGGACCCACAATACCTAGAAGTATCGCCCCAACCCATCTACAGGATATGCCCCAAGAAACAATAGACCCCCGATGTCTCGTCCAAGCTACCCCAATCGCAGCGGAGGAAACTTGAAGTCTAGAGGAAACGACAACAACAACCCCGGCAACTCCAACAACTTCAACCGTGCACCGCCCAAGTCCAACAACAACAACAACAATACTTCCAAAAGGACTGGAAGCAATGTCGTTCCTATTGTAGCCAAAGACAAGTCCTAGATTACTTGCTTGGAGTGTGGAGTCAAGTGTCACTACTCCAACGAGCGTCCCAAGAAGCTTGCAGCCACCACCAGTGTGAATGCCCCAGCTCAGCAGCAACGCTGTGTTCAGCCTGGAAGGAGATTTGCCCCAGGGAATTCGCTCAACCGCAACGGCCGTCTGTTCCACATGAATGCTGAAGAAGCTCAGGAAGCGCCAGATGTCGTGCTGGGTATGTTTTCTGTTAGCTCGGTACTTGCAAGAGTGTTGTTTGATTCTGGAGCATCGCACTCGTTTGTTATATAAGAATTTGCATGCACTAGTAAGATTCAACCAACAAAATTGAAGCATGTTATGATAGTTCAAATTCCTGGTTCAACCACCAAAGCTAGAAAAATTTGCAAGGATGTACCTATCAGAATCCATGGGATAGATTTTTATGCCAATCTAATAGTACTTGGAACCAAAGGTTTGGAAGTAGTACTAGGAATGGATTGGATGTCGAAACATAAAGGATTGATCGATTGTGCCAAGAAAGCCATAACCATGACCAGTAGCTCTAGAGTATCAGTAGAGCATGTATCTGAAACCTTGCCCGTCAATTCAAATGCAACAAGAGTCTAGCCCAACCAACCATAGACCAAGTCAGAGTAGTTTGTGAATACTCCGACGTATTCCCAGATGAATTGCCCGGTATGCCACTAGATCGGGATATCGAGTTCATTATTGAACTAATTCCTGGAACTGGACCCATAGCTCAGAGACCTTATAGTATGAACCCATCTGAACTAGTGGAGCTGAAGAAGCAACTTGATGCTATGCTAGAGAAAGGTCTGATTCAACCAAGCGCATCACCATAGAGATTGCATGTATTGTTAGTGGATAAGAAAGATGGAGATAACCGTTTGTGCACGGATTACCGGAAGCTGAATGATGTCACCATCAAGAACAAGTAGCCACTGCCAAAGATAGAGGATATGTTTGATCATTTGACTGGTGCCAGAGTGTTTTCTAAGATTGATCTTAGAACTGGTTATCATCAACTCAAGATTCGTGCAACGGATATTCCAAAGACCGCCTTTACCACTAGATATGGATTATGAGTATACGGTCATGTCTTTTGGATTAACCAATGCCCCCTCTTATTTCATGAATCTCATGCATAAGATTTTTATGAATTTCCTGGATAAGTTTGTCGTTGTTTTTATCGACGATATTCTAATCTATTCAAAGTCACAAGAAGACCATGAGCTATATCTGAGAACCATCCTTGAAACCCTGAGAGAGCATCAGTTGTATGCCAAGTTTAGCAAATGTGAATTCTAGCTGAAAGAAGTAGGATTCCTTGAACATATTGTGTCGGCAGGAGGAGTCGCTGTCGATCTCGCCAAGATCAAAGATGTTGAAGAATGGGAGGCCCCAACCACTCAAACCCAAGTCCGTGCATTTCTCGGATTAGCGGGATATTACCGCAAGTTCTTTGAAGGATTTTCGAGCATCGCAAGACCGATGACCCAATTGTTGAAGAAAGATAAGAAGTTTGAATGGAGCGAAAAATGTGAAGCAAGTTTTCAAGAGCTCAAGAAGAGATTAATTTCAGCCCCAATTTTGATTATGCCAGATATCAACAAGCCTTTTGATATGTATTGTGATGCATCCATGATTAGTCTCGGATGTGTGTTGATGCAAGAAGGCAAAGTCATAGCCTATCTGTCTTGACAACTGAAGCAACATGAGCAAAACTATCCTACCCATGATCTTGAACTAGCAGCTGTAGTTTTAGCTTTGAAGACATGGCGTCATTATCTTATGGGTATCCGTTGTGAGGTTTATTCGGATCACAAGAGCCTGAAGTATATTTTCACCCAGAAGGAGCTGAATATGAGGCAAAGGAGATGGATAGAGTTAATCAAGGATTATGATCTTGACATTCACTATCACCCTGGTAAAGCCAATGTGGTAGCAGATACTCTTAGTAGATTGCCGTATAGGTTAAACACCATGATCAAAGAAGCCCAGCCTAGTTTGTATGAAGAGTTGGAGAAGTTTAGAACAGAGCTAGTTAGCAAAGGATTTTTAGCTAGCATTGAACTTCAACCCACTTTGATCAGTCAGATCAAGGAAGCCCATAAGAGAATGCGAGTATCGACGGAATCAAACGTCGTATTGGTACAGGGAAGGTACCCGGATTCACTGAAGATGAAGAAGGAGTTTTGTGGTACAAAGGACATATCTGTGTGCCAGCAGATTCGGAGCTAAAGCAAGTTATCATGCAGGAAGCTCATGATACTCTTTATTTGATCCACCCCGGAGGAACGAAGATGTATCAAGATTTGAAGGAGCAATTTTGGTGGCACAAGATGAAGAGAGAAATCGGAAGCTATATAGCCAAGTGTGATATCTGTCAGAGAGTCAAAGCGGAACATCAGAGACCCGTAGGACTGTTGCAACCATTGCAGATTCCAAAATGCAAATGGGATTCCGTTGGAATGGACTTTATCACCGGTTTGCCTACTTCTAGTAGGGGAAATGACTCTATCTGGGTCATAGTTGATAGACTGTCCAAGGTAGCCCATTTTATACCTATCAAGATAACCTACCAAGTTCGAAGCTAGCAGAGTTGTACATTGCTAGAATCGTCAGTTTGCATGGAACCCCCAAGACCATAGTGTCGGATCGAGGAACCCAGTTTACCTCAAGATTTTGGCAGAAAGTCCAAGAAGGATTAGGAACCAAGTTGAATTTCAGCACAACTTATCACCCGCAAACCGATGGATAGACTGAAAGAGTCAACCAGATCTTAGAAGATATGTTGAGAGCTTGTGTGTTAGACTATGGATCAAAATGGGAAGATTGTCTTCCTTTCGCAAAATTCTCATACAACAACAGTTATAAAACCAGTTTGCAAATGGCCCCATTTGAATTTCTGTATGGAAGGAAGTGTCGTACCCCCTTGAATTGGTCGCAAGTAGGAGAGAGTCATATTTTCGGACCCGACATCCTACGAGAAGCCGAAGAGAAGGTTCACAAAGTCCGTGAGCACGTCAAGACCGCCCAATCCAGAGAGAAGAGTTATGGCGACAAGAGACGTCGAGACCTGACTTTCAAGGTCGGAGATTTTGTGTATCTCAAAGTTTCGCCGTTGAAAGGAATGCAGCGTTTTCAGCTGAAAGGAAAGTTAGCCCCCCAGATATATTGGACCCTTCAAGATTTTTAATCGCCGAGGAGAAGTATCATATCAACTGGAACTGCCAGAGGAGATGTCAGCCATCCATAATGTGTTCCATATCTCGTTACTTCGCAAATGCCTAGAAGTTCCGGAGAAGACTAAAGTGTTCAAGAACATCGATCACCGAGCCATAGATATCAACAAGGATCTGACGTATCGTGAAGTACCCATCCGTATTTTGGAAGAAGCCTTCAGAACCACCAGGACCCGGAGTATCAAATTTCTCAAGATCCAATGGAGCAACCATACCGAAGAAGAAGCTACTTGGGAGCGCGAAGATTACATTAGGACTGAGTTTCCAGATCTCTTTAGTTCCTAGTTTTCTTAAATCTCGGGACGAGACTTTGTTTAAGGAGGGAAGGTTTGTAACATCCCAAAAACCCTAATCAAGATTATCAAGTTCTAATCACCCAATTTTAGGGTTAACAAAAACTTTTATTAAGAAAATGAATATGAATGCATGTGTGTTTGCATTAGTGTAGATTTGAGTGTATATGCCATGCTTGATTATTCTAACTGATGTGAAATGGTTTTAAGATGAATGCTACATCATCTAGGCCAATTACAAACAAAATCCAAAGAGAAAGAAATCAAATATGAATAAATAAACCAAATGCTCATTTTTGACAAAAGTAAACCACTAGGCCACTTTGTGTGTTCCTAGAAGAAGATTTCTAACAGAAACATTTCTACTTCTTTTCATCCCTTGCTACACCAAGTAAAAGTGTATCAATGCCCACTTTACACACTTACAAAAACATCTTTCAAATCAATTAAATGGACAGTTAAAAATATAATCTAGTTCATATGTTAAGATCACACTTTTTCAAAAACCTACCAAATCAATTCCCCTTGACCTCTCCAAGCAAACATAGACTCTCAAGCTTAATTAAAAATCACTGAAAAATTTTCATTCAAAAATTCCAAAGTAAAATTCATGCAGCCATTTACACAAACACCTGAGCTGCACTAATTTAACCCCTGGCCTAACTTCACTGTTGTGCACAGTAATCCTCGACCAATTGGTCTCCACTTCACTCCCTTGTCTCCCCTGAGCCTAGCCAGCACCAGACAAGCCCCCCTTCGCCGTATGCACGGTGGAGCGCTGCCCAGTTTTGTCCACCACCGACCGACCAAGGACTGCTCGCAGCAGACCACCCCGCGCCCATCCAGGATGTCCAGGAGGTGCGCCATAGTCCACCGCCACCCCCTGTCCACCCCACGATCGAAGCCAAGCACTGGACCACCCGAGCACGCCGCGCCCCGCCTCTCTGCACCATGTCCAGAGCGCGCCAGCTCACCACGCACGACCAGCATGCACATACCGTGCTTTGCCCTCACCGCGCATGCTCACGATCGCCATGATCACCGCGACCTCCCAGACACCCCCGTTCGCTGCCGCGCGACCGGTAGCTCCCGCACACCGTCGCAAACATTGTCGCGACTGCGCGGAGTGCCGCACGTGCCCTACCAGCCTAGACCGCCCCGCGCCTCGCCATTATGCCTATAAGAACCGCCAGGGAACACCGCAATGTCCACCTACCTCTGCCACGACAATAGCCACCTGTAGTGACGCCACCGTCGAGCTCACGCCGCACCGCTCGGTCCCCTCGCTGCACTATAGAAGGAGGCCACCCCCGCCTCCATTCTACACACCACTCCACTCCCCACTCCTCACATACACTCCCACACTTCTCCCCGGAGTAAGCACCACCACGCCAGAATTTCACCGGAGCCCGCCGCTGCTGGAGGAGAAGGGCGACGTTGATTCCGACCACCCCAAGCCCTATCGTGACCGCGCCTCGCCTCGTCGTCGTCTACCACGTCGATTTCCCCATCGCCGACCCTAGATGAAGCCTAGGTGAGCCCCGCGAGACCCCCACCGCCACGTTAGGGTTGATTCTTCGCAGGAGTTGTTCGTTGTCGACGATGAACCACGGCCGTTTGATTAGAATTAGATCGTAGGGCTCTAGTTGAAAGATACCGTTTCACGTTAGAACAGTCGCTGACTAGTGGACCCCATCAGTCAGCATCCTGTTGCGCTGTGCAATGCAGCTGGGCCGGCCCGTTTAGCTTTCCCGCTCAGGGCTGAAAATTCAAATATTGTTTTTCCATTTAGGTTTAAACTAGTTTCTGTCCACATATTCAAAAATCAATTTAGAGAGTTTCATTGAACCAAATTGCATGATTCAAATTTTTCTTGAAAGGTAATTAAATTATCTATCCAAGACCATTGGATTTAAATAATTTGGATTTAGAAATATTCTATAGAAAAAATATTAAGACAGAGACTTTTGCAACTTCAAACATTTTTCAAAAATTAACCATAATAGCTTTTGAGTTCATTCCAACTCTCAAAAATCACATTTGATAATATCTATCTGAATATGTAAAAATATCTAGGTTGCATGCAGTGACATTGGACTAGTACCAAAATAATGCTATTAGGGTATTTCTAGTCACTTTAAATCTATTAAATGATAATCTTAAACTTTATAAAATATGATCAACCTTTTAAATCACATTCCCATGTATTAGAATATGTGGTGATGACATGTGTCTACATGATCCCATATTTTCTAATTGGAGAATATTAAATCTTAATTAATTTCAATGAGTAAAAATTACTTTTCTCAAATAAACTAAATAAAACTAGTTCTTCATTTCATGTGATGATTGTGATGATGCTAGATCATCAAGTATGAGCCTTAGTGTGCTAAATAGAACTAGTTAAGTATTGTTTGGTAATTGTGTACCCCGTATTTATTTATAGACGATAGTACCGACCCAAGCTACGAGGAGGAGGAGTTCTACCCTGAAGAAGAGGAAGAAAACTTCAATCACGGCACCAATCAAGGCAAGGCATCACTAATTGCAAGTTAACCTAAGCAAGATGCATTAGGCATGCTTTGGTTATATACTTTTGATTTATACCCATCCCAAGTTTTACTTGCAAGCTTTACTGTTTTACTTTACCAAAGTTCTTACTTTTAGTTAGGGCTTTGTGAGTATTTAGAAAGATAGTATAGATAGCATAAACATTATAAAACTAGGCATATACTAGATGTCATTCTATGGCATGAGATTGAGATTAACATCCCTCATTAGTGAACACTCTTAACTTAGTGGCTAGTGCTAAGCATAAAACTTGATCACTTTAGATGAGAATACTTGGTGAAAATGATTATGAAAACCTTGGAATGATGAGTCATTCTATTGAAATGTTTTGACATGTCTTGAGAAACACAAATGGATTTGATGATGAAAATGTTGAGGCATGAGCCTTAGTCCTTTATAAAATCTGATGGTTGGGTTCGGATGCGATACCATTCCAATTTTACCGTACAACCACAATACCTGAATGGGTAAGGCTTAGCCAGAAGTTTATATGCATTAGTATGGGTTCCCTCACGGAAGAGGTTTGAACTGAGGCTACCTCTTGATGATGTCCACCTATGCAGTGCCTAGGATGGCAGATGGCCATGGCTGGAAGGCCAAGCTCATAGGAGAGGTGCTTATACTAGAGTGTGTAAAGGAAATGTTATGATTGATTATCCGCATACTAAGTATGATGATTCAGGATTATCCCTGAGGGATGTATCAAATTTTGTGGCGAAAGTGTACCACCTCTGCAGAGTGTCAAACTATTCGAATAGCCGCGTCCGCTGTCAAGGATAGTTGGAGTGGCCATACTGTTCCGTCTTCAGATATTTTCAAAATGATTTGTGATTTGAACTATGATTTTGACTTGACCACAACAAGGTTGTGAGTATGAAAACTAGGTTCCCACTTAAGTGATTTAGAACCTTTACTTAGTTTTCTTTACTTCTGAACTCAGTTTAGATAAATCTGGCTTTTTGCAAATAAGCTTAGAGCTTAGGATTTCCTACTAGAATTACCTTACTTGTTAGTGATAGTTTGCGAGTACTTAAAGAGTACTCATGGCTTTGTCCCTGGCTATTCCCGTAGCCAGACTATGAGGAGGACTATCAGGAAGATGGACAGCATGACGGCTACGACAACTAGAATCATCTCCCATCGTCAGCATTACCTGTGACACTGAAGATGGAGCCCACTGCTACGCTTCTTATTCCGATGCTTGTTTATATTAAGACTGGATCATGAGATCTTTTATTTGTGTAAGACCTCATTATGGTTTGTAATGGATGATGTACTGTGATATCCAATCCGTTATATCTCGCAAAATGGTAATCCTGGGATTGCGAGGTATGGCATAACAGGCATCTAAGATTAAAAATCCAGATGTTGATAGTAAGAAAATTAGGATTTACCCTTAAAGCGTGCGAAGTCCTGCCATTCAGCAGCCTCCAGTCACCCGATCGACACCTCCATCGTGCAGCTGCCTCAAGCCCCAGTCCCAGCCTCCACCATAGCCATTGCTCTCCAAACACACCACCAAATCCCTCCACGAAAACGCCTCAAATCACTTCACCACGCTATCCCATGAGTAGATCGACACTCTACTAGCTTACTAATATGTTTCAGCCGCGACTTTAGGTCGAAATCTCAACCAAAGTAGACTAAAACCGGTGCAGTTTTGAATGGAAACGAGAGGAACAAGGAAGAAGTAAGGAGGAAGAGGAAGAAGAAGGCTCGTGGGGCTGGCCGAGGCGATAAGAGGAGTGGTCGGCTTTTCAAAAGCCGACAGGAGAGGTCGGCTTTTCAATTAACGACGCAAGGCTGACGGCCGACAGCCCGGCCGAGTGGGGCCCTGTCTCACTCCTTTCGGCGCTTCAAAAGCCGAGCTGGCGTGGTCGGCTTTTCAAAAGCCGATGGCATCTGGTCGGTTTTTCAAAAGACGACACCGCACTAGATTCGTTAATACCTGAATTCACGTATTATTCGTGAAAATTATGAAAAAATGTATTGTTTAAATTTTTTTAGCTACATACAGTTCACCCGTTAATTAAGCTGATGATATCCATACAGTTCACCTGTTAATTAAGCTGATATCCGCATCAATCCAAACCAACCTGGTCTTCGTCGAACAAGAACAAAGATATGCTTCCCTTTGACCTGCTATTCAACACGAAATCGAAGACTTCTCCTTACAATAAATGACTGAGCAATGGTCAGCCCAAATGCTGCCACCCGCCGCTACTTGTGAAACACGGTTGTGTACGATGCTTGAAAATTCGTCGCCCAAAGTGCAGTCAAAGCGATGATGCACGAGCTAAGCTAGAATTCTTGAATTATGTATTATCTCGTCCGACGTTTTCAAGCATGAACCAACATACCAGGTAGTTGCGTAACGACGAACGTGTAGCACCACCAACAACACGACTTGAAAGTTTGAACAGACTGCAGAAGAAGACTTCAAACCATGTCCAGTGTTTGGTGTATATATAAAACGAGCTCGCAGTGCAAACCTTTCCTCACCAAACAGACAAGCAAACATACCTGATCGATCGACCTTCCCCAAGGGAAAATCATCAGGCCCTCCACAAGCTGCGATCCCATCCCTTCGATCCACCAACGACGACAACGATCCCGAGAATGGCGGCAGCGGCGATAGCGAAGTTGGCGTTGTTCGTGGTGATCCTGGTGCACTTCTGCAGCGTCATGGCGGCCGCGAGCAGGACGCTCCGTGGCGACGACTGGCTGGATGACGGCGTCAGGATGGTGGTGACGCAGATACTCGGTGGCTTGAAGTCTGGGAGCGGCGGTACGCACTGCTGCTGACCGCGGAATCTACTCACGATGATGACAAGCTCACCCCTGCAGATAGACGTCCAACTTTTTAAGAGATCGTGTATCAATTCCCCCCGCTCTTCGGGGTCGGCGGAGAGGCGCACCAATTGTGCACCTGATATGTTCTTGATGATGATTGTTTTTTTTAATGGTTAGTTAGTTAATTAGGTCGTGAGATTAATCTTACGATGTTCAGTTGGTTCATTCTTTCTTTGGGAACTTGTTGATGGATACTTGGGTAGATCACTAGATTGTGAACTGAGATTGTGTTCTTTGACTTGTGATCCGTCCGTTTCAACGGTTAAGACTTATAAAATTATTAAAAAGTAAATGTATTTTAAGTTTAACCAATGTTTTGGATAAAAATACGAACAATTACAAATACCGGATCAATGTTTATAGATTCATCATAAAATATAATTTTATAATACTCCCTCCGTTCCAAAATAAGTGATTTGGATTTGACTAGATTTGCATGTATCTTCTACTAGATACATCCAAACACTAGTAGAAAACAGACCTTTGGTCCAGGGGTATTAGCCCCGATTTTGCTACAAACCGGGACTAATGCCCCGGTCCAACGGCTAGAACTAGCCCCAGGGGGTGGCAGGCACTAGCTCCGGTTCAAACGGGACCTTTAGCCCCGGGTCGTGTAACAAACCGGGGCTAAAGAGTTTCAGGCAGGCCAGGTCGGGCGCCAGACCCTTTAGCCCCGGTTTGTTATACGACCCGGGGCTAAAGGTGGACCTTTAGCCCCGGTCCAGAACCGGGGCTAAAGGTCTGGCTATATCTTCTTCCCCTGCCCTAGCCACCATTCAAGCTGGTGGCTCTCCTCTCTCTCTCTCTCTATTTCTTGCTTCAAGCTCGAGTTCATGCCCTTTTTTCCCTCAAGATTTGTCTATATTTTGTGGTACCCCATCTATCCAAAGGTTTTAAAAGGTGAGCAACTTCATCTTTTGAACTCTCATTGCTATATTAGCTCATTTCATGCTCTATCTTATAGATATATTTGTGAATTTAGTTTGGTAGTAATTTTTGCAATGATAGCATGAGATCGATGTTTAGATTCTATCTATCTTGTATTAATGTAAGGAACTCTAAGGTAAATATCACAATATGTGGATTCTATCTATATCTATCTTTTTTTGGCACATAGTCTCGAAATTTGATTTTAGAAGCACACACATGTGTGAGTTCATCATTCTAACTAGCTAGCTGGGCAAAATATCCTTCTTCGTCTACTTGCATTCAACAAACTGAAAAAATTGTAACAAAGATAGGGTTAATTCATAAAAGCTTGATAAGAAGACATCACAATTCACATATTAGGGAGTGCCTCTATGGCGAGCTCCTCGAAGATGTCTGAGGACGGGATCCTAAGACATCTTCGAGAAGCTCTGCCGTAGTGGTGTCCCTGCTCTCCCACGCCATCTTTTGGTTTATATCTTCTCTAGCTAAATCATTATGCTGGTGGAGCTAACTAATTTCACATATTAGAGAGTGTCTCTACGGCGAGATCCTCGAAGATGTCTGAGGACGAGGGCCTAAGACATCTTCGAGAAGCTTCGCCGTAGTGGTGTCCCTGCTCTCGCACACCATCTTGCAGTTCTTCACAAGAATACATACCTATTTATAGATTAAGTAGCACAACATAGTGTCGGGCACTGATGACATAATGTCGACACACTCACCCTGGCATAGTGCTGCCACCCACCCAAACTAGTGTCGGCATTTAATTTACTGGCTTAGTGCTGCCCACTGAGGACATAGTGTCGACATGTCGTCTCCACATCCACATTTAGTCCCGGTTGGTGCCTCCAACTGGGACTAAAGGTTCATCATATCTTTAGTTCCGGTTGCTGGTTTTAATTTTGTTTTTTAGATTAGTACTAATTAATTATGATTATGTTTGATGTACTTAATTAATTATATAATGCAGATGAGCCGGCAACGGATGTATGCTGACCGACTCTCTAACGAGTTTATTAAAGGCGTGCATTCTTTTCTTCTTGTGGCCGAGGCAAACAAGCGGAATGGTTTTATGTCTTGTCCATGTGGTGTCTGTCGGAATCATAAAGCATACTCTTCCTCAAGAGTCCTTCACAGCCACCTGTTTCAGTCCGTTTTCATGACCGGCTATAATTGTTGGACCAAGCACGGAGAAAGAGGGGTTATGATGGAAGACAACGAAGAAGAAGAGAATGACAACGACTACCCTGAATACGATGTTACTACAATGGAAGATATTGATGAAGAAAAAGATGAAGAACGGGCATCAGATCTGCCCGATGATGATCTTAGTCGGGCCATTGCTGATGCCCAGGAAGAATGCGTAACTGAAAGGGAGAGGTTGAAGTTCAAGAAGATGTTAGAGGATCACAACAAATTGTTGTACCCAAGTTGTGAAGATGGGCACAAAAAACTGGATAGCACACTGGAATTACTGCAATGGAAGGCAGAGAATGGTGTGACTGACAAAGGATTTGAAAAGTTGCTGAAAATAATGAAGAAATTGCTTCCAAAGGATAACGAACTGCCCGCTAGTACCTACGAAGCAAAGAAGGTTGTATGCCCTCTAGGATTAGAGGTGCAGAAGATACATGCATGCATTAATGACTGCATCCTCTACCGCGCCAAGGAGTACGAGAATTTGGATGCATGCCCAGTATGCACTTCATTGCGGTATAAGATAAGACGAGATGACCCTGGTGATGTTGAGGGCGAGCGCCGCATGAACATGGTTCCTGCCAAGGTGATTTAGTATGCTCCTATAATACCACGGTTGAAACGTTTATTCAGGAACAAAGAGCATGCCAAGTTGTTGCGATGACATATGGAAGACCGTAAGAAAGACGAGATGTTGAGACACCCCGCTGATGGGTCGTAGTGGAGAAAAATCGAGAGAGAGTTTCCGGACTTTGCAGGTGATGCGAGGAACTTATGGTTTGGTCTAAGTACAGATGGCATGAATCCTTTTGGGGAGCAGAGCTGCAGTCATAGCACCTGGCCTGTGACTCTGTGTATCTATAACCTTCCTCCTTGGTTGTGCATGAAGAGGAAGTTAATTATGATGCCAGTACTCATCCAAGGCCCGAAGTAACCCGGCAACGACATTGATGTGTACCTAAGGCCATTAGTTGAAGAACTCCTACAGTTGTGGCACGGACAAGGTGTACGTGTGTGGGATGAGAACAAGCAGGAGGAATTTGACCTACGAGTGTTGTTGTTCATAATAATCAATGATTGGCCTGCTCTTACTAACATTTCAGGACAGACAAACAAGGGATACAATGCATGCACACACTGTTTAAACGATACTGAAAGTATATATTTGGATAAATGTAAGAAGAATGTGTACCCGGGGAATCGTCGTTTTCTTCCGCCCATGCACATCCTAAGAAAGAAAGGTAAGCATTTCAATGGTGAGGCAGACAGCTGGTGTAAGCCTATCCGCCGTATTGGTGATGATGTATTTGACATGGTGAAGGATTTAAAAGTAATCTTTGGAAAGGGTCCTGGTAGACAATCTGTTCCGAAGGACGATGTCGGACACGCACCCATGTGGGAAAAAATCTATATTTTGGGAGATACCCTATTGGAAAGTCCTAGAGGTCCGCTCTGCAATTGACGTGATGCACCTGACGAAGAATCTTTGCATGACGCTGCTAGGCGTCTTGGGCGTGTATGGGAAGATAAAACATACACCTGAAGCACGGCAGGACCAACAATGTATAAAAGACCGAGACGGCATGCATCTAGATCTGTTTGAAGGTACTGCTAGCTACGCTCTTACCAAAGAAGAGAAGGAAATCTTTTTTGAAGTCCTTTACAGTATCAAGGTCCCATCTGGTTTCTCGTCGAACATAAAGGGAATAATAAATATGGCAGAGAAAAAATTTCAAAACCTAAAGTCTCATGACTGCCACATGCTTATGACCCAGCTGCTTCTGATTGCATTGAGGGGACTCCTGCCGGAAAATGTTCGAGTACCCATTGTGAAGCTATGTGCGTTTCTCAATGCAATTTCTCAGAAGGTAATCAGTCTAGATAGTCTAATAAGGTTACAGAAAGATCTGGTCCAATGTCTTGTCAGCTTCGAGTTATTGTTCCCACCATCCTTCTTCAATATTATGACTCACCTCCTAGTTCACCTAGTCGATGAGATTAACATTCTTGGTCCTGTATTTCTACACAATATGTTCCCCTTTGAGAGGTTCATGGGAGTGTTAAAGAAATATGTTCATAACCGTGCTAGGCCAGAAGGAAGCATCTCAAAGGGATAGGGAACAGAGGATGTCATTGAGTTTTGTGTTAACTTTATTCCTGACCTTAAGCCCATCGGTGTTCCCGAATCACGGCATGAGGGTAGAATTAGTGGAAAAGGCATGCTAGGAAAGAAAGCAAGGATATGTATGGACGGACATTCTCTCACTAAAACACACTATACATTTCTGCAAAGTTCCACCTTGGTGGCTCCGTATATCGAGGAAAACAAGAATATTGTACAGTCCAACAAACCGGGGAAGCCTGGCTCCTGGATTAGAGATGAACATATGAGGACTTTTGGCGGTTGGTTGCAGACACATCTCATAAATGACATAAATGTTGGAGAGCAGTTGTACTTGTTGGAAAGGGCACCATCTTCAACTATATTGACTTTCCAATGGTACGAGATAAATGGGAATACATTTTACACGATCGCCCAAGATAAAAAGAGCACCAATCAAAATAGTGGTGTCCGATTTGATGCAACAGACGAGAATGGGCAAAAGGATACATATTATGGTTACATAGAGGAGATATGGGAACTTGACTATGGACCTTTTTTAAGGTTCCTTTGTTTCGGTGCAAATGGGTCAAGCTGACAGGAGGCGGGGTTGAGGTAGACAGGAAATACGGAATGACAACAGTGGATGTCAACAACCTTGCGTATAGAGATGAACCATTTGTCCTAGCCAATGATGTGGCTCAGGTTTTTTATGTGAAGGACATGTCTACCAAACCGAGAAAAAGGAAAGATAAGCAAAAAAATACAGCATTCGATGAGCCAAAGCGCCACATAGTTCTTTCAGGAAAAAGAAACATCGTGGGGGTGGAGGATAAGACAGACATGTCAGACGATTATGATAAGTTTCATGAAATTCCACCCTTCGCTATGAAGGATGACCCAAGCATCCCGTTAAGTAAGGAAGATGCTCCATGGTTACGGATTAGAAGAAAACCCTAACACGTGTGGATGTTGGTGATGTACAACATTATTAAACCTTTATTTTTAATGATCTTCTTATATGTATATGGATATGAACTATCTCGATCTCAATAGGTAGTATTGCAACTTGTTGTGGCCAGACATTTATTAATATTAAAACGTAAAAATTAGTCATAATCATATCTAGCCCCGTAGTACACAGCTTCTGGGTCGTCATCGGAATCGTCATTGTCATCGTGGTCGCTCGTAGCACGCGGATGGATCCTCAGCCCTTCAGCACGCGGATGGATCCTCCGGCCTCGGATTCACGACGCGCGCGGGAGGGGGCTCTCGGATGACGACCCCAGTACGCCCTAGGCCTTCACCACCACCACCATTCTTATGGCTATGCTGCTGGTCAAAGTGTAGGTACCTCAGGCGAGGATGGTCTCCCATGGCGATGTAGCGCATCACACCGGCGATAGTCTGGTTTTCCCACCATAGGCGACGACCAGCCTCGTTGTGGTTCACTGGGGGCGGGCCGTCACCCTCGTACCTGGCGAGCTCCCTTTCCCGCCGGTTTGCAAAGAAGGCATTCCAGGTGTCGAGGTTGTCGGGATCCCAATGGGGATCCATCCGCTGCTCCGGCGTGAGCTCGAGGTAAAAGTGGTTCGTGATGGCCGCCTGGCGGGCCAAACGTTGAGGCACAGGAGGAACAGGAACCCCTCCAGCGCTAAGCATCCAGCCAGCGGGCAGCCGGTACCCCGGCGGGCATGGGTAGCTGGAGGCGCACAGCGCCTCGGTCTCCTCGAGCGTCAGAAAAGCCCAGTAAGCGGTGTCCATTGTTGTGAGAGAGCAGGTGTGGATGTGTGGATGGACATGGCGGTCGGCCTAGATATAGAGGGACATGGCGGGAGAACATGGCGGGAAGTGGGGGAAATGGCGGGAGAACATGGCGGGAAGCGGGGGAAATGGCGGGAGAACATGGCGGGAAGCGGGGGAAATGGCGGGAAAATATGTTTTAGTCCTATTTAATAGTTTTAGTATTAAATATTATATTTCTAATGAGTCTATTATTTTTTGTGAATATTTTGGTATATTATATGTATTTTTTCCATTTTTAAATAATAAACTATATGTTTATTATTTTTTGTGAACATTTGTACTAAATATAATACTTGTTAAACAATAGATAATTTCATTTCAGTTGTATAATAAAGTATGATAATAGATTTAAATTATAAATCTTCTTTTTCTAAAATTTTTGATATATAATACATAATTTTCTGAAAAGTATAAACCATTTTTGGTTTTGGCGCCAAAATAACCTTTATCCCCGGTTTGTAATACGAACCGAGGGTGTGGCGCGCGGGAATTGCGCTGGCTGAAAACACCTTTAGCCCCGGGTTGTAATAGCCCCAGTTTATATTAGAACCCGGCGCTAAAGGGGGGGTGGTATAAATACCCCACCCCCACCCCGAGTCGTGCCACGACCTGGAGAGCTGCCATATCAACTTCTTCCTAGCGCCGTGCCCATGCCGTCCGCCGCACCGCCGCCCGCGCCTGTGAGAAGGAGCCCCGCGCCGCCGCCCGCACCCGTCTCCGCCCTGCGCCGCGCCGCCCCGCCTTGTCTCCGAGACGTCCTGCCCTGCGCCGAGCCGCCCCGCCGCACCTTCTTTGCCCCGCCTCGCCGTCTTCAGGTGATCGCCGTGCAGCCCTAGCTAATTAGTATTTTAGTTAGTGTTAATTTTGGTTAATTAGAGTTATTAGTTAATTTTGGTTAGTAGTGGTGTTAGTGTTTGTAAATTAGTAGTATTCGTATTTTGGTTAATGTTAGTTAGTAGTATTAGTATTTTAGTTAGTGTTAATTAGTAGTATTAGTATTTTAGTTAGTGTTAATTGTATTAGTATTTAGTTAGTGTTAGTGTTATTAGTAGTATTAGTATATAGTTAGTGTTAGTGTTAGTGTTACTAGTATTAGTATTTAGATAGTATTAGTACTATTAGTATTTTGGTTAGTTAGTGTTAGTACTATTAGTATTTAGTTGTGTTAGTAGTATTAGTATGTAGTTAGTGTTAGTAGTATTAGTATTTAGTTAGTATTAATATTAGTATTTATCTAGGGTTAAGAGGGTTAGTTAGAATACTTAGTTAATTAGGTTTAGTTTACTTAGTGTTAGGTTTAGGGTTAGTGTTAGTAGTATTAGTATTTAGATAGTATTAATATTAGTATTAGTATTTATCTAGGGTTAGTTAGAATACTTAGTTAATTAGGTTTAGTTTAGTTAGTGTTAGGTTTAGGGTTAGTGTTATTAGGGTAATACTTAGTAATTTAGTTACTGTTTTTGTTTTATGATTGTTTATTGCTATTATTTAGTTATGCCGCGTCCACCTCGTCCGAGCCTACTGGACTCCGTCGGGGATGTCCGAGTCTGGGCTCCACCGGGTTGGTACTGAGAGGTGCTAGCTGTCGGGACTCGTACCTTGGTGAGGAATCCGGGTATCATCGTTGACCCGGAGCTTCTTTGGTGGCATCCACACCCCTAAGGAGGTGGTACGTCGTCGTATCAGGGAGGAGGACGAGCATGTACGACGATACATGTATCTTTTGAGACTAGGTTCTCCAATATCTGGCAGGTTCACGGATCTCACCCGAGCTATTCTCTGGTGATGGTTCCTCTTCTGTGGCTGCAGAGCTCCCGTAGCACAGAATGCGGCAGCCACATTCGCTAGTTTGATATGAGCGAGATGTATTAATAATGTACTTTATATTATGAGCGAGATATGAGCGAGATGTATTAATAATATACTTTATCTTATATTATTGTACTTTATCTTAATCACTAAGTATTGTATCCGAGTTGTCGCAGTTGTAATATTCTTTTACTTAATGCAATATTATTTTTCTGTATTAGTTAAGCTATGGACGGTAGACAGAATGAAGAGGAGCTTCTCAACATTATAGATGAGGATACTGGGGGGTCTTATTATGATGGCTCCGAATATCTTAATTTGTTTGGAGGAGACGATGGTGGAGAAAATAGTGGAGACGATGGTGCTGACCATGGTGGAGACCATGGTGAAGACACCATAATAATGACAAACTCCATCGAGGTATATAAAGCCTCTATGGATCGTCCACTAGTATAGATGCACTAATTGATTCGTATATATGTACTGACAAATGTTTCTTCTCTTAGACCTCCGCTTCCGGCCAATCTTCTACAAGGACAAGACGCCCGACACACAAGTTGCCCACTGATGTCCGTTTCAGCATTGACTTAGTCTCTCCGCAGGGTCAACCGCTGGAGCCCAAAGAATCTGCGAATGCATTTACAAGTCAATACGGAGTGATTGTTAGAGACAAAGTCCCGATCACCACACGAATTTGGAACAAGCCAGGAAAGAAAAAAGGTCCAGCTGGGGCTAGTTTTGTGGATGACTGAGCGAAAGATACGATATGGAATTCTCTAATGACACATTTCACCCTACCAGTCTTGGAAACTGATGAGATCACACAGCAAATGACGAGGAAAGTCAAGCACTTTGCTCTTAAGAAGATGGCTGAACTATTCAAGGAATGGAAAAAAATTTATACCACAAGTATGTCTTGAAGAAAAAACTCCTCCATTCACTAGCCCACTAGAGTTGTAGCAGGATAACTGGGCCGCATTTGTGGAATACAAGACCTCGGAACCAGTTAAGGCAATAGCAGCAAAAAATAAGTTAAATGCAGCCAAAAAGAAATATCACCATCATATGGGCACATGTGGCTACAAGAGTGCCATGCCTAAGTGGGATAAAGCTGAGGCTAACCTGGAGGCTAAAGGGGTCACTCCAGCTACGTCTAGTTGGCCCTTGAGGTCAAGAAATTGGGTATTCGGGCATGGGCATCATTAGACCCAGAAACATGCGAGATTGTTGCAGCCGAAGAAATTTCTTCCCAAGAAAAAACTTATTAAAGTGATAAAAGAGGTTGAAGAGGAAACGTTTGTTCCCGACAGAGAGAACGATGAGCTGACAAAGGCTCTCGAGAATCCTGAAAAGGCTGGACGAACAAGAGGGTTCAGACTTTCTTATCCATGGGTTATCGGGTTTCCCGAGCACCTTGACACATACAGAAGCCGATCGAGAAGAACAAAGCGGCAAAAAGAGGAGGATACGAAGCGGTTCGCGAGGTTTGAAGCCATGCTGCAGGAGCATCGCCAGGAGCTTAATGAACTTAAAGGACTCCGACAGCAAGATCCTGCACCGGACAGTACGGTCGGCCCATCGCAACGGAAAAGCAGCGTGGCTTCCACGGAGGGCCACGGTAATGATGCAACGATGGATGTGTACCCCATGGATGCAATTAAGGAGAAGACTAGTTGTGAGCTGCATGTTGAACTGAAGAATATTTCCATGAAGGTGGCGGTCGGCTTTTCTTTACCTTCTGCACCGGGAGCGACCTACCATTGCAATCCGATTCCAGCTGGCTATGCTCGTGTCGGTGTGGATGAAATTCTACCTATGTGTCAGTCACTATAGCTTGACATCCCTGGAGGTGAAGGGGAGACGACACTGGGAGAAGTCGCGAGTGGCTTCATTCTTTGGAAAAAAGAATACATCAAGTTTCCAGGCTCGACACCAAGGCCACCTTCTCCACCGAGAAACAATCCATTACCTCCAAGGCAACCGTCTCCTCCCAGTGCATCGTCTCCTCCAAGTGCACCGTCTCCTCCCAGTAATAGTCCAATCCATGACCCCAACACAGGTCCATCTCAATCTATGCAGCCGCCTCCACCCACTAAGGGCCAAAAGCGGAAGGATACCACCGCTCCGTCAAGCGATAACCGACGCCCAAAGCGACAGTTGTCGCCCCTCCCAAGAGTACCGCCGGTTCCTCCCAAGAGGGCTTACGACCTGACCGATGAGGAGACCGATGCGGTCCGACGGGCCGAAGTGGATGCTCATTTTAAAAAGAAACAACCTGATCCAGATGTCGAAATAAAACCGGAAACCAAGGAGCACTTTAGGAAATTACTGACGCAGCCATCCCAAGCTCAGTTAAATGCGCCAGATGACTATACACGATGTCTTCAGAAGACAATGAAATAGAAGAGATCAAGCGGGACAGGAAGCATCACAAAAGAGGTTCCCTAGCAGGGGAACAAGCAAAACAATCGAGTGGTAGCCGAAGAACCAAAAGAGATGTTCCCCAGCTGGGGAAACAAGCAAACCAATCGCTCCCCCCACTCCAGGTGAACAGACCCGAACCTTAACTATATGAGGTAGAACCTATGGATCCGGAAACGGCTAGGATATTGGCCGAGCAATGTGGTATGCCTATTCATGAAATTCTTCACGGCGATATGCCCAAGGATGAGGTAGCACCCAAATTTGTTCACGGGGAGCCTCTGGTCAGTTCTGAGAGGCTTCGGGATATGCCAACACAAATGCGAGGATTCCATGAATGGTACATGACATCATCAAAAGAACAGCGAAATTGGCTCTTAGTGAAAGTTCGAAAATCACATTACTTCACTGAAGACGAGGTCCCTATTGAATTTACAGAATTATTTCAATTATTCAATCTAAAGGAACTCGACAAAACTATCCTCAGTTCGTATTGTCTATAAGTGATTACTTTATTTATGTAATTAGGTCTCTATCTCAGCTTGTTCAATTCATTGCCGGTAAGTATACTCACTATATTCTTTTGTACGCTATATATAATGATGAAGAATGAAGATGCTCGATGTAAAAGAAAGGCTATCAATGAATTTGGGTTCATTGACCCACATTAAGTTCATGGAGCTATACTAAAGGATAAACCACTGGAGACCGAGCACAGCTTGTTGCGGTTTCTCACGAAACAACATTTCTATAATGAAATACTATTTCCTTACCACGACGGCAAGTGAGTTTTTGTACACATTAACTTTTGCTTACTCGATGTTCAGTGTAAATGATGAGTTACTGACGTATGTAAACCTTGCGTAGGTACCACTGGATTCTTCTAAGCATTTCACTTGACTTGGGAAGAGTTCACATCATGGACTCACTAAACAAAGACATTGAAAACTATCGCAGCATTCTCGATTCGCTCCAGAGGTAATTTCAACCATTATCATGGTTTCTTTCATTCATTTTCTGGCATATCAAGTAGTTATTAACTCATACATTAATTTTCTTTGTCGGGTAGGGTTTGGACATAGTTCAAGAAACATGTCCACGGTCAATGGCGTGAGGAGCTATTTTTTAAATCACTCTCGGTAAGTAGTACGAGCTAAGTCCGCGCATCTATTTAATTCTAGTTTATGTGCATTTATCATGCTAGAGTTATTATTTGATTGAATTCTATTCTTGTAAAGTGCGCGAGGCAGCCACAGGGAACTAATCTATGTGGATTCTACGTGTGCGAGTTCATTCGCATCAGTATTGAGAAGCCGTCGGAAAATGTTCGAGTAAGTAAACAATATATTCAACCTTTATTTTTATTACGAAAAGTTGTGTTGAGTCTAATTCATACATCTCCTTTTTATATAGTTGGACACGATGCGGGATAAGCTCCTACCAGAGGACCGCCTAATAGCAATCCAAGAGGAATTTGCTGCATTTTTTGTCGACGAGGTCATAGACCCACGCGGAGAATAATCTATACATAGACCCTAAAGCATCCATGTAATGATCTCCATGTAATTAAATAGACATGCTCTGGACCGGTTGGGACTCCATGTATGCTTGTAAGAGAAATTATACTATATATTGCGTCAATATGTACAAGTACTGTGTAGTAGCGTTCTGTATGTATACGAAAACTTGTTGCTAATGAAAACACAGAATGAAAAATAATTGAACACAAAACACAAAATGAAAAGAAAAACACAAAACCCTAAAACCCCATCCCCTACCGCTGTAGCCAAATGGCCCAAAATGCTGTCGCGGCAGGGAACCTTTAGTCCAAGTTTGTTAGACGACCCGGGGCTAAATGTCCTGCCGCCCAGCGCGCCTCGCAGCCCACGTGGTTGGACCTCTAGCCCCGGTTCGTAACAGAACTGAGGCTAAAGCTTGGACCTTTAGTCCTGCTTTTGTAGTCCCGGTTCGCAATCTGGGACTAAAGGCCCTTACGAATCGGGACAAATGGCTTGGTTTCTACTAGTGAAATCTAGTCAAATCCACGCCACTTATTTTGAGACGGAGGGAGTATATTTTATGTATACCGTAAAAATATTGATATTTTTCTATATATTCGATCAAACTTAATAAAGTTTGACTTTTAACTAAATTTATAAGCTTTTTCATTGGAACAGAGTCAGCAACATCCGACCTGCAACTTGGTTTGGGCTTCGGCTGCTAGTGTTGTACATGGCTTTGACCCAGCTGGTCAAAACGGAGCGTACTGTTGTTGTTCGCTTGTGGTTGCGGCTGTGGAGGATGTGTGAGGTGATCCTGATACGAACCTGTTCTTCAGAGCATCTCCACTCGGCCCCAGGAACTCCCCAGGTCCTTTTTCGGGCCGGATGGAAGAAATCCACCCAGTCACGTCCATAGGACACCCTTGTCGGAATTGGGCCAATATCCGTTCGGTGAACACAGACTGAACTCAACCCGCATGGGTTCGTCTGGGGGCTCCGGATGAAGGTGAAAAGCGGGCGGGACAGCTCTATCGGCGAGACAACGGCCATATACTAGAAAGACTCGACCTCGACCACCTCCATTTTGCTCCCTGCCCCGACTCCGGCGGGTCCACCCCATGCCGGCTAGACGCACATATGGCGAAATCGCACCACCAGATACCACCCACATCCCTTCCCTCGTAGCTAGCCTCGGTTTGCCGTGCTTCGCTAGCCAAGACAGCTCCGCACCAAGCTCGCCGTCTGGCACGCCCGAAAGGTGCTCGACGCTTTGCCGTCTCGACCATGGACTCCGACGATGAGCAGATGTTTGCCGAGCTGATGGAGGAAGAAAGGGCCGCAACCACCAAAGATGAAGAGTGCATTGTCGACCTCTACGCCTAGTATGCAAAAGCTCAGAGAGGAGGATTCGAAGCCAGGACGCCAGAAGTGCAAACCAACGTAGCGGTTGGAGGGCTACTGCATGTTGTACGCCGACTACTTCGCCGACGATCCTTTGCACGGTGAGGCAATGTTTTGGTGTCGATTCATGATGGTCTGGGACCTTTTCCTCAAGATTGTGTATGCCCTCCGGGACTTCGACCCCTACTTCATATGAAAGAAGGATTGCACCGGCATGGTGGGGTTTTCCTCAATTCATAAGTGCATGGTGGCCATACGGATGCTCGCATATGGTGCTCCCGACGACACACAAGATAACTACCTTCGAATGGCTGAGTCCACCGCCATTGACTGTTTGTACAGGTTCTGCAGGTCAGTTGTTGCATTGTTTGCGCCAGTAAACTAGAGGTCACCCAACGCTACAGACATTGCTCGAATCCTTGCAACCAATAAAGCAAGAGGATTTCCTAGAATGCTTGGACAACTACATGCACTGGAAATGGAAGAACTATCCATTTTCTTGGCAAGGAATGTACAAAGGCCAAAAAGGAGGTTGCAGTGTGGTACTCGAGGTAGTAGCTACACAGGACTTCTGGATTTGGCACTCCTTCTTTGGCATGACATGGTCCAACAATGACATCAACGTTCCACAATGCCCGCCTGTCTTCTCCAAGCTTGTTAACGGCCATGCTCCCCCAGTGGACTATGTGGTCAATGGCCACCACTACAACAAGGGATACTACCTGGCAGATGTCATCTATCGAAGATGCTCAACATTTGTGAATACTATTTTAAACACTCAAATCAGCAAGTATTCCAACTTTTCCAAAGAACAATAAGCTTGCAGGAAAGATGTCGAGTGGGCATTTGGTGTGCTCCAAGATCGATTTGTAGTTGTACGATTCCCCGCTCTGACTTGGTCACAAGAACTTATGTGGGAGGTGATTAACTGTTGAATGATCTTGCACAACATGATCATTTAGACCAAGTGGGAGGTGCCAGTGCTTGATGATGATCAGGCGGAATAATATTTCAGACATGCTCTTCTTGTAGAGCCTGATCACCAGGTGCCGGCATCAAGGGCTGCCTTCATCGCTATGTGTTAGGAAATCCGAGATCCACAGGTGCATCAACAACTGCAGGACGATCTGGTAAAGCACTTGTGGAGGCTCAAGTGCAACACCTAGTTTGAGGCGTTCTTGTGTTTGAAAACTTGTTTACTATGCCAAACCATGTGACCATTTGCCGAAATTATGCCGAAATTTGGATAATTTTGTTTGTGTTTGATTCCTAGGCCAAAATATGTTCATATTTGCATCGAAATTACGCCAAAACTCTGTGATTTATGGGATAAAAGTTCATTTGTATGCATTTTCTGTCAAAATTTGGCCGAATAGCGTCGAATCAATCCGGACCACTGGATCCTGGGGGTGTAAACGATTGGAAGTTTCGCGACCCCTAGGCCGAAAGTTCCTCCTGTCCTGCGCTAAATAGCACCGGACTTCGGCCTGGGGCCTCCAACGGCTGGAGATGCTCTTAAGGGTGTGACTAGGAGTCTTCCGGGGATAATTCCCCGCATCCTTTGCTTCCTTGCATAACACGTGTCCTCCAAAACAGGCTCTAATCTCACTTTTGCTATAAAAATTCTGGTTTTTCTACAAAATGTCCTGCTTTTGCTACATGTAGCAAATAGATTTTCGCTCCAAGAATAGAAAAAAGACGGCCTTGTCGGTGACTTTCTAGCGAAAAAATGCTAATGTAGCAAATTTGACCTTGCTGGAGACTTTCACCGGGATATATCACCGGAGAACTCGTAGCAAAAGCTTTGTGATATTTTAGCAAAACCATAATTGTCCCAAAAACAACCTTCTACTAGAGCAGAACCCTAACTTCCTCGGATACTTTAGCCAGTAGACCTCATCGAAGAACTTGTAGCAAAAACTATGCACTATTGTAAACAATTGTAGCAAAAAAATCCAGCAAGTGTAGAAAAAATCAAACTTCGTCGGATACAACGTGGGAGGCTCTAGTAGAAAATGTTGTAGAAAATACTTTGTACTATTATAACAAACCTACAGAACGGGTTGTAGCTGTTGGAGTATGTTACGGCTAGATATATTTGGTAGTTTAAGTTTGTAATACAATTCTATCTCTAGTAGTCTTATTGCTCCCCAAGTCTTCTAATACTATATAAACACCCTAAGGGCTCACGATGTAAATACCTCTTGCAATATCAATATAATCTATACTTCCATAATCTTTCATGGTATCAAAGCATGTCGCTCCTCGGCCTAGGTTTTAGCCACCACCTCCTTCGCGCCGCCCCTGACGAGGTCGATCTCCATGATCTCCGCATGGGGCATTGTATCTCGTAGCTAGTTTTTCTTCTAGTTCCCTAGATCGGTTTAGTAGTTCTAGAAAATTTCTTTTTCCTATTAGATCTATTTTTTTTAGCCACCAAAAGCATCGTCCGCAGCCGCATGTCGTTATCGCACACCTCTACTTCAACCTCGTCTCGACTCAACTCCGGCAAATCATCGTCAACGATCATGGCAAGGAGGCTCCGCACAGCACCCCAAGGTACGCCTTCACACGCTGCGTGGGCTGCTCCGTCATCATGTCATCTCCACGCGGTCCCGTCTTCGCCAACATCTACCGGGACGCACGTCCCTAAGTACGCGCCTCGCCGTCAATAAAGGGTTGCATCTTCATCACCCGTGGTCATCATCGCTAACAACCATCTACACCAACAACATCGCCACCACAACCAATCGTGGTCATCGTCAACGCCAACAAGTTCTTCTCCACGAGTGACACCACACTCATATAAGAGGAAAATACGGGTCTAAATCCCCGAAATCAACTACCGCTACAACAAATCTTCATCATCAACTTTTCGTCATCTTCGTCCACCACGACCTCACCGCCAGAGTCGCGGTCTAATTTTTATTTTTTTACTTAATCAATGTTCTTCTTGCAACTACTTGATCTACTCCGAGAAAATCAGCGGACAATTTCTATGCACCGACCATTCACGGAGAATTTCTCTTCTGCTCCCTCAGGCTCTGGCTCACATGGCTCGTGATGGTCCATGTCTTCGTACGTCCGGTATTGGCAACACAGATGTGTACCTCCGTCCCCGACGTGCTCCCGAGTTTGGCAAGCTCGGCAAGGCATGTAGCCTACCTTGACTACTCCGGATCCAACTATGTCTACTCCAACTACGTCTACTTCAACTACTACAGCGAATTCTCTAGGCTCAACGACGCCATCGACGACAACACAAGGATATCACCAAGTTCATCAACAGAGATAACTTCGCTTCCCCAACGGCACCATCGACCACAACTACAATGCCCTCACTCCCGGCTACATCGACATCGGCAACAAGAGCTACCACCTCACCTTCGGCTTATTCTCTAGTCAGACCGTCCGCGTCACTACCGATCTTACTGCGGGGGGGGGGGGGGGTGTTGGAGTATTTTACGGCTAGATATATTTGGTGGTTTAAGTTTGTAATCCAATTCTATCTCTAGTAGTATTTTTGCCCCCAAGTCTTCTAGTACTATATAAACAGCCTAAGGGCTCAGGATGTAATCACCTCTTGTAATATGAATACAATCTATACTTTCACAATCTTTTAGTAGCACCACCATCATCCGCACGTAATAAACCCCGATGCTGCAGATAGCAAAACCCCACGCCCATTGTAGCACCGCCGTTGGCTACCCATAGCAAATCCCGATGTAGCCCGTAGGCTAATGCGGTCGCACGAAGCAACGAGAGCGTCATGTAGGGCACGAGAGGTGTGTGAAGCCTAGCGGCTCCCATGGCGGCAACTCAACAATGGCGCGGCGGCTACAGTGGCAAAGGTGGATGGCCAGTCCATTGCAGCGACGCGCAACATAAGCAACCCCTCATCTCCCCCATGGCGCGACGGAGCTCGGCGATGGTGTGATGCGTGCAGGGGTGGAGCGCGGAGCAGTAGGACGCCCTCCTGCGTGCAACTAGGGAGAAGGTCGGGTCGACGCGCTCCTAAAGAGGGTTAGGGACGGCGCGACGCGTCGTCGAAGATATGGGAGGAGGCAATGGCTAGTCGCTATGGCGGCATAATGCCACATGTTTTTATAGTCCCCGATGGCTCAATGGTGAAGACAAAGTAATATAATCCCTCTGTTCCATATTACTCTGCGCGTTACTGTCCATCACGCAAAACAAGGCAGCTCATTTCTCTCTCATTTTTTATCAAATTTTTTTTATGATTTTTGAATGGGTAGAGCAAACACGAAGCTACACATCCCAAAAAACCGAGGAGCAAAAAAGTGAAAAATGAGAGAGAAATCGACCACCTCGTTTTGCATAAACTGTAGCACCGCGCAGGGTAAACTAGAACAGAGGGAGTAATAATATAGGATTGTCGAAAAAATAAGGTACCAGGGCCCACCATAGAGTTTGTTTCTCTCCACGACACACGGGTGAGCGATGCGTGGGAACGACCCGGGGGATCGCGACACTTTATCCCCGGAGGAATGTTCGTTTTCATTTGTTTAATGAAAAAATTATGGGCATGTACCTTTCTTAGCTCCATTTCGTTCTAATACTACACTTATGTATTCATATGGACACATTTGATTGATGTAAGAGCGTAGTGTGACATGGGCATTTACTAAAACGGTAGAGAAGTTGTTTGTTATCTTGGTCGATGAGTCATCCTCATAAAAGACAATCTTATTAAGTGAAATTGGGATAAAAGTATAAGCTATGTTTTTTTGCACCATGATGAGACAATTAAATATCTATTCTTTCGGCCTTTCTAAGAAAAATATATTCTTTCAATTCAAATTTGCCATTTTTATGACCAGTCGGATCCATAATGTAGTGTCGCTAACATTTTTGGCAACTGGTCACATGGTATTGATCATGGATTTAGAATTCTTATTAGGGCGGGAGAGCTTATCATTGTTTGATTGCTTTCGCTCTCTAGAATTATATGGTTTTTAATGATAATTTTTCTTTTATGCAGATTATCTCTGGTGCATTAGTATGCTTCGTTTATAACCATCTCTATAGTGTATTGAGAACCGTGGCCTATTTACGGAGGTCTTTACACGGTTAGTGTACATAACAAGGGATATTTTATCGAACATGGATGACATCGTGCTCTACGGATCCATCCTCCATATGCTTAAGCGTTATGCAAGTTCTTGATGTTTACCTGCATTTCATAATTTTAGGACATGTTGCTGCTGTGTGCATCTTAATTATAGAGAGACCGGGTGTAATGATTAAATATTTTAAATAATAAGTTCTCTTTATAAAAAAATCTTATTTACACAAATGCAAAATTGTATTCCCCTACTTATCGACCAGACTAAATGAACGCTCCCTTTCACCCTATTGGAACGCAACCATGTGCCTCATGCACTCCTAGTGTTCCCATGGCTCGAACAAAGGAGGTAGATGTTGATCCTAGTGGTCTTCATTCAACTGATTATTTTTGTTGATCATCCAAGATTTAGACACCGATGATTTCTAGATTACTTCGCCAACGGTTTTCACGGATTTGCTATGGTCCTCCTAGGCTTTTGCTGGATGGGACCTAGTCGTGCACAACTGCAACTTTTACCCTGTCTGGTTTCAACTGGATGTATCGCGAAGATCTGTTTCTCATTAACACCATGGGACATGTCGATGTCTGCGATTTCCACGATGCTGGCAGATGCGGGGAATGTTAAGATTGAAGGAGATATGCCCTAGAGGAAAATAATAAATAGGTTTTTATTGTCATATCTCAATTAGTTTATAATAGTTTCATATTGTGCTATAACTATGTCAAGTAGAAACATTGGTACAGGTCTGGTATGAAACAAACCAATTCCCTAGTAGCCTCTATTCATACTAGTTCGTTGGTCATGAGGATGTTCTAGGTTTCAAGATCATGGGCATTTATGCCGATTGACAATGGGATCATATCATTTGAGAATGATGTGATTGGACATTTCTCGAAGGATTGCAACACGATCAAGTCATATAGTTCATTGTTGCAACAGCTATACCTAGACTCCTTTTCCTTAGACCGTGAGCTCATATTACTCACTGTTTTCCGAGGCTGCTTAGACTGCATCAAGCGCCACTTGGTAATACAGTGGTTATAAAGGTGTACGTTGGGTATTCCGAAGGAACGGTAGATGACATGTGACTGCAAGACCGGAATTTGTTCACCCACATGACGGGTAAAGATACATACGGCTGGCTTGGTGACATTACATCCATAAATGTTGCAACATGTGACTAGGTCACAGGGATGTAATATCACGGTAATAAGAAAACAGAACTTGTTATGAACGAGATTGAAAAAGGTATGGGATACCAATGATCAGATCTCGGACAAGTTGTATCGAGAAACAAAAGGAAGAGGATGCTACATTTAGCGGTTCAAACGACATTGTCATCAGGAATGCATAGGGGTCACATGGATATCCCTGGTGCCTTTGTTGATCATTGATACAGATCATGTCTAGAGCATTCCCGAGCCATGAGAGGATACACTTAAGGGTACGATGAGAGCGATCATTTGTAAGATGGAATCACAGTAGAGAAAGAGAAAGCTGGAATTGTTCCGCAGAGAGATCCGAAGTTGTTCGGAGAAGGAATAAAGGACCGGAATCATTCTGGGAAAGATCCGAAGTCGTTCGGAGGAAATAAAAAGGGAACCGAAAGGTGTTTTGGGTCAAGACAGATTTTGTAATATCTATTTACGTATTAATTAGTGTAATTAATATTAAATATAATATTAAAATCTAATTTGAAGGGTTATTCTACTAATGGGCCAAACTTCCTAGTGAATAAAGGCCCATGAGGGAAAACCGAAGGAGGGAAGGGCCAAGGGCCAAGGCCCAGGCACCTCAAGGAGGCCCACCCCACCAACCTAGGGTTGTGCGCGGGGTGGGGCCCACCGCTGGCCGGCTGGACCATGGTGCCCTAAGGGCCCTGATGTCTACACACTTCTCTTCTTGTAGACAGTTGTTGGGCCTCCAAGTGCAGAGGTTTGTAGAACATCAGCAAGTTTTCCCTTAAGTGGATCACCCAAGGTTTATCGAACTCAGGGAGGAAGTGGTCAAAGGTATCCCCTCTCAAGCAACCCTGCAATCAAGATACAAGAAGTCTCTTGTGTCCCCAACACACCCAATACACTTGTCAGGTGTATAGGTGCACTAGTTCGGCGAAGAGATAGTGAAATACAAGTGGTATGGATAATTATAAGTGGTAACGGTGATAGAAGATAACTTGATGGCGTGGAAGAGACTAAAAGCAAACTGAAATAAAGATAGAAGCAAGCAAACATGTAACAGATCTAATTGGAAACAGTGTATCAATGCTAAGAAACAAGGCCTAGGGATCATACTTTCACTAGTGAACACTCTCATATAAATATATTATCTCCATGATACTACTCTTAACTACTCTCTAGTTGGACACTCTAATCGATGGTAGGGCTATAACAGCACACCTCAAAGTTCATCTTTCCCATCTAGATAACCCCACACTGTCACCTTGAGTATTAGATGAGTCCAACAAACACCACAATTTCATAAAGACATCCAACTCCAAATATAACTCATAACAAGTATTTGCAATCTCTAGCCTAAGTGCCACCATGGTGTGCACGCTGTCACTTTCACACATATGGGGAGAGCAGAGATCTATTAAAGCACTTGAGTAGCAAGGTAGATCTATAGATTACAAAGCTCATGATCACAGTATGATCATGCATAGAGAGAGAGATGAACACATAGCTACCGGTAGAACCCTTAGCCTCGAGAGAGAATTACTCCCTCCTCATCATGGGAATCAGCAATGGTGATGGAGATGGCGGTGGAGATCGATGGAGATGGCTCCGGGGGCACTTCCCCGTCCCGGCAGGATGCCGGAACAGAGACTTTCTATCCCCCGAATCTCCCCTTCGGTGGCGGCGGCGCTGCGGAACTTTTTGTGGCTGGAGGCAGGACAGGGGGCCCACACCATGCCCTGACGTGGCCTAGGCTGGCCCGCGCCAAGGGGTGGTGTGGCGACCCTGTGGAACCTCTCCGACTCTCCTTCTGGCTCCATGAGTCTTCCGAGAAAATAGTAGCTTTGGCTTTTGTCCCATCCAATTCCGAGAATATTCATTTTCTGACTTCCTGGAACCAAAAACAGCAGAAAACAGGCAACTCGCACTGTGACATCTTGTTAATAGGTTAGTCCAAGAAATCATATCGAAAGTACTCCAAAGTTGGAACAAAACACAACAAAGTAGATAAAACCAAGCATGGAACATCAAAAATTATAGATACATTTGCAATGTATCAGGCCCATGCGCATCCCCCTCTCCCTTGAATAGTCCCACATGGGAAACCCAAAGGGGAGGGCGCACCCCCTCCCCCTATATAAAGGGGTGCTCATGGGTGGGATTGAACACACCATCAATTGGAGAAGTCCTTTGGTTGACTTCGTCCTTCCCTCTCTCTCTAGCCCTTGTGACCATGGCTCCAAGTCCGGGTTGTGCGATCGAGGCTCACCGGTAGTACGCCATTGCGCTGCAGGCATTCCTAGCCGGATATCAACTTCTGCACTCCCGGCGGGATCGGGGAGCCGAAGGTCTCATCGTGCACCGGATGTGTATGAAGACACGAGGCGCAACACTTGGGGCGCTTAAATGTCGTGAGCCGGAGCTGCTGCATGAGGAAGATGAAGAAGGAGCAAGGGGTGACCTGCGAGGAGCATTGCGACCTTCAGATCGGCTACAAGTACGACTATTTTAACCATGTTCCCCGTGGAACGTTCACCTCCTACGGTCCACAAGGGTATGTATTCTATACGCATTGGTCGTTACTGCTTTACTACATAGATAGATCCTAGGCAGTTTTGGGGTTCCATCGTATGGAATTTTTTGTTTTCTGCTGCGATCCCCAATAGTGGTATCAGAGCCGATCTATGCATAGGTGTGATGTACGGCCAGTACGCACAAGTTTTGTGCGGGCATTGATCCCTTAGTTGTTACCCTCTAATGTGTACTTGTTTATATCGCGGTATTGTTTGATGAAGCGGCCCGGACCGACCTTACGCGTATTCGTACGCGAGACTGGTTCCACGATCGACATACGGCTTGTACCGTATAAATGGCTAGCGGGTGTCTATCTCTCATTCAATAGTAGATATAGCATTTACAACGGAGGGCCCCGAAAGGGGTGTAATAGAGACAACTGTCGGATCCATGTTATGGTTGGAAAGTTCGTAGTTTAGAAACGGTTCTATTGCGAAAGCCCTAACAACCACGTAAAACTTGCAATAGATAAAGTAGAGGCGTCTAACTTTATTTTGCAGGGGGCATGTGATTATGATATGGCATTGGTCGTTGCCAAGGTAAAGTAGTTTACTTTTCTATTACTAAGTAGTATAGTGATACATTGCAAATGTATCTATAATTATTGATGTTCCATGCTTGGTTTTTTCCACTTTCTTGTGTTTTGTCCACACTTTGGAGTACTTTTCTTATGATTTCTTGGACTAACCTATTAACAAGAGCCACAGTGCCAGCTACCTGTTTTCTGCTGTTTTTGGTTCCAAGAAAGTCAGAAAATGAATATTCTTGGAATTGGATGGGACAAAAGCCAAAGTGCCTATTTTACCGGAAGTCATCTGGAGCCAGAATACGAGACGGAGAGGAGCCAGGGGGCCACCACACCACCTGGGCGCGCGGGCCAGGCCTGGCCGCGCCAGGGGGTGGCGTGGCCAGCCTAGGAACCCCCTCGGCCTCCCTCTTCGCCTTTAAGTTGCCTTCTGACCTAAAAACTCAAGGGGTTCGATGTTTTTCCAGAAGGAGTTCCGCTCCGCTGCCACCACCAGATTCCCCGAAACAGCACCAGAAACTCCATTCAGGCACCCTGCCGGGACGGGGAATTGGAGGAGATCATCTCCATCATCATCACCATCGCTTCTCCATCGACCATCCATGTTTCCCCCATCTATGATTGAGTAATCCCCCGCTGTAGGCTACGGGGATGGTAGGGAGTGGATGAGATCATTCATGTAATGGCACCGATTGTTAGGGCATGGTGCCTAGTATCTTTTATTTGTGCTTTATGACTTTGTTGTGACTTGTTATGCTTAATGCTTGTCACTAGGGCCTGAGTGCCATGATTTCAGATCTGAACATGTTATTGATTCATTATGATAGTATTGTTTTTGGTCTTATCTGCAAGTTGTATACACACGTTGTTGTCTGGAACCAATGGCCCCGAAGTGACAGAAATCGGGATAACCGGAGGGAATGGCTTTGATGTGAGGATCACATATGTTCATGGAGTGTTAATGCTTCGCTCCGGTGCTCTATTAAAAGGAGCACCTTAATTGCCTGTAGTTGCCTTGAGGCCCCGCTGCAAATGGGCTGGCATGACAAAAGATGTTGTGCAAGTTCTCATTGCGAGCACGTATGACTATATATGGAACACATGCCTAGTATTATCTAGTAGTTGGATGCTTTATATTATTTATCTGCAATTGCCCTTTGTTCTAATTGCTATGTGAATTGTCTTGTCCATGCAACGCCCGTCCATCCATCCCTATGCCTACCGCACTCGAATCCTATTGTTTACTGCTATTGTTACTGCTGTCTTTACTTTACTACTGCTATTATTTTGCTATTCCTACTACAAAACCTATGCTACTGATAAACTGCGGTGAGCAAGATTGTTTCCAGGTGCAGCTGAATTAACAACTCAGTTGTTAAGGCTTATAAATATTCTTGGGCTCCCCTTGTGTCGAATCAATAAATTGGGTTTCACTTCCCTCGAAAATATTGCAATACACCCCCTATACTTGTGGGTCATCAAGACTATTTTCTAGCGCCGTTGCCGGGGAGCATAGCTTTGTTTATCAAGTTCACTTGGATTCTCTATTGTTCGCTGCTATCCATCCATCATGGGTAAGTCTCGTGATGACAAGTTTTCTATTTTACCATCCACTACAAGAAGAGGTATGGTTCTGAACACCTCTGCTTCTCTTGATTCACCATCTATTATAAGTAAGCTCGTTACACCACCACATACACATGCTACACACACTGCTACTACCGCTGAATCTGAAACTTCTAATGCTTATGATGTTGCTTCTACTGTGCTTGATAAGAGTGGTTCATTAGGTCCTTTCCTAGATGCTATGATTGCTAGAACTATAGCTGGAAATATCGAAACTCCTAATGAAGACACTACCACACCTGTTAGTTCACCCGAGTCTAGTGAAAGTTATGATTTTGAAGATGGTTATGTTGAGATGACCGATGAATTTATTAAAGAATGTAAGAACACCCATGATAGGAGCGCTGCTAAGAGTCTCCTTGAGAGGCGTACTATTAGACCCAAATTGTCTCCTATTGCTAAGTTTGCTGCTTCTCCCATAAACAGTACAGATAAATATTATGATTTCTCTCTCGATCTATCTTACATAGCTATTGTCGAGAAAGAACATTTTTGTGGGACTAAGAATGAAAGTGCGGTAGCATATATGAATGAACTTTCTACCATGAGTGGCTTGTTTTCTAATAATATTAAGATGCGTACTTACTTTGTTGCCAAGATCTTCCCTTTTTCACTGAAAGGAGAAGCTAAAACTTGGTTTAGTAATTTTCCTCCTGGATCTATTGATATCCCTGAGTGCTTGATTAGTACTTTCCTGCAGAAATATTTTCCTCCTAGTGCTAGACATGCTATTTTGTAGGAACTTTTTGATTTTAAACAGGGAGAAAAAGAGATATTGCCTGAATCATGGGCAAGGTTTTGTGCTTTGATTCATGCATAGGTTGGACGTCCATTACCTAAGAATGAGCTTCTTGATATATTTTATAATGGACTAACCGAAGAATCTAGGACATACCTAGATAGTTTTGCTGATTGTGTCTTCAGGAATAGGACTCCTAAGGAAACTGAGGAATGAATGGCTAAAATAAGTAAGAATTATGAAGATTGGACTCCTCCTAAACAAGCTATACCTGAAGTAATTGTACATTAATCTACTATTCTGGTGCCTGTTGCAACAACAAAGAAGAGGGGAGTTATTGAATTAAATGATGAAGTGATGAAGGAAGCTAAGAAATGTCTTAAGGAGAAGGGAATTAAAGTTGTACATGTCAAGAATTTACCTCCTATAGAAGAATTATGTAAGCCTATTTCCTACTCATCCACTATTGAGGTACACTCTCTCCAACACTTTGATGAAGGTGATATCCCTTACTCTAAACCTCATGATCAATGCTTAGCAGAATTCGATATCTTTATTGTTAAGCAAGATAACTTTAATAAAAGGGTGCAAAATCATCTAATGGAAAACACTAGAGCTATTGTTGAGTTGAAATATATTGTGGAAAGAACCTCTAATGATGTTAAAATGATTGTTAAACACTTTAAAATGGTTCAAACTCAAATAGATCAACTCGTTAAAGTGACACAAGACTTGTTAGTTAATGCTGCTAAAGAAAAACATGCTTATGAAATTAGAACTAGAAGTGGTGCTGCTACCCAGGATCCTCTATATCCTGAGGGGCATCCCAAAAGAATTGAGCGGGATTCTCAACAAACTGAAAATAGTGGCTCTACTCGTAAGAAAAGAAAAAAGAAACATAAAACTCTTGTAGAACCCTCTGAACCTGCTATAGATCCTAATAGTATATCTATCTCTGATGCTGAAACTGAAAGTGGTAATGAAGAAAACAAAGTTCCTAATGAAGAAAAAGTTGAAGAAGAACCTGAAAACCACACTAAGAATACTAAATACACCAAAGAAGATTTTATTGCTAAGAAACATGGTAGTGAAAGAGAACCTTGGGTCCAAAAACCTATGCCTTTCCCTGATAAGAAACACAAGCCAAAGGAAGATGAACACTATAATAAGTTTTGTGAGTGGATGAAACCTTTATTCTTGCAAATTCCTTTGACTGATGCTATTAAATTGCCTCCTTACTCAAAGTATATGAAGGATATTGTCTCTAATAAAATGAAGATCCCTAATGAAGAAATTTCTACTTTGCTTGCTAATTATACCTTTAATAGTAAGGTTCCTAAGAAACTTGGAGACCCTGGGATTCCAACTATCCCTTGCTCTATTAAGAATAGTTATGTTAGAACTGCTTTGTGTGATTTGGGAGCTGGAGTTAGTGTTATGCCTTTCTCTCTCTATAAGAGGCTTCAACTAGAAAAATTGATACCAACTGATATATCTTTGCAAATGGCTGACAAATCTACCACTATTCCTGTGGGTATATGTGAGGATGTACATGTTCAAGTGGCTCATAATTGCTTGATATTAACTGATTTTGTTGTGCTTGAAATGCCTGAAGATGATAATATGTCTACTATTTCTTGGGAGACCTTTTCTTAATACTGCAGGAGCTGTTATCAATTGTAACCAAGGAAAGGTAACTTTCAATGTGAATGACAGGAACATACTGTCTATTTCCCCAAGAAGATTGAAAGGACTTACGGTTTGAATTCAATTGAACATGTTGAGGGCATTCAAGTTAGAGAAATATATTGTCCCATACCAAGAGAAAAATTTGAAACTATTATGATTGGGACCATTGCTATCAAGGTTGAGGTAACATAATCATTAGTGGAATATAAAGTTTTGTCTCATATGAAATTGTTTTGGTAACAAGACCTGATCAACCTTGTTAACAAAAGGATTTCATTGAACAAAACAATGTTTTCACTATGATTATCTCCGCTTACTTCTATTCTATCCATTTTAGTTTTTGCTTATGCCTAACTTAAAGGCGTTAAAGAAAAGTACTTATTGGAAGATAACCCAAAAGTTTTAGATGAGTCTTGGAAGTTATTACTTCAGTAATAACCATTCCTTATCCTTTTTATTTGCTTTTTGTGCCAAGAGTAACCTCTAATGAGAGAGAAGTAATGATTGGGAAAGTTGCTGCCCCGAAACAGATTTATGTGCTTCACCGTGAAAATTCGTGTAAAATATCTGTACGTCCTTTTGAAGCGTGAGTTTTTGTGCTTCTGCCCCAGGCTGTTATCTAACTTTGTTAGTTCAACACCTTTTCATTTGAGCAACATAAGGTCTTCGAAAAAATTCGTCTTTACCTGCTGGTCTGTTTTGACAGTTTTGTGCCATTTTCTGCATTTGCTTCTTGTTGGTTCCTTTTTGAGTTCTTTTGGGGAATTGAGCTTTTTGAGGGAAGTGCGATAGTAGCTTGTGTTTTAATGGAAGTTTATTTGGTGTTAGAACTGAACCTTAAGACCTATTATCTTGAGTGCACTAATGTTGCTAATAAAGATTGTGTGAAGTTTTGTATGAAGGAAAAATTTCAGGTGTATGGAAGAAATGAGTAATGAGATGAAGGATGGACTAAAGCTCAAGCTTGGGGATGCCACGCGTGTCACCCCAAGAAATATCGAAGAAGTACAAGCGTCAAAGCTTGGGGATGCCCAAGGCATCCCCTTCTTCATCAATAAAAATCTCAGGTTTCTTCCAAACGCTTAATTTTTATTGTTTCATGCACAGTTGTGTTGTTCTTGGAGCGTCTTCTTTTTCGTTTTCGTTTTGGTTTTTTGTTTTCTTGGTTTGCTTTGTTTTATGAATAAATTGGTTGGACCCCCTCTTTCATACATTGGTTTTCAAATAGTTTGGTTTGGATTGGAAAAGAGTAGGAAAGTTCATGCTTAAGTGGTAAAGAGAGTTTGTTTTTGACTGTGGCCTATGCTTTGTCATGCCATTCTTGGTATTGTTTTGGCTTTATGCTTAGTATTCTTTGTTGTAGCATGACTTGTTATAAAAAATTGAGATTGCTTAATGTGCCTTGGATGAATCATCCATTGTTTTAGCATATTAAAGCATAGTATTGTGGTATTCTCCTTTGATGCTTTATTTGGGTTAACTTGGCGCATGCTCACACTATGTTATGACTATCCAAAGTCACCATAGCCTTTATGATCCTTTATTTTTCAACTTGTAGTATCACTTTATGCTTTGATCAATGATGTTTTGTCGCTCTGCATGATTATGGCCATTATTGCTCTCTTAGTTTGTCGCTCCCAATCTTTTGCTAGCCTTCACTTCCACTGAGTATTTTACTCATGTTTCCAACTCCCTTAAACCAAATATTGCCAAAGTGTCCACCATACCTACCTATTAGCATCTTTTTCTACTTCCGTGCATATCCAATATGCCTTGTTTTCTTCCGAATAAAATGTTTGCTTGTTATGAGAAAGTTAGTTAGGAAAGCTCAAACGAACTTGATGACACACTTTATTTTCTGCACTTAATGAACCTGAACCATTGTGACTCTCCATGAAAGTTATATGCTTGCAAATTATAGGCTGGGGATTAGCAGAACCGTGCTGTCACGGGGAACTCTTTCAACACTTGGAAATATATACCCAGTTGATACCATGCCCTTTTGTTTGCGGATGTCATCGGTGTGAAATAAAAGGGGAGCTTGTAAGTCCATGGAGTTATGTATGTGTGTTAGAGAAACGCCTGGGCCGCTGGTCTAATCCATGCTGACATGGTGGAAACCTGTAGTGTAACCATAATGATATCTATGAAGCATTCTTCTTATAAAAAAAAGAGAGATAGCTATTGAGAAAAGAAAAAAAAGATTTATGAAAAGAGGAAAGAGAGAAAAAAGCACCATTTTCCCATGGTAAATAAGAAGATTGTTGAGATACTCATTGTCTACTTGCCTTGTCATTTGGTGATTCTTCCGTATCATCGGGCAAGGGGTACACCGTTGGCGGTTCTCTATGATACGCACATATTTACAATGACAAGAACTTACCGGTAACTAAAGTTGAGTAGCATGAGGAGCGGCCCTCGTACTCAAGGGACATGGGATTTTAAGTTTATAGTCTATCAAGCATATAACTCAGATTGGACCTCACTTTCACCTTAACCACATTAAAGATGCTTATGATAGGGGCAATGAGAGCTCAAAGCTAATGAGTATCATACTTTCAGCATTTGGAAGCCTTTCAAACTTTTCAAAACCTATTCATTTCCTTGTTGAGTCTCCACACATTCTATGAGCACTTTCTTGAAAGCATAGTGGCCATTCTTAGTTCTATGTGCATTGTCCCAAGACTTGTTGATTGATGCATACCTTGATATTGCTTGTTCTAAACTATTTGTATCTAGTCACTCTTGTAAACTTTGAAGGTGTCCTATGCATTTATGTTTGCTACTCTATGAGGGACAAGCTGAATGCCACTGTGCTATGTTTTCTTTATGTGAAACAAACAAACGTCTTGCAAAGCATTGTTATTCATGAATCTTTTGTTTGTGCCTTTTCATGTTGCATCGTAGTTTCTTTGTCTTATTGCTGGAACTTTCTCTTTCATGTTATGATTGAAGTACTATAATCCCAGCTTTGAATGTTTTACAAATACTTTGATCAAGTTTATGATGGTGCATGTCACCTCAAAAATTATTCTTTCTTTTTATCACTTATCTACTCGAGGACGAGCAGGAGTTAAGCTTGGGGATGTTGATACATTGCAAATGTATCTATAATTTTTGATGTTCCATGCTTGGTTTTATCCACTTTCTTGTGTTTTGTCCACACTTTGGAGTACTTTTCTTAAGATTTCTTGGACTAACCTATTAACAAGAGCCACAGTGCCCGCTGCCTGTTTTCTGCTGTTTTTGGTTCTAGGAAAGTTAGAAAATGAATATTCTCGGAATTGGACGGGACAAAAGCCAAAGTGCCTATTTTACCGGAAGTCATCTGGAGCCAGAATACGAGACGGAGAGGAGCCAGGGGGCCACCACACCACCTGGCCGCGCCAGGGGTGGTGTGGCCAGCCCAGGCACCCCTCGGCCTCCCTCTTCGCCTATAAGTTGCCTTCTAACCTAAAAACTCAGGGGGGTCGACGTTTTTCCAGAAGGAGTTCCGCTCTGCCGCCACCACCAGATTCCACGAAACAGCACCAGCAACTCCGTTCTGGCACCCTGCCGGGACGGGGAATTGGAGGAGATCATCGCCATCATCATCACCATCGCTTCCCCATCGACCATCCATGTTTCCCCCATCTATGAGTGAGTAATCCCTCGTTGTAGGCTATGGGGATGGTAGGGATTGGATGAGATCATTCATGTAATGGCATCAGATTGTTAGGGCATGGTGCTTAGTATCTTTTATTAGTGCTTTATGACTTTGTTGCGACTTGTTATGCTTAATGCTTGTCACTAGGGCCCGAGTGCCATGATTTCAGATCTGAACATGTTATTGATTTATTATGATAGTATTGTTTTTGGTCTTATCTGCAAGTTGTATACACACGTTGTTGTCCGGAACCAATGGCCCCGAAGTGAGGATCACATGTGTTCACGGAGTGTTAATGCTTTGCTCCGGTGCTCTATTAAAAGGAGCACCTTAATTGCTAGTAGTTGCCTTGAGGCCCCGCTGCAAACGGGCTGGCAGGACAAAAGATGTTGTGCAAGTTCTCATTGCGAGCACGTATGACTATATATGGAACACGTGCCTAGGATTATCTAGTACTTGGATGCTTTATATTATTTATCTGCAATTGCCCTTTGTTCTGATTGCTATGTGAATTGTCTTGTCCATGCAGAGCCCGTCCATCCATCCCTATGCCTACCGCACTCGAATCCTATTGTTTACTGCTTTTGTTACTGTTGTCTTTACTTTACTACTGCTATTACTTTGCTATTCCTACTACAAAACTGTTGCTACTAATAAATTGCTGTGAGCAAGATTGTTTCCAAGTGCAGCTGAATTGACAACTCAGTTGTTAAGGCTTATAAATATTCTTTGGATCCCCTTGTGTCGAATCAATAAATTGGGTTTCACTTCCCTCGAAAATACTACGATACACCCCCTATACTTCTGAGTCATCATATAGTAATAGTCATCGATCCGATGGATGACCTGGTGGCGGCGTCGTGGACTTGGCGTCAAAACAAGGGCAAGATGGCGATCATGCCGAGCGCTCGATGAAGATCAAGACGCAAGAAAGATCATATCATATCACATTATACATATGATGTTAATACCTATTTTACATCTTATTGTGTGCTAGTATTTAGATACTCAACGGTAGCAAATAAGTTAATCCCTATAGAATTCCAATGTTCCGTGATCCCCTTGTGTGTGCACCACCAAGAAAGTTCTTCGTTATGAGGCGCCCTGCGGTGAGTAGGGGTCAAACATATCTACGTTCGCATACAATGGGTGTAAGCCATGTTGCACAGCAAATACACACAAGTTAGATTTGGCGAGCCTATCATGTGCATATATGGCCTCGGAACACAAGAGATCGAAAGATCGAGCATGAGTCACATGGATGATGTGATTGACATTAGTGAATGTCTACCTTTGATAATGCACTGATGGCCGTGACGATCGGGGGAGGTCCAGAGGATAGGGATCATGTGATCACTAAAATCGTCCAGGGGATGACAAATTTTAGTAGAGACCAATTATAAGTTGATCTCTTATTATAAACTTACTCTAGATGTCTGTTTGCAAATATCTTAGTAGATCTTAGCCTATCCCATTGAGGTCCTTTGCGACCATGGGAATATATTTCTTAATTTGGAACTTAGCAAAAGGGTCCAACTTCATAGATTAATACCCACGCCTGAGGGATATCCTCGTAAAAGGTGATCTTCTCTTCTTGATACAATAACCATTAGGAGATATCTCAATGACTCCGTAATGTTTGTGTTTTCTCCATAATCATCCAATAAGCCATTCTCCACTCGATTGAGAGTTTGGCTACATTTCGTATTCTGCAAAATTAGGCACATAGAGTATGAGCCATTGGATGGGTTTTCCTCCGTCATGGATGAAAAGAGAATGTTTGGAAAAACACTTAGCGATCTTGCATTAGAGTTAAGAACTCTTAGAAGGGCTTGATTGCAAAAGGAGGTCATGGATGAAAAGGTATATGTAAGATATACAAATTATAAATGTGGTTCTTGCAAAACTCATTGCAGTTTGCAAAGTATTTGATAATTGTCCCGTTTTGTGAAAATAGGAGGATCTGCTTGAGAATTGTTGTTTTTGAGGCAACGTGACTTGATGACGGCAAGCAAAATAGTAGATGGCCTACATCACCACTTTGCTCAAAGTTTGTCATTTGGATTAGGGGACTTGAATATAATTTTGTAATCCGTGTTTGTGTGTCTCGCTTTTGGCGAGACGATTATTCATATGAACAAGTTGCAAACCAGTTTCTACTATTCTTATGAACAATACCGTTATGGTCACATTACGATTACAAACAAGTTATTCACATCACTATGTTAATGATAATAGTTTAAACATTTATAAAGGATTAGAATGCTAAAAGATATCCAAAGTTTAATAATGAAATGACACTACAGTTTAAGTCATTTTGGTTATTGCAGGTTCTTTATGAAAGATCGGGGTCCTAGATGCTTAATCTAGAGACTTTACAAAACCATGCCTCTTGGGCAGAATGACTAAAACTCTGTATTCTGGTAAAACGGTGATATGCGAAGAAATGTTGAAACTTATACATAGTGATGTATCATATTTTCAACAAGTAGTGGAAATCATTAGTTAATTGTGGACTTAAGTGAATAAGCGTATTTACTTAATGAAAAATGAGAAACGATTTAAATTGTTCAAATGAGTTCACAACAATAAGAGGATATTGAAATTAACAAGAATACGAAGTCTCTTCGATTTGATCGACACGACTGAAGTATTCAAGTTAGATTTAGCATAAAAGGGACTTGTGAAAGATGTTTCACAAATCATGATAATTGGATGAATTCAAACTATGTTGAAATATCCAAACATCATAATCATTTTGTATTAGATATATATTATCTCTTATCGGGGTTATAGTTATCCTTTAGGGTTAAAGATCAAAATAAGGAAACACTCATTTGAAATACAAAGGAACATCTAAAGATTCGTGGAAACAACACCATAAGTGTTATGGCACGTTTGAGTTTCTGGAGATTTCAATAAGTTGAAATCGTGGCGAATAAACAAGTCTTTGTAGAGCATTCTTAGGAAGCTATGAATGCATCTTCCACGAAGGGGCAAACCTATTGTTGTCCAAAGTTGATGTGTCTTGATGAAGATACAGGTGGAAGAAAGTAAAAGATCAAAACAAGGTATTTGACCTTACCTCCGAATTGTTGAGTGGCGCAGTGGAATTTGTTTCGTGAATCCAAACTCTACAAATAGAGGAGAAACTAATGATCATAAAGTTTGAAGTAAATACTTTTACTAAAGAAAGTAGGATTCAACTATATATTCTACAAGTTTATGGAATTATATTATTGATTCACTTGTCATGTTTTGAACAAGACATACCTACGAATTACAAAGAAGCGTGATGGACCTGAGTGCAAGAAATGACTAGGAGTCATAAAATCCTATATTAAGTTACATTAAATATTGCAAAGTAACATGTTACTTGATCTTATTAAAGTGAAGAAGTTTACTTGATATTTCTGAATGACTGCAAAGTCATAAGAAGGAAATGAAACTTAATGAATGACAAAAAGCTCGATTTGTCACAAGTTTGGACAAATTCAAGGAGTTGACTACAACAGTAGTGATGCTTAAGTCTTTTGGATTTACACTAGAAATATATGGATATTGAAGTCTCGTAATTGGAATTCTCAAATTGATGATGATCAAAGAATTTTGGAATGCCCAAGATTATTGAGAGGACCTAGATATGAGTGGGAGCAAATCAGCTTGGCTAATTCATAATATGTAGCTGACATATTTTGAGTGGAGCTAAGTGAAATCCCTGGATCTCAAACATGAATTTCATATTTGAGTGGGAGCGTGAAATCATTCTGGGATATGTGGACGACATATGTGAATGATGTGATTGGTGTTAATAATATTTAAGTTAGATAAATAAGGATGAAGTTGAAGTTATTAAACAAGAAAATCTATCGAGATAAATTGGTGAGTTTAATAAACACTAAATGTAGAATGCTTCCTGGACTTGATTCTGAAAGATGTTTAGAATGTCCTAAGACAAGATTCTAAAAAAAGCTCAGAATGGAATAATGTAAGAAAGTAGTTCTTACTATATGAAGCATTGAGTTAGTATTGTAACTATGGTTGAAAGAAAGAGATGTGTTGCATCTCCTATGCCTCAGTCATAGGTTCTTCCATATAACCATGTTGAATACTCGACATAATGTGACCCGAGGTTCTGGTTGGTAGGGCAAAGTCGTAACTATAAGAGCATGTCTTTAAGTGATTTCTGAGTTGATCACAGAACCAGAATTAAGTTTGTACTTAAATGGCAAGAAGCAATGTAAGTGGCATAGATGCATTTCATGCACTAGGACCTACATAGATATAGAAGTATAAAGGCTCCATCTGATGTGATGTATAATGTTATGGCGGGGCTAGTTCGCTTTTAACGTAGAATGATGTGTCCTAGGGCCCAGTGCCCATGGGAAAGCCCTCGAGGTTGATCTAACGTCATTGTAAGCTCCTGGAATCCGGCCTCATTCTTCTGCCATGACTATAGTATATACACAAAGGATAGCAAAGTGTGTTTCCAAGTTTAGATGACAACGGTGAAAACGATCGGCATCATAAACACTAGAAACAAAAGTCTCACTTTATCACCAAACAAATACTTCGACCCATTATACGATAATGGTGTGAATGTCAAAATTAGGAAGACATTAACGATTTGCAAAAGACATAGTGATCTGGTAAAACAGAACATGGACATGACATTTCCCATGGGCATGCATGATCTGTAAACGCATATGGTATATGGTTTATAAGACTAAAATGCAAGCTAGGTTATTTGTACTCTAGTGCAAGTGGGAGACTGAAGGAGATATGACCTAGAGGCAAATAATAAATAGGTTTTTATTGTCATATCTCAACTAGTTTATAATAGTTTCATATTGTGCTATAACTATGCCAAGTAGAAACATTGGTACTGGTGTGGTATGAAACAGACCAAGTCCCTAGTAGCCTCTATTCATACTAGTTCGTTGTTCATGAGGATGATCTGGGTTTCAAGATCATGGGCATTTATGCCGACTAATAACGGGATCATATCATTGGAGAATGATGTGATTGGACATTCCTCGAAGGATTACAACACGATCAAGTCATATAGTTCATTGTTGCAACAGCTATACCTAGACTCCTTTTCCTTAGACCGTGAGCTCATATTACTCACTGTTTCCCGAGGCTGCTTAGACTGCATCAAGTGCCACTTGGTAATACAGTGGTTATAAAGGTGTACGTTGGGTATTCTGAAGGAACAGTAGATGACATGTGACTGCAAGATCAGGATTTGTTCACCCACATGACGGTTAAAGATACATACGGCCGGCTTGGTGACATTACATTCATAAATGTTGCAACATGTGACTAGGTCATGGGGATGTAATATCACGGTAACAAGAAAACATAACTTGTTGTCAACGAGATTGAACAAGGTATGGGATACCAATGATCGGATCTCGGACAAGTTGTATCGAGAAACAAAAGGAAGAGGATGCTACATTTAGCGGTTCAAACGACATTGTCATCAGGAATGCATAGGGGTCACATGGATATCCCAGGTCCCTCTGTTGATCATTGATACATATCATGTCTAGAGCATTCCGGAGCCGTGAGAGGTTACACTTAAGGGTACAATGAGAGCGATCATTCGTATGTTGGAATCACAGTAGAGAAAGAGAAAGATGGAATTGTTCCGCAGAGAGATCCGAAGTTGTCCGGAGAAGGAATAAAGGACCGGAATCATTCTCGGAAAGATCCGAAGTCGTTCGGAGGAAATCAAAAGGGAATCGAAAGGTGTTTCGGGTCAAGACGAATTTTGTAATATGTATTTACGTATTAATTAGTGTAATTAATATTAAATATAATATTAAAATCTAATTTGAAGGGTAATTCTACTAATGGGCCAAACTTCCTAGTGAATAAACGCCCATGAGGGAAAACCGAAGGAGGGAAGGGCCAAGGCCCAGGCGCCTCAAGGGGGCCCACCCGGCCAGCCTAGGGCTGTGCGCGAGGTGGGGCCCACTGTTGGCCGGCTGGCCCATTGTGCCATAAGGGCCCATGCGCATTCCCCCTCTCCCTTGACTAGTCCCACATGGGAAACCCAAAGGGGAGGGCACACCCCCTCCCCCTATATAAAGGGGTGCCCATGGGTGGGATTGAACACACCATCAATTGGAGAAGTCCTTTGGTTGACTTCCTCCTTCCCTCTCTCTCTAGCCCTTGTGACCATGGCTCCAAGTCTGGGTTGTGCGGTCGAGGCACACCTGCAGTACGCTGTTACGCTGCAGGGATTCCTAGTCGTGTATCAACTTCCGCACTCCCGGCGGGATCGGGGAGTCGGAGGTCTTATCGTGCACCGGAGGTGTATGAAGACACGAGGCGCAACACTTGGGGCGCTTAAATGTCTTGAGCCGGAGCTGTTGCACGATGAAGATGAAGAAGAGGAAAGGGGTGACCTGCAAGGAGCTTCGCGACCTTGAGGTCGGCTACGAGTACGACTACTTCAACCACGTTCCCCGTGGAACGTTAACCGCGTAGAGTCTACAAGGGTATGTATTCTATACACATTGGCCGTTACTGCATTACTACATAGATAGATCCTAGGCAGTTTTGGGGTTCCATCGTAGGAAATTTTTTATTGTCTGCTGCGATCCCCAACAAAGATAGCTATGACTAGAAGATCAGAAGGTATTCTCGAACGCGAAGCCTTGATACGAAGAAGGCATTTCTTCACAGGCCGGTGAGCGGGCATGTCTCAGATCACACATGTGCATGTGAGCCTAGTAATTGATGCTTTCCAGCGGCAATCTCGTTGTGTGGGAGCGAAAACACTTGGAGACTTCAGTTTTGGTGCTGCTCTTCGAGTACAAAGTCTCAATCTCCAAGTTGAAAACCTAAGGTCTGGTTTGTATTGGTTGTATCTAGCAAGGGCATTTATTGAGGACATTGTTTGGTAAGTTTGGATTTTCTCCAATTTTAAAACCTACCATCTTTAATTGGGCAATGATAGCGTGGATGTACTATTCCCTTATTATATTTCTCACTTGTGGAGAACCTCTTCTGATAAGGGTTCCCTTGTGGATTTACCCTTGGGGAGGCCCGATCTTCATTGATTTGAGGCAGGAAGTGTGGGGAAACCTGATGAACACGATGAACTCAACTCTAATGCAAGGTAAAGATACAAACGCACGCCAGAACACACACAATCCAATTTTCTCCCATTGGTTCGAACAACCAATCCAATAGAATCCTCGGTGAGAGACCTTGCGGTAGAATCACCAAAGGAGAGATCAACAAGTGGATGATAGAATCAAAATCAAGGAGGGAGTAGCAACCAAGTAGAATCCCAAACGGGAGAGAACTATCACTACTAGAATCCTTGACAAGGAGAGACCAAACACTTGAGGAGGGTCTTGACTATTTCACTCACACACTCGCAAGATGAAGGCCTTGTACAACTCATAGATAAACTATAGAGAGGGGGTTCCCATCTAGGGATTGGCACATGCCTCAGTTTAGCATCGTCTCTAGAGTTTCTAGGAAGTTGTGGGGCATATATATGGGACAACCATGAGCTAAGGGTAGTTTAGGCATAAATGGGGAGTTTGGCGCGTTACATGGGCTAAGGCAATCTTGAGGCTCGCATGCCTGTATCACTCGGGCCAGAGACTCCGGTGTGTGCGAGGGGGGCAAAGACTCTGGTGTGGCCAGAGACTCCGGGTAGACTCCAAGGAGCTCGTTGTAGCTTATGGAAATTGGCTGGAGACTGGGCCGACGACTTATTGCAGAGACTCTAGGGGCGCTGGTCATAGACTCTAGTGTCGAAGGCCGGAGAATCCAGTGTATCTTCGGCTGTTTCTTTCTACTTCTCTTCTAGGCATCTTTCTTGGGTGTCTTCGATCCTGGAGCATCCTTGTCTCCTCCTATTGGCGTCATGGTCATGGGCCTAGTCATACAATGGGTGCTTGGCTCAAGTAGTATCCCATTCCAATAATGACCACGCGAAGACAAAGTATGGAAGAAATTCACCTTATTAGGATTGGTTGGTGTAGCATGATGCGGACCAATGGTGAATGTCATGTGTTGGGTGATGGATCCAAAAATAGTCATCTTCCACCATGTTTAAACATTGTTTTTAGTAAAGCAATTGACAAGAAACTCTCTAGCCTTGCCACTAATGACTTATAATTGCAAAGATATACAAATCATTGCTTTGGTTTGTGTTGTGCAGGAAATCACGATTTTTAATGTGAAATCAGGAGTCACAATGAAGGTTTTGAGGAAGTCCACACGACCAAGTAATCCTAGAGCCATTGCCAAGCGTCTGCTGCCATAACGACCACTGGTACGGGGAGGGTCCACCCATATCATTTGCCCTTACAATGTGCTAGCAGCTTCGTCTCGTTAAACCCTACAACTTTCGTGAAGACGCATATATATTTTGAGGCCTCATCCACCGCGCAGAAGGCCGCCATTCTCAGATTGCATCACAACACCACCAAAGGAGATCCACACCATAGTTCATCCCTTCCATCTTCCACCCCCTCCATTAGCCATAGCCATTACTTTGTACTTGAGATCTCCATGTGATTCGGCGACCATTGTAAGAATATTTGATTTTAATCTAAGTATTTTGCACAATGTTTTCTATCCTTGATCTTATTGTTATGAGTGAGTAGTATTCACGGGCTGCAGGTTGGGGAGAAACCTCACAGCAATTATGTGCATCTAATCTATGGGAGCAGTGTGTATTGTTTGAAAGAGAGTTTGTATCTTTTGTTTCTTTGTCTGTTGTCTCGATCTTTAGACTTGTAGGCACCCAAGAACGCAAAGATTGATAAAGGCTTGAGGTGGGATACTTGACTAGCGACGATCTCATAGGAAACCCAGTTATAGAAAGGGATGTACGGTATTCGCTTAGCAACTCATTCGAGATTACAACAACATCACCACCTAATGCTTTGATATGTGTTTTACACTTAACAATTGTTTGTAGCCCGGTGCTTTGTGGTGCACTCGGTTGGATCAAAAGACTATTGCTTTGCCTGTTACCTCTCAGATAGGGGTGGGCATTCGGTCATGACCGAAAATTCAGTCTTTATATTTTGGTCTATTTTAGAATCGGTCTTAAAAAATGAAAACCGAAATTTACTTATTATTTTTAGCACCTGACAAATTTGGGTACCCGATAATTAGGGTTCGGGTTCGGTCATGACCGAATTGTGTGGTAGATATTATCAAATATAAAAGTTGGATAATATTTTGTAAAAAATGGTACAATTGTAGTTTTAATTTGAAAATATAATGCACTTTGTCAATTCATATCAATTGACGGGAATTAATAGTCAACAATACCATATTTGGCTCAGTCGAGGAAGCTAAATCTATAGTGATGGGCAACTAAGGCTTTGGGACTAGGCAACTCTCATGTAACTTTGGGTCACTTCGGTCCATTTGAGTAGCGGAAACTAATGACCGAATTAACCAAACAAAATTTGGTATTCAAAATTTTCTACCCAATTTTCTAATCGGTCTTTTTGGTCTCAGTCTATTCGGTTTCGGTTTCGGTCTTTTGGGTACGGTTTTCGGTTATCAGTTTTTCTGCCCACCCCTACTCTTAGGGGCTCTAGTATATTAGGATGTGTTGCCCACAATAGATTACCTCTGGCGTGCAGTTGTAGGTGGATCTTCAACCCTGGCATATCTCCATCCATTGATTCAACCCACAATAAAGCAAACTAGATTGTTCTGGTAAATAAATGTAAAATAAAGAAACAAAGTCTTGTATACGTGTCCTTTTTATTTCCTTTAACATTGTTTCCTAAGGTTCGATTAAACCTAGGTCTTCTAGGGAAACAAACTACTATACTACATCCTTGAATCCAGATTGAAGGTATCACTAGGCAACATCATCTCCCACCGCTTGAAAACAAGTCGACCTCGGCGATGTTCCTTCATCATGCAAGGAAAGAGATGTGCCCTTGGTCTTGATCTTGAATGCGGTTGGATCACCAGTGTCAAAGCCTTATTCAAAGTTGTTGAAGATCTTGTAACTATTCTTTCCATCATGTTGTGGTTGGAGATCTTGTATCATGTGCCTTTGAGGCGGTGGTCTATGTTGGGTACTGTGGTGCCCCGCTAAAATCACTACTAGAAAATCGTTGTGTTTTTGTGCATTGCATCATCATAACCGCATGCTCATGTCATCATGCATATTTTCTTGCATTTTTCTAAGCACAAAAGTATTTTTATTAAACACCGTATTTTGCTTTTCTAAAATATCCGTACGGTCTAATATATATTAAGTCTGTTTTACTCTTCTTATTTTCAAACTAAAACAAAATAAAATTTTTGGTACGTTATGTGACCACAAATGATTTTCTTATTTGACTGAAAATAAAATTAGGCAAAAAGCACATCTAAAGTTTTAGCCTAAAACTAGCCTCATCTAGTCTACTTTAGACTAGATAAATAACCCATTCCCCTTGTTTCTCCCAAACCCTAGCCCCAAAATCTGAGACAAAATTCCCCACCTTGTTCCAGTCAAAATTCTCTCGGACAACTTACATATGCGGCTTGTCTGTCCGGCAGCGGTTCAAATTCGTATGTAATTCTAGCACCAGATCCCTTCTGTGGCCTCTATGTCTTAATCCTTGTGCTAGCATCGTGATCCTCTCCACTCTCAAAATTATTTTAATCTCTACACCGGATCCACACACCAGCGCCTCCATCAATCCAATTCCATGCCACGCTCCAGCATCACCCCATCGTTCTGCCGCCCGCAGCCCAGCAGTGTAGCTCCGACAACCACCTGCCCACCTTGGTCTGCGTGCCCGTCCTTGCCACCACCAGATCTCATCGCCATCACGCCGCAACCAACCGGGATAGCTGCCCGCGTCTAATCGCTAGAGGCCTCGTCGCCTGTCCCCTGCTTCACTTCGAGCGGCCGAGCCGCAGATCATCAGCAGCCAACGCTACAGGGCATGCAAATCGAGGTCGTGTCCCCGCTAGGGTCCTGCGCCGCCAGGTCTACAACCCCGCGTGCCCCTTCGAGCCGGCCGACGGACGAATGCGTACAAGGCCTGTCTCCTGCCACCGTGCCACCCGCCGCTGCTCTGCTCCCTACCACATGCGCTACAAGCAGAGCACAGGTTCGCTACTTGCCGGATTCCGTGCTACTCCGCACCGCTCCAATCCTTTGGTCTGTCTATCAGGTGTTTGACAAAATCGCTGTAGGACTTTTGTTGTCTGTGACTCCACGGCGATCATTTCGTTGCGCCCCACCGCACTAACGCATAGGCCGATGTCAACGACCATTCAGCAAGGTCTCTGTGGCATCGTCTACTTTTGCTAACCGAGCTCTCCTTCCCGGAATCTGAAGACCGAACTTGGCAAATCCCTTCGGAACCAAGATCTTCAAACCGAGATGTATGAACCATATCCGCCATATTTTATAATATGATATACAACTTGTTGCATATAAATTTTATATGATTGCATACATACTTTGTCATTTGGGGGTACTTTGTCGATTCACCTAATAATTAAATATGGAGACTAAATGAGATCTATTCTAGTCTTATATTGCCTCTATTTAAATTTGTGTAGTGAACCGATGCCATGCTTCATCTTGTTAATTCAACATTTAATTTGCGGGATAGTCAAATAACTTGAACCATAATACTTATTTGCTGGGACTCCATTTCTGCTTAATATTGCTAAGCTACTCCGCATATTGCATGCGATGCATCATATCATGCTCATGCTGGATCTTTCGCCATAGTATTAAATATTGCACCGGTTGTTCTTTTTATTGTTTCGCTTCTTCACCGGATAGGACGATGAGTCGATGTGAGATACGACAAGTCTTCGGATACCAACTTTGTCTCACGGGCGAGCATCTCTTCCCCTTCTACCTATTTTGCATTTATAGTTTTTATTTCCTCCTGTTGATCTATTGATATCCGTGTCGCGATGCTTTAGTTTCCGTACACCAGTTATATCCCGTGCAGCCTCTATATTTCCTTGGACACCTCCTATTACCCGTATTTGGTAGATAGCTGGCCTTGCGAGTCGTAGTTGCTTGCTCTGGTGCAATCTCGTATTGTCAAGTACCACAGTTGTTGGAACGCTGGCAGATGTCACTGGTGGAGATGCTTACTGGTGGAGATGATCATGACTTTAAATACAGATATTAAAAATGCTAGCTATAACTAATGCAGAGGCATCAGTGGGCAATAGATGTTATTTGGTCCTTCCATGCTCACTTGTGTCTTGTAGGACCCTGAGTACTTGATACCTGTTCCTTGATTTTTCACACTATCCACATCCGGGAGGCCGTGGACCCCCCTGAGCCAGAGCTTGATTCATTTCTATTTCTTGGGGCCACAAACTAGTTTGGGGTTTTATTACTATCCTGTACTTATGCCATGTTACTGCTTTATTTACGATTGTGTGTGGAGCACCTGTACTGTTTAGGATCATGACACGTTTTCGCTGTATCGACAAGCCCAGTCACACTTTCGGGTTCCCAGTTGTTTACAGCCATCCACATAAACCCTGGGTCCATTCCGGAGCCGGCCACCTTCGTTGCGGGTAGCTTAGTGGGGTGCCCCCCTGAAATATTTCTGAATCCTGTGATCGCTTTGTCGCGAATGCCTCGTTGGGTTTTGAGTTGGTTTTTCCGAGGTTGATCGAGTGTGTGTTGCTATTTGTGCACCCCTGCAGGGTAAAACTTTCTGAAAGCCATGTCCGTGGTTATGGAAGACTTGGAGCACAGTATCTCGATCATAGACAAGCATAACTAAAGTAGTGCTATAAACTTGACTTAATATATGACTAGTAATCAGATTCAACTATAACAGAATGGATATTAAAACTGCCCACTACTTATGCTATCAGGATGACTCATGCTATAAATCTGACTAGTAAATGATGCAACTATAAGGGAATGAGTAAAACTGCCCACAGTGTCAGTTCATTGGACCGACTTCCTCGTTTGGTCTCGAGGGGGAAATACCAGGATGGGTATGTTTGGTGTTAGCTTCAGGTAGGATCCGAATAGGTCTTTCTTACCCCTCTCTAATAGCCGCCAGTGATACCGAGTCTCTATAGGTTGTTTAGTGCCGCTACGCTGCCGCTTCAGCCCACCATACCTATGTAGGCGAGATCCGCCGAATTCTAGCCTCGCCGTGTACTGGCCTCAGTACTGATGCTCCTCTTTTTCCTTTGCCCTTTGTCGGCGCCCCTTTTGTTTTAGCAGGTTTGAGATCGACATCATTAGCAGGGGTACCCTTCCGGCTTGGCCTGGGTAGGGTTATGGACGCCATTGGTTATTCTTCAGGGCTCTTAGCCCCATTTGCATCTTGTCCGTACTCGGACGTTGTATCGGTTTCAAGGTGATTTGGATCTTGTACTGTATATTTGTATTCTTGACTCATGGAGTCGTGTTGTATATATCTGCTCTGTGGGTCCCATCAAGGACTGTTGTGTACTGTTATTACTTTGTTTTCCACCCGCACGAAAGTGCCTGGTGGGCGTCCTTGAATCGTTTCTATGCGGGTTTGGTGGGAAGCGCTGAAACTTGCATACGGCCGATTCGAGGGTGTTACAGGTACCTTGCAAAACCGATAACAAAGAGAGAGAGAGAACTGTATGATGGATTGTTAGTGTGGTTCACACTCAATTCTCTCCTCTAACTTTTGGTGGCATGCGACATGGCACTCATGATTTTTCCACTCATTTGAGGCTTATGGCACTTAGTCACTTGATGGTGGTTCACTGTCTCACCAGTCATCTCACTAGGGGGATTGTTCGTTTGCGGTACCAAACTTCTCGGGTGAGTGCATCGCGGTACCCGAGTTGTCATCAATCGCGTGGAGGGGTCGTAGTAGAATCGGCAATTGTCCAGAAGGGCCAAATGGGGGTGAATACAAATCTAGTAGGCAAACGATCGTTTGAACCAGACAAAAAATGGTTGAACTCAAATACCACCGTTAGGTCAACTCTTCTTGGCCCACCCTGTCAGTATTCCCCGTTATCTTTTGCGGTCGTGGACTAGCTTACCCCTGCGTGGACCAAATCCCTGAGTGGACCAGATCTATTTCTTTGCTCTGCTCTCGTCTTCTCCCCTGCTCCCCTTCCCATAACATTTGCTCAGCTCCAGCTGCTCGTCTCAGATCGCAGCTCGCACTTGCTCTAATTTGCGTCCCCGCCATGTCCGGCCAACCTCCCACGCCTCTAATCAAAGCTCATAGCCGTCACCGTCGCATCATCCGTCGTATCGGAGCTTCGCGTCCCCGGACTAATATCTCGCCTCTGGCTAGTCCTTCTCGCACGGTGGAGCGCATCCCGTCGGGCAATCCAGGCCGGCAACCGGCCTCAGGAAGTTGTGTGCTGCCATGCACCCTAGGCATGGTAGCCCTGGCATAGCAATTCGAGGACCACACTCTCAATGCCACCGTGTTGGGTGTCCGTGCTGCTGTGTCGCCAGCAGAGTTGCTGTCGGCTTTCAGGTATCGATTTGGGATTAGACGAAATGAGGTCAATATTGAGGTATGCACGCCGCCATTCGATTTTTTCATCCGGTTCGAGCACAGCTCAGACACCGAGCTCGTTCTGCATTCTTCCCGTTCTTTCGAGTGCTGTGGGGAGAAAATGAGCTTCATGCGTTGGCATCACGCCTGTGGGTGGGACGATCGCTTGGAGCAGCTTCATTTCTTCTCCAAACTCGGGTTTGACGGCCTCCCATTGGATTATTGGGAGCTAGAGGGCCTCAAGCAGGTCGTCAGTAGCCTTGGCGGTGAGCTGGTGGAAATCGTGCCACCAAGCGATAGATGGGTCATCGAGGTAAAGACGTGGCTGAAAGATCGTGACGCCGTTCCTAAGATGTACGAGGTGCAGATTCCAAGCAGGGCAGGGCGACAGCTTTGCTGGAAGCACCCGGTCATCATTCACCTGGAGGAGGTTCTGGAATCAGTACATGGCATTCAGGGCCCCGAAGAGGCTGCCAGAAAGCGTCCTCATCGCCTGCAGTGTTGGCCTGGAAGGATTGATGGCACAGGACCACCACCATTTCGCGACGGTGCACACAGTTTCGGTGGGGGAACTGGGCTCGGACGAGCTGGTGGTTCTGATTTCCCTCGAGTGAAGCCAGAGCTCTAGTGAATTGCCGTGGTATGTGTGGCTAATGAATTTGTAGTATGGAGAGCGTAGCAGGAAGTTAGCATCGACTAAAAATGTGTAATAGTTTGAATCGATGTAGTACGTGTGTGTAATAGTTTGAAGTAGTATGTGTGTGTAATAGTTTAAATCGATGTAGTATGTGTGGGTAATGAATTTGAGTAGTGTGTTTGTGTAATAGTTTGAATCGATGTAGTTGAACACCGTGCTTTATAATTTCTGTGAATAACCAAGGACAACCTCATGAAAAGAGGTCGGTCTGGCAATGAGCAATGTTAATTATGTGGATGCCAGGAAAATGTAGTCCATCTCCTCTTCAAGTACAAGGTAGCTATATTTGTAACACGTTGAACTTCAGGACCATTTTGCAGACAACACAAGACAAAGGAAAAATGGTTTACAGCATAGACATCGGACACAAAATATGTAGTCTGGGATAAAAAAATGCCAGTTAACTGGATTTAACCATGACTTGTAATTGAAGGAAATAGAGACTTGATAGTATTTGCTTACAACAGTAGTACTTCCATACAAAAGGGTCTTATACCTGCACAAAAGTGGGCTAAACTTCCTACTAGTTTATAGAACAATTCGTCGACATTTCATCTACAAAAGCCATTCTTCAGTCTGAACTTAACTATTCTACACTGAAGAAACTACAGATCTCCACTAGAAAAGTTGGCTAGCCAATTGCCTTGAGAGGACATAAGTTCTTTGATCATTTAACCCAAATTGATCTATTGCCTTCCCACCAAACTACAAGAAATCTACATCATTCATGCACGAGCGATTTGCATGCGCCAGTCCCGGTTCAGTTGGACCATCCGTGCCACCGCAACGATTTCTTTGAAACTGAAATTCGGCATCTCCTTCTTGGGATCGTAGGTCCGTGTGAACTCGAACCTGAATTCCGGCACTAAGCAGATGCCCGCCGCCGTCTCCGGCTGTCGAACAATCCAGCATGCTAAGTGTAGACGCTTGGTCGCCGCCATGGTACGGCCTCCGACGGTGTGTAGGATGGAGCGTCTTTGCCGCATACGGCATGTTCCCAGCCACCCCACTGCGGTAAGGTAGCCCGCGCGGAAGTGTGGACGCGAGAGTTCCTAGACCTTGGCGGTGCCCTGTTCAAGGGTGTGTACCCTTGGTGGCATGCTCTCGTGAATGATTTGATACGTACCTTGTTCCCACTGCCTAGAGCATGCCGTAATGCCACCGCACGATTTCTCCACATCGCTCTCTTGGCCCTGCTTGCTGCATCTGGCGCCGACAATGCCGCCGTCGCCGCCATGGCCGATTCGGCAATTCGGGGACATCATTCACCTGGCAGGGCAATTGGAGACCGGCCTTGAAGTAGAGCTTCTTGGCGGCTGTCGCGGCGGCGACGACTGCTTAGGCGGGGCCATGTTACCCTAGGTGGTGCGACGTGGAGGAGATGCGCAAGGTGAACTGTGGTTTGTCGGAGAAGGGGAGTGAAAGACTGATAGTAGGTTTGGACTACTAGCATGCGTGAAAATAACCATCTCCCATTTCCTTAGAGGGTAATAATTCCACACTCGTTGCATTAACCGCTCAATCTTTATTTCTGTTCTCAGCATAAGAGTGCGAACGTATTAAAAAGATAGGTCGTGGCTATTCACCTCATCGGGCAATGTACCAGGACAAGTAGGAGACCGGGTTTCATTTTAGAAATGTTGACGACTGTGCCCTTATGTTTATACGATATTATTTCTATGCCACCATGTACCGTCGATTGTAGCAACACCATCAGAAACAGGGGATGACGATGTGATGTGTTTTATTTTTTTAAGGGCATCAGAAACAGGGGATGCTGACGTGGCATGTTTTCTGACTGGCGTGCCCGCCTCCTCCACCTTCGACGGCGTGCATCCTAGGTTCGAGGGCTGGTGCCACCCACCAACACATTATTGTGCAATTTTTCATGTGGAACCTGAATTCCGGCGCTAAGTTGATGCCCGCTGTTGGCTCCGGTTGTCGAACACAGAGAATTCTGAACGAAGCTACTAAAAATAAATAGTTTGAATTCTGAAAGTACTAAAATTAAATACATTATAATTTTGTCTGAAAGGTAATACACATACTGTTGATCGAAATAATATAAATACAGTACAAATTTCTACTTCAAAAAATAGACCTGAAAATGCTAGCAAATAACCTATGATGAATATAGGATTCATTCTCCCCTATATATTTCGTCGTCGGCAGCTCCCGGGTGTTGCAACACATGTTCAGAGAACTCTCTCCGTCTGCAATGTGCTGCCAGTATCTCGTCCAGAGGGTAAGGCCTCGGTGTATGTTCCAGACTTAAGCCATGCATTACCATTGTTGGTTCCTCTTCCCAGGCTTGAACCTCATGATCGTATAGTCTGATATAATTCATGTAGTATATGCAATCGGGTTTGACTGTGGGGTGTAACCTGGTGTCAATGGAGATAGAACGATTGTAATCAACAAAGAGGGTGCGACTTCCAATGTCACCGACAGCCTCGAGAGAGCGGTTCTATGTGTCCACCTGGTACAACACCGGTTGCCCTTTGGCGAAATCCCCATTCAACACAAGAAGCAGATCACCATCTAACTCCACAAGATAAAATTTGTAAGTTCCGCATACCTGTTCAAAGACTGGGGCTGAAATTATTTTGGCCATCGTGACAGTGCTCGCGTGCTGCTCTAACTGGATGTTGGTCGACAAGATGTCTCCATTCTCAAGTAAATGCATATACTTCCCCTCGGAATGCCGTCATGCAGTCCAGAAGCGTATCAGGAGGTGGCGAATACAATCCTTCTCCAAATGATTCATTGATTTGCCCCATTGGGGTGCTCCCATCGTCCCATGCAATATGATCTAGATAATCAGTGCAAACGAACACCATCGTTGGGGACTTCGTCACGACGATAGATTGCAGAAGATCAGATGGTATGTGTTCTTGAAACTCAGTGTTAGACTTATGAGTGATTGGGTTCAGAAGCCAAATCTGGTACGACTCCACCCTCTGAGCAAGCACGATGATGCCACGAGAAACACCGACGAAGTAGAATCTTTTGGAAGAAGAGGGCATCAGTTAGCACTAAGATGTTTACAATGGAAAATACCAATAAATGAATGTTATATATATATCGGATGTGAATGTGAACCTGCAATGGATGTCCATTAGATTTGTCCTGAAGCAACAACCAGTGGTGAGGTTGAGGAAGGTGAAGTCGCCAACGTCTAGAAGTGTGTGATCTATCATGATCTAGTTGTTGAGATGGAATTCAGGCACCTTTAAAGTGCGGCGCCAATCAGTGCAGAGTTCCCGACAAGCAGCATAGGTGTCGATGTACTCCTCTTTCTCTAGCAAGTAGTCAGCAATCTTGCAAAGTGGGTCAGCCGAGAGATCGGACCAGTTCCTCTTCATCCGGCTACTGGCCATGGCTTACGTGCGGGAATGTTTGGATCGAGGAAGAAAGAAGAACTACCACTCGGAGGAGAAGAAGTAGAGGAGAACAGACGAGGGAGACGAAGCGGAACTGCCACTGCGAGGAGACAAGGAGACAAGGGAGAAGAAGCGGAACTGCCACTTCAAGTTTGGATCAACAGGTTTTTTTCGGAACTAGCGCGTGAACCAGCCAAGCACTGCATGCAAGTTTTGATCAAACACACTGATATGTGGGACCTGCTAAAAAATTCCGTGAAGTACTACCGTGCATAGTGCGCTGACAGGTGGATCTCTGACTGGCAGGTCCGCCTCCTCCACCTACGACGGTGCGCGTCCCAGGTTCGAGGGCTGGTACCGCCCACCAACACATTATTGTGCAATTTTCCATGCTTTGTCGCAACCATCTCTGCTCCTCTGCTCCTGCCGCCGCCACTCCGCTTAGTCGTGCACCGCTCTCGTTGTCCCCTTGGGCCAACGTACTCCTGCCCTCCCCTCCCTGCCATCGCCTCACGTCCCCTCCCCTCCCCTCCCTGCCATGTCTCCTTGCCACCGTCCATCACCCAGGCGCGTCTAGAAACAAAACCGAGAGTCGGTCGTTGGGTTAGGGGCCCAATGACGCTGGTGATCCGGATCCTGCTCGGAGATGGATCCTGCGAGGCTTAAGAACACGGAGATGGGTCCTGCGTGGATGGAAAGCACGGAATGTCCTTCAAGTCTGGAGAGCATAGAGGACAACAAAATAGGGGAAGAGGAAGCGGGGTGCAGAGCTTTGGAGGTATGGAGCCCGAATAAGGTGTCGTTCGTCCACATTGAAGCGTAAGAACTGTGATTCCTTTTCTGCATACCCCAATTAGAGTCTCTAGTCCCGTGGTGATGGCAAGGATATGTGTTGGTAACTGTAGGACGTCTGTACATCTTGTCCTTGAGCATGATGCTTTGTCAAGCGAGCATGAAGGCACTGAAATGTGTGGCGGTGCGGATGATGATGAGAAATCATATCTAGACGTGGTTGCTGACCCTGATAGGATGAATATTTGGTTGATTCAAACTTTGAACCTGACTATGGGACCGATGAGGAAGAGGAATGTGAAGATGTGGAAATGGGATGTAGATACGACAGCGAAGACGAGGATAGGCCAGTGATACACTTTGATAGGGATAATCCTACAATTGATGAGGGGACTGTCTTTGAGAATGTGGAGGACTATAGATATGTAGTTGTAACCTATGCAATCAGTGTTGGGTTCGAATTTATCATCTAAAAGAGAGACCAAAAGAGATTTAGGGTGCACTGTAGGGAAAGTAATGTGTGTAAATGGAGATTACATGCATCTCCAATTCGGGGTGGACACCCATTTCAGGTTGCAATAGCTACATTTAGTTTTAGTCTTTCTCATATTTATTCTGCTGATAACTAGCTCTGAATTATTTGGATTCTTATCAAATGTAGATCAAAGTAAACACGAAGAAACACAACTGCCCTAATACTTCTTTAAGTGATAAAATTAGACCGGCGACTACCAAGTGGATTGCTTCTACTGTACTTGACTGGGTGAGGCAGGATCATAACATTGGACATGCTGAACTCAAAGCAAAGATTAGCAAAAAGTTTAACATTCTGATTCCTTACCAGAGCGTCTTCGATGGGAAGAAGATGGCTCTAGACTTCATTCAAGGCAAGTGGAATGACAGTTTTCATATGTTGCATAGTTTCAAAGCTCAGGTAGAGAAAACATCACCTGGTAGTGTTGTTGACATCGATTACGAGGTTGTGAAAGGAAGAGAAAAGGTCTCGAGGGGGGTTAGGTATAATCAAGTAGATAAGATATGCTTTAGGAGATGTTTTGTCTGCCTGAAGGCATGCTGGAAGGGGTCCCAAGATGGCTGCAGGCCATACTTGACAATAGGCGCAACTTCTTTAACAGGGAAGTTCAGGGGACATGTTGCTTCTGCTTGTGCTTTGGACGCGCATAATTGGCTTCTACTCATAGGTTATGCTGTTCTTGAGGGTGAATCAAATGAAAGCTGGAAGTGGTTCATGTAGAGACTACGGGAAGTAATTGGTCACCCTGAATGGCTTGGTGATACACACTGGTGCATGCGAGGGTCTTGAGAATGCTGTTGATGCTGTGTTTCCTGGGGTTGAGCATAGGGAACGCATGCGGCACCTCGCTACTAACTTCACGAAGAAGTTCAAAGGAAAGATCTTTGAAGAGGACTTGTGGCGATCAACATACAAATACACCCCAAGCACGCATGCTACTTACTTGCAGAACATGTATGTAGTGCCAAAGGTGAAAAAGTACCTTGGAGAACATGACACCAAGCTATGGGCCAAACGCAAGTTTGGTGAGTTAAGCAAGGTGGATTTTGTTTGCAATAATTTGGCAGAGAGTTTCAATGATAAGATTTCGGGCATGAAGACACTTGGAATTGTTATTTTGTTGGATGCAATAAGAGAGTGCATAATGGTGAAGATATATTTAAGGCAAAGAATTTGTTCAAGAAAATTTTTAGGCCATAAAATAGTTCCAAAGGTGGTTATGTTACTGAATGCAAGAACCAGGGCAATGAGAACGATAAAGATGAGGATGATCAGAAGTTCCAGAACATTGGCTGAGGTTTATGCAGAATACAAGCGTGGAAGTGAACGGAGGTACAATGTAGACATTGGAAACAAGACTTGTTCATGCAGGCAGTGGCAGATTACTGGTCTGCCATGTCACCATGCAATTTACTTCATCTTAAAGCTTAGAGGTAGTGGAGCTGAAATAGAGAACTATGTCGACAACTATTTCTCCGTGGACAAGTTTGCTGCAACTTATGCAGAAAACGTACCACCTATGGCTGATGAAAATGATTGGGAGATTGTCGATCCAGGGTTCAAACGTCAACCACCAGCTCTTAGGAGGCCACCTGGGAGGCCTAGAAAGCTAAGGATCGAAGCCTCCACCGATAAAGGTTCAAGGCTGGGAGCTAGGAAAAGGAAATGCAAATGTTGTGGTGGACTCGGCCATATCAAGAGGTTGTGCAAAAACCTAGTTACACATGATATTGTCCCTGTTCACACCCCGGTGGCAGAAAATGAGGCTTCTCAGCCAGAACTGGAGGAAGAGCAGCGTGAAGACGAAGAACTTGAGGAAGTGCAACAGGTGGAGGAAAATAGTGATGAGCACTCAGAGGAAAACGTACGTAAGCAGCCAATTTATGAAGAAGTGGAGGTGCCGGCGAGAAAAGGGTGTGAAAAGAAACAAAAGGGTAAGCGGAACGGGGACGAAAGGGCAAATAATGGGGGTGTATTAGAATATGAAGAAGTGCTAGGGTGATTGAGGATGTTCTTGAGGATCTTTTGGCTAACTGCAGGAGAAACAATAAATCCCTACCAATTTCATCTTTGTATGATTCTTCGGATGAAAGGTAAGCTTAAAAATTGTTTTATTTGCCATTTTATCATTTTTTTATCCTCATGAACTGATGCTTAATGCCGCGTGGGCTAACAGACTAATAAGAGGAGCAGAAAGATGTGGACATAGTAACGTCGTATGTTGAATTATATCATTGAAACTAAACTAGTTGTGTTGTCTTTATTTATATCTGGCGCGTGCAACGTGTCTATGATAGGGTCATGTGGACCAGATTACAATTTTTTTAAGTAATATTACATTAATTTTTTACCTGCTTATGGATGCAGCTACTAGTTCCCATCTCCCTTGGATTCCCATCTCCTCTGGCGCACTCCAGAATTATGGCTGTGCCATCAAGTAGCAGAGTCAGCATATTGTCCCATCAGATGTGAACGCAATGACTTTGTTTGTTCAGAATTTGACGAGTTTTGATTAGTTCGAAACACATAGAAACCTAAAACATGTATCTAGACATGTTTTGGTTATAGACACATTTATTAAATATCTAAAAAAACTAAGTTAGTTATATCTGGACAGGAGTAGTACACTATTACAATACGCTCGATCCCTTCTCCTCTGGCGCACTCCAAATTATGGCTGTGCCATCAAGTGCGGGGAGCAGAGTCAGCGTATTTTCCCATCCGATATTCCAGGAACACGCGAACTTTATTTTCAGGATCGGACGAGTTTCGACTAGTTTCAAAGACAAAGACAACTAAAACATGGCCAACATATATAGATTATGATGATAGTCGACCATGACTCAAGTGACCCAGATCCAAAGAGGTCATTAAGATACCATACATAGATTTAAGTTATGCTTAAGTGGCCCTAATCGACTATGACGCTCCCGCAGTCTCCATCATCGACGATGTGGTCCACGTCGCCGCCAGCCTCCTCCGTGTCAGAATCAATGCCAACGTTCCCAGCAGCGTTCCTCCTCCTCATCGATTCTTCACGGTGCACAGCATCGATAACGGTGGAGGTCGTACACCAAGGCAATGCCCAGAAGCACTGCCTCCCTTCGGGGTTGTGCAGATCCAAGTGGATCTCCCGCCGGTGGGTTCCTCACAGCTCAATCAATGTAGCCAGCTCCTTATTGAACAGCTTTCGCCAGTACGCGCTCGTGCACGAGTACCGTCACATTGCCCTCTTCCGCTCCGGAAGCTGGCGGCTGTGCTCCTCGATCTGCCTCGCCAATGCGTTGTCGCGCAAGAGTGGCGTGACAGGAACCCTGGCGTAGCTGAGCTTGAAGCCGCCCAGAAGCCTCTCGAACAGCAGCACGAGTATGTCATAGTGGGCGAACATCTGAGCCTCGTGCAAGCTGAGTTTGGGCCTCTCCCTCTCCATGGCGATGAAGGAACACGATCTGAGCTTCGATCCCGAGGTTAAGGGCAAGGATGTAGGCCCAGTGTCGTTGCCACTTCCAATTAGTTCGTAGAACAGACTTCTTGCGGATCGCCCTCGTGAAGGACATCCTTATCGTCCACGCACCCCAATCCAAAGGCGCCTAAGAATCGGGGATCGGGTCTTCTAGAAGCCCAGAGCGGTTGCTGGTTAGCTCCGCGTCCCGATTATTTGTGGCCACCGGCTGTCATTGAAAATAATACACATTTCAATGACAATGGTGGATCCATATGTGGTTTGTGAAAAGAACACACATGCAATGACTCTAGTTGTGGTTAATGAGAAGAACACACATGAAATAACACTGGTGGATCCATAGGTGGATTCTGAAAAGAACACACATGCAATGAACTCTGGTGGAACCACATGCAATGACATTGGTGGATCCATGTGTGGTCCGTGAAGAGAACACACATGCAATGAACTTTGGTGGATCCATATATGGTCTGTGAAAAGAATAGTCATGAAACGACTCCAGGTGTGGTTAATGAAAGAATACACATTTCAATGACAATGCTGGATCCATATGTGGTTTGTAAAAAGAACACACATCCAATTACTCTGGTGGATCCATGTGTGGTTTATGGAAAGAACACACATGCAATGACTCTGGTTGATCCATATGTGGTTCATGGAAAGAGCACACATGCAATGACAATGGTGGATTCTTGTGTGGTTTGTGACATGAACACACATGCAATGATATTGGTTGATCCATATGTTAGTAAAAAGAACACACATGCAATGACACTTGTGGATCCATGTGTGGTCACTAAAGAGAACACACATTTCAATGACACTGGTGGATCCATATCTGGTATATGAAAATAATAGTCATGAAATGACTCCAGTTGTTGTTAGTAAAAAGAACACACAAGCAATGACAATGGTGGTTCCATATGTGGTCTGTGAAAAGAACACACATGCAATGACTAAGGTTGTGGTTAATGAGAAGAACACACATGCAATGACACTGGTGGATCCATAGGTGGATTGTGAAAATAACACACATGCAATGACTCTGGTTGTTGTTAGTAAAAAGAAACACATGCAATGACACTAGTGGATCCATGTGTGGTCTCTGAAGAGAACACACATTTCAATGACACTAGTGGATCCATATGTGGTATGTGAAAAGAATAGTCATGCAATGACTCCAGTTGTTGTTAGTAAAAAGAACACACATGCAATGATATTGGTGGATCCATAGGTGGATTGTGAAAAGAACACACATGCAATGACTCTGGTTGTTGTTAGTAAAAAGAACACACATGCAATTACAATGGTGGTTCCATGTGTGGTCTGTGAAAAGAACATACATGCAATGACTCTAGCTGTGGTTAATGAGAAGAACACACATGCAATGACTATGGTGGATCCATAGGTGGATTGTGAAAAGAACACACATGCAATGACTCTGGTTGTTGTTAGTAAAAAGAACACACATGCAATGACACTGGTGGATCCATGTGTGGTCTCTGAAGAGAACACACATTTCAATGACACTGGTCGATCCATATGTGGTATGTGAAAAGAACAGTCATGAAAAGATTCCAGTTTTTGTTAGTAAAAAGTGCACATATACAATGACACTGGTGGATCCATGTGTGGTCTCTCAAGAGAACACACATGGAATGATACTAGTGGATCCATAGGTGGATTGTGAAAAGAACACACATGCAATGACTCTGGTTGTTGTTAGTAAAAAGAACACACATGCAATGACACTGGTGGATCCATGTGTGGTCTCTAAAGAGAACACACATTTCAATGACACTGATGGATCCATATGTGGTATGTGAAAAGAATAGTCATGAAATGACTCCAGTTGTTATTAGTAAAAAGAACACACATGCAATGACAATGGTGGTTCCATGTGTGGTCTCTGAAGAGAACACACATGCAATGACTCTAGCCGTGGTAAATGACAAGAACACACATGCAATGACACTGGTGGATCCAAATGTGGATTGTGAAAAGAACACACATGCAATGACTCTGGTTGTTGTTAGTAAAAAGAACACATATGCAATGACACTGGTGGCTCCATGTGTGGTCTCTGAAGAGAACATACATTTCAATGACACTGGTGGATCCATACGATGTATGTGAAAATAATAATCATGAAATGACTCCAGTTGTTGTTAGTAAAAAGAGCACACATGCAATTACACTGGTGGATCCATGTGTGGTCTTTGAAGAGAACACACATGCAATGACACTGGTGGATCCATAGGTGGATTGTGAAAAGAACACACATGCAATGACTCTGGTTGTTGTTAGTAAAAAGAACACACATGCAATGACACTGGTGGATCCATGTGTGGTCTCTAAAGAGAACACACATTTCAATGACATTGGTGGATCCATATGTGGTATGTGAAAAGAATAGTCATGAAATGACTCCAGTGGTTGTTTGTAAAAAGAGCACACATGCAATGACACTGGTGGATCCATGTGTGGTCTCTAAAGAGAACACACATGCAATGAGTCTAGCTATGGTTACTGAGAAGAACACACATGCAATGATACTGGTGGATCCATAGGAGGATTGTGAAAAGAACACACATGCAATGACTCTGGTTGTTGTTAGTAAAAAGAACACACATGCAATGACACTAGTGGATCCATGTGTGGTCTCTAAAGAGAACACACATTTCAATGACACTGGTCGATCCATATGTGGTATGGGAAAAGAATAGTCATGAAATGACTCTAGTTGTTAGTAAAAAGAACACACATGCAATGACACTAGTGGATCCATGTGTGGTCTCTAAATAGAACACAAATGCAATGACTCTAGCTGTGGTTAATGAGAAGAACACACATGCAATGACACTGGTGGATCCATAGGTGGATTGTGAAAAGAACACACATGCAATGACTCTGGTTGTTGTTAGTAAAAAGAACACACATGCAATTACAATGGTGGTTCCATGTGTGGTCTGTGAAAAGAACACACATGCAATGACTCTAGCTATGGTTAATGAGAAGAACACACATGCAATGACACTGGTGGATCCATAGGTTGATTGTCAAAAGAACACACATGCAATGACTCTGGTTGTTGTTAGTAAAAAGAACACACATGCAATGACACTGGTGGATCCATGTGTGGTCTCTAAAGAGAACACACATTTCAATGACACTGGTGGATCCATATGTGGTATGTGAAAAGAACTGTCATGAAATGATTCCAGTTGTTGTTAGTAAAAAGTGCACACATACAATGACACTGGTGGATCAATGTGTGGTCTCTAAAGAGAACACACATGTAATGATACTGGTGGATCCATAGGTGGATTGTGAAAAGAACACACATGCAGTGACTCTGGTTGTTAGTAAAAAGAACACACATGCAATGACACTGGTGGATCCATGTGTGGTCTCTAAAGAGAACACACATTTCAATGACACTGGTGGATCCATATGTGGTATGTGAAAAGAATAGTCATTAAATGACTCTAGTTGTTATTAGTAAAAAGAACACACATGCAATGACAATGGTGGTTCCATGTGTGGTCTCTGAAGAGAACACACATGCAATGAATCTAGCCGTGGTTAATGAGAAGAACACACATGCAATGACACTGGTGGATCCAAAGGTGGATTTTTAAAGGAACACGCATGCAATGACTCTGGTTGTTGTTAGTAAAAATAACACACATGCAATGACACTGGTAGATCCATATGTTGTATGTGAAAAGAATAATCATGAAATGACTCCAGTTGTTGTTAGTAAATAGAGCACACATGCAATTACACTGGTGGATCCATGTGTGGCCTTTGAAGAGAACACACATGCAATGACACTGGTGGATCCATAGGTGGATTGTGAAAAGAGCACACATGCAATGACTCTGGTTGTTGTTAGTAAAGAGAACACACATGCAATGACACTAGTGGATCCATGTGTGGTCTCTAAAGAGAACACACATTTCAATGACATTGGTGGATCCATATGTGGTATGTGAAAAGAACAATCATGAAATGACTCTAGTTCTTGTTAGTAAAAAGAGCACACATGCAATTACACTGGTGGATCCATGTGTGGTCTCTGAAGAGAACACACATGCAATGACTCTAGCAGTGGTTAATGAGAAGAACACATATGCAATGACTATGGTGGATCCATAGGTGGATTGTGAAAATAACACACATGCAATGACTCTGGTTGTTGTTAGTAAAAAGAACACACATGCAATGACACTGGTGGATCCATGTGTGGTATCTAAAGAGAACACACATTTCAATAACACTGGTCGATCCATATGTGGTATGTGAAAAGAATAGTCATGAAATGACTCTAGTTGTTGTTAGTAAAAAGAATACACATGCAATGACACTGGTGGATCGATGTGTGGTCTCTAAAGAGAACACAAATGCAATGATTCTAACTGTGGTTAATGAGAAGAACACACATGCAATGACACTGGTGTATCCGTAGGTGGATTGTTAAAAGAACACACATGCAATGACTCTGGTTGTTGTTAGTAAAAAGAACACACATGCAATGACACTGGTGGATCCATGTGTGGTCTCTGAAGAGAACACACATTTCAATGACACTGGTGGATCCATATGTTGTATGTGAAAAGAACAGTCATGAAATGACTCAAGTTGTTTTTAGTAAAAAGAGCACACATGCAATTACACTGGTGGATCCATGTGTGGTCTCTGAAGAGAACACACATGCAATGACTCTAGCTATGTTTAATGAGAAGAAAACACATGCAATGACTATGGTGGATCCATAGGTGGATTGTGAAAATAACACACATGCAATGACTCTAGTTGTTGTTAGTAAAAATAACACACATGCAATGACACTGGTGGATCAATGTGTGGTCTCTAAAGAGAACACACATTTCAATGACACTGGTGGATACATATGTGTTATGTGAAAATAATAGTCATGAAATGACTCCAGTTCTTGTTAGTAAAAAGAAGACACATGCCATGACACTGGTGGATCCATGTGTGGTCTCTGAAGAGAACACATATTTCAATGACACTAGTGGATCCATATGTGGTATGTGAAAAGAACAGTCATGAAATGACCCCAGTTGTTAGTAAAAAGAGCACACATGCAATTACACTAGTGGATCCATTTGTGGTCTCTAATGAGAACACAACAGGAATGACACTGGTGGATCCCTAGGTGGTATGTGAAAAGAACACACATGCAATGACTCTGGTTGTTATTAGTAAAAAGAACACACATGCAATGACACTGGTGGATCCATGTGTGGTGTCTGAAGAGAACATACATTTCAATGACACTTGTGGATCCATATGTGGTATGTGAAAAGAACAGTCATGAAATGACTCCAGTTGTTGTTAGTAAAAAGAGCACACATACAATGACACTAGTGGATCCATGTGTGGTATCTGAAGAGAACACACATTTGAATGACATTGGTGGATCCATATGTGGTATGTGAAAACAATAGTCATGAAATGACTCCAGCGGTTGTTAGTAAAAAGAGCACACATGCAATGACACTGGTGGATCCATGTGTGGTCTCTGAAGAGAACACACATGCAATGACTCTAGATGTGGTTAATGAGAAGAACACACATGCAATGACTACGGTGGATCCATAGGTGGATTGTGAAAATAACACACATGGAATGACTCTGGTTGTTGTTCGTAAAAAGAACACACATGCAATGACACTAGTGGATCCATGTGTGGTCTCTAAAGAGAACACACATTTCAATGACAATGGTTAATCCATATGTGGTATGTGAAGAAAATAGTCATGAAATGACTCCAGTTGTTGTTAGTAAAAAGAACACACATGCAATGACACTGGTGGATCCATGTGTGGTCTCTAAAGAGAACACAAATGCAATGACTCTAGCTGTGGTTATTGAGAAGAACACACATGCAATGACTCTGGTTGTTGTTAGTAAAAAGAACACACATGCAATGACACTGGTGGATCCATGTGTGGTCTCTAAAGACAACACACATTTCAATGACACTAGTGTCTCCATATGTTGTATGTGAAAAGAACAGTCATGAAATGACTCCAGCTTTTGTTAGTAAAAAGAGCACACATGCAATTACACTAGTGGATCCATGTGTGGTCTCTAAAGAGAACACACATGCAATGACTCTAGCTGTGGTTAATGAGAAGAACACACATGCAATGACTACGGTGGATCCATAGGTGGATTGTGAAAATAACACACATGCAATGACTCTGGTTGTTGTTAGTAAAAAGAACACACATGCAATGACACTGGTGGATCAATGTGTGGTCTCTAAAGAGAACACACATTTCGAAGACATTGGTGGATCCATATGTGGTATGTGAAAAGAATAGTCATGAAATGACTCTAGTTATTGTCAGTAAAAAGAACACACATGCCATGATGCTGGTGTATCCATGTGTGCTCTCTGAAGAGATGATGACCCACAAGTATAGGGGGTGTATCGCAGTATTTTCGAGGGAAGTGAAACCCAATTTATTGATTCGACACAAGTGGAGCCAAAGAATATTTGTAAGCCTTAACAACTGAGTTGTCAATTCAGCTGCACCTGGAAACAATCTTACTCACAGCAGTTTATCAGTAGCAATAGTTTTGTATTAGGAATAGTAAAGTAACAGCAGTAGTAAAGCAAAGACAGTAGTAACAAAAGCAGTAAACGTGGGATTCGAGTGCGGTAGGCATAGGGATGGATGGACGGGCGTTGCATGGACAAGACAATTCACATGGCAATCAGAACATAGGGCAATTGCAGATAAATAAGATAAAGCACCCAAGTACTAGACAATCCTAGGCATGTGTTCCATATATAGTCATACGTGCTCGCAATGAGAAGTTGCACAACATCTTTTGTCCTGCCAGCCCATTTGCAGCGGGGCCTCTAGGGAACTACTGGCAATTAAGGTGCTCCTTTTAATAGAGCACCGGAGCAAAGCATTAACACTCCCTGAACACACGTGATCCTCACATCAAAGCCTTTCCCTTCCGGTTATCCCGATTTCTGTCACTTCGGGGGCATAGGTTCCTTACAACAACGTGTGTATACAACTTGTAGATAAGACCAAAAACAATACTATCATAATGAATCAATAATAAGTTCAGATCTGAAATCATGGCACTCGGGCCCTAGTGACAAGAAGTAAGCACAACAAGTCGCAACAAAGTCATAACGCACTAATAAAAGATACTAGACAACATGCCCTAACAATCTGATGCCATTACATGAACGATCTGATCCAATCCCTACCATCCCCATAGCCTACAGCGGGCGATTACTCACTCATAGATGGGGGAAACATGGATGGTCGATGGAGAAGCGATGGTGATGATGATGGCGATGATCTCCTCCAATTCCCCGTCCCGACAGGGTGCCAGAACGGAGTTTCTGGTGCTGTTTTGTGGTATCTGGTGGTGGCGGCGGAGCGGAACTCCTTCTAGAAAAATGTCGAACCCCCCGAAGTTTTTAGGTCAGAAGGCTCCTTATAGGTGAAGAGAGAGGCCGAGGGGGTGCCTAGGGGGCCACACCACCCCCTGGCGCGGCCTGGCCTGGCCCACGCCACCAGGTGGTGTGGCCACCCCCTGGCTCTTCTCCGTCTCGTATTCTGTCTCCTGGAGTCTTCGGGTGAAATAGGATTTTTGGCATATTTTCCGAGATTTTTCTGATAGTTGGTTTTCTGCACAAAAAGTAGACACCACGGCAATTCTGCTGATAACAGCGTCAGTCCGCATTAGTTGCACCCAAATCATACAAGTTTAGAGGAGAAACGATAGCAAAAGTGTTCAGGAAAGTAGATACGTTTTGGACGTATCAACTCCCCCCAAGCTTAGCTTATTGCTTGTCCTCAAGCAATTCAGTTGAAAACTGAGTGCGATAAAAGCACTTTCACGAACACATTTGCTTCATATGATGTAAATATTCTCAGCAGTGTGATCAACTACTTGGACAATTCATAATAAAGAGTATGCAACCAAGTCTACTTAATAGTCTTTGCAAGCTATGAAGAGATTCCAACTCAAGAATAATAAGTAGCATGAAGCACGAACAGAAGCAACATTACAATGCTCATAGAAAGGTATGATAGAGTGGTATCTCGCTTGCCTTTGATTATGAATGTCAAGGCACCTCTGAAGTTCAAGTGATGACTAGAAGTAAAGATATCTAGAATACAAGCATCAAAGTCATAACAAAAATAATCAAGTAATGGAACAAACATAAAGAATGACAACTATGCTCTCAAGAAGGTGCTCAAAGAATATGTGGAGACTCAACAATTAGAAGAAAAGGTTTTGAATAATTTGAAAGGCTTCCAAATGCTAAAAGTATGGTACTCGTTAGCTTTGAGCTCTCATTGCCCCTATCATAAGCATCTTTAATGTGGTTAAGGTGAAGGTGACACAACTAAGAGGATATGCTTGACAAGTTATAAATCGAAGTCTCATGCCCCTTACATACGAAGACCGATCCTCATGCTACTCAACTTCAGTCACAAGTAAGCTCTTGTCATTGTAAGTATATACGTATCATAGAGAACCGCCAACGGGGTACCCCTTGCACATGACACAGGAGCTATCCCATAATCAAAATAACAAGGCAAGCAGACAATGAGCATCTCGGCGATCTTTTTATGTACTATGTGCATAGATTTTTATTGAGGATGCTTCATAGAATGCTCATTATGGTTTGATGCAAGTTTCCACCATGATTAGGCATGGCTTAGGCTAGCGGCCTAGGCGTTTCTCTAACATACATACAAACTCCATGATCTTACAAGTTCCACTTTTATTTCACACCGCTGGGATCCATAAGCAAAAAAACATGATATCAACTAGGTACAACGTGCCTATGAAGCGTTGAAAGCAATCCCCATGATACATGTTTCTGCTAACTTCAACTCATAAAGCGCAAGCATATGCACAACTAAAGAAGGATGCAATGGTTCAGGTTTATTATGTGCAAGAAAATAAAGTGTGCGATCAAGTTCGTGAGAGCTTTACTAACTAACTTTCTCATAACAAGCAAACATTTTATTCGGAAGAAATCAAAGCATATTTAATATGCATGGAAGTAGCAAATGATGCTAATGGGTAGGTATGGTGGACACTTTAGAAATATTTGGTTTAGGGAGTTGGGAACTTGAGTAAAACATACTCAATGAAAGTGAAGGCTAGCAATAGTAAGGGAGCGACAAACGAGAGAGCAATAGCTGTCATTATCATGCTTGCAACAAAACAAGACTACTCATGGCATGAAAGTTATTCAAGATCCTCAAGGCAAAATAATTCATCGAGGCTTAACTGATTATTACAGTCATGTGCATGCGTGAGCATGTGCCAAGTCAATCAAATGAAACATTCAGAGGAGGATACCATGGTGTCATACCAATTTATGAATAGAGCAATGCAAGCAAACATTCATAAGACATGCTACCAACTATTAGAAAGCTGGAGCTAATCATAAGAAAGCAAGAACTACTAAGCATCCAAAGAAAACATACACTCTACATGAACGGACTAAGCATGCCCACAGTGATGAGTATATGTACAAAAATGAAAACAAATAGAGTTCGTTACCAGCCTCTTACCACGCCTCAAGCTGTCATTGATCCTCATTATTGCTCTTCACTTGTGTGGCTTGAATAATATGAAACCAATATCCACTGAGGACTGCCGAACCCTGAAGCAAACTCGCAAAAACCAAAGAAGAACGACAAATATTTTTGGTGTTTTTGATTTTTAAACAAGATCCAACAGAGAAAAACAAGCAAAGCAAAATCTTTTTGGGTTTTTAGAATAGTTCAAATAAAGCAAAAAGGGAAAAGCAAACCAAGGCAAAAAGAAGAAGCAAACCAAAAAGAAACAACAGAAATATTTTTGGTCTTTTTTGTGTTTTTAGAAAGCAAAAACAAAGAAAACGAAAACTAAAAAGAGAACGAAAACATGAATATACAAAGTACCGACGCAACATGATAAGGAGATGAGTGCGGTGTCGGCGTACCTCCCCCCAAGCTTAGGCTTTTGGCCTAAGTGGGTATCAATCCCAAGATGGCCAGGATGAAGTGTCACCGTGGTACGACGAAGAGGTCCCCTCGTCCTGGTGCGAGCTCGAGTACGTCCCTCCGTAATGCGCGGAGTAATCATAGGAGGGCACATCCTCCTGGTGCTGCTCGTGGAAACCCAGCAAGCAAAGCTGCTCGTCCACCTCCTCCTTGGAGCGCGACCAAGGTATCCTGTGAACACTAAACAAAGCAGGCTGTGGCAACAGGATCTCCCTTTCATCCCCGTAAGTGAAAAGCATCCTATATACTAGATTGTTCAAATCAGAGGTAGCAGTGACAAAGTGATGAGTTTTCATGGCAACAAGGTCAAGCCTCTGTGGTGCCAGCATAGCATCATCGGGATCCACTGAAAGACCTAATGCAATGACTATGCGCGATGCAATGATGCCCCCATAGATAGGCCCCCAAGCAGCTAGGCGGCGAGCAATAAGCGAGCCAAGATTGTACCGAGTATCATTGTTAAGTGCAGCAGCAAGGAATGCTAAATGATAGTTGGAGATGTTACTAGTGTTCTCCCTACCCAATAAACTAGTGGCAAGATAATATGCAAAGTATCTAAGAGCAGGGAGTTGGATATTTCTTATCTTTCCACGCTGCGCTAGGCGGTCATCATCATTGGTCACCCCTCGGTAAAGCTCCAACAAATCAGCGGGTCGCCCTTGAATTTTCTTCATGGTCCCTGTCATATGCACGCCTACAATACTGCAAAATCTCTCCAAAGGCATGGTGAAGGGAATATCATAGATTTTAAAAGAGACGGTAGACTGATAGGGTTTGTTAGTAAAAGTGAAGCTCTCAACAAAAGTTTTGGTGAGCATAGAATATTGTGCGCTCTCATCTTGCATATATGAGGTCAAACCAACCCGCTCAATCAGTAGCAAGAAATCATCAAGAATACCTGCAGCTTGCAAGAAAGTAAAACAAGGAAAAGAGGATGGGTGAGCATCCCCATCATCCCTTTCACTGCCAATACGGGTTGCAATGAGGTCTTCATTGTATGATGGCCTAGCTTGAGAGGCTGTTCTTGAGGGCCTCGACCTCCTAGGTGCATCACTCTCAAATATCTCTCCAAAAGTATGGTTGTTCATGCTTGGTATTCTGAAATTTAAACACCTATTAAACAAGTGATTGCAAAGTAAATATAATGAAGGATTCTACTCATAGGGACTTGCAAGAGGCCTAAACATGCATCAAAACTATATCTCTAAGCATCAAACAAGCTTACAAGCTCTCATAACCAGTCACCTACAGCAGCAAAATACTCAATATATAATCCACTAAACACAAATCTACTTGGACAAGGGGAGGAGTCACATACCAGGGAACAAATGCTCCAAATTTCAGCAAGAAAGATGGGCTGAGTAAGGAGATCAAAAAAATCGAGAGCAAGCACAGAAAGAACGCATTTTTGAGCTATTAACTGGAGCTTACTCGGGAGAGAGAAGAAAGTGGCGGGTGAGAGAGTTAGTGGGGGGCCAGGGGTGGCCCACACCAGGGCATGGCGCCACCCAAGGCTGGCCGTGCCACCATGTGGTGTGCCTGCCTGGTGGGCCCCCCGGTACCTACCAGGTACTCCTCTGCCCCTTTTTCACATAAAAAATTAATATGAATTTTCTAGAATTTTTCGAGACACTTTATTTTTGGGAATTTTTCAGAAATAGAAGAATGATTTTTCTGACAGATAGATTTTTTTCTTTTTTGGAAACATGATGCAAGGACAAAACAAGGCTAGAACTACAGAAGTTCTAACATGCAAACAACTAACAACACAAAGGAAACTAAACAAAAGCAAAAACTAAAATGCAAAGGATAGAAATAAACGGAGATAATCATAATGAAAACATTGTTTTGTTCAATGGAATCCTTTTGTTAGCAAGGTTGGTCAAGTCTTGCTACCAAAAACAATTGCATATGAGACAAAACTTTGTACTCCACTATTGATTATGTAACCTCAACCTTGATAGCAATGGTCCTAATCATAATAGTTTCAAATTTTTCTCTTGGTATGGGACAATATATTTCTCCAACTTGAATGCCTTCCACATGTTCAATTGAATTTAAACCATAAGTCCTTTCAATCTTCTTGGGGAAATAGACAGTATGTTCCTTTTCATTAACATTGAAGGTCACCTTTCCTTGATTACAATTAATAAGAGCTCCTGCAGTATTAAGAAAAGGTCTCCCAAGAATAATAGACATATTATCATCTTCAGGCATTTCAAGCACAACAAAATCAGTTAATATCAAGCAATTGTGAGCCACCTGAACAGGTACATCCTCACATATACCCACAGGAATGGTGGTAGAGTTATCAGCCATTTGCAAAGATATATCAGTTGGTATTAATTTTTCAAGTTGAAGCCTCTTATAGAGAGAGAAAGGCATAACACTAACTCCAGCTCCCAAATCACACAAAGCAGTTCTAACATAACTGTTCTTAATAGAGCAAGGGATAGTTGGAATCCCTGGGTCTCCAAGTTTCTTAGGAACCTTACCATTGAAGGAATAATTAGCAAGCAAAGTAGAAATTTCTTCATTAGGGATTTTCCTTTTATTCGAGACAATGTCCTTCATATACTTTGAGTAAGGAGGCAATTTAATAGCATCAGTCAGAGGAATTTGCAAGAATAAAGGCTTCATCCACTCACAAAACTTATTATAGTGTTCATCCTCCTTTGACTTGTGTTTCTTATCAGGGAAAGGCATAGGTTTTTGGACCCAAGGTTCTCTTTCACTACTATGCTTCTTAGCAATAAAATTTTCTTTCGTGTATTTAGTATTCTTATTGTGATTTTCAGGTTGTTCTTCAACTTTTTCTTCATTAGGAACAACATTTTCTTCATTACCACTTTCAGTTTCAGCATCAGAGATAGATATACTATTAGGATCTATAGCAGGTTCAGAGGGTTCTACAATAGTTTTATGTTTCTTTTTCCTTTTCTTACGAGTAGAACCACCATTTTCAGCTTGTTGGGAATCCTGCTCAATTCTTTTGGGATGCCCCTCAGGATATAGAGGATCCTGGCTAGCAGCACCACTTCTAGTTCTAATTTCATAAGCATGTTTTTCTTTAGCACCATTAACTAGCAAGTCATTTTGCACTTTAACGAGTTGATCTATTCGAGTTTGAACCATTTGAAAGTGTTTAACAATCATTTTAACATCATTAGAGGTTCTTTCCATAATATCTTTCAACTCAACAATAGCTCTAGTGTTTTCCATTAGATGATTTTGCACCCTTTTATTAAAGTTATCTTGCTTAACAATAAAGATATCAAATTCTTCTAAGCATTGATCAGAAGGTTTAGCGTAAGGGATATCACTTTCATCAAAGTGTTGGAGAGAGTGTACCTCAGTAGTGGGTGAGTAGGGAATAGGCTTACATAATTCTTCTATAGGAGGTAAATTCTTGACATCTGCAGCTTTAATTCCCTTCTCCTTAAGACATTTCTTAGCTTCCTTCATCACTTCATCATTTAATTCAATAACTCCCCTCTTCTTTGATGTTGGAATAGGCACAGGAATAGACGGTTCATGTACAATTACTTCAGGTATAGCTTGTTTAGGAGGAGTCCAATCTTCATAATTCTTGCTTATTTTAGCCATTAATTCCTCAACTTCCTTAGGAGTCCTATTCCTGAAAACACAATCAGCACAACTATCTAGGTATGTCCTAGAGTCCTCGGTTAGTCCATTATAAAATATATCAAGAAGCTCATTCTTAGGTAATGGACTTCCAGCCTATGCATGAATCAAAGCACAAAACCTTTCCCAAGATTCGGGCAATACCTCTTTTTCTCCCTGTTTAAAATCAAAAAGTTCCTGCAAAATAGCATGTCTAGCACTGGGAGGAAAATATTTCTGCAGGAAAGTACTAATCAAGCACTCGGGGCTATCAATAGATCCAGGAGGTAAATTACTAAACCAAGTTTTAGCTTCTCCTTTCAGTGAAAAGGGAAAAATCTTAGCAACAAAGTAAGTACGCATCTTAATATAATCAGAAAACAAGCCACTCATGGTAGAAAGTTCATTCATATGTGCTACCGCACTTTCATTCTTAGTCCCACAAAAAGGTTCTTTCTCGACAATAGCTATGTAAGATAGATCGAGAGAGAAATCATAATCTTCATCTATAATGCTTATGGGAGAAGCACCAAACTTAGCTGCAGGATATAATTTCGGTCTAATAGTACGCCTCTCAAGGAGACTCTTAGCAGCGCTCCTATCATGGTGTTCTTACATTCTTTAATAAACTCATCGGTCATCTCAACATAACCTTCTTAGATATCATAAATTTCACTAGACTCAGGTGAGCTAACAGGTGTGGTAGTATCTTCATTAGGAGTTTCGGTATTTCCAGTTATAGTTCTAGCAATCGTAGCATCTAGGAAAGAACCTAATGAACCACTCTTATCGAGCATAGTAGAAGCAGCATCATAAGCATAAGAAGTTTCAGATTTAGCAGTAGTAGCAGTGTGTAGCATTTGTATGTGGTGGTGTAACGAGCTTACTTATAACAGATGGTGAATCAAGAGCAGCAGAGGTGTTTAGAACCGTACCTCTTCTTGTAGTGGATGGTAAAATAGGAACCTTGCCATCACGAGACTTACCCATGATGGATGGATAGCAGCAAACAATAGAGAATCCAAGTGAACTTATAAATAAAGCTATGCTCCCCGGCAACGGCGCCAGAAAATAGTCTTGATGACCCACAAGTATAGGGGTGTATCGTAGTATTTTCGAGGGAAGTGAAACCCAATTTATTGATTCGATACAAGGGGGGCCAAAGAATATTTATAAGCCTTAACAACTGAGTTGTCAATTCAGCTGCACCTGGAAACAATCTTACTCACACCAGTTTATCAGTAGCAACAGTTTTGTAGTAGGAATAGTAAAGTAACAACAGTAGTAAAGCAAAGACAGTAGTAACAAAAGCAGTAAACAGTGGGATTCTTGTGCGGTAGGCACAGGGATGGATGGACGGGCATTGCATGGACAAGAAAATTCACATGGCAATCAGAACATAGGACAATTGCAGATAAATAAGCTAAAGCACCCAAGTACTAGACAATCCTAGGCATGTTTTCCATATATAGTCATACGTGCTTGCAATGATAACTTGCACAACATCTTTTGTCCTGCCAGCCCGTTTGCAGCGGGGCCTCTAGGGAACTACTGGCAATTAAGGTGCTCCTTTTAATAGAGCATCGGAGCAAAGCATTAACACTCCATGAACACACGTGATCCTCACATCAAAGCCTTTCCCTTCCGGTTATCCCGATTTCTATCACTTCGGGGCCATAGGTTCCGGACAACAACGTGTGTATACAACTTGTAGATATGACCAAAAACAATACTATCATAATGAATCAATAATAAGTTCAGATGTGACATCATCGCACTCGGGCCCTAGTGACAAGCATTAAGAACAACAAGTCGCAACAAAGTCATAAAGCACTAATAAAAGATACTAGGAACCATGCCCTAACAATATAATGCCATTACATGAACGATCTCATCCAATCCCTACCATCCCCATATCCTACAGCAGGGGATTACTCACTCATAGATGGGGGAAACATGGATGGTCGATGGAGAAGGGATGGTGATGATGATGGTGATGATCTCCTCCAATTCCCCGTCCCGACAGGGTGCCAGAACGGAGTTTCTGGTGCTGTTTCATGGAATCTGGTGGTGGCGGCGGAGCGGAACTCCTTCTAGAAAAATGTCGAACCCCCCGAAGTTTTTAGGTCAGAAGGCTCCTTATAGGTGAAGAGAGAGGCCGAGGGGGTGCCTGGGGGGGCACACCATCCCCTGGCGCGGCCTGGCCTGGCCCGTGCCACCAGGTGGTGTGGCCACCCCTGGCTCTTCTCTGTCTCGTATTCTAGCTCCAGGAGTCTTTGGGTGAAATAGGATTTTTGGCATATTTTCCGAGATTTTTCCGGATAGTTGGTTTTCTGCACAAAAAGTAGACACCAAGGAAATTCTACTGAAAACAGCGTCAGGCCGCATTAGTTCCATCCAAATCATACAAGTTTAGAGGAGAACCAATAGAAAAAGTGTTCGGGAAAGTAGATACGTTTTGGACGTATCAAGAGAACACACATGTCAATGACACTAGTGGAACCATATGTGGTATGTCAAAAGAACAGTCATGAAATGACTCCAGTTGTTGTTAGTAAAAAGATCACACATGCAATTACACTAGTGGATCCATTTGTGGTCTCTGAAGAGAACACACATGCAAATGATACTAGTGGATCCATAGGTGGTATGTGAAAAGAACACACATGCAATGACTCTAGTTGTTGTTAGTAAAAAGAACACACATGCAATGACACTGGTGGATCCATGTGTGGCCTCTGAAGAGAACACACATTTTAATGACACTGGTGGATCCATATATGGTATGTGAAAAGAATAGTCATGAAATGACTCCAGTTGTTGTTAGTAAAAAGAACACACATGCAATGACACTGGTGGATCCTTGTGTGGTCTCTGAAAAGAACACACATTTCAATGACATTGGTGGATCCATATGTGGTTTGTGAAAATAATAGTCATGAAATGACTCCAGTTGTTGTTAGTAAAAAGAGCACACATGCAATGACACTGGTGGATCCATGTGTGGTCTCTAAAGAGAACACACATGCAATGACACTGGTGGATCCATAGGTGGATTGTGAAAAGAACACACATGCAATGACTCTGGTTGTTGTTAGTAAAAAGAACGCACATGCAATGACACTGGTGGAACCATGTGTAGTCTCTGAAGAGAACACACATTTCAATGACACTAGTGGATCCATATCTAGTATGTGAAAATAATAGTCATGAAATGACTCCAGTTGTTGTTTGTAAAAAGAGCACACATGTAATGGCACTGGTGGATACATGTGTGGTCTCTGAAGAGAACACACATGCAATGACACTGGTGGATCCGTAGGTGGATTGTGAAAAGAACACACATGCAATGACTCTGGTTGTTGTTAGTAAAAAGAACACAGATGCAATGACACTGGTGGATCCATGTGTGGTCTCTAAAGAGAACACACATTTCAATGACACTAGACGATCCATATGTTGTATGTGAAAAGAGAAGTCATGAAATAACTCCAGTTGTTGTTAGTAAAAAGAGCATGATACATTGCAAATGTATCTATAATTTTTTATGTTCCATTCTTGGTTTTATCTCTTTTCTTGTGTTTCTTGGACTAACTTATTAACAAGAGCCAAAGTGCCAGCTGCCTATTTTCTGCTTTTCTTTGTTTCCAGGAAGTCAAAAAATGAATATTCTCGGAATTGGATGGCACAAGTGAAGGAAATATGCCCTACGAGACAATAATAAAGTTGTTATTATATATTCCTTATATACATGATAGATCTTTATTTTACATGCTATAATTGTATTGATCGAAAACATCAATACATGTGTGTTTAATAAACAAAAAGGGTTCCTAGTTATGCCTCTCTTATAGACTAGCTTGTTGATTAACAAGATGATCAAGGTTTCCTAATCATGGACATTGGATGTTGCTAATAACAAGGTCACACCATTGGTGGAATGATGTGATGAACATTCATCCGAAGTATAGCATTACGATCAAGCCATTATGTTTATATTGCTATAACATCATACGAAATAATCTTTATCCTTAGACCATGAGATCATGTTAATTGCTAACACCGGAAGAGTATCTTGATAACATCAAACGTCACACCGTAACAGGGTGACTACATTATTCGCGAACCGTAGGGTGGCACACTTAAGAGTTACCGGACACCATTTTGGAGCACATATGTTTCAGACGAAAGAATTGCAAAGCACAGGAATTGTTTCAATAGAAACCGGAAATTGTTTCGGGTGAAATTGCAGAAGGTGGTTCTGCATGTGATATTGAAATATTGCAAGGGGCTATATGTGAATGTTTGTTAATTAAAGTAATTAACAAAATTCTGAATAAATTTAATAAAAAGAGTTTTATTAAATGAGAGAGCATTAAATTTGGAAAAATTTAATGCATTTAAAGTGGAGACTTTAAAAGGGAATGTGAAGAGGCATTTTAATGTGGAGGGGTTACCACCACATGAATGGGGGAGGTGAGGGGTCACCCCCCCATGCGCCGGCCATGGAGAGAGGGGCACCCCCCTCCTCCTATAAAAGGCCACCCATTCCCTCCTTCATCCTCACACCTCCTTGTGAAGTATCTCTCTTCCCCTCTAGAATTATTCCCCCATGGTCTCGGATTAGCGAGATACATATTCCCGGTGGCATTTCGTCTGGAAGGAGTTGCTGCTTCCGCTGGATCGCTGGAGAGAGGAGGTGGAGGTTGTCCGGTGGCTTGAACGTGTGTGCGAGTGCGGATGCGCTGCTGAGTTGCGGCGCTCGGACTTCCTCACGATCTTGAGATCGGCAAGTGTATGACTACATCAACCACGAGTTCCTACTCGTTAACAAAGCTCGTTGTCTACGAGGGTCATTTCTCGTTGGATGTATGTCCACCCGTTGCTTTGTACCTAGTAGATAGATCTTGGCGCGTAGTTCACACCGTAGGAAATTTTTTGTTTTCTATGCTGCGGACCCAACAACAAGAGCCAAAGTTATTATTTTACTCAGGGACATCTGGATCCAGAATCCGAGATGGAGAGGGGATGGGGCCTGGCCACACCATCTGGCCACGTGGCTAGGCCTGGCCTGCGCCAGGTGGTGGTCTGGCCACCTCCAGCACCCCCTCAGCCTCTCCTTCCACCTATATATTGCCTCTGGTATGGAAACCCTAAGTACCCGATCCAAATTCCACGAAAGAGTCTATAGTCGCCGTCATCTCCATCCCTAGATCGGGAGAGATCTGAAGCTCTTTCTGACACCCTGCCAGAGAGGGGAATTCACCCTGGAGGCCTTCTTCATCATCATGCAAGCCTCTGGTGTGATCTGTGAGTAGTTCATCTCTTGACTACGGGTCCATGTAGTAGCTAGATGGCTGGTTCTCCTTCTTCGTGCTTTCATGTCTAGATCTTGTGAGCTCCGTTCATGATTAAGATCATCTATTTGTAATTCTGCATGTTATGTTTGCGGGGATCCGATGGATATTGAGATGCTATTTTAGATTGATTATTGATTCTATCATGTCTTTGTTATTTGTGATCTTGCATGCTTTCCGTTGTTAGTAGCTATCTTGGCCAAGTAGATGCTAGCAACTCCAAGAGTTAGTATTTATGCTCGATAGTGGGTTCATGCCTCTGGTAATATAGGGAAGTGACAGAAATCTCTAATGTACTAGATGTGATGTTGCTACTAGGGAGAAAACAACAATCCTTTGTTCATAGAACAATCGTAATGTTTACTTTACACACAGTTCATAATGCAATAATCTGTTGCTTGCAACCTAATACTAGAGGGGGTTCAGATGATAACCTGAAGGTGGATTATTAGTCATAGATGCAGTTGGATGGCGGTCTATGTATAATGTTGTAATGCCCAATTTAATCTCAAAGGAGTCAATATGATTAGTATATGCTTGTATTCTTTCTCGATGTTTGTCAATTTCCCCGCTATAATTTGTTCACCCGGCATGTTATCTATCTTAAGGAGAGCATCCTCTAGTGAACTATGGACCTCGGTCCTTTCTTTACATTCAATCTACAATCAAATTGTTTACTGCTTTGTGTTTACTTTCTGCAAACTATTACTTCCTTCCATTCGATACGTTTAATCCTTTGTTTTCAGCAAAACCGGTGAGATTGACAACCTCATCGCAAGTTGGGGGCAAAGTTCTGTGGTTGTGTTGTGCGGGTCTCCATGTTGCTACTGGCACCGGTAGTGTGCCCCTTCCAACGTTCAGCTAGCAACACCTTTGGGGTGTTTCCTTGCTCCTACTGGATTGATAACCTTGGTTTCGTACTGAGGGAAAACTTGATGTTGTGCTCATCATACCTTCCTCTTGGGGTTCCCCAACGAGCTTGATATATTTTGGGCCATCAAGCTCTTTTTCTGGCACCGTTGCCGGGGAGTAAAGGACATCTTCACAAGGGGAGTCCCTCATAACCAATATCTTTACTTTGTTGTTTTTGTTTTGCTTAGTTTATTTTTGTTTTGTTTGCTTGTTTCTTTATCAAAAACACACAAAAAATTAGTCTTACAAGTTTCCTTTATTTATTAAAAACACAAAAAAATTAAGTCTCCTTTAGTTGTTACCTCTTCTTTAGCTCACCATGTTGATCCCTAAATTCACCCTGAAAGACCTTTCAATAGGTAGTGGTTCAATAATTGGGAAAGATAATATGGAAGAATTCTTTAATCATGTTAGTAAGCATGAGGATATTGAGGATAGATCCCTTGCTGAACTTGCTCCAAACTATGAGATCGCTGCAGCTTCTTTAGTTCACATGTTGGAAGCTAGGTTTGTTAACCTTAACCCCTAAATGCAAGTAATGTTTCTTAAACTTAAAGAAATTGATGACCCTGAAAAGAGAGATTTTATCCTTGAAACTTTGCTTAAGGAATTATATGATGTTGCCAAGGAAGCTAGAAAAGTCTTTGAACGTTTTAATATGCTAGGCTCATGCGTAGATGTTATTGGTACATGAGAGAAGACTGACAAAACCGAACCTAATGGGGAGGAACCTAAGATACCGATACCTTTTAAACTCGTAGCAATGCATGAAGCCATATAAAAGAATCTTGATTGGATTGTTCCTTAAAACCCTTTTGATGAAAATAGTGAACCCAAGAGCATTGATAGAGGATCCTCTAGAACTTATTTGGATGATATACCTTGCCTTGTTGAAGATATTTCTGGTATTGATCTTAATGCTTCTTCATTTGAGAACACTTGATTCTTTTTCTTGCTTCATATGCCTAATTTAAAGGCGTTAAAGAAAAGTACTTATTGGGAGATAACCCAAAAGTTTTAGATGAGTCTTGGAAGTTATTACTTCAGTAATAACCGCTCCTTTTCCTTTTTATTTGCTTTTTTTGCCAAGATTAACCTCTAATGAGAGAGAAGTAATGATTGGGAAAGTTGATGTCCCGAAACAGATTTCTTGTGCTTCACCGTAAAAATTCGTGTAACATCTCTGTACGTCCTTTTGAGGCGTGAAGTTTTGTGCTTCTGCCCCAGGTTGTTATCTAACTTTCGTACGTTCAAGAGTTTTCGATTTGAGCAACAGAAGGTCTTCGAACAAATTCGTCTTTACCTGCTGGTCTGTTTTGACAGATTTCTGCCATTTTCTGCATTTGCTTCTTGTTGGTTCCTTTTTGAGTTCTTTTGGGGAATCGAGCTTTTTGAGGGAAGTGCTACAGTAGCTAGTGTTTTAATGGAAGTTTTATTGGTGTTAGAACTGAACCTAAAGACTTATTATCTTGAGTGCACTAATGTTGCTAATAAAGATTGTGTGAAGTTTTGAATGAAGGAAAAATTCCAGGTGTATGGAAGGACTGAATAATGAGATGAAGGATGGACTAAAGCTCAAGCTTGGGGATTCCACGTGTGTCACCCTAAGAAATATCCAAGAAGTACAAGCTTCAAAGCTTGGGGATGCCCAAGGCATCCCCTTCTTCGTCAATAAAAATCCCAGGTTTCTTCGAAATGCTTCATTTTTATTGTTTCATGCACATTTATGTTGTTCTTGGAGCGTCTTCTTTTTCGTTTTTGCTTTGTTTTTTCGTTTGCTTTGTTTGCTTAGTTTGCTGAATAAATTGGTTGGACCCCCTCTTTCATACATTGGTTTTCAAACAATTTGGTTTGGATTGGAAAAGAGTAGGAAAGCTCATGCTTAAGTGGTAAAGAGAGCTTGTTTTTGATTGTGGCCTATGCTTGATATTCTTTTGGCTTTATGCTTAGTATTCTTTGCTGTAGCATGACTTGTTATAAACAATTGAGATTGCTTAATGTGCCTTGGATGAATCATGAGTTTTTTTTAGCATATTAAAGCATAGTATTGTGGTATTCTCCTTTGATGCTTTATTTGGGTTGACTTGGCGCATGCTCACACCATGTTATGACTATCCTAAGTCACCATAGCCTTTATGATCCTTTAGTTTTCAACTTGTAGTATCACTTTATGCTTTGATCAATGATGTTTTGTCGCTCTGCATGATTATGGCTATTATTGCTCTCTTAGTTTGTCCCTCCCAGTCTTTTGCCACCGTAATCAAGTATGAGTGCCACTCATGCATCCAACTCCTTAAACCAAATTATTCCAAAGAGTCCACCATACCTATTTATTAGTTTATGCTATTCCAAGTATATTCATGCTTTTGTTTACCTTCCAAATTAAACTTGTTATGAGAAAACTAGTGATTAAAGCTCTCACGAACTTGATGGCACACTTTACTTTTCTTGTCCTTAATAAACTTGAACCATTGTGTCGTCTATGTTGTATATGCTTGCACTTATTTTTTGGGGATTAGCAGAACCATGCTATCATGGGGAACACTTTCAATATTACACTGGTACTTTGTACCTAGTTGATATCATGCACTTTTGTCTATGGATGTCGTCGGTGTGAAATGAAAGGGGAGCTTGTAAGTCCATGGAGTTATGTATATGTGTTAGAGAAACGCCTGGGCCGCTGGTCTAATCCATGCTAACATGGTAGAAACCTTCAGCGTAACCATAATGAGCTGTCTATGAAGCATTCTTCTTATAAAAAAGAGTCCTATATTGAGAAAAAATAGAAAAAAAGAGATTATGAAAGGAGGAAAGAGAGAAAAAAGCACCATATTCCCATGGTAAATAAGAAGATTTCTGAGATGCTCGTTGTCTGCTTGCCTTGTCATTTTAATATGGGGATTCTTCCGTATCATCGGGCAAGGGGTACCCCGTTGGCGGATCTCTATGATACACATGTACTTACGATGATAAGAACTTACCGGTGACTAAACTTGAGTAGCATGAGGAGCGGCCCTCGTATTCAAGGGACATGAGATTTCTAACTTATACCTCGTCAAGCATATACACCATAGTTTGTTCACTTTAACCTTAATCACTTCAAGATGCTTATGATAGGGCAATGAGAGCTGAAAGTTATAAGTACCATAATTTTTGGAAGCTCTTTATGAGACTTGAATCCCTACTTCCTTCTATGAAGGCCTTTCTTCCACTTATATATTGATTCTCCACCTTCTATCTTTATGCACTTACTTTGAGAGCCTAGTGGCCATTCTTAGTTCTATGTGCATTGTCCCAAGACTTGTTGATTGATGCATACCTTGATATTGCTTGTTTTTAAACTATTTGTATCTAGTCACTCTTATGAACTTTGAAGGTATCCTATGCATCTATATTTGCTACTCTATGAGGGACAAGCTGAATGCTACTATGCTATGTTTTCTTTATGTGAAACAAACAAATGTCTTGCAAAGCATTGTTATTCATGAATCTTTTGTTTGTGCCTTTTCACGCTGAATCATAGTTTCTTTGTCTTATTGCTAGAACTTTGTCTTTCATGCTATGATTGAAGTATTATGATCCCAGCTTTGAATGATTTAAAAATACTTTGATCAGGTTTATGATGGTGCATGTCAGCTCAAAAATTATTCTTTCTTTTTATCACTTACCTACTCGAGGACGAGCAGGAGTTAAGCTTGGGGATGTTGATACATTGCAAATGTATCAATAATTTTTGATGCTCCATTCTTGGTTTTATCTACTTTCTTGTGTTTTGTCCACACTTTGGAGTACTTTTCTTATGATTTCTTGGACTAACCTATTAACAAGAGCCACAGTGTCAGCTGCCTATTTTCTGCAGTTTTTGGTTCTAGGAAGTCAGAAAATGAATATTCTCGAAATTGGACGGGGCAAAAGCCAAAGTTATTATTTCACCGGGGGACATCTAGAGCCAGAATACGAGACAGAGAGGGGCTGGGGCCTGGCCACACCACCTGGCCGTGCGGCCAGGCCTATCCCGTGCCAGGGGTGGTCTGGCCGCCTCCAGCACCCACATGGCCTCTCCTTCCGCCTATATATTGCCTCCGATACGGAAACCCTACGAACCCGATCAAAATTCCATGAAAGAGTTTGTAGCCGCCATCATCTCCATCCCTAGATCGGGAGGGATCTGAAGCTCTTCCCAACACCCTGCTGGACAGGGGAATTCACCCTGGAGGCCTTCTTCATCATCATGCAAGCCTCTAGTGTGATGCGTGAGTAGTTCATCTCTGGACTAGATGGCTAGATGGCTGGTTCTCCTTCTTCGTGCTTTCATGTCTAGATCTTGTGAGTTCCGTTCATGATCAAGATCATCTATTTGTAATTCTGCATGTTGTGTTTCCGGGGATCCGATGGATATTGAGATGCTATTTCAGATTGATTATTGATTCTATCATGTCTTTGTTATTTGTGATCTTGCATGCTTTCCGTTGTTAGTAGCTATCTTGGCCAAGTAGATGCTAGCAACTCCAAGAGTTAGTATTTATGCTCGATAGTGGGTTCATGCCTCTGGTAATCTAGGGACGTGACAGAAATCTCTAAGGTACTAGATGTGCTGTTGCTACTAGGGAGATAACAACAATCCCTTGTTCATAGAACAATCGTATTGTTTACTTTACACGGAATTCATAATGCAATAATTTGTTGCTTGTAACTTAATACTGGAGGGGGTTCAGATGATAACCTGAATGTGGATTATTAGTCATAGATGCAGTGGGATGGCGGTCTATATATAATGTTGTAATGCCTAATCGAATCTCAAAGGAGTCAAGATGATTAGTATATGCTTTTATGCTTTCTAGATGTTTGTCAATTGCCCCGCTGTAATTTGTTCACCTAGCATGTTATCTATCTTAAGGAGAGCCACCTCTAGTGAACTATGGACCCCGGTCCTTTCTTTTACATTTAATCTACAATCAAATTGTTTACTGCTTTGTGTTTACTTTCTGCAAACTATTACTTGCTTCCATTCGATACGTTTAATCCTTTATTTTCAGCAAAACCGGTGAGATTGACAACCTCATCGCAAGTTGCGGGCAAAGTTTTGTGGTTGTGTTGTGTAGGTCTCCACGTTGCTACTGGCACTGGTAGTGCGCCCTGCCAACGTTCAACTAGCAACACTTTTGGGGTGTTTCCTTGCTCCTACTAGATTGATAACCTTCGTTTCGTACTAAGGGAAAACTTGCTGATGTGCTCATCATAGCTTCCTCTTGGGGTTCCCCAACGAGCTCGATATATTTCGGGCCATATGAGCACACATGCAATTACTCTGGTGGATCCATGTGTGGTCTCTAAACAGAACACACATGCAATGACACTAGTGGATCCATAGGTGGATTGTGAAAAGAACACACATGCAATGACTCTAGTTGTTGTTAGTAAAAGGAACACACATGCAATGACACTGGTGGATCCATATGTGGTACGTGAAAAGAATAGTCATGAAATGACTCCAATTGTTACTAGTAAAAAGAGCACACAGGCAATTGCACTGGTGGATCCATGTGTAGTCTCTGAAGTGAACACACATGCAATGACTCTAGCTGTGGTTAATGAGAAGAACACACATGCGATGACTACGGTGGATCCATAGGTGGATTGTGAAAATAACACACATGCAATGACTCTGGTTGTTGTAAGTAAAAAGAACACACATGCAATGACACGGTGGATCCATGTGTGGTCTCTGAAGAGAACACACATTTCAATGACACTGTTGGATCCATATGTGGTATGTGAAAAGAATAGTCATGAAATGACTCCAGTTGTTGCTAGTAAAAAGAACACACATGCCATTACACTGGTGGATCCATGTGTGGTCTCTGAAGAGAACACCCATTTCAATGACACTGGTGGATCCATATGTTGTATGTGAAAAGAACAGTCATGAAATGACTCCAGTTGTTGTTAGTAAAAAGAGCACAGATGCAATTACACTAGTGGATCCATGCGTGGTCTCTGAAGAGAACACACATGCAATGACACTGTTGGATCCATAGGTGGTATGTGAAAAGAACACAAATGCAATGACCCTGGTTGTTGTTAGTAAAATGAAGACACATGCAATGACACTGGTGGATCCATGTGTGGTCTCTGAAGGGAACACACATTTCAATGACACTGGTGGATCCATATGTGGTATGTGAAAACAATAGTCATAAAATGACTCCATTTGTTGTTAGTAAAAAGAACACACATGCAATGCACTGGTAGATCCATGTGTGGTCTCTTAAGAGAACACACATTTCAATGACACTGGTGGATCCATATGTGATATGTGAAAAGAATAATCATGAAATGACTCCAGTTGTTGTTAGTAAAAAGAGCACGCATGCAATTACACTGGTGGATCCATGTGTGGTCTCTGAAGAGAACACACATGCAATGACACTGGTGGATCCATAGGTGGATTGTGAAAAGAACACACATGCAATGACTCTGGTTGTTGTTAGTAAAAAGAACACACATGCAATGACACTGGTGCATCCAAGTGTGGTCTCTGAAGAGAACACACATTTCAGTGACACTGGTGGATCCATATGTGGTATGTGAAAATAATAGTCATGAAATGACTCCAGTTGTTGTTAGTAAAAAGAGCACACATGCAATGACACTGGTGGATCCATGTGTCGTCTCTGAAGAGAACACACAAGCAATGACTCTAGTTGTGGTTAATGAGAAGAACACGCATGCAATGACACTGGTGGATCCATAGGTGGATTGTGAAAAGAACACACATGCAATGACTCTGGTTGTTGTTAGTCAAAAGAACACACATGCAATGACACTGGTGGATCCATGTGTGGTATCTGAAGAGAACACACATTTCAATGACATTGGTGGATCCATATGTGGTATGTGAAAAGAATAGTCATGAAATGGCTCTAGTTGTTGTTAGTAAGAAGAGCACACATGCAATTACACTGGTGGATCCATGTGTGGTCTCTGAAGAGAACACATATGCAATGACTAAGGCCGTGGCTAATGAGAAGTACACACATGCAATGAAACTGGTGGATCCATAGGTGGATTCTGAAAATAACTGAAGGAAATATGCCCTGAGAGGCAATAATAAAGTTGTTATTATATATTCCTTATATATATGACAGATGTTTATTTTACATGCTAGAATTTTATTGATCGGAAACATCAATACATGTGTGTTTAATAAACAAAAAGGGTTCCTAGTTATGCCTCTCTTATAGACTAGCTTGTTGATTAACAAGATTATCAAGGTTTCCTGATCATGGACATTGGATGTTGTTAATAACAAGGTCACACCATTGGAGGAATGATGTGATGAACATTCATCCTATGTATAGCATTACGATCAAGTCATTATGTTTATATTGCTATAACATCATACGAAGTAATCTTTATCCTTAGACCATGAGATCATGTTAATTGCTAACACCGAAGAGTATCTTGATAACATCAAACGTGACACCATAACAGGGTGACTATAAAGATGGGTTCAGTACTACGAAGATGTTATGTTGAGGCTCATGGATCAAGAGTGGAATTTGTCATTCCAGATGACGGATAGATATACTCTGGGCCCTCTTGGTGATATCACATTGAGATAGCTTGCAAGCAAGTGATATGATCACTAGAATGTTATATCACGGGAACGAGAAAAGAGTGCATGTCGGTAACGAGATCAAACTAGGTATGGAGATACCGATGATCGAATCTCGGACATGTAATATATCAAGAGACAAAGGGATTTAGTTACAAGCGTTAAAGGTTCTCACGATCACAGAAGTCATCGTTGAATGTGTAGGAGTCAGTACGGATCTCCAGGTCCCGCTGCTGATTATTGATCGGAGAAGGGTCTCGATCATGTCTACATTATTTGCGAACCGTAGGGTGGCACACTTAAGAGTTACCGGACACCATTTTGGAGCACATATGTTTCAGACGAAAGAATTGCAAAGCGCAGGAATTGTTTCAATAGAAACCGGAAATTGTTTCGGGTGAAATTGCAGAAGGTGGTTATGCATGTGATATTGAAATATTGCAAGGGGCTATATCTGAATGTTTGTTAATTAAAGTAATTAAAAAAATTATGAATAAATTTAATAAAAAGAGTTTTATTAAATGAGAGAGCATTAAATTTGGAGAAATTTAATACATGTAAAGTGGAGACTTTAAAAGGGAATGTGAAGAGGCATTTTAATGTGGAGGGGTTACCACCACATGAATGGGGGAGGTGAGGGGTCACCCTCACCTCCATATGTTGTATGTGGTGGATCCATATGTGGTATGTGAAAAGAATAGTCATGAAATGACTCTAGTTGTTGTCAGTAAGAAGAGCACACATGCAATTACACTAGTGGATCCATGTGTGGTCTCTAAAGAGAACACACATGCAATGACACTGGTGGATCCATAGGTGGATTGCGAAAAGAACACACATGCAATGACTCTGGTTGCTGTTAGTAAAAAGAACACACATGAATGACACTGGTGGATCCATGTGTGGTCCCTGAAGAGAACGCACATTTCAATGACACTGGTGGATCCATATGTGGTTTGTGAAAAGAATAGTCATGAAATAACTCTAGTTGTTGTTAGTACAAAGAGCACACATGCAATGACACTGGTGGATCTATGTGTGGCCTCTGAAAAGAACACACATGCAATGACACTTGTGGATCCATATGTGGTATGTGAAAAGAATAGTCATGAAATGACTCCAGTTGTTGTTAGTAAAAAGAACACACATGTAATGACACTGGTGGATCCATGTGTGGTCTCTCAAGAGAACACACATGCAATGACTCTAGCTGTGGTTAATTAGAAGAACACGCATGCAATGAAACTGGTGGATCCATAGGTGGATTCTGAAAAGAACACACATGCAAGGACTATGGTTGTTGTTAGTTAAAAGAACGCACGTGCAATGACACTGGTGGATCCATGTGTGGTCTCTGAAGAGAACACACATTTCAATGACACTGGTGGATCCATATGTTGTATGTGAAAACAACAGTCATGAAATGACTCCAGTTGTTGTTAGTAAAAAGAGCACAGATGCAATTAGACTGGTGGATCCATGCGTGGTCTCTGAAGAGAACACATGTGCAATGACACTGGTGGATCCACAGGTGGATTGTGAAAAGAACACATGTGCAATGACTTCGGTTGTTGTTAGTAAAAAGAACACACATGCAATGCCACAGGTGGATCCATGTGTGGTCTCTAAAGAGAACACACATTTCAATGAAACTGGTGGATCCATATGTTGTATGTGAAAAGAACAGTCACCAAATGACTCTAGTTCTTGTTACGTAAAAAGAGCACACATGCAATTACACTGGTGGATCCATGTGTGGTCTCTGAAGAGAACACCCATGAAATGACTCTAGCTGTGGTTAATGAGAAGAACACACATGCAATGACACTGGTGGATCCATGTGTGGTCTTTGAAGAGAACACACATTTCAATGACTCTAGTGGTATGTGAAAAGAACACACATGCAATGACACTGGTGGATCCATGTGTGGTCTCTGAAGAGAACGCACATATCAATGACACTGGTGGATCCATATGTGGTATGTGAAAAGAATAGTCATGAAATGACTCCAGTTGTTGTTTGTAAAAAGAGCACACATGCAATGACACTAGTGGATCCATGTGTGGTCTCTGAAAAGAACACACATGCAATGACTCTTGCTGTGGATAATGAGAAGAACACACATGCAATGACACTAGTGGATCCATAGGTGGATTGCGAAAAGAACACACATGCAATGACTCAGGGTGTTGTTAGTAAAAAGAACACACATGTAATGACACTGGTGGATCCATGTGTGGTCGTTGAAGAGAACACACATTTCAATGACATTGGTTGATCCATATGTTGTATGTGAAAAGAACAGTCATGAAATGACTCCAGATATTATTAGTAAAAAGAGCACACATGCAATTACACTGGTGGATCCATGTGTGGTCTCTGAAGAGAAGACACATGCAATGACACTGGTGGATCCATAGGTGGATTGTGAAAAAAACACACATGCAATGACTCTGGTTGTTGTTAGTAAAAGGAACACACATGCAATGACACTGGTGGATCCATGTGTGGTCTCTGAAGAGAACACACATTTCAATGACACTGGTGGATCCATATGTTCTATGTGAAAAGAACAATCATGAAATGACTCCAGTTGTTGTTAGTAAAAAGAGCACACATGTAATTACATTGGTGGATCCATGGGTGGTCTCTCAAGAGAACACACATGCAATGACTCTAGGTGTGGTTAATGAGAAGAACACACATGCAATGACTACGGTGGATCCATAGGTGGATTGTGAAAATAACACCCATGCAATGACTCTGGTTGTTGTTAGTAAAAAGAACACACATGCAATGACACTGGTGGATCCATGTGTGGTCTTTGAAGAGAACACATATTTCAATGACACTGGTGGATCCATATGTTGTATGTGAAAAGAACAGTCATGAAATAATTCCAGTTATTGTTACTAAAAAGAGCACACATGCAATTACACTGGTGGATCCATGTGTGGTCTCTAAAGAGAACACACATGCAATGACACTGGTGGATCCATAGGTGGAATGTGAAAAGAACACACATGCAATGACTTTGGTTGTTGTTAGTAAAAAGAACACACATGCCATGACACTAGTGGATCCATGTGTGGTCTCTGAAGAGAACACACATTTCAATGACACTAGTGGACGATATGTTGTATGTGAAAAGAAGGGTCATGAAATGACTCCAGTTGTTGTTAGTAAAAAGAGCACACATGCAATTACACTGGTGGATCCATGTGTGGTCTCTGAAGAGAACACACGTGAAATAACTCTAGCCGTGGTTAATGAGAAGAACACACATGCAATGACACTAGTGGATCCATAGGTGGATTGCTAAAAGAACACACATGCAATGACTCTGGTTGTTGTTAGTAAAAAGAACACACAAGCAATGACACTGGTGGATCCATGTGTGATCTCTGAAGATAACAGACATTTCAATGACATAGGTGGATCCATATGTGGTATGTGAAAAGAATAGTCATGAAATGACTCTAGTTGTTGTCAGTAAGAAGAGCACACATGCAATTACACTAGTGGATCGATGTGTGGTCTCTAAAGAGAACACACATGCAATGACACTGGTGGATCCATAGGTGGATTGTGAAAAGAACACACATGCAATGACTCTGGTTGTTGTTAGTAAAAAGAGCACACATGAATGACACTGGTGGATCCATGTGTGGTCCCTGAAGAGAACGCACATTTCAATGACACTGGTGGATCCATATGTGGTTTGTGAAAAGAATAGTCATGAAATGACTCTAGTTGTTGTTAGTAAAAAGAGCACACATGCAATGACACTGGTGGATCCATGTGTGGCCTCTGAAAAGAACACACATGCAATGACACTTGTGGATCCATATGTGGTATGTGAAAAGAATAGTCATGAAATGACGCCAGTTGTTGTTAGTAAAAAGAACACACATGTAATGACACTGGTGGATCCATGTGTGGTCTCTCAAGAGAACACACATGCAATGACTCTAGCTGTGGTTAATTAGAAGAACACGCATGCAATGAAACTGGTGGATCCATAGGTGGATTCTGAAAAGAACACACATGCAAGGACTATGGTTGTTGTTAGTTAAAAGAACGCACGTGCAATGACACTGGTGGATCCATGTGTGGTCTCTGAAGAGAACACACATTTCAATGACACTGGTGGATCCATATGTTGTATGTGAAAACAACAGTCATGAAATGACTCCAGTTGTTGTTAGTAAAAAGAGCACAGATGCAATTAGACTGGTGGATCCATGCGTGGTCTCTGAAGAGAACACATGTGCAATGACACTGGTGGATCCACAGGTGGATTGTGAAAAGAACACATGTGCAATGACTTCGGTTGTTGTTAGTAAAAAGAACACACATGCAATGCCACAGGTGGATCCATGTGTGGTCTCTAAAGAGAACACACATTTCAATGAAACTGGTGGATCCATATGTTGTATGTGAAAAGAACAGTCATCAAATGACTCTAGTTCTTGTTACGTAAAAAGAGCACACATGCAATTACACTGGTGGATCCATGTGTGGTCTCTGAAGAGAACACCCATGAAATGACTCTAGCTGTGGTTAATGAGAAGAACACACATGCAATGACACTGGTGGATCCATGTGTGGTCTTTGAAGAGAACACACATTTCAATGACTCTAGTGGTATGTGAAAAGAACACACATGCAATGACACTGGTGGATCCATGTGTGGTCTCTGAAGAGAACGCACATATCAATGACACTGGTGGATCCATATGTGGTATGTGAAAAGAATAGTCATGAAATGACTCCAGTTGTTGTTTTCGTTCAGCTAGCTACACCTTTGGGGTGTTTCCTTGCTCCTACTGGATTGATAACCTTGGTTTCGTACTGAGGGAAAACTTGCTGTTGTGCTCATCATACCTTCCTCTTGGTGTTCCCCAACGAGCTTGATATATTTTGGGCCATCATCAACACGTGACACACGCATGCGGGATGTGCGCGCTGATGCCCGTGATGACCACCCGGCTCGCACTCCCCTTATTATATACTGGATTTTGGGCGGCGCCGAAGACCATTGAAGTGTCCATTGCAATAAAGACAAGTCCAATCGATTCCCTACCCCTGCCTCCCTGGCTTCTTTGAGAAGGTAGACCGTACACGGTGGTCTTGTATAATAGTACTATTACTACTGGACCACGGCTTGTACTCTTTGACTCTTCTCCCACACTAATCACTATCTTCTTCCTCCTGCCGCCGCCACCCTCACCCTGCAAGCCATGGCTCCCCTGAGGAGGGGGAGAGATCGGTCGACGATCCTCACGGAGAAAAGGGAGAGAAATCGCCACGAGGCACTTCTTGCTCTACCAGCCGCTCAAGCCCACCCCCTCATCGTGGCCCAATCTCCCATGACAATGGCGCCAAATGTTCTAGCAGGCGAGGGCTCCTCCTAGTACGGTCTTCTTGTTCTACTTCTTCTCCATCTCCCTCTCCATCATGATCTTATTCAGCTTCTTCTTGTTTTTCTTCTTCTTCTTGCTCTTCCTCTTCTACGTATTACAGGCTGGCCGTGGAGCCTGAATCCACCACGACGGAGGCGTTGCAGGACCCGTTCGGCCCCGTTCCACCTCTCAGCAAGGTAGCAAATCTCCACACTGTTATTTCTCCAAGTTGTGATGTGGATTTCTTAGATCCTGTCCGCCCCACATTGGTTTTTCTTCTTCTTTTGCGAGTTCTATTAGTTTTCATGAATATGACTGGTTCTCTTGGTCTTTGCTTAATACCGATGTTCATAGATTCACTATGGATTTTTTGTGATTAGGATTAGTTTATCGTGGTCATGAATAGATCCCTAGGTTCATTTTTTAACACTGTGGTCAATAGATTCAACGGGGATTTTTTGATCTGTATTAGTATTCACTTGGAACCTGGAGTGTAATTATAGAATTCCTATTTCAATTAACATGAACGATATAGCGATCGAAGGCCGAGTACCGTGACAAGGTGGCCACGATCAGTTCCAAGATTGACAACCAACATGAGCTTGCACGCTCCCTCACCTAAGCTAATGAGAGACTACGCAAGCAATTATCTGTGTAGAAGGAGATCTCACTAGATTTTGCATGTGACGTCGTGAGGCTGCAGAAAGTGCTCGACCGTAACTTGAATAGGCAAGAACAGGCCATCAAGATAATCAACGAGCACATGGAGGATAAGAAGAATCTTGTGGAAAGGTGCACTCTCCTGCGGGACGAAGTCACCGAGGCACTCCGAGGACGCATCGAGGAAACCAAGGCTACCATCCGAGCCTACCATGATAGGAACCGTTGCCTGGATGCAGTGAAGGAGATGAAGGAGGACATGAGCAAAGGGATCACCATACTCGAGGGTGTTCGGAAAGAGAACGAGGAGATAAGGGCTTGTTTGGAGGCGTATCGAAGCAATGCCCAAGTCTGATTCCTGTTAGCGGGGACACAAATATCAGTTCGTCCTCCAGTCCTTTTGTAATGTTTAGGGTTTAGGGAGCAATGCCCAAGTCTGCTTCCCATTATAGGGTGCAATAATAATCCTAGGGCAACTCCTTATCTATCTGGACATGTGTTGGTGTTCATGTTCATGAATGGACACCATGTGATCTTTCCCATTATGTATCTGGACATGGGTTTCTGCATTATGAGTTTGCCACTAGCCGACTACTATTTGGTGATATTGGAAAAAACCAACAACACACTAAACTGCAGATAAATCTTATTTGTCTTTGAAATTGAAATCATGACAGTGCCACTAGTCGATTCATAAAATGTTGATTAGTCCTAGATTGCTTCTTCCTTGAAATTATGATAGTGCCACTAGTCGATTCAGTTAATTATGGAAACTAACCAGCTTGTCCTGGTGAACTGAACAAACCATACTATGTATTTTTGTTGCAGGGAAAGAGGCGAAAGCTCGACCAAGACCTAGCGACCTGGCTAAATGACAAGATAGCAATCCAAAGGGAGAAGCAGAATTCCCAGAAACTAGCCTTTGACCACCTGCACACTGAACTCGCGGTCCTTTCTGACAAGTGCCAGAAACTGAAGGAGTTAAACGCCGGCTGGGCGAAGCTACACAGTGAAGGTCGCACCTCGGCTAGGAAGCAGACGGAGATCATGAAAGGGATCTTGAAGGAAAATCGTATGGCTACGGACCAACTTCTCCAATCTGTGACGGAGTGCTGGAACCTATGGCTGAAGCACGACAAAGTACTGAAGGAGCTGGCCGATCTTAGGGAGGAAAACAGGCAGCTCCAGGCCAGGCTCGCTTGAACACAACATATGTCTATTTAGTACTGAACTTCCTGGTTTATCCTCTAAAGTGGTGATTTTGTAAGCGTGAACTTAACTCTATGCACGATATGTGTGTTCGTCTGGAATTAGTTTGCTCGAGGATTGAGTTTGGCTTAGTTAAGAAAGCACAACTGCAAGTCTTACAGTTAACTAGTTTCAGGCATTGGCACAACATAAATTATTCATCTAGAATTTACTTTATCCTCTATAGTCTGTCCTTGTTCACCCTCGCGTGCCTTCTTCAGTTCCTTCAACAGATCCGCAATGCAGTACTCTAGCTTCTTATTGTCTTCCCTGAGCTGATCCCTCTCCTTTTCTGCATTATGAATCAGCAACATGTGACTATCCTAAAGCTTCTTTGCAGTTCCAACAACCAAGCTCCCATTGATTCTGTCAGTTAGCTATGACTGCAAATTCTCAATTTCTTGTTCCAGCTCCTTATTTCGTACCGACAACTTGTAATTTTTTTAGCTGCATTACTTACATCAGTAAATCTCCCTGACCTTTCCAACTCATACATCTCCCATAACTGTGCCAAAAATTTCTTAAGTGCATATGGCCACTCAAGATCCACCCACTCTACTGCTTTACACACCACGCCAACCTAAAAACACACACACTATAGTGTTATGAACATGCACGATACATTTTACTTCATGTCACAGTTGCACACAATGTAAACAAACCTGATTTGTACAGCCCAAAAATCTTCTCCCAGTGTTACTGCCTTCGAATGCGACATATCTCCTCAGTTTTAGCCCATGGTCACATGGCACTTCTCCATCGAGATCTAGGCCCTCCCATTTGGAGTCGTAGATCGTCTGTGGTACCTATAGGTAAACACAAAGCTAAAATCAAACATGATTGCATGCACATATGGAGCTCAGATCGAGAGATTTACCATTGCCTAACCCTAGCCCGAGAAAACAGAGGAACTCACATCGTGGAAGGAATACTCGATGTCGGAGAGAAGGTTGTCGCTGCTCGACTGGTCGTCCTCTCCGTTCAAGGACAGCATGGCGAATGCATCGTCGCAGGCGTCGGTGTCGGTGAGAGAGAGAGAGAGCAGCCCTTCTACCGCTGAAACAATGACTAAATTGGCATGTTACAATAGTTTAATGGATACCATGCCCTTTCCCTGGATTACTGTCTCCTGCCTAATATAGATTCTCTTCATACATTCTTATTTGAAATATTAAACCTGTACTCCCTCCATCCCAATTCCATTGCCTAACGAAAACATACCAGTATATTACATCATCTAAAGAAACAAAATCATGTCAACTACAAGGTACTTATGCATCACTTGTTTAGTCATGGTTTCAGAAAACATTACATTACAATCTCTCAACAAACATAATCACATCATGGTTTCACAAAACATCACATTACAATCTCTCAACAAACATAATCATAGAAACAAGTATATTACATCAACTCAAGAAACAAAATCATGTCGACTACAAGGTACTTACGCATCACTTGTCCTGTCATGGTTTCACAAAACATTACATTACAATCTCTCAACAAACAAAATAACAGAAACAAGTACATTACATCATCTCAAGAAAAATAATCATGTCAACTACAATGTATTTATGCATCACTTGTCCAGTCATGGTTTCACAAAACATTACATTACAATGTCCCAACAAACATAATAATATAAATAAGTACGGTGCGTCATCTTAAGAAACATAATCATGTCAACTACAATGTACTTATGTCTTATTACAACAACGATGGTTTCAGTGAGTGACATGTCCGAAAATCTCAACAGCTCGCACAACATTATTTCGCAATCTCTCAACAAACATAATCACAGAAACACGCTCTAAATGCAACAGCAGTCAATATTACAAATACAGGCAAGGGAACTCCGCGGTCCATATGACAAGCCTAGGGTAGCAGCTCTCATCAGATCTCATCAACGTCGACCACCTCATTCTGTCCTGCCACTAGAGGGGCATCTACATCCACTATAACCTGTTCAACAACATTAGAAATGGTACCAAGGAAGAACATCTTCCTGGTTCGCTTCTTTCGTCGCATAATCTGCATAAGGTCTTCAGTATCCCAACATCTATGAATTGCTGCTTCTTATGATGCCACCACCAGATTTTTGCCATCTGCTTAGGGCCAATACTGAATTCCTTACCGATCATCTCTCTCATTTCATCAAGAGTTATGTTTTCGGAATCGACAGTGATCTCCACAGTACATGACAAAACTGGCTTATGAACTCCCTCATCAAGTTTTGCCATGTATGAATCCACCTCTATGAGTATACTGAACTTATCTAGATCAGCATCTATTGGTCCATATTCTCTAGGAGCAGAAGCTCTGTCTCAGAAAGATCTCCAGCATCTGCATACATATCATCAATTATCGCTTCAACTTTCACCTTACGATCAGTTGCACAACACTCCTAAACCATCTGAAGCTCATGGGAGTGCTCAATTTGCTGATAGGTATCATTCATGTTGCGCCACACCAATTTTGTCCTCTGTCTAGAACCCCAGGGAATTCTAGCGGCAAGCATATCTACCATCTGCGAAACAGACACAACCTCTTTGCAATTCACAAGCAGATGCACATCTTGCCCGAACACAACCCTCTCGCAACCAAAATCAAGTTTTCCAGTGTACTGGCGAACATGAACTGTGAACTCATATAGGTCCCTTGTATCAAAGTTGTGCCTAATTTGATTAAAAAGGGGAACTTTTCAGTTCATTCGATTCTATTATGCCGTAACTAATCTACTTGCAAGATAAGGCATAGATAAGAAAAATTCAGCTCTCGCTCTTCTCCCGGGTTTTTTCTTCGAGATCTGGGTGCCGCATCCCCCCACCGGGGCCGAAAAATCCGCCGCCGGCCTTGCTTTTCTCTTCAACCCACTGCTCGTAGGTACCTTGGGAGCAGAATCCTTGCTGGCCTCCTCGCTAACCGGGGCTAAAGACCTCGCCATTGCTTCACGTTGAGCCCCAGACTTGGGCCCCGACAGACCTGAATCAGTCGGCGACATAGCTACAACCTTCGCCTTGCAAGACATGTCGGGCCGCCCCGTCGGATTCAGTGTCGGGGGAGGGAGAAAAAAGGTCCTCCACCGCCGACAGATTTAGGGTCGGGGAAGGGAAGAAAAGGGACTACCGCCGCAGCAGCAAGATTCAGTGTCAAGAGTTAGGAAAGTACAGCAATGGATTTTCCCGTACGACACGTGCAGGGTGGCTAAGAAGAGTGACCGGCGAAGAAGGGGAAAAATAGGAACTAGTGTAACAGAATATCCAGACTTAACAAGCACGATTTGAAAATATTGGGTTTTGCCATCATTCACTCGAAACACCCCTCTCAGCAATTGGCGCCCCAAATTTTTGAATCGTGGTGATTAAAATCAACTTGGGTACCGTGTTGCCTGGGCGCCCCAACTTTCGGGTCACAAAGTGATATTCTCCTCACTAGGGTCCTTAGCTTGCTTTATCGTGTTCACGGATTTCATGTTGGAAGGGATAACTTGGCTTGGCATCATAGGTTGCAGCACGAATTTCTTGTTGTTCCAGTTGAAAGAGTATTGGTTAGTGCTACCATCATGTAGAGCTTCTCTATCGTATTGCCATGGTCTCCTAAGAAGCATGTGATACACGGACATTGGCACAACATCACACTCGATGGTGTCCTCATATGGGCCAATCTTGAAGGAGACGTTGACCTTGGATGTTATCCTTAGCGTTCCATTGTCATCAAGCCATTTGACAGACAGGGATGGGGATGCTCTATGCATTGGAACTTGAGTTTCTCACAAAGTTACATACTTGCAAGGTTGTGGCAACTTCCTCCATCCAGGATTACCTTTATGGATTTTCCATTAATGACGGCTCTTGTTTGGAAGATGTTGAGGCATTGGTACTCTCTTGGAATGGAGTATGTTGTCAATACTTGTGCTATACGAGATACGGACTTGGATCATTCTCGCATTTAAGGGTATCATCCTATTTCATGGCGGTGTCCGTTGCAAGAGCAGCTTGTGGCAAGGCTTCGTATTCTTCTTCACTCACGAGATAGGTTGCGCCATTCTCATCCGTAAGCATGACTCTTGTGTTCATGCACTCATATGACTTGTGGCCCTTTCCTCCACACTTGAAGTAAGTTATTTGACTATTTGTTGGTGTGTTGGAGGAGGATGCCACTGCAGTCTTTGCTTGCTTGGGCGAGCTTGGTGCGTGAATTGTTGGCTTGTTTGAGGCACTTGAATTGATTGAAGAAAAGTATGCCTTGGTCTTATCATAAGCATTTTCCTTTTGAAAGTGGTTCTTGGCTTTTGTAGCTTGGTGGAAAATCTCGGTGAGGTTCTTATACGGTTGGATTTCAATAATTTTCCTTATTGGGTAGCTCAAACTGTTGAGAAACCTTGCTATTGTTTACTCTTAGAGTTCTCTCACACCGGCTCACATCATAGTCTTCTCTATTTCCTTGTATAAATCTTAAATTAACCTTGTTCCTTGCTTCAAATTTTGTAGCTTGTCGAAGAGATCTTGTCTATAGTGCTCGGGGACAAACCTCTTATACATTACTTCCTTCATCTCCGTCAAGTGATAATTGGGAGTTCTTCTTGCTTCTCGCGATTCTTTTGAAAGTCTTCCCACAAAACATTGGTGTAGTCCTCAAACTCAAGCGATGCCATTGCAACTTTATTCTCTTTAGAATAGTTGTGGACTCGGAAGATCTTATCAACTTTGATCTCCCAATCAATGTATGCGCCAGATTCTTCTTCGCCTTTGAACTTGGGCATAGCGAACTTGAGCATTACAAACTTGCTATCATCGTTCTCACAATAGTAGTTACGGCATTATTGTCTCATGCTTGCTTCACTTGGTGCACATGGTGGTGGAGGAGGAGGAGGAGCTTGATTGTCTCGAGGCGGTAGTGGAGGAGGATCTTCATGATTCTCAATGTCTCTTCGACGACTTTGCTCAGGAGCATTTGCATTCGTTGGTTGTTGATGACAATGGCGAGGTTGAGTATGAAGTTTGTTGCATCTGGCACGACGCACATTCTCATCATCATCACTTGTATCCCATTATGGTTCTTGATTGATGTGATATGGTGGACGATGGTCATGGTGCGGCTGATGACGCCTATCTTCCTAATGGTCTTCACCATGACGTTCTTTCTCTTGTTGCGGTTGCACTTGTATCATTGCTTGTTTTGGTGGGTGACCATGTCCTTCTTGTTTCTGTGGTTGAGCACGATGATCATGGTGCTGATGATGTTTTGCATGGAGGTTGTTGAGCTTGTGGGTCAATCGCTTGATCATGTCGATGACTAGCTTGGTTTTCCCCATTGTGGTGGTGGGGTTCTCCATGATGACAGTGTGAGCACGGAGACTTTCCATGACGACTTGAGGAACGCATGCACGACTAGATTGACGAGCTTGAGCAATGACCATGATGGTTTCCAAGTTTGGCAATAGCTTGTAATTGAGCGTGATGCTCCACTTGACGTTGCCAATCACGGTAGTCGAACTCTTGAATTTTTTTATCAAAACGGTTCTCAAGCCTCTCAAATTGGGCATTGAATTCTTGGCGTTGCGCCCATAAGTTGTGGCGTGTGGCAAAACCATCTAGGTTGTTGAATTTTCTCTCTCCACTAGCCCTGCTTCCCCTAGACGTTTTATACAACCACAAGTGAAAGGATGGGTAATATTGGTGGAATGGTATTTGCTACCTTGCCTCACCGTAGTGAAAAATTGGAACAGTTGTTCTTACAGAGAGCAAAGAAAGTAGTGTTACACAAGACACACACACAAATTCCTATGGTGGTAGGTTAGGAAGGTGGACAACAAATGGAACAACCAAACGAGAAGGTTATTGTCAAAAGTGGGTAAAATCCAACAAAAACAAAGTCAAAGAAAAAGTTCAAAAAGGGTGAAGAGAACCTACGACTATACACACACGGTGGAGATTAATGTGGCTAGCACGACTATGGAAATGAGAAACAAGCAAAATTGGTTCTAACAAAGACTAATGCTCGGTGTCGTGCCAATGCTAGGAGAGACCGTAGCCTATTTGCCAAAATATTGAGAAACAATGGATTTGCACGCTTAATTGTCTTGCTCTTACTCGCACTCTTGCTTAGAAGCTTTGGACTCTCTTTGTATTGGTATCTTTATTTTTATTTTCCTTTTTTTGAGGAACCTCTTTCTTTCTATGCTCTATTTAGTCAAATTTTGCTATTGCCTATGCACTATCACTTTGCAGGAGCAAGCACACAATGGTTCGGCAAACAAAAAATGAGCTACTCTTGATAGGTTAGGTAACACATAAAGGAAGAATGAGGGTTAATAAGGATGGTTCAAGTTTTACCTTATGTTGATTTCGTAATTGCAATTGTTGGTGGAGGGATGGTTCGAGTTCCGTGGTGTCAATCTCAAGCACGAGGAGTTGTTGCAAAAGCTTTGTTAGATGACAGACACACACACGAAACAAAACGACAAAAGGAAATCAGTCGAAAAGGAAAAGAGGTGATTTTTTTGGTCAGTGCTGGAGACTCCGGGGTTCAGGGGCGGAGATTCTGGTGTTCATGGCGTGGAGACTACGGTGTTGGGGCCAGCACGATGAACTGCTCTTGTTTTTGAGCGGAAATCCGGTCCTTCAAACCTCAAATCCAGAAAATTTTGACCAAATTGGGCTAAGAAACGCAGGCAAATGATATACCAACTCCAAAGACAAGCTTCTTATGCATCAAAACCACAACCAACTCACCAAAACAAGAGATCGATCCAAAAGCAATTTGGGCCAATATCTTTTGTATTTTGAATTTATGGTGGAAATCAACGAACAAAGTCAAATCAGTGGCAACTAAAAGCTCTTTATACCAGTTGATAAGGGTTCCCTTATGTATTTACCCTTGGGGTGGCCCGCTCTTCACGGATTTGAGGCGGGGAGTGAGGGTAAACCCAATGAACACGATGAACTCAACTCTAATGCAAGGTAAAGATATAAACGTACGCCAAAACACACACTATTTGATTTTCTCCCGTTGGTCTGAGCAACTAATCCAATAGAATCCTCGGTGAGAGACCTTGCAGTACAATCACTAAAGGAGAGATTGGCAAGTGGAAGATAGACTCCAAATCAAGAAGAGAGTAGCAACCAAGTAGAATCTCAAAGGAGAGAGATACCTAGCACTACTAGAATCCTTCACAAAGATAGACCAAATACTTGAGGAGGGTCTTGATGACTTCACTCACGCACTCGCAAGATGAAGGCCTTGTACAACTCATAGATAAACTTTGAAAAGGGGGTTCCCATCCAGGGTTTGGCACATGCCTTAATTCATCATCATCTCTAGGGTTTCTAGGAAGGGTGGGGGAATATATATATAGGCTAGACATGAGTTAGGGCTAGTTTAGGCATAAAAGGGGAGTTATGGGTGTTACATGGGCTAAGCCCATATTGAGGCTCGCATGCCTGTGTCGCTTAGGCCAGAGACTCCGGTGTGCGGGGGTCGGAGACTCCGGGGTCGTCTCCGGGAAGCTCACTGTAGCTTCTGGAAGTTGGGCCAGAGACTGCTTGCAGAGACTCCGTAGGGCACCGGCCAGAGACTCCAGTGTAGCTTTGGCTGCTTCTTTCTCCTTCTCTTCTAGGCCTCTTGCTTGGGGGTCTTGGCTCCTAGGGCATCCTTGTCTCCTCCACTTGGTCTCATGGTCATGGGCCTATATAAAATAGGTGCTTGGCACAAGTAGGATCCCATTCCAATAATGATCAAGGGAAGACAAGGTATGAAAAGAATTCACCTTAGTAGGAGTGGTTTGTGTAGCATGATTAGGACCAATGGTAAATGCCATGTGTTGGGCTACATCATCTTCTATTGTTAGGGTGTTGTATTTGATGGTGGGTCATACTACACGTCCCCCGAGAGATAATTCCCCCATATCCCCCGGGTCCTCAAGCTGACATGTGTCCTAAAAATACCCCTAATCCCGCTTTTGCTACAAACTACCCGTTTTTTATTTAAAAAGTCCTGATTTTGCTACATGTAGCAAAAAAAACTTCGTTCCAAAAATAGAACAAAAAGACAATCTCATTGGAGACTTCGTCGGAGACTTTGTAGCAAAAAATATATTAATGTAGAAAACTTGACTTCGGCGAAGACTCGCTGGAGACTTTCGCTGATAGACCTCGCTAGAGATCATGTAGCAAAAAAATTACGCTATTGTAGCAAAACCACAAAACTGTTGTAGCAAAAACAACCAGATATTGTAGCACAAAACTAACTTTGCTAGAGACTTTAGCCGGGAGACCTCACCGGAAACCTTGTAGCAAAAACTATGCACTATTGTAGCAAATCTAGAAAATAATTGTAGCAGAAAAATCTAGCAATTGTAGCAGAAAAAGCAACTTCGCCAGAGACATCATCGAAGACTCAGGTGGAAAATATTGTAGCAAACATGTTGTAGCAAATCTACAAAACGGTTGTAGCACCACCGTCGTCCACACGTAGCAAACCCCGATCTATAGCAGTCCGACATTGTTTCAGTCCGACAAAGTCGTCTGCCACTTTTAGCAAGGCAACTCACCCTACGTAGCAGATCCGACCATAATACATAGAAAAATTTGCCACCATAGGGAGCAGCGCTGGCATTACCTTGCAGCAACCACCACATATGGCTATGGGGAGTCGACGACGGTGCTTGGCATCGGGGACCATGGCGTCGGGAGCAGTGCATGTTGGGGTCAGAGGTGTGATGAGTGCGGGCGAAGAGCTAGAGAGCAAGGGAGTCACAGTCAGAGCGCATGTAGGGAGGCGCGGCGGAGGAGGTGGACATGAAAGCATAGGATAGTGGCGATGCCGTCCATATTGAGGAGGAGACTGACATGGCTACAGAAGATGTGGAGCGTGGCAGGGTCATCGTCCTTGTGGCCATCGCAGCACCCAACTCCAACGGGGCGGGAGCATGCGCTGGAGCTGGGTCTCGCCAGACCGGATAGTCCGCGTACGAGCAATGATGACTGCAAGTGCACATATTGATTATAGCTAGTTTTGAAATAAGAGTATCGACCCCTCGGAGATATATTTGGTTAAGGTCTTTATGCCTCTCGTCACTGTCTATCAAAGGATACTTGTAAGCCACCTTTGATTTCAAGTAAGGTTTTTTTTTGAAAGGTTTTTGGTTAAATGCAAAATAGTAATTAGAACAAGTAAAAGAAAGCAAGTAATAAGAGTGTGTGAAACGTGGTTGAACTAAATAGGGCTAAAACGTTCTCAGGGATGTAGGATACATCTCTATCATGATATCATTATTCATAATTAGGATAATCTACTTATTGTGTCATGATGTGTGTGAAGAGATCTCCATAATAAGATGTTCACTACAAGGCTCACAAGCAATCACTTTGTTGAGCAAATAACGAGGTCATCTCTAAATAACCACTGCGATGTATGACAGCTGTCACCCATACAAACCACCATAATTAAGGTTTCCTCATGGATATCGTAATTAGCTTAGGGAATCTCTTTTTTTTCCTTTGGCCGTGCTGGTTGCTAGTCGGTGCCAATTAGTCACAATAACTTTTCGGGACACGCTTCCAAACACGTCCAAAGGATTTCACCCTCTTTTTTATTCCCGAAGGCAACTGATATGTGGTCTACTACATATATCATCTAAAGAGAGAGATCAACCACACATCATAAATCTATCATACACCAGTAAGTCAGATGGACACAAAAAAGATCATCTTTAATTCAATTTTATAATAGTGCTAGGGTTTCTCCATCTCTCCAAGAACGAGGGTAAACTAATCACACATGAAAACAATCAACGACATCATCATAATCAAATAGATGGATAAAAGTATGGAGATAAATTTAGTGCAAACCACAATTAAATCTGGAATTACAGCAAGATCTAATGAATGAAAGATAGGAGTAATAGTGGTGATGGCATGCAACGGTTGATGGTGAAGGGGATGATGTGATGTCCTCCAATGATCCGTGAAACAGAAGGGATTTGCCCTTCTCCAAGTTTCTCCTTTAAATCCCTTTATGGTGTGGTTTTTCGTGGTTCAAGGTTGCTATGAATGTCGGATCTATTATCCGTCTTCGCCAGGAGAAAGTATTTGATAAGGCGGACACGCTGCCGCGTGGTACGGGCGGACTAGTTGTTATCGCTGCTAAAGCCTTTTTCACGTTTGCTATTCTCCCAGGTGCGAAGGTAAATCGATAGAATGACTTTTATCACTTAAAAATATCATATTGTAACATAATATGACAGCTTCAATTGATATGTTTATAAAGACTTAGAAATTCAGAATCATTTGAAACAAAGACAAAAGGTGCACGCAAACACACCAAAATACAAAAATCTTTAATCTACTTATACAATAAGCGAAAGATAAATATACTTTAATTTTGAACTCGTCAAGTTGTAGGCGGCACGAGGTGCTAGCGGCGCGGGGCGCACGAACTGGAGGCGGCGGCACGAGCTGCAGGGGGGACGAGCGGCACGGGGAGCTGCAGCGACGGCGCGCGGCACACAAGCTCAAGGCGGCAGCACAAGCTGCAAGAGTGAGTGACGCGGGGAGCTGCAGCTCTGTGCGGAGGTACACGATAAGAAGAAATTGGGGATAAGTAGGAGAAGCGTGGGTGGTGGGACCACAGGAGGGGAGCATGCTGGGACGTACGCCGCGTGAATATCCGAGGGATGAAATGATCGATCCTCTAAGGGATACGTATCATTTTCCTTTAATGGTGCTTTGCTGGTGGTCGGTCATTATGGCAGGAACATTTTTCTTTCTTTATTTATTTTTTCTTTTTAATTGTGTCCATCCTTAATGTTCTAACTAGTTCTTGATATTATGTCCGTACAGAGGTTGGATGTACTTTAATTAATATTCATGATATTAATATATTGCCTTTGACAAAACGGTTCAGTGCTCAATTAGTACTCACGACTGACCATACTACATGGTTCGGTGCCCACCTAAACTGTTGCACTGAAGAACGTAGCAACTTTTGTGTGACTCTGGCCTTCTCTCGATATGTAAATGTGACGCGGATCAAGGTCATCGATGACATGCACACACATACTGCACGAGCAACCTTCATTCTCTCTCTCTCTCTCTCTCTCTCTATATATATATATATATATATATATATATATATATATATATATATATATATATATATATATATATATATATAAACCCGTAAATTAAGCTGATTATCCGCGTCAATCCAACCTGGTCTTCGTCGAACAAGAACAAAGACATTCTTCCCTTTGACCTGGTATTCAACACGAATTCGAAGACTTCTCCTTATATAATAAAATGACTAAGCAATGGTCAGCCCAAATGATGCTGTCACGCGCCGCTACTTGTGAAGCACGGTTGTGTATGGTGCCTGAAAATTCGTCGCGCCGAAACACTCCGTTCAGGCGACAGAAAGTGCAGTCAAAGCGATGATGCACGAGCTAAGCTAGAATTCTGTATTATCTCCAACCTTTTCAAGCATGAGACAACAAACCAGGAAGTTGCGTAACGACGAACGACGAACGTGTAGCACCAGCAACAACACGCGCAGGCTAGACTTGAAAGTTTGAACAGACCGCGGAAGAAGACTTCAAACCATGTCCAGTGCGGCGTGTTTGCCGTATATATAAAACCGGCTCGCAGTGCAAACCTTTCCTCACCAAACAGACAAGCAAACTACACCTGATCGATCGACCTACCCCAAGGGAAAATCATCAGGCCCTCCACAATCTTTGATCTCATCCCTTCGATCCACTAACGACGACGACGACGATCTCGAGAATGGCGGCAGCGGCGATGGCGAAGTTGGTGTTGCTCGTGGTGATCCTGGTGCACTTCTGCGGCGTCATAGCGGCCGCGAGCAGGACGCTCCGCGGCGACGACTGGCTGGAGGACGGCGTCCGGATGGTGGTGACGCAGATACTCGGTGGCTCGAAGTCTGGGAGCGGCGGAACGCACTGCTGCTGACAAGCTCACCGCTGCACTAGCTTGCTACACATACTACATACCATTTTTGCCCCCACTCTCCTGGGTCGGCCGAGAGGTGCACGAATTGTGGACCTGATATGTTCTTGGTGATTGATTTTTTGAATGGTTTAGTTAATTAGGTCGTTCATTCTTTCTTTGGTAATTTGTTGATGGATCGTCAGGTAGACTGTGAACTGAGATTGGGCTGTTTGACTTGTATAAACTCCTTTCCATCTAAACGGATAATGACATAGCGTGTGTTGGAACATGGAAAAGTTTGTTAGGCCGGAATGGTGCCATGCTCTACTGTGCGTCAAAGCCGCCGCTCCCATATGGCGCTGAGAGAAATTTGATTATCGATACCCTTTCTTCTTCCGTAGCAGGCAGGTGGGCCCCGAAGCTTGTACTAGCACCCAAATCACACTCTCCTCTCATCCGTAAGAGCTAGGAGGCCGGAAAATCACCTAAAACCATAAAATAACCGTCGTTTATCGGTGTTCCGGAAAAATCGCGCACCGATCAGTGCCCGTAACCTCCCCCCTGGCCGGAAAAAAGTTTTACACGGCATGCCAAATATCGTCCGCGGAACCTGTGATGCGCGGGTCGAGAGGGCGAACCGAGCGGCAGCCTCTATCCGCTCGGGAGCGTTGGCGCGCTGAAGTTTCAGCTGACCCTATCTTCTTCCTCCCCAACTCTCCCCAAATCCATTTCTCCCGCGTCGCCGCTGCCGCCGACGGCCGCCATAGATTCAGGCCGCACCCGCCACGCGCCCACCACGCTTGAGTGCCCCGCACCTCTCCGCATGCGCGAAAGCTTGGATCTCGCGAGGGACCGGATTCAGCGAGCTAGATGACCGGATGTCGACCTCACTGACCATGGAGTTCTTGATGGACGGCTCGTCGTCGTCCTCCTCGGACTAGGACCTCGAGGAGCTTCTCAACGACGACGACACGGAGATGATGGTCATGATACTTGCCGCCAAGCAGATCCAAGACAAGATCGGCTTCATGCGCCGGCGCCGCGGTTCGCAGTTCGGCCGTGCTTGCATCCCGCAGAACCGAGCTCTCGGCCACGCCATGCTCATGCAAGATTACTTCGTTGAGTTACCCACATACCCGCTGCATCTCTTTCGTAGAAGGTTCCGGATGCGCCGTCCATTGTTCGTGAGCATATTACAAGCTTGCGAGGCCAATTGCCCCTATTTTACTTGCCGGAGAAATGTCGCCTGCACCATGGGTTTTAGTGCTTACCAAAAAATCTCGGCAGCCATGCGGTGTCATTGCGTATGGCATCCTGGCCGATTATACGGATGAGTATCTTTGCATTGGGGAAGATACCATTATTGGTAGTGTCCGGATGTCTGCCAAAACAGTGATCCGTGTTTTTGGGCCCAAATATCTTCGATCCCCAAACGAAGAAGATGTCCAAAGGTTGCTAGCGATCAATGATAAAAGAGTTTGGCCGAGGATGCTAGGAAGTGTAGATTGCATGCATTGGCGGTGGAAGAATTGCCTAAAGGCATGGCATGGGCAATATTGTGGTAAAATTCATGATCCAACTATTGTGCTTGAGGGGGTGGCATCGCGGGACTTGTGGATTTGGTATTGCTTCTTCGGATTGCCGGGATCACTCGATGATATAAACGTATTGCATAGATCCCCGTTGTTTGGAAAATTAGCTAATGGAGAAGCCTCGGCTTGCAACTTCAAGGTCAATGGACATGATTATACCATGGGGTACTACCTTGCCGATGGCATCTATCCAGCTTGGTCAATATTTGTTAAAACTATCCAAACTCCAAGGAACAAGAAGGAGGCCAATTTTCCACAAGCTCAAGAAGCATGACGAAAGGACATTGAAAGAGCTTTCGGTGTTTTGCAAGCAAGGTTTGCTATTGTTTGGGGCCCTACTCGTTTTGGGGACAAAAAAATCCTGCGCAACATCATGACATGTTTTGTGATTCTTCACAACATGATCATCGAAGATGAAAGAGATTTAAATTTAGAGTTATTTTACGATAATGTTGGAACCCGTGTGCAACCACAAAGAAACTCCGACCGTATCTAAGCTTTTATTGAGACCCATAGGAACATTGAAGATGCAAGCACTCATCTCCAACTCAACAACGATCTCATCGGGCACCATTGGATGCCAGCCGGCAAGAGGTGATGTCCCAAAAAAAATATTGTACTTGTAAAAAGTGTGTAATTTGAACTATTCATTTATTTGTTATATTATTTGATTTGAACAATTGTCGCAATTGCTATCCAAACTGTCTTTTGCTGTCGAAACTGTCGAAACAATACTTACGGTTTTGTTTGCAGTTCACCCTACCGAGTAGTCCTCGTAAACCGGAACCGCAAAATAGAATATTATTCTGTTTTGCGGTTCTGGTCTACGGGGATTGCTCAACGCCGCCGCCCGCGAAGCGGGGAATCGCAGATTCAGCGCCCCGAACTCGGACGTTTACGGTTTTCTATTTACGGGCACTGCTAGATATGCTCTAAGGGCGTGTTTGGTAGGCCGAATCTTGGCTTCCCACACTCAGCACGCAAAAATAAGTCTATTTGCTAGGCTTGGCTCGATCCGTTGCTCGCATAGCATGAGTTTTAAAGAAGGTCAAAACTTGCCCCGCTGGAAATGACCAAATCGAGCGTTTCCATGGATCCAAGCTCTAGCGAGCGTTGCGTACCCCGCGGTTGCACTCTTTGGGAAGCGCGGGAGACATGGCGTTTTCCCTTAACTCCCACTCCACTCCCCTAACCGCCCAAGCAACTCCCTCACCTTCCATGGCCGGCGCACCTCCGCCTCTCCCTCCGTTCCGTTCCCTCATAATCGGTGAGATTTCAGCCCAGGGAAAAATGGGCAGCCGCCCAGATGGACAAGCTCACCGCCGGAGGCGAGGCGGCCTTCGCGAGGGCACTCAAGGCTCCCTCCCCCATATGCGCAATTCCTCAAGCAACTCAGGTGGCAATGGCCGTGGTGGCAGGGGCCTCTTCTTCATCGGCGGCCACATCTTCTTCCTCGACAGCCGCATCTGTGGCCAAGACGGCGGGAAAGACCCTACGGTCGTCCTGCTAACCCTCGATGAACTAACAAGGGTTTTTCCGGCTGTAGCGGTGGCCCCAATCCCTGCGCCCTGCGCTTCGTCTATTGGTTAGGGTTTGCGCGATTGGAGTGCACAAATCGAATCGGAAATTAGGATTGTGTTACGATTAGGGATTCAATCAACCAAACTAGGATTCGGAAGCGGTTCGGGAGTGAGATTTGTTTTTTAGGGATTTCGTTGCATGCAATCACATATGGGGATTCGAACTGCCAAAATACCACGGATTGGGAATTCGAACTGCCGAAATGCCCTAGGTATTCTACGTTGACAAGCTTGGTGAGTTCATAGTGCTAGTTCATGTGAACTTGAATTCATGTGCATAGCCCTATTTGGGAAACTTTATCATGTGCATTTTACAAGTTCGTGTCAACTTTAGATTCATGTGCATCGCCCTATTTGGGAAACGTGTTTAGGGCAGTGTACTAGTTCATATCAACTTTGATTATTGTGCATTGTCCAATTTGAAAAACTAGATCATGTGTAGTGTCATTGTTCATGTCAACTTTATATTCATGTGCATTACCCGATTTGGAAAACTGTACTAGCATAACTCAATTTGGAATGCTTCATATGAATGTTGTGCCTCATCTATTTTTGCTTCCTGCCAAGGTTCTGAAGCTCGATTGTGACACAGTCGGTAGGGGCTGGCATCCTCCACCAAGGCATGATGACGCACTCCCTATCAACCGATGGCATAGTGTAATGAAGCCACTGGTGCTCGGTAGGCTCGAGGCAGTGCCCAGCCAGCCAGTGATGGTTGTAAAAATAGTCATCTTTCTCAGCATTTAAACTTTATTTTTAGTCAAAAAAATTACCAAGAATCTCTCTAGCCTTGCTACTAATGATTAATTATTGCAAAGATGAGAAATCCATTGCCTATAAATCCGGATTGAAGGTATCAGCCAGCAAGCACGGCTGTTAGCCCAAGCTGAGGCACCACCCCAGGGCCAAGATCCCTCGCTGGTTCATCATCGAGCTAGAGTAGGCTGACCTCCACCTGCTGCTAATACTGTCGGCTTTCCATAAGGTCCTGAGTGACTGGACCAAGATCCCATTGCCCCGCATTGTTCCTGTGTCAGCCTACCACTGGTGCGATGTGTCAGCCTACCACTGGTGCAATGAATGGGTGCAGGTGGACTAGTTCGGTGGCCATGTGGCGCTGAGAAAGAACTGGCATGAGCTAGTGTATAAGTACGACCTCTAGTGTGACAACGACATGGAGTTCAAGATCTTTTCGCCAATTCATTCGCTCTTCCCCTCAGCTTTGTCGTTTCATATTCTCAACACTATGGACACACGAATCGACTGGCAAAGCTGGCGACCGTGTGAATGCCTATTTATTCTCCTATTCTTCCAACAGCTCCAGCAATATAAGAGAGTAGCAGGTTCGCCATCCGTGTGCCGCTAAAACACATCTGCTTCCTTATGGTTCCTATTCATGGTCGCTCCACCTTCTTATCGCATTCTTTGTGGACTGAAAGTTGAACCGCAAAATTTCTGATCCCATCAATTTTCTTCCTACAAGGCTCGAACAAACGGGAAAGGGCTACAATCCGCTTCGTGCTACCAAGAATTCTCCTACGATTCTTATTTCTTGGATTTAATTGCCTTCGAGGATTCACTTTTATTATGTTTGTAAGATAGCTTTTTCCCATATGATGCACCGTGTTTTTCATTTTGCAGCAATAAGTCTCGCATGTGGCTCAATTCAGGGCAAGAGATTACCACCGTCCTGTATCTGTCCAACTACTTCCTTCTGCCCCATAAATCAGTGATGGGCTTTCACCCTGTTACTTGCATGTCCCAACTAGACGATGCACTAAAGATTGCGTGTATTTAGATAATAAAATACTATGTGTTGTTGATCAGCAAAAAAGTAACGTTTGTTCGTTACAGCTTTTATCTCGTGCCTACAATTTATAACGGGGCTATGTCTCCTCACAAAAAGAGTGTTAACATCGCAACTTAGCATAAAACAAGGTACCTTGTTGTGAGGTTATTAAAGAGCATCTTATGGCTATGTTTGTTCAACTACATGCAGGGGACTTACCATTATATAAGTTGATTTTTTGGTGTAATTACCTTGTTTCTCAGAAAAGAAAATATAGTTCAGATTCAGCTATATAGCCAATTTGTTTGCTTAATGTGAGTTTCAAGATTTTTCCAAAGTTGGGTGCTAATTGGATTATGGAAATTGCCCACAAGGTTATTTGTCCGTCTCATTCTTCTTTTATGCCAGGTAGGAATATACTATAAGGGGTAGTGGTGCTACATGAAACCATTCGTAAACTTCGTAGGAAAAAAAATAGATGTTGTCTTGTTCAAAATTGATTTCGAGAAGGCATATGATATGGTTAATTGGCCATTTCTTCAACAGACTTTGTGAAGTAAAGGTTTTGCACCAGAGTGGTGTAGACTCATTGCGCAATATGTTCAGAATGGTAGTATGATGATATAGGTCATTATCTTCAAATAATAAAAGGTGTATGACAGGGGCCTTTGTCTCCTATCTTGTTTAATATTATTTACATATATGCTTGCTGTTTCCGAGGGAAAAAGAGGACGGGTAAGTGGGAAGCCTTGTACCTCATCTTGTTGAGGGAGGGTTTTAATCTTGCAATATATGACACTGTATTGTTCATGGAACATGATCTAGAGAAAGCGGTTAATATGAAACTCATCTGATGCATCTTTGAACAACTATCTGGTTTAAAAATTAATTTTCATAAGAATGAAATATTCTGTTTTGGGAATGAAAAAGAATAGGAACAACAGTACAAACAAATCTTTGGATGTGAGTCTGGATCCTTTCCTTTTTAGTATCTAGGGATACCCATCCATTTCAGAAAATTAAAATTTTCCGATTGGTATCCAGTGGAAACTCGTTTTGAAGGAAAGCTGGGCTGCTGGAAAGGAAAAATATTTTATCTTATGGAGATAGGCTGGTCCTTGTTAATTCCGTTTTGACTAGCCTTCTATGTTTATGTTGTCATTCTTTGAAATTCCGGAGGGGTAAGGAAACGACTAGATTTTTTGATAGATCTTGTTTCTTTTGGCAATGTGACGAGAATAAGAAGAAATATAGGCTTACAAAATGGAATATTATATGTAGACCAAAAGATCATGGTGGGCTTGGGGTTGAGGTTCTTAAACTCAAGAATAAGTGTTTATTGAGCAAATGACTCTTCAAACTACTTAATGAAGAGGGTGTGTGACAGAAATTTTGCATAATAAGTATCTTAATCACAAGACTTTAGCCAAAGTCGAAGCAAAACCCACTGATTCACCCTTCTGGAAGTCTTATGAAAGTGAAAGATCATTTCTTTAAAAGAGGTTATTTTAAAATGGGAGACGGGACTGCCACGAGATTTTGGGAAGACGTTTGATCTAGTGATTTGTCTCTTGCTCAACAGTATCCGTTATTGTATAACATTGTGCAAAAGAAAAATGTTCTTGTTGCAGATGTTTTGGCTATCGTTCCTTTGAATATTGGTTTTAGGCAAACGCTAACCGGTAATAAATAGACCATTTTCCTTTGAATATTGTGCACTATGTTTCTGTTCTAAAGTTTTTGAGCAAAATTACTTTGGTAATTGGCTCTCAAATTTTATATGTTTTCTCAAAAGCACAAAAAATGCACCATAGTAACATAAAGAAAATACATGCAACTTAAGGGACTGTTTGGAAGTGAATTGTTTTTTAGTAAACATTTAGTGCACAATTAAAAGTTGACTTAAATACGAAATATTTAGCAAGAAATAGCATTCTTTCAATCAGTCTCGGATGTATGAGAAGGAAATCTCCATAATCCATAAATAATGTTAGCGTATTTTGACTACCACGAAGAGATATTGAAAGGGTACACATTACACGTAATTATATATTAATTCAACAGATACATTGCAGCAATAGAAGGAAAGTTTTGACATTTAATACATGTTTAGAGGGAACGACTCCTTCCCTTTGTTAGAATATAAACCACATCTGTAGTACAATTTACGTCCTACATTTTCGAATTGTGAGCATATTCAGGTCCATGTAGTGGAAATGAGATCAATAATTTTGCCATGGAGATTTTTTTCATAGTATAACCTTTTTATATTGCTATAAGAACACGTGTAGAAGTAATAATAATAGTCTATTTAAGTTCCCTATTGGAGAACTTAATTATGCCTAATTAAAGAACCATTTATCGTACGTCTAACACAATAATCTTTATTCCTTGATATAATGTTGTGAAAATTCTATGTTGATGTAATCTATGTTCCACCAGGAACATTCTGTAGCTGCTCCAGTTCCCTGAAGAAGATTGCGATGGTTGGTCTTCGGAAGGATGTCTTTCGTGCTATTAGCTCTCCACAATGACAAGCTGTCCGCCACTTCATACAGTTGAATTAATCACTAAAGTACTGTACATGATTTAGTTCGGCTATATTATAAATTTAATGATTTCCCTCCATTTTGCACAATAACATGGTGCCATTGAAGAAATGACGCATCGGCAGATTAGGGAACACGAATAAAGTAAATAAAACAATTGGCAGAAAGTGACGAATGAAAGATGAGACTGAGATATACTTGTGCACTCACTTACACTAGTAGAAAATGTGCATTTGGTTCGGGCCACTAGTCCCGGCCGTGGCTGGAGCCGGGAGTAATGGTCTGAACCAGACGGCCCGAGGAGGCCGCGGTACTTTGTCCTGGTCCGTAAGGGACCATTAGTCTCGGTTTGAGATACAAACCGGGACTAATGGTCTGGGCACGCACACGTGCTCCTGGCAGAACCATTAGTCCCGCTTTGTATCTCAAACCGGGACTAATGGTCTGGCCCTATATATATGCACCCAGCCATCCACTCTCTCCTGTTTTTTTCCTATGTGTGAGGGCGGTATAACTTTGTGCTAATTTTTTTTCTCATATGCACTAGGGGTGTTCGGTGAAATGTCTGTTAGAGCGATGTCACTTGAGTTCACAGAAGACTAAACATGATTTGAGGTGCCAGAGCCACACTTAAGTTTTTCATCTTTGTTTCCAGGTGTCCTAAAAGGTTAGCCACTATTTTCTCGTTTAGACCGCGCGGTACTAATTTGAGCATCGTGATTTCGTTTGATATATATGCATGGTTGTATGATGCAGATAAGCCATCCATGGATATACGGTGACCGACGCTCTGACGCTTACAGAGTAGGCATGCGTTCTTTTCGCCTTGTGGCCGAGGTGAACAAGCGATGGGATGGTTTTATGTGTTGTTCATGTGTTGAATGTCGAAATGAGCAGGCTCACACTTCCTCAAGAGTCATTCAGAGTCACCTGCTTCAGTCCGGTTTCATGTCCGTCTATAATGTTTGGACCAAGCACGGAGAAAGAGGGGTTATGATGGAAGACGGTGATGAAGAAGAGAACGATGATGACAACTACCGATCTATGTTCCCTGAATACGCTGATATCGCAATGGAAGACAATAAAGAAGAAGAGGGTGAAGAACAGGAACCAGATGATCCCGCTGATGATCTTGGTCGGGTCATCTCTGATGCAAAGCGAGACTGCGACACAGAAAAGAAGAGGTTGCAGTTCGAGAAGATGTTACAGGACCACAACAAATTATTGTACCCAACTTGTGAAGATGGCCAGAAGAACTGGGTAGCACACTAGAATTGCTGAAGTGGAAGGCAAAGACCGGTGTGACTGACTCAGGATTTGAAAAGTTGCTGGTAATAATAAAGAAGCTGCTTACAAGAAATAACGAATTGCCCTCCAGTACGTACGAAGCAAACAAGGTTGTCTGCCCTCTAGGATTAGACGTGCAGAAGATACATGCATGCCCTAATGACTACATCCTCTATCGCGATGAGAAGTACGAGAATATGGATAAATGCCCGGTCTGCACTGCATTGCGGTATAAGATCAGAAAAGATGACCCTGGCGATGTTCAGGGCGAGCCACCCAGGAAGAGGGTTCCTGCCAAGGTGATGTGGTATGCTCCAATAATACCATGGTTGAAACGTTTGTTCAGAAACAAAGAGCATGCAAAGTTGTTGCGATGACACATGGAAGACCGTAAGAAAGACGGGAAGTTGAGGCACCCTGCTGATAATCGGCAGTGGAGAAATATCGAGAGGAACTTCCCGGACTTTGCTGGTGATGCTAGGAACTTATGGTTTGGTCTAAGTACCAATGGAATGAATCCTTTTGGGGAGCAGAACTGCAGTTATAGCACCTGGCCTGTGACTCTATGTATCTACAACCTTCCTTCTTGGTTATGCATGAAGCGGAAGTTCATTATGATGACAGTGCTCATACAAGGCCCGAAGCAACCCGGCAACGACATTGATGTGTACCTAAGGCCATTAGTTGATGAACTTTTACAGTTGTGGGCCAAACCAGGTGTACGTGTGTGGGATGAGCACAAACAGCAGGAATTTGACCTACAAGCGTTGTTGTTCGTAACCATCGACTGGCAAAGCTGGCGAACATGTGAATGCCTACTTATTCTCCTATTCTTCCAACAGCTCCAGCAATATATGAGAGTAGCAGGTTCGCCATCCGTGTGCAGCTAAAACACATCTGCTTCCTTATGGTTCCTATTCATGGTCGCTCCACCTTCTTATCGCATTCTTTGTGGACTGAAAGTTGAACCACAAAATTTCTGATCCCATCAATTTTCTTCCTACAAGGCTCGAACAAACGGGCAAGGGCTACAATCCGCTTCGTGCTACCAAGAATTCTCCTACGATTCTTATTTCTTGGATTTAATTGCCTTTGAGGATTCACTTTTATTATGTTTGTAAGATTTAGCTTTTACCCATATGATGCACCCCGTTTTTCATTTTGCAACAATAAGTCTCGCATGTGGCTCAATTCAGGGCGAGAGATTACAACCGTCCTGTATCTGTCTTCTGCCCCATAAATCAGTGATGGGCTTTCACACTGTTACTTGCATGTCCCAACTAGACGATGCACTAAAGATTGCGTGTATTTAGATAATAAAATACTATGTGTTGTTGATCAGCAAAAAAGTAACGTTTGTTCGTTACAGCTTTTATCTCGTGCCTACAATTTATAACGGGGCTATGTCTCCTCACAAAAAGAGTGTTAACATCGCAACTTAGCATAAAACAAGGTACCTTGTTGTGAGGTTATTAAAGAGCATCTTATGGCCATGTTTGTTCAACTACATGCAGGGGACTTACCATTATATAAGTTGATTTTTTGGTGTAATTACCTTGCTTCCTAAAAAAGAAAATGCGGTTCAGATTCAGCTATATAGACCAATTTGTTTGCTTAATGTGAGTTTCAAGATTTTTCCAAAGGTGGGTGCTAATTGGATTATGGAAATTGCCCACAAGGTTATTCGTCCGTCTCATTCTTCTTTTATGCCAGGTAGGAATATACTATAAGGGGTAGTGGTGCTACATGAAACCATTCGTGAACTTCATAGGAAAAAAATGGATATTGTCTTGTTCAAAATTGATTTCGAGAAGGCATATGATATGGTTAATTGGCCATTTCTTCAACAGACTTTGTGAAGTAAAGGTTTTGCACCAGAGTGGTGTAGACTCATTGCGCAATATATTCAGAATGGTAGTATGATGATATAGGTCATTATCTTCAAATAATAAAAGGTGTATGCCAGGGGCCTTTGTCTCCTATCTTGTTTAATATTATTTGCAGATATGCTTGCTGTTTCCGAGGGAAAAAGAGGACGGGTAAGTGGGAAGCCTTGTACCTCATCTTGTTGAGGGAGGGTTTTAATCTTGCCATATATGACAATGTATTGTTCATGGAACATGATCTAGAGAAAGCGGTTAATATGAAACTCATCTATTGCATCTTTGAACAACTATCTGGTTTAAAATTAATTTCCATAAGAATGAAATATTCTGTTTTGGGAATGAAAAAGAATAGGAACAACAGTACAAACAAATCTTTGGATGTGAGTCTGGATCCTTTCCTTTTTAGTATCTAGGGATACCCATCCATTTCAGAAAATTAAAATTTTCCGATTGGTATCCGGTGGAAACTCGTTTTGAAGGAAAGCTAGGCTGCTGGAAAGGAAAAATATTTTATCTTATGGAGATAGGCCGGTCCTTATTAATTCCATTTTGACTAGCCTTCTATGTTTATATTGTCATTCTAAGAAATTCCGGAGGGGTAAGGAAACGACTAGATTTTTTGATAGATCTCGTTTCTTTTGGCAAAATGTCGAGAATAAGAAGAAATATAGGCTTACAAAATAGAATATTATATATAGACCAAAAGATCAAGGTGGGCTTGGGGTTGAGGTTCTTGAACTCAAGAATAAGTGTTTATTGAGCAAATGACTCTTCAAACTACTTAATGAAGAGGGTGTGTGACATAAATTTTGCATAATAAGTATCTTAATCACAAGACTTTAGCCGAAGTCGAAGCAAAACCCACTGATTCACCCTTCTGGAAGAGTCTTATGAAAGTGAAAGATAATTTCTTTAAAAGAGGATATTTTAAAATGGGAGATGGGACTGCCACGAGATTTTGGGAAGACGTTTGGTCTAGTGATTCGTCTCTTGCTCAACAGTATCCGTTATTGTATAACATTGTGCAAAAGAAAAATGTTCTTATTGCAGATGTTTTGGCTATCGTTCCTTTGAATATTGGTTTTAGGCAAACGCCAACTGGTAATAAATAGACCATTTTCCTTTGAATATTGTGCACTACGTTTATGTTCTAAAGTTTTTGAGCAAAATTACTTTGGTAATTGGCTCTCAAATTTTATATGTTTTCTCAAAGGCACAAAAAATGCACCATAGTAACATGAAGAAAATACATGCAACTTAAGGGACTGTTTGGAAGTGAATTATTTTTTAGTAAACATTTAGTGCACAATTAAAAGTTGACTTAAATACGAAATATTTAGCAAGAAATAGCATTCTTTCAATCAGTCTCGGATGTATGAGAAGGAAATCTCCATAATCCATAAATAATGTAAGCGTATTTTGACTACCACGAAGAGATATTGAAAGGGTGCACATTACACGTAATTATATATTAATTCAACAGATACATTGCAGCAATAGAAGCAAAGTTTTGACATTTAATACATGTTTAGAGGGAACGACTCCTTCCTTCGTTAGAATATGAACCACATCTGTAGTACAATTTACGTCCTACATTTTCAAATTGTGAGCATATTTAGGTCCATGTAGTGGAAATGAGATCAATAATTTTGCCATGGAGATTTTTTTCATAGTATAACCTTTTTATATTGTTACAAGAACACGTGTAGAAATAATAATAATAGTCTATTTAAGTTCCCTATTGGAGAACTTAATTATGCCTAATTAAAGAATCATTTATCGTACGTCTAACACAATAATCTTTATTCCTTGATATAATGTTGTGAAAATTCTATGTTGATGTAATCTATGTTCCACCAGGAACATTCTGTAGCTGCTCCAGTTCCCTGAAGAAGATGGTGATGGTTGGTCTTCTGAAGGATGTCTTTCGTGCTATTAGTTCTCCACAATGACAAGCTGTCCGCCACTTCATACAGTTGAATTAATCACTAAAGTACTGTACATGATTTAGTTCGGTTATATTATAAATTTAATGATTTCCCTCCAGTTTGCACAATAACATGGTGCCAGTGAAGAAATGACGCATCGGCAGATTAGGGAACACGAATAAAGTAAATAAAACAATTGACAGAAAGTGACAAATGAAAGATGAGACTGAGATATACTTGTGCACTCACCTACACTAGTAGAAAATTGTCCTTTGATTCGGGCCACTAGTCCCGGCCGTGGCAGGGGTCGGGACTAATGGTCCGAACCAGACGGCCCGAGGAGGCCGAGGTACTTTGTCCCGGCCTGTAAGGGACCATTAGTCTCAGTTTGAGATACAAACCGGGACTAATAGTCTGGGCATGCGCGCGTGCTCCTAGCAGAACCATTAGTTCCGGTTTGTATCTCTAACCGGAACTAATGGTCTGGCCCTTTATATATGCACCCAGCCTTCTACTCTCTCCTGTTTTTTTTTCTATGTGTGAGGTGAGTATAACTTTGTGCTAATTTTTTTCTCATATGCACTAGAGGTGTTCGGTGAAATGCCTGTTAGAGCGATGTCACTTGAGTTCACAGAAGACAAAACATGATATGAGGTGCTAGAGCCACACTTAAGTTTTCTCATCTTTGTTTCCAGGTGTCCTAAAAGCTTAGCCACTATTTTCTCGTTTAGACCGCGCGGTACTAATTTGAGCATCATGATTGCGTTTGATATATATGTATGGTTGTATGATGCAGATGAGCCATCCATGGATGTACGGTGACCGACGCTCTGACGCTTACAGAGTAGGCGTGCGTTCTTTTCGCCTTGTGGCCGAGGCGAACAAGCGGCGGGATGGTTTTATGTGTTGTCCATGTGTTGAATGTCGAAATGAGCGGGCTCACACTTCCTCAAGAGTCATTCAGAGTCACCTGCTTCGGTCCGGTTTCATGTCCGGCTATAATGTTTGGACCAAGCACGGAGAAAGAGGGGTTATGATGGAAGACGGAGATGAAGAAGAGAACGATGATGACAACTACCGATCTATGTTCCCTGAATACGCTGATACCGCAATGGAAGACAATGAAAAAGAAGAGGGTGAAGAACGGGAACCAGATGAGCCCCTGATGATCTTGGTCGGGTCATTTCTGATGCAAAGCGAGACTGCGACACAGAAAAGGAGAGGTTGCAGTTCGAGAAGATGTTACTGGACCACAACAAATTATTGTACCCAACTTATGAAGATGGCCAGAAGAAGCTGGGTAGCACACTAGAATTGGTGAAGTGGAAGGCAAAGACCGGTGTGACTGACTTAGGATTTGAAAAGTTGCTGGTAATAATGAAGAAGCTGCTTCCAAGTAATAACGAATTGCCCTCCAGTACGTACGAAGCGAAGAAGGTTGTTTGCCCTCTTGGATTAGATGTGCAGAAGATACATGCATGCCCTAATGACTGCATCATCTACTGCGGTGAGAAGTACGAGAATATGGATAAATTCCCGGTCTGCACTGCATTGCGGTATAAGATTAGAAAAGATGACCCTGGCGATGTTCAGGGCGAGCCACCCAGGAAGAGGATTCCTGCCAAGATAATGTGATATGCTCCTATAATACCATGGTTGAAACGTTTGTTCAGAAACAAAGAGCATGCAAAGTTGTTGCGATGGTATATGGAAGACCGTAAGAAAGACGGGAAATTGAGGCACCCTGCTGATGGTCGGCAGTGGAGAAAAATCGAGAGGGACTTCCCGGACTTTGCTGGTGATGCTAGGAACTTATGGTTTGGTCTAAGTACCAATGGCATGAATCCTTTTGGGGAGCAGAACTGCAGTCATAGCACCTGGCCCGTGACTCTATGTATCTACAACCTTCCTCCTTGGTTGTGCATGAAGCGGAAGTTCATTATGATGCCAGTGCTCATCCAAGGCCCGAAGCAACCCGGCAACGACATTGATGTATACCTAAGGCCATTAGTTGATGAACTTTTACAGTTGTGGGCCAAACCAGGTGTACGTGTGTGGGATGAGCACAAACAGCAGGAATTTGACCTACAAGCGTTGTTGTTCGTAACCATCAATGATTAGCCTGCTCTTAGTAACATTTCAGGACAGACGAACAAAGAATATAATGCATGCACACACTGTTTAGATGAGACTGAAAGTATATATCTAGATAAATGTAGGAAGAATGTGTACCCGTATAATCATCGTTTTCTTCCGCCAAGTCATCAATTAAGGAAGAAAGGCAAGCATTTCAATGGCAAGGTAGAAGCCCGGACGAAGCCTGTCCCACGTATTGGTGCTGATGTATTTGGTATGGTCAAGGATTTGGATGTAATCTTTGAAAAGGGTCCTGGAGGACAACCTGTTCCGAAAGACGCCGACGGACACGCACCCATGTGTAAGAAGAAATCTATATTTTGGGAGCTACCCTATTGGAAAGTGCACGAGGTTTGTTCTGCAATCGACGTGATGCACCTGACGAAGAATCTTTGCGTGAATATTCTAGGCTTCCTGTACTTGTAGGGGAAGTCAAAAGATACCTAGGCAGCACGGGAGGATCAGCAACATCATAAAGGATGAGACAACAAGCATCCAGGGCAGTTTCAAGGGCTTGCCAGCTACGCTCTTACCAAAGAAGAGAAGGAAATCTTTTTTGAAGTCCTTTTCAGTATCAATGTCCCGTCTGGCTTCTCATCGAATATAAATGGAATAGTAAATATGAAAGAGAAAAATGTTCAAAATCTAAAGTCTCATGACTGCCACGTGCTTATGATGCAATTGCTTCCAGTTGCATTGAGGGGAATTCTACCAGAAAATGTTTGACTAGCCATTGTGAAGGTATGTGCATTCCTCAGTGCAATTTCTCAAAAGGTAATCGATCAAGAAAGTCTATCAGGGTTATAGATTGATGTGGTCCAATGTTTGGTCAGCTTTGAGTTGTTGTTCCCGCCATCCTTCTTCAATATTGTGACGCACCTCCTAGTTCACCTAGTCGAAGAGATTAGAATTCTGTGGTCCTGTGTTTCTACACAATATGTTCCCCTTCGAGAGTTTCATGGGAGTCTTAAAGAAACATGTTCATAACGTGCTAGGCCAGAAGGAAGCATCTCCAACGGCTATGGAATAGAGGAGGTCACTAAGTTTTGTGTTGACTTTGTTCCTGACCTTAAGCCGATTGGTGTTCCTGAATCTCGGTATGAGGGGAGGCTGACTAGAAAAGGCACACTAGGAAGGAAATCAATGGTATGTAGGGATGGGAATTCTTTCACTCAAGAACACTACACAGTTCTACACAATTCCACCGTGGTGGCTCCGTATATCGAGAAACACAAGAATATTCTACGCTTCGAAAACCCGAGGAAGCCTGACTCCTTGATTAAAGGGGAACACGAGAAGAATTTCGACAGTTGGTTGCAGACACATCTCATGAATAACACCACTTTTGGAGATCAATTGTACTTGTTGGCCAGGTTACCATCTTCGACTATATGTACTTTCCAAGGGTACGAGATAAATGGGAATACATTTTACACGATGGCCCAAGATAAAAAGAGCACCAACCAAAACAGTGGTGTCCGCTTTGATGCAACAGATGAAAATGGGCAGAAGGACACATATTATGGGTACATAGAGGAGATATGCGAACCTGACTATGGACCTACTTTTAAGGTCCCTTTGTTTCGGTGCAAATGGGTCAAGCTGACAGGAGGAGGGGTACATGTAGACCAAAAGTACGGCATGGCAACAGTGGATCTCAACAATCTTGCATACATGGATGAACCATTCATCCTAGCCAACGATGTGACTCAGGTTTTCTATGTGAAGGACATGTCTACCAAACCAAGAAAAAGGAAAGATAAGCAAAAGAATACAGAATATGATGAGCCAAACCGCCACATAGTTCTTTCAAGAAAAAGAAACATCATGGGAGTGGATGACAAGACAGACATGCCAGAAGATTACAATAAGTTTCATGAAATTTCGCCATTCAAAGTGAAAACTGACCCAAGCATCCTGTTAAATGATGAAGATTCTCCATGGCTACGGTGCAGAAGAAAACCACAACACTAGATGTTGGTGATGTGTAATAATGTATTAATTAAACCTTTTATTTGAGACATAAATCTATGTAATGTATTAAACCTTTTATTTGAGACATAAATCTAGGGAATGTGTGGATGTGTGGTGTTTCGCCGGAGGAAGACCACCGGAGCATCGGCCCCATGTGTAGGCCCCAGGTGTGACCCCCTTCCCGGACATGCGTTAACACTTAGTGAAATTCTGATTTGTACGTGAAAACTGATCCCGCCAAGGGACAACCGGGGCCTAGAATGTGGCAAAGTTGGCCCAAAATTTGCTCTCCATGTACATATGTCCTAAACAAACCAAAACAAATAGAAAGGTCCACCGCGCTACCCTCGTACGGAGAAAGCTATAGGGGTAGACGATCTGGGGCCCTCGGTCTAGGGTTTCACCGGAGGAAGACCACCGGAGCGTTGGAATCATATGAAATTTGAATGTGCCCCTAGGATATGTGTGTGAGAGTGGTGCAAGGTTGGTAGGTTCCATGTGTAGGCCCCAAGTGTGACTCCCTTCCCAGACATGTGTTAACACTTAGTGAAATCCTGGATCTGTACGTGAAAACTCCCACCGCTGTATAACCGGGGCCTAGAATGTGGAAAAGTTGGCCCAACATTTGCTCTCCATGTACATATGTCCTAAACAAACCAAAACAAATAGAAAGGTCCACCGCGCTACCCTCGTACCGAGAAAGCTATAGGGGTAGACGATTCGGGGCCCCCGGTCTAGGGTTTCGCTGGAGGAAGACCACCGGAGCGTCTGAATCACATGAAAACTTGCATGTGCCCCTAGGATATGTGTGCGAGAGTGGTTCAAGGTTGGTAGGTGCCATGTGTAGGCCCCAGGCGTGACCCACTTCCCGGACATGCGTTAACACTTAGTGAAATCCTGGATGTGTACGAGAAAACTCCTGCCGCGGGACAATCGGGGCTTAGAATGTGGCAAACTTGGCCTAACATTTGCTCTCCATCTACATATGTCCTAAACAAACCAAAACAAATAGAAAGTTCCACCGCGCTACCCTCGTACGGAGAAAGCTATAGGGGTAGACGATCCGGGGCCCCCGTCTAGGGTTTCGCCGGAGGAAGACCACCGGAGCATCGAAATCACATGAAAACTTGCATGTGCCCCTAGGATATGTGTGTGAGAATGGTGCAAGGTTGGTAGGTTCCATGTGTAGGCCCCAGGTGTGACCCCTTCCCGAACATGCGTTAACACTTAGTGAAATCCTGATCTGTACGTGGAAACTCCCGCCGCGGGACAACCGGGGCCTAGAATGTGGCAAAGTTGGCCCAACATTTGCTCTCCATGTACATATGTCCTAAACAAACCAAAACAAATAGAAAGGTTCATCGCGCTACCCTCGTACGGAGAAAGCTATAGGGGTAGACGATCCGGGGCCCCCGGTCTAGGGTTTCGCCGGAGGAAGACCACCGGAGCGTCGGAATCACATGAAAACTTGCGTGTGCCCCTAGGATATGTGTGTGGGAGTGGTGCAAGGTTTGTAGGTGCCATGTGTAGGCCCCAGGTGTGACCCTCTTCCTGGACATGCATTAACACTTAGTGCAATCCTGGATCTGTATGTGAAAACTCCCGCCGCGGGACAACCGGGGCCTAGAATGTGGCAAAGTTGGCCCAACATTTGCTCTCCATGTACATATGTCCTAAACAAACCAAAACAAATAGAAAGGTCCACCGTGCTACCCTCATACGGAGAAAGCTATAGGGGTAGACGATCTGGGGCCCCTGGTCTAGGGTTTCACCGGAGGAAGACCACCGGAGCGTTGGAATCATATGAAAACTTGCATGTGCCCCTAGGATGTGTGTGTGAGATTGGTGCAAGGTTGGTAGGTGCCATGTGTAGGCCCCAGGTGTGACCCCCTTCCCGGACATACGTCGTAATCACATGAAAATGGCAAAATGGTTGATAGTTTGACTAGTTAGAATAATTATTTTATAAAACAGAAAATTGATTTGAATCCCTTATTCAAATTCAAGCATTTTTTATGTTAAAAATTTAGTGAGATTCAAAAATATGCAAAATATAGTAGTTAATGCATTTTTAAATTGAAAATGGCAAAATGGTTATTAGTTTCACTAGTTAGAATAATTTTTTTATAAAACAGAAAATAGATTTGGATTACTTATTCAAATTCAAGAAATTTTCATGTTGAAAATTTTCTCAAATTCATAAGTATGCAAAAACTGTATAATTCAAATGTTTAAAAATATGCTAATTGAATTTTTTTTAAGCAGGCGCGCCCCTGAGGTGAAAAAATTAAAAAAAGGACCTTTAGTCCCGGTGCGTGGCACGCGTTGGGCGGTGCCGAAAACCCTTTAGTCCCGGTGGGTGGCACGCACCGGGACTAAAGGGGGGGGCTTTAGTCCCGGTCCGTATAACGCACTGGGACTAAAGGACCTTTAGTTATACGGACCGGGACTAAAGGTCCCCCCTATATATTGCACGCGCCTTCTTCTCCTAAATCACCACTCAAGGATGCACCACGCAGAGCACCACGCGCGAGGACGACGAATTGACGCCGGCAGGCTGCCCGATTCTCTCCGGCCGCCACCACCCCAACCGTCGCCGCCACTCACTCCAGCTGCCACCACCCCAACTGCCGCCGCCACTCACTCCAGCTGCCACCGCCCCCAACCGCCGCCGCCACTCCAGCCGCCGCCACCACTCCAGCGCCCCCGGCCAGAGGTACCCCGCCCCCTCCCCTTCCCCCGTCCGGCTACGCGGCGGCGCGGCGGAGCCGGCCACTGTGGGCGAGCAGGCCGGGCCGGCGACAGCCGTGCACGCCGGCGGCGGTGCAGGCGATGCGGCCGGGGCGGCGCCCCCGGCCAATCTCTAGTTATTTTTCCATTTTTTTGTAGTGTATATAGTTGTAATATTATTTAGTAGTTGTAATATTATTAAGTAGTGTAATAGTAGTGTATATAGTTTTATTTTGTAGTGTAATATTATTTTGTGTGTAATATTATTTAGTAGTGTAATATTAGTGTATAGTTGTAATATTATTTAGTAGTGTAATATTATTTTGTAGTGTATATAGTTGTAATTTTTTTATTTTGTAGTGTATATAGTAGTTATATTGTATGGCATATAGTATATATAGTAGTATATTGCATATATAGTAGTATATTGTATGGCATATATTATAGTAGTATATATAGTAGTATATTGCATTATAGTAGTATATTGTAATATTATAGTATTATATATATAGTAGTATATTGCATATATTGATGAATATTATATATATAGTAGTATATTGCATATATAGTAGTACTAAATAAAGATAAGGTGAACATGGCGGCAAAACTTCCAGCGTGTTTTTTCTTGCCTTTTATTCATCAAGAAAATGATCCGTGTGTGAGTCCACAATTCCTATCGCAAAACCAGCTAGTAACAATCCCTAAAAATAGCTGAAGAAATAACTACCCTAAGTCCGGTAGTGCTCGCTGGTCCCCCGAACTTAGGGTTAGGGTGGTAGTGCTCGTGGGCCCCCAGACTTAGGGTTAGGCTGGCAGTGCTCACGGGCCCCCGCACTTAGGGTTAGGATGGTGGTGCTCGCGGGCCCCAGACTTAGGGTTAGGGTGGCAGTGCTCACAGGCCCTGGACTTAGCGTTAGGGTGGCAGTGCTCGCGGGCCCCCGGACTTAGGGTTAGGGTGGTAGTGCTCGCGGGCCCCCGGACTTTTTGTATATAGGAAATATATTTTTGTATAGGAAATATTTGTATATAGGCAATATTTGTATATAGGAAATAATATTGTGTGCATCTCGCATTTTGCAGAAACTATGGATCCACCTAGTCCAATGCACAACGACCTAGCACAAGAAGAAATTCTCGAGGATATGATCAACGATGGCCCCCATGTTGATCCACCCGAATCTCCGTCAATGTATCTGAACCCCTCCGGTGAGGGTGAGGAGGTCGATCGAAATGATCAGGGAGAAGCCGATGGCTCCATTGATGGAGAAGCCGACGGCCTCGGTGGAACCTTAACGAAGTCCGGCGAGGTATATATATGAAGTCCGGTGATTAGTAGATGCATTAATTGAGTTGTATATATATAAATTGACGAATGTTTCTTCTCTTAGGCCTCCACATCGAGCAAAAAAATTTCCAAACGAGGCCCGACCAAAAAGTTGGACACATCTACGCGTTATACAATTACGGTGGTATCACCACGAGGTGAACCGTTGGAGCCCGAAAAGGCTAAAACTATATTTAAACAACAATGTGGAGTTATGGTTAGGGATCGCATCCTGATCACCGTTCGAGAGTGGAATAAGACCAAAGGGGCGAAAGAGGGTGAGTATGTCGCCGACAGGTACAAAGAGGGTCTTTGGAATGACCTCATGACACATTTCACCCTACCAGAATGTGAGGATGATGCCGACACAGCTGCATTGAGTAAGAAAGTCAAGTAGTGGACTCTTACGAAGATGGCCGAACTATTCAAGAACTGGAAGAAAGCATTATGGGAAAAGTATCAGAAGACGAAGATTTCTCCTAAATTCGAATGCTATCTAACGAAGCATCAGGCTAACTGGGATGCATTTGTGAAGTACAAGGAGTCAGAACCTGCTATGGAAAAGTCGGAAAAAAACAAGAAAAATGCCACGATGAAGAAATATCACCATCACCTGGGGCCAGGGGGCTATGCGACTACCATGCCAAAGTGGGATGCTAAAGAGAGTGAGCTGCTTGCTAAAGGGATCACTCCAGAACCAATACGCGAAGAATGGGATCTGAGGGCAAGAAATTGGTTCCTTTGGGCATGGGAGTGAGTATGACGAAAAAACAGGGGACCTTATTTGCAGTGACGGGATTAGGATACCCCGGGAGACATGGCAGAGAGTGGTTAAGAAAATTAAAGAGGGGACAACAAAGTTCTGTCCCGATAGAGAGAATGACTTGCTGACAAAGGCCCTCGGGAATAAAGAACGCGGAGGACGAGTACGAGGCCTTGGCACTAGTTATACTTGGGAGATGGGTTTTCCCAAAGACAAAGATACTTATAGGAGCCGAGAGAGAGCAAAGAGGCGACAACAGGAGGAGGATGCAGACAGGTTCACCGATTTCCTAGGAACACTTTGAATGCATCAGCAACAGATTGACGAACTTCGAGGAGTAGCGTGCCTGCAAGATCCTACACTCGATATTACCGTCATTCCATCTCAGCGGAGAAGCAGCGTGGCTGAATCGGAGATCCCGTCTGACGATGCACGGATGGTAAATGGTGGTCCCGGCTACCCCGTGGATGGAATCGAGGAGCAGGCATCTTGTGAGCTCCATCAGAAGGTGAAGAACCTATCCATCAAGGTGGTGGTCGGATGTGCTTTACCTTGTCCACCTGACACACGCTGGCATGGTCGTGAGATTCCAACTGGCTATGCTAAAGTCGGGGTGGATGAAATTGCAACGGGGTGGGACTCAATGGAGCTTGACATCCCTGGACCTGAAGGTGAGAGGACACTCAAAGAAGTATTGGGTGGCATCATTCTATGGGACAAGAACAACATCAAGCTTCCAGGCTCAGCGCCAAGGCCGACACCGCCTCCGAGTCGTCGCATGTCACCTTCACCTCCATCACCTCCAAGAAGCCCACCCCATGACTACGACCACCACAGCACGAGTCCATCTCGATCTCCGCCGCAAGGTCAGCCGCCTTCTCTGCCCGCTAAGGACAAAAAGTGGAAGTGTGCTCCGTCGATAAGGACTAAACGATGCAGCAGCCCAAAACGACAAATGTTGCCCCTCCCAAGAGTAGCTCATAAGAATCTTCCCATCAGACCTTACGATCGTACTGACGAGGAAAACGACATGATCATAAAGGCCGAATGTGTTGCGCAGCTTCAAAAGAAGAAACCCGAGCCCGCCCCGGTATACACCGAGAAGCAAAAAGCGTATGCACTTTCTTTTCTGAACACAAAATCGCAATATGAATTGCACCATAAGCCAGATGATTATCGACGCACACTTCAGAAGGAAGTGAAGAAGATCAAATCAAGAAGTGCAAGCGAGAGCAAATCATTAAGTCAAAGTGCAAGCGAGAGCAAATCATTAAGTCAAAGTGCAACCGGGAAAAGAAAGGACGTCCCTAGCTCGGGGAACAGGCCAAAAAAACGACCCCACCCCTCAAGGTGGTATCCCATGACATTCCCCAGCAGCATATGGAAGAAGCTGCGAAGCTTGCAACCTCTATGAATGTGACTATTGAGGAATTGCAAGGTCCCAAGGACGACAAGTTATCCAAGGCTCAGGTAGTCCCTACATATGTCCTAGGGAAGCCTCTGGTCAGCTTTGAGCAGTTCCAACAACTGCCAACACAAATGCAGAGTTTACATAACTGGTACTTGAATGTCGTAAAGCAGGAGAGAATAATGATCGTGGCGAAAGTCCTACATGACTACTACTTCTGAGAAGAAGAGGTCCATGTTGAGTTTTCAGAACTCTTCCAGTTATATGCTTTCGACGCCCTCGACAAATCTATCATGAGTTGCTATTGTCTGTAAGTTGTTGAATTCATTGTCTATATATAAGTTGTTCATTTTTTCAGTTGTTCAGTTCATTTCATGTAATTATCCTAATTATATCCTTTTGTACTCTATTATTATGCATAATGAAGATCATGGAATGTAAAATAAGGTCAATCTTTAGTGTTGGGTTCATTGACCCAGATAAAATACATGTAAAGACGCTAACGACAAAACCCGAGGAGACGCAGGAAAACCTTCTAAGGTTTCTAACGGAGAAAAATTTCTGTGACCACATACTATTTCCTTACAATTTCGCGTGAGGGTCCTACTCCGTTGTACACATTCACTTTTTCTTACTCGATGTTAAGTGTAATTGATGAGTTACTGATGTATATATAAACATGTGCAGTTTTCACTGGATTCTGCTAGACATTCAACTTGATAAGGGAAGAGTTGAAGTCATGGACCCATTAAAGAGACCCCTGGAAATGTTTAGGGACATGCAGGACATGCTCCCGAGGTAATTTTCGCGCTACATCGGTCTCTTTCATTGATTTCCTGAGATATCACGTAATAAATAACGCATTCATCATTTTCTTTACCGGGCAGGGTTTGGAACCAGTTCAAGAGTGCGGTTACGGGTGACTTTAGTGAGAAGCTGACGTTTAAGCCGGTCTCGGTAAGTAGTATGCGCATCTCTTTACTTCTAGTTTCAATACAATTATGATGCTAGATTATTATTTTGATTGAATTCTATTCTTGTAAAGTGCGCGAGGCAGCCACCGAAGACGAATCTATGTGGGTTCTACATTTGCGAGTTCATTTGCATGTTTACCAGTGAGCTGAATGATTATAGAGTCGATGTAAGAAATACATTCACAACATTATTTTATTACCGTCACTTTTTGTTATCATGATTGATATTCATATTGATCTTCTTTTCTTATATAGTTTGAGAAAATGCGGGATCAGCTCCTACCAGAGCAACGCGTAGTAGCAATTGCTGAAGAACTGACAGGATTCTTGATGAACGAGATGATAGATGACGTCGGAGAATTTAGTGTGAATAGGCGCCGATGATTCCCGACCGAGTAATTGAATAGACGGGCTCTAGTCCCGATAATTGTGATCTCCATGTGTAACTATCACATATATATTTGTATGCTCGATCTTAAGAGAAGTTATCTTATATATGCACGAACATGTACGGTATGTGGTAGCGTAGAAAACTATTTTGAAATAAAAAAAAGATACAAATTAAATTCTCTGCCGCGGTAGAAAAAGTGCCTAAAATTCTGCCGTGGCAGAGAACCATTTGTCCCGGTTCGTAATACGAACCAGGACTAATTGGTGGCACCTTGCGCCCGCAGAGACGGCCACGTGGATGTCCATTGGTCCCGGCTGGTAAGAGGGCCGGGACTAGTGGGTGGGCCTTTAGTCCCGCCTCTCTAATCCCAGTACCACAACCGGGACTAAAGGCTCTTACGAGCCGGCACTAGAGGCCCGTTCTCCACTAGTGCTATCAGTGACCGTGTGTCATCAAACGCATATCCCAAGCGCATCGCCTCCTTTTCGGAAAAAATCACCGATATGTTCTGATGCATTATCCACTTGGAACTATGTGAGTGTATCACCGAATTTTCCTATAGCCATTCAGGTAAATCTATATAAAAAATGGTGTTTTCATCTTAATTGCTTCATGATCCATATATTACCTCACTCTTTTGTTTTCTTTTAATTCTCCCTCCGACCCAAATTAATTGACTCACATTTGTCTAGATTGAGATGTATCGAACATGTTTTAGTGCTAGATATTTCAGCATCTAGATAAATCTGAGTGAATTAATTTAGATCTGAGAGTACATGATTCTAAATTACAAGACATGTGAAATATTTAAAAATGTTGCCCGTGCATTTGCACGGGCCACTGTGCTAGTTATTTTAAAAGAGAGAAGAGGATGTTTATAACGGAATATTTCAATTAAGGTTTCTAATCCTCCTACTTGCAGTTCGTATGGAGGAAAGAAATGAAATGAAACAGAGATTTATTCTACAGCAACAGAAACGGAGATGTTAATGATCCCTCATCAAAGGAGGAAAAAAGAGCGCCGTACCAACGTATTTTTCTTTTTGAAATTCAATCTGTTTGAGGATTATTACACGATCGATTCCGGTCATCTGGTTGTAAATAAGACCGATTTTTCATCACATACACGTAGAGGTATATATATACATGTAGAAATTATTGTAGTTAGCTGGCGCCTAGCAGGCTGCTTCCACATACGTATGCGTGCCTCTGGGCCATCGACCTAGGGGCACTTGAGTTTGCTGGTCTTGGAGTTGACCATGTTGGCGTAGCAGGGGCACTCGTTGCGCGTGTTCTGGCTGGTGCCGGAGGGGACGCAGTTGCACTTGCCGCAACAGATGTTGCACTCCTGGTTGCACATCTCGTTCTTCCAGTTCTTCGCGCAGCGAGCCTTGCACGCGGATGGGCAATCTGCACAAGAAATATACCAGATCGCGTACAGATGCGTATCTCATCAAGCTAATCGGACGCCGATCAAGGTCATGCGTACGTACCTATCTTGGGCGCCGCCGGCTGCGCGTCCGCAGCCACGAGGAGGGCGGCGGCTACAAGACGCTTGGAGGATGCCATGGGTGGAGCTCGTTCAAGAGGTTATTACAGAATCGTTAGCTAGCCACGTATCACTTCAACTGGTAGAGGTATGTTGCCAGGGCATGCTAGCCCAGCTATATATACGGCAGGAATCGAGAAATAGCCTGAGAAATGTTGCATATGTAATGAACGTCTGAGGTTTATCACATTTACTCTGGTTGATTAATTGGGAGGGGTGGGGGGGGGGGGGGGGGGGGGGGGGGGCGGTGTTGTAACGTTCAGGTTAAAAAAATAGGAACGTATGAAGCTAATTAAGCTAGCTTCATAATCCGGAGCGTGTCAGCTATAGAATTCATCAGGTATAATATTTGTTGGAAAACACGGTACACCGATATTACACCTTGATCGGAAAAATAGGAACGTATGAAGGTAATTAAGCTAGATTCATAATGTATCAGCTATAAAACTCATCAGTATATTATTTGTTGGAAAAACCGGTACACCAATTTTAGCATGATTAAAAAATGCACATAAAAAATACACCGTGTAATAACTCAAGGGATACTGTTCGCCTTGCATATCAAACATATCTGAAGAAAATAGGGCATTTCTCAGGACGCACACAGGATGACCCGGTGTCTCTCCTTGTGTACTCATGTACATCGGATGCACTTGGCTAAGACAGTGTCTCACCTCTAGGGAGAGAAATCCTTAGAACTGCAGTAGCAAAACAATACTCACTCTGACCCATATTTGTTGACTTATATTTATCTAAATACGGATGTATGTAACGTTAAAATGTGTCTAGATACATCCGTATCTAGACAAATCCAAGTCAACTAATATGGGTCGGAGGGAGTACATGAAAACATCGACCAGTTTACGTGGAAAACCCTCGTGTACCACATGCTATCACTCAAATCGTTTTATACTATTAAATGTGGGATACAACTAATTGTTCTCTAGCAAGCACTATAGGCTCTCATATACATTAAGATATCACAGATCTTGAATGAAAAAACAAAATTTAACCAACAACAGATGCAGATTGAAACAATGTCTGGCAACATTAAAAAAACAAGACGGTGGATTTAGACTTCGCAACGTTGTGGGGAACACATGTTGCTTTATCTCAATATTATTCCTTTAACTTCTCTCCTTCACTTCTTTGTTGGTTTCTTTCTCTTTTTTCTAATAACGTGAGTATTTCGTGACTCCCCTAGGGAGCCTTAGGAAATAGAAAGTTCATTAGTCAAATGGTGCCCTAGAAAAATGAAGATTTGTCAAACAGTATAATCATTGTCTATCACATTTTTTTTTAGGTTTTATATATCTTCATAGTTTTACTTGTGTCGACATCAGAGGAAGTAGCTAGGCAATAGAAAAGTTCCCAAATTGGGCTTTTTAGCTTTTAGTATTTCCAAATATATGATTCTCTAAGTTTTTGGTTGTGTTTCTTTTGTGAAAACTTTTTTATTTCACTCGCCACGAACCATAACAAAAGATGAATATTGTATTAGCATCAAAAATGTATTTTAGATTTTCTTAAACTAAATACTCTCAACGTTTCAAAGTACATAATACACGTATTTTGTCCTAAATCCTACTTTTTGGTCAGACAAAGTTTAATCATTATTTCATTTCCTTTAATTTCATTATCATCGGCGACTTCCTTGCCGCTACAATAATGGTATCCTTACTGCGTGTTGATCCAGATGTCCAAAGGCGGCACTGAGCTCGGCTCACAACACATCATTGCTAGATGCAGGATGAAGCATTTGTACATACCCCTAAGAGCATCTCCACTCAGGACCCTAAAGCCCCCCTAAAGGGTTATGCGGGTGCCGGTGCTTAAAATCGCGCCTAGCCCGCCCCTCCAAACTTATTTTCGTGACGACCTGGCTCGTTTAACTTTTAGGTGCCGCAGACCGAACCCAGCCTAAGGGGGGAGAGCAAGCAGGGGCACCGGATGGAGCTGAAAACAACGCGGGCTAGCCCAGGATGACGTAGGCGCATCCTTCCTGCCCTTTCCAACCCTTCCCGCCCAGGTTTCCTGCGGTGACCCAGCATACCACTGCATGATGTAGTACACTATAGTCGTTGACATAACACCAATGAAACACTGTTCACTAGTATTACATCCCTCAGAGTGGTACAACAGAAACACAACAGGTCCAACACATGACTATAAATTATAACTCGAGTCTTTACAAAAGATCCAGAGAACACTCTAGGTTAAAGAGAGAGAAAGAAACTTATTACAAAGAAGAACCAGAAATAATAACTCAGAAATATCTAGTAACTAAGACTAGTATCTAAACTACTTGGCTTGCCATTGTTGCTATTGCAATGCTCTATAGAAATAGGTTTTACGGCTAGAGAATTTACTCCTATTTAAACCGACACTTTATCTTCACTTCAACTGATGTATAAGTTGACTTCATTGACTTTATTGAAGAACTTGAATTGTCGATGATGGATTCTTGAGCAGAAATTGATGTTGACGTCGTCTTCAATGACTTAGAATCTAGCAAGGGTTAAGAAGATACGGTTGAGTATGGATGTACTCAGCAAGTTCACTAAAAGGAGTGTATAATGCACTACCTCTACAGCCACAGACCATAGGTCGTAGGCAATGCAGGTTTTCGTAAACCTTTCTTCAAAGCTTGCTTTTATTCTAAAAACTATGTCCGACAGCCTTCACAGGTTGACCAGAACCTTCATGGGGTTCCTTTCCTGCCGCGTTCGTAGCTCCTACCCAGAACAGGGAGTAACATGTCACAATTCTTACACTCTGCAGAGGTGCGTTGCTTTACCCATGAGAGACCAACTCCTTGTTGCACAACCGAGCGATCTTTCCCGTCCACAATTCCTTGATGTAGGGCCCAGTAGGTGATCCAAGCCAATCACTGCCCTCTCCGCGACCCCATATGTCTGCATGATCCTCCGGGGCTGACTACACCTCCGTTAAGCCTCCATCTTGGGCAAGCTATAAGCCTGGTGAGTTCCTGAAGACTCTATGAGTTCATGATGCCCTTGGCAAGCTCCATAAAAGGTCTGACAATACCTCCGGCAGCCACTCATAAATAATCTAGATACTAAAATCGTGGAGCCCAAGGGTGCCCACCCATATGTTGGATCCATCCTAGGAATCCCAACATCACGATAAGGTCATCTTGCCTCCATATGAAAGGAAGAAGATACAACTGACTTCTCTATCGCATTCCAAATCTCATGGTTAACGCGTAATATACGACGCTAGAATCACTGGCGACATTGGTTGTTAAGTCCTAGTTATTATATTCCTTTACCACTGGAACTATATCAAAAGATTATTACCATCTAGTAAATAATCCATAATTATATTATTGTCAAAATTGTATTTTCTGAACTTTTTGAAATGCAGTTGATGACAACATTTGAGTTACAATCATTTGATAGAAAATAATCAAAGGACATGAGCAAGTTGTGAACTTGCCGTTTGTAATTGCAAGATTATGCACTCACGGTCTTCAAGACAATCGAAAATCCAGATTTTGTAATTGCAAGTAGCATCATTGGTTCGGTAAGGACTAATGTTTTAAAGAATCAAGATGCAAAGATGCATAAGTAATGTAATGCAATTGGATAATCGCGAATTCCTGGACTAATTGTATCTAATCTAGGGTTTTGAAACTGGTAATGAGCTTTTAGGACTGTGTTGCACTTTTATATCAGTTTTACACTTGTGCTTCTTATCAAGGCTGTGTGAATGTGTGATACGATAAGTAAATACAACAAGTATAATACAATACTAAAGAATTTAAATGGTTATGGTTTCTAAAAGATTATGTAAACAAGGTTATTAATTAGTTAGAGCTTTTAAAGAAGTGTTTAAGGATTATTTTGAAAATTTCTTAAAGGAATAACTTTTGAGGAAAATATTACTTTACAAAGTTAAAGCATTCAGACTTAAAGCTAAACATTAAGGTTCTTTTATTAGCTAATATTATTAAAGAGGAAATTATTACTACATTAAGTAATCATAGGACATGTGGTGTTTTATTAAAGTTAGAGATGAATAGAAGTACTTTCTTGATACAGGAGTATTACTTATTTCTATAAATATGGAAACAGTATCATGTTTAATATTTATAGACTTTCCTTAGCCTTGAAAGTGGATTTACAAACTTGTGAAAGAACTATTACTCAAATCTTGATGATTTTATAATTGATAAAATATTTTGGAGAGTACAACTTACTTAATTGTAAATGGTAGTTTAACAAGTATAACTTAAAATGGTTAGCCTTATATTGGCTTTAATTAAACATTATTTGAACTTGTTAATACAATTTTAGACTCTAAACAAATAATGGTAGAAACAATAGTAAAGGTTTAGATATTTTTAATGAATTAAAACAAAAGAAAAGAGTTTAAATAGGATTTAGTAGACTTTTTCCTTTTTTTACTTCAAGAGTAAGATTTGACATTTTTGGTAGGTAGAATTTATTTTTGTGATCACTTTGGTATATCATAAGTATTTTTATGATTTTTAAATAATAAGTTATGATTTTTATAAATTTTACCATTTAATAAATACTTAATAAGTAATACATATTAGTTAAGTGGTAGAAAAATATATAAAACAAACTTACAAGTCTTTATTTTGTTTTTCTAAGATTTTTGATATTTTGTACTTATTTTTATGAATTTTAAGTAATAGAATATATTTATTAAGATTTTTCTCCAATGGATTATTTAGTAATAATTACTAATGATTTTTATTTAAGTCAGAAAATAATTATAATAATAGGTTTATATTATAGATTTTATTTTTCTAAATATTTTGATATATTATATACATTTTCTGAATTGTAAAATAAAAGATATAGAATTTAGAAGGTTTAATCCTTTTTATTAAATTTCTGGAAAAGATTTATAATCAAATTTATTCTTTTTAACTTATTTCCTAAACAAGAAGTACTTTTTATACCGAGACTGTTTCTATCCTAAGGCACTGACCCGTGGGCTAGTGGCCACGTTGGCAGCCACGTAGACAAAGACCAAGTCAAACCGAACTGGTGGGACCGAGTGACATGAGCGTGACGACAAGATGACGTCAGCGCTGGCCGGAGCTCATTGTCGAGCACAGATCGGTCGATGTGGAGCTTGCGGGGTGAATCTACGGGCGCTACGCGATAGAGCAGAGCAAGGCGGACCTAGGAGTGGTGTTGCCGCTCTGTTTTGGTCACCGGAGGTACTCTGACGACCAACTACTACGGCGGCTGATGACGACAGACGACGTGGTGACGCTCTAGGGAAAAAATAAGAGATTGAAAAGGTTCTTGAGCACCGTTGTCTCACCGGGATGCTGATGGGATGGTCGGCGAGACGAGGCGAAGTTAGGTGATGCCGGAATCGACGATCATGGCGGTGACGGCCGCCGAACTCTCGAACTCGATTCCACACCCCACGGAGCACGCCTGCTTATGGGCCTGTTGGAGATGAACAAGAAGACTATGACGGTTCCAGAAGTGGCTATGGCTAAGCGGGAGGTGGTCGGAGATGGCCGGAACGATGAACTCCGACGAGCTAGGGTTTCGGGTTCTCTTCTCTGGAGCGGATAGGAACGAGAAGAAAGAGAAATGGGGATGAGGACGAGCAAGGACTTCATGGTAGCGGCCTTATCTCTGCGGAAGTGTCGGCAGCAGCGTGAATCCTGGCGTGGCGACAATGGACGGCATCGGCTCCGCCACTGAGCTGCTTCTAGCTGGAGAAGGAAGACGACGATGAACCTTTTGCGGAAACCCCCCTGGCAGCATTTCGATCTCAACCCGCAGTCCATTCTCGGTCCCACTCGTCAGCCAAAGAGAAGAGGTGAGACGGGCTGGTGTTGGTTGCTATTGGGCCCGTGAGCAGTAGATAGGTCGAGATGAAATGGGCCTCGAGCCAGGTTTGGTTTATTAAGTATTTTTTTTGTTTCCACTTCTTTACTTTACTTGTTTTCATTTCTGTTGTAGAATACTTCTTTAAATTAGAATTCTTATCATGTTTCAAACATGCAACATTCTTTGAATCAACAAGGATTCTACTTGGACTAATGGAACAAGTTGTTTTAACATTATTGTTTGGTATTATCATTCATTTTGATTAAATCAAGGATTATTTACTCTAGAGAATATGAAGAGGAATTAGGGTTTTAGAGATTTGTTTCTTATAATAAAATTCTATAGAAATAATTTGTATTTCCACTCAAAATATTGTAATAGTAGTGGTTTAAGATGAATATCTATATGTACAGAATCTTATTCCCATTTATCTAAATATGTATTATAAAGGATTAATCTTTGTGGTTCCTAATATGATGATTTGATTTTCATGGTCCTCCATATTTAGTGATTGGTATCACAGGGTTCTCTCTGATTGGTGATTTCATCAAATCCAATTCTACTTGATTTGTTGAGTTTGAAATTACCACAGAATAGTTTCCTAATGTGATCTTGATGGTTCTATGAAACTTGATCCTTATTAAGGTTTATGTCAATCAAATGGACAATGCTTTCTTCCATAAACACTCATCTGTTCTCTAATTATTTCTTGGAAACTTAATTGCCCAAGAGGTATTGTTAAATATTTATCTAGGAATAGGAAATGATTTCACTATACATTTGATTCTATGATTTTTAATTAATGAAGTAAATATGTGCCTTGTCATACGTCCTTGTATAGCTAGCTAAAGATCTCCGAAGAATCATATCCTCAATACTTCACTAAACTTATTTTGAGATAAAGAATTCATGTCCTAAATATACTTTATATATCATTCTTATTTTTATTCTCAAAGATCATACCTTCTTAATAAGACAATCATCTGACTCCACCATATCCATCATCACATGAGGACATGGTCATGCCACTTCGATACATTGCAAATGTATCTATAATTTTTGATGTTCCATGCTTGGTTTTATCTACTTTCTTATATTTTGTTCCAACTTTGGAGTACTTTTCATAGACTCTATTGGACTAACCTATTAATAAGATGCCACAGTGCCAGTTGCTTGTTTTCTGCTGTTTTTGGTTCTAGAAAGTCGGAAAAGAATATTCTCAGAATTGGACAGGACAAAAGCCAATATGCCTATTTTTTCCGAAGACTCACGAAGCCAGAATACAAGACAGGGACGGGCGATAGGGTGGCCACACCACCCCATGGCGCGGGTCCCCCTGGCCGTGCCAGGGCATGGTGTGGGCCCCCTAGCTAGCCATCGACCTTGCCTCCGCCTATAAAGTCTGCCCGATGCAAAAACCCTAGACAGTCAATCAGAAATCCACGAAAAGTTCCGCAGTGCCGCCGCCACCGAAGGGGAGATTTGGGGGACAGAAAGTCTCTGTTCCGGCACCCTGCTGGGACGAGGAAGTGCCCCCGGAGCCATCTCCATCGATCTCCACCACCATCTCCATCGCCATTGCTGATTCCCATGATGAGGAGGGAGTAGTTCTCTCTCGAGGCTAAGGGTTCTACCGGAAGGTATGTGTTCATCTCTCTCTCTATGCATGATCATATTGTGATCATGAGCTTGTAATCTATAGATCTACCTTGCTACTCAAGTGCTTTAATAGATCTCTCCTCTCCCCATGTGTGTGAAAGTGATAGCGTGCACACCATGGTGGCACTTAGGCTAGAGATTACAAATACTTGTTATGAGTTATATTTGGAGTTAGATGTCTTTATGAAATCGTGGTGTTTGTTGGAACCATCTAGTGCTCAAGGTGACAGTGTGGGGTTTTCTAGATGTGAAAGGCTTACTTTGAGGTGTGTTGTTATAGCCCTACCGTCGATTAGAGTGTTCAACCGAAGAGTAGAGTAGTATCATGAAGATAATATATTTATATGAGAGTGTTCACTAGTGAAAGTATGATCCCTAGGCCTTGTTTCTAAGCATTGAAACACCGTTTGCTACTAGATCTATTACATGTTTGCTTGCTTCCATCTTTATTTCAGTTTTACTTTAGTATTTTCCACGCCTTCAAGCTATTTTCTATCACCGTTACTCCTTATAATTATCCATACCACTTGTATTTCACTATCTCTTTGCCGAACTAGTGCACCTATACACCTGACAAGTGTATTGGGTGTGTTGGGGACACAAGAGACTTTTTGTATCTTGATTGCAGGATTTCTTGAGAGGGAATACCTTTGACCACTTCCTCCTTGAGTTCGATAAACCTTGGGTGATCCACTTAAGGGAAAACTTGCTGCTGTTCTACAAACCTCTACACTTGAAGGCCCAACAACTGTCTACAAGAATAGAAGTGCGTAGACATCAAGCTATTTTTTGGCACCGTTGCCGGGGAGGTAAGGTAAAATGTACTCACATCCTCCGGTGTGAGTGCTCGAAGTTATTTCCTTTAGATTCTGCAATTTTGTCTTTTTGTTTCTTGTTTTCACTAGTTAGGCTTAATGGAAAACAACAACAAAATTAGAGAGCTTTATAGTATTTATCTTGAGTTAGCACATGAAATATTTGAAGAGAAAATTTAAAAACCTATGGAACTTTATTTGCATGCTAATAACAATGTTGTTAGTATGAATTCTTTGGACACCATTATTTCTAATGCTATGGAAAAGCCTAAGCTTGGGGAAGCTAGTTTTTATGAAAATGATCTTTTTAGTTCCCCAGCTTTGGAAGATAGCTATTCTATTGCTTATGATGATACCAAACCTCCAATATATGATGATTACAATGATGAATATGATATTTTCAGTCCACCTACTATTGAGGAGGAAATTAATTATGACTACAATATGCCTGCTATATTTGATGATTATGGTGATGAGAATTATAATGATAGCTATTTTGTTGAATTTGCTCCCACTACAATTAATAAGAATGACTATGCTTATGTGGAGAGTAATAGTTATTATATGCATCTGGCTCATGATAAGAATGTTTTATGTGATAGTTATATTGTTAAATTTATTCATGATGCTAATGAAAGTTATTATGAGAGAGGGAAACATGGTTTTATGCATCTCGATAATATTAGGTTTCCCCTCTTTATGTTGAAAGTCTTGAAGTTGCACTTGTTTTGCTTTCCTATGCTTGTTGCTTTGTGCTTTCATGACTTGTTTCTTTACAAGATTCCTATGCATAGGAAGTGGGTTAGACTTAAATGTGCTTTGAATTTGCTTCTTGATGCTCTCTTTTACTTCAGTTCATATTTCTTATGTGAGCATCTTCTCAAACTATCATGCCTAACATCAAACGTCACACCGTAACAGGGTGACTATAAAGATGGGTTCAGTGCAACGAAGTTGTTATGTTGAGGCTCATGGATCAAGAGTAGAATTTGTCAATCCCGATGATGGATATATATACTCTGGGCCCTCTCGGTGATATCATATTAAGATAGCTTGCAAGCAAGTGATGTTATCACTAGAATATTATATCACGGAACGAGAAAAGAGTGCATGTCGGTAACAAGATGAAACTAGGTATTTGGATACCGATGATCGAATCTTGGACATGTATTATATCATGAGACAAAGGGATTAAGTTACTAGCATTAAATGTTCTCACGATCACAGAAGTCATCGTTGAATGTGCAGGAGTCAGTATGGATCTCCAGGTCCCGCTTTTGATTATTGATCTGAGAGGAGTCTCAATCATGTCTGCATTATTCGCAAACCGTAGGGTGACACACTTAAGGGTTGCCGGACACCATTTTGGAGCACATATGTTTCAGACAAAAGAATTGCAAAGAGCAGGAATTGTTTCGATAGAACCGGAATTGTTTCGGGTGAAATTGCAGAAAGTGGTTCTGCATGTGATATTGAAATGTTGCAAGGGGTTATATGTGAATGTTTGTTAATTAAAGTAATTAACAAAATTCTGAATAAATTTAATAAAAGAGTTTTATTAAATGAGAGAGCATTAAACTTGGAAAATTTTAATGCATTTAAAGTAGGGACTTTAAAGGGGAATGTGAAGTGGCATTTTAATGTGGAGGGGTTACCACCACATGAATGGGGGAGGTGAGGAGTCACCTCCATGCGCCGGCCATGAAGAGGAGGGGCAACCCCCTCCTCCTATAAAAGGCCCCCCTCTTCCTCCTTCTTCCACACACCTCCTTGTGAAGGATCTCTCTCCCCCTCTAGAATTATTCCTCCATGGTCTCGGATTAGCGAGATACATGTTCCCGGTGGCATTTTTTCTGGAAGGAGTTGCTGCTTCCGCTGGATCGCTTGAGCGAGGAGGTGGAGGTTGTCTGGTGGCTTGAACGTGTTTGCGAGTGCGGATGCGCTGCTGAGTTGCGGTGCTCGGACTTCCTCACGATCTTGATATCGGTAAGTGTACGACTACATCAACCACGAGTTCCTACTCGTTAACAAAACTGCCCCGAGTCCTACTCGTTAACAAGAAATCCCGAGCTGGCCCTAAGTCTGATATCGAGTGCTACTATTGCAAGGGGACTGGCCATTGGAAGCGCAACTGCCCCAAGTATTTGGCGGACAAGAAGGCTGGCAAGGAAAACAAAGGTATATGTGATATGCATGTGGTTGATGTGTACTTGACTAGTACTCACAGTAGCACCTGGGTATTTGATACATGATCGGTTGCTAATATATGTAACTCGATTCAGGGGCTGCGGAACAAGCGACAGCTAGCAAGGGATGAGGTCAAGATGCGGGTCAGCAATGGATCAAGAGTTGATATGATTGCCGTCGAGATACTACCTCTCCATATGCCATCAGGATTAGTTATAAATCTGAATAATTGTTATTTGGTGCCTGCACTGAGCATGAACATTGTATCCGGATCGTGTTTGATGCAAAGTGGTTATTTCTTTTAAATCTGAAAACAATGGTTGTTCGATTTATAAGAATGATATCTTTTATGGTCATGCACCTGTGTTGAATGGTTTATTTCTATTGGATCTCGATAGTAGTATTACGCATATTCATAATGTTGATGCGAAAAGGATTAAACTTGATAGTGATATATCTGCATATATGTGGCACTACCGTCTAGGTCATATTGGCGTTAAACGCATGAAGAAACTACATTCTGATGGACTTTTGGAATCACTTGATTTTGAATCGTTTGATACATGTGAGCCGTGCCTTATGGGCAAGATGACTAGAACGCCGTTTTCCGGTTCAATGGAACGGGCAACAGATTTATTGGAAATCATACATACTGATGTGTGTGGACCAATGAGTGTGTCGGCGCGAGGTGGATATCGTTATTTTGTTACTTTCACGGATGATTTGAGTAGATACGGGTATATCTATTTGAGGAAACATAAGTTTGAAACCTTTGAAAAGTTCAAGGAATTTCAGAATGAAGTGGAAAATCATCGTAACAGAAAGATCCAATTTTTGTGGTCCGACCGTGGAGGAGAGCATCTTAGTTACGAGTTTAGCACACATATGAAAGACTGTGGAATAGTTTCACAACTCACGCCTGCCGGAACACCACAACGTAATGGTGTGTCGGAACGTCGTAATCGTACTTTACTGGATATGGTTCGATCTATGATGTCTCTGACTGACTTGCCACTGTCATTTTGGGGTTATGCACTAGAAACCACTGCATTCACTTTAAATCGGGCACCATCTAAATCCGTTGAAACGACACCGTATGAATTATGGTTTGGAAACAAACCTAAGCTGTCATTTCTTAAAGTTTGGGGATGCGATGTTTATGTGAAGAAACTTCAGCCGGATAAACTCGAACCCAAAGCGGAAAAATGCGTCTTCATAGGATACCCTAAGGAAATGATTGGGTATACCTTCTATCACAGATCCCAGGACAAGGTTTTTGTTGCCAAGAATGGATCCTTTCTTGAGAAGGAGTTTCTCGCGAAAGGTGTGAGTAGTCAGGAGGTAGAACTCGAAGAGGTTATTGAACCTTCTCTTCATGAAATGGCGAGTAGCACAGCACCGGAAGTTGTTTCGGAGTTGACTTCACCTAATGAAGAGAGAACTAATGATATTGATCACGAAACTCCGAAAGAGGACACTACCGAACCTCGCAGGTCAAGTAGGACACGTGCAGCTCCTGAACTATACGGCAATCCTGTTATGAATTTCATGATTGATGAAATAGATGACCCTGCGATGTATGAAGAATCGATGATGAGCCTAGATTCCAACAAATGGCTAGAAGCCATGAAATCCGAGATGGAATCCATGTACGAAAACCAGGTTTGGACCTTGGTGGACTTACCTCACGACCGAAAGGCCGTTGAGAATAAATGGATTTTCAAAAGGAAAACTGATGCTGATGGTAATGTGACCATCTATAAAGCTCGACTTGTCGCAAAGGGGTTTCGACAAATTCAAGGAGTTGACTACGATGAGACATTCTCTCCCGTAGAGATGCTTAAGTCGGTTAGGATTATGTTAGCAATTGTTGCATATTTCGATTATGAAATATGGCAGATGGATGTCAAAACTGCGTTCCTCAATGGTAATATTGAAGACGAGTTGTATATGATACAACCTAAGGGTTTTATCGATCCTAAGGATGCTGATAAGGTATGCAAACTTCAGCGATCCATCTATGGACTGAAGCAAGCATCCCGGAGTTGGAATCTCCGCTTTGATGAGGTGATCAAAGAGTTTGGATTTGTCCAAACTTATGGAGAGGCTTGTATTTACAAGAAAGTGGGTGGGAGCAATTTGGCATTTTTGATATTATATGTGGATGACATATTATTGATTGGAAATGATATAGATCTTTTAAATAGTGTTAAAAGTTATCTAAACAGCAAATTTTCGATGAAAGACCTTGGTGAAGCTTCATACATATTAGGCATTAAAATCTATAGAGATAGATCAAGACGCCTAACTGGGCTATCGCAGAGTACATATCTTGATAAGATATTAAAGAAGTTTAATATGGACGGAAGTAAGAAGGGGTTCTTACCTATGTTGCAAGGCAAGACATTGAGTAAGACTCAAAGTCCGGCTATGGCAGAAGAAAAGAGAGATAACGGATAAGATCCCCTATGCCTCGGCCATAGGCTCTATAATGTATGCCATGCTATGTACAAGACCAGATGTGGCACATGCTATTATTTTGATTAGTAGGTACCAATCTGATCCAAGTTCAGAACATTGGATAGCGGTCAAGAATATCCTTAAGTACTTGAGAAGAACTAGGGATATGTTCTTGTATACGGAGGTGAAGAAGAGCTAGTCGCTAAGTGTTATGTCGATGCTAGCTTTGACACCAATCCGGATGACTCTAAGTCTCAATCCGGATACGTATTTCTCTTGAACGGAGCAACAATTAGTTGGAGGAGTTCCAAACAACCTGTGGTGGCTAGATCAACAATGGAGGCGGAATATGTTGCTACTTCAGAAGCGGCGCAGGAAGCGGTTTGGATGAAGGAGTTCATAACGGAACTAGGTGTGGTTCCTAGTGCATTGGACCCAATGGTGATCTATTTTGACAACAATGGAGCCATAGCCAACGCCAAGGAACCGAGGTCTCACAAGAATTCCAAGCATATTAAGCGCCAGTTTCACTCCATCCACGAGTATGTCAATGATGGAGATATAAAGATTTGTAAAGTACACACGGACCTAAATGTAGCAGATCCATTGACTAAAGTTCTCCCTAGGGCAAAACATGATCAACACCATAACTCCATGGGTGTTAGATTTATCACTATGTGAACTAGATTATTGTCTCTAGTGCAAGTGGGAGACTGAAGGAATTCTGCCCTGAGAGGCAATAATAAAGTTGTTATTATGTATTCCTTGTATATGATAGATGTTTATTTTGCATGCTATAATTGTATTGATCGGAAACGTCAATACATGTGTGTTTAGTAAACAAAAAGGGTTCCTAGTTATGCCTCTCTTATAGACTAGCTTGTCGATTAATAAGATGATCAAGGTTTCCTGATCATGGACATTGGATGTTGTTAATAACAAGGTAACATCATTCGTGAAATGATGTGATGAACATTCATCCAAAGTATAGCATTATGATCAAGTCATTATGTTTATATTGCTATAACATCGTACGAAGGAATCTTTATCCTTAGACCATGGGATCATGTCAATTGCTAACACCGGAAGAGTATCTTGATAACATCAAACGTCACACCGTAACATGGTTACTATAAAGATGGGTTCAATTCTACGAAGGTGTTATATTAAGGCTCATGGATCAAGAGTGGAATTTTTCAATCCCGATGACGGATAGATATACTCTAGGCCTTCTCGGTGATATCACATTAAGATAGCTTGCAAGCAAGTGATGTGCTCACTAGAATGTTATATCATGGGAACAAGAAAAGAGTGCATGTCGGTAACAAGATCAAACTCGGTATTTGGATACTGATGATCGAATCTTGGACATGTATTATATCATGAGACAAAGGGATTAAGTTACTAGCATTAAAGGTTCTCACGATCACAGAAGTTATCGTTGAATGTGCAGGAGTTAGTATGGATCTCCAGGTCCCGCTTCTAATTATTGATCTGAGAGGAGTCTCAATCATGTCTGCATTATTCGCGAACCATAGGGTGACACACTTAAGGGTTACCGGACACCATTTTGGAGCGCATATGTTTCAGACGAAAGATTGCAAAGCGCAGGAATTGCTTCGATAGAAACCGGAATTGTTTCGAGTGAAATTGCAGAAAGTGGTTCTGCATGTGATATTGAAATGTTGCAAGGGGTTTTATGTGAATGTTTGTTAATTAAAGTAATTAACAAAATTCTGAATAAATTTAATAAAAGAGTTTTATTAAATGAGAGAGCATTAAACTTAGAGAATTTTAATGCATTTAAAGTGGAGACTTTAAAAGAGAATGTGAAGAGGCATTTTAATGTGGAGGGAGTTACCACCACATGAATGGGGATGTGAGGGGTCACCCCCCATGGGGCGCCGGCCATGGGGAGGGGTTACCCCCTCCTCCTATAAAAGGCCCCCCTCTTCCTCCTTCTTCCTCATACCTCCTCGTGAAGGATCACTCTCCCCCTCTAGAATTATTTCCCCATGGTCTGGGATTAGCGAGATACATGTTCCCGGTGGCATTTCATCTGGAAGGAGTTGCTGCTTCCGCTGCATCACTGGAGCGAGGAGGTGGAGGTTGTCCGGTGGCTTGAACGTGTGTGCGAGGACGGATGCGCTGCTGATTTGCGGCGCTCGGACTTCCACACGATCTTGAGATCGGCAAGTGTACGACTACATCAACCACGAGTTCCTAATCATTAACAAAACTCGTTGTATTCGAGGGTAAGTTCTCCATGGATGTATGTCCACCCGTTGCTCTGTATCTAGTAGATAGATCTTTGTGTATAGTTCTCATCATAGGAATTTTTTTGTTTTCTATGCTGCGGACCCAACATTATGACTATCCAAAGTCACCATAGCCTTGATGATCCTTTAGTTTTCAACTTGTAATATCACTTTATGCTTTGATCAATGATGTTTTGTCGCTCTGCATGATTATGGCCATTATTGCTCTCTTAGTTTGTCGCTCCCAGTCTTTTGCTAGCCTCCGTAACCAAGTATGAGTTCCACTCATGCATCCAACTCCTTAAACCAAGTTATTCCAAAGACTCCACCATACCTACCTATTAGCAATTGCTATTCCAAGTATATTCATGTTTTTATCTACCTTCCAAATTAAATTTGTTATGTGAAAACTAGTGATTAAAGCTCTCACGAACTTGATGGCACACTTTACTTTTCTTGCCCTTAATAATCTTGAACCATTGTGTCGTCTATGTTGTATATGCTTGCACTTATTTGTTGGGGATTAGCAGAACCATGTTGACATGGGGAATGCTTTCAACATTGCACTAGTACTTTGTACCTAGTTGATATCATGCTCTTTTTTCTATGGATGTCGTCGGTGTGAAATGAAAGGGGAGCTTGTAAGTCCATGGAGTTATGTATATGTGTTAGAGAAATGCCTAGGCTGCTGGTCTAATCCATGCTAACATGGTGGAAACCTGCAGCGTAACAATAATGAGTTGTGTATGAAGCATTCTTCTTATAAAAAAGTCCTATATTGAGAAAAAAGAGAAAAAAGAAAAAAAGAGATTATGAAAAGAGGAAAGAGAAAAAAAGCACCATATTCCCATGGTAAATAAGAAGATTGCTGAGATGCTCGTAGTCTGCTTGCCTTGTCATTTTGATATGGGGATTCTTCCGTATCATCGGGCAAGGGGTACCCCATTGGCGGTTCTCTATGATACACATGTACTTACAATGACAAGAACTTACCAGTGACTAAACTTGAGTAGCATGAGGAGCGGCCCTCGTATTCAAGGGACATGAGATTTCTAACTTATACTTCGTTAAGCATGTACACCATAGTTTGTTCACTTTAACCTTAATCACCTTCAAGATGCTTATGATAGGGGCAATGAGAGCTGAAAGCTATAAGTACCATAATTTTTGGAAGCTCTTTATGAGACTTGAATCCCTACTTCCTTCTCTGAAGGCCTTTCTTCCACTTATATATTGAGTCTCCACCTTCTACCTTTATGCACCTACTTTGAGAGCATAGTGGCCATTCTTAGTTCTATGTGCATTGTCCCAAGACTAGTTGATTGATGCATAACTTGATATTGCTTGTTTTAAACTATTTATATCTAGTCACTCTTATAAACTTTGAAGGTGTCCTATGTATTTATGTTTGCTACTCTATGAGGGACAAGCTGAATGCCATTATGCTATGTTTTCTTTATGTGAAACAAACAAACGTCTTGCAAAGCATTGTTATTCATGAATCTTTTGTTTGTGTCTTTTCATGTTGCAACATAGTTGCTATGTCTTATTGTTAGAACTTTATATTTCATGCTATGTTTAGAGTACCTTGATCCCAGCTTTGAATGTTTTACAAATACTTTGATCAAGCTTATGATGGTGCATGTCACCTCAAAAATTATTCTTTGTTTTTATCACTTACCTACTCGAGGATGAGCAAGAGTTAAGCTTGGGGATGTTGATACATTGCAAATGTATCTATAATTTTTGATGTTCCATGCTTGGTTTTATCTACTTTCTTATGTTTTGTTCCAACTTTGGAGTACTTTTCATAGACTTTCTTGGACTAACCTATTAACAAGATGCCACAGTGCCAGTTGCCTGTTTTCTGCTGTTTTTAGTTCCAGAAAGTCAGAAAATGAATATTCTCGGAATTGCACAGGACAAAAGCCAATATGCCTATTTTCCCGGAGACTCACGGAGCCAGAATACGAGACGGAGACGGGCCACAGGGTGGCCACACCACCCCATGGCACGGGTCCCCCCTGGCCGGCCACCGACCTTGCCTCCTTCGCCTATAAAGTCTGCCCGATGCAAAAACCCTAGACAGTCAATCAGAAATCCACGAAAAGTTCCACAGCGCCGCCGCCACCGAAGGGGAGATTCGAGGGACAGAAAGTCTTTGTTCCGGTACCCTGCCGGGACGGGGAAGTGCCCCCGGAGCCATCTCCATCGATCTCCACCACCATCTCCATCGCCATTGCTGATTCCCATGATGAGGAGGGAGTAGTTCTCTCTCGAGGCTAAGGGTTCTACCGGTAGCTATGTGTTCATCTCTCTCTCTCAATGCATGATCATATTGTGATCATGAGCTTGTAATCTGTAGATCTACCTTGCTACTCAAGTGCTTTAATAGATCTCTGTTCTCCCCATGTGGTTGAAAGTGACATCGTGCACACCATGGTGGCACTTAGGCTAGAGATTACAAATACTTGTTATGAGTTATATTTGGAGTTGGATGTATTTATGAAATTGTGGTGTTTGTTTGGAACCATCTAGTGCTCAAGGTGATAGTGTGGGGTTTTCTAGATGGGAAAGGCTTACTTTGAGGTGTGCTGTTATAGCCCTACCATCGATTAGAGTGTTCAACCGGAGAGTAGTTAAGAGTAGTATCATGAAGATAATATATTTATATGAGAGTGTTCACTAGTAAAAGTATGATCCCTAGGCCTTGTTTCTAAGCATTGAAACACCGTTTGCTACTAGATCTGTTACATGTTTGCTTGCTTCCATCTTTATTTCAGTTTTACTTTAGTCTTTTCCACGCCTTCAAGCTATTTTCTATCACTATTACCACTGATAATTATCCATACCACTTGTATTTCACTATCTCTTCGCCAAACTAGTGCACCTATACACCTGACAAGTGTATTGGGTGTGTTGGGGACACAAGAGACTTCTTGTATCTTGATTGCAGGATTGCTTGAGAGGGAATACCTTTGACCACCTCCTCCCTGAGGTCGATAAACCTTGGGTGATCAACTTAAGGGAAAACTTGCTGCTGTTCTACAAACCTCTGCACTTGGAGGCACAACAACTTTCTACAAGAATAGAAGTGCGTAGACATCACACTTCAACATTACTCCATCCTTACTCTTAGTAGATAATTTCTCATTAACTATTATTGATGCACCTATCAGTGTAGATACTACTAACTCCATCTATTAACCTCTTTAGCTTCATCTTGCAACTTCCTCCAAAGCTTACAAGACTATAGTTCTTCCTATATCATTTGTGATAACAATCCTCTAGAATGGATGTGGTACTATTCTCCACAATACAAGTTATTCTTGTATTACCTTGGTTAAGCTACTATGCCTCCAACTACTCCTACAACCATGTTATATACTTTACTATACTCTAGCTTGACTTCTCATGATTAAGCTAGATGATTCAGCTTGCTAGGCTTTACCTAATTTGGTATACCCACCACTCTTCTTCACACCTAGTCATCTATTCTCAAGTGACTTGAGAATAATGACCACCATCATCTTGACCATACAAAGCTTAGACTTCTAATTATTTTATCAAGATCTATACTCAACTAAGTAGTAAACTTGTATTAATCTCTCTCTAGACTTATCTTGTTAAGCAAGCTTACTCTAAGTCTATATCCACTTGTCCTAACAAGATTGTTATCTAATGTACTAATACCACTATCTTTCTTATAACTCCATAATTACTATCTAAACTCTTGGATTTAAACACTTCTTCTAGTTAACTCAGGAGTGAGTTAACTCCTCCAACATCAAGTGGTTTGATCTCCACTAAGGATCACATTCCATTGATGATGGTACACTCGGCCATATCTATTTCTTCCTTCAGATTAATTTACTTAAGGTATTTGGAAGGTCAACACAATAAGTTAGAGGCTATGAGTCAATAAGTTCTAGATCAAGAATTAATCACTTAATAGTGGGGATCCATTGACACTTGGACTTGGTCAAACAGGACACCTCTTAATATCATATTAAGAGTATATGCTGAATGGCCTTGGCTTGACTTTCCTCTGTACTCAATTTATAATAAGAGTAAATGTTTAAGAACTACCATGGTACCTATAATAAGAGTAACTATGGCAAACAAGTGTTTCAAGGTTTATTTATAGAGTTACTTTACTTAAGTTATGTACTTAACTTGATATACAGAACTTATGGTAGGTAATATCTTAATATCATTTTTAGAAGATTAACTATTCATCCTAGAGTTGTTGCTTGGAATACCATGTAATGATCTATAGGAGATCAAGTACTCCTTATTAAGTAGTGTGTTGTGACTTAGTTTTATTACATTTGATCTACCCTTAGATCAAATTATATTAACCAAAGATAAGGTTTTACGAAAGGTCCTATTGAAACTTATCTCAGTTAGCTTGATGATCTCCTTCAGTTCCACCAAGTTAAGAGAAGCTTCAATCTCTTTGACAAGTTTCATTTTAAAAGCGTGAAAATTATCTGGATTTTCTATGCATGAATGCAATGCACACACCTGTGTTCAGCTTATTTCTAAACTCTAATGCTGGGGTGTTATAGACTCTCCCCCTTAAAATAAACTTCGTCCCCGAAGTGCGTACTCTCTTGCATGTCGGAATGAGGTATTGATTGTGTCGATCACACCGTTTCTCAAATTCCATTGTGAACACCATTGGGAATAATTGGGGTGTCCTGAATCCAAATATTTCTTATAAATTCCTTTTAATTCTTGTCAGTATACCTAATCCTTACTAGTTTATCCTATGGTTTTGGTTACTACAATCTCTTGGAATATATTCTTACACTCCTATTTAGGATTGGTTGTGGACACATTTTATCCTTTCCAACACAGTTTTTCTACTACACTACACCGGTCTATTTTGGAATGCTCTCCTTACACTATAGGATAACTTACCAGTTGTTTCCCCCTTATAACTAGTCTACTCGGGTTAAGCAGTTATATCTACTTTGGTCATTCATCCAGACATACTCTAGAGAGTACTCTTATACAGATGATTTCTTATAACCTTATGAGGATAAGGCTTAATCTTATCATTGTTTAATACTTCTTTCCCAACTGCAGTTAGGAGGTTAAACAACAACACTTAAGTGTTTATTGTTTACTCTCCCCGTTGGGGTTTTATAATGGTCTCCAATCTACAAGTATAATACCCATTGGTTAAAGTATTGGTCTCTTTCTAGCTTATATCTTACCTATATAAGGTCTCACTTAGAATTTACGGTACACCCACATGGTAGTGGATCTTCATAATGAATCTTCCAACATCATTTATCGTACTTTTAACCTTTTGGACATTTTCGCTTTGTAAGACGGATTTCGCGAAGCGTCTGAAAGCCATTTCTCTTAAATTCTATACTCCTTAGGTCTATCTTAACTTAGGCCAAGTTTTATACTCTTAATATTATACGAAGATAACCTACTTCACTACATCGCTAGGATACCAGCTACGGATACCAGCTGCGGATCCTCCTCGGTGCATGAATTACCATACAGGTTTTGGACTTACTAATGGCATTCCCTCTAAACTGTCAGAGCTTGAATACCAGCTACGGTTTCCAAATTTCTCCTTTGCACTTATTCATGATATTTCCATGAACTTGGAACGACTATATTATTAGCTTCGAAACAACATCACCTACCTCGGTTGAATTTAATTCTTCTAATGTTGCTCCACCGTTTTTTCTATACTAGTATTCCTTATTACTGACTAGTATTAAGTTGGAATTGATCCCTCCTCCAAGATAGCTTCGATACACCTTATATGTAGCTTCTTTCTTTTTGCAAGTTTTCATCTTGGTCTTCGGAACTTGTCACTTCCTTACACGAATTCCCTTTCCTATCTAGGTCTATAACATCAAATAATCACTTGATGATGCACATGCATTTGCACATCAAGCCAAACTTCATGCATAGATCTAGTCAATCAAGAAAATCCAAGAAAAACCAAGAAAAATTTAAACATATACCATGTATTAAACATATGTCTTCGAAATCTTACAAATCCCAACCACAGCAAGACACTCCCCCTGTACACTACCTCCTTATATTACAAGGGATTTATTGCTCATGTGAGCATACTCTCACTTATTTCAGCAAGCCTCGAAGCACTAAAATACACATTACCCAATATGTACATTATTCAAGAACGCTACTACCGAAATTACGTCCATTCTTAATTTCTTCACTCACTTCTGGGCTTCCAGAGTTTTCGTCCACGATGACCCGAAGTTCGACGACTACCTTCCGGTGCATCAGAACATCTAGTAGGTGCGTAACCTTGAGTAGAGGTACCAAGAGTGAGATTAGTCATTGAGAAAGAACTATCAAACTCATTTCCTTCTTCAGCATTCTTCTTTCCTCCTCCGGGCACATCCTCAAAGTAAGAGGCATTCTTTGCTTTTTCCACAATCCAGTCATTCATATGGGTGTAGTAACTACCAGGACACTCTTCCAGCTCAATGGGAATATTATTACCCCCATATGGTCCATATGATTCTATAGGATTGTAACTGGTTTCTACTCCCTTGCCCAATTTATTGAGTGTAGCTCGTCCCATGACTTCATCATAGGACTGGCCTTCCCATTCGGTAGAATATCCAACGACATTATTGCGATTGGGTGCATTCCATATCCTTTGTTCCTCCTCGTATTTGTTCCATAGGTCTACCGGTTGCTGAGGTTTGACTAGGTAATATGCATAGACTTCAGAGTGTGGGTCATTAAACTCCATTTCTTCAAACACCTCTTCGGAAAATATTGGCTTTGAGTGCTTAGCTTCTCCAACAAACTTCTTTCTACGTGCCTTTGCCTTTGTAGGATCAGTGAAATCCTCAATGACAGTGTCCAACTCTTGAACTAGAACTTGATGAGTGTGATGAAACGTGTCCAGTAAAGACTTATAACGATCCATATACTCTATTGCCAGAGTAGGTTTGGTCCTTACCAGAGCAGAATGATCTAACTCTGGATCAGAACTAGGAGTTTCGTGAGGTATAGCAGTATAGGTAGTACCTTCCAGTGCCTTGGAATTCTATTCCCTTATCTTGGTTATGGCGGCGACTACCGCAATCTGATAGGCTGTTGCCATACATCTTGCTTCTCCCGATGGCATTTCTCCACGCACTCCCAACTTCTTGGGTAACATGATCAAGATACGGTACTTGGCCAATATCCGTCCATCATAGAAACTGTAAACCTTGACCAGAAGTTGAGATTCACAATCCAGACTCCATAGAAGTTGTCTTAGAGTGATTATCCAAGCATCTTTATAATCATCTAAGGTTTTGTTCAACACTTGAACATTCCGTGGTGGATACCTGGGTTCCATTCTTGTACTGTAGATAAGAAATTATCACCAGTCATCTCGAGTTAAAACTCATGGTACTCATTTAAAATTGCATAATAAAGAATCATCGCACTAGCAACATGACGAGATTATTCCCATTTGAATATTCATCATATCTCTATAGAAGTCTTTATGGTTGCTAACATCCTTCCTACAGGTTCTACCCATTTACTAGGTTTACCAACCTAAGGTCAAAGCATATGCTCTGATACCAGCTGCGGTGACCCAACATACCACTGCATGATGTAGTACACTATAGTCGTTGACATAACACCAATGAAACACCATTCACTAGTATTACATCCCTCAGAGTGGTAAACCAGAAACACAGCAGGTCCAACACATGACTATAAATTACAAGTCGACTCTTTACAAAAGATCCAAAGAACACTCTAGGTTAAAGAGAGAGAAAGAAACTTCTTACAAATAAGAACCAGAAATAATAACTCAGAAATATCTAGTAACTAAGACTAGTATCTAAACTACTTGGCTTGCCATTGCTGCTATTGCAATGCTCTATAGAAATAGGTTTTATGGCTAGAGAATTTACCCCTATCTAAACCAGCACTTTGTCTACACTTCAGTTGATGTATAAGTTGACTTTATTGAAGAACTTGAATTGTAGATGATGGTTTCTTGAGCAGAAATTGATGTTGACGTCGTCTTCAATGACTTAGAATCTATCAAGGGTTAAGAAGATACGGTTGAGTACGGGCGTACTCAGCAAGTTCACTAAAAAGGAGTGTATGATGCACTATCTCTACAGCCACAGACCATAGGTCGTAGGCAATGCAGGTTTTCATAAACATTTCTTTACAGATTGCTTTTATTCTGAAAACTATGTCCGACAGCCTTCACAGGTTGACCAGAACCTTCATGGGGTTCCTTTCCTACCACGTTTGTAGCTCCTACCCGGAACAGGGAGTAACATGTCACAATTCTTACACTCTGCAGAGGTGCGTTGCTTTACCCATGAGAGACCAACTCCTTGTTGCACAACTGGGCGATCTTTCCCGTCCACAATTCCTTGATGTGGGCCTAGTAGGTGATCCAAGCCAATCACTGCCCTCTCGGCGACCCCATATGTCCGCACGATCCTCCAGGGCTGACTACACCTCTGTTAAGCCTCCAACTAGGGCAAGCTATAACCCTGGTGAGTTCCCGAAGACTCTATGAGTTGGTGATGCCCCTGGAAAGCTCCATTAAAGGTCTGACTATACCTCCGGCAGCCACTCATAAATAATCTAGATACCAAAATTGTGGGGCCTAAGGGTGCCCACACATATGTTGGATCCATCCTAGGAATCTCAACATCACGATAAGGTCATCTTGCCACCATATGAAAGGAAGAAGATACAGCTGACTTCTCTGTCCCATACCAAATCTCATGGTTAACGTGTAATATACGGTGCTAGAATCAGTGGAGACATTGCTTGTTAAGTCCTAGATATTATGTTCCTTTACCACTAAAACTATATCAAAAGATTATTACCATCTGGTAAATAATCCATAATTATATTATTGTGAAAATAGTATTTTCTGACCTTTTTGAAATGCAGTTGATGACAACATTTGAGTAACAAGCATTTGATAGAAAATAATCAAAGGACATGAGCAAGTTCTGAACTTGCCTTTTGGGATTGCAAGATTATGCACTCATGGTCTTCAAGACAATCGAAAATCTAGATTTTTAAAGTAGCATCATTGGTCTGGTAAGGACTAATGTTTTAAAGAATCAAGATGCAAAGATGCATAAATAGTGTAATGCAATTGGATAATCTCGAATTCCCGGACTAATTGTATCTAATCTAGGGTTTTGAAACTGGTAATGAGTTTTAGGACTGTGTTGCACTTTTATATCTGAAGGGAATATGCCCGAGAGGCAATAATAAAGTGGTTATTATCTTATTCCATGTTTATGATAAATATTTATTTTGCATGCTATAATTGTATTGATCGGAAACATCAATACATGTGTTTAATAAACAAAAAGGGTTCCTAGTTATGCCTCTCTTTTAGACTAGCTCGTTGATTAACAAGATGATCAAGGTTTCCTGATCATGGACATTGGATGTTGTTAATAACGAGGTCACAACATTGGTGGAATGATGTGCTGAACATTTATCTGAAGTATAGCATTACAATCAAAGTCATTATGTTTATATTGCTATAACATCATACGAAGTAATCTTTATCCTTAGACCATGAGATCATGTTAATTGCTAACACCGGAAGAGTATCTTGATAACATCAAACGTCACACTGTAATAACAGGGTGACTATAAAGATGGGTTCAGTGCTACGAAGGTGTTATGTTGAGGCTCATGGATCAAGAGTGGAATTTTTCAATCCCGATGACGGATAGATATACTCTGGGCCCTCTCGGTGATATCACATTAAGATAGCTTGCAAGCAAGTGATGTGATCACTAGAATGTTATATCACGGGAACGAGAAAAGAGTGCATGTCGGCAACGAGATCAAACTAGGTATGGAGATACCGATGATCGAATCTCGGACATGTAATATATCGCGAGACAAAGGGATTTAGTTACTAGTGTTAGAGGTTCTCACAATCACATAAGTCATCGTTGAATGTCTAGGAGTCAGTATGGATCTCCAGGTCACGCTTCTGATTATTGATCTGAGAGGGGTCTCGATCATGTCTGCATTATTCACGAACCGTAGGGTGACACACTTAAGGGATACCGACACCATTTGGAGCAAATATGTTTTAGATAAATATTTAAGAAAGCGCTGGAATTATTTCAATAGACACCGAAACTGTTTCAGGTGAAATTGCTGAAATTGGTTCTACATGTAATATTGAAATGTTGCAGGGGGTTTTATGTGAATGTTTGTTAATTAAAGTAATTAACAAAATTCTGAATAAAAATAATAAAAGAGTTTTATTAAATGAGAGAGCATTAAATTTGGAGAAATTTAATGCATTTAAAGTGGAGAATTTAAAAGGGAATGTGAAGAGGCATTTTAATGTGGAGGGGTTACCACCACATGAATGAAGGAGGTGAAGAGACACCTCCTCCATGCGCCGGCCATGTAGGAGGAGCACCCCCTCCTCCTATAAAAGGCCACCCTCTCCTCACTTCTCACACACACCTCCTTATGAAGGATCTCTCTCCCCCTCTAGTATTATTCCCCCATGGTCTCGGATTAGCGTGATACATGTTCCCAGTGGCTTTATCTGGAAAGGAGTTGCTGCTTCCGCTGCTTTGCTGGAGCGAGGGACGGATGTTGTCGGGGTACCGGACGTGTGTGTGATCACGGATGCACCACTGCTTTGCGGTGCTGGACATGGTGCTGCTAGAGCTAGATCTGATGGACGTGCTAGAGCCGGACCTGTTGGACTTCCTCAAGATCTTGAGATCGGCAAGTGTACGACTACATCAACCACGAGTTCCTACTCGTTAACAAAGCTTGTTGTCTACGAGGGTAAGTTCTCGTTGGATGTATGTCCACCCATTGCTTTGTACCTAGTAGATAGATCTTGGCGTGTAGTTCACACCGTAGGAAATTTTTTGTTTTCTATGCTGCGGACCCAATAGTGGTATCAGAGCCTGATCTATGCGTAGGTGCTTTGCACGGGTAGTACACATATGTTTATATGTGGGCGATGATGATCATGTTATTGCATCTTTTATGTATTTTTGGTATTGGTGGCATAGTGGGATGAAGCGGCCCGGACCAACCTTACATATCATCGTACATGAGACCGGTTCCACGACTGACATGCAACTAGTTTTGCATAAGTGGCTGGCAGGTGTCTGTCTCTCCTACTATAGTCAATATCTGATTTACAACGAGTTGCTAATAACTTGGTTAACCTCGTTGTGGTTCATGTTCGTAGGTAAGAACGGTTCTATCTCTGAAAGCCCTAAGCCACATAAAACTTGCAATTGATAAATTAGAGGTGTCTAGTTTAGATCGTTGCTGGGCTAGTGTCTTGATATGGTATTGTTGTAGTCAGATGTATGATAGATACTCTTACAACACACTCAACGTGTAAGTTCCATAGACCTTGGCCTTACACACAAAGGAATGATAGAGATCGTACCACGATGCAAATGATAGAGATCAAATGCATGGACCATATCATCTCACTTTACACATTAGATGTTAGCATCTTATACTGCTAGTTTGGCGATTTTTGTACCATTGTAAGATGATCCCTCATTTAGATATCAAGATAAAAATGTGTTCTTCCTTAAGTATGCACCGTTTTATGGATCGTGTTTCGAGACATCACGTGATGATCGGGTGTACTCGACTCTACGCTTTCATACAAACGGGTGTAAGACAGTTTTACACATGCGAGTACTAAGGTTCTTACTTGGCGAGCCTAGCATGTACAGACATGGCCTCGGAACACTGACCGAAAGGTTAAGCATGAGTCATATAGTTGATATGATGCCCATATAGATGCTCGCCTTTGAAGCTACATTAACTCACGTGATGATCGGACTTGGTGTAGTGGATTTGGTTCATGTAATCACCAAAAAGACACGAGGGATGTCGGTTTTGAGTGGGAGTTCATTTCTAATTTGGATTAGTCGAACCAAATTTGTCATAAATTAAATCAAAGTGAATTTTCATAGTTTGTTGTAGTCATTGGCATTCGTTTTCTACCTTATGCTTAGTTTTTATTTGAGATAATAGAACTATAGAATTCTGGATATTTACTTTACGAACTGGTATCGTATTGTTTTGTATGTCAATTTAAAGTTTATAAGTCCTATTGCAAACTTTTAGCAAACTCTATTTACTCCATGAAGTTTAATAAGTAGTATTAAATCAAGAGTAAGAATTCCAATGTTAGTATCTAAAGTATCATGTTTGCCTCCATGATTATTGATATTCAAAAGTTGTTTTAATATCAAGATTATATTGGAGCTGAAAATTGTTTTAGAAACCATCATGTGTGAAAGATATTGTGATATCTGAAACAATGTTTTTGGTTGCATTATGATAGAGTATAATTTAGCAAAATACATGTTCTCATATTGTATGAGAATTTGTGAAGGTTGGAGATGCTAGGCATCCGAATCTACCAAAAAGGTTTTGGGAACTGATATTATACTCGTGATTCTTCCTTATAGGCTATAGTAGCTTGATCATGAAAGTTTTCATGATAAGGATGAATAGAAGATGTAAGTAAAATGTTTACTACACTAATAGATTACTAAAGAATGGATTTTTGAAAGAATGCCAAAACATTTGATGATGGTGATCCATTTCAAAGTGCAAGTCCAAAGGTATTAGTATTTGACTATATACAAGCTTTGTACCATGTGTCATGTTGATGACACCACTATTGATGTTGATAGATTCTTTTAAAAGAAAAGGAATTGCTGAAAGAGAATCTATAAAATTTTGGCAGAAAATAAAAGGTTGGAGATGTCCAACTTGGGTATATAAAATATATACATGTTATGGTTGTATTCCTTGCTTATTAAACAATGTGGTTCTTAGGTATTGGATACCGGGATTGGATACCGAATTGGTTGGTATGAAGTGTCATACAGGACAACGCAATTCATGAACTGTAATGGCCTAAGTAACTAGCAAGAGAATAAGTGATGATGATCATCGAAAACAAATAAAGTGTTATTGTGCTTTTTCGTTGTCGTCAAACCTAGCCTTCAAGATTTGTTTTAATAATTGTTATTTTGTTCTGGTATTATGAGAACAATGGTTGTTCAAATAATTACCGTATTCCATAAAGGATGGATGAACTTTTACAAGTCTAGTGGGAGAAATCACATCCATAAACACTATTGCTAAAATGTCGCAAGACAAATGATTGAAAGATCACTTATGAAGTGACATCGCTGTTTAAATTATATTGGAAATAAAACATGAAGAAACTCCATGTTGATGGATTTTTGGAGTCTTTGATTTTGATCAATTGACGCATGTGAGACTTTCCTCGAGATAATTGAAACTCCGTCCATAGGCCAGAGAGGAACGGATGACTAGATTATTGGAAATTGTGCATGCTGATGTGCATGGTCTATTATGTGTAGCCATATGCGATGGATCTTTTTGCTTCATATGCTTTCTTTGAAAATTTGAGTGAATATATCTGTATATTTACTTAATAAGGAAGAAGTATGAAACATTTGAAAGGTGTTCAAAGACTTTCAAGATGAAGTGAAAAATCATTGTAACAAGAAAATAAAGAGTTTATGATTCGATCATAAAGGAATATATTTGAGTTACATGTTTAGCAAAACACCTAAGATTTGAGGAATTGTTCCATGAATTTGGATTTCTCGGTAAACCATAGGAGTATGGCATATTCGAGAGATGAAATCAAACCATGTTTGACATGGTAAGATCAAGGGTGTCATTTATAAAACTGCCATTATATTTTAAGAATTGAAGCTTTAGAGACTACCGCTTTTACACTAAAAAGAGCACCATCGTGATCCGTTGAAATGACACCATATGAGTTATGGTTTGGGATAAAACCCGAATTGTCTTTTCTTTAATTTTGGTATGCTATGCATAAGTAAAATGTTTACAACCAAATTCGGATAAGCACATCTTTGTAGGTTATCCCAAAGAATTTGTTGGGAATTTCTCCATAACACCAAGGACAAAAGAGTTTGTCACTTGGAACGTCAAGTTTCTTGAGAAGGAATTTTTCACGAAAAGTTAAGTGTGAGGACAATAAAACTTTGATAAGGTTGTTGAACCTTAGCTATATGTGCTAAGTAGCGCAGCGCCGGAAAGTGTCCCGGTGGTGGCCACAATGCTCATGGATCTCGTGATTACAAAAGGTGTGATCTCGGAGATTAGAGTTCCTATAGAACCGTGTGGGTCGGTAAGAATCAAATAGTAAGATTTGATAAGCAAGTCGTTATTGTTTTGACAATAATGAACCGACTGCATGCAAAGAAGCGATGATGGGCCCTGACTCCATAAAATGACTAGAAGTCATAGAATCCGTGATAGTATCCATACACGAGAAATCAAGTTTCTGAACTTGGAAGACCCTCCGGAAAGGCATGAAGCCTATCGGTCGTGTTTGGATCTATAAAGAAATAAGACATGGATGTTTAACATCTATGAAATAGTCGACACGTTAGAAAGAAGTTTACGACAATGATCAAGGAGTTGACTATGACAAGATTTGATCTTTCATAGCGATATATAGTCTTGACGGATTAATGTAGCAACCACTACATATAATTTGGTATATGGTAGTTGAATAAATAAAACAAGGCTCTTCTAATAGAACGGTAACCTAGGACATGTACATGACATGGTCCGAAGGGTTTTGTTAATTCAAAGGGTGCTAAAAGGGCATGTAAACTTCAATAGTTGGAGTAAGCATAACGGAGTTGGAATCTTCACCATGATGAAACTGTTAAAAGAGTTTAAATTCATCGGAGATGATGAAGATGCTTGCATTTGCAAGAAATTAAGTGGGAGTGCTAAGACATATTTCTAATACATTATGTAGAGGACATATTGTTGATTGGAAATGATGTATCTTGTATTGACACAAGTTAAGAATTTCATTAAAATAAGATTTCAATGAAAGACTTGGGCAAACCCGGAATAATTGGCATCAATATCTATATGGATAGATTAAGGTGCAAATATGGTTATGCCAGACATACATATATGAGATATTGAAAGGGTTCAATATGGAAACAACAAGAAAGGTTCTTGCTGCATGGAAAGGATTGTATCAAAATTCAAGTGTTTCAACACTTGGTGAGTAAAATCACGTGAAGATTTTGATCGATTATACCATGATATGTATATATCCAGAATGTCCTATGCTCTAAATGTTATGAGCATATACCAGAATGATTCATAAGATGATCATTGGACGATAGTAAAGATATTCTTATGAGCTTTGGAAGAACTAAGAATATATCATGTATAAGTGACAAATAGTTAAAGGTAGTTCATTGTAAAGTGTTACATTGATACTAGGTTTTGTCACAAGATACAAATTAAATTTATCTCAATTTAGACTATGGGTGGCACAATGTAATGGAAAGGATGTTCCATGATGGATTTGGATGAGTTCCAAAGTTCAGACATTGTGACGGATACTACAACAAAAGGCTAAGTATATAACTGCTATAGTAGCAGCAAAGGAGGGCATTTGTGTTAAGTAGTTTGTTATCAAAGTAGGTGTGGTTCAAAGTGGGCTAATACTATGAAGATATATTGTGTGACAATAATATCAACATATTTTTAGCCGAACGAACTAAAGGTCTCACGAAAGGACCAAATTTATACAATGCCATCTCATTTGAGAATGAGTGATGCGTAGAGACGCAAAGACATGCAAATACACACGGACCTGAAACTGTCAGATCTGGAAATTATGTTAACCACTAGCAATAGCGTATATGCAACAACAGAAAGCCATAGGTATTCAATACGCAGAGTTTTTCAAACTAGATTATTGACTCTAGTGCAAGTGGGAGACTGAAGGGAATATGCCCGAGAGGCAATAATAAAGTGGTTATTATCTTATTCCATGTTTATGATAAATGTTTATTTTGCATGCTATAATTGTATTGATTGGAAACGTCAATACATGTGTGTTTAATAAACAAAAAGGGTTCCTAGTTATGCCTCTCTTATAGACTAGCTCGCTGATTAACAAGATGATCAAGATTTCCTGATCATGGACATTGGATGTTGTTAATAATGAGGTCACAACATTTGTGGAATGATGTGATGAACATTCATCCAAAGTATAGCATTACGATCAAATTCATTATGTTTATATTGCTATAACATCATACGAAGTAATCTTTATCCTTAGACCATGAGATCATGTTAATTGCTAACACCGGAAGAGTATCTTGATAACATCAAACGTCACAACGGAACAGGGTGACTATAAAGATGGGTTCAGTGCTATGAAGGTGTTATGTTGAGGCTCATGGATCAAGAGTGGAATTTGTCAATCCCGATGACGGATAGATATACTCTGGGCCCTCTTGGTGATATCACATTAAGATAGTTTGCAAGCAAGTGATGTGATCACTAGAATGTTATATCACGGGAACAAGAAAAGAGTGCAGGTCGGCAACGAAATCAAACAAGGTATGGAGATACCGATGATCGAATCTCGGACATGTAATATATCGCGAGACAAAGGGATTTAGTTACTAGCGTTAGAGGTTCTCACGATCACATAAGTCATCGTTGAATGTCTAGGAGTCAGTATGGATCTCCAGGTCCCGCTTCTGATTATTGATCTGAGAGGGGTCTCGATCAAGTCTGCATTATTCGTGAACCGTAGGGTGACACACTTAAGGGATACCGACACCATTTGGAGCAAATATGTTTCAAATAAAGATTTAAGAAAGCGCTGGAATTATTTCAATAGACACCGAAACTGTTTCGGGTGAAATTGCTGAAATTGGTTCTGCATGTAATATTGAAATGTTGCACGGGGTTTTATGTGAATGTTTGTTAATTAAAGTAATTAAAAAATTCTGAATAAAAATAATAAAAGAGTTTTATTAAATGAGAGAGTATTAAATTTGGAGAAATTTAATGCATTTAAAGTAGAGACTTTAAAAGGGAATGTGAAGAGGCATTTTAATATGGAGGGGTTACCACCACATGAATGGAGGAGGTGAAGAGACACCTCCTCCATGCGCCGGCCATGAAGGAGGGGCACCCCCCTCCTCCTATAAAAGGCCACCCTCTCCTTACTTCTCACACACACCTCCTTGTGAAGGATCTCTCTCCCCTCTAGTATTATTCCCCCATGGTCTCGGATTAGCGAGATACATGTTCCCGGTGGCTTTATCTGGAAAGGAGTTCCTGCTTCCGCTGCTTTGCTGGAGCGAGGGACGGAGGTTGTCGGGTTATCGGACGTGTGTGCGATCACGGATGCACCGCTGCTTTGCGGTGCTAAACTTGGTGCTGCTAGAGCTGGATCTAATGGACGTGCTGGAGCCGGACCTGCTGGACTTCCTCACGATCTTGAGATCGGCAAGTGTACGACTACATCAACCACGAGTTCCTACTCGTTAACAAAGCTCGTTGTCTACGAGGGTAAGTTCTCGTTGGATGTATGTCCACCTGTTGCTTTGTACCTAGTAGATAGATCTTGATGTGTAGTTCACACCATAGGAAATTTTTTGTTTTCTATGATGCGGACCCAACAATATCAGTTTTACACTTGTGCTTCTTATCAAGGCTATGCGAATGTGCGATACGATAAGTAAATACAACGAGTATCATACAATACTAAATAATTTAAATGGTTATGGTTTCTAAATGATTCTGTAAACAAGGTTATTAATAGTTAGAGCTTTTAAAGAAGTGTTTAAGGATTATTTTGAATGTTTCTTAAAGGAATAACTTTTGAGGAAAATATTAATTTACAAAGTAAAATAATTCAAACATAAAGGTGAACGTTAAAGTTCTTTTATTAGCTAAGATTATTAAACATGAAATTATTACTACATTAAGTAATCATAGGACATGTGGTGTTTTATTAAAGTTAGAGAGGGATAGGAGTACTTTCTTGATACAGGAGTATTACTTATTTCTATAAATATGGACATAGTATCATGTTTAGTATTTATAGACTTTCCTTAACCTTGAAAGTGGATTTCCAAACTTGTAAAAGAATTATTACTCAAATCTTGATGATTTTATAATTAATAAAATATCTTGGAGAGTACAACTTACTTAATTGTAAATGGTAGTTTAACAAGTATAACTTAAAATGGTTAGCCTTATATTGGCTTCAATTAAACATTATTTGAACTTGTTAATACAATTTTAGACTCTAAACAAATAATGGTAGAAACAATAGTAAAGGTTTAGATATTTTTAATGAATTAAAACAAAAGAAAAGAGTTTAAATAGGATTTAGTAGACCTTTTCCATTTATTTTATTTCAAGAGTAAGATTTGACATTTTTTCTAGGTATAATTTATTGTTGTGATCACTTTGGTATATCATAAGTATTTTTGTGATTTTTAAATAATAAGTTGTGATTTTTATAAGTTTTACCATTTAATAAATACTTAATATGTAATAAATAGTATTTAAGTGGTAGAAAAATATATAAAACAAACTTAAAAGTCTTTATTTTGTTTTTCTAAGATTTTTGATATTTTATACTTATTTTTATGAATTTTAAGTAATAGAATCTATTATTAAGATTTTTCTCTAATGGATTATTTAGTAATAATTACTAATGATTTTATTTAAGTGGTAAAATATTTATAATAATAGGTTTATATTATAGATTTTATTTTTCTGAACATTTTGATATATTATATATATTTTTCGGAATTGTAAAATAAAAGATATTGAATTTAGAAGGTTTAATCCTTTTTATGAAATTTCTGGAAAAGATTTATAATCAGATTTATTCTTTTTAACCTATTTCCTAAACAAGAAGTACTTTTTATACTGAGATTGTTTCTACCCTAAGGCACTGACCCGTGGGCCAGTGGCCACGTTGGTAGCCACGCAGACAAAGACCAAGTCAAACCGAACTGGCGGGACCGAGTGACATTAGCGTGACGACAAGATGATGTCAGCGATGGCCGGAGCTCACTGTCGAGCACAGATCGGTCGATCTGGAGCTCGCGGGGTGAATCTACGGGTGCTACGTGATAGAGCAGAGCAAGGCGGACCTGGGAGTGGTGTCGCCGCTCTGTTTTGGTCACCGGAGGTACTCCAGCGACCCACTGCTACGGCGGCCGATGATGACAGACGACGTGGTGACGCTCTAGGGCAAAAATAAGAGATTGAAAAGGTGCTTGAGCACCGTTGGCTCACCAGGATGCTGATGGGATGGTTAGCGAGACGAGGCGAAGTCAGGTGATGCCAGAATCGACGATCATGGCGGTGACGGCCGACGAACTCTCGAACTCGATTCCACACCCCACGGAGCACGCCTGATTACGGGGCCTGTCGGAGATGAACAAGAAGACGATGATGGTTCCAACAGTGGCTATGGCTAAGCAGGAGGTGGTCGGAGATGGCCGGAATGATGAACTCCGACGAGCTAGGGTTTTGGGTTCTCCTCTCTGGAGCGGATAAGAACGAGAAGAAAGAGAAATGGGGATGAGGACGAGGAAGGACGTCGTGGTGGCGGTCTTATCCCTGCGGAAGTGTCAACATCAGTGCGAATCTTGGCGCGACGATGGTGGACGGCATCGGCTCCTCCACCGAGCTGCTTCCAGCTAGAGAAGGAAGACGACGATGAACCTTTTGCGGAAAACCCCCTGGCAGCGTTTAGATCTCAACCCGCGGTCCATTCCCGGTCCCACTTGTGAGCCAAAGAGAAGAGGTGAGATGGGCTGGTGTTGGCTGCTATTGGGCCAGTGAGCAGTAGATAGGTCGAGATGAAATGGGCCTCGAGCCAGGTTTGCTTTATTAAGTTTTTTTTCTGTTTCTACTTGTTTTCTTTATTTGTTTTCATTTCTGTTGTAGAATACTTCTTTGAATTAGAATTCTTTTCATGTTTCAAACATGCAACATTCTTTGAATCAACAAGGATTCTTCTTGGACTAATGGAACAAGTTGTTTTCACATTATTGTTTGGTATTATCATTCATTTTGATTAAATCAAGGATTATTTACTTTAGAGAATATGAAGAGGAATTAGGATTTTAGATATTTGTTTCTTATAATAAAATCTCATAGAAATAGTTTGTATTTCCACTCAAAGTATTGTAATAGTAGTGGTTTAAGATGAATATCTCTATGTACAAAATCTTATTCCGATTTATCTAAATATATATTATAAAGGATTAATCTTTGTGGTTCCTAATATGATGATTTGATTTTCATGGTCCTCCATATTTAGTGATTGGTATCACAGGGGGTTCTCTCTGATTGGTGATTTCATCAAATCTAATTCTACTTTATTTGTTGAGTTTGAAATTACCACAGAACAGTTTCTTAGTGTGATATTGATGGTTCTATGAAACTGGATCCTTATTAAGGTTTATGTCAATCAAATGGACAATGCTTTCTTCCATAAACACTCATCTGTTCTCTAATTTTTTCTTGGAAACTTTATTGCCCAAGAGGTATTGTTAAATGATTATCTGGGAATATGAAATGGTTTCACTATCCATTTGATTCTATGATTTTTAATTAATGAAGTAGATATGTGCTTTGTCATACGTCCTTGTATAGCTAGCTAAAGATCTCTAAATAATCCTATCCTCAATACTTCACTAAACTTATTTTGAGATAGAGAATTCCTGTCCTAAATATACTTTATATATCATTCTTATTTTATTCTCAAAGATCATACCTTCTTAATAAGACAATCATCTGACTCCACCATATCCATCATCACATGAGGACATGGTCATGCCACTTCAACATTACTCCATCCTTACTCTTAGTTGATAATTTCTCATTACACATGAGGACATGGCCATGCCACTTCAACATTACTTCATCCTTACTCTTAGTAGATAATTTATCATTAACTATCATTGATGCACCTATCAATGTAGCTACTACTAACTTCATCTATTAACCTCCTTAACTTCATCTTGAAACTTCCTCCAAAGATTACAAGATTATAGTTCTTCCTATATCATTTGTGATAACAATCATCTAGAATGGATATGGTACTATTCTTCACAATACAAGTTATTCTTGTATTACCTTGGTTAAGCTACTATGCCTCCAACTACTCCTACAACCATGTTATATACTTTACCATACTCTAGCTTGACTTCTCATGATTAAGCTAGATGATTCAGCTTGCTAGGCATTACCTAATTTGTTATACCCACCACTCTTCTTCACACCTAGTCATCTGTTCTCAAGTGACTTGAGAATAATGACCACCATCATCTTGACCATACAAAGCTTAGACTTCTAATTATTTTATCAAGATCTATACTCAACTAAGTAGTAAACTTGTATTAATCTCTTTATCTACGTATCTTGTTAAGCAAGCTTACTCTAAGTCTATATCCACTTGTCCTAACAAGATTGTTATCTAATGTGCTAATACGACTATCTTTCTCATAGCTCCGTAATTACTATCTAAACTCTTGAATTTAAACACTTCTTCTAGTTAACTCAGGAGTGAGTTAACTCCTCCAACATCAAGTGGTTTGATCTCCACTAAGGATCACATTCCATTGATGATGGTACACTCGACCATATCCATTTCTTCCTTCAGATTAATTTACTTAAGGTATTTTAAAGGTCAACACAATAAGTTAGAGGCTATGAGTCAATAAGTTCTAGATCAAGAATTAATCACTTAATAGTGAGGATCCATTGACACTAGGACTTGGTCAAATAGGAATGTCACCTCTTAATATCATATTAAGAGTATATGCTGAATGGCCTTGGCTTGACTTTCCTTTCTACTCAATTTATAATAAGAGTAAATGTTTAAGAACTACCATGGTACCTATAATAAGAGTAACTATGGCAAACAAGTGTTTCAATATTTATTTATAGAGTTACTTTACTTAATTTATGTACTTAACTTGATATACAGAACTTATGGTAGGTAATATCTTAATATCATTTTTAGAAGATTAACTATTCATCCTAGAGTTGTTGCTTGGAATACCATGTAATGATCTCTAGGAGATCAAGTACTCCTTATTAAGTAGTGTATTGTGACTTAGTTTTATTACATTTGATCTACCCTTAGATCAAATTATATTAAGCAAATATAAGGTTTTAGCAAAGGTCCTATTGAAACTTATCGCAGTTAGCTTGATAATCTACTTTAGTTCCACCAAGTTAAGAGAAGCTTTAATCTCTTTGACAAGTTTCATTTTAAAAGCGCAAAAATTATCCAGATTTTCTATACATGAATACAACGCACACACCTGTGTTCAACTTATTTCTAAACTCTAATGCTGGGGTGTTACATTTCCTGCCTTTTCCCGCTATAAACCAGGGCGGTCGCCATTGCAATCCACAGATCCACACCTCTCTTTCTCACCATGGACATCCCACACTGGGCCTTTCTCACCCTCAGGGAGACATAGGTGCTATGCACCTCCAGCTACCCATGTCCACCGGGCTCCCGGCTGCCCCCCGACTGGGCGCTAAGCGCCGAACGGGTGCCTGTCCCTCCTGTGCCTCGTGGTTCCACCCGCCGAGTGGCCATCACGAGCCACTACTACCTCAAGCTCACGTCAGAGCAGCGGATGGATCCCAATTGGTGCCCCGACAACACCGCGATCTGGACTACCTTCTTCGCCAATCGGCGGGAAAGAGAGCTCGCCAGGTACGAGGGCGATGGTGGTCGAACCGGACACTCGCCAGTGTGATGCGCCACATCGCCGAAGGAGATCACCCTCGCCTGTGGTACCCGTATTTTCAGCCTCCGCGGAGGCCTAGCAGAGGCGGCTGTAGCGCCCATGTCGCTAGTCAGGGCACACCATGTCCGGGTGGCCAGCCTCCGAGGTTGGAGCGGCAGGTACCACCGGAGTACGCTATGGTAGCGCGCCAGCTTGGGCGCACCGAAGACCCAGAGGAGTTTCCAGGCCAGTGTGCGGCCATGCGTGCCTCTTTGGATTACGCCGAGGATGGCACGGTAGGCTACTGCAACAATTGTGACCGCCGGTCTATGCTGATAGACGGCCTTCGCTACCCACATCAAACCATAGAAGGACTCAAGTTCCAGCCGTGTGCGCCAAGCGACGATGATGACGACGAGGACGCTGAGGACCCTGAAGCTGTGTACTACAGGCCTATACATGATTACGACTAGTTTTAGTTTATCGTGTAATAAATAAATCATCGAATAAATATTTCCGTACTGTTTTATGGACGTACGATTGGGAGCCGCGCCCCCTCCCAAAATCGTGAACCAATCCGGCGCCCTCCCTTACGGGCCAAAATCGGGCCATGCCGAACGCCGTACGGGGGGACGAGTGGAGATGCTCTAAGACCTCAAATGCTATTTTCATTTTTTATACGGGTGTTTTTTTAGGATTTGTTCTACTTGATACTTTTGCTTTTTTCGTAAAAAATGTAAGTTTCAGGATTAACCAAATAATTTTTGATAATTTTGGATGGTAAAATAGTGATTTAGGAAATAGAGAAACGGTCGACAAACTTAGATAGTAACATATTTTCCTCGGCCTTCAAAGTTGAGAGCTGAGCCAACGCTGCGACTGTGACAACTGCTCAGTCGAGTTGATATGGGCACTTTTATAGACGGAAGGCTTGAAATGAGCCCGACTTTGCATTAACGAAGCTATCAACCGGCTAAGAGTTACACCACACTTATAACTGCTGGGGTACCAGCAATGCAGAAAAGCACGAGAACGAAAAACAACAGAAGAATACAACAGAAGGCAGGCCAAAGCTTGCGCCGAGTTGAGCTAGTAGTCTTCTGTTGCGCCGATGTGACACCGACCAAGTCCAATCCAACACACCTCCACCACACCGACACTGCTGGCTAGGGGAACTCAACAAACTGTCAGCACACCTAGCAGGGATTGAGAATCCCAAGGAGGAGAGGGGTCTTGCGGCGACGCCTCGAAGAAGGTGAATGACACAGGCGAGCGCCATCGTCGCCGGCAGAGACCAAGGTCCTGCAAGGCTTTCGCCTAGACCCCAATCCACCACCCCTAGAACACAGCCAAGTCACGAACCAACACCAACCACATGCCTTGGGGAGAGATCACCGGCAACATCAGTGGCCAAACGCCGGCCTAGCAAAGCCCCCTAGGCGCTAGGAGGCCGTCAGCTACCAACCGCGCTGCCGTATATGAGTAGCCAGGTTGACCTTGGTCGAGGACTACGACAACGACAATCAGAGGGGGATGCTAAAGACACCGCGAGAGGAGCTCACACCAAGCGAGGCCCCCGAAAGCAGCCGATTGGAGCAGAGTGGCGGATGCCAACAAGTCAGAGAAGAGGGGGTCATCATGGTGACGCCTTCAACAAGCAAATGACACCCGGGGGTGTCGTCATCAGCCGCAATGGACAAGGCAAGCCCATCTTTCGCCGAGACCCGCCCACCTCCAGATTTCGGTCGCCACAGTGAGGCTACAGAAATGACAACGAAGGTGTCGCTATAGCACCACCACCCAGCGCAGCGCAGCGACCTAACCCCGACTAGGTCCACCCGCTGAAAGCCCAGCCTCCAAGGAAGCCCGGCCCAGGGCCCAACCTGACCCAGATCCAAATGCGGCGGTTTGAGATCTGGCGGCACCACGACGACCAGGGCCCAAGGCTACCTACACCCAGCTCCACTGGAGCACCACGCGGCCTCCGACAACGGGCGGATCAGGCGGTCGGGGACAGAGGCATGGACTTGGCCGGGAGGTGGAAAAAGGCCTCAGAAACGCCAGATCCGACGCGTAAGGTCTGGGCGGCCGGGAGCCCCTACTCTGCCGGCCACTGAGCTGCCACGCCGCTGAGCGCCGGGACGGGCCAAGGGGACGCGTGTCCTGCCGCCGAGGCATCCCTGTGAACACCGGCGACCCACCTCACCGACCCTCACCGAGCTAGGCGAGAACGCAAGCAGAGGCCCCCCGCCACCATCAGCCACCGCGGCGGAGGGGAGGGGGGAGGGGAAGGGAAGGGCCGGCAGCGGCTAGGGTTCATGGCCGCCCGACTCGCCCTCGAGAGCCATATAGGCACTTCAATATTGTGATCTGTTTTAGTGGAATCCTCAATGAACTTACAAATATCCAATTCTCTTAAACACGCACTGAAGTAAAGAAACAGTTCTACATACACCTTAACAGAATCATACATATACAATATCGTAATTTACAACTTGGTATTTCAAACGAAATAAAGAAAAATCCAAACTTAACCCCAAAACAAATAAAGAAAAATTAAATAAGAATAGTGGTCTCGTCTATCATACACCAAAATGAACAAAGGAACTAGTCGTCAGAGGTGCTTTTGCTAGCCACCATTGTCTATGGATCCATGGGAAAGCGAAATTAGCAGCAGTGCGTTGGGGGGTTGGACCCTGACTGCTTGACGCCGCCGAGCATCTGTGTGACCATCTCGATCCCGCCCACCGTCCACCCTGCACCCTCCAACGGCCTCGCCGCCGAAGCCAGGTGGACGCCGAAGATCTGCATCAAGAACATGAGCAGCAACATCACCTCCGCCATCCTCACGGCCGCCATTGCCGTCGCCATTGCTGTTGTTATGTGCCTCACAATCGACAGAGGAGGAGCGGAAGATTTCTTTCGAATCTGAACTCCGCCGTTCTCGCTCTAATTAGTTATTCTGTGGTGATGTGAAGAATGTATGCCATGGTGACCTTCCTTATATAGGTGGCCACGGCGTGTGTGCATGCAGTGCGCAAGATTTCAAGTCCTGTATATTGGTGTACATGGTAATAGCATGACCTTCGCGCCAAGTATCTGACCCGTTCTGCAAATTCGACCACGAGGAACGACGAATTTCGTACTGGACTCGTTAAAATAGTCTCGTGGTAATGTTACTTTTTGTCTCCTACGCGGGGGTTTTGGTCTGAATCCGTGGCCCGATCAATACGTGCACTTCAGTTTCTTGAATCGTTCTTCCTAGCTTGTTGGACTAAGCTATAGCTGCAGGCTGCTGTCCTAGCTAGTACTAGTCGAGCTTCAACGTCGGAAGTGTCTTCGAACTTGCAGTTAAGGTAAGGGAATTCTGAATGTTTCAAATGTCAAACAAAAAGAAAATGCGAAATGCCCAGTGTAGTCGACTCTTCAATCCCAAAGTCAACACGACGATGAGTTGCTTTGCAATTTCGTGACGTACGGTTAGCATTAACAATCTCATGTAATCACGTGTCAAGCATCTATATACAGGGAAAAAGAAAACAATGGGGATTTAGTCATGCATCATGGCACCAAAAGAAATATTAACTTTTTTATCTGTAAAGAATTTTTTTTTTTTGCGAAATTCCACCATTAATAATCATTAATAGCAGTATAAAAAGACCTAAAAGTAATAAAAACTACAAATAGATCAATGGCCACCTAACGATGACTATAGACACTAGCGCGAGCAGAAGGCGCGCCAGCATCCTCGCCCTTCCATCACCGGAGCCGGGCAAAACTTGTCGTAATAGAGCTTCACTAGTAGAAAAACCCCCTTTGGTCCCGGTTCATAAGGGCCATTGGTCACGGATTTTGAACCGGGAACAATCACTCGGGACTAATGCTGGTCCCGGTTCTGGCACGAACCGAGACCAATGGGTCTCCACGTGGCCCGCCATCGCGTGCGCTCGCCATAGGACCTTTGGTCCCGGTTCGTGGTATGAACCGGGACCAAAGGTCTTCTCTATTTTTTTTGAATTTTTTTTTCGATTTTTTTGAATCTATGAATATTTGGACTGGTTAATCTCTCACCCGAAGCCTCTCAATCACACTTAATTTTTCGTCAAATTTGAATCTTTGGTTCAACTTCCCGGTCGGTCACCGATCCTAACACTACTCCACCCCTAGCACGCTTAACAGCTTGGTTCCTTCCCATCCCCTTTCCTATGTATCATTTGTAACCTTATGTCTATAGTATGCTATTAATGACATCAACCCATGCATCTTGTGAGCACAAGTTCTTATAATTTGAGTTACAAACATGATTTTAATGTACAAAAATGACTAAGTAATACTAATATTGAATAAGTATAGAAATAAAATATGTTTTATTATTATTTTTGCATTAATTCATTTAATATGTCATAATTCATATCTTTAAATCCATAAATCGAAATTCTACAAATAATATGTCAATTATTATCAGAAAAATGTGAGGAATTCAAATATATCATTTTTTTATTTTTTTGAATTATTTTAAAAAAAATTAAAAATCTGAATTTTGACTCTTTTGGAATTTCAAAAATCTAAAAAAATTGCAAACGGCCAAAGGCCTTTGCCATCGGTATCGTAATTTTTTCCGATCATTTTGATATATTATACGTTTTTTTCCGACATCGTATGCACAAATGGCAGCCATCTGAAGTTTTTATAACTTTTTTTGCAAAATAAGTCGAAATTCAAGTTTGTTAATTTTCATGACAAGTGTATCACTAAATACAACTACAGTTGAAAGGATTTTATTTTTTAATTTTTTTACAATTTTCTGCGACATGTTTTTGAAACTAGAAGGCGATTCGGGAGGGTTGGGATTTTCTCTTGCCGCGGCAAGATTTTGGGCCTTTTTCCTGCCGCGGCAGAGAAGATGGCAGAGAATTTCTGAATTTTTTTATCCCGGTTTATGTCCTGAACCGGGACTAAAAAAGGATCCTTTGGTCCCAGTTCATGGCATGAACCGGGACCAATGCTCCGCTGACCATTGGTCTCGGTTCGTGCCATGAACCGGGACCAATACCTCGAGATGAACCGGGACCAATGTCCTGGCGACATGAACCGGGACTGATGCCTGGCATTGGTCCCGAATTGTTATTAAAACCGAGATCAATGACTTTTGGAGCTGGACCAAAGATCCTTTTTCTACTAGTGCTTCCACTAGACAGACGGAAAGTCGTCGTGCTAAGGCCACAAAGGACCAACACACCAGAGCAGCAAGCATCACAATGATGACAACCGTAGGTCGAAAGAGACTGACCTAAAAACAAACCACCGAACACGAAAACGGACCGGCTCCCGGGAGATCCGCCAAACAAACGACTCCAAGCGTCCTCCGTCGGTGCTAGATGCACCATCAGAGCGAGGATAGAGCGGGAAAGACCTTATTCTGACTTCAGCTTCAGGACATAACTGCCGTCTTAACATCCCGAATAAGATACTAAAAACAGACTAAAAAAAGAACGAAAAACCTTTCACCAGCAATAGGTCGTGGTCCGCCACGCTTGCAAAACCTAGGGCCACTGGAGGCGGACTGGACCGGCAAAGTCGTCGGCGAGGGGAACCCGTTCTAGGCTGGCTCCCGGTCGCTATCTCCTGGTGGTGGCTGTACCGGTTCAGTGCTTGTGGCCGCACAACCATTTCAAAATATCGCAATCTGTAAAGAAATGTTAACTGATGGGACAGAAGTACTACGTACCTGAGTCGCCAATCTTTTCCCAAGTGACTGAGACGTATTTTAAGAAAAAATTGACTATAAATTGTTACGTGTTACCAAAATTATATCATTGGATCCATATCTAAAAGACGTTTACAACGGTATAATTCTTGTTGGCTTATAATTTCGATTTTGTTGATCAAATTTATAGTTAATTTTTTTAAAACTAAGTGCATCGACCTAATAAATCTGTATGGAGGGAGTAATTAACCGTCTTGTTTTTTACGAGTCAAAGCTCAAACTAGTAATTAACCGTCTTGATTTTAATTGCCTCAATTTGAGCATATTTCTGTATAGCTAGCTTAGTTTAGAGAAAACCCCTTTGGATAAATGATAAACGTATTACATCTTGTTTTGGGTAATTAACCAATGTACAGTAAACTCTGGGTAGATTATCCAAGGCCAATAAACTTTTGGGTAAATAACCAATTTTCCCTTCATATTGTTGATATGTCTTGAGATTCTTTTTGTCCTATTCTTTTAGGAAGACCTTTGTTTCCATACCCAAAGCTCAAATTGATAATAAGAAGGAGACTATTTCAATGATGTTTGGAGAAGAGGAAATGACATTCCACTTCGCCAAACTAAAGAAGAGGCCATATGAAGTGGAAGATATCAAGGAAGAGAAAACGATTGCTGAGCTGGCCGCAATTCATTTTAGTACTACACAAGATGAATTAGAGAGGAGCCTAATTAATTGGGAGGAAGCATTGGATGATGAGGAGAGAGAAGACATTGGTGATTACCTTGATTTAGTTCCAGAAGCACAAAGTCCACATGACTATGAAGAACTGGTAAGAAAACAAGATGAAGAACCTTCACCAATTGAATTGAAACAACTTCCAGACGATATGAGGTATGAGTTTTTAGACAATGAAAATAAATATCCTGTTATTATTAGTAAAAATCAATCAGAAAATGAAACAAATAAGCTCATGTTGATCTTGATTAAGCATCGTGAAGCCTTTAGATATACTCTAAATGATATTAAAGGAATAGATCCATCTATTGTAACACATAAGGTTACCATTCTTGATGATGTTGAACCTGTAGTTGATACACAAAGAAGGCTTAATCCAAAAATGAAGGAAGTAGTAAGAAAAGAGGTTATACGCGTATTGGATGCTGGCATAATATATCCTATTTTTGATAGTAAGTGGGTTAGTCCAGCTCATTGCATACCAAGACAAGGGGGTCTTGATGCTGCTATGAATGAGGATGATGAGCTAGTTCCTGTAAAACCTATTGTTAGATATCACATGTGCATTGATTTTAGGAAACTAAACCGTGACACAGATAAATCATAAACCTATACCATTTATGGATAAAATCTTAGAAATACTTAGTAATAATTCTTATTTCTGTTTTCTTTATGGTTATTCTGGATATTCTCAAATTTCTATACAATCGGAAGATCAAGAGAAAACAACTTTCACTTGCCCTTATGGCACATATGCTTATAGATTACTTCCGTTTGGCTTATGTAATGCAGCTGTGACTTTTCAAGGATGTGTTTTAAAAATCTTTGATGATCTTGTTGAGAAGACTATGGAAGTTCTAACAAATGATTTCTTTGTTTGTGGAACAACATTTGATAATTGCCTCTACAATTTAACCAAAGTTTTACAGAGATACATGCAATCAAATTTGGTTTTGAATTGGGAACAATGTTGTTTCATGGGAAGAGAAGGTAAAGTTTTTGGGCATAAGGTTTCGGAGAAGGGTATAGAAATAGATAAAACTAATATAAATGCTATAGAAAATCTTCCAATACCCCAGGACATAAAAAACTTAAAAATGTTTCTGCGACATGCAGGTTTTTATATGCGTTTTATAAAAGATTTTGCTAAAATAGCTATCCCTCTCACCAACCTTCTTGAGAAAGAAACTCCATTCTACTTAGATCATGACTGCATTGCAGCTTTTGAGAACCTTTAAAACGAATTATTTTTAGCACCCATCATGCAATCTCCAAAATGGGATGAACCTTTCGAAATCATGTGTGATGCAAGTGACTATGCTTTAGGGGTTGTGTTAGGGCAGGGAGACGGAAATAATTTAAATGTTATTTATTACGCTAGTAGAACTCTTAATAAGATTCAGAAAAATTATGCTACTACAGAAAAAGTGTTCCTAGCTATAATTTTTTATTGTGACAAATTTAGATCTTACATCATTAATTCTAAGGTAATAGTTCATATGGATCACCAAGCTTTGCGCCACCTCCTTGTGAAAAAAGGATGCGAAGCCCATGTTGATTAGGTGGGTTTTATTACGGCAAGAATATGATTTGCAAATAGTAGATAGGAGGGGTAAGGATAATCCAGTAGCAGATCATCTCTCTAGGATGGAGGGAATAATTACTAAACCCATACCTATAAATGATTCATTTCTAGGAGAATATTTTGCAAACATTGAAATTGCTGATCCTTGGTTTGCGTATTATGCTAACTATATTGTAGTAAAATTTGTACCTCCTAGTATGACAAGAAATCAGAGAATGAAATTATTTAATGATCTTAAATATTATTTTTGGGATGATCCGTATATATATCGTTATGGACCTGGCAGAATGATTCGGAAGTGTGTTCCTAACCATGAAATGAATGCAATTTTGCAAGCTTGTCATGACAACCAGTATGGAGGACATCATGCAGGCAAGCAAACTGCAGCAAAGGTACTTCAATCCGGATTCTATTGGCCCACCTTACTCAAGGACACACACAGGTATGTAGAAGACTATGATGCTTGCCAAAGAAGGGGTAATATCGGTTGGAGACAAGATATTGCAATTAATTATAGTCTTATAATCAAACCCTTTGATGTATGGGGAATGGATTACATGGGACCTTTTATAGAATCAAATGGTTACACTCATATTCTTATTATTATCGATTATGTTACTAAATGGGTTGAAGCTATTCCAATAAGCCATGCAGATGCAGCTGCCCCAGTGAAGATGATCAATGATGTTATATTCTTTAGGTTTGGAGTTCCTAGATTTTTAATCAATAACAGTGGTTCTCATTTTATGAAAGGAACTTTCAGGAAAATCCTCAGCAAATATGGAGTAACTCACCGCATTGCTTCACCATCTCATCCTCAAACGAGTGGTCAAGTGGAACTCTCCAATAGAGAATTAACAACCATACTCGAGACGTTGGTGCACAAATCAAGAAAAGATTGGTCATACAAGTTAAATGAAACTCTCTGGGCATATCGTACTGTGTTTAAAAATTCAATGGGTATGACACCTTATAAGATGGTATATGGTAAGGCATGTGATTTACCTTTATAATTGGAACACAACGTTTTTTGGGCTCTCAAGAACCTAAACTATGATCTTAAAGCAGCGGGAGAAAAACTTTTATTAGATATTCATGCTTTAGATGAGTTTAGAAGTGAGGCTTATGAGAATGCTAGATTGTTTAAAGAAAAAGTGAAAAGATGGCATGATAGAAAAATAGAAAATAAGGCCTTTAAAAGTGGAGACAAGGTGTTGCTCTATAATTCTCATCTTAAGTTGTTTCCAGGAAATCTCAAATCAAAGTGGGAAGGCCCCTATATAGTTGAAGAACCTTATTCATCATGAGCAGTGAAGCTCCAGGGAAAAACACTCTCTCTTTCATGGGTGGTAAATGGACAACGCTTGAAGCATTATCGAGCAAAAGAATATATAAGTGCAGTCACCATACAAGTGATCACCCTAGAAGAGGTGATTAAGCAAAGATATACAAGGAATGGCAACTGCAAGAAGGATGGAATCGAGACAAAATGAGAAACATTATGGTCAATATATTGACCATAAAAGAGCGCTTCATGGGAGGCAACCCATGCTAAATAAAGGTATGAGTAAGTTTTTAAATTTTCGAATTAAGTTTTAGTTGAGTTTGTGTTAAATAAGGAACATTTAAAGCTCTCGAAGAAAAATAAGATTGATAATGCTGAAATCCCGTTCAAGGGATGCTAATATTGGTCGAAGATTTAAGCTGTCTTTTTTCTATCAATACTTGATATTTCATTAAGTTTCAGATTAATAAAGAATTCTCGGAGAAGCAGGAAATTTTTGGTGGATCCAGAAGGTTTAACGACCAACTATACGGCGGGAATAAAATTCTGGCTGTATATTTGTGGTTGTATAGATGTTTCGACATCACCCTTTCCGTTCACAAAAGGTATAGAAGGTTTAATGACCAACTATATGACGGGAATAAAAAATCCGGTCGTATAGTTGCCGTCGTATAGATATCAATGCCTTTGTCAAAATTATTTTCTAGGGCACTGAAAGTTTAACAACCAACTATAAGACGGGAATAAAAATTCCTGCCCGTATAGTTGCCGTCGTATAGTTATCGACCCGTCTCCAAAAAAATTATTTGGAGTATTGAAGGTTTAACGACCAACTATATGGCGGGAATAAAAATTCCGGCCCATATAGTTTCGGCCGTATAGTTGGTTCCACCGTAGAAGGGAAATCTAAAGTCAGTTCATAACTATACGGTGGGACCTATATGGGTTGTGCCCATATAGTTGCTTGTTACAAACGGTGGCTAGGGTTTTTGACCTCTCCTTTTAAAGCTAATCGCATCTAACCTTTTTCATTAAGTTTTCACAGAGCTACATCCTCCAGTCTCGAAAAATCCTCGCCATCCCTATACAAGCCCCTTGTAACAATATCTGTGTAACAAAGCGATGCAGCCCTTCTATGTCAACAAGATTTGGAGAAAGAACGAAGAGAAGCCCGTGAAGAGGATCAAAGAAGTAGAACCTAAAGGATCATCATCATCGTCTAGCCCGGAGATCAAGCCTCTCCCAAACTGGGAGGACATGTTCCCGCAAAGGATGGAGATGATGAGGCAAGCAGAGTGGGGAAAGAGCAAGGATGAGTATCTCCCTAATCCCTATTGTCACAACATAGGATCCTATTAGAAACCTCCTCTCGGTCTTTTGCCTCTTAAACGTAAGAAGGTGCGGCTAGATGAGATTGATGATAAGATCTATCAGTTGGAAAAAGCTTCGAAGGCATGTGTTGAAACAATTAGAAGGGATTGACTCCTACTGGATGATGAGAAAAGACCTTGAGAAAAAGGTCAATGACATCGATGGTAGAGTTGGTTTCTTGATTAAAACTGTTTTTGAGTTGACAGATAAGAAGAAATTTCTCTAGAAGAAAATTTTGAAGCTTCAATACGATATGGCCGAGCTCAGCATCTGCCTCGCAAGCAGAGCTAAAAATTGCAACATAGGGGAAGAAGGCAATACTCTTCAGGAGGAGGAATAGGTACTAACAAGGAGTTATTTGATCCTGCCTAGCTTGATTCCAAGCTTGGGGAGATCTTTAAGACCTTGTAATCTATCTTATAAGTTTTATATTACTATTTTAGTTTTGCATTAGTTCGAGCTTAGAAATAAAGTTTGCATAATTTGAATTCCCTAAAGGAATAGTCGATCCCATTTGTGAAATTCCGAGTTTATTATCATATATGGAGCATTATTGAGTTTGTGCTTGTCTTATTGAATATATGAATGGCTTGAGTATAATTTTACTTGCACTTGATGATAGAAATAGGAGTCTTCCACACCATTGGTATTAATGGAACATATAAAGATAATTTAGTCGATATGTTTTAAGTTCATGGTTTGATTTACAAAAGTAAAAAATAATCTGATTAGTCAAGATGAGAAAGAAACCTCGAACAGAGGAAAAATTTAAAAGTGCTATCAAAATTGAGTGAGAACATGTCGAGCTAGAGTCTTCAAGTCATAAAGATGCTTCATATACAATTGGAATTTGGTAATTGAGATCGTTAAACTTTGAATTCCTGCATGAAGTGGAATGTATGGCTAGCTCCTTTGCACATCACTTAAACAAAAGCGTGAGCATATATATATATATATATATATATATATATATAAATAAAGAAGGAAAAGAGCGAATGTGCAAAGAGCAAATAGGAATATACCACTATATTTTAGTAAGACAAAGAGACGTTTTGAGATTTTGAATCCCAAGTGAATATGTTAATCTATAACACTTGGGAATACCTCACTATCTCATTCGGTTGAACTGAATAATTTTACATCATGTTGAGGTTCATATTTTGTGAACTATTGATCACTAAGGTGTGGAAGCCTACTAATATTATTCAGATGGTTTGGGTAAGGTACTATTCATGAGCTCATTCCTATGTATCTTATATGATAAACACAAACTGCAATTGCCTAATTTATTTTATCGACTCAGCTTCATGAATATGAGGATCACATTTACTAAGCCAGCCTTGCTCGGGACGAGCAAGAGTCTAAGCTTGGGGAAATTGATGAGTGCATATTTGCATCATGTTTTATATTATTGTTTTGCATTATAGTGGTAGGATCTTGGTATTTTACAGCGTTCGCGTGCATGTTTTATGTCTATTTTCACTAGGATCAGGACAGATGATGGATACAATGGACACAATTCTTGGAGCAGTTGTATTAGGGAGAAAAGGAGTCAAAAACAACGTAAATAGCTTATTTGGAAAATATCAATAACACAAGAAGAAAACCCGAAGAGGTCGAGGCATCCATAAGGTTTAACGACCAACTATACGACATGAATTAATTTTTCGGCTGTATAGTTGGCGCTGCTACTGCCTCCTCAAATAGTTTCACCCCGTGCAACTAGATGGGAGAGACGACATACAGAATACCCAGAAATCACCGAAACCTTGCCTCTGGAAGGCATCTGGAGGAGGAACTTGCCCAAGGGATCCATCTTGGCCCTACGCAGATCTGGGAGGCCAAGACATCGATCTTCATCTTCATCAACCGCTGCACCACCATCATCTCCATCCATCCCATCTTCACCCCATCTAGATCTTGTTGTAAGTTCCGTACTCGTTGTGGAATTATACAAGAACTATTCATTTACAACTGTTTCCATTACCATTGCCATGATGTTGAGTGCCTCCATGTCTGAGTAGATCATTAGTTCCTGGGGAGATGGAGAAACCCTAGCATATGATTGAGATAAGATAGAGATTATTATGTTATACATCATTATGTGTATGTGTTAATTGTCTTCATCTTGATGTTGGGAGTTGTGCACATCTTTAATATTTTCCTCTTATGGGGACATGATGAAGGGGATTGCTTATTGGTAGACCGAGGGATGATAGTGATAGCTGTGAGATTTGACACATTTTTATGGCTTTTATTGATGGTTTTGTCCCGGATTTGATAGTTTTCTAGCTTTACCTAATGCTAATACTTCGGTAGTGAAGAAAACTTGGTTTTTAATGTGTGTTTTAGGTTTTGAACATCAAAAAAAGGTTTTAACTAAAGAAACACAATATTCAAGAGAAAACAAACAAGTCTCTCTTTGGAAGCACTCGAGGGGAGCATACAGAGGCTTTAACGAGCAACTATACGGCGGGAATATTTTTCTGGCCGTATAGTTCCTGCCGTATAGCTGCCGCCGCCTCTGTCTTGTCAAAAGAGACAACTTCCATGAAGAGTCCATACTCGAAAACACAACATAGCATCCACCATCACATTCAAAAGGGAGAAAGAAGAGATCCGGAGAAGAAGGGGGATATGTTCTTCATCTCGCTCCACGATCTTAGACCTCCTAGCCAATACACCCCCATAGCCACTACTTGTGCTTGAGAGAGAGAGAGAGGGATCTTCACCTTGCAAGACTAGGGTTTGAGATTGTTTCTTCCTATCTTGAATTGTGTTGGATATTTTTCTATTCTTATTGTGGATCTCCACGGTAATATCAAGAAGATTTCCCTTTATTTAAGTTATATCGATGATCCGTTCTTCTCTCATGTGTGAGTAAGTTCCTTGGGCATGGGAGATGTAGGGGATTGGTGAGATTTGATGTGCCTTCATATATTTTCCATTAGTTTGTGATTGATTCTAATTACTATATTATGTGTGCTTGACTATCTATGGGATTTCTAATTCTTGTTGTGCAATTAAGGGCCCATAGAACATGATGCTTTGTTCTACATAGATAGGATCTGGTTCGCTAGCAGACCGGTGACCCCCAAGTGACACGGGGATATCAATAGAAAACTAGTAGACTCGAGGATAACGAGGAACCACTGTGCTTATTGCATTAGTCTGATCCAAGGAGCTTAATCGCTAAGCGACCTGAAGGGTCTTAATCGTCTAGTGTCTAACCATGGTTTTGGTAACAGGCTAGTAGGATTATTGAAGTTGGGATGAAATCTACCAAGAGGAGTTCCGGATAATTATGGGTTGCTCGCCTACACATATATTTATAAGATTATAATTATTACATTTATCATTCGTCCACCTGGCACAACCACTATCACCATGAACTGAGTCTCCTCGCACCTTCTTTTGCCATCTGTAGAAAACAACAAACAATCAAGTCGTTCTTTACTTTTATGCTTTATATTTATGAACTTTACATTTTAGTTCTATTCAAATACATCTGATTTAATCAAAACCCCATTCTTATTTCAACACTTGTAGTCAATTCACTCGAAGACCTATGACAACTTTGGGTGTGACAGAGACTTCACTCATAAACACTTACCTTTGGGATCCCTATGGGATCGATATCTATACTTCAAAACTAGCTACAAACAATTTGTGCACTTGTAGATATCAAGCTATTTTCTGGCACCGTTGCCGTGGAGCTAAGCGCTAAGTGTTTGTCTTTTGACATTTCAAGTGTTGCTACTACATAATGTTCTCCCTAGGAGACAAAGGGTCTACACGCTCTGTTAGGACCTATCTACCGGATTATATTGAGCGTGTGCCTGCTCAAAGGCGTGAAGAAATTATTGAAAAACTTTTAAGATCGAATAAAGTTGAAAACCTAAGTGATATTATGGAAATCATGTCTATTTACAGGACAGTTCCCATGAAACCTGAGAAAACTCTCAGAGAATACAGTGCTCCAAGTTCTAAATTTCTTAAACAACCAATAGAATTCCTTTATCCTGGAGTTAGAGAATATTGATTTGATGGTGGAATTATTAAAATTTTACAGGAAAAAGCATTCAGTGGAAGGGAAGATGAAGACCCAGGAAGACATATTAGAGAGTTCGACGATGTGATAACATCATTTGAACCAAAAGGTTTACCAAGATACTTCCCTCGTCTAAAATTATTTTGTTGGTCTCTTAAAGGTAAGGCTCTAGACTAGTTATATTCTCTCCCTCGCCATTACATTAAATTTTGGGAAAACTACATTGTTAAATTCATAAAAAGGTTTAATATTTTTTAAAAGGTAACTGAACTAAGAAAGAATATAGGCAACTTTAGTCAGAACATGGGATAAAACTACCCACAAGCCTGGGATAGATTCTTTGGAATGATCAATAACATTCCCAATCATGGCTATTCTGAATCAACTATTTGCCATTTATTTGACCATGGTCTTAATACTCAATGTAGAGAGTTGCTTGACTTCTCAGCAGGAGGATCGATAAACACTTTAACTTTAAAGAATGTTGGGAATTGATGTCTACTAGGGCTAAGAACGATTCTTTATATAATCATGATTTTGGCACTAAGCTGGAAAAAGGGATACTCTGGATAACTCCTAATCTTATGCCTGAAGTATGCAAAACAATGAAAGAAAAAGGTATACCTTCTGAACTTGTTAAGGAAAACAAAGTAGACTTGTTACAAGTTTTAACTGAAGAAGATGAAACTAGAATTTTTTTTCGAGAATTAAAACATCGACAAGCAAGATCTCATAATAACCTGCATAAGCACTTTCAAAAACACAAAAAGGTTTTGGCCGAACTCATAGAAAATTATGATGAGATTGGCCAAGAAATAAAATTATTTCACAAGTATCTTAGTATAATTGAAATCCAGTGTGAACAAATAGCATCTGGTTATCAAATTTTTCTTCGAGACGATAAAGATATTCCTGTTTCTACTAATGTTGTCACAAGAAGTGGTGCAGTTGTTACAGGACCATTATGACCACCGGAATATGAAGCTGAAAAGGAGTGAAAGGAAAAATCCTTGCTCGAAGCAAGCCAAGGAGATGATACATTGGTGGATCCTCAAGATGAAACTAAAACACAAGATCAAACCAAGGGGGACCAAAATGATGCACATGACGACAATTATGACTCTGATGCAGAAACGGTTGATCCAAGAGAAGAAAAAGAGATAAGCAAGGAAGATGAAGTTGTTGTAGTATAAAAGAAGAAAAGCAATAAGAAACAACAAAAGAAAGCAACAAAAGAGCCCAACCCCCCACAAAAGGTAAAAGACAAGAATAAGTCAGGTGAGAAAAGGCTTCCTTATCTAGATCGAAAAAAGAAAGCACCAGATTAGGTAATTTATAATTCTTTTACAAAGGCACTTAGTGACCTTCGTCTAGAAATTACGTTTGCGGATGCAATCAAAGTTCCTACCTATTCTAAATTCCTCCGTGATATTCTTAGTAGAAAGAAAGAAATAACTGAAACTGTTGCCATGGTAACTAGTTATCCTACTAATGGGAAGATGTTGTCTAAGTATGGATATCCCGGATTACCAAATATTTCATGCTCAATAGGCAAAACTAATATTCACAATGGCTTGTGTGATCTAAACAACCCATTGTTATGATCGAGGATGTTCTGCTTAGAATAGATGAACATGTTATTCCCACTTATTTTATTAGTCTCCGAAAGATGAAAAATTATCCATAATACTTGGAAGACCTTTCCTTAGTACTGTAGGGGCATCAGTTGATTGTGCTCAGGGAAAGATAATCTTCAATATTTATGATGCTGAAATCATCCGGTATTTTCCAAAGAAGCTAGAAGTAGGAGAAAGATATATTCCACCGGCAAACCAAGTTCATGTGGTAAGTGCCTTTGATAAGGGGCAACCCAAGGTAAGAATTCGAGAACAGAGAAGAGGTTGAGTTGCTCAACCATTCTTAATAAAATGCTTAATGGGAGTTAACCCATCTCGTCAACCAAATAAACTAGAGAATAAAAAGTTCATCGCGTTCCTACCACTTTTTCATAGAAATTCTTGCGGAAGAGCGCTCGTGAAGATGCAGCTGTCAAAAGTAGTAGAAACATCGATTGAATGAATATAGGATAAGAAAAAATTTAAAAGTTTGAGTTTTATCTACAAAGAAATTTTTTTGCTCTTAATACGCTAATGTTGGTCGATAGTTTCTACTGTCAATTTTATGTAAAAAATAAGGTATTTCGCTAAGTTTCAGGATAAGAAGGTATTCTCGAAGAAATAGAATTTTTTTTGATGACTACTGATGGTTTAATGACCAACTATATGGCGGGAATAAAAATTCTAGCCGTATAGTTCTGGTCATATAGATATCTTTGCCATCAACAAATTTTCTTTGAAGACATAGAGAATTTAATGACCAACTATACGTCAGGAATAAAAAAACTAGCCATATAGTTCCGGTCGTATAGATATAAATGCCTTCATACAATATCTTCTCAAAGACACTAAGAGTTTAACGGCCAACTATACAGTGGGAATAAAATTTCCGGCCGTATAGCTCCGGTCATATAGATATCGATGCCTATCTTAGAAATTTATCCCAAAGGTACTAAGAGTTTAACGACCAACTATACTGCAGTAATAAAAATTCCGACCGTATAGTTCCGGTCGTAAAGATATCGATGTCTGTTTTAGAAATTTATCTCGAGGGTACAAACAGTTTAACGACCAACTATACAGCAGGATCATTGCAATACGGCCGTATAGTTGAGTCCGTATAGCTTTTTTCCACGTAAAGAAACCCTAGCTGGCGGCGGCACCGCAACTATACAGGCGGAACAACATCACCCACCCGTATAGTTTGGTGCGACCACAAAATCGCACCGGGGCGGCTGGGTCTCTCACCCCTCCTCATTATTTCTCTCATGTTCTCTCTCGAAACCTCTCAAAATTCACCTAGAACTCTTGATTCTTCGCGGATTTCGTTCGTTTGAGTGGGGGAATCAACATATCAGTATGTTTCTCTCCCTGTCCATGCTTTATTTTCAGATTTCCATGATTGAAATTCTAACATTGATCTAGTGGATTAACTCAAGCTTTTTTGTTTTTCCTATTGATTTCTCACATTAGGATTGAATTTTTCCACGTAGGATCGTTCATATATCATGTAGAAACTATATGCCTAAGGTTTTATGGTGAAATTTTTCAGTACATCACGATGAACAAAATCGGTAACATCTTTCGCAAGAGCAAGCGCCAACATGGTGAGGGCTCGGGCTCGGGGTCCCGAGCCGAGCGCAACCCCAAGTTGGCCATGGTCTCATCAAGGAGGATGCTACCCATACGTTGGGCCGACCATAGCTTTCTCACTGCGGTGGGGTTGAAGGCGGACTTCGACCTCATGTGTAACAAGCCCGGGCTAATAGTACTTGGCTTCGCAAGCCAAGACACCTACGCCAAGCTTACCTACGAGTTCCTTGCCTCCTTCTACGCCGACCACGAGGAGAAAGGTAATATGTGCACGGTAAGCTTCATCATGAATCGATAGCACTATGAAATAACTTCTAAACAATTTTGCGATGCTCTCGGTTTCCCTCGTGTTGGGGAGCCAACTGTTTCTAACCTCTATAGTGTCACAAGTGGAGAGACTTGGGACGCTATTTATGTTAATGGTGGCACTGACTTCTACCAGAAGAAGATGTCCACCATTCAGAACCCAACAATTTTCTAGTATGCTTTGTTCCTCGCGAACACACTATTGGGGAGAGGTGAGACCGGTTCCATGGCTAATGCGGACATGGCAATGATCACCAAGGCTCTTTTTCCCGCTGCACCGCAAAGCCCTAGTCCTGCAGCTCTACTCATCCAACAATTTTTCCACCAAAGCAACAAGACCAAAGGGTGAGCAGGTTCCGTTGCCATGTCCGCAAGCCTTCTCGATTGTGTGGAAGGACACTTGGATCCTCACCAAGGACCAGGTGATGGAGATCATGGCTGAACTTCAACCTGATGAAGAGGAAGATGAAAAAGTAGGGCAGCAGGATGAGGATGAGTAGGATCATGAAGACGAGCAGAGACACAACCCTACTTGGGAGGGACAGCAACAGCAACAAGGGTGAGGTTGGGACCCGTGGCCCAACCAGCCACAACAGGGGTACAACTACGTCCCCTATAAGGAATTCCAGCAGCTCAACCAGCGTGTTGGGGAGATCGACCACACTCTTCAAGGAGTGAATGAATATGTTAGTGTTTTGACTCATAACTTCAGTCACTTCATGACACACTTCCCCGACTACTACCAGCAGTATCTGCACTAGCCGCCGAATTACGGCAACAATTGAGCCTGGCAATAGCCTAAGCTTGGGGGAGGTTTGAAAACCTCCAAACTTTGCATTCATGTTTTTATTTATTCTTTTGATTTATTTCATTTCTTCAAATTTTGATGTTTATTTTCAGTTTGCATTCCTAAACCAAAAATACAAAAAAAATTAGTTGTAACTTTATTTGCAAGTTCGTTTCTTTGTTTCTCTCGGAGATTGCTCAATTTCAGGGGACTTGGCAATATGGAAATACAGAGGGGGTTCGACTCAAATACGAGAATGAAGAAAGCAAGAGGAGGTATCACATTCCTTTCATCACCCTTTCTGCAACCTTAAATTGATCCTACAATTATTTACTCACTTGCACTGGAGTCACTCCCCGCTTGGCTTGTTATCCTATAAATTCTATTTCTTTGCTAGTGTCTCCTTTTTAGCTTTGAAACAATGAGCAATGAACTTGGTTAAAAAAATACTTCCTACATTTTTACAACAAGAAAAAGCATCTGAAAGATGACTTGAGTCCATGTTTAGCCCAAAGAATTTGATTTAGAACTACTCCATCCCATTTGAGCTTAATATAAATAGACTCGATAGTACCCCTGATTGAAATTGTTTGATAAAATGGATGCTTCAAAGTAGTAGAGATTATGCCACTACTTTTTTCCTAATAATTACCGTAAGATATTGCTTTACGCATGTCATTACAACACTATTGTGCTCCATGGGGACTATTAACTCTGCTGGACAATGAACAATCTAAACGTGGGAAACCACTTGATTTTGGCTATTAGGTTATGTAATGTCTGTAGCAGCAATGCTATGACAGGTAAATTTCTAGTCTCCTCATGGTTTCACGTTCCAAGTGATGTTGTAGTACTCCTCTGACCAATTATTCGTCAATAATTATTTATTGGCATGGTCACGAGTACACAACACAGTCCCAATTAACATATTAACAATAGTGGCATGGTTTCTCTATAAAAGAACTGAAGTTTTTGAAAGACAAGAGAAAGGAAAAAAGTGCTTTGACAGTCTTGAAATTTTGACATGGGAGTAGATGACTTGTTCTTAAATTAAATGTTTTGGTGCCAACTTGAGTAGTCTTAATTGATTACACAAACAAGAACAATTTTTTTCATCTCTCAATGAAGAGAGACACCAAAAGAGTTTGTCTCACTTTCCTAGCTAAACTTTTGACACTTCTTGGGCATATGATTTATTTGCTAACAAGTTATACATGGTTAGTAAGTGGAATTAGTGCAATCTTATGAATACTTGTATGATCATGTTTAAGATTGCAGGGGTTGTGAAGAAAAGAATTTGACACCAAATAAAACTTGTAAGTTCTTTTATTTTCAGTCTCGAAACTTCGATATTCTTCCTTATTCCTTGTCACTCGAGGGCGAGCAATATATAAGCTTGGGGGAGTTGATAGATGTGAGGTTCGACACATTTTTATGCCTTTTATTGATGGTTTTCTCCTGGATTTGATCGTTTTCTAGCTTTACCTAACGCTAATACTTTGGTAGCAAATAAAACTTGGTTTTTAATGTGTGTTTCAGGTTCTGAACGTCAACATAAGGTTTTAACTAGAGAAACACAATATTCAGGAGAAAATAAACAAGTCTCTCTTTGGAAGCACTCGAGGGGAGCATACAGAGGCTTTAACGAGCAACTATATGGTGGGCATATTTTTCTGGCCGTATAGTTGCCGCCGTATAGCTGTCACCGCCTCTGTCTTGTCAAAAGGGACAACTTCTGTGTAGAGGCCATACACGAAAACACAACACAGCAGCCGCCATCACATCCAGAAGGGAGAAAGAAGAGATCGGGAGAAGAAGGGGAAGACGTTCTTCATCTTGCTCCATGATATTCGACCTCCTAGCCAATATACCCCCATAGCCACTACTTTTACTTGAGAGAAAGAGGGATCTTCACCTTGCAAGACTAGGGTTTGAGATTGTTTCTTCCTATCTTGAATTGTGTCGGCTATTTTTCTATTCTTGTTGTGGATCTCCATGGTAATATCAAGAATATTTCCCTTTATTTAAATTATATTGATGATCCATTCTTCTCTCAGGTGTTAGTAAGTTCCTTGGGCATGGGAGATGTAGGGGATTGGTGAGATGTAATGTGCCTTCATATATTTTTCATTAGTTTGTGACTGATTCTAATTACTATATTATGTGTGCTTGACTATCCGTGGGATGCCTAATGCTTGTTCTCCAATTAAGGGCCCACACAACATGATGCTTTGTTGTACATAGATAGGATCTTTTTCGCTAGCAGACCGGCGACCCCCGAGTGAAACGGGGATATCAATGGAAAACTAGTAGACTCGAGGATAACGAGGAACCACTATGCTTATTGCATTAGTCCGATCCAAGGAGCTTAATCGCTAAGTGACCTGAATGGTCTTAATCGTCTAGTGTCTGGCCATGGTTTTGGTAACAGGCTAGCAGGATTATTGAAGTTGGGATGAAATCTACCAAGAGAAGTTCCGGCTAATTATAGTTTGCTTGCCTACACATATATTTATAAGGTTATAATTGTTACATTTGTCATTCGGCCGCCTGGCACAGTCACTATAACCATGAACTGAATCTCCCCACGCCTTCTTTTGCCATCTGCAGAAAACAACAAACAACCAAGTCGTTCTTTACTTTTATGCTTTATATTTTTGAAGTTTACATTTTAGTTCTATTTAAATACATCTCATTTAATCAAAACCCCATTCTTATTTCAACACTTGTAGTCAATTCACTCAAAGACATGTGACAACTTCTTGTGTGACAGAGACTTCACTCATAAACACTTACCTTTGGGCTCCCTGTGGGATTGATATCTATACTTCAAAACTAGCTACAAATGATATGTACACTTGCAGATATTAGATAGCACTTACTGTGACTATAAAGTTGTTGTCATTGTTTATGTACTAACTTGGGGAAACAAGAAGAACTCATAAAGCCATGTCCATGCCACAGGAGAAATCCCTTAATAGCGGGATAATATGATTGATGTTGTATATCTGTAGGCTGTGATTATGAAGGATGATGTGAGCAGTGGTTCCTGCCTATTTGTCCATATGTGGAGCTCCTCCCACATACATACATATCATGAGAATATTTGTTATAATAATCTTGATTGCTTAGTCTAAATTGCTAGCGATGTATGCACCACTCCTTGAGAATGCTTTTTTCCCTATTGTAGTTCCAAGCTCTTTTACACACGCGATTCTTACTTTATGCATTAAGTTTTACTTTACTTTAATTGCTTCATTCAATCAAAAACCCAAAAACAATTCTACTTTTCCTGCATCTCAAATTTATTCCTTAAGTACTTCGTTTAGTTTTAGTTAAAAGAATTTTTGTCTTCTGCCTACTGCTCCCTATGGGATCAATATCTTTATTTCGAAACTAGCTACAAACGATCTGTGCACTTGCAGTCATCAGGGACTAAAGAATAGGGTGAAATTCTTTGGACATGTTTGGAAGTGTGCCCCGTAGCTATTGCAACTAGAAGCATCGGCTAGCAACCTGCACTGTCAAAGGAGGATAAATAAACATTCCCTAAGCTAATAATGATATCCATTAGAGAGCCTCAATTGCGATGGTGTCTATGGGTGACTACTCTTAGACATCGCAGTGGTTATTTAGAGGTGACCTTATTCTTGGCTCTACAAAGTGACTACCTACAAGCCTTGTAGTGAACATCTTATTATGGAGCTCTCTCCACACACACGTCATGGCACAAGAAATAGGTTATCCTAATTATGATAAATAATATCATGCTAGAGGTGTATCCTACACCCCCGAGAATGCTTTAGATCTATTGAGTTCAACCATGTTCCCAAACGCTTTTGTTACTTTCTTCCTTTTTACTTGTTTAATTACTTTTCTTCATTCAACCAAAAACCTTTTAAACACCCTTTACTTGAAACCAAAGGTGGATTACAAGTATCCTTTGGTAGACAGTGACGAAGGGCATAAAGACCTGAAACAATAGCTAAGTGTGGGTTCAATACTCTTATTTCGAAACTAGCTACAATTGATCTCTGCGCTTGTAGTCATTAGTGCACACTCGCGACTTCGCTCCACCATAGGAGCTGGTGACCGCAGCTGGCTTTATTCGAACGAGCGGTTGTTCTCTCATCCATCTCCAACACCAGTCGAAGGAGAGAGATAAAGAGCAGGAAGAACCCTAGGGCCAATATCCAACAAGGGCAATCCTGATTCCTGCTCCTACCTACGGGCAGAAGGCCCACTGTCAAGCCAGGGACATAGGGGGTACCCTAGCCCACTAGAGGCTAGGTCGCCTATCGGCCTGGGAAGTCGCCTTGTGAGGATATGGTCAGACCAGTTGTGGTCCAAAGAGGGAATCCTCATCCGGGGAACTCGCAGGCACCCTCTGGAGGTACGAAGGATTGCCCCGGCTCTACCGGGGAAAACATGGTATTTTGCATACCCTAAAGCAAGATGACAAATCCGGTAGTGGCCTCGGATGCCACCTAGGTACGACCGTGTGGGAGATGCTTTAGCCAAAGGCAGAGCTGACAAAGCCCTGATAGCAAAGACCGTGTCCTCCCATTTTGGTGCAAGGAGCCAGAGGCCGGCACCACCCCCACCCCGCGAAGGACGTCATCCATGACCACAGCCTCGCTAATGACCTGCGCAACCTAGGAGAATGGACCTAGTTCATGTAAAGTAGTCTGGTAGACCAACTCCCGTTTGGGTGGCAATGTGGTATCCCTTACCACCCAAAGATTGGGGGAAGAGGTCCGGCGCCACTATAAAAGGGAGGCCACCCTGACCTTAGAGGGGGATTGATCCTTGTGATCTGAAACCCTAGATATTCATCCACCGTTGTACTCTCGTGGAGCACCACGAGAAATACAACAAAGCAGGAGTAGGGACTTTACCTCCTCATGAGGGTCCCGAACCTGGGTAAAAAAACTGTATCTACTCTCTATCCTTTGTGAGATCCACCATAGCCATCTTTGAGAAGGTCCGAACGCGTATTCATCCCCCTATCAAACTAAGGGCTCGTTGGACCCCTTGTTCCTTCACGGGATGCTAGTCTCCAACATTTGTCACGCCAGGTAGGGGGCTGAGGCGCACTTCTGGGATATGCACTAACGTCGGCAACTTGACGCTACATGTCAGAGCACGGATTGAGCAAGGAGAGGGCACCCACAGTGCCCTCCCGCGAGGGGCCATGCTGATCGAAGCTCAAAGGCTCCTTAGCGAGGCCCAGAGAGAACCGTTATGGGAGACAGGCGAGTGTGTCGACTCAGCTCGAGGGAAGCCGGTCACCGTCACCTACATTCTTGGCGGTTCCCAAGCTCCTGTCTCCGGGTGACACTTCAAGCAGCTCTCCCATGGGCTCGTGACAGCAAGGCCCAGTGCTACCGCTGCGTGGCTCAAATGGTCGCAACATCTAGTCTCCTTTAGCATCAAAGACCATCCCGAGTCCACTCGCGCAATGGGTGCCACACCAATGGTATGCACTCCTACCATCAATGACGTCACCATCGCTAAAACCCTCAATGAGAGCGGTGCCGGATTAAACATGCTCTCAGTAGAGACGTTCAGAAGGACATAGGTGCCCTATGCCTGTCTATTGTCAGCACTTCCATTCTCTAGGGTAACGGAGAGCGCCGCCGTGCCCATCAGGAAGGTGCGGCTCGCCGTCACGTTTGGAACACACAGTAATTACCGCACTGAACTCTTCGACTTCGATGTCGCCCAGATAGGTCGACCGTACAACGCCATATTGAGCGACCCCGTGCTAGCAAAGTTCATGGCGGTCAGCCACAATGCCTAGAACATCTTAAGATGCAGGGCAGCAGCGATGACACCATCATGGTCCGTTTCAACGAAGGGGAGGCCATGTGCTCCCTGGATCAGGCTTACAGGGGAGAGGCGGCCGCCTGCCTCGAGGAGGAAGGCGCTTCAGATGGCAGCAATTCCCCCGCGAGGAAAAATCTAGGTCTAACCGAGAAGGTCACGGGGGACGAAGAGGGCACAGTGACTGTCCTCCTCGAGGAAAGGGTCACATGATCCCCGGCACGCCCGAGAAAAAGAAGCTGTTGTTCTCACAAGGGCACACAAAGACGAAGAAGGTTCCTCTAGACCCCGCAGACTCGGGGGCTACAATCACCATAGGGGCTCACCTCTCAGCCGAGCGGAAGGACACACTCATAACGTTCTTGTGGGTAAACACATATATGTTTGCTTGGACCCCATCGGATATGACAGGGGTACCCCGGGAGGTGATTGAACACCACCTGTAGGCATGCCCCATGGTGCGCCCTGTGAAGCAGAAGGTGCGCTGTCAGTCTGTTGAGAACTAGCAGTTCATCATCGTGGATATGGAGAAACTCATCAAGGTAAACCTTGTCCGTGAAGTCCACACCGACTGGACGTCAACCCGGTGGTGGTCCCAAAGGCCACCGGAGGGGGACGACTCTATGTCGACTTCACTGACCTTAACAAAGCCAGCCCCAAGGATCTATATCCGCTGCCCTGGGTCGACTGGATAGTGGATTCCATGGCGAGCTGTGACCTACTATGCTTCTTGGACGCCTTCTCGGGCTACCATCAAATCCAGATGACCAAATAGGACGAGGAGAGGACAACCTTCATCAACTATGTGTGGGGTATTCTGCTACAGCTGCATGTCATTCAGCCTTAAGAACAACGACGCCACTGATGGCTCAATGCATGGCGCCCAGAAAAATGCTTGATGGCGGTGTTGATGTAGAGCTCATTGGGAACCCCAAGAGGAAAGTATGATGAGCACAGCAGCAAGTTTCCCTCAGTTATGAAACCAAGGTTTAAGCAAACCAGTAGGAGCAAGGAAACACACCAAAGGTGTTACTAGCTGAGCTTTGGCAGGGCGCACTACCGGTGCTAATAGCAACATGGAGACCTGCACAACACAACCACAGAACTTTGTCCCCAACTTGCGATGAGGTTGTCAATCTCACCGTGTTTTGCGGAAAACAAAGGATTAAACGTATCCAATGGAAAGAAGTAAAAGTTTGCAGAAAGTAAACAAAAAGTAGTAAAAGATTGTAGATTGAATGTAAAGAAAAGGATCGGGATCCATAGTTCACTAGAGGTGGCTCTCCTTAAGATAGATAACATGTTGGGTGAACAAATTACAGCGGGGCAATTGACAAACATCGAGAAAGCAATACATGCATATACTAATCATCTTGACTCCTTTGAGACTTGATTGGGCATTACAACATTATACATAGACTGCCATCCAACTGCATCTATGACTAATAATCCACCTTTAGGTTATCATCTGAACCCCCTCCAGTATTAAGTTGCAAGCAACAGATTATTGCTTTACGAACTGCGTGTAAAGTAAACAATACGATTGTTCTATGAACAAAGGATTGTTGTTTTATCCCTAGTAGCAACAGCACATCTAGTACCTTAGAGATTTCTGTCACTTCCCTAGATTACCAGAGGCATGAACCCACTATCGAGCATAAATACTAACTCTTGGAGTTGCTAGCATCTACTTGGCCAAGATAGATACTAACAACGGAAAGCATGCAAGATCTCAAATAACAAAGACATGATAGAATCAATAATCAATCTGAAATAGCATCTCAATATCCATCGGATCCCCACAAACACAACATGCAGAATTACAAATAGATGATCTTGATCATGAACGGAGCTCACAAGATCTAGACATGAAAGCACAAAGGAGGAGAACCCGCCATCTAGCTACTACATGGATCCGTAGTCCAAGGATGAACTACTCACGCATCACACCGGAGGCTTGCATGGTGATGATGAAGCCCTCCAGGGTGAATTCCCCTCTTCGGCAGGGTGTCGGGAAGAGCTTCAGATCCCTCCCGATCTAGGGATGGAGATGACGGTGGCTACATACTCTTTCATGGATTTTTGATCGGGTACTTAGGTTTTTCGTCCCGCGGGCAATATATAGGCGGAAGGAGAGGCCGAGGGGGTGCCAGGGCTGGCCTCACCACCCCCTGGCATGGGCCAGGCTGGGCCGTGCGGCCAGGTGGTGTGGTGCCCCCCTGGCCCCTCTCCGTCTCGTATTCTGGCACTTGATGACTTCCGGAAAAATAGGCACTTTGGCTTTTGTCCTGTCCAATTCCAAGAATATTCATTTTCTGACTTTTCTGGAACCAAAAACAGCAGAAAATAGGTAGCTGGCACTGTGGCTCTTGTTAATAGGTTAGTCCAAGAAATCATAAGAAAAGTACTCCAAAGTTGGAACAAAACACAAGAAAGTGGATAAAACCAAGCATGGAACATCAAAAATTATAGATACACTTGCAATGTATCAACATCCCCAAGCTTAACTCCTGCCCATCCTCGAGTAGGTAAGTGATAAAAAGAAAGAATAATTTTTTTGAGGTGACATGCACCATCAAAGACTTGATCAAAGTATTTGCAAAACATTCAAAGCTGGGATCATAGTACTTCAATCATAACATGAAAGACAAAGTTCAAGCAATAAGCAAAGAAACTATGATGCACCATGAAAAGGCACAAACAAAAGATTCATGAATAACAATGCTTTGCAAGACGTTTGTTTGTTTCACATAAAGAAAGCATGGCATAATAGTATTCAGCTTGTCCCTCATAGAGTAGAAAATATAAATGCATAGGACACCTTCAAAGTTCATAAGTGTGACTAGATACAATAGTTTAAAACAAGCAATAACAAGTTATGCATCAATCAACTAGTCTTGGGACAATGCACATAGAACTAAGAATGGCCACTATGCTCTCAAAGTAGGTGCATAAAGATAGAAGGTGGAGACTCAGTATAATGGTGGAAGAAATGCCTTTATAAAAGGAAGTAGGGATTCAAGTCTCATAAAGAGCTTCCAAAAATTATGGTACTTATAGCTTTCAGCTCTCATTCCCCTATCATAAGAATCTTTAAGGTGATTAAGGTTAAAGTGACACAACTAAGAGGATATGCTTGACAAGTTATAAACCGAAATCTCATGCCCCTTACTTACGAAGACTGATCCTCATGCTACTCAACTTCAGTCACGAGTAAGCTCTTGTCATTGTAAGTACATGTGTATCATTAAGAACCGCCAATAGTGTACCCCTTGCACATGATATGGGATCTTTCCCATAATCAAAATGACAAGGCAAGCAGACAATGAGCATCTCAGTGATATTTTTATTTGCTATTTGCATAGGTTTTTATTGAGGATGCTTCATAGAGTGCTCATTATGGTGATGCTACAAGTTTCCACCATGATTAGGCATGGCTTAGGCTAGCGGCCCAGGCGTTTCTCTAACACACATACAAACTCCATGATCTTACAAGTTCCAATTTTATTTCACACCGCCGAGATACGTAAGCAAAAGAACATGATATCAACGAGGTACAAAGTACAAGTGCAATGTTGAAAGCGTTCCCCATGAAACATGTTTCTGCTAATTTCAACTTATAAAGCGCAAGCATACACGCAACAAAGAAGGACCCAATGGTTCAAGTTTATTAGAGGCAATAAAATGAAGTGTGCCATCAAGTTTGTGAGAGCTTTAATGACTAGTTTTCTCATAACAAGTTTAATTTGGAAGGTAAACAAAAGCATGAATATACTTGGAATAGAATAAGCTAGTAGGTTGGTATGGTTGACTCTTTGTAATAACTTGGTTTAGGGAGTTGGATGCATGAGTGGAACTCATACTTGGTGGTGGAGGCTAGCAAAAGACTGGGAGCGACAAACTAAGAGAGCAATAATGGCCATAAGCATGCAGAGCGACAAAACATCATTGATCAAAACATAAAGTGATACTACAAGTTGAAAACTAAAGGATCATAAAGGCTATGGAGACTTGAGATAGTCATAACATGGTGTGAGCATGCGCCAAGTCAACCCAAATAAAGCATCAAAGGAGAATACCACTATACTATGATTTAATATGCTAAAACAACGCATGATTCATCCAAGGCACATTAAGCAATCTAAATTGTTTATAACAAGTCATGATACAGCCAATAATACTAAGCATAAACCCAAAACAATATCAAGCATGGCATGACAAAGCATAGGCCACAGTCAAAAACAAGCTCTTTTTACCACATAAGCATGAAGTTTCCTACTCTTTTCCAAACCAAACCAAACTATTTGCAAACCAATGTATGAAAGAGGGGGTCCAACCAATTTATTCAGAAAACTAAGAAAACCAAGAAAAATAAAAAAACAAAACGAAAACGAAAAAGAAGACACTCCAAGAACAACACAACTATGCATGAAACAATAAAAATGAAGCGTTTGGAAGAAACCTGGGATTTTTATTGATGAAGAAGGGGATGCCTTGGGCATCCCCAAGCTTTGACGCTTGTACTTCTTGGATGTTTCTTGGGGTGACACGCATGGCATCCCCAAGCTTGAGCTTTAGTCCATCCTTCATCTCATTACTCATTCCTTCCATACACCTGAAAATTTTCCTTCATACAAAACTTCACACAATCTCATTAGCAACATTAGTGCACTCAAGATAAATAAGTCTTAAGGTTCAGTTATAACACCAAATAAACTTCCATTAGAACACTAGATACTGTAGCACTTTTCTCAAAAAGCTCAATTCCCCAAAAGAAGTCTAGAAGGAACCAACAAGAAGCAAATGCAGAAAAATGGCAGAAATCTGTCAAAACGGACCAGCAGGTAAAACGAATTTTTTCGAAGACCTTCTGTTGCTCAAATCAAAAAGTGTTGAACTAACGAAAGTTATATAACAACCTGGGTCAGAAGCACGAAATATTACAGCTCAATCCGACATACAGAGATCTCTCACGAATTTTTACGGTGAAGCACAAAAATCTGTTTCGGGACAACAACTTTCCCAATCATTACTTCACTCTCATTAGAGGTTACTCTTGGCACAAAAAGCAAATAAAAAGGATAAGGAGCGGTTATTACAGAGGTAATAACTTCCAAGACTCATCTAAATTTTTTGGGTTATCTCCCAATAAGTACTTTTTTTAACGCCTTTAAGTTAGGCATAAGAAGCAAAGAAAGAATCAAGTGTTCTCAAATGAAGAAGCATTAAGACCAAATTTTGTTATCATAGGAGAAGAAAAAGAAACCTTTTATCTCTTTTAGGGAAGTGTTCTATACCTTTCTTGAGTGGGAGTTGATATTTAATGGTGCCTTCTTTCATATCAATGATGGCACCAACAGTTCTAAGAAAAGGTCTTCCCAAAGTAATAGGACAAGAAGCATTGTATTCAACATCCAAAACATAGAAATCAATGGGGACATAAGCATTATTAACTATAATAAGAACATCATTAAGACTCCCCATAAGTTTCTTTTTAGAATTATCATCAAGTGGGACATTCAAATAAGAATCTTCAAGTGGAGGCAAATCAAGCATATCATAAATCCTTGTAGGCATAATAGAAACACTACTATTAAGATGACATAAAGCTTTGAAATCAAAGCCATTCACTATCATATTAATGATGGGTTCCCAACCATCTTCTTGTTTTATAGGAATAGAAGCTTTATGTTTCATCTTTTCTTCTTTAATTTTTATGAGAGCACCAGTAATGTGTTTTGTAAAGGTAATATTCATAGCACTAGCATTAGGACTTTTAGCAAGCTTTTGTAGGAACTTAATAACTTCAGAGATGTTGTAACCATCAAGATCAAAATCAAATTTATCATCTAAAGTAGTAGGACTATTACTATCCTCAACACTAGTGGTGGTAATAGTAGAAAAACTAATGTTTCTAGCAATTTCATCTTCTCTTTCCCACTTAGCATGTAATTCAGCTAATAGTCTAACATTTTCATCAATTCTTACTTGTATGGCATTAGTAGCTGCAAAGGGATTATCATTAGTTTCAGGTTTAGCAGCCATTATATTAATCAATGAAGATTGAGCTTCAGACAAAGATGATATATTTCTTTCAGCATTAGAGAGTTTCAATTGTAAACTAGGAATTTCCCTATTTAAACTCTCAAGTTGATGGCTAATGTTCTTCAAAATGATAGATTGTTCCTTCATAGTTTTAGTGAATAGTTAATTTTGCTCATATTGCATTTGCATGAAGTTTTTAGTGGCTCTTTCAACTTCTAAAATTCTTCCTTCACTAGGTAATCCAGGTTTACCATTATAGCCATAAGTATTATTAGGAGGGTAGGGCCTATAATTGTTATTACCATAAGCATTGTTGCCAAAATTGTTATTTCTTATGAAGTTCACATCAACTTGCTCTTCTTGAGCAACCAAAGAGGCTAAAGGAACATTATTTGGATCAATATGGGCTTTCCAATTAGCAAGCATAGACATAATAATATCAATCTTATCACTCAAGGAGGAAGTTTCCTCAACAGAATTTACCTTCCTACCTTGTGGAGTTCTCTTAGTATGCCATTTAGAATAATTAACCATCATATTGTCCAGAAGTTTTGTTGCAGCACCAAAAGTGATGGTCATAAAGGTACCTCCAGAAGTAGAATCCAATAGTTTCCTTGAAGAATAGTTTAATCCTGCATAAAAAGTTTGGATGATCATCCAAGAAGTCAGTCCATGAGTGGGACAATTCTTTACCAAAGATTTCATTCTTTCCCAAGCTTGAGCAACATGCTCATTATCAAGTTGTTTAAATTTCATTATTTCACTTCTCATGGATATAATCTTAGCAGGAGGATAGTATTTTCCAATAAAAGCATCTTTGCACTTAGTCCAAGAATCAATACTATTCCTAGTTAAGGAATTCAACCATTCTTTAGCTTTTCCTCTCAAAGAGAAAGGAAACAATTTCAGTTTAATAATATCACCATCTATATCCCTATGCTTTTGCATCTCACAAAGTTGAACAAAGTTATTTAGATGGGAAGCAGCATCTTCATTACCAATACCAGAAAATTGTTCTCTCATAACAAGATTGAGCAAAGCAGGTTTTATCTCAAAGAAAGTAGCTTCAGGAACATGTGGAGCAATAGGTGTGCACATAAAATCATTGTTGTTGGTGCTAGTGAAGTCACACAACTTAGTGTTTTCAAGAGTAGTCATTTTTTTGGGTTTTCAAATAAGAAAGCAAACTAGTAAAACTAATTTTTTTGTGTTTTTAATAAAGAAACAAGCAAACTAAGCAAAAAGAAACTAAGCAAAACAAAAACAACAAAGTAAAGAGATTGGTTATGAGGGACTCCCCCTATGAAGATGTCCTTGACTCCCTGGCAACGGTGCCAGAAAAATGCTTGATGGCTCAATGCACGGTGCCCAGAAAAATGCTTGATGGCAGTGTTGATGTAGAGCTCGTTAGGAACCCCAAGAGGAAGGTATGATGAGCACAGCAACAAGTTTCCCTCAGTTATGAAACCAAGGTTTAATCGAACTAGTAGGAGCAAGGAAACACCCCAAAGGTGTTACTAGCTGAGCTTTGGCAGGGCGCACTATCGGTGCTAGTAGCAACATGGAGACCTGCACAACACAACCCCAGAACTTTGTCCCCAACTTGTGATGAGGTTGTCAATCTGACCGTGTTTTGCGGAAAACAAAGGATTAAACGTATCCAATGGAAAGAAGTAAAAGTTTGAAAAAAGTAAACACAAAGCAGTAAAAGATTGTAGATTGAATGTAAAGAAAATGACCGGGATCCATAGTTCACTAGAGGTGGCTCTCCTTAAGATAGATAACATGCTGGGTGAACAAATTACAGCGGGGAAATTGACAAACATCGAGAAAGCAATACATGCATATACTAATCATCTTGACTCCTTTGAGACTTGATTGGGCATTACAACATTATACATAGACCGCCATCCAACTCCATCTATGACTAAAAATCCACCTTCAGGTTATCATCCGACCCCCCTCCAGTATTAAGTTGCAAGCAACAAATTATTGCTTTACGAACTGCGTGTAAAGTAAACAATACGATTGTTATATGAACAAAGGATTGTTGTTTTCTCCCTAGTAGCAACAACACATCTAGTACCTTAGAGATTTCTATCACTTCCCCAGATTACCAGAGGCATGAACCCACTATCGAGCATAAATACTAACTCTTGGAGTTGCTAGCATCTACTTGGCCAAGATAGCTACTAACAACGGAAAGCATGCAAGATCTCAAATAACAAAGACATGATAGAATCAATAATCAATCTGAAATAGCATCTCAATATCCATCGGATCCCCGCAAACACAACATGCAGAATTACAAATAGATGATCTTGATCATGAACGGAGCTCACAAGATCTAGACATGAAAGCACAAAGGAGGAGAACCAACCATCTAGCTACTACATGGATCCGTAGTCCAAGGATGAACTACTCACGCATCACACGGGAGGCTTGCATGGTGATGAAGAAGTCCTCCAGGGTGAATTCCCCTCTCCGGCAGGGTGCCGGAAAGAGCTTCAGATCCCTCCCGATCTAGGGATGGAGATGACGACGGCTACAGACTCTTTCGTGGATTTTTGATCAGGTACTTAGGGTTTTCGTCCCGAGGGCAATATATAGGCGGAAGGAGAGGCCGAGGGGGTGCCAGGGCTGGCCTCACCACCCCCTGGCGCGGGCCAGGCTGGGCCACGTGGCCAGGTGGTGTGGTGGCCCCCTGGCCCCTCTCCGTCTCATATTCTGGCACTTGATGACTTCCAGAAAAATAGGCACTTTGGCTTTTGTCCCATCCAATTCCGAGAATATTCATTTTCTGACTTTCCTGGAACCAAAAACAGCAGAAAACAGGCAGCTGGTACTGTGGCTGTTGTTAATAGGTTAGTCCAAGATATCATAAGAAAAGTACTCCAAAGTTGGAACAAAACACAAGAAAGTGGATAAAACCAAGCATGGAACATCAAAAATTATAGATACATTTGCAATGTATCACCACCTTTCAGAGGCTGATGCGTATCGCCCTAGGAACGAAGATGGGCAAGAATGCAAAGGCCTAAGTCGATGACATAGTGGTAAAAACCTGCAAGAAGGACACACTGGTGGCAGACCTCGAGGATACCTTCACCAACTTCCGCAGGGTAAACATTAAGCTCGAGCCCACCAAGTGTGTGTTCGAGGTCCCATCGGGCAAGCTTCTGGGCTTCCTGTTGTCACACCGGGGCATTGAGGCGAACCCAAAAAAAATTAGAGCCATCAAGGAGACGCGACCTCCTAAACAGCTCAAGGACATGTAGCACCTGGTGGAGCTCATGGTGGCGCTAGGAAGATTCATTTCCAAGCTAGGCGAGAAGGCCTTTCCCTTCTTCAAAATCATGAAGCGGTCTGGCTACTTCCAATGGACGCCTGACACTGTCGAGGCTTTAGAAGGCCTAAAGAGGTACCTCATAAGCCAACCTATCATACACTACAAGAAAAGTTTCCATCCACAACGAATTGGCCCGACGGTCATCGTAGAAGGCGAGTCTTCCGTGATGAAATTCTCGGCTCGGCCGTGGCTGATGGAAAACTTTTTTTTCCGGTTTTGCGGACCTCTACTATGACGGATCTGCTAAAAACATGGAGGAAGGTTGGCCAGCGCGTGGCAGACGCAAGATTTTCATTTCCTCTCGCGATGTTGACTCGCCAAAGTCTTTTGAGGTGTGTGGGTATCGGACGTCAGTGTCTCTAGCGGACCATATTTTTTGGTCGCGCCTCTCTAATTTGAACTCGATAACGTAGCTCCAGGCGTCTGCCGTTTAGTTGGGCTGCTAGGTCCCACATGTCAGCCTCTCATTAGAAGGATTGTGTGTATGATGGATTTTTTTCCTTCGCTCGTGCTACCCTATTCCGAAGTTGATAGTGCTGCTCGATGCATCTACCGTCTAATCAACCTCCTGAGACCCACATGTCATCCTCTCATTAGAAGAAACGTGTGTATGATAGAATTTTTTTCCTTCGCTGGCGCTACCCCGTTCCGAGTTGATAGCGATGCTCGACGCATCCACCATTTAACCAACCTCCTGAGCCCCACATGTCATCCTCTCATTAGAAGAAACATGTATATGATGGATTTTTTTCTTCACTTGCGCTACCCTGTTCCGAACTTGATAGCGATGTTCGATGCATCTACCGTTTAATGACGATGCTAGGCCCCACATGTCATCCTCTTATTAGACGAAACATGTGTATGATGGATTTTTTACCCTTTGTCATGCCTTTGTGTTCTGAACTTGATAGCGTTGCTCGCTGCATTAGTCGTTTAATCAAACTCCTGGACCTCACATGTCATCCTCTCATTAGAAGAAACATGTGTATGATAGAATTTTTTCCCGCGGTCGCGCCTCCGTGTTCCGAACTTGATAGCGTTGCTTGCTGCATCAGCCATGCTGGTGGGTTCCTTATGCCAGTCTCACATTAGAAGAATCGTGGGTATGACAGACTTTTTTTTTCTACTCTAGCGCCACCCTGTTCCTAACTAGATAGTGTTGCTTGACGAATTTGCCATTTGGTCACGCAGCTGGGTCCCACATGACATCCTCTCATTAGAAGGATTGGTTGTATGGTTGACTTTTTTCTCTGCTCGCGCTCCGTGTTTCGAACTTGATAATATTGCTCGCTGCATCACCCTTTTTTCAGGCTGCTGGTTCCCCATGTCAGCCTCTCATTAGAACAAACATGTGCATGATGGACTTTTTTCTCGTTCGCGCCTCCCTGTTTCGAACTTGCCAACGTTGCTCGATACATCACCGGTAAAAGGCCGCGCTGGTGGGACCCACATGTCGGTCTATCTTTAAATGAAATGTGTGTATGTCTGATAAACCTTTTTTTCGGCCGCGTCTGCTACTTTGGACTTCCAATAGATTTAAACTGTGTGTATCGCCACTACGCCAAGGATATTTATAGAAAATATATTATTAAACATTCCTTAGTACCTTCCAGTTATGTTTTAATGTTTTTAAAAAGATTTCGTGTGTCCGTGTTTATATTTTTTAAAATAAAAGGGCAGCCTCCTGGCATTTCAATTTATAAAATGCCACATATATAATGGACTAGTTTCTTAAAAATATAGCGGAGTTTTTTTAAGAGGTGGGGGGAATGCTCAAAAGACCGAATTAAAAATATTTTGGGCTATTCTACATGGTCCATCTACATGCGCTATACTCCATGGGCTCCTTTCTTAAATTTCACTAGGCTGTGCTAAGCAGTCCCTTGACCCTGACGAGGCCGAATCAAAATGTTCTTGCCTATGCTCCATGGGATCCTTTCTCAAATTTCACTGGCCTGTGCTCAGCAGTTCCCTGACCCTACACTAAAAAAACAGCTCCCTGACCTCGAAAAGGAGTGTGTGTATGTTGGACTATTTTTTCGATCGAACTTGATAATGTTGTTGGGTCCTCCATGTTAGCCTCTCAGCACGCTGGACTTTTTTCTCGCTCGCGCCTCCCTATTTCGAAATTGGCAATGTTGCTCGATGCATCATCTCTATAAGGCCGCACTGCTAGGTCCCATGTGTCAGCCTCTCTGTAAATGAAACGTGCACATGATGGAATTCTTTTTCAGACCCGTACGCTGTTTTGACATCGGTCTATTGCTAGGTCTAAATATACATGGTATAAAGTAAAGGACCAAATATACACACATACTATATAGATGTCAATCAAATTATAATTTTTTTGAAAAATATCTATTATAATTTTATATAGTGATGATATTTCATATGTCTATTATCTGGTTCTCACGTGCAGGGTACGTGGAAATTACTAATAATGCATTGGTTTCAACAAAACAACATAGGTAGGCAGAGCTTTTTCTGGGGGGCTGGGGAAGGGGATGCCCATAAAGGCCAAATTAAAAAGATTCTGGGATAACTGAGGGTGGGTTCCCAATTCTTCATGGGCTCACTACAAAACTGAATGCACTATGGTCGGTGGCCACACAACAATGAAAAGCCCGAATTGAAGGTTTTGGGCTATGATTGGGTCTGATAGGCTAATTTCATGGGCTGAGTGATAAAAATTCCAGACCTCAACAAGGAAGAAAAAAACGAGGGAGGAAATTTTGGCCGATATTTTCGCGTGAAAATTGTTGACAACCAGGACACATATCCCGCGCGCGCCAAAAATTTCCCGCTCTCGCCTTCCAACTCGCGCCTTCACTCCAGCAGCCAGGTACTGTCTCTTTTTGCCATTCTTCTGGAGACGCGCAGGCGGTCAAAACGACAAGCCGCGCTCCAAAAAATTCACACTCCGTCTATCAGTCGGGGCGGCCTTACACCATTGCTGGCGGCGCCGTTCTTTTCGAGACGCACACAGGCCGGTGATCATCTAGTCGATCCCCACTGTACGCTTATAATATCCTTAGTTCGCTCAATCATTCCCTAGAAGTAGTTTCGTAGTCGATCTGCTCGTTTGACATTGTTTTGCACTTTATCTGTTTGTTCGAATTGGTTTTCATTTTGTGCTCAGTCGATCTGTTCTCTCAAATATGTAACATAGTTCTGCACTCAATTTCTGAAATAAGCTAAAATTACGTTGCATTTATAGTTCTATATTTAATCAGGTTGCTCAGATATCCTGGCTTAATTAGATCTGTAATCAACCTGTTCGGTGAAATATCTTGAAAGCTTCTGACCATCTCTATCCTCAACAGATGAACAGATATTGGATACTGAATTGAAAAAAACAACACCTTCATATTGGGAAGGTGTTAATGAATTCATGAAGTTTGTTAGACAGCATAACGGTGACTCGGATGTGTTTTGCCCATGCCGACAATGCCTTAATTATAAAAATCTAAGTCAGAGCAGAGTCACAGACCATACTTTCATTAATGGGATGCAACGCACATATATTAGGTGGACTAAACATGGTGAACCATATGATCATCCCGTTCTTGATCCTCTAGCTGATGCTGATCCGCCTATAGCTCATCAGATCGAGGATGAGGACCTTTCTGGTTTGTTAAGGGACATGTACCCCACTACAAGCAAAAAAAGCGCTCCTTCTCTTAAAAGATCACTTTTCTCTGACCTGATAGAAGGTGCCAAGTGTTCAGTGAACCCTGATTTTGGTATCTCAAGATTCGAACTGGTAATGAAATTACTAAAGGAGAAGTCGTTCAACAAGATTACCAAAAAAGCTTTTGATTTAGTGATTAAGGTGTACAACGAGTCAATCCCTAGGAAAGGACCGCCAAAATCCTTTTATGAGATGAAACAGTACATCAAGGTACTTGGACTATGATATGAGAAGATCCATTTTTGTCCAAATAACTATGTACTGTTCTGGGAGGATTATGAAAACCTCGATGAATGCCCAGTATGTAACGAATCAAGATGGAAAATGGTGATAAAAATAAGAAAGATCCTTATAAGGTTCTGAGATATTTTTCAATTATCGATAGATTGAAGAGGTTGTTTCAGTTACAACAAACATCTAAGGAAACAAGATGGCACAAAGAGATTCTCAAGCCAGACGATTACTTACTCAGACATCTAGTTGATGGCGATGAATGGAAGAACTTTGACAAGGCCCATCCAGGATTTGCAGGGGATCCAAGGAACCTAAGACTTGGCCTAGCTATAGATGGATTTAACCCATTTGGCAACATGAGTAACTTGTACAACATGTGGCCAGTACTTGTTACAATTTACAACCTGCCTCCCTGGGCATGCACTGATCAGTCGAACTGCTTGCTAGCTTTACTCATCCTAGGTCCCAAATCACCTGGGAAGGATTTTGATCTGTTCATGCAACCTCTTATATGAGACTTGCAGGAACTATGGAAGGGTGTCATGACTCCTGATATCATTGCCAACAACCATGAAGATGCCAAGTTCCCTATGCATGCTGCTGTGTTATTTTGCACCCATGATTTTCCAGCTCTTGGCACTATGTCAGGCAGAGTGACAACATGTTATAACGCACATGTTCGCTGTGAGACAAAACAGGTCACAGTGAGGCTACAAAATAAGAATGGTTTCCTTAGCCACCGGTTTTTTCTTCCTCAAGGCCACAAATTCCAAAAAAACTTGCAAAAATTGCAGTTCTATGGAATGAGGACTGAATATGGCACTGCACCACAAAAGTTTACTGCAGCTGAGTTGCAGGCGCTTTTACAAAAGGTCAGAAATGTCAAACAAGGAAAACAACCAGTTGCCAGACGAGGTAAAAGAAAGAATACAAAAGATGCACCGATAGTAGGAGCAACATCCAAAAGGAAGAGAGCGGAAGAAGTAGCAGCAGATTCCCAAGGGAAGAAAAAGGAACCGAGAATATTTTATAAGCGCAGATCCACTCTATGGGACTTGCCGTATTGGGCTGGTAAAACACTTCGACATAATGTTGATGTCATGCACATGGAGAAAAATATATGTGACAGCATTATAGGCACATTACTCAACATTCCATCTAAGACAAAAGATAGCTATAATGCTAGGCTTGACTACGATAAACTCAACGTTAACAACAACTTGAAGCTGCATCCTGAAGATACGGTTCATAAGGGCGATAAAAAACATTACAAATTTCGAGGTGCATAATTTACCTTGCTGATGAATAAAATGGTACTATTTTGTGACTGCCTCCGAGGTGTGAAGTTCCCATCTGGATTTGCTTCCAACATTGCAAATTGTATCAATGCAGAGGGGAACAAGCTCCAAGGGTTGAAAACTCACGATTGCCACATCCTACTACAAAGGCTTTTAGCTCTTGGCGTTAAAGGTTTAGTGAGCAAGGATTTGTACAACGTGCTTGTAGAGTTGGGAAAGTTCTGTAGGGAAATCTGTAGCAAAACTCTGGACAGAAGAGTTGTAGCGCGTCTTCAGACGGACATAGCAGAAATCCTATGCAAGCTTGAGCTGATATATCCACCAGCCTTCTTTGATGTGATGGTGCATTTGGCTGTTCATCTAACTAAAGATGCACTTTATAGAGGTCCCGTACAGTATGGATGGATGTACCCTATAGATGCACTTTATAGAGGTCCCGTACAGTATGGATGGATGCACTTTATAGAGGTCCCGTACATTGGTTCATTACATTAATTAATTATCAACCACAAGACAAGTTTCATACAGAAGGGGGCATATGCACCTCGTGACAGTAGAGATGGGCGAGGACATTGTCTTGGCAGATAGGGCAGCTGGTGTTGGTCTCAAACCAAGTGAAGATGCACTTGCGGTGGTACGGATGGTTGCATCCCTGGAGACACACCTTTGTGCGCTTCGATAGCGCTTGCATGCATATGCTGAAGTGGCCATCCTCCTGCTCAACGAGGTACCAACTGTCTTGAAGCGCCGGCAAGTTGACGATGAGCCGCAGATTCAGGCTGAGGGTTAGGTCGAAGTGGAACCCATCGACCCACATACACGCCTCAAGCCAGAGCCGGTGCAGAATATCATACGGTATGATGATGTTCCACTCCTCCGCCATGAGTTGCAGGTTCTTTAGAAGCCATACACGGCCAAGAACCTTGCGCATAGTTCCCATGACCTTGCTCGCTCTTCGCAGCTTGCTAGGAGGCACGCTGAGATTCAACACTTCCTCTTTGCAGGATGTGGTTACGACATCGTCCTCCTCTAGTGGGACTGGGATGGAGCCAATCATCCTCCTAAGCTCGTACGTCCTCGAGAAGAAGATCTTCAGTGTCATTATGTATGGCATCGCCGCGTTAACTAACTGTGGTTCGAAGATAGAGAAGTCGGTTGTGGCTGCGGAGACGCGGCAGGCATGGAAGATATCGGGACCGGACTCGATGATGCGCTCCTATGAGGAGCGCTCCAGTTCTGGTGGTGCCACCATTTGGGGATTGTTTTTGGGGGGTGGGGGGAGGGGAGGGGTGGGGGCTAGTCCATGGTGCTGGCCTGGATGAGGGGGAAGAGGCCAGGGGAAAATGGTGAGGGCCTGTTTGATTTGTAGGATAGGAAAATCGTAGGAATATGAAAAATGTAGGATTGCATTGTCATGTTCACTCCAATCCTATAGGAATTCATATGCACCAAAGTGTGTTTGATTCCACCATAGTAGGAATCTAAAAAAGAGGTATGGGTGAATGTTTGATTTCCTACGAAAACTAGTACCGTACAAATGAATCCTTAGGGAAAAATCCTATGGGAATCAATCCTACAAATCAAACAATCGTCATAGGAAAATTTCCTATAGGATTTAATCCTACAAAATTCCTAGGAAAATCCTTGGAATCAAATGGTCCCTGACAGTGGACTACTCGAACAAAAGGTGGGGCCGCGCTACCTCGTCACTCCCCAACGTCATCCCTGGCTCGTCATATCTTCATGGTTCTATTTAGGTTTGTCATAGTGCTAGTGGGACTAATTTGGGTGGTACTACATAGTCCTACATGTATTTCCAACTAAGCATTTAGATGACATGGCATGCAATTAAATGATGAGAGAGAGCCTTGGGGTAAATAGCTATGTTACCATAAGGGCGTCTCCAATATGAAAATAAGGTCGGATATAACACACATGTGGTCGACCTTAGTGGAATTTAAACATTGTAGCACTTGGTCTTAAGCTAAGGGGTTGTTTGGTTTAGAGGATGTCATTTAAGGTATGAGGATATCCCCAACCAGCTGGTTAGGGGTAGCCATTTTTTGTGTTTGGCTAAAGTGGGGAAAAAGTCGTTAGGGATAGCCAGTCAAAATCTACAAATAGGAAAACACTTCGGAGGAGCTATCCAAAAGTGGTTGAGCTCGTCCAGCTCTTTTTGTGGGATATGCTCAACCACCATTTTAGGCCAAAAGTGGTTATCCATATCCCCTCCACCCTCTAAACCAAACACTAGATAACCACAAAAAAATGGATATCCCTTGTCACCCACTGGATAGCCACTGAACCAAACAGGCCGTAAGAAACCTTGCGGTCGACCATACTAGTATGACCAGGCCATAAGAACTAGAAAATCATTGTTTCTCTCTCCTCACTACACATTGCGCGTGCGGAAGAATTTCAAGACAAAATGAGTCTACATTGCAATAAATGAGACTTTGCATGATACCACACCTATGTTACTTTCCACTATGGACTTATTTTATTTTATTTTGCGAAAATGGAGGTAGTAACTTAGACTAGTAACATATGCATGCTAAGTTACTCCCCACCATGACCAGCCTAAATATAATAGTTACTTGCATATGTTATTGTCTTCATAGTGGGTGATAACATGTGTGTCGTGTCATGTAAGACCTAATTAATTAGGTTCTAGACTCATATAAATGTGTGATGTTATGGTAATACCTCCCTCTTTTTCATCATTAATTATCATGTCATGTCACCAATACATGAAAGTTACTACTCCCACGTGACGAGAGGGATGGCTGTTGTCTCTGCCTTAAATAGATGAAGGGTTGTTGAGCTGGACAGGGAAGACAAATATTTTAACATATCCTTGGTTTTTTTGTGGCATCGTATGTGCGGCGTAGGCACCGGTGCCGTATGGATGAGAAGTGGTTTGGGAACCGATATTTGCATACGAGTGTAGAGGGCCACCCAAGTTCTATGGATTTCCAAACTTTTTAGCTAAAAGAGAGCAACTATGTAGATGCACAGGCTGGTGGTACTTCCCCTTACTATCGGTAAAAGAGAGAAACTATGTGGATGCGATGATGATTCAATTTATTTATATAACATAACTAGTATAGGTACAACACAACCACGACAGAAACTAAACCATACTCTAGACGGAATCAGCACACACATAAACACCCGAATATCATACAGTTCTTTTTTGTCAAGAACCTATGTGGCCCTCTGCCCGTGCGGGCACGTCCTATGGTGTTTGATGAACTCGAGGAAGCTGCCAGCCATGTCGCAACCTTTGTTGCTGCACTTGAGCTTCATTCCCGAGGATATCTGATCCACGGTAGTGGTTGGTTTGAAGACGCCTCCGTATTCACATCCCAGGCACTGGCCATCGGACAATTTTCCAACACATTGTGCACATGCAATGTGCGCCGCGGCCTTGCCAAAGCACTGCCCGTGCAAGGAAAAGAGATTTAGCCCCAAAATAAGAGTTGTATCAAACCACTGTGGAAAACATCATGAAGAAAGAAGTAGTAATAACCATGTTCGCGGGACGACGAAGAATTTGTGAACACAGCCTGCAGCTGAAGGCCTACCTCATTGCACTCATGTCAATCATAGCTTCAAACCACTCATCCGCCATAGAGCCGTCTTCTTCAACTGCGGCGGATCTGAGAGAAATTTTGAGACCGAGCGAGAGAGCAGAGGGAGGAGCACAGATCTGAGAGTGTTGATGAGAGCGAGCAAGAGAGACTAGTACAATAGTTAATTACTAGGATTACTAGACTCCTCATCTCACTCTAGGAAATATCGTCCGTCCATCCAAATTCCATGGCCATGAACCGATACCTTATCTCTTTGGCAAGAGGCCTACACAGAGAAAACTAGGGAAGCGCTGTGTTCTCCGATTAATTATCTCCCTCTGACCCGGTGTGCACGTCGCTTTGACGACCTAGGGCTACGTGGAAGACTAAATACTGTACTCCAGTATTACTCCGGGATGGAGGTACTAGTACTACTATACCTCTGTTTGGGATGAGAGTATGAGACTAGCCCCAATGGGGGTATCAGGTGGTACGTACTGTATCATGCATTAGGCCTTTCACAATGGGGTGCAGCTTACCATAGGAGTTATAAATACCTAATAGACAACCTCTCCAATGCATTGTATTTTAGAGGTTGTATCCTAATTTAATGTTTTCTCTCTCATGCATGCATTTATTGGGCAATCAACTCTTTTTGCCTATGATTATATGCAAGGGGTGTATCTTAGCTACTACTAGTAATTGACATGCCACAAAAGCATTTTGCCTAGTATTCCGCGCTAAGAGACGCCCCCATTTCCAAAGACCTTATTACATGCATAGAAAATGCTTATGTGTCACGGCAATTAATGATGAGGTATTGGTATCACTGAAAAATAATTATAATTTTGAGCCACGTCCATAAAGTATAGGGTGTATAATTGGTTCTTGTACCTTGTGTCATGTAGAAATCAACCTACTATAATGATGAAAGAGATTGTGTTGGTATCACTGAAAAATAATTATAATTTTGAGCCATGTCCATAAAGTATAGGGTGTATAATTGGTTCTTGTACCTTGTGTCACTTTATGGTCAGGCATGTGCAACTTATTACTACTATATACTGGAGTACATACATACTCCAAGAATTTACCAGACTCGTTGCTCGAGCTACCAACTGCTCACCACCTCTGTTTCGAGAGTGTATAGCACTACCACTCCTACTATCCGATTAGACCACCGCCAGCTGGAAGTACATCCGCTACAAGTACCGATATGGCATTTCTCTTGTGAGTTAATGCCCCGGATAACCACCAACTGTGAAAAAACTCACACGCCACCAAGCGGTCGCTCTTCATACTCCTTGGAGCATCTAAAAAAAGTACTCCTTGGAGAAATGCTCGGAGGAAACTGAGTAGCACCGCTAGTAGTACTACTAGTACTATACTTTCTCCTTCATTCTACTCTCTAGCGAAATTTCTTTCTTCCACCAAAGGCATGTTACCCTCACAAATACTTGAAGGAATCCCGGTGGATTGGCTACGTTGTCCTCGGAGGTCTGCTTTGGCTCGAGGCCAGGCCCCGAAACAGTTCCTCCGGCGGGAACATGCCGCTGTTGGAGCCGCCTCTGTAGAGCGCTTGGTCGACCATTGTTGGGGATATACTTTCCGGGTATCCTCACAGTTCCTCACTGACCAGGGTGGCCCACTTCGGGTTAGAGCTTTGCTTCACGGGTGCCCCAGTCAGGGAGAAAGACGGAGTCCAATCCGGCTACGAGAAAGACCAGAAGACTTACCGACTTAGGCCCATAATGTTCCTTGTAGTTCAAGATGTACTCTGTAACCGACACTTAGTCATAGCCAGATAGATCTCTCCTGTAGACCCTAGGCCGGATATCTATATAAGCCGTCCTAGGGAGAGCCTTTAGGGCACAACCCAATACTTTAGACCCTCAACTTGCACAGGCGAAATCCTTGTAACCCATATTCCGGCTCTGCCGTATTAGTGGATTGCTAGCAGGAGTAGGATCCGTCCAAAGCCGGCGGATTCGAACCTGGGTAAACTTGTGTGCTCACCGTCCCGGTACACCGTACGTCTCACACCCCTCTCTTCTGCACGCCTCGAGGACCCCCTCATGGCGTACTTGTCCTCAATCCGATGACAGTTGGCGCCCACCGTGGGGCAAGTGAGCTTCGGATCTGCGTTCCGAGTGGAATCTGCAAGAATCGGAATCGGCGAGACTATCACCGTCGGTCGCATCCTCTACGCTAGCGATGTGCCTCTCCTCGTTCTTGACGAGACTTGGATTTCGGCTAGGGAGGCCGTGACTGCCTACACAATCATGTCTTTTGGCGAGATCGATGTTTACATTGGTTTCGCTAAACCTGCCAAACCCACCCTAGCGGTGATGATAGAGGCAGAAGAATTTTCTAGGTCCCCTTTGTCCGCGGAGGCGGCAAAGTTCCGGATCTCAGAAAACCCTAATCCCACCCAGCCCACACCAGTTGTGGAGATAGTGGAGAAATCCGAGCCTGAAGAAAACCTAGCGGCCCAAGTCGAATCTGGAGTGGATCTCCCTAGAGAAGCCAGATCCCAGATTGACCCACCCGTGCAAGTCAAAATTCAGGAGGAGCATAACAACGACTCTGATTCCGGCTCTGACAACGCCGGGACAGACAGGCCTTTCCTGAGGTACACACTAAGACGTGTGTTACTGCAAGGCGAAAGCGCTGATGCAATCCTCGAGACCATCAAAAGTTTCGACATGGCTGATCGTGAAAGCCGTAGGTACCTCAGGAGGCACGTGTCGCACTTCGTCGGATACGTGGGATCCGGATCCGGCTCTGCCGATGCTGGAGAAAACACCGACTCTATGCTGGAGGCAATTGGAACAAACACCGATGTTCCCGCATTCTCGGATGAATCTATGACGTCGGCAGATTTCCGAAAGTTCTCCGTGGAATATGAAGAGGAGTACAACTCTGAAACTACAGAAGAAGGAGAAGCCATGGATGAAGGATCCGGGGAACATTCTCCCAAAGCGCAGGATGACATGGACGTCGGAGATAATCCCGAGGTCCAGATGTCCAAAAGTACCGATCAGAGCTTGACTCCGAGAAACGGACCCAAAGCCGTCTTTGCAACCGGCGCTGCCAAGAAGGCAAAGAAGAGGAACAATAAAAACAAGACCCCGGCAAAAGACCCTCTGACAGAGGATGTGATTGCCGAGGAATGCGAGGAAGACTCGGATGGAGCACTTATCCTAGAAGAGCCGAAAAAGAAGCATCAGTGGATGGACATGTGATCACCGAAGGTGCGCATAAACTCATTGATGGTGCATTAACCACACCTATCCCTACAGCCACAGAACTTACTACGGATGAGCTGGACGAAAGGGCACAAGCCCTAGAAGTGCGTCGTCAACAACTCCTCGATGAAGCCAAAAACATCGAGGTGGAGAAGAAACGCATGTCAACTAAGGAGTACATGTCTCGGTTGCATCAGAAGACACAGAAGCGTCACACCAATGACGACCAATTCCCACGTGTCCGTGCCGTCCTTTTTGGAGATGAGATGGGGAAGCCACGGAAAGATAGCAATGGAGATTGGGTTTACCCAACCCTAGTACAGAATACCGTGGCGGCCCGGGAAATTCTATCGGCTAATCCAGGACCGGAGGAGATCCGTTTGGGTATCAAACTACTCAACAAGGGACAGGAGAAACAAAAGGTCGCCCTGTCCGGAAGTCAAAAAATGGTCTCGGATTCCGACCAATGTCGCACGGATCCGGCTTGGGCTGGCGTAAGATCCCATTACGTTCGGGCGCAGTATCATCACCCTGAACGCCGGGAAGACAATTATTCAAGAACCGGATCGTCAGGACAGCATCACAAAAGTTCGCGTAACTGGCGCAACGTCGCTCCAGAGGCCGAGAAAGACGCCATTGCTGCACTAAATCCGAGGAACCCTCCCCGACGAGAATCTAACGATCGAAGGGGAGAAGATAAAGAGAAACGTAGGGAGGAGGATCGTCAAAAAATGCCACCTCCTAAACATGCAAGCCGTTCGGCTGAGCCTCATCGTGGTGGGAATGACGGACGAAGGAACGACGGAAACCATGCTGGCACAAGCTGGCAGGGGGCTCATCGTAGTCAAGATCCTCCCCAGAACCGGAATAATGACGCTCCGGACGGAGGCCTGCGATCAGCTGGAAACAATTCAGCTTCCCCAGCCTCTCCACCAAGCAGTCATCACAACGGCTCCCAAGAGGGATGGGGAGGACGACATGGCGGAGGAGGTGGTGGCAGAAGCCGAAGTCCGGCTCCAAGGCACCGCAGCCACAACCGACATTCGGGACGATCTCTATCCCCGAGCGACGCAAGGCACATGATCAATTCCAACATAGAGGCGCGACGCTATGAAAACGATGACATGTACGTGGGCCCAAAGTGCTTCGGACCACGCATCAGAGCTACAAGATTCCCGGAAGGATTTTCTATCTCAAGGCACATCCAAGCCTACGATGGCATTGCTTGGCCATATACTTGGCTACAGGATTTTTTCCAAGCTTGCTGCATCACCAAAGGCAGAAACAGCCTGGTCGCAACCCAATATCTCCTGCTTATGTTGCGGAAGACGGTGCGATCATGGCTCAATGAACTTCCGGAGAACACCATCCATAACTGGTATGACATGCAAAGTGCGTTCTTTCGGAATTTCGAAGGCACATATCGGAGGCCCTGTTCGGTCGGAGACCTACATCGTTGCACCCAGAAAGCCGGAGAAACTTGCCGGGATTACCTCGGACGATGGATCGACACCAAGAACTCCTATGAAGGAGTAAATGATCAAACCGCGATTGAAGCTTTCATCGCAAGACTCCCAATTGGTCTACTACATCATCGCTTGAAGTGTGATAAGGTCACTGATTTGGGAGAGATGATAGAAACAACGAGCAAGTATGCAGATGCTGGCGACGATGCAGAGGGATTACTCAATGTCCTAGCTGTGCCTCAGTCGGCAAGACAACCAAAGCAACAAGCTCAGAAGCACAAAAATACCTCGGAAGAAAAATCCAACGCAGAAACAGCGGTGGTTACTACTGTTTCCGGGTCTGGAGGACGAGGAGGACGCGGCGGAGGTCGCGGGCGTGGCCGTGGGACTTCAAGGGTCCAAGGTAGAGGAGAACAGCAACCAGGCAAAACCTACTCTTGGGCCGACATTGCCAATAACCCATGTGTGCATCACTTAGACGCCAATGGGGGCTCATCCCACACCAACGCTGAATGTCGTTTTAATGACGACATCAAGAGAGATGATACCGCGGGCTACAAAGCTAAGCGGAAGAAGGGAAAGAAAAATCTCGAAAAAGACAAAGAGACCAAGGATGATGCCGACATGGAGGAAGCTGATGCTCCAAATCCCAAGCCGGAAGGGAAGAAAAATTTTCCCACCAAGAAGGACACTTATGTCACCTTCCTCGCATCTCAACCAACAAAGGTCAAGAAAGCAGTTCTCCACGAGCTCAATGCAATAGTTCCAGCTGTCCCTCAACATCTGGACTGGTCGGAAGTGGCAATCACATTTGACCGCGCTGATCGTCCGCCTAAGTTACCCAGGCGAGGAAAATACGCCTTAATCGTCAACCCACTTATTGACGGTTTTGGTTTCTCCAAGACCCTCATGGATGGTGGTAGCAGCATCAATATGATCTATGTCGAAACGCTACGCCAGATGAAGATCTCGGAAACCCAGCTGAACCATAGCTCTGTGATCTTTCATGGAGTTGTCCCAGGAAGACAAGCTAATTCTCTAGGAGAGATTACTTTGGATGTTACCTTTGGAACTCCAAAGAATTATCGGACGGAGGCACTTTCCTTTGAAGTGGTCCCGTTCAAGAGCACATACCACGCTATATTCGGACGTCCGGCTTACTGGGCTTTTATGGCTCGATCGTGTTACATTTACAATATGATGAAAATTCTAGGTCCCAACGGTGTGATCACCATCAGGGGAGACCTGAAGAAAGCGCGAGAGTGCAAGGATGGAAATGCCGCCTTTGCAAAAGCCGTGCTGCACGCCCAGGAGTACCAGGAGATCAAGAAGAGCATAGATCCGCCCGAGATGCCCGCAACAAAGAAGGAGGTGACAAAGCCAAATCCGGAGTTCAAGGCATCGGAAGAGACGAAGAAAGCACCGTTGAAGGATGATGACCCCTCCAAGGTGACCCAGATAGGCGTAGGCCTAAGTAGCGCATAGGAAAGCGCGCTCGTCAAGTTCCTCCAAGCAAAAATAAGATATCTTCGCATGGCAGCCATCTGACATGACCGGAGTACCTAAGGAACTTGTCGAGCACTATCTAAATGTAAACCCGAACGCTAAACCCGCCAAACAGTCCCTATGAAGGTTTGGCGATGAAAAGCATAAGGCAATAGCTAAGGAACTAGCACGGCTCGAGTTAGCCGGATTCATAGAAGAGGTCATCCACACTGAGTGGTCGGCCAATCCTGTAATGGTCCCTAAAAAGGACACCACTGATTTAAGGATGTGTGTTGATTATACTGCCTTGAACAAGGCTTGTCCAAAAGATCCGTTCGCTCTACCTAGAATTGATGAAGTTATCGATTCTATGGCAGGCTCAAAACTCCTCTGTTTTCTCGACGCATATTCCAGTCATCACCAAATCCGGATGAAGGAATCTGACAAAGTCAAAACTTCATTCATAACCCCTTTCGGAACCTTCTGTTTTGTTACGATGCCCTTTGGGCTGAAGAACGCAGGAGCTACGTACCAGCGCACGATGTAGCGTTGCCTCCATGACCAACTCGGACGCAATGTACATGCATATGTGGATGATATCGCGGTGATGTCCAAAAAGAAGTAAACACTGATTTCCGACTTGGAGGAAACATTTGCCAATCTACGAAAATACAACATCATGCTTAACCCGAAGAAATGCTTCTTTGGAATACCAGCCAGAAAATTGTTAGGTTTCATCGTGTCTCAAAGAGGGATAGAGGTGAACCAAGACAAAATCAAGGCTATACTCAATATTTCCAGGCCAACTTGCCTGAAGGACATACAAAGATTAACTGGTTGCATTGCTACGGTTAGTCGATTTGTAAGCCGGCTTGGTGAAAGAGCCGCACCATTATACAAACTCCTGAAAAAGACCAAGGATTTTGTTTGGACTGACGAAGCTGAAGCTGCACTACAAGATCTGAAGAGAGTACTCTCATCTGCTCCTATCCTTGCAGTGCCCGAACCTAAGGAACCGATGTTGCTCTACCTTGCTGTGATAAATAAGGTCATTAGTATCGTCATGGTAGTGGAGAGACTAGAGGAAAATCAGGAACACCTGGTGTAGCGTCCGACTTACTTTGTCAGCGAGGTCCTGACGGAATCAAAACAGCGGTATCCGCACTATCAAAAATTGGCTTACAGTATTTTTCTAGCATCTCGTAAGTTACGACACTACTTTCAGGAGCATCCAATTACCGTGGTGAGCACAGCTCCCATGAGAGATATAATCAATAATAGTGACGCCACAGGACGCGTCGCGAAATGGGGCATAGAGCTTTCAACTTTCAATATTGAGTATAAACCCTGGACATCAATCAAATCCCAGATCCTTGCTTACTTTGTCGCTGATTGGACAGAGACAAAGGAGAACATGATCCTCCCTGAGTCGGAATATTGGACCCTCTTTTTCGATGGGTCTAAGGCTCGAGGGGGCTCGGGGGCTGGCGTGGTACTCAAATCACCCCAAGGAGACAAACTTTTATACGTGTTGCAGATCCACTTCACAGCGACAAACAATATTGCCGAGTATGAAGCACTGCTACATGGAATCCGGATTGCTAAAGACATTGGCATCCGACGTTTGATGTGTTACGGAGATTCGGATCTTGTTGCTCAGCAAGTGTCAGATATTTGTAATGCAAATAAACACATGGCAGCATATAAAGCTGTCGTGGATGATCTATCTAAATCGTTTGAAGGGTTTGAAGTTCAACACATCCCTAGAGAAAAAAATGAGGAAGCGGACGCACTATCTCGGATAGGTTCTGTGCGGAAAGAGGTCCCGGATGGCGCTTTTTTAGAGCACCTCAAAGTTCCCTCAATAAAGGGAGTAGATGAGGAATATCCGACCAAATCCGACTCATCTTTGCTAGCAGTTCTAGCTGTAATTCCCAGCTGGACTCAACCCTACCTCGATTATTTGGTAGATGGCAAATTACCCGAAGATGAGGTGCTGAGCCGGCTGATTATCCGACGAGCAAAATCCTGTACTATTATTAAAGGTGAGCTCCATAAACGGAGTGTTTCTAGGGTTTTTCAGCGCTGCGTATCTCCGCAAGGAGTGGAAATTTTAAGAGAAATCCACGAAGGCGAGTGTGGTCACCATGTTGCAGCCAAATCTTTAGTGGCAAAAGCTTTTAGACACGGATTTTTCTGGCTTACAGCTTAGGCAGATGCCGAATGATTAGACAAGACGTGCAAAGGTTGCCAAAAAATATGCCAAGCAAGCTCATGTTCCGGTTGATCAGCTGCGAACAATACCTATAACATGGCCCTTTGCGGTCTGGGGGCTTGATATGGTAGGACCATTTAAACGAGCTCCAAGTGGATTTACTCACCTCTTAGTGATGGTGTATAAATTTACAAAATGGATTGAGGCTAAACCTGTCACTAGTTGTGATGGAGCAACAGCCAAAAGATTTGTCGAGGATGTTATAATCCGGTATGGTTATCCGCATAGCATTATCACGGACAACGGGAGTAACTTCTCTATGGGAGAATTGGCTGAATTCTGCAATGAGCAAAATATCCGGCTTGACATTGCGTCAGTCGCACATCCACAAGCTAACGTACAAGTTGAAAGAGCAAATGGTTTAATCCTACAAGGGCTAAAACCGAGACTCAAAGCACCACTACGACGTACTGCGGGGGCTTGGGCATAGGAACTACCCTCTGTAATTTGGAGTTTATGAACAACTCCAAACAGGTCAACAGGATACACACCTTTCTTCTTGGTCTATGGTGCAGAAGCAGTTCTTCCTAGTGATTTGATTCATACTTCTCCTAGAGTGGCCGCGTATATCGAAGAAGATGCCGAAATTTCTCGACAAAATGATCTCGACTTAGTCGAAGAAGTTCGCGTCGTTGCTGAAATGAGATCTACAGCCTATCAGCAGAAGTTATGCAAGTATCATAGCCAAAGAGTCCGAAATAGATCTTTCAATAAAGGTGATTTGGTTCTCCGGCTTGTGCAACAAAGAAAGCACAAACTTTCCCCAGTATGGGAAGGGCCCTTTTTAGTTAGTCGAGTATTGCACAATGGATCGTACTACTTAACTGACATGAGGCTAATCAAAGAAAGACCTGCTACTAAGAAGAGAAAGAGAGCCGGAGGCAGTACAAATCCGGATGAGTTAGACAGACCATGGAATATTGCTCAGCTACGTCCCTTTTATTCTTAGTTTATCCTTCTTTGTAATCATACATATGTACATGTTCTGTGAGAAATAAAAGTTTTGGTTACCTCAAGACTTTCTGAGAAGTTTTTACCATCTTATTTCCAAATGATCATGTTATAGTGGAAAATCCCAGAATGCTTGAAAGTACATTATGCTCATGTTCGTTCTGGTTTAAATTTCCGATTCTAAAATTGCTACCTTCGGGTACAACTCTAAAATTTCTAGTCTTTACTTTGGTTATTTGTCTGATTGCTGGATGCGGGCATTTTTCGAGTAGTGAATTGTTGGTACTGGAAGCCGACTTTGTTTCCGAGTTTAAACTGGTTTAACAATTGAGCTCCGTTGCTCGGCAAAGTTTCCGGCGGAAGTTTTAGCCGGCTCACGAAAGGGACGAGGCGGAAAGCCAGATAAACGATAAGTATAGCCGACAAAATATAAGTGCTTGTGTAAACATTTCAGGCACAAAAAAAAATCAAAGCCAAAAGTGCTGAATAGATCAAAAGCTTAGCACTAGCAAAATAGTAGTACTTTATATTTACAAACGCATCATGTTTTTCCGGGATAATACAAAAATTTATGATATATGATGTAGGAGGAGATGAAGGAGCTATCAGCTCGCTGGTTACGCCGCCTTTGGTATCGTTCCGAGATGTCCGCATCCGAAGTGGTGCGTTCATCGTCAGAAACTTCTGCGGATTCTTCTAGAGGAGGAGCCGGAGTATCCACGCGGGTGAAGAAAGGGGTCTCGTAGCTGGTTAGGTCAGCAACATGACACCCATATCCGGTGCAGGAGTGCATGATGGCTTGAAGGTCCTGCTCCTGGGCATCCTCATCTACTTTGCAGTACCCTCTGGTCACTTTCCATATATCCATGTTTCCATGGTGGCTCATGACCATGGTTTGAGCGTTCTGCGCCACAGTCCGCGCATAGGACATGTTCCAGTCCCAAACAAGTTGCGGCATCTCCTTTGCCTTGTCCCACACCCGAAAACCGACATGCTGTGCATGTCCGGAATCTTGAGAGCTTCACCGATATCTTCAAGGGATTGGCGGAAGTCATGAAGCAGGTCACCGACTTGGGTAAGCCGGAGGGTGCGGGGCTCGGTGGAGGAAGAGTCCGTCAAGTTCAGAGGACCTATAAACAAAACAAGTTAAGAAAATCCGACATTGATAGAAGTCGAAGAAAAAGATAAGTCCGACAGATGGAACGTACCGAAAATGACATCGTCAATTTTGGTCTTCTCCTCCTGGCGACTCTAGAGTTCAGTCCGGAGTGCCTAGGAAAGATCCCTCTCTCTACGATCACGCTCTTCAGTAGCCATGGAGGAGGATTCAAGGACTTGAGCTATGCACTTTTCATGATCTTCCTTGAGCTGGTTCAGCTCTTGGCGAAGCTCCTTGTTCTCCACCACCAGGGTCTTGAGGTTCTCGTGCTCTTCAATCATGGCACAATATTGTTTCACCAGCGCTATAAGTCAAAAAGAACAACTGTTTAGAAAAAATCGACATTGAAAACACAAAGACAAAGGTTTGAGTCTCAGAATGTTTACCTTCAGCCTCATTCTTGGCAACTTTTAGCTCAGCATTTTTAAGCCGAAGAGCTTTGATCTCTCTCCGCTTATCACAGACATTCTTCAATAAATCCTGGTTATAGGAACATACTTTATGTAAGTCAGAATACCCAAAGTCAGAAAGCTACTTAAGACTCGGGCTAATATTTTTGCTAATATCAGCACGAGCCTTGGGGGCTACACTAGTTCGTTCTTTGGCATCCTAATAAAGCATAAACCCGGATTATATATCCTACTTCATGCTTGGGGGCTAGAGGATATGATATAAAATAAAGGAAAAAACAGGAGTTGGAATTCCAACTTACATATTGTTCGCGGGTGAGTTTATCCAAACCCGCGTTCACTTCAGCGGCCACCTTTTCGGCGAGAGTCAGAGGAATCACTGGGGCTGTTGGAAGCTCACCAGACCTAATCCTCTCATCGTGAAGGTGCACTTGGGCGAGAAGGTCAGAGAACTTGATGTCCTCTGCTTCTTGCACTTCTTCTTCGGCACACAAATTTCTTTTCTCCAGGCATTCCCTGGCTAGCCGCTGGATCTCTTCTGCAGATTTCCGGGATAGGCCAAACTTGGCAAGTCCCGGAAAGCTGAGAAGGTTCTCGGTGAAGGTTTCTGCCAAGGGATCATTACCCAAAGAGGGTTCACCCTTATCTAAATCTGACTCACTCATGGTGACGTCAGTTTGCGACTGAAGGTTCGCAGGCTCCGATGAAGGAGCTGGATCTTCTGCGGCGACCGAGGAGATCACCGGCGTTGTGGAAGGTTGAGGGGCAGGAGTCGGAGGAGCCATGGCAGGAGAAGCTATGGTAAGCTTCGTTTGCCACAGCGGCTTCGAAGGAATCCCTTTCCCTTTTCCCTTGACGAGCGGTTTTGCTCTGAGAATGTAATAATGTCGGAAACATTACATCTCGGAAAGAAATTCGAGTAAGGTACAAAGGCGGAAATTGTGATTGAAAGTTACCTCTTCACAATAGGCACCTCCTTTGTGCCAATAGCCACTGTTGGAGTTTTGCGCTTCTTGAGCGCAAGGTCCGGCAATGGGAACACCTCTGTCTCTTGAGAAAACTCAGGAGGATATCCTTCGAGCGGAGCAAATTCCGACTCGGGGAGGTCAGCAAGCTGAAAAGTAGAAAAGATATCAGTATTGCAGTATAACTCAAAGATTGAAACACATAAAAAAGTGTACTGATGGAAGCTTACCGGAACTACGGGGTTTTCCGCCGTGTGCATATCCAGAGAAACCTCCGGGATTCTCCTCTTGATCCGCTCCTTGATCAGCCACTTAATCTGGCTTATATAGCCCTGCGTGGTGTAGGCTTTGGAGCTGATGCGGAGGGAATCTTTTTGGATGACGTGATGGAGTGCATCAGTCAATCCCCGTGGTACTGAAGGGGCTGGATCCGGCATGAGACCCAGCATTGGACCAAGTCGGATCCCTTCAGACCTTTGTGTTTGATCAAGTATTGGATTCGCCTCTTCGCAAGGATCAGATCGTCGGTGAGAGCCGGAGCAGCCTCGTCCCAAGAAGGTTGGGTCGTGGCAGCTCCGTCAACAAAAGTCAGCAAAGCAATGGCTTTACCGGGAGCCGAAATATCCTTGTGATAGAAAAATGTGGTTGACCATTGTTTGACCGAGTCACTAGCTAGAATTTTGGGATATGTGCGCTCGCTCTAAGCGAAAAACTAATAGTGCCGGTGCTGTAAGGAACACCGGCAGTAATGGAGTTTCTCTGGACATGAAAATAGTACTGGAAAAGAATCAAACTCGGCCTAATGCCGAGAAAGCCCTCACACAACGAAGCATATGTGCTTATCTCTAAAAGAGAGTTGGGAGGAAGATTATGGAGTTGAACTCCATAATGATCAATCACCTCGGAAAAGAACTCTGAGGGAGGAAACGACAAACCTCTATCGAGGTGGGTGCCGAAGTGGACCCGCTCGCCGTCGCGCGGGTTGGGGACGGTTTCCTCGAAGCCGCTCCGCCAGTTGCCGGCAGCGAGAAGCCCCTCCTTCTCCATGTTCTTGAGGCCCTCCTCGTTGAGTGCGCAGGGAATCCAGAGCCCGCGGAAGCTCTCTTTCTCCGCCACCGCTTCCACCGTCGCCACCGCCGCTGCCGCCAAGCCGGAGGAAGAAGATGAAGCCATTTGTCTGGCGAGCAGTTGACCCAAAAGGGGCGGCGCTGGGAGTTCTGTGGGGGAGGAATGGGGAGCTCTGTGCGCGTGGGAAGATTGGGAGGAAAGGAAAAGGCAAAGACTGGTGGAAGGAGAAGGAGAAAATCCTAACCCCTTATATCCACCTAACTGCGCCAAGATTCGTGAAAATGCTACAGTGTAACCGCCACGCGTCGTGGAAGGAACTGGGAAGGACGCACGCGATGATTGCGTCGCCTCGATCTCCACGCACGCATTGAAACGGTGCCTCGGTTCCGCGAACCGTGGACCCACCAACGGTCGTGCTAACGGCATGCCTGTCAGATGACGTGACTTGACCATGACTTGTGTCAGGTGGCGTTAGAAACCATGTTCCGTCTTAGTTTAAAATCAAGCTGGAAAATCTGAATAACCTGTTGATAGGTCCGACTTATTTTTAAGACCCGGATCGTATTTTTTGTTGTGAAGTTTCAGGAACCCTTCAAGATTCTGCAAGCCGAAGATCAAGCTAGACGATGATGGATCCAACTTTGGATCTTGGAGGCGTCCGGGGGCTGCTGTTGGGGATATACTTTCTGGGTATCCTCACAGTTCCTCACTGACCAGGGTGGCCCACTTCGGGTTAGAGCTTTGCTTCACGGGCGGCCCAGTCAGGAAGAAAGACAGAGTCCAATCCGGCTACGGGAAAGACCAAAAGACTTACCGACTTAGGCCCATAATGTTACTTGTAGTTCAAGATGTACTCTGTAACCGACTCTTAGTCGTAGCCGGATAGATCTCTCCTGTAAACCCTAGGCCGGATATCTATATAAGCCGTCCTAGGGAGAGCCTTTAGGCACAACAAAATACTTTAGACCCTCAACTCGCACAGGCGAAACCCTTGTAACCCATATTCCGGCTCTGCCGTATTATTGGATTGCTAGCAGGAGTAGGATCCGTCCAAAGCCGGCGGATTCGAACCTGGGTAAACTTGTGTGCTCACCGTCCCGGAACACCGTACGTCTCACACCCCTTCTTCCGCACGCCTCGAGGACCCCCTCATGGCGTACTTGTCCTCAATCCGACGACACCCATGGTAAACATGCGTTGGCCCTGCCGACCGACGACGTGATTTTGGGCCCTCTCGATGCTAGTGATCCTGCACTAGCCGCGTCACGGAGGCGTCAACACGGCATGCGAACAAAAGTGGACCTCTACAACAAAACACCAGTCCGAGTGGTCCTCCCCTTTCGACTATGACGGAGATGTGTCCATGCAGGCGCTTTGGCAGGACATCAACCATGGCAAGTTAAGGCCATGCAAGACATCGGCCAATCCTTCCGCCGGGAACCTGCAGCCAGCAATAATGCGACCGGGGCAGACAACTCGGATGGGCGCCAGGTTGTCGTGGCCATGGCCGACGCCGTTCTGGGTCCCCTCGAGCCTATCGATCCTATGCTGGCCCTTGCTTACGATCAGGACATGCTCGAGTTCAAGCTCGCGCGCAAGGAACCTGCGATAGGCGAGCATGCGACCAGGGCAGACAACTCGGGTGGGCGCCAGGTCGCCATGGCCATGGCATATGACACCATCCTAGGTCCCCTTGAGCATATCGATCCGATGCTAGCCCTTGCTCACCATTAGAACATGCTCAAGTTCGAGCTCGAGCGCGAGGAACCTGCGGCCGGCGAAGGTACGGCTAGGGGAATCGACTCGGTATGGGGGCAGTGTGCTCCTCTACTTGTTCCGTGCAATCTCGTTCCTTTGACCATGATCAACACGCAGGTGCGCACTGTGTTTCGTGTGTGAAGCAAACAATAGTAGCAAGAGTATGACTCAGCTGCTCGGTTGAAATTGAGCTGGATCCAACTGCCTTTCCAAGCTAATTTTTAGGGGCCTTTGTGCCAATTGTATGGACTTGGATGTAATTTTCTATTTTTGATGTAACCTTTTAATTCCACCGAACGTGTTGATTGAAGCATGATGCACTTTCGGGTGAAATTATCTACTCCCTCCGACCCAAATTAGTTGACTTAGATTTGTCTAGATTCATGTATCTAGACTTGTTTTAGTGTTAGTACATCCGAATCTAGATAAAACTAAGTCAACTAATTTGGGTCAGAGGGAGTATAAAATTAAGCTTGAAAAATATAACATGTAATTTATCCAACTAATTCATGTAAACTAGTAAGTTGCACGTGCCCTGCACGTGAGACTCAGATAATAGACGTCTGACATATCATTACTATATAAAATTATAATAGGTAAAGCAGAAAAAAAAATTTGATCAACATCTATAATTTATTGGTGTATATTTGGTTCTCATACTTTGTATATCATGTAGAGTGAACGACTATTAGCTAATCTAAAACTTGTAAATTTGGTAACATGGTCTAGAGAAACGAGGGAGAAGATTCTAGAATGATGGAGAAGTGTTTTGAGGTTCCCATGTTTCTGGACATTGCGAACCATCAAATTTTTACTTGTGATTCCTAGGTTCTTTGAGTTTTCAAGGTTCATAGATAAATTAACACACTTAAATTAAACTATTGTCTCCGATTCAAATTAATGTTCTCAGATTTTTCTAGATTCTGGTATATGCATCTAGCACAGAAACATAACTAGATACATTTGAATCTAGATGAATCTATGAACATTAAATATGGATCGGAGGAAGTCTGTCAAAATTATGTCAAATTATTTTGAACCAGATGTGAGCAGCCAATTGCTTTTTAAATTTTAGAAAAATCTTTTGAAGTTGCCCACCAGACAACCAATATATGGAGAACACGACCGAGAGTTTTCAAAGATTCAACTTCTTTCTAGACTTTGCATGCTGGCAAAGTTGACCCTGCTTTGAAAAAAGAGAGAGATATAGGCCAAAAAAACAGGGGGACTCATGCATGGCGTCCTTTTGCTTGTACTACATGCCATGAAAATAATAAACATGAGTTTTTCAGAACTTTTCAAAAAAGCCACTTCACAAAAATGGTCTACCATGTAGTATAAGTATGAACAGTTTTCAGGACGAGCGACCAAGCAAGGTCACGGACATATCCATGTTTATGGGAATTTTGTAGTAGTACTACAAGAAAGTATATGTGTGAATCTTGGCATTGGTAAATAGCTTTGCCAATGGGAGTTCCCAAATACTAGGAAAAGTAACAACTCCAATTTTCTAAGCGATGGAAATATTTTTCTCCGTATAAAGTAAAGTACTACTCCACTTAAGTACTAGTACTACTCGAAAAGGGAGGAGGCTCCTTCTCCAAAAAAAGGATGCAGCACGAGAGCAGCGGGAGGAGGAATCGGAAGGTGGTACGATGTCAGAGCAAAGCTATGATGGGCTGCTGACACGAGGTACACTCCACTAGTAGTAAATATATGGACCTACTAGTAGTAATATGCACGCAAAATAAGTTGTGTTTTCTCTCTCCTTTGCTAGCTCTCACCATCCATCCTCCATCGATCTCTTCTCTGCTGCCACGGGTGCACAGTCCGGCTTGTCTCTTCCTCGTCCACGATGTGGCGCTGCGCATGTGTGACTTGGTACAGCACACTAATCTACTTCCAGCAACCGTTTTTTTTTCCTGAAATTCAAGCCATCTACTGATTAATAATCATCTACACCAATAAAAAAGTCTCAAAATTAATAATAATAATCACAAAAAGGTCCACAGACCACATCGCGATGACTACAAACCCTAGTGTGCTAATTGGAGTGTGTCGCTCCTTCAGGACCTACGGTACCCAGGTTCCAAAAAAATGCCACTACCCCAATTTTTAGATTAAGTGTACCATCCTTTCTTACAATTCCCAGGTTTTATGATTTTTCAAGCGGGCATAGATTTTTTTTTCATTTTACTCCTATTTAATCTTCTTGCTTTTTGATGAGGTTGCTGCATGTAATGCTAGTTGTTCTATAGTTCAAATGTTAGGTACTGTACATGCTGGTATAAAGCCGAAAATAGATGATGTGTCACTTTGTTATACCTAACACTCGGTTATACTTTTGAACTAGCTCTCACACACTTGTAGAATATTAATTTAGACCTAATTCGACAAATCGACGGAAAGTCGTCTGAGTGGGTGAAATTAGCTAGAAAATTAAGCTTGAAAAATATAACATGTAGTTTATCCAACCACTTTATGTACTATAGTAAATAAATGGCACATGCTATGAACTGTAAGCCATATTGATCGCACTTCCTTCCAAAAAATACTTTTACTTCTTTACCATGCATGTTAACATGCACCGACCTAGCTATACCAAATTTGGGCACACGGTCATTATCTTGATGAAGACAGGGTATGTCCATGACCTTGGTCATTTAGCTTGAAACCCAAGAAAGTTCATACATATTAGTACATGATATTGTAGGCAATACCAGAAGTTTGAGTTTTTCAAGTACTTTTACTGGTAGAAAAATAAGAAAGAATGGCCCCACCAAATTTTCGTACAAAGTGGACATTTCTTTCTTACAGTTCCGAAGTTGAAGTATTTTTCAAAATTCCAAACTTAACCTCCACGTGCACTTAAATGCATGACTCTAAGTCGATTAAACGAAATTAGGTCAAACTTGAATACATGTGAGTGTGATAGACTATTACTCTTGAAAATATCCAAAATTCTTTTGAAGGTACCCAGGCAGCTAATATATCATGGGCCAACAATAGTTTTGAAAAATGCCATTACTGATTAGTATTTCCATACTGACAAATTTGATAGCGTATGGAAAATGTTCAAACAAAATAAAGCATAAAACAAAAACATGAGACTTCGTTACGATTGGGGTACTTTTGCTAGTAGTATTATTAATTGCCAAGAAAAATGTTAAACATGAGATTCGACAACCTTAGGGAAATCGGATTCACATTATATGTAACATTATTAATTCTTGGTTTTCAGCATGAATGACCAATGAGATCATGGCCTTCTATATCGATGTATACCATAGCTACACCTTTACATAGGGTTCTGACATCAGGTAGATGGGTGCGTCTTGGCCTAGTAAACAATGTTCCTGTGGGAGTTTCGAACAATTAGAAAAAAACATTTTTCACTTTTCCAACTGATTATGGGGATGTTTTGTACTAGAAGTGAAGAAAATCAGAAGAATGTGGTACTGAATGCGAGAAGAGCGCCATGTTTCCGTACATAGCGAACCATCCATGTTTTACTTGCGATTCCTAGGTTCTTTGAGTTTTCAATCTTCGTAGATAAATTAACCCAATTAAATTACACTACTGTATCCGATTCAAATTAATATTGTTAGATTTGTCTAGATTCGGATATATGTATCTAGCACAGAAACATGACTAGATACATTTGAATCTAGATGAATCTATGAACATTAATATGGATCAGAGGGAGTCTGTCGAAGTTAGGTCAAATTATATCGAAGCACATGTGAGCTACCAATTGCTCTTTAAATTTCACAAAAATCTTTTGAAGTTGCCCACCAGATAGCCAATATATCGAGAACACGACTAGGAGTTTTTAAAGGTTCAACTTCTTTCTAGACTTTGCATGCCAGCAAAGTTGACCTTGCTTTGGAAAAAGAGAGAGAAATAGGCAACAAAAATAGGGGGACTCATGCATGGCGTCCTTTTTCTTGTATTGCCTGCAAACATGAGTTTTCACAACTTTTGGAGAAACCCGCTTCACAAAAATGGCCTACCATGTATAAGTATCAACAGGTTTGAGGACGATTGACCAAGCAAGGTCATGGACATATCCACATCATAGTTTATGGTAATTTGGTAGTACTAAAAGAAAGTAGATGTGTGCATCTTGGCATTGGTAAACAACTTTGCCAATACGAGTTTCCAAATACTAGGAAAAGTAACAACTCTACTAAGCGATGGAAATATTTTTTCTATAAAGCAAAATACTCGACCTCATTCTGTACTGCTACTCCAATAGGTAGGCAGTGCGAGAGCAGCAAGAGGAGTGGCTTGCACATGAGACTCGGATAATAGACGTATGACATATCATCATTATATAAAATTATAATAGGTAAAGCACAAAAAATTATAAATTCGATCAACATACATAAAGTATGGGTGTATATTTGGTTCTTGTACTTTGCATCCTCATGTAGAAGTCAAAGATTACTAGCTACCCAAAACACTTGATATTTTTTGGTAATATGGTCTAGAGAGACGAGGGAGAAGATTCTAGTATGATGGAGAAGTGAGTTTTGAGGTTTATACATAACATTCATTATGCTGAAGACTATCTATACAATGTTCTAGATGCTATAATGGAAAAGAAGATCCAACGGTTGGAAATATTGGGATTCGCGAGTATTGAGATCCAACGGTCGGCATTCAAAGTTATTCGTACAATTTTATCTTACCAAGTACTATATAGTGTATGAATACAAATAACTTTGAATAGTGACTGTTGGATCAAGACTCGCGAATCCGAACGATATTTCCAGCCATTGGATCTTATTTTCCATTATAGCATCTAGAAGATTATATTGATAGTCTTCAGCATAATTAATGCTATGCACAAACCTCAAAACACACTTCTCCATCATACTAGAATCTTATCACTCGTTTCTCTAGACCAATGTTACTACCAAAAATTTCAAGTGTTAGGTAGCTAATAATATTTGACTTCTACACATAACGATACAAAGTAGAAGAACCAAATATACACCCATACTTTATATATGTTGATCAAATTTATATTTTTCTGCTTTACCTATTATAATTTTATATAGTGATGATATGTCAGACGTCTCTTATTTGATTTGTCTCCGATTCAAATTAATGTTCTCGGATTTGTCTAGATTCGGTTATATGCATCTAGCACAAAACCATGACTATATACATTTGAATCTAGATGAATCTATGAACATTAAATATGGATCAGAGGGAGTCTGTCGAAATTATGTCAAATTATTTCGAACCACATGTGAGCTGCCAATTGCTCTTTAAATTCCACAAAAATCTTTTGAAGTTGCCCACCAGACAACCAATATATGGAGAACACGACCGAGAGTTTTCAAAGATTCAACTTCTTTCTAGACTTTGCATGCCGGCAAAGTTGACCCTGCTTTGAAAAAAGAGAGAGATATAGGCCAAAAAAACAGGGGGACTCATGCATGGCGTCCTTTTGCTTGTACTACCTGAGATGAAAAATAATAAACATGAGTTTTTCACAACTTTTGAAAAAATCCACTTCACAAAAATGTCCTACCATGTATAAGTACGAACATGTTTCAGGACGAGCGACCAAGAAAGGTCATAGACATATCCATGTTTATGGGAATTTCGTAGTAGTACTACAAGAAAGTAGATGTGCGCATCTTGGCGTTGGTAAACAACTTTGCCAATGGGAGTACCCAAATACTAGGAGAAGTAACAACTCCAATTTTTTGAGCGATGGGAATATTTTCCTCTGTATAAATAAAAATACTACTCCACTTCCGTACTAGTACTACTCGAAAAAGGAGGCGACTCCTTCTCCAAAAAAAAGGAGGCAGCACGAGAGCAGTGGGAGGAGGAATCGGAAGGCGGTGCGATGCCAGAGCAAAGCTATGATGGGCTGCTGACACGAGGTACACTCCACTAGTAGTAAATATATGGACCTGCTAGTAGTAATATGCACGCAAAATAAGTTGTGTTTTCTCTCTCTTTCGCTGGCTCTCACCATCCATCCTCCATCGATCTCTTCTCTGTAGACGCGGGCGCATAGTCCGGCTTGTCTCTTCCGCATCCACAGCGTGGCGCTGTGCACGTGTGACTTGGTACGGCACACCGATCTACTTCCAGCAACCTTTTTTCCCTGAAATTCAAGCCATCTACTGGATTAATAATCATCTTGTTTTTTATGAACAAGTTTCAGGCCGAGTAACCTCGCAAGGTCGTGGAAATATCCACATCATAGTTTATGGTAAATTTCCCATATTTGATATTACTACAAGCAAGTAGATGTGCATATCTTGCAATTGGTAAACAATATACGAACAACTTTGAATATTGACCGTTGGATCAAGACTCGTGAATCCCAACATTTCCATCCATTGGATATTCTTTTCCATTCTAGCATCTAGAAGATTCTATTTGTTTGAACGGTCTAGAAGATTCTATTGATAGTATTCATCAAAATGAATGCTATGCACAAAACTCAAAACACACTTCTCCATCATTTTAGAATCTTCTCCCTCATTTCTGTAGACCATGTTACCAAAAATTTCATGTTTTAGATCTCCACTACTATAATGGAGAAGCTTTGAATTGGATCCATAGCACCAATCCTGACCGTTGGGCTGTTAGATCCAATGGTTCAAAGTAGCTGGACTCGTGTTGAATAGTACCTAGAGTAAACTCCACCATGTTCTAGAACTATCATGTCACCACCCCAAAATTTGATAGCACAATAGGCTGTATTCTAAATATGTGTATATAATTATTATTAATTTATGCAATTTTTCTCTAATGTATGAAATGTGATTTAACAAAAATTGAGTTATTATTAACCAATAGTCTTGTTAGAGAAAAAATGCATATACATTAAGTGTATTAATAATAATTATATCTACACATATTGAGAATACAGCCTAATAATGTGCTATGAAATTTTGGGGGTGGTGACATGATGGTTCTAGAACATGGTAGAGTTTGCTCTAGGTATGTACTATTCAACACGAATCTAGTTGCTTTGAACCATTGGATCTAAGAGCCCAACGATCCAGGATTGGTGCTATGGATCCAATTGAAAACTGCTCCATTATAGTAGTAGAGAGAATACATCCTACTATGCTATGAAATTTTGGGGTGGTGACATGATGGTTCTACAACATGCATGGTGGAGTTTGCTCTAGGTGCTATTTAACATGAATCCAGCTTTTCTGAACCATTGGATCTAACGGCACAATGGTTGGAATTCGTGCTATAGATCCAATTCAAAACTGCTCCATTATAGTAGTAGAGATATAACCACTATATAGTGTAAGAATAAATTTGAATGCTAATCGTTGGATCAGGACTCGCAAATCCTAATATTTCAAACCGTTGGATCTTCTTTTCCATTCTAGCATCTAGAAGATTCTATACATAGTCTTCAACATAATGAATGTTATGCACAAACCTCAAAACACACTTCTCCATCATACTAGAATCTTCTCCCTAGTACGGAGTAGCTAATAATCTTTGACTTCTACATGATCTGATCTTACCACTATATAGTGTACAAATAACTTTGAATGTTGACCATTGGATCAAGACTCGTCAATCCTAGTGTTTCTAGCAGTTGGATCTTCTTTTCCATTCTAGCTTCTAGAAGAATATATTGATAGTCATCGACATAATGAATGCTATGCACAAACCTCAAAACACATTTCTCCATCATACTAGAAGCTTCTCCCTTGTTTCTCTAGACCATGTTATCAAAAATTTCATGTGTTAGGTAGCTCAATAATCTTTGATTCTACATGATGATACAAAGTACAAGGACCAAATATACACCCATACTTTATAGATGTTGATCAAATTTATATTTTTTTGTGCTTTACCAATTATTGTAAGTTGCACGTGGCTTGCACGTGAGACACAGATAGTAGACGTATGACATATCATCACTATATAAAATTATAATTGGTAAAGTACAATAAATTATAAATTTGATCAAGATCACTAAATTATGGGTGTATCCTAGTACTTTGTATGCCATGTAGAAGTCAAATATTATTAGCTACCTAACACATGGAAGTTTTGATAACATGGTATAGAGAAAAAAGGAGAAGATTCTAGTATGATGGAGAAGTGTGTTTTGAGGTTTGTGCATAGCATTCATTATGCCGAAGACTACAAATAATCTTCTAGATGCTAGAATGGAAAATAAGATCCAATGGCTAGAAATGCTAGGATTCACGAATCTTGATCCAACGGTCAACATTCAAAGTTACTCGTACACTATATAGTGGTAAGATAATTGTATATAGTGATGATGATATGTCATACGTCTACTATCCGAGTCTCACGTGCAACTTACTAGTAGCTAATAATCGTTGACTTGTACATGATCTTACCACTATATAGTGTACAAACAACTTTGAATATTGACCGTTGGATCAAGACTCACAACCCAACATTTCTGGCCGTTGGATCTTCTTTTACATTCTAGCATCTTAAATATCCTATTGATAGTCTTACAAACCACTATACAATGTACGAATAACTTCGAATGTTGACGGTTGGATCAAGACTCAATCCGTTGGATCTTCTTTTCCATCTTATCATCTAGAAGATTCTATTGATAGTCTTCGGCATAATGAATGCTATGCACAACCTCAAAGACACTTCTCCATCATACTACAATCTTCCCCCTTGTTTCTCTCGACCAGGTTATCAAAACTTTCATGTGTTAGGTAGCTAATAATCTTAGACTTCTACATGATGATACAAACTACAAGGACCAAACATATACACCCATACTTTATAGATGTTGATCAAATTTATATTTTTTTTGTGGTTTACCAATTATAATTGTATATTGATATACGTCTACTATCCGAGTCTCACGTGCAAGGCACGTGCAACTTACTAGTAGCTAATAACCATTGACTTCTACATGATCTTACCACTATATAGTGTATGTACAACTTTGAATATTGACCGTTGGATCAAGACTCGCGCATCCCAACATTCCAACTGTTGGATCTTCTTTTCCATTCTAGCATTATGAAGATTCTATTGATATTCTTCATTACAATTAATGCTATGCACAAAACTCACTTCTCCATCATTCTAGAATCTTCTCCCTCGTCTCTCTAGACCATGTTACCAAAATTTTAAAGTTTTAGATAGCTAATAATCGTTGATGTACTTCTACATGATATACAAAGTACAGGAACCAAATATATATACACCCATATTTTATAGATGTTGATCAAATTTATATTTTTTTCTTTCCCTGTTATAATCTCAGCACTATATAGTGTACAAATAACTTTGAATATTGATCGTTGGATCAAGACTCGTGAATCCCAACATTTCTAGCCGTTGGATCTTCTTTTACATTCTAGCATCTAGAAGATTCTATTTTTTTAACGGTCTAGAAGATTCTATTGATAGTCTTCATCACAATGAATGTTATGCACAAAACTCAAAACACACTTTCCTCATCATTCTATAATCTTCTCCCTTATTTCTCTAGACGATGTTACCAAAAAAATCATGTTTTAGATAGCTAATAATCATTAACTTCTACATGATCTTATCTTAGCACTATATAGTGTACGAACAACTTTGAATATTGACCGTTGGATCAAGACTCGTGAAGCCCATCATTTCGAGCCGTTGGATCTTCTTTTCCATTCAAGCATCTAGAAGATTCTATTGATAGTCTACATCACAATGAATGCTATGCACAAAACTCAAATAACACTTATCATTCTAGAATATTCTGCCCCGTTTCTCTAGACCAGCATGTTACCAAAATTTTAAAAGTTTTATATAACTAATAATCATTGACCTCTACATAATATCCAATAGCTAGAAATGCTGGGATTAGTGAATCTTGATCCAACGGTTAACATTCAAAGTTATTCTACACTATATAGTGGTAAGATAAGATAAGATAAGATCATGTAGAAGTCAATGATTATTAGCTACAAGGGAGAAGATTCTAGTATGATGGAGAAGTGTGTTTTGAGGTTTGTGCATAACATTCATTATGCTGAAGACTATCAATGGAATCTTCTAGATGCTAGAATGGAAAAGAAGATCCAACAACTGGAAATGTTGGGATTCATGAGTCTTGATCCAACGGTCAATATTCAAAGTTATTTGTACACTATATAGTGGTAAGATATCTCTATCTCTACGCCTATAATGGAGTAGTTTTGGATTGGATACATAGCACTAATCCTAACCGTTGGGCTGTTAGATCCAATAATGGTTCAGAGAAGCTGGATTCATGTTGAGTAGTACCTAGAGCAAACTCCACCATGCATGTTCTAGAACCATCATGCCACCACTCCCAAAATTTCATAGCACGGTAGGCTGTATTCTCTCTACTACTGTAGTGGAGCAGTTTTGAATTGGATCCAATGGTTCAGAGCAACTGGTTTCGTGTTGAATATATAGTACAGACCTAGAGCAAACTCCACCATGTTCTAGAACCATCATGTAACCACCCCCAAAATGCATAAATTAAGTCTATTAATAATAACTATCTACACATATTGAGAATACAACCTACCGTGCTATGAAATTTGGGGGTGGTGAAATGATGGTTCTAGAACATGGTGGAGTTTGCTCTAGGTACTATTTAACATGAATCTAGCTGCTTTGAACCATTGGATCTAACAGCCCAATGGTCAGGATTGGTGCTGTGGATCCAATTCAAAACTGCTCAATTATAATAGTAGAGATAATTTTATATAGTGATGATATGTCAGGCGTCTATTATCTAAGTCTCACATGCAGGGCATGTGCAATTTACTAATAGTGGTAACATACAAATAAGTTTGAATGATGACCGTTGGATCAATACTCGTGAATCCCAATATTTCCAACTGTTGGATCTTCTTTTCCATTCGAGCATTTAGAAGATTCTATAGATAGTCTTCACTAGAATGAATTCTATGCACAAACCTCAAAACACACTTCTCCATCATACTCCTAGAATCCTCTCCCTCGTTTCTCTAGACCATGTCACCAAATATTTCAAGTTTTAGGTAGCTAATATTCTTTGCCTTCTACATGATTATACAAAGTACAAGAACCAAATATACACCCATACTTTATATATGTTGATCAAATTTATATGTTTTTGTGCTTTACCTATTATAATCTTATATAATGATGATATGCCATATGTCTATTATCTGAGTCTCACGTGCATGGCATGTGCAATTTACTAGTAGCCTACAATGTATGAACATTCTTGGGTTTTAGTCCGAAGGACCAATAAGGTCATGGCCATATATATCGATACCCTAGCTACACTTTATGATACGGTTCTCACATTGGGCAGATGGGTGCGTCTTGGTGTAGTAAACAATGTTGACCGTGGGAGTTTCAGACAATTATGAAAAAACATTTTTCACTTTTCCAAGTGATTACGAGGATGTTTTGTAGTAGTAAAGGAAATCAAAAGAATTTGACTCGAAATGCGACAGGCGTGCCATATTTCTGGACATTGCGGAGCATGCATGTTTTCCTTGTGATTCCTAGGTCTGTCTGCCTAAATTAGTTCAAATGAGTTGGCATATGCATATGCGCACCGTTTAGCTAAGAAACCCAAAGTTCACTCAGCCGTTTCGCTCACTACAGTATATGGGCCCCATTAATACAAATAACTTTGAATGCTCACTGTTGGATCAATTATTTGATGTATTTACACGAATTTCAAATATTTATTTATTTTTTATGAGGGCCACGGCTGGCAACCAGCACCACCCCAATTTTATTTTTCATCTAGTATCCGCCACTGTACTAGACTACGACTTTTCTTCACAAGCTGCACACACCACCATCCCATCGCATTCAATGCGTGCTGCTTTTCGAGCCTTCCTTTTAATACTACTCGGGAGGTGAGCCAAGCGCGATTCAGCACTAAATTTTTGCGTGATATTGGCGGGATCTTCTAGTTCAAATTTTTAGAGGATTATTGGCGGGACCCTCCCTTCTACCTTTCCCAAAATTTAACCCTTCCTTCACTACTCAGTTCTCGGGAAACGCTAGCTACCTCCATACTGACGGGGCCTCTCGCTCGCTCGCCCGCCGACTCCAAAATCCATACTCACATCATCCTCTATCACATCCCTCCTTAGCTGACTTCCAGGTCGTCGGAGTCTACTTAGTGACACTGTCATCCATGCTACCGTTGTTGCTTCGTCGCATCTGCTTCCCCCACTCAGAGTGTCAGTTTCCCCACCACCCCAACCGAGAGATGCGTACGCCACGCGGACCCCTCACCAGGGCGATGGTTAGAAGTCGGTAGAACCGACACGAAGGTTGCTGCACACTTACTATGCCCGCTTTCCTTGCACTTTACTACTACCGAATGTAGTTCATCGCTTCCTTGCTATGCCTTCTCGTTACCAATTATTTCCAATGCATGCTAGTTGCAGTACCACAGGATTGATTCAAAGAGAAAAGAAGGCAACTGCTAGTCGTCAAGCCAAATTGGTTATCTCGCACTAGTACGAAGCCTCGCTAGCCCAATGATAACCCCCAACAATCCTCCCCGGACAATGGTTTGCCTCCGTTAGGCATTTTATTTTTGAGAGTAGTTTAGCCTTTGCTTGCCCTATCTTGTCATACTAGTATATATTTTTGGTAAGGCATGGAAGATGATGTACTGCTGAAACATGCCCTGTCTTACCAAGGAATCATGAAGAGTTTTGGACATGCGGATCTAGCCCCGCTTGGCACAACACAACTGGTACAGAAACATGCCTGGTCGAGTACCCTAAACATGGCTATTTGTTGCATCTTGCGTGTTATTTACTGATTGATTTGCTGCATTGCAATTTGCAGAAGCAAGTGCATGATCATGTACATGTCAAGGAGGTTCACAACATAGATATTCAGCATGCCAATGATACAGCCATTTCTACGAACCAAACCGAAGTACGGTGCATGGCCAAAGCTAAGATTAGGCTTCTCCAAAAGGATTTGGACATAGCCACTCGGCGGATAAGAGAATTGAACCGAGGATGGATTTCTACTATTGAAGATGGCCTTGATGTTGCCGCTGATCTTCAGAAGTTAGTTGTTGAAAATTGTGTTCCCAATTCGGCTGATGCAGATGTCAATGAGATCAACGTGACGGTTTTGGAACACGTCAAAGCACGAGCAGAGATTCTCCGTGCATCTTTGCAGGAAGATGATTTTCGAAGGGTGATGAAAGAGCCGCCATGCGAATAGATTGTTATTTTGAATAATGAGGATGACTTTCATTGTGTTGTCATCCTGATATTTTCTTTGGCACGTTGTATGAAACTGTATTGTACCTAATTGCTTCATGTGGACAATGTATCCCACTCTCATTCTAGACATTCGGAAAATGGAAAAGCCTTATTTTGCACTTTCGTTTAGATCTGTAGAAACATGTTTTGCCAAAAATTAACACATTACCATGAAAGGTAGTTCATGCCCATTACTGTGAATAAATTCGTGCACTATATACTTGTGTGTCCCTAAATTCAAACTTTTAGACTGTAGTAGTAGATCGAGTACAAAAAAATCAACTGAGCGACAAACCACAAGCCGAAATCACCTCTTCCACCAAGTAGTGCGCCAGAAACACCCACCGCAATGGGCTCCTGCTTCCAAAATTCAAACGATACTAAATTTTCATCTCGCCCTTCGGTCCAGAAACAACGCGCCAAAGGCCATTCCTCAAAATGATTTCTCTTGTAAATTCCCACACGCCACATAATTCAAAGTTTCAAACATACTAGTCCCACCCGGGCCCTTTGGGCCGAATCCCTCGAGATCACCTTGCACGACCACGGCCGTGCTCCTTCTGTCCCATATCCCCTTCACAGCCTCTCCACCGGCATGCCACCATAGCGACCACAAAGACGTTTTACTAGCTCTCGACGATGGCCCGCACCAGATCATCTCCTCTGTACACGAGGTCCATGGCGCCGGAGCCGTCTCAGCAACACCGTCGCAGCTTCATTGGATCCACTTCCCTGACTCCATGGCACCGGATCTTCTTCCTTGACCTTGTCCATGGCACCAGAGAGATGGGCAGGCAAACCTGCTCAACGGCGAACGGCGAGGTCGTAGCTCACCATAAGTCCGGCAAAGGCACGGGAAGGAAATCGTGTAATCGCGGTCACAAAGGTTACCGCCATACACTTCATATGCTCTTTACGCATTTGATGTCTGAAAGTAGTTCATCGCTTGTTTCACTACATTCTCGCACTGAGTTTTTTATCTTGTACTCCGACATTTATTGTCGAGGCATCGTATAAGCAATTAAGTATATGTATGTCATTGTTCCTTCAGAGGTTTCAAGTGCTTGCTAGCACTGTACTAACTTCCTCTTCTACACACACATCGCTCTTAAACCTCATAAGATATATTTTTTGCTAATGCATGTAATGTTGGGGATCGGCGCGGAAAACAAAAAATTTCCTACGTTGAAACCTCGGAAACTTAGCCTAGGATCTATCTATGTAGTAATGTGGTAACGGCCAATGCGTAGAGAGTACATACCCTTGTAGTCTGTGGACGGTTAACATTCTGCGGGGAACGTGGTTGAAGTAGTCGTACTCGTAGCCGACCTCAAGGTCGCGAAGCTCCTCACAGGTCACCCCTTGCTCCTTCTTGATCTTCATCATTTGCATTGCGCAACAGCTCCGGCTCACGACATTCTAGCGCCCCAAGTGTTGCGCCTCGTGTCTTCGTACACATCCGGTGCACGATGAGACCTCCGGCTCCCCGATCCCACCGGGAGTGCGGAAGTTCATATCCGGCTAGGAATCCCTGCAGCGCAACGGCGTACTACAGGTGTGCCTCGATCGCACATCTCAGACTTGGGGCCATGGTCATGAGGCATAGAGGGGGAGAGAGAAGGAGGAAGTCAACCAAAGGACTTCTCAAAATATTGGCGTGTTGATCCCACCCATAGGCACCCCTTTATATAGGGGGACGGGGTGTGCCCTCCCCTTTGGGTTTCCCATGTGGGACTAAACAAGGGAGAGAGGGGAGGGGGCGCATGGGCCACATGGGCCGTCGGCCAGGGGTGGGCCCCACCCCGTGCATAGCCCTAGGCTGGCCGGGTGGGCTCCCTCAAGGTGCCTGGGCATTGGCCCTTTGGCCCTTTGCCCTTCCCTCCTCCGGTTTTCCCTCATGGGCCCTATTTCCCTAGGAAGTTTGGCCCATTAGTGGAATAACTCTTCAAATTAGATTTTAATATTATATTCAATATTAATTACACTAATTAATATGTAAATACATATTAAAAAATCAATCTTGACCCGAAACACCTTTCGGTTCCCTTTTGATTTGCTCCGAACGACTTCGGATCTTTCTACGGAACATTTCCGGTCCTTTATTCTTTCTCCGAACAACTTCGGATCTCTCTGCGGAACGATTCCAGCTTTCTCTCTTTCTCTACTGTGATTCCATCTTACGAATGATCGCTCTCATCGTACCCTTAAGTGTATCCTCTCACGGCTCAGGAATGCTCTAGACATGATCTGTATCAATGATCAACAGAGCGACCAGGGATATCCATGTGACCCCTATGCATTCCTGATGACAATGTTGTTTGAACCGTCTAAATGTAGCATCCTCTTCCTTTTGTTTCTCGATACAACTTGTCCGAGATCCGATCACTGGTATCCCATACCTTGTTCAATCTCGTTCACAACAAGTTATGTTTTCTTGTTACCGTGATATTACATCCCCATGACCTAGTCACATGTTGCAACATTTATAGATGTAATCTCACCAAGTCGGCCGTATGTATCGGTACCCGTCATGTGTGTGAACAAATCCCGGTCTTGTAGTCACATGTCATCTATTATTCCTTCGGAATACCCAACATACACCTTTATAGTCACCGCATTACCAGATGACGTTTGATGTAGTCAAAGCAGCCTAGGGAAACAGTGAGTAATATGATCTCACGGTCTAAGGAGAAGGAGTCTAGGTATAGTTGTTGCAACAATGAACTGTATGACTTGATTGTGTTGCAATCCTTCGAGGAATGTCCAACCACATCATTCTCCAATGATATGATCTCGTTGTCAGTCGGCATAAATGCCCATGATCTTGAAACCCAGATCATCTTCGTGACCAACGAACTAGTAAGAATAGAGGCTACTAGGGACTTGGTTGTTTCATACCACACCTGTACCAATGTTTCTACTTGGCACAGTTATAGCACAATATGAAACTATTATAAACTAATTGAGATATGATAATAAAAACATAATTCTTACTTGCCTCTAGGGCATATCTCCTTTAGTCTCCCACTTGCACTAGAGTACAAATAAACTATCTCGCATTTTACTCATATAAACCATATGCCATATGCGTTTACAAATCATGCATGTTCATGGGAAACGTCATGTCCGTGTTCTGTTTTACCAGATCATTATGTCTTTTGCAAATCGTTAATGTCTTCCTAATTTTGACATTACCTCCAATTTCTTATAATGGTTCAAAGCATTTGTATGGCGACAAAGTGAGACTTTGTTTCTAGTGTTTTATGATGATGGTTGTTTTCACTGTTGTCATCTAAACTTCGAAACACACTTTGCAATCCGTTGTGTATATACTATAGTCATGGCAGCAGAATGAGGCCGGATTCTAGGAGCCTACAGTGCCTTTAGATCAACCTCGAGGGCTTTCTCATGGGCACTAGGCCCTAGGACACATCATTTTACGTTAAAAGCGAACTAGCCCAGCCATAACATTATACATCACATCAGATGTAGCTTTTATACTTCTATATCTATGTAGAACCTAGTGCATGAAATGCAACTATGCCACTTACATTGCTTCTTGCCATTTTATGTAGAAACTCAATTCTGGTTCAGTGATCAACTCAGGAAGCACTTAAAGACATGTTCTTACAATTAAGACTTTGTCCTACCAAACAGAACTTCGGGTTACTTTATGTCGAGTATACAACATGGTTATATGGAAGAACCTATGATTAAGGCATAGGAGATGCAACGCATCTCTTTCTTTCAACCATAGTTGTAACACTCAATGCTTCATATAGTAAGAACTACTTTCCTACCTTATTCCATTCTGAGCTTTTTCAGAATCTTTCTTAGGACATTCTGAACATCTTTCAGAATCAAGTCTAGGAAACATTCGACATTCAGTGCTTATTAAACTTCCCAATCTATCTTGATAGATCTTATTATTTTATAACTTCAACTTCATCCTTATTTATCTAACTTAAATATTATTAACACCAACAACATCATTCACATATGTCGTCCACATATCCTAGAATGATTTCATGCTCCCATTCAAATATGGCATTCATGTTTGAGATCCAGGGATTTCACTTAGCTCCCACTCAAATATGACATTCATGTTTGAGATCTAGGGATTTCACTTAGCTCCCACTCAAAATATGTCAGCTGCATATTATGAATTAGCCAAGCTGATTTGCTCCCACTCAAATCTAGGTCCTCTCAATAATCTTGGACATTCCAAAATTCTTTGATTATCATCAATTTGAGAATTCTAATTACGAGACTTCAATATCCATATATTTCTAGTGTAAATCAAAAATACTTAAGCATCACTACTGTTGTGGTCAACTCCTTGAATTTTTCCAAACTTGTGACAAATCGAGATTTTTGTCATTCATTAAGTTTCATTTCCTTCTTATGACTTTGCAGTCATTCAGAAATATCAAGTAAACTTCTTTACTTTAATAAGATCAAGTAACATGTTATTTTGTAATCTTAAATGTAACTTAATATAGGATTTTATGACTCCTAGTCATTTCTCACACTCAGGTCCATCACGCTTCTTTGTAATTTGTAGGTATGTCTTGTTCAAAACATGACAAGTGAATAAATAATATAATTCCACAAACTTGTAGAATATATAGTTGAATCCTACTTTCTTTAGTAAAAGTATTCCTTGAAACTGTATGACCATTATCAACAGTTTCTCCTCTATTAGTAGAGTTTGGTTTCACGAAACAAATTCCACAGTGCCACTCAACAATCCAGAGGTAAGGTCAAATACCTTGTTTTGATATTTTACTTTCTTCCACCCGTATCTTCATCAAGACACGTCAACTTTGGACAACCACAAGTTTGCCCCTTTGTGGAAGATGCATTCATAGCTACCTAAGAATGCTCTACAAAGACTTGTTTATTCGCCACGACTTCGACTTGTCGAAATCTCAAGAAACTTAAACCTGCCATAACACTTATGGTGTTGTTTCCACGAATCTTTTAGATGTTCCTTTGTATTTCAAATGAGTGTTTGCTTATTTTGATCTTTAACTCTAAACGATAACTATAACCCTGATAAGAGATAATATTATACCATATGTATCTAGTACATATTGATTATGATGTTTAGACATTTCAGCATAGTTTGAATTCGTCCAATTATCATAATTTTTGAAACATCTTTCACAAGTTCTTTTTATGCTAAACTTAACTTGAATGCCTTAGTCATGTCGATCAAATCGAAGAGACTTGTTAATTCAGTTAATTCAATACCCCATTTAGTTATGAACTCATTTGAACAATTCAAATCATTTCAAACTCATGTTTCATTAAGTAAATACGCTTATTCACTCAAGTCCACAATTAACTAATGATTTCCACTACTTGTTAAAAATGTGATACATCACTATGTATAAGATTCAACATTTCTTTGCATATCACCGTTTACCAGAATGCGGAGTTTTAGTCATTCTGCCCAAGAGGCATGGTTTTGCAAAGTCTCTAGATTAAGCATCTAGGACCCCGATCTTTCTTAAAGAACCTGCAATAACCAAAATGACTTAAACTATAGTGTCATTTCATTATTAAACTTTGGATATCTTTTAACATTATAATCCTTTACAAATGTTTAAACTATTATCATTAACATAGTGATGTGAATAACTTATTTGTAATCGCAATGTGACCATAAGGTATTGTTCATAAGAATAGTACAACCTGGTATGTAACTTGTTCATATGAATAATCGTCTCGCCAAAATCAAGACACAAAAAATGGGATTACAAATTTATATTCAAGTCCACTAATCTAAATGATAAACTATGAGGGAAGAGGTGATGTCGGCCATCAACTGTTTTGCTTGCCGTCATCAAGTCACGCTGCCTCAAAACTAGCAATTCTCAAGCAAATCATCCTGTTTTCACAAAACGGGACAAGTATCAAATACTTTGCAAACTGCAACGAGTTTTGCAAGAACCACATTTATAATTTTGTATATCTTATATATACCTTTTCATCCATGACTTCCATTTGCAATCAAGCCCTTCTAAGAGTTCTCAACTCTAATGAAAGATTGCTAAGTGTTTTTCCAAACATTCTCTTTTCATCCATGACGGAGGAAAACTCATCCAACGGCTCATACTCTATGTGCCTTATTCTGTAGATTACAAAATGTAGCCCAACTCTCCATTGAATGGAGAATGGCTTATTGGATGATTATGTAGAAAACACAAACATTCTGGAGTCATCGAATTATCTCCTAATGGTTATTGTATCAAGAAGAGAAGATCACCTTTTACGAGGATATCCCTCAGACATGGGTATTAATCTATGAAGTTGGACCCTTTTGCTAAGTTCCAAATTAAGCAATATATTCCCATGGTTACAAAGGACCTCAATGGGATAGGCCAAGGTCTACTAAGATATTTGCAAATAGACATCTAGACTAAGTTTATAATAAGAGATCAATTTATAACTGGTCTCCACTAAAACGGTCATCCCCTGGACGATTTTAGTGATCACATGATCCCTATCCACTACACCTCCCCCGATCATCACAGCCATCAGTGCATTATCAAAGGTAGACATTCAACAATGCCAATCACATCAACCATGTGACTCATGCTCGATCTTTCGATATCTTGTGTTCCGAGGCCATGTCTGTACATGCTAGGCTCGCCAAATCTAACTTGTTTGTATTTGTTGTGCAACATGGCTTACACCCACTATATGCGAACGTAGATATGTCTGACCCCCGATCATCACTGCCGGCCTCATACCGAAGAACTTTCTTGGTGGTGCACACACAAGGGGAACACGGAACATTAGAATTAAATAGGGATTATCTTACTTGCTACCATTGGGTATCTAATACTAGCACACAATAAGATGTAAAAAACTGGTATAAACATCATATGTATAATGTGATATGATATGGTCTTTCTTGCGCCTTGATCTCCATCGAGCGCTCCGGCATAATCTCCATCGTGCCCTTGGTTTGACGCCAAGTCCACGACGCCTCCACCAGGTCGTTCATCGGAATGATGAATATTACTATACTACTTAGCAATAGAAAAGTAAACTACTTTACCTTTGCAACGACCAATGCCATATCATAATCACATGCCCCCTACAAAATAAAGTTAGACGCCTCTACTTTATCTGTTGTAAGTTTTACGTGGTTGTTAGGGCTTTCGTACTAGAACCGTTTCTAAACTTTCCAACCACAACATGGATCCGACAGTTGTCTCTATTACACCCCTTTCGGGGCCCTCCATTGTAAATGCTATATCAACCATTGAATGAGAGACAGACACCCGCTAGCCACTTATACGGTACAAGCCGTATGTTGAGCGTGGAACCAGTCTCACGTACGAATACGCGTAAGATCGGTCCGGGCCGCTTCATCAAACAATACCGCGATATAAACAAGTACACGTTAGAGGGTAACGACTAAGGGATCAATGCCCGCACAATACTTGTGCGTACTGGCCCACTCCTACGCATAGATCGGCTCTGATACCACTGTTGGGGATTGGCGCGGAAAACAAAAAATTTCCTATGTTGAAACCTCGGAAACTTAGCCTAGGATCTATCTATGTAGTAATGCGGTAACGGCCAATGCGTAGAGAGTACATACCCTTGCAGTCTGTACGCGGTTAACATTCCGCGGGGAACGTGGTTGAAGTAGTCGTACTCGTAGCCAACCTCAAGGTCGCGAAGCTCCTCGCAGGTCACCCCTTGCTCCTTCTTGATCTTCATCATCTTCATCGTGCAATAGCTCCCGCTCACGACATTCTAGCGCCCCAAGTGTTGCGCCTCGTGTCTTCGTACACATCCGGTGCACGATGAGACCTCCGGCTCCCTGATCCCGCCGGGAGTGCGGAAGTTGATATCCGGCTAGGAATCCCTGCAGCGCAACGACGTACTACAGGTGTGCCTTGATCGCACAGCCCAGACATGGGTCCATGGTCACGAGGTATAGAGGGGGAGAGAGAAGGAGGAAGTCAACCAAAGGACTTCTCCAAATATTGGTGTGTTGATCCCACCCATGGGCACCCCTTTATATAGGGGGAGGGGTGTGCCCTCCCCTTTGGGTTTCCCATGTGGGACTAAACAAGGGAGAGAGGGGAGGGGGCGCATGGGCCACATGGGCCGCCGGCCAGGGGTGGGCCCTACCCCGTGCACAACCCTAGGCTGGCCGGGTGGGCCCCCTCAAGGCGCCTGGGCCTTGGCCCTTTGGCCCTTTGCCCTTCCCTCCTCTAGTTTTCCCTCATGGGCCCTATTTCCCTAGGAAGTTTGGCCCATTAGTGGAATAACTCTTCAAATTAGATTTTAATATTATATTTAATATTAATTACACTAATTAATATGTAAATACATATTACAAAATCAATCTTGACCCGAAACACCTTTCGGTTCCCTTTTGATTTGCTCCGAACGACTTCGGATCTTTCTACGGAACATTTCCGGTCCTTTATTCTTTCTCCGAACAACTTCGGATCTCTCTGCGGAACGATTCCAGCTTTCTCTCTTTCTCTACTGTGATTCCATCTTACGAATGATCGCTCTCATCGTACCCTTAAGTGTATCCTCTCACGGCTCAGGAATGCTCTAGACATGATCTATATCAATGATCAACAGAGGGACTAGGGATATCCATGTGACCCCTATGCATTCCTGATGACAATGTCGTTTGAACCGTCTAAATGTAGCATCCTCTTCCTTTTGTTTCTCGATACAACTTGTCCGAGATCCGATCACTGGTATCCCATACCTTGTTCAATCTCGTTCACAACAAGTTATGTTTTCTTGTTATCGTGATATTACATCCCCGTGACCTAGTCACATGTTGCAACATTTATAGATGTAATCTCACCAAGTTGGCCATATGTATCTGTACCCATCATGTGGGTTAACAAATCCCGGTTTTGCAGTCACATGTCATCTACTATTCCTTCGGAATACACAACATACACCTTTATAGTCACCACATTACCAGATGACGTTTGATGCAGTCAAAGCAGCCTAGGGAAACAGTGAGTAATATGAGCTCACAGTCTAAGGAGAAGGAGTCTAGGTATAGCTGTTGCAACAATGAACTATATGACTTGATCGTGTTGCAATCCTTCAAGGAATGTCCAACCACATCATTCTCTAATGATATGATCTCGTTGTCATTCGGCATAAATCCCCATGATCTTGAAACCCAGATCATCTTCGTGACCAACGCACTAGTAAGAATAGAGGCTACTAGGGACTTGGTTGTTTCATACCACACCTGTACCAATGTTTCTACTTGGCACAGTTATAGCACAATATGAAACTATTATAAACTAATTGAGATATGATAATAAAAACCTATTTCTTATTTGCCTCTAGGGCATATTCATGGCTCAATGCACGGCGCCCAGAAAAATGCTTGATGGCGGTGTTGATGTAGAGCTTGTTGGGAACCCCAAGAGGAAGGTATGATGAGCACAACAGCAAGTTTCCCTCAGTTATGAAACCAAGGTTTAATTGAACCAGTGGGAGCAAGGAAACACCCCAAAGGTGTTACTAGTTGAGTTTTGACAGGGCGCACTACCGGTGCTAGTAGCAACGTGGAGACCTACACAACACAACCACAGAACTTTGTCCCCAACTTGCGATGAGGTTGTCAATCTCACCGTGTTTTGCGGAAAACAAAGGATTAAACGTATCGAATGGAAAGAAGTAAAAGTTTGCAGAAAGTAAACACAAAGTAGTAAAATATTGTATATTGTATGTAAAAGACAAGGACCGGGATCCATAGTTCACTAGAGGTGGCTCTCCTTAGATAGATAACATGCTGGGTGAACAAATTACAGCGCGGCAATTGACAAACACCGAGAAAGCAATACATGCATATACTAATCATCTGGACTCCTCTGAGACTTGATTGGGCATTACAACATAATCCATAGACCGCCATCCAACTGCATCTATGACTAATAATCCACCTTCAGGTTATCATCTGAACCCCCTCCAGTATTAAGTTGCAAGCAACAGATTATTGCCTTACGAACTACATGTAAAGTAAGCAATATGATTGTTCTATGAACAAAGGATTGTTGTTTTCTACCTAGTAGCAACAGCACATCTAATACCTTAGAGATTTCTGTCACTTCCCCATATTACCAGAGGCATGAACCCACTATCGAGCATAAATACTAACTCTTGAAGTTGCTAGCATCTACATGGCCAAGATAGCTACTAACAACAGAAAGCATGCAAGATCTCAAATAACAAAGACATGATAGAAGCAATAATCAATCTGAAATAGCATCTCAATATCCATCGGATCCCCGCAAACACAACATGTATGAATTACAAATAGATGATCTTGATCATGAACGGAGCTCACAAGATCTAAACATGAAAGCACAAAGGAGGAGAAACCAGCCATCTAGCTACTACATGGATCCGTAGTCCAAGGATGAACTACTCACGCATCACACCAGAGGCTTGCATGGTGATGAAGAAAGCCTCCAGGGTGAATTCCCCTCTCCTGCAGGGTGCCGAGAAGAGCTTTAGATCCCTCCTAATCTAGGGATGGAGATGACGGCGGCTACATACTCTTTCGTGGATTTTTGATCGGGTACTTAGGGTTTACGTCCCGAGGGCATCTTATAGTCGAAAGGGGAGGCCGAGGGGGTGCCTAGGCTGGCCACACCACCCCCTGGCGCGGGCCAGGCCTGGCCGCGTGGCCAGGTGGTGTGGCCGCCCTCTGGCCCCTCTCCGTCTCGTATTCTGGCACTTGATCTCTTCCGGAAAAATAGGCACTTTGGCTTTTGTCCCGTCCAATTCCGAGAATATTCATTTTCTGACTTTCTTGGAACCAAAAACAGCAGAAAACAGGCAGCTGGCACTGTGGCTCTTGTTAATAGGTTAGTCCAAGAAATCATATGAAAAGTACTCCAAAGTTGGAACAAAACACAAGAAAGTGGATAAAACCAAACATGGAACATCAAAAATTATAGATACATTTGCAATGTATCAACATCCCCAAGCTTAACTCCTGCTCGTCCTCGAGTAGGTAAGTGATAAAAAGAAATAATTTTTGAGGTGACATGCACCATCAAAGACTTGATCAAAGTTTTTGCAAAACTCAAAGCTGGGATCATAATACTTCAATCATAACATGAAAGACAAAGTTCTAGCAATAAGAAAAGAAACTATGATGCAACATAAAAAGGCACAAACAAAAGATTCATGGATAACAATGCTTTGCAAGACGTTTGTTTGTTTCACATAAAGAAAACATAGCATAATAGTATTCAGCTTGTCCCTCAATAGAGCAGCAAATATAAATGCATAGGACACCTTCAAAGTTCATAAGAGTGACTAGATACAATAGTTGAAAACAAGCAATAACAAGTTATGCATCAATCAACTAGTCTTGGGATAATGCACATAGAACTAAGAATGGCCACTATGCTCTCAAAGTAGGTGCATAAAGACAGAAGGTGGAGACTCAATATAATGGTGGAAGAAAGGCCTTTTGTAAAAGTAAGTAGGGATTCAAGTCTCATAAAGAGCATCCAAAAATTATGGTACTTGTAGTTTTCAGCTCTCATTGCCCCTATCATAAGCATCTTGAAGGTGATTAAGGTTAAAGTGACACCACTAAGAGGATATGCTTGACAAGTTATAAACTGAAATCTCATGCCCCTTACTTACGAAGACCGATCCTCATGCTACTCAACTTCAGTCACGAGTAAGCTCTTGTCATTGTAAGTATGTGTGTATCATTAAGAACCGCCAACGGGGTACCCCTTGCACATGATACGGGAGCTTTCCCGTAATCAAAATGACAAGGCAAGTAGACAATGAGCATCTCAGCGATCTTTTTATTTGCTATTTGCATAGGTTTTTATTGAGGATGCTTCATACAGTGCTCATTATGGTGGTGCTGCAAGTTTCCACCATGATTAGGCATGGCTTAGGCTAGCGGCCCAAGCGTTTCTCTAACACACATACAAACTCCATGATCTTAGAAGTTCCACTTTTATTTCACACTGCCGGGATCAGTAAGCAAAAGAACATGATATTAACGGGGTACAAAGTACAAGTGCAATGTTGAAAGCGTTCCCCATGAAACATGGTTCTGCTAATTTCAACTTATAAAGCGGAAGCATATACGCAACAAAGAAGGACCCAATGGTTCAAGTTTATTAGAGGTAATAAAGTAAAGTGTGCCATCAAGTTCATGAGAGCTTTAATCACTAGTTTTTTCATAACAAGTGGAAGGTAAACAAAAGCATGAATATACTTGGAATAGCATAAGCTAGTAGGTAGTTATGGTGGACTCTTTGGAAAAACTTGGTTTAGGGAGTTGGATGCATGAGTGGAACTCATACTTTGTTGTGGAGGCTAGCAAAACACTGGGAGCGACAAACTAAGAGAGCAATAATGGCCATAATCATGGAGAGCGACAAAACATCATTGATCAAAGCATAAAGTGATACTACAAGTTGAAAACTAAAGGATCATAAAGGCTATGGTGACTTTGGATAGTCATAACATGGTGTGAGCATGTGCCAAGTCAACCCAAATAAAGCATCAAAGGAGAATACCACTATACTATGCTTTAATATGCCAAAACAACGCATGATTCATCCAAGGCACATTAAGCAATCTCAATTGTTTATAACAAGTCATGCTACAGCAAAGAATACTAAGCATAAAGCCAAAACAATATCAAGCATGGCATGACAAAGCATATGCCACAGTCAAAAATGAGCTCTTTTTACCACATAAGTATGAACTTTCCTACTCTTTTCCAAACCAAACCAAACTATTTGCAAACCAAAGGTATGAAAGAGGGGGTCCAACCAACTTATTCAGAAAACTAAGCAAACTAAAAACCAAAACGAAAACGAAAAATAATACGCTCCAAGAAAAACACAACTGTGCATGAAACAATAAAAATGAAGCGTTTGGAAGAAACCTGGAGTTTATATTTATGAAGAAGGGGATGCCTTGGGCATCCCCAAGCTTTGATGCTTGTACTTCTTGGATATTTCTCTTTAGGGTTTAGGGTTGAGGGTTTAGGGGGTGACACGCATGGCATCCCCAAGCTTGAGCTTTAGTCCATCCTTCATCTCATTACTCATTCCTTCCATACACCTGAAAAATTTCCTTCATACAAAACTTCACACAATCTCATTAGCAACATTAGTCCACTTAAAATAAATAAGTCTCAAGGTTCAGTTCTAACACCAAATAAACTTCCATTAGAACACTAGCTACTGTAGCACTTCCCTCAAAAAGCTCAATTCCCCAAAGGAACTCAAGAAGGAACTAACAAGAAGCAAATGCAGAAAATGGCAGAAATCTGTCAAACCAGACCAGCAGGTAAAGACGAATTTTTTCGAAGACCTTCTGTTGGTCAAATCAAAACGTGTTGAACTAACGAAAGTTAGATAATAACCTAGGGCAGAAGCACAAAACATTACAGCTCAATCCGACGTACAGATCTCTCTCAGGAATGTTAACGGTAAAGCATAGAAATCTGTTTCAGGACAACAACTTTCCCAATCATTACTTCACTCTCATTAGAGGTTACTCTTGGCACAAAAAGCAAATAAAAAGGATAAGGAGAGGTTATTACAGAGGTAATAACTTCCAAGACTCAACTAAAACTCTTGGGTTATCTCCAATAATTACTTTTCTTTAACGCCTTTAAGTTAGGCATGAAAATTTGAGAAGATGCTCTCATAGGAAATATGAATTGAAGTAAAAGAGAGCATCAAGAAGCAAATTCAAAACACATTTAAGTCTAACCCACTTCCTATGCATAGGAATCTTGTATGCAAATAAATGCACAAAGAACAAAGTGACAGGCATAGGAAGATAAAACAAAAGTAACTTCAAAAGTTTCAGCACATAGAGAGGTGTTTCATTACCATAAAACCTTCTACAACCATATTTTCCTCTCTCATAATAATTTTCAGTAGCCTCATGAATAAACTTAACAATATAACTATCACATAAGGCATGCTTTTCATGATCTACAAGCACTAGAGCTTTATTATAAACATTTTCAAAAGAATCCTCGGGAACATAACATTCACCCTCCTCTGATAAGCATGGGGGACAATCAAATAATATAAGGGATACAAATTTACTCTCGTTAGAAGGTAGGCATGGGTAGATCCATTCTTCCTCCTTTTGTTCATCACTCTCCTCCTCTTTTTCATCTAATGAGCTTTCAGGTTCAGCAATTTCTTCTTCCATGGAGGTTCTAGGAGGCGGTGGTTCATCTATTACCTTAGCAGTCATAATACTGTTCCCAAATAGGAAACTGAGTGAGCTATCCATAATGAAATAGTGATAGGAGCAGAGCTAGTCATAAAGGCAACTTAAGAAAGGAACTAATTTTTTTTTGTGTTTTTGAAAAACAAAACAAGTAAACAAAACAAAAATAAACTAAGCAAAGCAAAAACAACAAAGTAAAGAGATTGGTTATGAGGGACTCCCCTTGTGAAGATGTCCTTGACTCCCTGGCAACGGCGCCAGAAAAATGTTGTGTTGACGTGGGAGTTTCTTCTTCTTCGTTCCCCGGCAACGGTGCCAGAAAAATGCTTGATGGCTCAATGCACGGCGCCCAGAAAAATGCTTGATGGCGGTGTTGATGTAGAGCTCGTTGGGAACCCCAAGAGGAAGGTATGATGAGCACAGCAGCAAGTTTCCCTCAGTTATGAAACCAAGGTTTAATCGAATCAGTAGGAGCAAGGAAACACCACAAAGGTGTTACTAGCTGAGCTTTGGCAGGGCGCACTACCGGTGCTAGTAGCAACGTGGAGACCTGCACAACACAACCACAAAACTTTTTCCCCAACTTGCGATGAGGTTGTCAATCTCAACGTGTTTTGCGGAAAACAAAGGATTAAACATATCGATTGGAAAGAAGTAAAAGTTTGCAGAAAGTAAACACAAAGCAGTAAAAGATTGTAGATTGTATGTAAAAGACAAGGACCGGGATCCATAGTTCACTAGAGGTGGCTCTCCTTGGATAGATAACATGCTGGGTGAACAAATTACAGCGGGGCAATTGAGAAACACCGAGAAAGCAATACATGCATATACTAATCATCTTGACTCCTCTGAGACTTGATTGGGCATTACAACATAATACATAGACCACCATCCAACTGCATCTATGACTAATAATCCACCTTCAGGTTATCATCCGAACCCCCTCCAGTATTAAGTTGCAAGCAACAGATTATTGCTTTACGAACTGCGTGTAAAGTAAACAATACGATTGTTCTATGAACAAAGGATTGTTGTTTTCTCCCTAGTAGCAACAGCACATCTTGTACCTTAGAGATTTCTGTCACTTCCCCATATTACCAGCGACATGAACCCACTATCGAGCATAAATACTAACTCTTGGAGTTGCTAGCATCTGCTTGGCCAAGATAGCTACTAACAACGGAAAGCATGCAAGATCTCAAATAACAAAGACATGATAGAATCAATAATCAATCTAAAATAGCATCTCAAGATCCATCGGATCCCCGCAAACACAACATGTATGAATTACAAATAGATGATCTTGATCGTGAACGGAGCTCACAAGATCTAAACATGAAAGCACAAAGGAGGAGAAACCAGCCATCTAGCTACTACATGGATCCGTAGTCCAAGGATGAACTACTCACGCATCACACCGGAGGCTTGCATGGTGATGAAGAAAGCCTCCAGGGTGAATTCCCCTCTCCAGCAGGGTGCCGAGAAGAGCTTCAGATCCCTCCCGATCTAGGGATGGAGATGACGGTGGCTATAGACTCTTTCATGGATTTTTGATCGGGTACTTAGGGTTTATGTCTCGAGGGCATCTTATAGTTGGAAGGGGAGGCCGAGGGGGTGCCTGGGCTGGCCACACCACCCCCTGGTGCGGGCCAGGCCTGGCCACGCGGCCAGGTGGTGTGGCCGCCCTCTGGCCCCTCTCCGTCTCGTATTCTCGCACTTGATCTCTTCCGGAAAAATAGGCACTTTGGCTTTTGTCCTGTCCAATTCCGAGAATATTCATTTTCTGACTTTCCTGGAACCAAAAACAGCAGAAAACAGGCAGCTGGCACTGTGGCTCTTGTTAATAGGTTAGTCCAAGAAATCATATGAAAAGTACTCCAAAGTTGGAACAAAACACAAAAAAGTGGATAAAACCAAGCATGGAACATCAAAAATTATAGATACATTTTCAATGTATCACATATCTCCTTCATGTAAGGTGATTTGCGGCCGCCTGATGAGGAAGAACGGAAGATTAGGGAAGATAGATTATTAAAGAATTCCATATATGCAAGGTCGCTTGGCCCGCAGAGAGTTATATCTCTCGTAGCTACCACCACCAATCATGAAGTCCAAGATTCTGATGTAGAATTTTATCCTCAAGATCAACAAAACCCAGAGGGAGACCTGACTCAGGAAGATGGACCGGTCGAGAACCCCCTCCCTAATCCTCCTACTTGTCCAATGCCCAAGGTGCTTGCTCTATCTTGTCATTGTGATATTTGTTTCATCTTCCATGTTTCATACCTCAATTCCCACCAAATGTTGTGCAATGCCATCTACTTAGTTCATGCATCATATATGTTCAGCATATCTTGCCTTACTATTCTTCTGTTCTATCCACATCTCATTTTACGTAGGACTTTGATAGATTAATGTATCGCTTATGTGTGTCAGGAATCAACTAGTTCACCTAAGACCCTTCTAGGTACCAGCAGGGAGAAAAACTATGACCAGCAAGTGTCTGATTCAGCATTAGTTTCTGTTGATGAACAATATTTCGAGGGAGACTTGACTCAGGAAGTTGGACCCATCGAGGACCTCCTTGCTAGTCCGCCATCTTGTCCACCCCCAACGTGCTTGCTCTATTTTTAATTGTGATATCTGTTGCATTTTCCATGTTTTGTATTTCAATCACACCAAATATTTTGCAATGCCCTCTGCCTAGTTCATGCATCATATATATAGAGCACATTTTGCCTTACTATTCTTCTGTTCCATGTGCATGTCATTACATATAGAACTATAACAAATTGAAATATTGTTTATGTGTGTCAGGCATCAGCTAGTTCATGTAAGACACGTTCAGGTACCAAACGCGAAGCGTCGACAAGCAATCATGCTAGTGCTACCTGTGGAACACAAACACACGCCGTGAAATACAATAAACAAAAATCAGGAAACTCACGTACGGCTAAAAACTGTCGTCTTGGCGGCACACCACAGGTTCCAACAATAGTAGACGCAGAAAATACTATCCCACACATTCCACAATCACCAATTTCCAATCAAGATACCCAACAACAATTGACAGCCGAACCAGTTTTGACCTCTACTTGGCTAACACTACTGGCACAACACCAACAAGCTAGCGATGATCACCAACCTGTTGATCAGCCTGTCGCCAAACAAGGTATGTGTTCCAAGGATTATCGATGCATGCTTCCTTATATATATACCGTGCAAGCTTGTTGTAATGGTTGAATTGGCAGCTACACGAAGATTTAAGAAAAGGGAGCCAATGGTAGGAAAAAAGCTTGAAGCTAAAATTTCTGGAACGCAATCTAGATATTGCATCAATTCTATTGTGCCTAACAAGCAAAGGCCAGAAGATCCATAAGAATCTTCTTTTCTAGCATCCGAAATAGGTGTTTTTGTCAGGAATGATATTCCCATCTTCGCATCGTTCAAGCTCCACCAACAGACCCCTGACCATTACAATTCATTACTTTAAAAATTACATGTAAGTCATGATGCTCTATCCCATGCATTCAAGCTTGCTCTTGGTTCTATTCTAAGTCACATAACACATTAAACGTTCCATTCTTGCCGACAGACAAAATTCAACTTCGATCGGGATAATGAGGATGTAGAGTATGTTCTCATGGACATGTTCTCTTGTTCTTTGCGCCAGCAGCGCCATAGGCTAAAGAGTAAATACTTTGATGGTAAGGCAAGCAATGATATTCAAAGAACCACTCCTATGGAACACACTATGACTAACCAACACTAGATAGATCTTCTCGACCACTGGTTTGATCCAAAGATTACGGTATGGTTTGTGAAGACTGATACCATATCACATTCAAAAGTCCTATTTGCACATCTATATCACTAGTCTTCTTTTGTAGATGAACGCTATGAAAAACAAGAGAAACCGTGTCGCACAATGCTTAACAAACCAAACTGGATCTCGTGCATTGGTTGGCCACTTGAGCGCAATAGTAAGAATAATTACTTTTTAATCTTCTACAGACTTTGTGCTTCTTATATTTTGATAATGTGTTCCGCCCACTTTGCGGAAAGGTGTGGTAAGTCCATAGCAAAAATTCCAGGCATGCTAGACGAGCAAAAAAGAAGGGCTCAATCCCTCCACTGAGAGTGTTACCGTAAGTCTTCTGTTCGATTGATATTTTGTGATGACACACCTGTAGTGATTTATATGTATAGTTAGATGTGCAACACTGCCTGAACTTCTGCCCAGTTTTCTTTTTAATTTAAGTACTAGATGATTTCCAACTAGTGTGAGTTTCAGTTTTTAGTTGTACAAAGAGTTGTCTTGTGTATATCGTGCACCCGACGATGAAGAACCAGACAGATGCCATGTTGGCATAGTCCTATTATTGCGTGCTAGTGATAAAATTCTTATCAGTATGATCAGATAGTTATACTTTTACTACAATATATAAGATGCGCAATCAACCATGCCAACTTGTAAGATTTGTTCATAGACAGGTTAAATGGGTTGTCTGCATGTTTCTCTGTATTAGCTTTTCTTCTCTCACCCATGTCTACCAATTGATAACCTTACAGATTAAATTGAATGAGGAGATGGAAAAACATGGGAAAGATGGTATGGAACAAACCTAAGAAGAATGTCTAGAAACATTAAAATGGTACTAAATGGTGAAGGTCATCATAAAAGCACGTTCCTGTGTAATGCTGGGTTGTGGCAGTGCAAGTCCAAGTCGCCGTATTTGTCTAGTCAGGAAGAAATTGTAGCACTACGGGCTGAACAGGAAGTGCATAGACGAGCAATCGACGATATGAGACAAAAAGCATTAGCATGTGATGCAGAGTTGAAGATGTTACAAGATCAACAAAATTCTCGAGAGCACATAGATGAAGAGGCTTGTCTAAATTGAAGATGAACCCTGACAATGACAGGTGAGTACAATAGTCCTCTGAAATGGTTCCTCCTACAGAGCCCGGGTTGTGTTTGGGGCCATGTAACAAAAACAGAGGGAATATTTTTTCGCATCATGCTTTTATCTGTTTACCATATGCTTGATGCACAAAAATCCTGTGCCCCAACCTCACTGCCTCAGCCTTGGATTCATGAACCTCCCACAAGTTTTTTATTCTTTGGACAACCGCCAAATTCAAAATCTCAGGCCATCGACAAATCCTACCGCCTAACCCGTTTGAATCGGAGATTATGTATCCAATTTCTTTCCCAATATGGTAAGTATTTTGATGATCAGTTGATGTGAATCAGCCTTAAATTCGTACCGAGGGAGTACCATTATTTAAATTAAAAAATCTCAAGCGAGCGACAAAACCTGCTGCCAATGCTATTGGAATCGGAGTTATCCAATTTTCATTATGGATGATAAGTTAATGTCACTCTCGGCCTTCAATTCCTGAACAGGGAGTACACCTTTTATCGAAATGTTGCCTAGACGCTAGCCAAATACAAAATATCAGTCTGCACAATTATTATGATCATGGATGATTTGTCGATGTGACTCTAGGACTTGAATTCCTAGACAGATAGCATATGGTCTACTAGCTTTTTTCAATTATTATTTGGCCGGTAGCCAAATTCAAAATCTCAATCGAGCGGCAAAATCACACACTGACCTTGAAGCATTTCCCGCCCCACCATTTCAAACACTTTGTGGCAAAATCTCCCACCGGGGAGTACCATTTTTCTGTTATTATTATTTAGCTGGTAGCCAAATTCAAAATCTCAATCGCGCAGCAAAATCACACACTCACCTTGAAGCAGTTCCCACCCCACAGTTTCAAAAACTTTGTGGCAAAATCTCCCACTGGGGAGTACCATTTTTCTGTTATTATTATTTGTCCGGTAGCCAAATTCAAAATCTCTGTCAAGCGGCAAAATCAAACACTGACTTTGAAGCATTTCCCGCCCCACTTTTTCAAAAACTTGGAGGCCAAATCTCCCACTAGGGAGAACCACTTTTCTATTAATTATTATTTGGCCGGTAATCAAATTAAAAATCTCTGTGGAGCGGCAAAGTCAAAAACCAACTTTGAAGCATTCCCCCCCCCCACCGTTTCAAAAACTTCGAGGGCAAATATCCCACCGGGGAGTACCATTTTTCTATTATTATTATTTGGCCGGTAGCCAAATTCAAAATCTCTGTATAGCGGAAAAATCAAACACTGACTTTGAAGCATTTCCCGCCCCTCCATTTCAAAAACTTTGAGGCCAAATCTTTCACCAGGGAGTTCCACTTTTCTATTAATTATTATTTGTCTAGTAGTCAATTTTAAAATCTTTGTCGAGCGGCAAAGTCAAAAACTGACTTTCAAGCATTTCCCGCCCACCGTTTGAAAAACTTTGAGGCCAAATATCCCACCGAGGAGTACCATTTTTCAATTATTATTATTTGGCCGGTAGCCAAATTCAAAATCTCTCTCGAGCGGCAAAATCAAACACTGACTTTGAAGCATTTCCCGACCCACTGTTTCAAAAACTTTGAGGCCAAATCTCCCACCGAGGAGTACTATTTTTCTAGTAATTATTATTTGGCTAGTTGCCAAATTCAAAATCTCTATCGAGCGGCAAAATCACACACCGACCTTGAAGCATTTCCTGCTCCACTGTTTCAAAAACTTTGAGGCCAAATCTCCCACCCGGGAGTACCACTTTTCTATTAATTATTATTTGCCGGTAGCCAAATTCAAAATCTCTATCGAGCGGCAAAATCAAAAACCAACTTTGTAGCATTTCCTGCCCCAACGTTTCAAGAACTTTGAGGCCAAATCTCTCACCGGGGAGTACCACTTTACAATTAATTATTATTTGGCCGGTAGCCAAATTGAAAATGTCTATTGAGCGGCAAAATCAAACACCGACTTTGAAGCATTTCCCGCCCCACTATTTCAAAAACTGTGAGCCCAAATCTCCCACCGGGGAGTACCACATTTCTATTATTATTATTTGGCCGGTAGCCAAATTCAAAATCATTTCCCTCCCCCCCCCACTGTTTCAAAAACTTTAGGCCAAATCTCCCACCGGGGAGTACAACGTTACTATTAATTATTATTTGGTTGGTAGCCAAATTCAAAATCTCTGTCGAGCGGCAAAATCGAACACCAACTTTGAAGCATTTCCCGCCCCACTGTTTCAAAAACATTGAGCTGAAATCTCCTACTAGGCAGTACCACTTTTCTATTGATTATTATTTGGCTGGTAACCAAATTCAAAATCTCTGTCGAGGTGCAAAATCAAAAACCAACTTTGAAGCATTTCCCGCCCCACTGTTTCAAAAACTTTGAGGCCAAATCTCCCACCGGGGTGTACCACTTTACTATTAATTATTATTTGGCCGATAGCCAAATTCAAAATCTCTGTCGAGAGCTAAAATCAAACATCGACTTTGAAGCATTTCCTGCCCCACTGTTTCCAAAACAATGAGCCGAAATCTCCCATCAGGGAGTACCACATTTCTATTATTATTATTTGGCTGGTAGCCAAATTCAAAATCTCTCTTGAGCGGCAAAATAACACACCGACTTTAAAGCATTTCACGCTCCTCGGTTTCAAAAACGTTTGACTTTAAAATTCCCATTCTACCCATTGTTCAGACACCCTATGGGCACGCTAAAGTCAGGAGCTTGGGGGCACAATCGTAATTTTTTTTCTATTCACCTTCATTGTCCTAATTCGTGCAGTTTTTCCAGCTGGCCCTCCCAAAATCCCAGGCTTCTCTCCCACGCCCTCACCTGCACGACCACCACGCGCACAGCCCGGCGGCAGTTGCATGGCTGCCAGAGCCACTTCATCGACGCCCACCTCATGGGATCTAATTCACCGGGTCTCTCTGCCACTCCACCAGAGCTATGGTCTCGTTGACCGTGCCTATGGCGTCATCGACCGCCCATGCCCTGCTTCCCCACCGCCAAAAGCTACCGAATCGTACCAGAGCAGCTTCATCGTTGTCCACCAAACGAGATCTAGTTCAACAAGTTCCATGTCCACTGCTCCAGACCAGCTACACGGTCGTCATTGACTTCACCGGCATCGACCACCGAAGGTCTTCTTCCCCGACGCCAACAGCCACCGCAACTGCAGCACCCTTGGTGACCTGGACATCACTTGCACGGTATTGATGATGCTTAGACGCCTCTCAGACCAAGGTAACTAAATCTCCCACCCATTTTTGGTTTGTCAGCGGTATAGCAGGTTGAAGCCTGTCAGAGTGAACTGCATTTTTGTAATCGTGCTAGTACATGCAAGTCACTAGGCATGCCTGTTCTTCGTGCTAGTACATACAATGTCATTAGACATATTGGTTTGCATTCGCTGCTCTACAAATTTCAAGTCATGCACATGTCTGTTATATTGTCATGCACATGTTCTTATCTTAGCTGCTCCGTACACCAGTAATTGCATGGCCTTCGGAATTATCGAAACAGTAATGACAACTGGGTAGAACAGTAATAGGCCAAAACAATAATAGGCCTAACATGCCAAAACAGTAACAGGCCAAAACAGTAACAGTCCAGAACAGTAGCAGGCCAGAACAGTAACAGGCCAGGACACTAACAGTCTAAAACAATAACATGCCAAAATAGTAGCTAGACAAAACACAGCAGACCAGAATAGTAGCAACCTAGCACAGTAACATGCCAGAACAGTAACAGGCCAGAAAAGAAATAGGCCAAACCAGTAACAGGCCTAAACAATAGCAGGCCAGAACAGCGGCAACAAGCACAGTAACGGGCCAGAATAGTAAAGGACCGTAATAGTAACAGACATGAATAGTAGAGGGTCAGAACAGTAACGATCTTGAATAGTAAAAGGCTAGAACAGTATCGGACCTTCTCAAAAGTGGGCCATTCGTAGGCGCCCAAGATGAGCTATGCGAACAGTGACTTGCTGACCGTGGGCCTTAACAATATCGGGCCTACTTAACGCAGGCTTTTAACGGGTCGTACAGTATTCGAACAGTGTGGGCTTCTGTAGGCCATAACAGTAACGGGCCAAACATTCTCGGACCGCTGCTGGTCGCTTCTTTTGGGCAGATTTCAAACAGTGCAGGACGAAACAGTAACGGCCATAATCTTATTGGGATCCCCTTATGGGCCGGGCCACTTAATTATTAGCAGGCCATGGCTGGGCCTGGCTTCTACCACGGTTTATGTGGCCATTAACGATGGTAACTAGGCGTTAATGGTGTTTGCCACGTGGCATTTTGCATGACGTCGGCAGTCAACGCGGCTGGCGAACAGATCTACGACGGAACACGTTTTCGTGGTTGAAGGGTGCGATCTGCCACGGTCAGGAAAAAACCGTTTTAGATTCTTTTGTGACGGAGCTTTTACCCCGATGCGCATCCATCGTAGAAGACTTTTTAGCCATGAAAAACGGGGCTTCAACCACGAAATTGTCCATTGTAAAAGCCAACTTTTCTTGTAGTGCATGCAATGACTCTGGTAGATCCATGTGGTTTATGAAAAGAACACACATACAATGAACTCTAGTTGTGGTTTATGAAAGAACACATATGCAATTACTCTAGTTGTGGTTTATGAAAAGAACACACATGCAATGAACTCTAGTGGATCCATGTGGTTTATGAAAAGACACACATGCAATGACACTAGTGGACCCATTTGGTTTATGATAAGAACACATATGCAATGACAATAGTTGTGGTTTATGAAAAGAACACACATGCAATGACTCTAGTTGTGGTTTATGAAAATAACACACATGCAATGACTCTAGTTGTGGTTTATGAAAAGAACACACATGAAATGAACTCTAGTGGATCCATGTGGTTTATGAAAAGAACACACATGCAATGACTCTAGTGGATCCATGTGGTTTATGAAAAGAACACACATGCAATTAACTCTAGTTGTGGTTTATGAAAAGAACATACAAGCAATGAACTCTAGTTGTGGTTTATGAAAAGAAAACACATGCAATGACTCTAGTTGTGGTTTATGAAAAGAACACACATGCAATGAACTCTAGTGGATCCATGTGATTTATGAAAAGAACACACAGGAAGTGAACTCTAGTTGTGGTTTATGAAAAGAACACACATGCAATGACTCTAGTTGTGGTTTATGAAAAAACACATGCAATAACTCTGGAGGATCCACGTGGTTTATGAAAAGAACACACATGCAATGAACTCTAGTTGTGGTTTATGAAAATAACACAAATGCAATGACTGTAGATGTGGTTTATGAAAAGAACACACATGCAATGAACTCTAGTGGATCCATGTGGTCTATGAAAAGAAAACACATGCAATGACTCTTGTGGATCCATGTGGTTTATGAAAAGAGCACACATGCATGGACTCTGGTGGCACCATGTGGTTTATGAAAAGAACACACATGCAATGACTCTAGCTGTGGTTTATGAAAAGAACACACATGAAATGCCGTTGACAAGGTAAAGAATGTTTACTTAACTCGTTAGGAGGACCACAATATGGTTCATTGAGGCATACTGTATGGGCTAGAGCCGGAACTCCGAAACTGTTTCGAGAATAGCAATGCCTTTGATACCATTGGTGAATTGAAAATGATTTCTGATACCCATGCTGCCGTAGAGAGTTATGATGCTTCAGAAAAGTTCTTTAGATGCATGATGGAGGAGAACAACTCCATTAGTGAGCACATACTCAAAATGTCTAGGTACGCTGATAAGCTTGTGTCCTTGGGAATAATTATTCCCATTAACTTAGGCATACATCATGTTCTCCAATCTCTACCACCAAGCTACAAGAGCTTTGTGATGAACTATAACATGCAGGGCATGAAGAAGACTCTCCCTGAGCTTCTATCAATGCTTAAGACTGCTGAAGTGGAGATTAGGAAAGAACATAAAGTGTTGATGATCAATAGGACCACTCGTTTCAAGAAAGACAAGAAGGGTAAACATAAGGCTAACTTCAAGAAGGGCGCCAAATTTGTTGCTGCGCCTGAGAAGAAAACCCAGGCTGCCCATAAGTCTGAGACTGAGTGCTACTATTGTAAGGGGACTGGCCACTAGAAGCACAACTGCCCCAAGTATCTGGCAGATAAGAAGGTCAGCAAGATGAACAATGGTATATTTGATATACATGTTATTGATGTGTACTTGACTAGTACTCATAGTAGCACCTGGGATTTAATATCGGTTCAGTTGCTAATATATGTATCTCGAATCAGGGACTGCGGAACAAGCGACAGCTAGCAAGGGATGAGGTCACGATGCGTGTCAGCAATGGATCAAAAGTTGATGTGATCGCCATCAGAATGCTGACTCTCCATCTACCATATGGAGTAGTTGTAAACCTAAATACTTGTTTTTCGGTGCTTGCACTGAGCATGAACATTGTATCCAGATCGTGTTTATTGCAAAGCGGTTATTCATTTAAATCCGAAAACAATGGTCGTTCAATTTATATGGATAATATATTTTATGGTTATGCACGTGTGATGAATGGTTTATATCTTGATAGTAGTGATACACATATTCATAATGTTGATTCCAAAAGGATTAAACTTGATAATGATATATTTGCACATATGTGGCACTGCCGTCTAGGTCATATTGGCGTAAAATACATGAAGAAGCTCCATTCTGACGGAGTTTTAGAATCACTTGATTTTGAATCGTTTGATACATGTGAGCCATGCCTTATGGGCAAGATGACTAGAACCCCATTTTCTGGTACAATGGAGCGGGCGAAAGTTTGTTGGAAATGTGGCATCCCGCTAAAACCACTTCTAGAAAATCGTCGTGATTTTGTGCATTGCATCATCATGACCGCATGCCCATGTCATCATGCCACATTGCATTTGAGCATCGTCATCATCATGCATCTGTTTGTCTAAAACCATTTTCTAAAAGCCTACTTTTATTTCTACATATTCCCCCCTCTTTATTTAAAATCAAAACCCCTGCCTCTCGCCCGGGTCTTTTATTTTCCTAAAAATTATTTGCAAAAGTATTTTTAAAATAAAAGTTGAATAAAAATGTTTTACCGGGGAGGCCGCCAGCCTGCCAGGCCAAAAGCCCAGCAAGCCAGCAGCCTACTACCCGGTCCAAACTAACCAAAACCCTATCTAATCATACGTAGACAAACCCTACCCTAACCTACCCTAATCCCTCCCTCTCTCTTTTTCCTCAGCCGTCGCCACACTCCCGCCTCTCTTCGCGTTTTCCCGCCCATCTGCACGCTCCGCAACTCCACCTGGGCGCGCCTCCTGCCCACCTGCCGACAACACCAACCCGCCGCACCCACACACAACACGCACTCCACCAGACCCACATGCTCACCCACCACGCACACTGACTAGGACCCGGTCCCACCCTTGCCCCGTGCCGACAAACCACCGCGGGAGCACCATCCCACCCCGCCACGATCTCCTGGCCGCTCCCCACCTGGTGTCTCTCCCGCCTGGGCCCCCAGCATGCATCTCCGCGTCCCTGTCCGCTCGCCCACCCGACGCTAACCCGCTCCCAGTGCCTCCTCCTACCTCCCGCAACCCGCTCCTCCCCAGGGCCGCCGCTGCCGCTGTGGGCCCCCTTCCCTCACGCTCCTCTCGCTCCACCTTCCTTTCCCCACACCTCGGTCTTTCACGTGCCTCGCTCCTCCTCGCCTAGAGCGCCGCCGCACTCTCCCTGCCTCGCCATCCCATGCTCGGCCGTGCCCCCGTCGCCCTCCTTACCGAGAAAACCACCGCCGTTCCTCCAGCATCGGGCCGGCCTCGACCTCTAGCCGCCACCCCTGCATCGTCTTCCTCCACCCGAGCGCAACCTTGCCTCGTTCCTCCGCCGCTGCCAGCGGCCTCTGCTCGCCGTCGTCCTGGTGACCCCGACCTTGCAGGCCGCCTCCCTAAGCCGGCCTCGTTCCCCGCCACCGCCTGGTCCGCGGCCCCCTCTCCACCCGCCGCCTTCCCCTGGTTCCCCGGAAGGCAGCCGCCCTGAGCGCCGCCTCGCTTCGCCCCTCACCAAGCCGCTCCGCACTGGCCTCCGCCTCGAGCACCGATGCACGCCTCGTCGCACCAACCGAGCTCCGCTACCACGACCACCCCTGCAGCGCGGTCGCACGCCTCCTATGTCCCAGAAGTGGCAGACGCCTCCCCGACGCGCGGTCTGCCTCCTTGATGGCGTCGACGCCCCTGTCTCGCCATGTTCTGCTCTAGACCCCATCTTAAGTAAGCCACGCGTCTGCACTAGCAGCCTCAGCTCCTCGTCTCGTGTGTACGCGTGTATGTAGCATTGTGTCCTCGTGTTTGAAGATGATTATACAGTGTGGCGATGATGACTGTGAAGATGGATTGGTGGTGACGTTGCTATGCTAGTTCTTAGATACAAGACCAGAAGATGGATAGTACCCTCCCCAAGTTTGACCGATGCCATGATCCCGAGCGGACAAGATCCTCACCAAGACCGGCCCATGTCGAGATCCAAAGACCGAACCCTAGCGCACCAAGTTCTTCGACCCCGAAGACCGATCCATCAGAACGCCAAGACCGACCCGATTTGAGGAACCGACAAGATCTTCACGGAACCCGAACCCCTCAGAGCGACATGATCTTCTTCATCGCCGCCAAGACCCGTTCCCGGAGGTGAAGTCCAATCCCGGTGATCCAAAGGCCACGCCAATACCTGGATCCGAAGACCGCCAAGATCGCCACCAGAACGACAAGTACTTCACCGCGGAACCCCGAGTTCTCCCTCACGGCACGCCAAGACCTCCCTCGGAAACCGAAGACCCCAACCCTGAGACCGGACCCTAACCCCCGGAACCTAAGATCTTCCGAACCCAGATGTGTGACCCTAAGCCTCTATTTTTATAATATGACATATACCTATCGCATAATTAAATCATCATGCTTGCATTCATGTCATCTGGTGGGTTGGGTTAAATAGTTGATTAACCTAAATTAAATATGGATTCTATATGCGGGTTATTCTAGTCTTAGTCCGGACTCCATTTAAATTGGTGTAGCGAACCGATGCCATGATTCGCCTTGTTAATTCAACATTTAAATTGCGGGGTAGATAAATAACTCGAACCTATTAACTAATTGTCGGGACCCCGGTTCCGCTTAATACTGTCTAATTGCAACGCATTTGTGCCATGCCATGCATCATATCATAAGCATGCCGGATCTTCTACCGTAGTATTAAATATTGCATCCGATGTTTCTTCTAGTGTTTGCTTCTTCGCGGATTAGGCCGATGAGTTGATGCGAGTATCGACAAGTTCTCCGGATATGATCCGTCGGCAGTGTTTCCCAGGCGAGCATCTCTCCCTCTTCTACCTATTTTGCATTCAGTCTTTATTTCCTCCTGTTGATCTATTGCTATTTGTGTCGTGATGCTTTAGTTTCCGTGCACCATTTATACTCCTTGCAGCCTCTATATTGCCATGGACACATCCTATTGCATGTTGTTTGATTGATAGTCGGCCTTGCGAGTCGTAGTTTCTTGCTTCTGTGTTGCTTTGCGTCGTTGTCGTTCCACCCTTAACGGCAAGTTGGCACATGATAAATGGTGGAGATGCTCAATGATGGAGATGGTCATGACTTCAAATACAACTATTAAATTGCTGGGACAACTAATGATAGAGGCACCGGTGGGCAATATATGCTATTTGGTTTTTATGCCCACTTGTGTCCCGTAGGCCCCGAGTACTTGATACTTGTTCCTTGACTATTCGCACTATCCACATACGGGAGACTCTATGAATCCCTCTTAGCCAGAGCTTGATTCATTCTTTTTTCTTGGGGCCACAAAGTAGTTTGGGGCTTTATTACTATCATGTACTTATGCCATGCTTTACTGCTTTATTTAAGATTGTGCGTGGAGCACCTGTACTGTTTAGGATCATGACACGTTTTCGCTGTATCGAGAAGCCCAGTCACACTTTTGGGTTCCCAGTCGTTTACAACCATCCACACAAACCTTGGGTCCATCTCAGAGCCGACCAACTTCGTTGCGGGTAGTTGAATGGGGTGGTCCCCTGAAATAATTTATGAATCCTGTGATTGCTTTATCGTGAAAGCCTTGTTGGGTTTTGAGTTGGTTTTTCTGAGGTTGATCGTGTGTGTGTTGCTATTTGTGCACCCCTGCAGGGTAAGTCTTTCTGAAAGTCGTGGCTGCGGTATGGACGACTTGGAGAACAGTATCTCGATCATAGACAAGCAGAACTAAAGTAGTTCTATAAATTTGACTTAATATGTGACTAGTAATCAGATTCACTACAATGGAATGGATAATAAAAGTACCAACAACTGGTGGATCTGGGGTTGTTCGGTGACATGCTGTACCTGCCTAGTAAGTATTGCAACTCCAATGGAATGTGATAAAAGTGCCAACAACTGCTGGGTTTTTGGGATTCCTCGGGACAATTATATCTGACTAGTAAATGTTCCAACTACAACGGAATGTTAACTAAAACTGCCCACTACTTATGCTATCAGGATGACTCATGCTATATATGTGACTAGTAAATGCTGCAACTATAATGGAATGAATAAAACTGCCAACCGTGTGAGTCCCTCGGTTTTGACTTCCTCGTTTGGTCTCGAGGGGGAATGCCAGGATGGGTATGTTTGGTGTTAGTATCAGGTTGGATCTAGATAGGTCTTTCTTATCCCTCTCTAATATCTGATAGTTGTATTGAGTCTCTATAGGTTGTTTAGTGCATGCTTCGCTGCCGCTTCAGTCCACTATACCTATGTAGGCGAGAGCCGCCGAATTCTAGCCTCGCCGTGTACTGGCCTCTGTACTGACGCTCATCTTTTTCCTTTGCCCTTTGTCGGCATCGCCTTTTGTTTTAGCAGGTTTACGATCGACGTCGTTAGCAGGGTTACCCTTCCGGCTTGGCCTGGGCAGGGTTATGGATGCCATTGGTTATTCTTCAGGGCTCTTAGCCCCATTTGCATCTTGTCCGTACTTGGACGCTGTAGCGATTTCAAGGTGATTTGGATCTTTGTACTGTATATCGGTATTCTTGACTCATGGAGTCGTGTTGTATATATATCTATTCTGTGGGTCCCATCGAGGACTGTTGTGTAATGGTATTACTTCATTTTCCACCCGCACGAAAGTGCCTGGTGGGCGTTCTTGAATCATTTCTATGCGGGTTTGGCGGAAAAGGGCTAAAACTTGCATAGGGACGATTCGAGGGTGTTACAGGAAATCATACATACTGATGTATGTGGTCCAATGAGTGTGTCGGCGCGAGGTGGATATCGTTTGTTACTTTCAAAGATGATTTGAGTATATTTGGATATATCTATTTGATGAAACACAAGTCTGAAATCTTTGAAAAGTTCAAGAAATTTCAGTGTGAAGTGGAAAATCATCATAATCAAAATATTAAATTTCTACGGTCTGACCATGGAGGTGAGTATCTAAGTTACGAGTTTGTCACATATATGAGAGAGTGTGGAATAGTTTCAAAACTCACGCCTGCCAGAACACCACAGCGTAATGGTGTATCAGACCGTCGTAATTATATCTTATTGGATATGGTTTGATCTATGTTGTCTCTTACTAACTTACCACTTTCATTTTGGGGTTATGCACTCGAAACCTCCACATTCACTTTAAATAGGGAACTTTCTAAATATGTTGAAAAGACACCATATGAATTATGGTTTGGAAACAAACCTAAGATGTCATTTCTAAAAGTTTCTGATGCGATGTTTATGTGAAGAAACTTTAGCTTGATAAACTCGAACCCAAAGTAGAAAAATGTGTCTTCGTAGGATACCCAAAAGAAACAATTGGGTATTCCTTCTATCACTGATCCAAGGGCAAGGTTTTTGTTGTAAGAATAGATGCTTTATAGAGAAATAATTCTTGCGAAAGATACGAGTAGTCAGAAGGTAGAACTCAAAGAGGTTATTGAACCTTCTCTTCATGAAATGGTGAGTGGCGCAGCGCCGGAAACTATTCCAGAGTTGACTTCACCGAATGAAGAAGGAACTAATGATAAAGATCATGAAAATCCGAAAGAGGAAACTACCGAACCTCGCAGGTCAAGTAGGACACATGCACCTCCTGAAGTGTATGGAAATCCTGTCGTGAATTTCATGGTAGATGGAATCGATGACCCTGTGACATATGAAGAAGCAATGATGACCCCAGATTCCAATAAATGGCTAGAAGCCATGCAATTAGAGATGGGATCCATGTATGCAAACTAGGTTTGGACCTTGGTGGACTTACCTCACGACCAAAAGGCTGTTGAGAATACATGGATTTCCAAGAAGAAAATTGACACTAATGGTAATGCAACCATCTATAAAGTTCGACTTGTTGCAAAGGGGTTTCGACAAATTCAAGGAGTTGACTACGATGAGACTTTCTTTCTTGTAGTGATGCTAAAGTCGGTTAGGATTATGTTAGCAATTGCTGCATATTTTGATTATGTAATTTGGCATATGGATGTCAAAACCGCGTTCCTCAATGGTAATATTGAAGAAGAGTTGTATATGATACAACCAAGAGGTTTTATCAATCCTAAGGATGATAACAAGGTATGCAAACTTCAGCGATCCATCTATAGACTGAAGCAAGCATCCTAGAGTTGGAATCTCCGCTTTGATGAGGTGATCAAAGAGTTTGGATTTATCCAAACTTATGGAGAAGCTTGTATTTACAAGAAAGTGAGTGGGAGCTCTGTGGCATTTCTAATATTATATGTGGATGACATATTATTGATTGGAAATGATATAAACCTTTTAAAAAGTGTTAAAAGTTATCAAAACAGCAAATTTTCTATGAAGGACCTTGGTGAAGCATCATACATACTAGGAAGCAAGATCTATAGAGATAGATCAAGACGCCTAATTGGTCTATAACAAAGTACATACCTTGATAAGATTTTAAAGAAGTTTAAAATGGACATAAGTAATAAAGGGTTCTTACCTATGTTGCAAGGCAAGACATTGAGCAATACTCAAAGTCCAGCTACGGTGGAAGAAAGAGAGATAATGGATAAGATCCCCTATGCCTCAGCCATAGGCTCTATAATGTATTCCATGCTATGTACAAGACCGGATGTGGCACATGCTATTAGTTTGACTAGTGGGTACCAATCTGATCTAGGTTCAGAACATTGGATAGCAGTCAAGAATATCCTTAAATACTTAAGAAGGACTAAGGATATGTTTCTCGTGTATAGAGGTGAATAAGAGCTAGTCACTAAGTGTTATGTCGATGCTAGCCTTGACACTGATCCGGATGACTCTAAGTCTCAATCTGGATACGTATTTCTCATGAATGGAGCAGCAGTTAGTTGGAGGAGCTCCAAACAACCTATGGTAGTGGGATCAGCAATGAAGGAAGAATATGTTGTTGCTTCAGAAGCGGTGCAGGAAGCGGTATGGATGAAGGAGTTCATAACCGAATTTGGTGTAGTTCTGATACGTTGCTACCGTATCCATAATTTTTGACGTTCCATGCTTGGTTTTATCTACTTTCTTATGGTTTGTTCCAACTTTGGAGTATTTCTATACACTTTCTTGGACTAACCTATTAACAAGATGCCACAGTGCCAGTTGCATGTTTTCTTCTATTTTTGGTTCCAGACAAATCAGAAAATGAATATTCTCGGGATTGGACCGGACAAAAGCCAAAGTCGATATTTTACCGAAAGACTAACGGAGCCAGAAGACGAGACGGTGAGGGGCCACAGGGTGGCCACACCATGTGGTGGCGCGGGCTAGCCCTAGCCGCGCCACCAGGTGGTGTGGCCCCCCTGGCCTCCCACCGACCTTGCCTCTTTGCCTATAAGATGCCTCCCGATGCAAAAACCGTAAATCGACCAACCTACAGCCATGAAAAGTTCCACAACACAGCCGCCACCAAAGGGGAGATTCGGGGGACAGAAAGTCTCTGTTCCGGCACCCTGCCGGGACTGGGAAGTGCCCCCGGAGCCATCTCCATCGATCTCCACCGCCATCTCCATTGCCGTTGCTGATTCCCATGATGATGAGGGAGTAGTTCTTCCTCGAGGCTAAGGATTCTACCGATAGCTATGTGTTCATATCTCTCTCTATGCATGATCTATTGAGATCATGAGCTTGTAATCTATAGACCTACCTTGCTACTCAAGTGCTTTAATAGATCTCTGCTTTTCCCATGTGTGTGAAGTTGATAGTGTGCACACCATGGTGGCACTTAGGCTAGAGATTACAAATACTTGTCATGAGTTATATTTGGAGTTGTATGTTTCTATGAAATTGTGGTGTTTGTTTGAACCATCTAGTGCTCAAGGTGACAGTGTGCGGTTTTCTAGATGGGAAAGATGAACTTTGAGGTGTGTTGTTATAACCCTACCATGGATTAGAGTGTCCAACCAGAGAGTAGTTAAGAGTAGTATCATAAAGAGAAGATATTTATATGAGAATGTTCACTAGTGAAAGTATGAGCCCTATGCCTCGTTTCTAAACATTGAAAGACCGTTTGCAACTAGATCTGTTACATGTTTGCTTGCTTCCATCTTTATTTCAATTTTCCATTAGTCTCTTTCATGCCATCAAGCTATTTTCTAGCACCGTTGTCTTATATGCATACCACTTGTATTTTACTATCTCTTCGCCGAACTAGTGCACCTATACACCTGACAAGTGTATTGGGTGTGTTGGGGACATAAGAGACTTCTTATATCTTGATTGTAGGGTTGCTTGAGAGGGGATACCTTTGACCACTTCCTCCCTCAGTTTGGTAAACCTTGGGTAATCCACTTAAGGGAAAACTTGCGGCTGTTCTACCCATGTCTACATGTTTCTCTGTATTAGCTTTTCTTATCTCACCCATGTCTACCAACTGATAACCTTACAGATTAAATTGAATGAGGAGATGGCAAAACCTGGGAAAGATAGTCTGGAACAAACCCAAGAAGAATGTCTGGAAACATTTAAAATGGTACTAAAAGGTGAAGGTCATCGTAAAAGCACGTTCCTATGTAATGCTGGGTTGTGGCAGTGCAAGTCCAAGTCCAAGTCCAAGTCACCATATTTTTCTAGTCAGAAAGAAATTGTAGCACTACGGGCTAAACATGAAGTGCATAGATGAGCAATCGATGATATGAGACAGAAAGCATTATCTTGTGATGCAGAGTTGAAGATGTTACAAGATCAGCAGAATTCTCGAGAGCCCATAGATGAAGAGAGTTGTCTAAATTGAAGATGAACCCTAACAATGAAAGGTGAGTACAATGGTCTTGTTAAATGCTTCCTGCTACAGAGCCCGGGTTGTGTTTGGGGCCATGTAAAAAAACGGAGGGAGTATTTGTTTCGCATCATGCTTTTATCTGTTTACGGTATGCTTGATGCACAAAAATCCTGTGCCCCATCCTCACTCTCTCAGCCTTGGATTCATGAACCTCACAAAGGTTTTTTCTTCTTTGGACAACCGCCAAATTCAAAATCTCGGTCCATCGACAAATCCTACCGCCTACCCCATTTGAATCGGAGATTATGTATCCAATTTCTTTGCCAATATGGTAAGTATTTTGTTGATCAGTTGATGTGAATTAGCCTTAAATTTGTACCAAGGGAGTACCATTAACAAAATTAAAAAATCTCAGTCGAGTGGCAAAACCTGCAGCCAACCCTATTTGAATCAGAGTTATCCAATTTTCATTATGGATGATAAGTTAATGTCACTCTCGGCCTTCAATTACTGAATAGGGAGTACACGTTTTATCCAAATGTTGCCTGGACGCTATCCAAATTCAAAATATCAGTCTGCACAATTATTATGCTCATTGATGATTAGTTGATGTGACTCTAGGACTTGAATTCCTGGACAGATAGCATACGGTCTACTAGCTTTTTTCTATTATTATTTGGCCGGTAGCCAAATTCAAAATCTCAATCGAGCGGCAAAATCACACACTAACCTTGAAGCATTTCCCACCCCACCGTTTCAAAAACTTTGTGGCAAAATCTCCCACCGGGGAGTACCATTTTTTTGTTATTATTATTTGGCTGGTAGCCAAATTCAAAATCTCTGTCGAGCGACAAAATCAAACACGGCCTTTGAAGCATTTCCCGCCCCACTGTTTCAAAAAATTCGAGGCAAAATCTCCCACCGGGGAGAACCACTTTTCTATTAATTATTATTTGGCCGGTAGTGAAATTCAAAATCTCTGTGGAGCCGCAAAGTCAAAAACCGACTTTGAAGCATTTCCCGCCCCACCGTTACAAAAATTTTGGGGGCAAATCTCCCACCGGGGAGTGCCATTTTTCTATTATTATTATTTGGCCGGTAGCCAAATTCAAAATCTCTGTCGAGCGGCAAAATCAAACACTGACTTTGAAGCATTTCCCGCCCCACCGTTTCAAAAACTTTGAGGCCAAATCTCCCACCAGGAAGTACCACTTTTCTATTAATTATTATTTGGCCCGTAGTCAAATTCAAAATCTCTATCGTGCGGCAAAGTCAAAAACCGACTTTGAAGCATTTCCCGCCCCACCGTTTCAAAAACTTTGAGGCCAAATCTCCCACCGAGGAGTACCACTTTTCTATTAATTATTATTTGGCCGGTAGCCAAATTCAAAATCTCTGTCAAGCGGCAAAATCAAAAACCGACTTTGAAGAATTTTCCGCCCCACTTTTTCAAAAACTTTGAGGCCAAATCTCCCATCGGGGAGTACCACTTTACTATTAATTATTATTTGGCCGGTAGCCAAATTCAAAATCTCTGTCGAGCGGCAAAATCAAACACCGACTTTCAAGGATTTCCCGCCCCACTGTTTCAAAAACTTTGAGCCGAAATCTCCCACCGGGCAATACCACATTTCTATTATTATTATTTGGCCGGTAGCCAAATTCAAAATCTCTATCGAGCGGCAAAATAACACACCAACTTTGAAGCATTTTGCGCTCCTCCGTTTCAAAAACTTTTGACTTTAAAATTCCCATTCTACCCATTGTTCAAACGCCCTATGGGCACGCTAAAGTTAGTAGCTTGGGGGCACAATCGTAATTATTTTTCTGTTCACCTCCATAGTCCCGATTCGTGCAGTTTTTCCAGCTGGCCCTCCCAAAATCCCAGGCTTCTCTCCCACGCCCTCACCTCCACGACCATCGTGCGCACTGCCCGGCGGCAATTCCACGTCTGCCGGAGCCACTTCATCGACGCCCACCTCATCGGATCTAGTTCATCAGGTCTCTCAGCCACTCCACCAGAGTTGTGGTCTCGTTGACCGTGCCTATGGCATCACCGACCGCCCACGCTCTGCTTCCCCACCACTGAAAGCTACCCAACCGTACTGGAGCAGCTTCACCGTTGTCCACCAAACGGGATCTAGTTCAACAAGTTCCATGTCCACTGCTCCAGACCAGCTATACGGATGTCACCGTTGACTGCACCGGCATCCACCGCCCAAGATCTGCTTCCCAGACGCCAACAGCCACCGCAACTGTAGCACCCTCGGTGACCTGGATGTCACTCACACAGTACCGATGATGCTTAGATGCCTCTGCGACCAAGGTAACTAAATATCCAACCCGTTTTTGTTTTCTCAGCGGTATAGAAGGTTCAAGCCTGTCAGAGTGAACTGCATTTTTGTAATCGTGCTAGTACATGCAAGTCACTAGGCACGCTTTTTCTTCGTGCTAGTACATACAATGTCATTAGACAAGTTGGTTTCCATTCGCTGCTCTACAAATTTCAAGTCATCCACATGTCTGTTATATTGTAATGCACATGTTCTTATCTTAGCTGCTACGTACACCAGCAATTGCCTGCTATTGTGTAGTTCTTGCAAAATGTAATGTCAGTGGAAAATATTAGTGTGGATTCCCTGCTCCATAGTTACTCATCTGGTTATTCCTGAGCTAAGGTCCTACTATTATTTTTCCCTGGCATCATTCTACTATCCTGTAGTACCTGTTCAAACTCTTCGTACTAGTTTGATTATAATTTTGTTGTTGCCATCTGGTTCTTCAAAAGCTGCAACACTAACTATTTTCTTTTTCTTTGCGTAGAGCTCAGAAAGGCAACACTGAACATGTTGGCTTGCACAGCCTACAGGTTCACCAGCAATGCCATTGTATTTTTTTGTATCTGGTGCTGGTTCATCCTAATCAACGTCATAATTATTATTTACTATATAGTTCATTCGTGTTTTTCATTCCTGCTCACAAGTTCTGGTATGTTGTGGTTATAATTTCTGTGTGGTTCATGCTTAGCTACGATAGTAACTACATGCCATTGTGTAGCTCACTGCAAATTCTGAGTCACCCAATGACTCCTGCATTCCAGGAGATACCACTGCTTCCATATATATTTGCTGAAATGACCTGGCTAGTTTAAACTGAAATTCTAAGAAACACTTTGTTTGATTGCTCATTTCATTATTGGCATACTTTTCTAATGTTTGTTTGTCCTGTTCTACAGGTTCACAAGCCACACCGTTATATCTCGTATCTGGTTCTGGTTCGTCCTAGGCAACGACATAAATATCCTCTACTATATAGTTAATTCATGGTTTGCATTCCTGCTCTACATGTTCGTATTATGCAGTTATAATTCCTATCTGGTTCATTCTTAGCTATGAGTAGTTTGCCTTCTTTGCTGTATTAACTTGTTATTACTTAGTTTCAGACTGCAATTATTGCTATCGCCACCAAAGAGGGGACTGCAAGATCACGTCTCAATGTGGTTTTCCAATGTAGCTGTCACACTCAAAGGGAGATGTAGTTGATGGTTTGAGAAAGCAAATTGAGGACTCTGCTATCAACTTGATTGGCAACTTAAATGCTGAATTTTCTTTCCCTTTTGTTCATATTATGTAATATTTTTAAGAAATTTGCAGCTGATGTAATATCTAGATAACTCGCATAGGCCATGTAGGCATTTAGTTGACGCCGTCCATGAATGGCGGTACCATAACCGCGCCAGCCAGATCGATCAGGTAACTGTATAGGGTTTTGTAATTTTCCCTTCTTTTATTGCGCCTTCCATGAATTGTAAAAGATGATCGCTAATTATACTCCTTTTATGATATTTGCATGGCCTTCAGAATTACCAAAACAGTAACGACAACTCGGTAGAACAGTAACAGACCAAAACAGTGACAGGTCAAAATAGTAACAAACCAAAAAAGTAACATGCCAAAACAGTAACATGCCAAAATAGTAATAGGCCAAAACTATAACATGCCTAAATATTAGCACGCCAAAACAGTAGCAGGCCACAACAGTAGCAGGTTAGAACAGTAGCAGGCCACAACAGTAACAAGCCAAAACAGTAGCAGGCCAAAACACTAGCAGACCAGAACAATAGCAACCCATCACAGTAACATGCCAGAATAGTAACAGACCAAAAAAGCAAACAGGCCAGAACAGTATCATGCCTGAACAGTAGCAGGCCATAACAGTGGCAGTAAGCACAGTAACGGGCCTGAACAGTAAAGGGCCACAATAGTGACAGACGTGAATAGTAGATGGCCAGAACAGTAATGAGACAGAATAGTAAAAGGCCAGAACAATACCGGACCTTCTCAAAAGTGGGCCGTTCATAGGAGGCCCATGATGAGCTGTGAGAACAGTGACGGGCTAAAAGTGGGCTTTAACAGTATCGGGCCTACTTGTCGCAGACTATTAACGAGTCGCACAGTGTTCGAAAACTGTGGGCTTTTTTAGGCCGAAACAGTAACGGCCCTAACATTCGCGGGCCGCTGCTAACCACATCTTTGGGCCCATTTCAAATAGTGTCGGACGAAACAGTAAAGGGCCGTAATCTTATTAGGCTCTCTTGATGGGCCGACCCACTTAATTGTGAGCAGGCCTTGGCTGGGCCTGGCTTCTACCACAATTTCCGTGGCCGTTAATGGTGGTAACTGGTCGTGTTTGCCACGTGGCATTTTGCATGACGTCAGAAGTCAACGTGGCTAGTGAACAGATCTACGACGGAACAAGTTTTTGTGGCTGAAGGGTGCGATCTGCCATGGTTAGGAAAAAAACCGTGGTAGATTCGTTTGTGATGGGGCTTTTACCATGATGGGAATCCGTCGTAGAAGACTTTTTAGCCACGAAAAATGGGCCTTCAACCATGAAAATCGTCTGCTGTAAAAGCCAACTTTTCTTGTAGTGATGGTGGCACCATGGACCCCACGAGCCTCTATTGTTGTACCTCACGGCCACCCCACAGACATGGAGCATCGTCCTCGCGAGGAGCTTTTCAAAGGGAAGAGGGGGCTGCAGCCCCCAAATCTCTGACGGACTCGAGGGCTATGGCACACAAAGTGGCTGGGGAGGCTGTCAGCGTCCACAGGACTCATGAAGAAAATACCCCCACTAAGGACGCAGGTGGGCTCCAGGAAAGCTCTACGGCCTCTACGAAGACCACGAAGCTCGTGCAATGCCTAGTATACTTCGTCAATACAGTGCTTCGCAACGCTCGTGAGCATTACCCAATGCAGCAGAAGTTCCTCTACGCGCTCCTCATAGCTTCAAGAAAGCTATGGCACACCAAGTTCCCTCTTGAGAAATCATGTGCAACCCTAACGCCACGAGACACGTAGGAGAGTGGGTTATCGAATTGCAACCTTTCAAGATGGCATTCGACACGTCCCCCGCTATCAGAAGCAGGGCACTAGCAGAGTTCGCCACGGAATGGACCGACGCATTCGTGAAGGAGGTCAACGAGGAAGTAACCTAGCTGTCCAGGAAAATGGCTCCGGGCCGCTGGGTCATGAACTTAAATGGCGTATTCAATGGTGATGGAGCAGGGGAAGCCGTTGTGCTCAAATATCCCACCAGTAACAAGCTCCTTTATGTTGTACAGCTATGCTTCAAGGACGAGGTCAAACGCTCCAACAACATCGCCGAATATGAGGGCCTCATTGTAGGCCTCAAAGTGGCAATTTACCTCGGCATCAAGCGTATTACGGTCCAGGGAAACTCCCTTCTCCTCGTCAACTTCTCCAACAAGAGCCACAAGCCCAAGTACAAGCACATGGTGGCTTACCTTGAGGAGGTGGGGAAGCTGGAAAAACATTTCTTAAGCATGGAGATGCTCCACATTCCTCGAGGAGACAACCATGAAGCCAATGAGATCGCCAAGCGCGTATCTCGCTGAGAGCCCAAATAACCTAGAGTCTTTGAAGAAAGGCTATTTGAGCCAACTACTGCGCCACGAGATAGCAGCAACGGTTCCCTCCCAAAGGAGTTGCCTCCCCCACCCTCAATAGGCGCCCCAAACCGCGGGCCACCTTCAGGCAACCACCTCATCCTGGCGATCACGCCTCAAGAGACGTACTGGATCACCCATATCATGGAGTACCTGAAAGTTGTTACCCTCCACGAGGATGATGAAATGGCAGAAAGCCTCCTTCGCCGCGCCAAGAGCTATTGTCTGGTGGATGGTGACCTATACTATTGTCATCCTAACGGTGTCGCCCTATGGTGCATCTTATCTGAAGAAGGCCACGAGCTGCTAGCCGACATCCATGCAGAAGAATGCGGGCATTATGCCCCTACGTGCACCCTTGTAGGGATGTCCTTCCACAGTGGCTTCTATTGGCTCACGACACTGGACGATGCCACCGAGCTTGTCAAGTCATGTGAGGCATGTCAATTCCACACCAAGAAGATACAGTAGCCTACTCAACAGCTTCAGACCATCTCGCTCTCATGGTCGTTTGTGGTATGGGGCTGGACATTTTGGGGCCTTCTCCCAGAGCAACCGGGGGCTACTGCTACCTCTACATCGCCATCAACAAATTCACCAAATGGGCGGAGGTGGAGCCAGTCTGAACCATCCCGACAAGGTCGGCGGTCAAATTTATACAAGGCTTGGTATGCCATTTTGGCGTGCCCAATCGTATCATCACTAACAACGGAAGCCAGTTCACAAGTGGATTGGTAAAATCCTACTATGATGACATCGGCACCAAGATCTGATACGCCTCTGTTGCCCATCCACCAAGTAATGGCCAGGCCGAGCGAGCCAACATGGAGGTGCTAAAAGGCCTCAAGGCAAGGAGCTTCCACCGCAAGCTCAAAACTTGTGGTAGAGGGTGGCTCGACATGCTTCTCAGTGTACTATGCTCCATCCACACTACCACAACCAATCCAACTGGTGAGAACCCTTTCTTCCTTGTTGAGCTGAAGTTTTCATCCCCGCAGAACTCAAGAACCGCCCCCCGCGAGTCCTCACCTTCAACAAGATGGCACAAGACGTGCTGCGCTAGGATGGCATTACCCTCATGGAGGAAGCCCGTCACAAGGTCACTGTTTAGGCAGCTAGATACGAGCAACCGCTACGCCATTACCACTACCGTAACATACGCGCCCGCACCTTGGAAGCAAGAGGCCTCATCCTCCAATGGGTCCTCTCCCGCGAAGGCCTCCACAAGCTCTCTCTGATGTGGGACGGGCCCTTCAGGGTCGTGCACGTCGCAAGATCAGGAGCTCAAGGCCAATCCCTTATTTTTTGGTGTTTCTCTGGTGCTATTTTGTTGTGGTTTTCCTTTCTTTTGTGTTGTTTGATACATTGCAAATGTATCTATAATTTTTGATGTTCGATGCTTGGTTTTATCTATTTTCTTGTGTTTTTTCCACACTTTGGAGTACTTTTCATATGATTTCTTGGACTAACCTATTAACAAGAGCCACAGTGCCAGTTGCCTGTTTTCTGCTGTTTTTCATCGAGGGACACACGGAGCCAGAATACGAGACAGAGAGGGGCTAGGGGGCCACCACACCACCTGGCCGTGCGGCCAGGCCTGGCCCGCGCCAGGGGGTGGTGTGGCCAGCCCAGGCACCCTCTCGGCCTCCCCTTCTGACTATAAGAGGCCTCTGATACAGAAACCCTAAGTACCCGATCAAAAATGCATGAAAGAGTCTGTAGTCGTCGTCGTCTCCATCCCTAGATGGGGAGGGATCTGAAGCTCTTGTCGGCACCCTGCCGGAGAGGGGATTTCACCCTGGAGGCCTTGTTCATCATCATGCAAGCCTCCGATGTGATGCGTGAGTAGTTCATCTTTGGACTACGGGTCCATGTAGTAGCTAGATGGCTGGTTCTCCTCCTTTGTGCTATCATATTTAGATCTTGTGAGCTCCGTTCATGATCAAGATCATCTATTTGTAATTCTGCATGTTGTGTTTGCGGGGATCCGATGGATATTGAGATGCTATTTCAGATTGATTATTGATTCTATCATGTCTTTGTTATTTGGGATCTTACATGCTTTCCGTTGTTAGTAGCTATCTTGGCGAAGTAGATGCTAGCAACTCCAAGAGTTAGTATTTATGCTCGATAGTGGGTTCATGCCTCTGGTAAGCTGGGGAAGTGACAGAAATCTCTAAGGTACTAGATGTGTTATTCCTACTAGGGGGAAAACAACAATCCTTTGTTCGTAGAACAATCGTATTGTTTACTTTACACACAATTAGTAATGCAATTATCCATTGCTTGCAACTTAATACTGGAGGGGGTTCGAATGATAACCTGAAGGTGGGTTATTAGTCATAGATGTACTTGGATGACGGTCTATGTATAATGTTCTAATGCCCAATCAAGTCTCAAAGGAGTCAAGATGATTAGTATATGCTTGTATGCTTTCTTGATGTTTGTCAATTGCCCCGCTGTAATTTGTTCACCCAACATGTTTTCTATCTTAAGGAGAGCCACCTCTAGTGAGCTATGGACCCCGGTCCTTTCTTTTACATCAATCTACAATCAACTGTTTACTGCTTTGTGTTTACTTTCTACAAACTATTACTTTCTTCCATTCGATACGTTTAATCCTTTGTTTTCAGCAAAACCGGTGAGATTGACAACCTCATCGCAAGTTGGGGGAAAATTTTAGTGGTTGTGTTGTGCGGTCTCCATGTTGCCGCTGGCACCGATAGTGCGCCCTGCCAAGGCTCAGCTAGCAACACCTTTGGGGTGTTTCCTTGCTCCTACTGGATTGATAACCTTGGTTTCGTACTGAGGGAAAACTTGCTGATGTTCTCATCATACCTTTCTCTTGGGGTTCCCCAACGAGCTCGATATATTTTGGCCATCAAGCTCTTTTTCTGGCGCCATTGCTGGGGAGTCAAGGACATCTTCACAAGGGTACTCCCTCATAACCAGTCTCTTTACTTTGTTGTTTTTGTTTTCCTTAGTTTACTTTTTGCTTTGTTTGCTTGTTCTTTATCAAAAACACACAAAAAATTAGTTTTACTATTTTTCTTTATTTTTTAAAAACACAAAAAAAATTAAGTCCTCTATTGTTGTTACCTCTTTCTTAGCTCACCATGTTGATCCCTAAGTTCACCCTGAAAGACCTTTCAATAGGTAGTGGCTCTATAATTGGGAAAGAAAATATTGAAGAGTTCTTTAATCATGTTAGTAAGCATGAGGATATTGAGGATAGATCCCTTGTAGAACTTGCTCCAAATTATGAAATTGCTGTAGCTTCTTTAGTTCACATGTTGGAGGCTAGGTATGTTAACCTTAACCCCTTAATGCAAGTAATGTTTCTTAATCTTAAAGAAATTGATGACCCTGAAAAGAGAGATTTTATTCTTGAAACTTTGCTTAGGAAATTCTATGATGTTGCCAAGGAAGCTAGGAAAGTTTTTGAACATTTTAATAAGCTAGGCTCATGTGTAGATGTTATTGGTACACGAGAAAATATGGAAAAAACCAAACCTAATGGGGAGGAACCTAAGATACCGATACCTTTTAAACTCGTAGCAATGCATGAAGCCATAGAAAAGAATCTCTATTGGATTGTTCCTGAAAACCCTTTTGATGAAAATAGTGAACCCAAGAGCATTGAGAGAGGATCCTCTAGAAATTATTTGGATGAGATACCTTGCCTTGTTGAAGATATTTCTGGTATTAATCTTAATGCTTCTTCATTTGAGAAGACTTGATCTGTTTTCTTGCTTCTTATGCCTAACTTAAAAGCGTTAAAGAAAAGTACTTATTGGGAGATAACCCAAAAGTTTTAGATGATTCTTGCAAGTTATTACCTCTGTAATAACCGCTCCTTATCCATTTTATTTGATTTTTGTGCCAAGAGAAACCTCTGATGAGAAAGAAGTAATAATTGGGAAAGTTGCTGTCCCGAAACAGATTTTTGTGCTTCACCGTAAAAATTCGTGTAAAATATCTGTAGGTCCTTTTGAGGCGTGAATTTTAATGCTTCTGCCCCAGGTTGTTATCTAACTTTAGTTAGTTCAACACTTTGTGATTTGAGCAACAGAAGGTCTTCGAAAAAATTCGTCTTTACCTGCTGGTCTGTTTTGATAGATTTCTGCCATTATTTGCATTTGCTTCTTGTTAGTTCCTTTTTGAGTTCGTTTGGGGAATTGAGATTTTTGAGGGAAGTGCTACAGTAGCTAGTGTTTTAATGGAAGTTTTATTGGTGTTAGAACTGAACCTAAAGACTTAGTGTCTTGAGTGCACTAATGTTGCTAATAAAGATTGTATGAAGCTTTGTATGAAGGAAAAATATCAGGTGTATGGAAGGAACAAGTAATGAGATGAAGGATAGACTAAAGCTTAATCTTGGGGATGCCATGCGTGTCACCCCAAGAAATATCCAAGAAATACAAGCGTCAAAGCTTGGGGATGCCCAAGGCATCCCCTTCTTCATTAATAAAAATCTCAGGTTTCTTCCAAACACTTCATTTTTATTGTTTCATGCACAGCTGTGTTGTTCTTGGAGCGTCTTCTTTTTCGTTTTTGTTTTGGTTTTTCGTTTTCTTGGTTTGTTTAGTTTGCTGAATAAATTGGTTGGACCCCCTCTTTCGTACATTGGTTTTCAAATAGTTTGGTTTGGATTGGAAAAGAGTAGGAAAGTTGATGCTTAAGTGGTAAAGAGAGCTTGTTTTTGACTGTGGCCTATGCTTTGTCATGCCATGCTTGATATTGTTTTGGCCTTATGCTTAGTATTCTTTGCTTTAGCATGAATTGTTATAAACAATTGAGATTGTTGAATGTGCTTTGGATGAATCATGCGTTGTTTTAGCATATTAAAACATAGTATTGTGGTATTCTCCTTTGATGCTTTATTTTGGTTGACTTGGCACATGCTCACGCCATGTTATGACTATCCAAAGTCACCATAGCCTTGATGATCCTTTAGTTTTCAACTTGTAATATCACTTTATGCTTTGATCAATGATGTTTTGTCGCTCTGCATGATTATGGCCATTATTGCTCTCTTAGTTTATCGCTCCCAGTCTTTTGCTAGCCTCCGTAACCAAGTATGAGTTACACTCATGCATCCTACTCCTAAAACCAAGTTATTCCAAATAGTCCACCATACCTACATACTAGCTTATGCTATTCCAAGTTAAATTTGTTATGTGAAAATTAGTGATTAAAGCTCTCACGAACTTGATGTCACACTTTACTTTTCTTGCATTTAATAAACTTGAACCATTAGGTCCTTCTTTGTTGCGTATATGCTTGCACTTTATAAGATGAAATTAGCAGAACCATGTATCATGGCGAACGCTTTCAACATTGCACGTGTACTTTGTACCCCGTTGATATTATGTTCTTTTGCTTATGGATCCCGGTGGTGTGAAATAAAAGTGGAACTTGTAAGATCATAGAGTTTGTATGTGTGTTAGATAAACGCATAGGCCGCTAGCCTAAGCCATGCCTAATCATGGTGGAAACTTGAAGAATCACCATAATGATCATTCTATGAAGCATCCTCAATAAAAACCTATCCAAATAGCAAATAAAAAGATCGATGAGATGCTCATTGCCTGCTTGCCTTGTCATTTTGATTATGGGATAGCTCATGTATCATGTGCAAGGGGTACCCCATTGGCGGTTCTTTATGATACATATGTACTTACAATGAGAAGAGCTTACTCATGACTAAAGTTGAGTATCATGAGGTTCGGTCTTCGTAAGTAAGGGGCATGAGATTTTGGCTTATAACTTGTCAAGCATATCCTCTTAGTTGTGTCACTTTAACCTTAATCACCTTAAAGATGCTTATGATAGGGGCAATGAGAGCTGAAAGCTAACAAGTACCATAATTTTTGGAAGATCTTGATGAGATTTGAATCCCTACTTCCTTCTATGAAGGCCTTTCTTTTACTTTTATGTTGAGTCTCCCCCTTCTACCTTTATGCACCTTCTTTGAGAGCATAGTGGCCATTCTTAGTTCTATGTGCATTGTCCCAAGACTAGTTGATTGATGCATAACTTGATATTGCTTGTTTTAAACTATTTGTATCTAGTCACTCTTATGAACTTTGAAGGTGGCCTATGCATTTATGTTTTGCTACTCTATGATGGACAAGCTGAATGCCATTATGCTATGTTTTCTTTATGTGAAACAAACATACGTCTTGCAAAGCATTGTTATTCATGAATCTTTTGTTTGTGCCTTCTCATGTTGCAACTTAGTTGCTTTGTCTTATTGCTAGAACTTTATCTTTCATGTTATGATTGAAGTACTATGATCCCAGCTTTAAATGTTTTACAAATACTTTGATCAAGTTTATGATGGTGCATGTCAGCTCAAAAATTATTCTTTCTTTTTATCACTTATCTACTCGAGGACGAGCAGGAGTTAACCTTGGTAATGTTGATACATTGGAAATGTATCTATAATTTTTGATGTTACATGCTTGGTTTTATCTACTTTCTTGTGTTTTGTCCACACTTTGGAGTACTTTTCATATGATTTCTTGGACTAACCTATTAACAAGAACCACAGTGTCAGCTGCCTGTTTTCTGCTGTTTTTGGTTCCAAGAAAGTCAGAAAATGAATATTCTCGGAATTGGACGGGACAAAAGCCAAAGTCAGTTTTTCACCGAGGGACACACGGAGCCAGAATATGAGACGGAGAGGGGCCAGGGGGGCCACCACACCACCTGGTCGCGCAGCTAGGCATGGCCTGCGCCAGGGGGTGGTGTGGCCAGCCTAGGCACCCCCTCGGCCTCCCCTTTCGACTATAAGATGCCTCCGATACAGAAACCCTAAGTACCCAATCAAAAATTCATGAAAGAGTTTGTATCCGTTGTCATCTCCATCCCTAGATCGGGAGGGATCTGAAGCTCTCTCTCGCACCCTACCGGAGAGGGGATTTTACCCTGGAGGCCTTCTTCATCATCATGCAAGCCTCTGGTGTGATGCGTGAGTAGTTCATCTCTGGACTACGGGTCCATGTAGTAGCTAGCCGGCTAGTTCTCCTCCTTTGTGCTATCATGTTTAGATCTTGTGAGCTCTGTTCATGATCAAGATCATCTATTTGTAATTATGCATGTTGTGTTTGCGGGGATCCCATGGATATTGAGATGCTATTTCAGATTGATTATTGATTCTATCATGTCTTTGTAATTTGTGATCTTGCATTCTTTCCGTTGTTAGTAGCTATCTTGGCCAAGTAGATGCTAGCAAATCCAAGCGTTAGTATTTATGCTCGATAGTGGGTTCATGCCTCTGGTAATCTGGGGAAGTGACATAAATCTCTAAGGTACTAGATGTGCTATTGCTACTAGGGAGAAAACAACAATCCTTTGTTCATAGAACAATCGTATTTTTTACTTTACACGCAATTCGTAATGCAATTATCCGTTGCTTGCAACTGAATACTGGAGGGGGTTCGGATGATAACCTAAAGGTGGATTATTAGTCATAGATGCAGTTGGATGACGGTCTATGTATAATGTTGTAATGCCCAATCAAGTCTCAAAGGAGTCAACATGATTAGTATATGCTTGTATGCTTTCTCGATGTTTGTCAATTGCCCCGCTGTAATTTGTTCACCCAACATGTTATCTATCTTAAGGAGAGCCACCTCTAGTGAACTATGGACCCCGGTCCTTTCTTTTACATCAATCTACAATCAACTGTTTACTGCTTTGGGTTTACTTTCTGCAAACTATTACTTTCTTCCATTCGATACGTTTAATCCTATGTTTTCAGCAAAACCGGTCAGATTGACAACCTCATCGCAAGTTGGGGGCAAAGTTCTGTGGTTGTGTTGTGCAGGTCTCTAGATTGCTGCTGGCACTAGTAGTGTGCTCTGCCAAGGCTCAGCTAGCAACACCTTTGGGGTGTTTCCTTGCTCCTACTAGATTGATAACCTTGGTTTCGTACTGAGGGAAAACTTGTTGTTGTGCTCATCATACCTTCCTCTTGGGGTTCCCCAACGAGCTCTATATATTTTGGGCCATCATCTTTCCCTTTTGTGCATCATGGGAGCGGGGTCTAGGCACGGTGTGTATGGTGTCTGCAAGTGCACAGATCGTTTGTAGCTAGTTTCGAAGTATAGATATCGATCCCACAGGGATCCCAAAGTTAAGTGTTTATGAGTGAAGTCTCTGTCACACCCAAAGTTGTCACAGGTCTTGGAGCGAATTTAATGCAAGTGTTGAAATGACAATGGAGTTTTGATTAAACTGGGTGTATTTAAATAAAACAAAAATGTAAACTTCAGAAATAAAAGGCATAAAAGTAAAATACGATTCAGTTGTTTTGTTGTTTTCCTTAGATGACAAAAAGGCACGGGGAGATAGAGTCCATGGTGATAGTGATTCTGCCAGATGGACGAATGATGAATGTAACAATTATAATCTTATAAGTATATGTGTATGCGAGCAACCTATAATTAGCCGGAACTCCTCTTGGTAGATTTCATCACAACTTCAATAATCCTACTAGTCTGTTACCAAAACCATGGTCAGACACTAGATGATTAAGACCCTTCAGGTTGCTTAGCGATTAAGCTCCTTGGATCAGACTAATGCAATAAGCACGGTGGTTCCTCGTTATCCTCAAATCTACTAGTTTTCCATTGATATCCCCGTGTCACTCGGGGGTCATCGGTCCACTAGCGAACAAGATCATATCTATGTAGAACAAAGCATCATGCTGTCTGGGCACTTAATTGGACAACATGTATTAGGCATCCCACAGATAGTCAAGCACACATAATATAGTAATTAGAATCAATCATAAGCTAATGGAAAATATATGGAGGCACATCACATCTAATCAATCCCTTACATCTCCCACGCCCAAGGAGCTTACTCACACATGAAAGAAGAATGGATCATCGATATAATTAAATAAAGGGAGTTCTTCTTGATATTACCATGGAGATCCACAATAAGAACAGAAAAGCAATCCAACACATTTCAAGATAGGAAGAAACAATCTCAAACCCTAGACTTGCAAGGTGAAGATCCCTCTCTCTGAAGTACAAGTAATGGCTATGGGGGTGTATTGGCTAGGAGGTCGAAGATCGAGGAGCGAGATGAAGAACGTCTTCCCCTTCTTCTCCGAATCTCTTCTTTCTCCCTTCTAGACGGGATGACAACTGATGTGTTGTGTTTTCCCATCTGGCCTCTTCATGGAATTTGTCCCTTTTGACAAGATGGAGGCGGCGGCCACTATCCGGCAGGAACTATATGGCCGGAAAAAATGCCCCTAGCGTATAATTTCTCGTTAAAGCCTCTATATGCTCTCCTTGATTGCTTCCAAAGAGAGACTTGCTTGTTTTCGCCTGAATATTGTGTTTCTCTAGTTAAAACCTTATGTTGACCTTCAGAACCTGAAACACACATTAAAAACCAAGGTTTCTTTGCTACCGAAGTATTAGCGTTAGGTAAAGCTAGAAAACAATCAAATCCGGGAGAAAACCATCAAAAATGTGTTGAATCTCACAACTATCAACTCCCCCAATCTTAGATGTTGCTCGCCCTCGAGTGACAAGGAAATAAGGAAGAATAGCGGAGATTCAAGACCAAAATAAAAGAACTTACAAGTTTGAATTCGTGTCAAATTATTTTCTTCATGATCCCTGCTATCTTAAACATGATCATACAAGTATTCACAAGATTGTACTGAGTCCACTTCCTAACCACGTATCTCTTGTTACCAAATAAATCATATGCCCAAGCAAGTGTCAAAAGTTTAGCTAGGAAAGTAAGACAAACTCATTTGGTGTCTCTCTTGTTGAGAGATGGAAACTTTTTGCTCTTATTTCTTTAATCAATTAAGAGTTATCACGTTGGCATCAAAACATTCAATTTAAGAACAACTCATTGATACGTTACAAACGTATCTATAATTTTTGATGTTCCATGCTTGTTTTATATCTACTTTCTTATGCTTTGTCCACACTTTGGAGTATATTTACACATTTTCTGGAACTAACCTATTAATAAGATGCCACAGTGCCAGTTGCATGTTTTCTGCTATTTTTGGTTTCAGAAAAGCTAGTAAGGAAATATTCTCGGAATTGGACCGGACAAAAGCCAAAGTCAATATTTTACCCGAAGCAACACGGAGTCCGGAGGGAGACAGAGTGGGGCACCAGGGCGGCCACACCTGGTGGCGGTGGGCCTGGGGGCGCGCCACCAGGGGGTGTGGCCCCCTGGTGCTCCACCGACCTAGCCCTTCTGCCTATAAAGACCCCTCGGGACAAAAACCCTAAGTACCCGATCAAAATTCCACGAAAGAGTCTGTAGCCGCCGTCATCTCCATCCCTAGATCGGGAGGGATCTAAAGCTCTTTCCGGCACCCTGTCGGAGGGGAGAGTTCACCCTGGAGGCCTTCTTCATCACCATGCCTGCCTCCGGTGTGATGCGTGAGTAGTTCATCCCTGGACTACGAGTCCATGTAGTAGCTAGACGGTTGGTTCTCCTCCTTTGTGCTATCATGTTTAGATCTTGTGAGCTCCGTTCATGATCAAGATCATCTATTTGTAATCCTGCATGTTGTGTTTGCGGGGATCCGATGGATATTGGTATGCTATTTCAGATTGATTATTGATTCTGTCATGTCTATCTTATTTGTGATCTTGCATGCTTTACGTTGTTAGTAGCTATCTTGGCCATGTAGACGCTAGCAACTCCAAGAGGGAGTATTTATGCTCGATAGTGGTTTCATGCCTCGAGTAATCTCGGGAAGTGACAGAAATCTCTAAGGTACTAGATGTGTTGTTGCTACTAGGGATAAAACAACAATCCTTTGTCCATAGGGCAATCGTATTGTTTACTTTACACACTTTGCTTAATGCAATTATCGGTTGCTTGCAACTTAATACTAGAGGGGGTTTAGATGATAACCTGAAGGTGGATTATTATTCATAGATGCAGTTGGATTATAGTCTATGTATAATGTTGTAATGCCCAATCAAATCTCATAGGAGTCAAGATAATTAGTATATGCATGTATGCTTTCTCGGTGTCTGTCAATTGCCCCACTGTAATTTGTTCACCCAACATGTCATCTATCTTAAGGAGAATCACCACTAGTGAACTATGGACCCCAGTCCATTATTTTACCATCAATCTACAATCTACTATTTATTGTTGACTGTTTACTTTCTACAAACAATTACTATCTTCCATACAATACGTTTAATCCTTTGTTTCAGCAAAACCAGTGAGATTAACAACCTCACTGTAAGTTGGGCGCAAAGTTCTGTGGTTGTGTTGTGCAGGATTCCAAGTTGGAAACAACACCTTGCGGTTTTTTCCTTGCTCCTACTGGTTCAATAACCTTGGTTTCATCACCGAGGGAAAATTTGCTGCTGTGCTCATCATACCTTCCTCTTGGGGTTCCCAACGAGCTCATCACTTTTTGAGCCATCATTCATCTATTCCCATATCAAAATTTCAAGACTCTCAAAGCACCTTTTTCCTTTCTTTTGCCTTTCAAAAACTTCAGCTCTTTCATAGAGAAACCATGCCACTATTTTTAACATGTTAATTGGGACTGTGTTGTGCACTTGTGACCATGCCAATAAATAATTATTGAGAAATAATGGGTCAGAAGAGTAATACAACTTCACTTGGAACATGAAACCATGAGGAGACTAAAATTTTACCCGTCATAGCATTGCTTCTACAGACGTTTACATAACTCAATAGCTGAAATAAAGTGGTTTCCTACATTTAGATCGTTCGTTGGCCAGCGGAGTTAATAGTTCCCCATTTAGCACGACAGTGTTGTAATGACACGCGTAAAGAAATATCTTGCGGTAATTATTAGAAAAAATAGTGGCATAATCTCTACTACTTCGAAGCATCCATTTTATCAAACAATTTCATTGAAGGGTACTAACGAGTTTATTTATATTAAGCTCTGACGAGATGGAGATGTTCTAAAATCAAATTCTTTGGGCTAAACTTGGACTCAAGTCATCTTTTGGACGCCTTTTCTTGTTGTAAAAATGTAGGAAATATTGTTAACCAAGTTCATTGCTCATTGTTTCAAAGCTAATAGGAGTCACTAGCAAAGGAATAGAATTTATAGGATAACAAGCTAAGTGGGGAGTGACTCCAGTGCAAGCGAGTAAATAATTGTAGGATCAATATAAGGTTGTAGAAAAGGTGTTGAAAGGAATGTGATACCTCCTCTTGCTTGCTTTGTTCTCTTATTTGAGTCAACCCCCCCCTATATTTCCATATTGCCAAGTCACCTGAAATTGGGAAATCTCCGAGAGAAACAAAGAAACGAACTTGCAATAAAAGTTACAACTAATTTTTTCTATTTTTGGTTTAGGAATGCAAACTGGAAATAAACATGCAATTTTGAAGAAATAAAATAAATCAAAAGAAGAAATAAAAACATGAATGCAAGGTTTGGAGGTTTTCAAACCTCGCATAGGCTTAGGCTATTGCTAGGCTTAGTTGTTGTGGTCCTTTGGCGGCTGGCGTGGATACTACTGGTAGTAGTCAGGGAAGTGGGTCATGAAGTGACTGAAGTTGTGAGTCAAGGAACTCACATCTTCATTCACTCCTTGAAGAGTGTGGTCAACCTCCCCATCGCATTGGTTGAGCTGCTTGAATTCTTGATAGGGGACGTAGCTGTACCCCTGTTCCGATTGGTTGGGCCACGGGTCCCAAGCTCCCCCTTGCTGCTGTTGCTACTGTCCATCCCAAGCAGGGTTATGTCCCTACTCGTCCTCATGCGACTGCTCATCCTCATCCTGTTGCTCTCCTTCTTCATCTTCCTCTTTCTCAGGCTAGAGTTCAGCCATGATCTCCATCACTTCGTCCTTGGTGAGGATCCAAGAGTCCTTCTCCACAATTGAGAAGGCTTGGGTACAGGGCAACGGAACCTTCTCACCCTATGCATCACCAAGATAACTAAACTGATATGCTCAGAGCCTCCGGTTAGCTTGGTGAACACCAAGGAAGCCAGGAGGAGTTAAATACTTGACGTCCATAAGCTTGGACCGTCTACAGATTGCATAACAGGTAATGTAATATTTAATGCATGGGCAAGTTGGGTTACCAATCCACCAATGCGAATATCACCTTTCATCTTGTTGCTTTGGTGGCGGAAGTGCTGGATGTGTAGAGCTGCAGGATTGGGGCTTTGTGGTGCAGTTGGAAAGAGAGCCTTGGTGATCATTGCCATGTCTGCATTGTCCATGGAACCTGTATCACCTCTTCCCAATAGTGTGTTGGCGAGGAACAAGGCCTAGTAGCGAATTGTTGGGTTCTGAATGGTGGACATCTTCTTCCAGTAGAATTTGGTGCCACCATTAATAGAAATAGCCTCCCAAGTTTCTCCGCTTTTGACGCTATAGATGTTAGTAATAGTTGACTCCCCAACATGAGGGAAGTTGAAAGCATCACAAAATTGTTCAAAAGTTATTTCATAGTGCTGTCGGTTCATGGTGAAGCTTACCGTGCACACATTACCTTTCTCCCTATGGTCGTCATAGAAGGAGGCAAGGAACTCATAGGTAAGCTCGGCGTAGGTGTCGTGGCTTGCATAGCCGAGTACCATTAGCCCGACGTTGTTACACATGAGGTCGAAGTCCGCCTTCAACTCCGCTGCGGTGAGAAAACTATGGTCGGCCCAACGTGTGGGCAGCACCCTCCTTAATGAAGCTATGGCCGACCTAGGGTTGCACTCGGCTCGGGACCCCGAGCTCTCACAACATTGGCGCTTGCTCTTGTGGAAGATGTTACCAATTTTGTTCATCTTGATGCACTGAAAAATTTCACCATAAAACCTTAGGCATACATTTTCTACATGATATACGAATCATCCTAGATGGAAAAATTCAATCCTAATGTGAGAAATCAATAGGAAAAATAAAGTAAGCTTGAGTTCATCCACTAGATCAATGTGAGAGTTTCAACCATGGAAATCTGAAAAATAAAACATGGATAGGGAGAGAAAAATACCGATCTGTTCATTCCCCCACTCAAACAAACGAAATCCGCAAACAATCAAGATTTCTAGGGAGAACGACTAGCGGGAGCGCGCTCTTCAGGAAGCGCGCGTTTCGGCCGCAGCACGCACGTTTTCGGCCGCACAGCAGCTCGACACGTGGCGTGTGGAAGTTCACCCGTGCGTATTTCGAGCCGCTCGGCAGCGCGTGTATTTCCGGCCGCACGACAGCGCGTGTATTTCCGGTCACACGGCAGCCCGACATGTGGCTAGATGTTCATGCAGTGCACGCGACGAAAGGCAGTTCCACGCAGTGCAATAAGGCAGTGCAACGCAGTACACCGTGCACTCCAAGAACATCGTGCAGTGCACTGCGACCTTAGGCAGTGCAACGCAGTACAACAAGGCAGTGCATGGATGGTGCACTACCTGAACACCGCGCAGTGCACTATGACCGAAGGCAGTGCAAGGTAGTACAACGAGGCAGTACACTGCCTGGACACCGCGCAGTGCACTACGAACTAAGGTAGTACATGGACTGTGCACTGCCTGGACAGTGCGTAGTACACTGCCTGGACACCACGCAGTGTACTGCGAACTAAGGTAGTGCAACACAGAACAAACAAGGCAGTGCATGGACGGTGCACTGCCTAGACAGTGCATAGTACACTGTCGGGACACCGCGCAGTGCACTGCGAACTAAGGCAGTGCAACACAGAACAACCAGGCAGTGCATGGACGGTGCACTGCCTGGACAGTGCATAGTACACTGCCTGGACACTGCGCAGTGCACTGCGAACTAAGGCAGTGCAACACAGAACAACAAGGCAGCGCATGGATGGTGCACTTCCTGAAAAGTGCGTAGTACACTGCCTGGACACCGCGTAGTGTACTGCGAAGTAAGGTAGTGCAACACAGAACAACCAGACAGTGCATGGACGGTGCACTGCCTGGACAGTGCATAGTACACTGCCTGGACACCGCGCAATTCATTGCAACCGAAGGCACCGTGTACTAGACCAAAAGGCAGTGCAACCTACGCATCAAAGGCAGTACAAGAAAAAAGTTCATCAAAACATATCAACAATGGATCTAGTTTTGAAGATCTGGACGTGACTAGCAAGGTTGTGAAAAGGTTGTGACTAACAATGGATCTAGTTTTTATGTTCAAATCTACAAAAAAAGGAAAAAGGACCCGTGACCCTGTCCGCATCCACCACGTGTCGCACCGGAGAAGGCTGGTACAGCGCGTGAGACACTCCGTGCCCGCCACGTGCAGGCAGCAGCAGTGACGCTGAGCGTACTCCCATGAGGGCGACCTTTTTCTAGCTTTTTCGATTTCTAGGTGGGATTTGAGAGGTTTGGATAGAGAATATGAGAGAAAAAGTGAGGAAAGAGGAGAAACCTAGCCGCCCCGGCCTGATTTTGTGGTCGCACCGAACTATATGGCCGGAACTATAGGGCGGGATATGTTGTTCCGCCCATATAGTTACGGCGGCGCCGCCAACTAGGGTTTCTTTATGCAGGACATAGCTATACGGACATAACTATACGGCCAGGTTGCAATGATCCCGCCGTATAGTTGGTCGTTAAACTGTCTGTACCTCGAGATAAATTTTCTAAAACAGGCTTTGATATCTATACGATCAGAACTATATGGCCAAAATTTTTATTCCCGATGTATAGTTGGTCCTTAAACCGTCAGTACCTTAGAGAAGAAATTGTACGAAGGCATCGATATCTATACGACCGGAGCTATACGGCCGGAATTTGTATTCCCGCCGTATTGTTGGTAGTTAAACCGTTAGTACTTTGAGAAGAAATTGAATGAAGGCATCGATATCTATACGATTGGAGCTATATGGACGGAATTTTTATTCCCGCCGTATAGTTGGTCGTTAAATTCTCTGTTCCTTCGAAAGAAATATTTTTGATGGCAAAGGTATCTATACGAACGGAGCTATACGGCCAAAAACATTATTCCCGCCGTATAGTTGGTCGTTAAACCATCAGTAGTCATCAAAAAATTTCTATTTCTTTGATAATACCTTCTTATCCTGAAACTTAGAGAAATACCTTATTCTGGACAAAAAAATGACAGTAGAAACTGTCAACCAACATTAGCGTATGAAGAGCAGAATTTTCATCTTTGTAGATAAAACTCAAAATTTTATTTTTATTCTTATTCTATACTCATTCAATCAATGTTTCTACCACTTTTTGGCAGCTGCATTTTCACGCGCGCTCTTCCGTAAGAATGTCTGTGAATAAGTTGTAGGAATATGATGGACTTTTTATTCTTTAGTTTATTTTATTGACGAGATGGGTTGACTCCCATTAAGCATTTTATTAAGAATGGTTGAATAACTCAACCCCTTTTCTGTTATTGAATTCTTACCTTGGGTTTCCCCTTATCAAAGGCACTTACCGCATGAACTCATTTTGCCGGTGGAATATATCTTTCTCCTTCTTCTAGTTTCCTTGGAAATAATCGGATGGTTTCCCCTTATCAAAGGCACTTACCGCATGAACTCATTCTAGCACAATCAACTGAAGCCCCTACGGTACTAAGGAAATGTCTTCCAAGTATTATGGATAATTTTTCATCTTCTGGCATCTCAAGAATAATAAAATCAGTGGGAATAACATACTCATGTATTCTAAGTAGAACATCCTCAATCATACCAATGGGTTGTTTAGTGGACTTGTGAGCCATCTGTAAAGTGATAGTAGTAGGAGAATACTCCCCTACTCCTAACCATTTATAGAGGGAGTATGGCATTACACTAACTCCTGCACCTAGATCACACAAGGCATTGTCAATATTAGTTTTTCCTATTGAGCATGAAATAGTTTGTATTGTGGGATCTCCAGATTTAGACAAGAGCTTCCCATTAGCAGGATAACTAGTTACCATGGCAACAGTTTCGGTTATTTCTTTCTTTCTACTAAGAATATCACAGAGGAACTTCGAATAGGTAGGAACTTTGATTGCATCCGCAAATGGAATTTCTAGATGAAGGTCACCAAGTGCCTTTGTAAAAGAATCATAGATTACCTGATCTGGTACTTTCTTTTTCCAATCTGGATAAGGAAGCTTTTTCTCACCTTTCTTATTCTTGTATTTTACCTTTTGTGGGGGGTCAGGCTTTTTTGTTGCTTTCTTTTGTTGTTGCTTATCGCTTTTCTTCTTTTCTACTACAACAACTTCATCTTCTTTGCTTATATCTTTTTCTTCTCTTGGATCAACCGTCTCTACATCAGAGTCATAACGTTCATCTTGTGCATAATTTTGGTCCTCCTTGGTTTGATCTTGTGTTTCTTAAGCAGTTTCATCTTGAGGATCCACCAGTGTATCACCTTCTTGGCTTGCTTCGAGCAAGGCTTTTTCCTTTCGCTCTTTTTCAGCTTCATATTCTGGTGGTCCTAATGGTCTTGTAACAACTACACCTCTTCTTGTGATAACATTAGTAGAAATAGGAATATCTTTATCATATCAAAGAAAAATTTGATAACCAGATGCTATTTGTTCACACTGGGTTTCAATCATACTAAGATACTTGTGAAATAATTTTATTTCTTGGCCAATCTCATCATAATTTTCCGTGAGTTCTGCCAAAATCTTTGTATGCTTTTGAAAGTGCTTATGCAGGTTATTACGAGATTTTGCTTGTCGATGTTTTAATTCTTGAAAAACTTTCCTAGTTTCATCTTCTTCAGTTAAAACTTGTAACAAGACTACTTTGTTTTCCTTAATAAGTTCAGAAGGTATACCTTTTTCCTTCATAGTTTAGCGTACTTCAGGCATAAGATCAGGAGTTATCCGAAGTATCCCTTTTTCCATCTTAGTGCCACAATCAGGATTGTATAAACAATCATTCGTAGCCCTAGTAAACATCAATTCCAAACATTGTTTAATAGTTAAAGTATTTATTGATCCTCCTGTTGAGAAGTCAAGAAACTCTCGACATTGAGTATTAAGACCGTGGTAAAATAAATGGCAAATAGTTGATTCAAAATAGCCATGATTGGGAATGTTATTGATCATTCCAAAGAATCTGTCCCAGGCTTGTGGCTGGTTTTACCCCACGTTATGACTAAAGTTTCCTTTATTCTTTCTTAGTTTAGTTACCTTTTTAAAAGGATTAAACCTGTTTATGAATTTAACAATGCAGTTTTCCTAGCATTTAATGTAATGGCGATGGAGAGAATATAACCAGTCTAGAGCCTTACCTTTAAGAGACCAACAACATAATTTTAGATGAGAGAAGTCTCTTAGCAAACCTTTTGGTCCAAGCGATGTTATCACGTCGTCGAACTCTCTAAGATGTCTTCCTGGGTCTTCATCTTCCCTTCCATTAAAAGCTTTTTCCTACAAATTTTTAATAATTCCACCATCAAATCGATATTCTCTAACTCCAGGATTAGGGAATTCTATTGGTTGTTTAAGAAATTTAGAACTTGGAGCACAGATCGTTTGTAGCTAGTTTCAAAGTATAGATATTGATCCCACAGGGAGCCCAAAGGTAAGTGTTTATGAGTGAAGTCTGTGTCACACCCAAAGTTGTCATAGATCTTCGAGTGAATTAAATGCAAGTGTTGAAATGAGAATGGCGTTTTGATTAAAACTTGGTGTATTTAAATAAAACTAAATGTAAACTTTAGAAATAAAAACATAAAAGTAAAGAATGATTTGGTTGTTTTTTACAAATGAAAAAAGGCGTGGGGAGATACAGTTCATGGTGATAGTGACTGTGCTAGATGGACGAATGATGAATGTAACAATTATAATCTTATAAGTATATGTGTAGGCGAGCAACCCATAATTAGCCGGAACTCCTCTTGGTAGATTTCATCCCAACTTCAATAATCCTACTAGTGTGTTACCAAAACCATGGTCAGACACTAGACGATTAAGACCCTTCGGGTCGCTTAGCGATTAAGCTCCTTGGATCAGACTAATGCAATAAGCACGGTGGTTCCTTGTTATCCTCGAGTCTACTAGTTTTCCATTCATATCCCCATGTCATCGGGGGTCATCGGTCTGCTAACGAACAAGATCCTATCTATGTAGAACAAAGCACCATGTTGTTTGGGTCCTTAATTGGACAACAAGCATTAGGCATCCCACAGATAGTTAAGCACACATAATATAGTAGTTAGAATCAATCACAAGCTAATGGAAAATATATGGAGGCATATCACATCTCACCAATACCTTACATCTCCCACGCCCAAGGAACTTACTCACACATGAAAGAAGAATGGATCATCGATATAATTAAATAACGGGAGTTCTTCTTGATATTACCGTGGAGATCCACAATAAGAATAGAAAAGTAATCCAACACAATTCAAGATAGGAAGAAACAATCTCAAACCCTAGTCTTGCAAGGTGAAGATCCCTCTATCTCTCAAGTACAAATAATGGCTATGGGGGTGTATTGGCTAGGAGGTCGAAGATCGAGGAGCAAGATGAAGAACGTCTTCCCCTTCTTCTCCGGATCTCTTCTTTCTCCCTTCTGGATGGGATGGCAGCTGTTGTGTTGTGTTTTCGCGTCTGGCCTCTTCACGGAAGTTGTCAGTTTTGACAAGATGGAGGCGGCGATAACTATATGGCCGGAAAAATGTTCCCGTCGTATAGTTGCTCGTTAAAGCCTCTGCATGGTCCCCTCGATTGCTTCCAAAGAGAGACTTGCTTGTTTTCACCTGAATATTATGTTTCTCTTTTTAAAATCTTCTATTGACGTTCAGAACCTGAAACACACATTAAAAACCAAGTTTTCTTTGCTACCGGACTATTAGCGTTAGGTAAAGATAGAAAATGATCAAATCCGGGAGAAACCCATCAATAAAAACCATCAATAAACTTCCACGATATGCTTCTCAGTGTACTATGCTCCATCCACACTACCACGACCAATCCAACTGGTGAGAACCCTTTCTTCCTTGTTGAGCTGAAGTTGTCATCCCCACAGAACTCAAGAACCGCTCCCCACGATTCCTCGCCTTCAACGAGATGGCACAAGACGTGCTGTGCTAGGATGACATTACCCTCATGGAGGAAGCCCGCCATAGGGTCACTGTTCGGGCAACCAGATACCAGCAAGCGCTACGCCATTACCACTACCGTAACATACGCGCCCACTCCTTGGAAGCAAGAGACCTCATCCTCCAATGGGTCCTCTCCCGCGAAGGCCTCCACAAGCTCTCTCTGATGTGGGACGGGGCCTTCAGGGTCGTGCACGTCGCAAGATTAGGAGCTCAAGGAAAATCCCTTGTGTTTTTGGTGTTTCTCTGGTGCTATTTTGTTGTGGTTTTCCTTTATTTTGTGTCGTTCCCTTTTGTGCATCATGCGAGCGGGGGATAGGAACGGTGTGTATCACTAAACCACTCCCTGTCAACCATGAGGCCTAAAATGTCAAGCTCTAAACTTGCGAACTAGCTCTAGCGATAAGTCACCTCACCAACAGTTCTTGGTGCTTGATATGCTCGCATGGTACACGTAGGGAAAGAACTCTCTGTATAGAACCTACGGTTACCTGTCTGAGGAACTAAACAGGGAAAGTACAAGTCCTACGACTACCTCCATGAGGAGCTTACGGGGCAGAACTGAACGTATAGAGCCTACAGGTCGCCTCCCTGAGGAGCCTACAAGACAAGTATAAGCCCCACAACCCTCTCAGCGAGAGGAAAGAAGGGAGGTCCACGAGGATGTTCCCCTCAAGCGATCCAAACCATGCAGATCCTAAGTTTTCTTCTACGAGGGACCGACATGACAGCATAGGATCACCTCCCCGAGGGATCACAGAACAAAACTTGCAATAACATGCAAAGATGAATAAATATGCACTCCAAGGCCAATGCCCTTATAGTATTTACAAGGATAGAGAACTAAAGGCCCCCACGGGTGTCATAAAAGCAAAGTTCAAGCATTACCAGTGAAAGCAGCGACATCTTCGCCATCAGCAGCAGAGCTCCTTAAGCTACCTGTTTAGCCGTCTTCCTCGCCATCCACCTAACGAGGGAACACCAGGATAAGTGCATCCACGAGTCCCGTGACCTTTCACTTAAGCTCATCTACGACCTCCGGAGTAGCACCTTGTGGAGGCTACACTGGCTGTAGGATCTGAGCATGATCAAGCCAGGTACTAGCTAAAGGAGGTTTGAAAAGAGGATTGTTCCCACAGTGCTCAGCATCCTCTAGAACTCGCCCTCGATGAAGCTATTCAAGCCCTCCGTGGCCTTATCCAAGAGGGCAAGGATCCTACGGGGGAGCTCGAGGAAGGCCTTGGCCTCGCGGCTAGCAAGGAGCTCAGGAGCGCTGAAGCACTTGGGCCCAAAAGCAGGATGGAGAGCAGCACTCTATTTTGCAAGGGCGAGGAAGGACTTCTTAAATCTCTCTAGTGTCTCCCGAGCTGACCGCTCGTCCTGCTCGCAAGCCACGGCAGTGGCCACCTCACTCTCCTTCAGGGAGGCAACCTCATCCTTGAGATGCTCGACCTCGCGAGTAGAGACCTCGCAGGATTTTTCCATGGCTTCGAGAGCCTGGTGAAGGAGCGAGTTCTCTTCCTTCGCATCCGCTAGAGAGCGCTGGAGGATCTCCATCTTGCCGTCAATCTTGTGAGACATGGAATCAATCTCCCCCTAGCATTGGACCACGTCCGCCTCGCAAGAGAAAATCTCTCGCAGACAAATAGAGCTTCCTCTCGTGAGGAGACCTGGGGCCACGCATCAAAGACAATCTTGCCTGCCTCGTCGGTGGCATGCTAGAGCATTTCCTCGACCTTGAGTCATGCCTTCTCCTGCTCTACCTCCACTAGTTTCTCGGCCTTGTCGATCTGGCCTGAATCCAAGGCCAGCTGGTGATCCTCCACAACATACCCCGACATGAATCGGTCCAGCCCTTCACGGACGCCTGCAACATGCACGCCTATGCACTAAACTCGGCTGGGGCTCGGAGCAGCCCGTGGCACGGGGGACACTGTCCGGGTCCCGGCGGGGCCTGATAGCTATGAAAATAGCCATCTTTCTCCATGTGTAAACCATGTTTTAGTCAAGTAATTGACCAAGAATCTCTCTAACCTTGCCACTAATGACTAATTATTGCAAAGATGTGCAATCCATTGGTTTGATTTGTGTTGTGCAAGCAATCATGCTTCTAAGGCGAAATTAGGAGCCAATAATGAAGATGACCACTAGTACTGGTAAGCTCCGCCTGTACCGTCTGCTCGTACAAGGTGGCATTGGCTTTGTCTCGTCAAAACCTACAACTAGCGTGAAGGCGCCTATATATTTTGAGGTCCCAGCCGCCATTCTCAGATTGTATCACAACACTACCAAAGGATATCCACCACCATAGTTCATCCTCTTGCCCATTCATCCTCTTCATATCCATAGCAATTAGCTTGTACTTGAGATCTCCTTGTGATTCATCGACCATTGTAAGAATATTTGATTTTAATCTAAGTATTTTCCAAATGTTCTCTATCCTTGATCTTATTGTTATGAGTCAGTAGTCCTCACGGGCTGAGGGTTGGGGTGAAACCTCACAGCGATTATGTGCATCTAATCCATGGGAGTACTGGGTATTGATTAAATAGAAATTTTTATATTTGTTTCTTTTTCTCTTGTCTCGATCTATGGACTTGTAGGTACCCAAGATCCTCGAGAGCGGTAAAGACTTGAGGTGAGATATTTGGTTAGCGGCGATTTCGTAGGAAACCCAGTGATAGAAAAGAGGAGCACGGTCTTCGCTTAGCGATCCATTTAGGAACAACAGCAACATCACTTCTTAAGGCTTTGATCTGTGTTTTCACTTAATAATTGTTGCAAGCCTGATATTTCGCGGTTACAATGGTTGGATCAAAAGACTATTGATATGCCTGTGATACACAGGGTCTCTAGTATATCAGGATGTGTTGCCCACAAATTTTATCTTTGTTAAATCATTACACATGAATATGTGTATTACTATCTTTATCCCAAATGATGTGAAGTTGTAGGCGAATCTTCAACCCTAGCCTATCTCCATCCATTGAAACAACTGACGATCCAAAGTAAACTAGAGATGTCCAGTAAACCAAGGTAAAACGAAAAACAATTCTTGTGGACATGTCTTATTAATTTCCTTTTAGCATTGTTTCCCAAGGTTTGATTAAACCTAGATCTACTAGGGAAAAAGCCAATATACTTCATTAGTGAATCCAGATCGAAGGTATCAGGGCCCATCTTCGAGCCGGGCTAAGGAAAAGAGTCCTTTCCTTGGGAAGCACCATGGCCAGTGCCCCCCACGAGAATCTCTGTGATAGTGGGGGCGCAGGGGGCTGACCCTAGAATTGGCCCCGCTCATGACAAGGACAACGGCCATTGACAATATAGCGCTAGGAGCCTCCCCAGGTCTCAAGTCAGCGGCAGAAGAGCCAGTGATTGGAACAAGCCCCTGACTAGTGTAGTCCAGCACCAGGATCCGCCTTTCGCTGATAGACATCACCCTCTCAAGGGACACTTGAGGTGCGCTCGTGCCTCTGGTGGGCAGACCGCCCAGAATGTTTTTGTCCACGGGCGGTGCAGGAGTGGTCGAACCTCACTTGGTAAGGGAGTTTGTCGTGGCGGTCTCCCTAGTATCTGGCGGAGCCAAATTAGCCACCAGAGAGATTATGTCCATCGGCGACATCTCGTCCCTCGCCCCATGCGGAGCCTCCTCGATAGGTTGATCCACCCGTGGTGGAGCAGTGTGGCATCCCGCAAAAACCACTACTAGAAAATCGTGTTGTTTTTGTGCATTGCATCATCATGACCGCATGTTCATGTCATCATGCCACCTTGCATTTGAGCATCGTCATCATCATGCATGTGTTTGTACAACACTATTTACGAAAAGTCTATTTTTGGTTTTCTAAATACCCGTCTCTAATTCCAATTAAAATCCCGGGTCTCCGGATTATTTTGTTTCGTCTACCAACGGTTTTCAAAAGCCCCGTTTTAAATAATAAAATATTTTCTTTTATTTTTAGGAGGCAGCCCGCCAGGCCCGAAAGCCCGGCCGGCCACCTCCAAGCCCTAAACTAAAACCTAGTCTAATCCCTAACCTACCCCATCCTATCCTACCCAGCCCCCCCACCACATCACCTCCGCCAACCACAGCCTGCCACCTCATCGCTCCCTCCACCTCATCACTCCACACAGCCAGCCCTTCCCAAAACCACCCAGCCGCAGCAGAAATCTCACCCGCCGCCACCTGGGCGCGCTCCCCAACCCCACTCCCGCCTGCTTCTCCCGCCCACCAACTGCCACCGCTCCACCTAACCACCTCCCAAGCTTGGCCCCACCCCGCGCCTGCCGAGCACCCCACGCGGCCAGCCCGCCCTGCTCCAACCCCACAGTCCCGCCTCAATCACCTGGGCGCGTCCCCCACCGCTCACTCCACCCACCTGGTCCACTCCTCAGACCGCGACCTGCCCAACACGCCCGCCTGGCCCCACCACGACCGGCGCCTCGATCCTATCCCCACCCACCCCCGCGGTGCCACCCCTGCCTCGCCGAGCCCCGAGCTCGCCGCTGTCTCCGCCGCCGGCTCCCCTTCGCCGCCTCCACCCTGACGTCCTCCTCCGGCCCACGCCCGCCGTCGCCTCGTCTCCTCGGGCTTCTCCGCCGCCGGCCGTCGTGCCCTTCTCCTCGCCTGGATCTCCGCCCGTCGCGCCCTCCTTCCTCCCCTGCGCCGTCTCCCTCCTGCTCGAACCCCGCCCTCGCGACCTCGACCTCCTTCGCCAGTCCGGTGAGCCCCGGCCGCGCGACTCGCCGACGACCCCGTGGGCCACCTCCCCACCTGCCGCCAGATTCCACGGCCCCATCCGCACATCTGCCGCCGCCGCCCTCAGCGCTCGCAAGCACAGCCGCCTGCGGCCACCCGAGGCGTGCCCCTGCTCGCCTCCTCCTCCTGCGGCCTTCCCCGGGACCAGGTCTACCGTTGCCGCCGCTGCACCGAGCTTCCCCACCCCGCGGAGCCGCGTCCCCGCCGCCGCCTCTGCTCCCTGTGGCGACCGCCACCGCCACCGCTGCAAGCGCGGCGCCCTCTCGAGCCCGGGCCGCTCGGCCCGCACGTCCCTTGCCTCGCCGGGCTCCGCCGTTTGTGCAGCCGCCTCCAGCGTCCCGCCGTCGACCGCCATCCCCGTCTACGCGCCGGCCGCCGCGCCGTCCTCGTGCTCTGACCGCTGTGTGCTCCGTCGCCAGGCCGTTATCAGCCCCTCTGCTCGAGTCCCAGGTCCCAGGGCACCACCTCGTGTTCCCTCTGCCAGCCCGCGTGTACGTCTTTTGCTTGTGTGTTCTATGGGCTGTAAAAATTACTTTATCCGTTGATCCGTGAAAGATCGGGCTGGCGTGTAAGTGCCCTTTGCAACTACCTTCCAAGACCTCCCTCGCAGATGCCAAGACCAACCGTAACTGATGACCGAGACCCGAAGATTCCACGGCACGCCAAGATTTTCTACTCGATCCCCAAGACCGATCCGATGACGAAACCCCGCGGCGAACTGCAACCCCACAAGGCCACCGACAAGACCTTCCGAAGACCATACCCAAAACCGGCGACACTCGACGGACCGCGGACGAGATCTTCTACATGGACACCGAGTACTTCTTCCCGGCTCTGAGCAAAGTTTCGCCATCGACGACAAGAGCGACCGCCGACAAGACCGACGCCAAACTCCAAGACCTTCTACATGGATCCGAACCTCGACCCCCGGATACGACAAGTACTTCCTCTCGGACGCCAAGGCCTGAACCCGAAGACCGCCAAGTTCTTCACCCCGGACACCGTGCGACAAGATCTACTTCCGTTGTCCGAGACTGTTTCCGCCGAGAACGATCCCTGTCGAACCCTGTCGAGCCCCGAACCCCTCGAAGCCCAAGTTCGCCGAACCCTAATGTGATTCCCTATCCGAGACCCCATTATTTTATAATATGACATTATCACTTGTTGCATATTAATTGCTCATCTCGCATGCATATCATAACCATGCCGGATCTTCTGCCGTAGTATTAAATATTGCATCTAGTGTTTCTTCTAGTGTTTGCTTCTTCGCGGATTAGGCCGATGAGTTGATGCGAGTATCAACAAGTTCTCCGGATATGATCCGTCGATAGTGTTTCCCAGGCGAGCATCTCTTCCCCTTCTACCTATTTTGCATTTATAGTCTTTATTTCCTCCTATTGATCTATTGCTATCCGTGTCGCGATGCTTTAGTGTTCTGTTCCAGATATATTCCGTGCAGCCGTTATATTGCCTTGGACACCTCCTATTGCCTGTTGCTTGATAGACAGTTGGCTCTGCGCGTCGTAGTTGCTTGCTCAGGTGTTGCCTGGCGTCGTCGATGTCCCACAGTTGTTGGGCGGTTCGCAAATGTTTAATGGTGGTGTTGGTCATGTTTCTAATTATAGTTTATTAATTAATGTTGATAGTAGATTAATGCAGAGGCACCGGTGGGTAATAGACAATATTTGGTTCTTAACCGCTCACTCCCCTAGGACCCGAGTTCTTGACACCTATTCCGAGATCGAGCGCGCTAACCACAGGTGGGGTGTGTGGGCACCCCCATCGGCTTACTACGTGATTTCAAGTATTGCAACGGGGGCCACAAGTAGTTTGGGGCTTTATTACTATTCTGTACTTATGCCATGCTTTACTGCTTTATTTAAGATTGTGCGTGGAGCACCTGTACTGTTTAGGATGTGGAATGTTTCCACGGTATCGACAAGCCCAGTTACACTTTTCGGGTGCCCAGTCATTTACAGCCATTGACACAAACCCTGGGTCCGTTCCGGAGCCGGCCGACTTCGTGTGCGGGTAGCTTAGTGGGGTGGCCCCCATGTACTTGCTTTGGGTATGGGAAACGTCATGACTTAGGCCCCGCCGACATACCGATGGGTGTATGTTAATTGATCTGGCAAAAAGGGTCGAAGTGCGTGTGGATACTTTGGTGCACCCCTGCAGGGTTAAATCTTTTCGAAAAGCCGTGTCCGCGGTTATGGATGACTTGGAGCACTGTTTCTCGATCATAGACAACTACAACTAAAGTTTACTGCTATAATTTGACTTGTATCTGAGATGACTAGTAAATTGGATAACTGCCATGGGAAGAATAAATAAATCTGCCAACCGCGTGAGTTTCCTCGGCTTGACTTCCTCGTTTGGTCTTGAGGGGGAAATACCAGGATGGGTATGTTTGGTGTTAGTACCAGGTTGGATTTGAATAGGTATTTCTTACCCCTCTCTAATAGCCGCCGGTATTACCGAGTCTCTATAGGTTGTTTAGTGCCGCTGCGCTGCCGCTTCAGCCCACCATACCTATGTAGGCGAGAGCCGCCGAATTCTAGCCTGGTCGTGTACTGGCCTCAGTACTGACGCTCCTATTTTTCCTTTGCCCTTTGTCGGCACCCCTTTCGTTTTAGCAGGTTTCAGATCGCCGTCGTTAGCAGGGTTACCCTTCCGGCTTGGCCTGGGCAGGGTTATGGACGCCATTGATTATTCTTCAGGGCTCTTAGCCCCATTTGCATCTTGTCCATAGACGGACGCTCTTTCGTTTCAAGGTGATTTGGATCTTTGTATATTATATCTGTATTCTTGACTCCTGGAGACGCTGTTGTATATATATCTGTTCGGTGGGTCCCATCGAGGACTGTTGTGTAGTGGTATTACTTCGTTTTCCACCCGCACGAAAGTGCCTGGTGGGCGTCCTTGAATCGTTTCTATGCGGTTTTGGCGGGAAGCGCTAAGACTTGCATAGAGCTGATTCGAGGGTGTTACAGAGTGGTATCAGAGCTCAGCAGTTGCGATACCCCACAAGTCCAGCCTGTAGGATAACCTAGCTAACGGCCGAAGTAGAGTGTCAAAACTATTTTGAAAAAACGGTTGGATAGATCTGATTAGGTCTGTTTAACTCCTTACCCCTCTGCTATTCTCCTCTTACCTTTGCGTGTTTTAAATCTTCTCTCTTACCTCTCTTCAAGTCCAGGATTCTCGTGGTTGGGTTCCGTCGTACCTCCAGGGCTTCGCTTCCTCCTTTGATAACGGTGTTCTACCCTCCGGTTTTCATGCTATCTGAGGAATCCGTATTATGTTGGACTTCTCTCTGTTCTTTGTTGTGCCTTCCGGTGTTTTGCGACGCGACGTCATCATCTATGCCAGATCCGATGCAGCGCCCCCATCACTCCTTTGTTTTCGACCCTCGTTTGTCGAGATCTTCAGTCTAATTCCGAGAGTTGGTTGCATAATTCACCTATTCGTGTGCAGAGTAACGGTTTGGGTGCGCGATGGACTGATCACCATCCGACTACTCTTATCATTCGCTCTTGTACATTGAATCGGTGGATCCAGCAATTTTACTCCGTCTACGGAACCTAGAGGTGTCTTTATTTGTTGATACCTCTACCTTTTCCCTTTGTCCCCGGAGTGTTCTCTCGACGATCACGGACAAGGACCCCTTGTTAGTGGTGTCGCGAGATCTACACGAAGCGAGAAGATTCAGATCGCCGACCTTCTTTCCGGTACCATGAGGCGGATCTCGAGGGCGAGATCCATTGTTAGTGGTGTCGAATTGTGGCATCCCGCAAAAACCACTATTAGAAAATCGCGTTGTTTTTGTGCATTGCATCATCATGACCGCATGTTCATGTCATCATGCCACCTTGCATTTGAGCATCGTCATCATCATGCATGTGTTTGTACAACACTATTTACGAAAAGTCTATTTTTGGTTTTCTAAATACCCGTCTCTAATTCCAATTAAAACCCCGGGTCTCCAGATTATTTTTTTTCGTCTACCAATGGTTTTCAAAAGCCCCGTTTTAAATAATAAAATATTTTCTTTTATTTTTAGGAGGCAGCCCGCCAGGCCCGAAAGCCCGGCCGGCCACCTCCAAGCCCTAAACTAAAACCTAGTCTAATCCCTAACCTACCCCATCCTATCCTACCCAGCCCCCCCCCCACCACATCACCTCAGCCAACCACAGCCTGCCACCTCATCGCTCCCTCCACCTCATCACTCCACACAGCCAGCCCTTCCCAAAACCACCCACCCGCAGCAGAAATCTCACCCGCCGCCACCTGGGCGCCCTCCCCAACCCCACTCCCGCCTGCTTCTCCCGCCCACCAACTGCCACCGCTCCACCTAACCACCTCACAAGCCTGGCCCCACCCCGCGCCTGCCGAGCACCCCACGCGGGCAGCCCGCCCCGCTCCAACCCCGCAGCCCCGCCTCAATCACCTGGGCGCGTCCCCCACCGCTCACTCCACCCACCTGGTCCACTCCTCAGACCGCCACCTGCCCAACCCGCCCGCCTGGCTCCACCACGACCGACCCCTCGATCCTATCCCCACCCACCCCCGCGGCGCCACCCCTGCCTCGCTGAGCCCTGCGCTCGCCGCTGTCCCCGCCGCCGGCTCCCCTTCGCCGCCTCCACCCTGACGTCCTCCTCCGGCCCACGCCCGCCATCGCCTCGTCTCCTCAGGCTTCTCCGCCGCCGGCCGCCGTGCCGTTCTCGTCACCTGGATCTCCCTGCGTCGCGCCCTCCTTCCTCCCCTGCGCCGTCTCTCTCCCGCTCGAGCCCCGCCCTCGCGACCTCGACCTCCTCTGCCAGTCCGGCGAGCCCCGGCCGCGCGACTCGCCGACGACCCTGCGGACCACCTCCCCACCTACCGCCAGATTCCCTGGCCCCACCCGCGCATCTGCCGCCGCCGCCCTCAGCGCTCGCAAGCACCGCCGCCTACGGCCACCCGAGGCGTGCCCCTGCTCGCCTCCTCCTCCTACGGCCTTCCCCGGGACCAGTTCTGCCGCTGCCGCCGCTGCACCGAGCTCCCCCACCCTGCGGAGCCGCATCCCCGCCGCCGCCTCTGCTCCCTGTGGCGACCGCCGCTGCCACCGCTGCAAGCGCGGCGCCCTCTCGAGCCCGGGCCGCTCGGCCCGCATGTCCCTTGCCTCGCCGGGCTCCGCCGTCCGTGCAGCCACCTCTAACGTCCCGCCGTCGACCGCCATCCCCGTCTACGCGGCGGCCGCCGCGCCGTCCTTGTGCTCTGACCGCCGTGTGCTCCGTCGCCAGGCCGTCATCAGCCCCTCTGCTCGAGTCCCAGGTCCCAAGGCACCACCTCGTGTTCCCTCTGCCAGCCCGCGTGTACGTCTTTTGCTTGTGTGTTCTGTGGGCTATAAAAGTTACTTTATCCGTTGATCCGTGAAAGTTCGGGCTGGCGTGTAAGCGCCCTTTGCAGCTACCTTCCAAGACCTCCCTCGCAGATGCCAAGACCAACCATAACTGATGACCGAGACCCGAAGATTCGACGGCACACCAAGATCTTCTACTCGATCCCCAAGACCGATCCGATGACGAAACCCCGCGGCGAACTGCAACCCCACAAGGCCACCGACAAGACCTTCCGAAGACCATACCCAAAACCGGCGACACTCGGCGGACCGCGGACGAGATCTTCTACATGGACACCGAGTACTTCTTCCCGGCTCCGAGCAAAGTTTCGCCATCGACGACAAGAGCGACCGCCGACAAGACCGACGCCAAACTCCAAGACCTTCTACACGGATCCGAACCTCGACCCCCGGGTATGACAAGTACTTCCTCTCGGATGCCAAGGCCCGAACCCGAAGACCGCCAAGTTCTTCACCCCAGACACCGTGCGACAAGATCTACTTCCGTTGTCCGAGACCATTTCCGCCGAGAATGATCCCCGTCAAACCCTGTCGAGCCCCGAACCCCTCGGAGCCCAAGTTCGCCGAACCCTAATGTGATTCCCTATCTGAGACCCCATTATTTTATAATATGACATTATCACTTGTTGCATATTAATTGCTCATCTCGCATGCATATCATAACCATGCCGGATCTTCTGCCGTAGTATTAAATATTGCATCTAGTGTTTCTTCTAGTGTTTGCTTCTTTGCGGATTAGGCCGATGAGTTGATGCGAGTATCGACAAGTTCTCCGGATATGATCCGTCGACAGTGTTTCCCAGGCAAGCATCTCTTCCCCTTCTACCTATTTTGCATTTATAGTCTTTATTTCCTCCTGTTGATCTATTGCTATCCGTGTCGCGATGCTTTAGTGTTCTGTTCCAGATATATTCCTTGAAGCCGTTATATTGCCTTGGACACCTCCTATTGCCTGTTGCTTGATAGACAGTTGGCCCTGCGCATCGTAGTTGCTTGCTCAGGTGTTGCCTCGCGTCGTCGATGTCCCACAGTTGTTGGGCGGTTGGAAAATGTTTAATGGTGGTGTTGGTCATGTTTCTAATTACAGTTTATTAATTAATGTTGATAGTAGATTAATGCAGAGGCACCGGTGGGTAATAGACAATATTTGGTTCTTAACCGCTCACTAGTGTCCCCTAGGACCCGAGTTCTTGACACCTGTTCCGAGATCGAGCGCGCTAACCACAGGTGGGGTGTGTGGGCACCCCCATCGGCTTACTACCTGATTTCGAGTATTGTACCGGGGGCCATAAGTAGTTTGGGGCTTTATTACTATTCTGTACTTATGCCATGCTTTACTGCTTTATTTAAGATTGTGCGTGGAGCACCTGTACTGTTTAGGATGTGGAATGTTTCCGCGGTATCGACAAGCCCAGTCACACTTTTCGGGTTCCCAGTCGTTTACAGCCATTGACACAAACCCTGGGTCCGTTCCGGAGCCGGCCAACTTCGTGTGCGGGTAGCTTAGTGGGGTGGCCCCCATGTACTTGCTTTGGGTCTGGGAAACGTCATGACTTAGGCCCCGGCGACATAGCGATGGGTGTATGTTAATTGATCTGGCAAAAAGGGTCGAAGTGCGTGTGGATACTTTGGTGCACCCTTGCAGGGTTAAATCTTTTCGAAAAGCCGTGTCCGCGGTTATGGAAGACTTGGAGCACAGTTTCTCGATCATAGACAACTACAACTAAAGTTTACTGCTATAATTTGACTTGTATCTGAGATGACTAGTAAATTGGATAACTGCCATGGGAAGAATAAATAAATCTGCCAACCGCGTGAGTTTCCTCGGCTTGACTTCCTCGTTTGGTCTTGAGGGGGAAATACCAGGATGGGTATGTTTGGTGTTAGTACCAGGTTGGATTTGAATAGGTATTTCTTACCCCTCTCTAATAGCCGCCGGTATTACCGAGTCTCTATAGGTTGTTTAGTGCCGCTGCGCTGCCGCTTCAGCCCACCATACCTATGTAGGCGAGAGCCGCCGAATTCTAGCCTGGTCGTGTACTGGCCTCAGTACTGACGCTCCTATTTTTCCTTTGCCCTTTGTCGGCACCCCTTTCGTTTTAGCAGGTTTCAGATCGCCGTCGTTAGCAGGGTTACCCTTCCGGCTTGGCCTGGGCAGGGTTATGGACGCCATTGATTATTCTTCAGGGCTCTTAGCCCCATTTGCATCTTGTCCATAGACGGACGCTCTTTCGTTTCAAGGTGATTTGGATCTTTGTATATTATATCTGTATTCTTGACTCCTGGAGACGCTGTTGTATATATATCTGTTCGGTGGGTCCCATCGAGGACTGTTGTGTAGTGGTATTACTTTGTTTTCCACCCGCACGAAAGTGCCTGGTGGGCGTCCTTGAATCGTTTCTATGCGGTTTTGGCGGGAAGCGCTAAGACTTGCATAGGGCCGATTCGAGGGTGTTACAAGCAGGGTGGACAGGGCGGACTATCGGGTGAATCTCCTTCGGTGAATATCCTTTAGCAAAAAAGAGAAGAACTGGGCTCACCTAGAAGCCCCCGAGTACCGAGGGCTTGGGTCCCAGTGCCCTCGCTTAATGCCCAGAGGGATAAAATTCACATAGGAGTCCCGGGATACATCACCCCCGGAAGCAACAATCGCAGAGTATCCTCTTCCTTGGCTGGCCTCGTGAGGATCGGTGTGCCAGCATGCCCCCGCTGAGTATGCGTTGGGGATCACTTCCCCCATGCTGCTTCCTGTCACCACGATCTCCCCGGAGGCCGTCGTCTTCTCCCTCCCAGGAGAAGTAGAGTGCAAGAATGGACCTAGAGGGTTTCCTCGTTTCCCCATGTTATTGGGAGGAAGGATTCCCTACTCCTCAAACTGGGGAAGTGACGCACGGATCTGGGCCTTCCACAGGTCATCACATAGTGGAAGGACCCCGGCAGGAAGCTCTAGGGTGGCGGATGTATGGAGCAGCTCGTGGAGAAGCTGTTGGAAATATGCTCTAGAGACAAATAGTTATAAGGACTATTATCATATTTCATATAGTTTATGATTAAGTTTTATATCGTGTTATAAATGTATTGAGTGGAAACATCAATACACGTGTGATATATAAACAACCAGGGGTTCCTAGTGAAAATCTAGTCACTGGTTAATTGGTCAACAGATGATCAAGTTTCCTGATCATGTGGCATTTATGCCAGTTGGAAATAGAGTCAACTCATTCTGAGAATAAGATGATGAACCAATACCCAACCTAAACATCGTGACCGGATCATGTCACGAAGTTCAACTTACAATGATTAGAAATGGATCCTCGTAGACTATTCCTTAGACCGTGAGGCTATATCAACACTACAAGAAATGTGTTGACTAGTGATCTTTTCTTAACGACCCTGAGTTTTTTGGTCATAGATCTACGACCATTTCGAACCAACTGGTCATAGGCCATTTGGGAGGGTACAAACCCTGAAAAACTACGACCTTTTTTGTCAGAAAGGTCATAGCTTGCTTACACTAGTTGGTCATAACATAGACATCACTGGTCCATGACCTTAATTTTTGGCGACTATGACCAATTTAAATGGTCGTTACTACCAAATAAAACAACCAGACTATAAACTAACCAGTTTCACCTATGTGTTATGTCCATGTCATGTCCACATGTCAATTCTTGCTTACGTGTCATATACACATGTCAATTTACGCTCAATTGTCATGTCTAGGTGTCGCTCCACAGGACCCACTTATCCACGATGACTAGAAAAGAGGACACATGCTGACCCCACCACCGCCTGTAGGCGGGACCCACACAGGACCCCACCGCCACCTACAGGTGCGTATGCAAACAACCCAGCAAAAATAGACGACCCAGGGGATCAAACTTGCGATGCCCTCCATTCCCCCACGCTGCTAACGACCAGAGCAAGCGTTCTTTTGTGTAAGCTAAGCACACGGGCCCTATAAGTTCATCATTTCGTTGGTTGGCTTCGGCCTCGCGTGGATGCGGCACCCCTCCTTCCGGTTGCTTGGGCTTATCCTAGGCCGGCCTTGGCCCAACTACCACGTGAGAGCACGCTCAGATTCTGGGCTGGGCCATCTGGCTCCGGCCGAGCGCCTCCAATTTTTTTTTTTATGTATTTGTTTTTATCTTTTTATTCATAACTCCAAATTTAGTCAAATAAAATTCAGAGAACTTGTAAACTTTCATAGAATATTTTAAGAATATTATGGAAAACTTTTCATTTCGAAAAAAATACAAGAACTATCGTCAATAGAGATTTTGGACCGTTTTTGAATTTTTCATGCCCGTTTCAAACTATGGTCAAAATGGCGGGCACGAAGGTTGATAGATAGGGGATGATCCTCGCTAAAATTGCATCGGATCTCTAAAGAAACATCATATTGTGAGATTAAAAATGATTTTTTTCGAAAAATCATGAGCATTAGATCATGTAGCTGTAGTTCAAACCGGACCCACTTCCTGCCGATTCGGCAGACATTTGTCTTTTTCGCCATGGGTGGACGGAAAGGTTTGTGATATCCTACTTGGGACATTGTCCATGCAAGGTGGTATAATATTTTTTGAAAAATATGCTGATAGCATTTTGAATTAACCATTTGGTGGTTGCTTCACAAAATGCCCTGTTTTTGCCACTCGGAAAATGGAAAATACTTTTTCTGTGCGACGAAAAGGAAAACTTCCTCCTGCAACATTGTTCACCATCCCAATATGCACATGCATGCACAATATAGGCACATTATCATAAACTATGTCACGATTCTGGCCATAACTTTGGTCGTTTGACCCAAAAGCCATGAAACCTCGAACATGACATGTCATTTCTGTGAAGGTTTTTTCGAGATGTTCGCAATATACCAAGTTTGGTATTTTTTCCTTAAAAATATCTCACATAATATGACAACACGCGAAGGTTTTACATTGTTTGGATCATTTTTGAATTTTTCATGCCCGTTTCAAACTATGGTCAAAAAGGTGGGCACGAAGGTTGATAGATAGGGGATGATCCTTGCTAAAATTGCATCGGATCTCTAAAGAAACATCATATTGTGAGATTAAAAATGATTTTTTCAAAAAAATCATGAGCATTAGATCATGTAGCTGTAGTTCAAACCGGACCCACTTCCTACCGATTCGGCAGACATTTGTCTTTTTCTCCATGGGTGGACGGAAAGGTTTGAGATATCCTACTTGGGACATTGTCCATGCAAGGTGGTATAGTATTTTTTGAAAAATATGGTGGTAGCATTTTGAATTAACCATTTGGTGGTCGCTTCACAAAATGCCCTGTTTTTGCCACTCAGAAAATGGAAAATACTTTTTCTGTGCGACAAAAAGGAAAACTTCCTCCTGCAACATTGTTCACCATCCCAATATGCACATGCGTGCACAATATGGGAACATTATGATAAACTATGTCGCGATTCTAGCCATAACATTGGTCGTTTGACCCAAAAGCCATGAAACCTCGAACATGATAGGTTATTTCTGTGAAGGTTTTTTCGAGATGTTCGCAATATACCAAATTTGGTATTTTTCCTTGAAAATATGTCACATAATATGATACCACGCGAAGGTTTTACATTTTTTGGATCATGTTTGAATTTTTCATGCCCGTTTCAAACTATGGTCAAAACGGTGGGCACAAAGGTTGATAGATAGGGGATGATCCTCGCTAAAATTGCATCTGATCTCTAAAGAAACATCATATTGTGAGATTAAAAATGATTTTTCAAAAAATCATGAGCATTAGATCATGTAGTTGTAGTTCAAACCGGACCCACTTCCTATCGATTCGGCAGACATTTGTCTTTTTCTCCATGGGAGGATGGAAAGGTTTGAGATATCCTACTTGGGTCATTGTCCATGCAAGGTAGTATAGTATTTTTTGAAAAATATGGTGGTAGCATTTTGAATTAACCATTTGGTGGTTGCTTCACAAAACGCCCTGTTTTTGCCACTCGGAAAATGGAAAATACTTTTTTTGTGCGACGAAGAGGAAAACTTCCTCCTGCAACATTGTTCACCATCCCAATATGCACATGCGTGCACAATATGGGCACATTATAATAAACTATGTCATGATTCTGGCCATAAAATTGGTCGTTTCCCCCTTTTTTATTTTTTTTATTACTTACGTTGTTTTTAAGAGGGGGCAACACAGCCAGCCAATCAGAAGAGAGAGTAAGGATACCCATGGATCAGCCCAACTACGCTACCAACTGTTCAGATGGCCTTCATCCAACGGCCCAAAGTACAACACCAATTTCTCATGCCTACCCGTCCCCCACACATTTTGGACATGAATTGACCAAAATGCCCTAAATTCTCATTCTTGCACCACAAATGTTGGATGAGTACTTTCGTGAAATCATCACACCACCATCTTGATCGCGACCGAGCCACACCCCAAACCCTAACCCTCTCACACGCGAGACCTCATCTCCCCGACCTCGCTGCCTCTCTCTAGATCCCCAACCACGGCGGCGTAGCGCTCCTGATCTTCTCGGATCGCGTCGAATCCCCGCACAACTCAAGCTCTCCAGCCCCGCCTCCTTGAAGCAGTCATGGTGGCACGGCGGTCCTGTTCACCGGCGCGGGCGTGTGTTCGTGCATCGACGCGTGCGACTCTGTCGAGCTCGCCTTGCCCGTGTCACGCTTGTGGCCATCAGGAGAAGAGGAGACGAAGGTCGAGGAGTACGGTTTGTTGCTTCCCATTGACCACCGGCATTTTGTCATGCCAAGGTCGCCCCCCACTTCCTCCCTGTCTGCGAGCTACGGCTGTCTTTCCGCACACTCACGGTACGTGTGTTTGTATTTGTGCCCCTTTACCTCTCTTTTCAGCGGGTGAATCATGGGCTAGCACGTGAATTGGTAGGACCTAGGTAGTAGATTTTTATCAAGTTTCTTAGATCTATGTTGTTGTTTCATTACAGCGATTTCCAGAGCCCTGATGCAGTTAAATGCATTTGAACACAAATATAGATGAATATTGTTGGCCTGTTTTTCGTATTTACCATTATTGTATTTGCCAAAGATTGGAATTAACACTTCTGATGATAAGATGCACAAATAAATATCTATTGTGTTCATGTGCTGTTTCATATTCTGCAAGTATCTATTATCAAAAAACTGTTACATTCTACTGATCATGCATTAGAACTGTTTGGTTGTATATGACCTAGACCGAGCGCACATTCCTTAGCAGTTGGGAAAGCCTATTTGGTGATACAGATCTACGCACATTCCTCCATTTTCACTTTTTTCCTTTACCTAGTCATTCCACCATGGCTATGTTTCTTGTTTGATTACATTACCATGTTAGACATCGACAAATTGGTGTTGTGTGGGACTCGGTTCTCAAAAAAAACCATAGTGACTAAGCCCTGTTCTCCTCAGGATATCTTTGTGATAGGAAATTCTCTTGTATTGCTGCTAGATAATATCATGATTACATTTTGTTGAATGTGTAGATAGACTACATGAAGGATGCAAAGCCACTGCTGAAGAAGTTGGAGAGGAACAGGATAGGCCTAAAGAGAGTTGCGTTTTCTATGTCTTACACATTATAGTATGAGAAAGGTAGGAACCTTTACATGGACACTACATTGTCTTAAGACCATGTTATCATCCATGCTGCTTTGCTAGTTACTCCCTGATAATTCTAGAATCTCATCATCCATTCTAAATTTGCCTTGTTGTGACCTGTAGAGAACTAATTACAGAATATTAAATGGTTGCGGCGGTAGCAGTAGGTCTGCATCTGCATGCTTATTGTTGTTGATTAATTACTTTAGCAATTTCAGAAACACTGCCTTGCATGGAAATTCTACTTGTGCTAGATGTACTATGTTTAGTGCTAGGTGTAGAAGCTGACAACGCTTGCAACCTATGCTAGCTGCTGCTCCTTGCTGGACTCCTAATACACTCGTGTCTCCAATCTATTTCAGAAATCGAAGTAAGACCTAGCAATAATGGAACATGGGACAGTAGGTGCGAGAGAAAAAACTCTTCATTCCACAATGGTGGTATCTTCCTGACCATTTCATTGTTGCTTTTTGTTCAAAAAACAATGTGCTTGCTTCTATATCACCTGATGCTTTCTCCCTCGTCGCTTGATATATTGGATAGGTGCTTTGCTGTGTGTTTGGAACTGTAACATCGGCATATCCTTGCCTGCTAGCTGCTTGTGTGTGACTTGCTTGCTATGCATCTGAGTTGGTTGTGTGTGTGTGCTTGCACGCATCAAAGTGCAAGTGCTTTTCTTGTTATACCTACATTCTGATTAGCATTGTTGCCTTCTTCAAATAATATGTTTCCTTCACGTGGAGTTAAATTGAGGTCTGTGAGTACTATGGCTGACGATGCGCTAGGAAAGCAGGAGCACGGCGGCTGGGCCAGCAGTGTTATGTAGGCCGGCGACGCTATCGACAAGCAGGAGTATATAGGCCGGTGGATGGCATGCTGTTGATGGGTACTGGCACTATATATGATTGCGATCATATATCTTCTATATTGATATAAAAAAATTAGACCAGCTGGGACTACCATGCATTGTATCTGTATTATACTGTGATAGCCATTCTATCTCTCTTATATGATGTAACAGATTGATTCTGACTGTTATAGATTCTGAATGTTATTTGAAGTATTATAGTGTTGTCCGTATGTTCTAATTTAAATATTGGTTATTTATTTATTGGCAAATTGAAATCTGAAAGAACAAGATGCTGACAACTAGGGCCCACTTTCTATAAACTGACAATTGGGACCTGAGATAAAAAGGAATGTGAAAAATAGAGCCCAAGAGGCCACGACCCAAAATAAAAAGGCTGAAATAGGCTTACCCAAGAAGCAAGTCAAAACTGATAGGAAAAACAAATTTAAATAGGCTGAATTATTAGGTTCGGCCCATGTAAAGCAATTAACTGGGCTGGGCTGAATTTGATCAATGACCATATGATTTGGTCAGGGATTTTCCATGTAGGATCAGCCACGTAGGATCTTACGTGGATAGGGTAGATAGGCCGTGACCATTTTTTTGGGTCATAGCTCCCATGACCATCTATTTTGGTCATAGCTATCCATGACCAATTCAAAAAAATGGTCGTTAGCTGCCTATCGTGACGCTCGCTATGTGACCTACTGTTTTTGGTCATAGAAAGGTCATAGATGGAATACTATGACCTTTCTATGACCAATATTTGGGGTCACTAGTTAGCACATTCCTTGTAGTGCAATCACTGTCTCTCTCGAGTGCTTAGATAGCATCAAGCGCCACTTGGTAATATAGTGGTTATAAAGGTGTGTTTGGGTACTCGAAGGAAACCGTAGAGGCAATATTTGTCAAGAGCGGGATTTGTCCGTCCCTCTGATGGAAAGATACTCAAGGGCCCACTCAGAGAAGTTATATCCAATAGCTGCGTAGCATGTGATTTGATCACAAGGATATCACTTGTCGAAACGAGTCAAGTAGCATTGTTTGGTAACGAGATTGAACACGACATGGTGATGTCATTGATCAGATCTCGGGCAATGCAAGTATCGAGAGACAAAGGGAATAAGACACGACTATCCCGGTTCAAACGACGAAAGATCTTTGTGGAACGCACATGGGTCACATGGCCATCCAGGTCACTCTATCGATCATTGGTGCGGGAGTGTCCCAACCATGTCTGGAGTGTTCCTGAACCGTGGGAAATCACGCTTAAGGGCTTGATGATGCTTAGAGAGTGTTTATAGGATCGGAAGAATCGCTGAAGAATAGTAGAGAGAAAACCGGAAGGGTTTAGGTAAGTCCGGAGGATGTCCGGAGTGGAGGTGGAAGGTGTTCCATAGCCACGGAGGTTAAATAATATGTGAATGAATATTAAATATTGATTTAATCATTTATTCATAATTATTTAATAAAGAGAAAATCAATTTAAATGGCCAAAGGCTTAATGGGCCAATTCCCGGAGGGGAGAGGGCCCATTAGGGAAAGGAGACAGGGAGAAGGGGCAAAGGGGTGGCCGGCTGGGCCAATCCCCCTAGCGTGGGACCCACTAGGGCCGGCCGGTGGCTGCCCCTCACCCTCCTCTCCTTTAGTCCCACCCCGGGACTTTGATGGAGGTAGTACCTCCCCACCCCCTATATATAGTGGGGGGTATTTAGCCAGATAAATACACGCAATATTCAATAAAGGTCTTCTCACTTTTTGGAAGTTCTCCAATTGATGTTTTCTCTCTCTCTCTCTCATTACTGTGGTCCCAAGTTTGGACTGCGCAAACGAGAGACATCTTCACCGTGGAGCGCCGTCGTGCTACGGGATTCGGATCCAGGAGCTCTACTTCCGCAACTGTTGCTGGATCAGGGAAGCGGGAGTCATCATCAGACACCGGACGTGTGTAACTCCTCGCGAGGTATCACACTTGAGGAACTCAAGTCGTTGGAGCCACAGGAGCGCAAGGACTTCATCGTGACCATGAGGTCGGCTTCGGCTCGTGTACATCAACCACGCCCTCCTGAGCGTTGACAATGCTTTTCGGTCTTCAAGGGTAAGTTCGCGAAAATCCCCTCCCGTTACTGTATTACTAATAGATAGGTCCTAGCAGCATCAGGGGTTCAGGGGCATAGGGTAAAATTTATTGTTTTCATTTGCGGAACCCTACAATGGTAACAGAGCTAGATCTATGCATAGTAATGCTAGTACAGGTAGAACACACGAGATGTAGTGTGTGGGCGTTGATCTTTTAGTTGTTACCCTCCCACGTGTACTTGTGTATACCGCAACAATGCTTGATGAATCGGCCCCCAACCGACTTTACGCGTTCATTTGCGAGACTGGTCCACGCTTGACATACGGCTTGTACCATATAAAGTGGCTTAGGGAGGTGTCTATCTCTCTCGCATTAGTTGGTATGCCATTTGCAACGGAGGGCCCTGAAAGGGTGTAGTAGAGATAACTACTTGATCAGCGTTGTGCTGAAAGTTCGTAGGTAAGAACGGTTCTTGTGCAAAAGCCCATTCAGCCACGTAAAACATGCAAAGATAAAGCAGAGGCGTCTAACTTTGTTTTGTAGGGGGTCGTTGCTTTGTGATATGGTTGTGGCTAAGGTAAAGTGATTACCTTATGTTACGTAGTAGTAGATAGTCACAGAGGTGACGGACTACCACGCCAGAAAGACACTGATACCCTGGTGTCTACGGCGCCAGAACCCTGGCGCCGGAATCTGGTGACGACGGATGGAGATCACGACGTGAAGGACCATATCACATTGCATTTACATTCAATGTTATTGTTTGTATATCTTATTGTGTGCTAGTATTAGATACTCGATGGTGGCCTAATAAGATGATCACTGTTAAAATTACCAAGGATTGTGTTCCCCCTTAGTGTGCACCACCAAGATAGTTCTTCGGTATGAGGCGATCCATGGTACAGGCATGGGTGTCAGACATATCTACGTTCGCATACAGTGGGTGTAAGCCATGTTGCAAAACCAATACACCAAGGTTGAATTAGCGAGCCTAGCATGTAGCAGACATGGCCTCGGAACATGGATGGTCGAAAGATCGAGCCCGAGTCGCATGAATGATGTGACCGACATTTAGCGTCCACCCTTGAACCCACATTGATGGCCGTGATGATCAGCGGAGATGTGGCTGATAGGGGTCATGTTATCACTAGGAACCCTTACGGGAATGTGTTTCTGAGTGGAGTTATCATTAACTCATTTAATTATAAACTTAGTCTAAATTCCTTTTTGCAATTATAAATGTAGAAATGGTTCTCCCTAAGATTACATTCCCTATTGACAATTGGTTAAAAGGAGAAAAGCTCAAGTTAGATGGATCCAACTTTTCTGCATGGGTCATGCGCCTTTATGATCTCCTTAGCGAGAACAAAGTGGCTGACTACATGATCTAGGAGATGTACTTGGAGCCACCCTATTCTCATGAGACCCAGGAGAAGCGGGATATCTACTGCTGTCGTCGTGTGATGGCCACATTCATATCAGTAATGATGCGCCTCGGGATGGAAGATGAGCTATGGCCGATGGTGGGAAGTCTTAATCCCTAAAGGGTCATGGCACATGTTGGATCGCATTTCGTGGAACAAGTGCGCATATGGTAGTATGAGATGATGGGGGACTTCCTCTCCAAAAAGGTGGAGGAAGGCTCCTTACTAGACGATCACTTGTTGAGCATATACGATGCATACATGAGTCTGGCATACTTCCTAGACAACTGGTTCGTAAGCTCTTTTGCAATAGGAGTTTTGTTGTGGTTGCTGCCACCAAGCTTCCAAGCAAAAGACAGGATTTGCATTATGAGAGGCGACGCGGAAACACAGGATTTCCACGAGTTCATATCACATTTCAGAGATGTGGTGGTTGAACCCGATGTCGCTGAGGTCATCAATGACAAAGGTATATATATTTGATATACAATTTTATAAATGTTATAATCTTGCAAACACATTTGTAGTGTTAAGTATATTGGATACTTGTTCTGTTTTGCTGAAAACAGGTCCTTCTGCATGAGAGGTGCTTGCTAGAGAGGAGGTGACGTTGTGTGTTGATGGCAAGCATGATGATGATGGCCACCGACACTCTCCCTCAACATTTATCATTTAGTTTATTTTTAGGATGATTATTGTAATCCAAATATTATGAACTTCTTTAGTGTATCTCACACTTTGTGAGACGGTTATTCATATGAGTTTGTAACAAACAGTTGTTCTACTTTTATGAATGATTTCTATTTGTGTTCATATCTTGTTTGCTTATATTTGAATTATCTTGGTTGTTTGAAACTAATTGATAATACATGAACATTTGTAAAATATTGAAATGCCTTAAAATACCCAACTTAATGATATTTCATTAATGAATGAAACCATTGTTTAAAATTCTAAGTTAGTGATAATATGTGAAAGTCATTCGATTTCTTATCACATATAAATCATGCATAAGTTTGGCAAAATAACTTGAACACCGTGTATTAATTGAATACAAAGTGTTTAATGAATTGTTGAAAGTAAATACATATTCGATGTATTGTGTTTTAACAAAAATGGTAATTATCATTATATGATTGTTTAAATGTCTAAAGAAGTTTACCAAAGGAAACATGAATATGAAACTATTTGATATGATCAAAGTGTTTCACCATCAAAGGGTATAAAGATAAAAGAGAATATAATTACTATGATCTGATGAATAGTAATGAAATTTGACTTTATAAGAATGGCATAAGGAAATTGTGAAATGCAAAGCGTTTTGAAACGTCAAAATGGGTGAATAGATGGCACCAAATAAATCGTTGTAGTGTACATGTAGAGACCATTAGTTAGAAATAGTTAGCACTCAATTAGAATATATAGTGAACCATTTGAATTCGTGAAAGCGGCTCCATATCTAGTATGGATCGTCGTGAAAGTTTTGGGGTTATTCGATATAACCAAAACAATAGAGAATAAGTCCTTATAGAATATTCATTGGAAACTTTGAATACGAAATCCATAGCTAAACCAAAAGAGAAGCAAAACTAGTATTGCTTGGATTTTGGTGCATTATTGAGAAAGTTCACTTTTAGTGATATGGAGCAAATTGGAAGATAGTGAAAAAACACGATGAGATTCAAATCCCTGCATCAGAGTATTGAGAAGCGCAACAGACAACGTTCCTGAATGATTCTCTTCACAAAGGAAAGAATCAATGATAATGATCATTGTATTTTCCCCACTGGTGTTTTCACTACATGAAGTAGGATTCAAAATGTAACACATATCTTATATGGAGACATTTGTGAATCATTTGTCATGATTCTTAGAATATGACATGCCTACAAATTACTAAGGAAATAATGGTAAACTAAAATTATGAGAAATCCCAAAGCAAAATTCCCTTGAAATTAGAAAGCAATTCATTGCTGAATCTCACAAGTAAAAGGGGTTACTTGGAATTTTCCCAAATGACTGCAAAGCCATAGTGGAAAAGGGGGTAAATGACAAAAGCACAATTTGTCAAGTATTGGACGGATTCAAATGAATTTGATTCATGTGTGCTTAATGTCAAGTGGATTTAAAACTAGTAAAAGTACTAGTATCTCATAATAAAACTGCAAGTTTGATATTTGATCAAAGGATTTTGAAAATGTTCAAGATAGTGAGTGGATATGCAATTTGCATAAAATTGAGTGGGAGCTATGAAAGTCTTCCTAAAACAATATGTGAATGACATATTTTTTGAGTGGGAGCAATATAAGTCTCAAATTCAAATATGTAGGAACATAGTTTGAGTAAGAGTAGTGACTCATACCCAAATATGTTAGTAACATATTTTGAGTGGGAGCTTATAGGAGTGATTCTTAAGTGTGTTAAGAATAAAAGCACAAGTGCCAATAAATAATGATTTATAGGGTGTAGACGTTGATAATAAATGTATTATGACATTATGTAGTATTCCTTAAGAGATTCTGAAAATGGTTTCAGAATAGAAGTTAATTAAGGAACTAGTCCCTAATAACTCAAGTTAGGAATAGTATTAAGTTTAACATCAATGTTTGAAAGAAAGAAAAGTATGATCATCATCCACTATGTTGAGACATAGGTTCTATCTTAGAAAACCATGATGATAACTTAACATAATATAGGATCCGAGAAGGAACGTTTAAAAGTTATTAAGTTTGAATCACGAAACATTGAGCTAAGTTTGTCCACTGTCTAATAGAGAACTGTAGACATATTTTCCAAATCCATAAAGGATGACATATCTTAAAGCATAAAGAGTTATGTTATAAGGGAATATGTTGGAAACTCCCGTAATACCGATTAGAGTCCAGTAGGAAGCGAGGTGAATAAAAACATCGAAACTTGCACAGAGTGCACTAGTGTTTCGATGAATATATTTATAATAATAGATAAGGGTACCATCTAAAGTGTTGTATAATGTTATGGCGGGGCTAGTTCGCTTTTAACGTAGAATGATGTGTCCCAGGGCACAGTGCCCATGAGAAAGCCCTCGAGGTTGATCTAAAGTCACTATAGGCTCCTGGAATGAGGCCTCGTTCTACTTCCATAGCGACAATGCATACACATAAATGTTATCATGTGATGATAAAGTATTAATGTCAATCAAGGTGACATTAGTAAGTTGCAAAGGATTTAGGACTATGAAGTACAGACCCAAGACTCAACGTATTCCATGATCAAGCATGTTCAGGGTACCGGATATATGGTACCAATGATTAAGAACAAATGTAGCTAGTGTATTTGTACTCTAGTGCAAGTGGGAGACTGTTGGAAATATGCCCTAGAGACAAATAGTTATAAGGACTATTATCATATTTCACATAGTTTATGATTAAGTTTTATATCATGCTATAACTGTATTGAGTGGAAACATCAATACACGTGTGATATACAAACAACCAGGGGTTCCTAGTGAAACTCTAGTCACTGGTTCATTGGTCAACAGATGATCAAGTTTCCTGATCATGTGGCATTTATGCCAGTTGGAAATGGAGTTATCTCATTCTGAGAATGAGATGATGAACCAATACCCAACCTAAACATCATGACCCGATCATGTCACAAAGTTCAAGTTACGATGATTAGAAATGGATCCTCGTAGACTATTCCTTAGACCGTGAGGCTATATCAATCACTGTCTCCCGAGAGTGCTTAGATAGCATCAAGAGCCACTTGGTAATACGGTGGTTATAAAGGTGTGTTCAGGTACTAGGAGGAAACCGTAGAGGCAATACTTCTCAAGAGCGGGATTTTTCCGTCCACGTGACGGAAAGATACTCAAGGGCCCACTCAGAGAAGTTATATCCAATAGTTGCGCAGCTTGTGATTTGATCACAAGCATATCACTTGTTGGAACGAGTCAAGTAGCATTGTTCAGTAACGAGATTGAACACGACATGGTGATGTCATTGATCAGATCTCGGGCAATGCAAGTATCGAGAGACAAAGGGAATAAGACACGACTGTCCCGGTTCAAACGATGAAATATCTTCATGGAACGCACAGGGGTCACATGGATATTCATCTCCCTCTGTCGATCATTGGTGCGGGAGTGTCCCGACCATGTCTGGAGTGTTCCCGAACCATGGGTTATCATGCTTAAGGGATTGATGATGCTTAGAGAGTGTTTATAGGATCGGAAGAATCACCGAAGAATAGTAGAGAGAAAACCGGAAGGGTTTCGGTAAGTCCGGAGGATGTCCGAAGTGGAGGTGGAAGGTGTTCCATAGCCATGGAGGTTGAATAATATGTGAATGAATGTTAAATATTGATTTAATCATTTATTGATAATTATTTAATAAAGAGAAAATCAATTTAAATGGTCAAAGGCTTAATGAGCCAATTCCCGGAGGGGAGATGGCCCATTAGGGAAAGGAGAGAGGGAGAAGGGGCAAGGGGGTGGCCGGCTAGGCCAAGCCCCCCCCCCCCCCCCCCCCCGCGCAGGGACCACTAGGGCCAGCTGGCGGCTGCCCCTCCCCCTCCTCTCCTTAAGTCCCACCCTGGGACTTTGAAGGAGGTAGTACCTCCCCTCAACCTATATATAGTGGGGGTATTTGGCCAGATAAATACACACAATATTCAATAAAGGTCTTCTCACTTTTGGGAAGACCTCCAATTGATGTTTTCTCTCTCTCTCATGATCGTGGTCCCAAGTTCGGACTGCACGAACGAGAGACATCTTCACCGTGGAGCGCCGTCACGCTGTGGGATTCGGATCCAGGAGCTCTACTTCCACAACTGCTGCTGGATCGGGGAAGCAGGAGTCATCGTCAGGCACCAGACGTGTGTAACTCCTCGCGAGGTGTCACACTCGAGGCACTCAAGTCATTGGAACCATAGGAGTGCAAGGACTTCATCATGACCTTGAGGTCGGCTTCGGCTCGTCTACATCAACCACACTCTCCTGAGCGTTGACAATGCTTTTCGGTCTTCAATGGTAAGTTCGCGAAAAGCCCCTCCCGTTACTGTATTACTAATAGATAGGTCCTAGGAGCATCAGGGGTTCAGGGGCATAGGGTAAAATTTATTGTTTTCAAGCGCGGAACCCCTACAGAAGCCTCTCCATAACCACATCATCGGTGATGCCCGCACCCAGAGGCACATGGTCCTCCCCGTCCATGTTAAATAAATCATTGTCGTGTCTTTGTAATAGGGCTATGCAATGGCAGAGGAATTCCATGGTCACCAGCGGCCCGGTGAGACCATTATCACTTAGTATCATGATGTGCGCATTGAGGGTGTCAACCTTCTCCCCTTCTAGGGTTGTGCTAGACCATCAACCCCCGACCTTCATGGCTAGTGTCTTGAAAGTTGAAGGAAGAGACCCTCGTCCATAGCGTACTGGTAGATCTAGCACTTTCGGAAATCCTCCACCCACTTCTTCTAGGCCACGAAAATATAGGACATGTCGTCTCTGACCACAAAGCAGACACAGCCGGTGTGGTGTGACGGGAAGGTGAGGCGATGAGCGTAGAAGTGGTGGAACAGCGCCACAGAGGGTTTCACCTGGATAAACACGTCACACCAAAAGGTGAAGATGGATAGGGTGGTGACGGAGTTGGGCTGGAGGTGCAAGGCCAAGATCTGGTAATGCTCTAGAACCGCTAGGAAGAAAGGGGAGAAGGTAGGCACCATCCCCTCTATGATGGTGTGGTAGAACAAGGGGTACACCGAGCTACCAAGGCTCGTCCAATCTTCTGAGCCAGGCCGAACCTTGGTTGCCCCCATTCTTTCTAGTCCAATGCTAACTATGAGCGGAATTTGTTGATCCCGAAGTCAAGCCGGATGGTTGAGGGCAGCAACACTCCCTCAACCTCTGCCTCTGCCGCTTGACGAGGTTCAGTAGTCATCTGTTTCTTCCTCGACATGATGGCGGTTCTTCGATGAGGCATACCGAATGGTGAAAGCTTGTAGTCGGCTAAGGTAGGGGCTAGATAGAAAGATGTGTCTCGAAGGGCGAAGGGGTCATGATATGACCGCGTGGGTAAGGAATTAGCTTTTGAAGGAAGAAGGCAGCACCACCCCCAGGAACAAAATAACACCACGAAGGTTCCTATATCCGGCATGTGCCACCCAATGGTCATTTCACACGGCCTGTGGAGACAGGATATCTGGAAGGACTGACTCGCCACTCGTATTTAGAGGCGCCAGCCACCGTTTTTGCCCTCGCCCTTTCATTTGGTGGCCGGTGTGTGCAGGTTGAGTGCCCCGGGGCTACTGTCGGGCGAGGGACATAAGGGGTACCCTGGCCTACTAGAGATTGGGCCATTTGTCGGCCTGGTAAGTTGCCTTGCGAGGAGATGGTTAGACCTAGTCGGGGTCTGAGAGGAAATCCAAATTGAGGGACCTTGTGGGAGGAGTGCATACTCGCGGGCACCCTCTGGAGGGATGAAGGATTGCCTTGGCTCCACTGGGGACAACATGGTATTTTGCATACCCTGAAGAAATACGACAAACCTAGCGGTGGCGTCGAATGCCACCGGGGTACGAATGCGTTGGAGACGCTTTAGCCAAAGGCGGTGCTGACAAAGCTCCGACAGTGGATACCGTGTACCTCCCCCCATTCTGGTGCAAGGAGCCAGAGGCTAGTGTGCCCCACGAAGGATGTCATCCATGACCGCATCCCCGCCAAGGACCAGCGCTACCTAGGAGAATGGACCTAGTTCATGTAAATTAGTCTAGTAGACTGATACGTCCAAAACGTATCTACTTTCCCAAACACTTTTGCTATTGTTTCTCCTCTAAACTTGTGTGATTTGGATAAAACTAACACGGACTGACGCTGTTTTTAGCAGAATTACCTTGGTGTCTAGTTTTTGTAGAGAAAATTAACTATCAGGAAAATCCATGGAAAATATGCCAAAAATCCTATTTCACCGGAAGATTCGCAAAGCCAGAAGACGAGACGGAGGAGCGCCACAAGGGGCCCACACCACCTGGCCATGTGGGCTAGGCTTGGCCGCGCCAGGGGTGGTGTGGCTGCCTCGGTCACCCCCTCGGCCTCCCTCTGCGCCTATAAGACGCCTCCTGACCTAAAAACCTAGGGGTCGACGTTCTTCCAGAAAGAGTTCTGCTACACCACAACCATCATATTCTGCAAATCAGAACCAGAAACTCCATTCTGGCAACTTGCCGGGACGGGTAATTGGAGGAGATAATCGCCATCATTGTCACCATCGCTTCTCCATCGACCATCCATGATTCCCTCTTCTATGAGTGAGTAATCCTCCGCTGTAGTCTATGGGGATGGAAGGGATCGGATGAGATCATTCATGTAATGGCATCAGATTGTTAGGGCATGGTGCCTAGTATCTATTATTAGTGCTTTTGACTTTGTTGCAACTTGTTATGCTTAATGCTTGTCACTAGGGCCCGAGTGCCATGATTTCAGATCTGAACATGTTATTGATTCAGGATTATAGTATTGTTTATGGTCTTACCTGCAAGTTGTATACACATGTTATTGTCCGAAACCAAAGGCCCTGAAGTGACAATAATCGGGATAACCGGAGGGAATGGCTTTGATGTGAGGATCACATGTGTTCACGGAGTGTTAATGCTTTGCTCCGGTGCTCTATTAAAAGGAGCACCTTAACTGCCAGTAGTTCCCTTGAGGCCCCGCTGCAAACGGGCTGGTAGGACAAAAGATGTTGTGCAAGTTCTCATTGCGAGCACGTATGACTATATATAGAACACATGCCTATGATTATTTAGTACTTGGATGCTTTATATTACTTATGTCTTGATTGCTATATGGATTGTCTTGTCCATCCAACGCTCGTCCATCCATCCCTATGCCTACCGTGCTTTAATCCTACTGTTTGCTGCTATTGTTACTACCGTCTTTACTTTTACTACTGCTATTACTTTGATATTGCTATTACAAAACTGTTGCTACTGATAAACTGCTGTGAGTAAGATTGTTTCCAAGTGCAGCTGAATTGACAATTCAGTTGTTAAGGCTTATAAATATTCTTTGGCTCCCCTTGTGTCGAATCAATAAATTGGGTTTTACTTCCCTCGAAGACTGTTGCAATCCCCTATACTTGTGGGTCATCATAGGCTAGCTCTCCTTTGGGCGGTAATTTGGTAGCCCTTCCTATCCAAATATTGGGGGAAGAGGCCTGACGCCACTATAAAAGGGAGGCCACCCCTATCTTAGAGGGGGTCGATCCTTGTGATCTAAAACCCGAGATATTCATTCACCATTGTACTCTCATGAAGCACCACGACCAATACAACAAAGTAGGAGTAGGGAACTTACCTCCTCACAAACTCCTGAACCTGGGTAAAAAAACCCAGTGTCTACTCTCTACCGTGTGCGAGCTCCACCGTAAACATCATTGACAAGAAGGTCCAAACGCGTGTTCAGCCCCCTCTCGAACTCAGGGATCATTGGAGCCCTTGTTCCTTCACGGGATGCAAGTCTGTGACACCCACTATCGGCACTAGGCCAAGACTGCTACTTCTACTACTGTACAATGGCCAGCCACCATCCCTCTTTCCCCTCCACCCGGCGGATGGAAGTAGGCACCGAGGGCTGATACGTCGTAAACATATCTATAATTTTTCATGTTCCATGCTTCTTTTATATCTATTACCTATGTTTTGTCCACACTTTGGAGTATTTTTACACATTTTATGGAACTAACCAATTAACAAGATGCCACAGTGTCAGTTGCCTTTTTCTGTTGTTTTTGGTTTCAGAAAAGCTAGTTAGGAAATATTCTCGGAATTGGACCAGACAAAACCCAAAGTCAATATTTTACCTGAAGCAACACGGAGTCCGGAGGGGAGCCGAAGAGGGGCACTAGGGTGGCCACACCCTAGGGTGGCGCGGCCAGCCCTAGGCGCGCCGCAACCTGGTGTGGGCCCCCTGGTACTCCACCGACCTTGCCCATCCGCCTATAAAAGCCTCCTGGGACGAAAACCTAAGTACCGGTCAAAATTCCACGAAAGAATCTATAGTCACCGTCATCTCCATCCCTAGATCGGGAGGGATCAGAAGCTCTTCCCAGTACCCTGCCTGAGGGGAGAGTTCACCCTGGAGGCCCTCTTCATCACCATGACTACCTCCGGTGTGATGCGTGAGTAGTTCATCCCTAGACTACAGGTCCATGTAGTAGATAGATGGTTGGTTCTCCTCCTTTGTGCTATCATGTTTAGATCTTGTGAGCTCTGTTCATGATCAAGATCATCTATTTGTAATCCTACATGTTGTGTTTGCGGGGATCCGATGGATATTGAGATGTTATTTCAGATTGATTATTGATTCTATCATGTCTATGTTATTTGTGATCTTGCATGATTTCCGTTGTTAGTACTTATCTTGGCCAAGTAGGTGCTAGAAACTCCAAGAGGGAGTATTTATGCTCGATAGTGGGTTCATGCCTCTAAAAATCTAGGGAAGTGACATGAATCTCTAAGGTACTAGATGTGTTGTTGCTACTAGGGAGAAATAATAATCCTTTGTCCATGGGACAATCGTATTGTTTACTTTACACACTTTGCTTAATGCAATTATCTGTTGCTTGCAACTTAATACTGGAGGGGGTTCGGATGATAACCTGAAGGTGATTATTAGTCATATATGAAGTTGGATTACGGTCTATTATAATGTTGTAATGCCCAATCAAATCTCATAGGAGTCAAGATGATTAGTATATGCATGTATGCTTTCTCTGTGTCTATCGATTACCCCGATGTAATTTGTTCACCCAACATGTCATCTATCTTAAAAAGAATCACCTCTAGTGAACTATAGACCCCGGTCCATTCTTTTACCATCAGTCTACCATCTATTTAATGTTTACTGTTTACTTTCTGCAAGCAATTACTATCTTCTACACAATAGGTTTAATCCTTTGTTTCAGCAAAACCGGTGAGATTGACAACCTCACTGTAAGTTGGGGCAAAGTTTTGTGGTTGTGTTGTGCAGGATTCCAAGTTGGAGACAACACCTTGGGGTTGTTTCCTTGCTCCTGCTGGTTCAATAACCTTGGTTTCATAACTGAGGGAAAACTTGATGTTGTGCTCATCATACCTTCCTCTTAGGGTTCCCAACAAGCTCGACATATTTTGAGCCATCAAGCCTTTTTTCTAGCACCGTTGACGGGGAGTCAAGGATAGCTTCACAAGGGGAGTCCTTCATAACCAATCTCTTTACTTTGTTTTTTTGTTTTGCTTAGTTTATTTCTTCTTTGTTTACTTGTTTTTTTATCAAAAACACAAAAAAATTAGTTGTTCTGGTTTGCTTCCTTTATTAAAAACACAAAAAATGAATACTCCTGAAAATACTAAGTTGTGTGACTTTACCAGCACCAACAACAATGATTTCATGTGCACACCTATTGCTCCACCTGTTCCTGAAGCTACTCTCTTTGAAATTAAACATGTTTTTCTCAATCTTGTTATGAAAGAACAATTTTTCTGCTGTTGGTACTGAAGATTCCGCTGCTCACCTTAATAACTTTGTTAAACTTTGTGAGAAGCAAAAACATAGGGATATAGATGGAGATATTATTAAGCTTAAATTGTTTCCTTTATCTTTGAGAGGAAAAGCTAAAGAATGGTTGCTATCCCTAACTAGAAATATTATTGATTCTTGGACTAAATGCAAAGATGCTTTCATTGGAAAATACTATCCTCCTGCTAAGATTATATCTATGAGAAGTGAAATAATGAAATTTAAACAATCTGATAATGAACATGTTGCTCAAGCTTGGGAAAGAATGAAATCTTTGGTAAAGAATTGTCCCACTCATGGACTAACTACTTGGATGATTATCCAAACCTTTTATGCAGGACTGAATTATTCTTCAAGAAATCTGTTGGACTCTGCTGCTAGAGGTACCTTTATGACCATTACTTTTGGTGCTGCAACAAAGCTCCTTGATAATATGATGGTTAACTATTCTGAATGGCACACTGAGAGAGCTCCACAAGGTAAGAAATTAAATTATGTTGAAGAAACCTCCTCCTTGAGTGATAAAATTGATGTTATTATGTCTATACTTGTTAATGGGAAAGCTCATATTGATCCAAATCATGTTCCCTTAGCCTCTTTGGTTTCTCAGGAAGAGCAAGTTGATGTGAACTTTATTAGAAATAATAATTTTAGCAACAGTGCCTACATAAATAATTTTGGTAATAACAATTATAGGCCTTATCCTCCTAATAATACTTATGGTTATCATGGTAAATCTAGAATGCCTAGTGAAGAAAGAATTTTAGAAGTTGAAAGAGCCACTAAAAACTTCATGCAAATGCAATATGAACAGAATAAATTATTTACTAAAACCATGCAGGAACAATCTACTATTTTGAAAAATGTTAGTCATCAACTTGAGAGTTTAAATAGGGAAATTCCTAGTTTGCAATTAAAACTTTCTAATGCTGAAATAAATATATCATCTTTGTCTGAATCCCAATCCTATTTGATTAATAAAATGGCTGATAAACCTGAAACTATTGAAAATCCGTTTGCTGCTACTAATGCCATACAAGTTAGAATTGATGAAAATGTTTGACTGTTAGCTGAAATGCATGCTAAGTGGGAAAGAGAAGATGAAATTGCTAGGAATAGTAGTATTTGTACTTTCATCACCACTAATGTTGATTCTAGCAACCCACATGAAGTCCCCATTCCTTTTGCAACAATGCCTAAAACCAATGGAACCTTCTCTAATAAAAATGCTGAAATTCTTCGAAATATGGGAAACAATAGCTTTACTACCTTGGATGGTAATTATGATTTTCATCTTGATGGTTGCAATATCTCTGAAGCAATTATGTTCCTACAAAATCTTGCTAAAAGTCCTAATGCTAGTGATATGAATATGGCCTTTACAAAACACATTAATGATGCTCTCATAAAAATTAAAGAAGAAAAGATGAAACATAAAGCTTCTATTCCTACGAAATTAGAAGATGATTGGGAAACAATCATTAATATGAAAGTGAATGATTTTGATCTCAAAGCTTTATGTCATCTTGATAGTAGTGTTTCTATTATGCCTAGAAAGATTTATGAAATGTTTGATTTGCCACCATTGGAAGATTGTTATTTAGATGTCCAACTTGATGATAATGCTAAAAAGAAACTCATGGGAAGTATTAATTATGTTCTTATTATGGTTAACAATACCTATGTCCCCATTGATTTCTATGTTTTGGATGTTGAATGCCATGATTTCTTATTATGGTTAACAATACCAACTTTGTGAGAAGCAAAAATTATTTTGGGAAGACCTTTTCTTAGAACTGTTGTCGCCATTATTGATATGAAACAAGGCACCATTAAATATCAATTCCCACTCAAGAAAGGTATAGAACACTTCCCTAAGAATAGAGAAAATACTCCTTTTGTCTCTCCTATTAAAACAAAATTTGCTCTTAATGATTCTTCATTTGAGAATACTTGATTCTTGCTTCTTATGCCTAGCTCAAAGACGTTAAAGAAAAGCACTTACTGGGAGATAACCCAAATTTTTAGTTAGTAAGTTTTTGTTGAGTCTTGTAAGTTATTACCTCTGTAATAACTGCTTCTTATCCTTTTTGTGCCAAGAGTAACCTCTAATGAGAGTGAAGTAAGACTTGGGAAAGTTGCTGTCCCGAAATAGATTTTTGTGCTTCGCTGCAAAAATTCGTGAAAAATCTCTATACGTCGGATTCAGCTGTAAATTTTTGTGCTTCTGCCCTAGGTTGTTATCCAACTTTCGTTAGTTAAACACTTTTCGATTTGAGCAACAGAAGGTTTTCGAAAAAATGGTTCCTACTGGTCTGTTTTGACAGATTTCTGCCATTATTTGCATTGGCCTCTCAATCTCTTTCTCTTTGAGTTCTTGTCAATTTCTTGAAATTTTAAAAAGAATTTCTACAGTAGCTTGTATTTTAATGGAAGTTTTACTTATGTTGAAACTGAACCTAAAGACTTATTATCTTAAGTATACTAATGTTGCTAATGAAGATTGTGTGAAGTTTTGTATGCAGTAAATGTTAAAGTGTAGGGAAGAACAATGTGACAAGATGAAGTATGGAAAAAAGATAAAGCTTGGGGATTCCACCCGTGTCACCCCAAGAAATATTCAAGAAGTACAAGTGTCAAATCTTGGGGATGCCCAAGGCATCCCCTTCTTCATCAATAAAAATCTCAGGTTTTCTTCCAAACACTTCTATTTTATTGTTTCATGCACAATTGTGTTGTTCCTGGAGCGTCTTCTTTTTTGTTTTTAGTTTTCTTTTGCTTGGTTTTCTTAAATAAATTGGTTTGACCCACTCATTCATACATTAGTTTTCAAATAATTTGATTTGGATTGGAAAAGAGTAGGAAAGTTCATGCTTATAAGTGGTATAAAAGGAGCTTCTTTTTGACTGTGACTTAGACTTTATCATGTCATGCTTGATATTGCTTTGACTTTATGCTTAGTGATTATTGCTGTAGCATGACTTGTTACAAACAATTGAGATCGCTTAATGTGCCTTGAAAGAATCATGCGTTGTTTTAGCATATAAAAGCATAATATTGTGCTATTCTCCTTTGATGCTTTATTTGGGTTGACTTGGCGCATGCTCACACCATGTTAAGACTATACCAAGTCACCATAGCCTCTATGATCATTTAGTTTTTGACTTGTAATATCACTTTATTCTTTAATTAATAATGTTTTGTCGCTTTGCATGATTATGGCCATTTTTGCTCTCTTAGTTTGTCCCTCCTAGTCTTTTGCTAGCCTCCACATGTAGCAAGTATGAGTTCCACTCATGCATCCAACTCCAAATAAAACCAAGTTGTTCCAAAGAGTCCACCATACCTACCTATTAGGATTATTGCTATTCCAAGTATATTCATGTTTTTATCTACCTTCCGAATTAAACTTGTTATGTGAAAATTAGTGATTAAAGCTCTCACGCACTTGATGGCACACTTTACTTTCTTGCACTTAATAAACTTGAACCATTGTGCCCATCTATGTTGCGTATATGCTTGCGTTTTGTAAGTTGTGAATTAGCAGAACCATGTATCATGGGGAACGCTTTTAATATTGCAATTTATTCAGTTGATATCATGTTCTTTTGCTTATGGATCCCGGCGGTGTGAAATGAAAGGGGAGCTTGTAAGGCTCATGGAGTTTGTATATGTGTTAGAGAAACGCCTAGGCGGCTGGTCTAAGCAATGCCTAATCATGGTGGAAACCTGCAGCATAACCATAGTGAGCAATCTGTGAGGCATTCAGAAAAAAAGAAAAAGAAAAAGGAAAAAAAAGGGAAAACCCTATGCAAATAGCATATAAAAAGATTGTCGGGATGCTCATTGTCTGCTTGCCTTGTCATTTTGATATGGGGAATCTTCCGTATCATTGGGCAAGGGGTACCCCGTTGGCGGTTCTCCATGATACACATGTACTTACAATGACAAGAACTTACCCGTGACTAAAGTTGAGTAGCATGAGGAATGGTACTCGTAAGCAAGGGGCATGAGATTTTCAGCTTATAACTTGTCAAGCATATCCTCATATTTGTTCACTTTAACCTTAATCACCTTAAAGATGCTTATGATAGGGGCAATGCGAGCTGAAAGCTAATAAGTACCATAATTTTTGGAAGCTCTTTATGAAACTTGAATCCCTGCTTCCTTCTATGGACTTTCTTTTACTTTTATGATGTGTCTCCATCTTCTATCTTTATGCACCTATTGAGAGAGCATAGTGGTCATTCTTAGTTTAATGTGCATTGTCCCAAAGTTTGTTGATTGATTCATAACTTTGATACTGCTTGTCCTTAAACTATTTGTATCTAGTCACCCTTATGAACTTTGAAGGTGTCCTATGCATTTATGTTTTGCTACACTATGAGGGACAAGCTGAATGCCATTCTCATTATGTTTTCTATATGTGAAACAAACAAACGTCTTTCAAAGCATTGTTATTCATTAATATTTTGTTTGTACCTTTTCATGTTACAACATAGTTGCTATGTCTTATTGTTAGAACAGTATCTTTCATGTTTTGTTAGAGTACTATGATCCCAGCTATCAATGTTTTACAAATACCTTGATCAAGATTGTGATGGTGAATGTCACCTCAAAAATTATTCTTTTCTTATCACTTACCTACTCGAGGACGAGTAGGAGTTAAGCTTGGAGATGTTGATATGTCGTAAACGTATCTATAATTTTTGATGTTCCATGCTTGTTTTATATCTACTTTCCTATGTTTTTTCCACACTTTAAGGTATTTTTACACATTTTCTGGAACTAACCTATTAACAAGATGCCACAGTGTCAGTTGCCTATTTTCTGCTATTTTTGGTTTTAGAAAAGCTAGTAAGGAAATATTCTCGGGATTGGATAGGACAAAATCCAAAGTAAATATTTTACCCGAAGCAACACGGAGTCCGGAGAGGAGCCGAAGAGGGGCACCAGGGCAGCCATACCCGAGGGTGGGGCGGCCAGCCCTAGGCGCGCCGCCACCTGGTGTGGCCCCCTAGTACTCCACCGACCTTGCCCTTCCGCCTATAAAAGCCTCCTGGGACAAAAACCCTAAGTACCCGATCAAAATTCCATGAAAGAGTCTGTAGCCGCCGTCATCTCCATCCCTAGATCGGGAGGGATCTAAAGCTCTTCCCGGCACCCTGCCGCAGGAGAGAGTTCACCCTAGAGGCCTTCTTCATCACCATGACTGCCTCTAGTGTGATGCGTGAGTAGTTCATCCCTAGACTACAGGTCCATGTAGTAGCTAGATGGTTGGTTCTCCTCCTTTGTGATATCATGTTTAGATCTTGTGAGCTCCGTTCATGATCAAGATCATCTATTTGTAATCCTACATGTTATGTTTGCGGGGATCCGATGGATATTGAGATGCTATTTCAGATTAATTAATGATTCTATCATGTCTATGTTATTTGTGATCTTGCATGCTTTCTATTGTTAGTAGCTATCTTGGCCAAGTAGATGCTAGCAACTCCAAAAGGGAGTATTTATGCTCGATGGTGGGTTCATGCCTCGAGTAATCTAGGGAAGTGACAGGAATTGCTAAGGTACTAGATGTGTTGTTGCTACTAGGGAGAAAACAGTAATCCTTTGTCCATGGGACAATCGTATTGTTTACTTTAGATACTTTTCTTAATGCAATTATCTGTTGCTTGCAACTTAATACTGGAGGGGGTTCGGATGATAACCTAAAGGTGGATTATTAGTCATAGATGCAGTTGGATTACAGTCTATGTATAATGTTGTAATGCCCAATTAAATATCATAGGAGTCAAGATGATTAGTATATGCATGTATGCTTTCTCGGTGTCTGTCAATTGCCCCGCTGTAATTTGTTCACCCAACATGTCATCTATCTTAAGGAGAATCACCTATAGTGAACTATGGACCCCAGTCCATTCTTTTTCCATCAATCTACCATATATTTACTGTTTACTATTTACTTTCTGCAAGCAATTACTATCTTCCACACAATACGTTTAATCCTTTGTTTCAGCAAAACCGGTGAGATTGACAACCTCACTGTAAGTAGGGGCAAAGTTCTGTGGTTGTGTTGTGCAGGATTCCAAGTTGGAGACAACACCTTAGGGTTGTTTCCTTGCTCCTACTGGTTCGATAACCTTGGTTTCATAACTGAGGGAAAACTTGATGTTGTGCTCATCATACCTTCCACTTGGTGTTCCCAACAAGCTCGACATATTTTGAGCCATCAAGGGTACACGACCGTCTCTCAAGAGAGGGAAGGAAACAAGAGTGGGTTGCCTCTCAATTCGTGTGAAGTGTTCATGTACAACAGTGATATAGATCTAGTTTAAATGGTTACCTTGTAACTACACGATTCTATAGGGTATGATTTTAAATTTGAACCGTCGAATGTTTTGAACTCAAAATATGAGAATTTGACTCAAGAAAAATTGAAGGGTAAAGCCTCTTCCAGTGCATTGATGCATATGACTTTTCATTTCTATATGGAAGTTTATTGAAAAAAACTTAAATCTCAATAATTGCATAAGTTGGATACATGTATCAACCATCTAAAAAGGACCTAAAATAACATGAGGCACCTATGAATCAACCATGATATTTCGTTATCAATCTGTCAACCATGTTGACTGTATAAATCCCATGCAACCGTTTTTATAGAGTTGCACCCAGTATCCATTGTTTGTCTCTGCTATAACGGTAAAAGGAATACTACATATGGATCTAATGCGGAACTAATTAGACAATTTGAAAAAAAGAGCAATCTATTAAATAGTTTAAAATAAATCCATTGGTGTACATTCAATCTAGCCCAGAGGAAAGAACAAGCACCCACTCAAATTTAAACCTTATATTTTTTTCTCTATTCCATTCAATCAATTACTAGATTCACGATATTAGTAGGAGGAGATAAAATAAATGTCATGTGGACTATATGCTATAAATAGATGGTGTATTGTTTTCTCTTTGTATCAAAAAAAAGATTTGGTATGTGTCACTCCCAAGGGTTTGACACAAATGAGTATGGCACTGTTGCCCCACGGGCCCTCCTCCTCCTTCATCACACTAGCTTCCACTAGGGCGTCGCTGCTGAGAAAAGCCCATGGTTAGTCAGCGGTTGTGGGACATCCTCCCTCATGCATGAGGGTCACTTCCTGACACAACACGACACCCTAGAGGTTTTCTACTAGCAGCAGAGAAGGCCTTCAGGGAAGTGGCACTCGATATCTACCACAAGGGTGATGACCATGTTGAATATATGGGTAGTTCTTCGGCTTTGGGTGCCACGGGCCTAGAAGAGCCTAATCTAGGTCTGGTGGGCCCGAGTTATCATGATGCCTGTGATTGGAGGAGAATACAAGAGAGGACACCGACGAGTTTTTACAGGAGGTAGCATGTCACGAGTGCGTGAAGTAGTTTTCCAGGATGACTAGTACTGCCGTGTGGGCGACCTAGCTCATGTGCGGGAGCTGCGACGTGCATAAATCTAGGCTCCTATGGATAAGGGACTTTTTTAGTTGGTTTTACCTTTTCCTTTACTTTGGTTGTTGGCTCAGCATCTTTTTAGTTGCAGGATTTATCTTCTCAACTAGTTTCTTATTTGATATGATAACTTGTTCTTCTTATTCTTTACTAAGTTGAACTTATTATCTTAGGTCAATAGTTGCAGTGTCAGAGTCGTATTGTTTATCCTTGTCTCCTACCTCTTCATCTTCTTCATTTTCATTTGAAGATTATTTCTCTTTTCTTTGAGCTTCAAGATCAATATTATCTTGTGGATCAACAAGGTCCTCTTCCTCTTGACTCATTTCTTGAGTTTTTCTTGCTTTCTAGACATGTTCTTCTTGGTAGCAAGGTGGCCCTTGAGATTCGTGTGTTTTTGTACCAGGTCTAATGACAATATTAGTAGAAATAGTACTGCAATCATAATTACATTGTCTTAAAATCAAAGCTTGAGTTTCAACTATTTGATCACATTGGGTTTTAACCATACTAATATGTTTATCAATATGTCCAGAAGTATGTCCTAGATCATCGAAAATTGTAGTTAATTCTTCTATATATTTATTTTGGACCATTAAGTGCTTATAATATTTATCACAAAATTGACACTGTTGATGTCTAAATTTTTGCAGAACAAGATTCATTTCATCTCTAGCACAAAAGTTTGGAGAACATCCACTTTATTTTCTTTTTTGAGCTCCACTGCTATTCTTTTTTCTTCCATGGATAGTTTAACTTCAGGCATTAGTTCTAGAGGCATATGAAACATACCTTTCCTTGGTTTAGTATCCTCAATGTGATTGTATTGTTCATCATTGAAGGATCTTACCGCAAAAAGATATATGCATTCGGGTAGCGTCAGATTACGAACAGCTCGTCCTGCAGTTAAATCAATCATTTTTTGAATCATCACTAAGCCCATTATAAAAGTATTGAATGCTTAAATGTTCCTCAAATCCATGATTCGGGACTTCCATGACCATCCCATAGTATCTTTTCCATGCTTAAGAAAACTTTCTTGAATTCTCTGAAAGAAATTTGATATGTCACGCTTGATCTGCATAATGTTACCAAATGAGCAGTATTTTTGCATAAACTCTCAGATGCAATCCGCCCATCTTTTCATAGTGAGGTTAGGCCAGGATTGTAACCAAGTAAAAGATTTATATGTTTATGACCAGTGAAAAGGTTTAAGAAGTACAGACTCCTTTGGTAGCCCTACTGGTTTAAGTGTATCACAAAGGTCATAAACCTTCATCAAATAATCACTTGGATCTTTGTAACATCCCAAAACTTAAAGCAAGGTTAATCAAGATCAAATCTACTCAATTTAGGGTTAACAAAAACTTTTTCCATTTAAAAATCTTTAAGCATTCATATGTGTGTGCATTTAAAATAGGAGTTGTTTGAAATGCCATGATTGAGTGATCCATTGGTTGTAAAATGGTTCTATGATGAATTCCACATCATCTAGATCATTCCCAAGCAAATCCCAAAGAAAAAGAAATCAAAAAGAATTAAACAAGGAAATGGTCACTTTTTCCATTTTAATCAACTAGCCCACTTTGGGTGTTCCTAGCACTCAAATTCAAACAGAAACAATTGTGGATCTTTGCACCCATTGCTAGTACAAGTAGTGATGTGCCAAGGCCCACTTTGTGATCTTCCAAAAACATTAAAACTCTAATTTTAAATGACATTTGAAAATTGAATCTAGTTCATATGTATAGATCACACTATTTCAAAAACCATCCAAATGAACGCTATTTCAAAATCCCAAGAAAACCTAGATGCTTAAGCATAAGATAAACCACTCTACCAAAAACCTTTCAAAAATTCAAATATTTTGTTCATGCGGCCATTTGGTCGAATAGGTGGCAGGCACAAAATTTCTGCCTAACTATTACTATGCAATGATCAATGCATTGTCGAGTAATTGGGCTCCATTTGGTCCCCTTGTCCCTCCCAGCTCTAACTAAACCCTCACCGACCTACCCTTAAGCCTGGAGCAGCAGTTGTGCGCCACCCGTTTTTGGTCACCGCCGGTCGAGCATGCGCAGCTCGCAGCAGACCACGCCGCGCCAAACAAGTACCGCCACTAGCTCCGCCCAACCCTACCGCACTCCCCTGTCCACCCCACGGCCAAAGCCAGCCACTAGACCACCCCAGAGCAGCACCGCCCTTTCTCTATGTGTGCATCTAGAGCGCGCCAGAGCGCCCTCGCCGCCAGCATGCCACAGACCACGCCTCGACACCAAACCGCGCACGCCACTCCGCCTCGACCCCCTCACCCCGCTAGACAAGGTCGTGCACCGTCGCGCGACCCACAGTCGCCGGGAGCAGCGTCGAGCACGGCCTCTATCCCTCAAAGCGCGGGAAGCTCCCGACCGATTGCCACCGCCCCTAGCCAACCATTGCGCCTTAGAGGACTACCAGCAGACCGCCCATCGTCTGCCTACCTCGCCCATGCCGGTAGCCCCCTGTGCTGTCGTCACCGACGAGCTCCGCCCACACCCTTCGGTCCCCTCCTCGAGCCTATATAAGGAGGCCTTCCCTAGCCTCAATCGCCACACCATTCCACTCCCCTCTCTCCACCAGTCCTTCCCCACCTCTCGCCAGAGCAGTTAGAGCAGCCTCTCGCCATAATTGAGCCAGAGACCGCCGTCGCAGAGGAGGAGACGTTGTCGTTGATTTCGTCCACCTCAGCCCCCGCCGCTAGTACCAGGAGAACCGTCGTCGTTGACTTCTTCGTTTGCCCACCTCGCCGCACTAGCTGGAGCCCCGGTATGTTCCCATTGCACCCCCACCGACCGCGCTAGGGTTCAGTCTCGCCAGCGACGTGTCCGTCGCCGACGACGACCGTGAGCTCTTGATCCAGGATCTAATCATGTGGTCCTTATCGCCCCGTACCTCTTCGCATTTAATAAGTCACTGACAGGCGGGACCCCCTTGTCAACATCCCTCAGCACCGCGGCATGTACACGGGTCGTCCCATTTAGTTTCCGCGCTGACCCAGTAATTCAAATATATGTTTTTCTATTTTAGATAAAACTTACTTCTATCCCTTAGTTTAAAAATCAATTCAGAGAGTTTTACAAATCCAAACTGAGTTATTGGAAAGCTACTTTATATCTCTATCCAAGTCCGTTGGATTTAAATCATTTAGAGTTAGAGATCTCTCCTAGTAAAAATAACAAGACAGAAGCTTTTTCACATTCAAACATTTTGCTAAAATCAACCATATTAGCTTTTGAGTTGATTCCAACTCTCAAAAATCACATTTACCATACCTATCTAAATATGTAATAATATTAAGGTTTTCATCCAGTGACTTTGGACTAGTACCAAAATAATGCTATATAGGCCTTTCTAGTCACTTTAAATCATTCATTATTAAACTTAAATTATTAAAATGGGATCCAACCATTAAATCACATTCCCATATGTTAGAATATGTGGTGATGACATGTGTCCACATGATCCCATATTTTAATTGGAGAATATTAAATATTAGTTATTTTCAGTGAGTAGAAATTACTTTTCTCAAATAAAAAGAATGAAACTAGTTCATTAAACCTTGTGATGTTTGTGATGATACTGAATCATCAAAAGTGTGCCTTTGTGTGCCAAGTAGACTAGTTAAGTATTGTTTGGTGATTATGTATCCCATATGTATTTATAGACGGTAGTACCGACCAAGCTTTCGAGGAGGAGGAGTTCTACCAGGAAGAAGAGGAAGAAAACTTCAACCACTACACTACACAAGTCAAGCTAGCATTATACAAGTGAACCCTTGCAAGTTTTTCTTGCAAGCCATCATTAACAATGCAAGCTAAACCTTGGAAGCTAGATGACCTAAGCAAGATGCCTTAAGCATGCTTTGGTTATATATGTTGACTTATACCTACCCCAAGTTTTCTTAAAAGCTTTACCTTGTTTTACTTTACCAAAGTTTTTTACCTTGTTTAGAGGTAGCATAAAAAGTATAAAATTTGACCTATCTAGTTAGACTTAGATGTCATTCTATGGCATGAGATTGACTTCAGCATCCTACCTTAGTGAACAATCTTAACTTAGTGATTAGAGCCAAACCAAAAACTTGATCACTTTAGATGGGAATACTTGGTGAAAATGACTTGTGAAAACCTTGGAATGATGAGTCATTCTATTCAAATGTTTTGACATGTGTTGAGAAACACAAATGGTTATGATGATGAAAATGTTTAGGCATGAGCCTTGGCCCTTTTATAAAAACTGATGGTTGGGTTCGGATGCGATACCTTTCCAAATTTACGGTACAACCACATTACTTGAATTGGGTAAGGCTTAGCCGGAAGTTTATATGCATTAGTATTAGTTCCCTTGCGGGAGAGGTTTGAGCTGAGGCTACCTCTCGATGTTGTCCACCTATGCAGTGCCCAGGATGACAAATGGTCATGGCTGGGAGGCCAAGATCATAGGAGAGGGGCTTATACTAGGGTGTGTAATTGAAAGGTTATGTTTGATTATCTGCATACTAAGTATGATGATTCAGGGTTATCCCTAACAGATGTATCGAATCTTGTGGTGAAAGTGTACCACCTCTGCAGAGTGTCAAACTATTCGAATAGCCGCGTCCGCGGTTATGGATAGTTGGAGTGGCCATACTGTTCTATTGTCACATGTTTTCAAAAGAACTTATGAAATGAATGATGACTTTGACTTAACCACAACAGGTTTGTGACTATGAAACTAGCTTCCCAACTTAAGTGATTATAGAAATTTATTTTATCTTTCTTTGTCTCTGAACTCAGCTTAGGTTTCAAACTTAACTTTGCAAATAAACTTAGAGTTAGCATTCGAACTAGCACTACCTTACTTGTTAGTGATAGTTTACGAGTACTTAAAGAGTACTCATGGCTTTTGTCCCTGGCTATTCTCATGGCCAGACTATGACGAGGAGTACCAAGATGAAGGACAGCAGGACGGCTATGATAACTAGGACTATCTTCCATCGTCAGCATTGCCTGTGACCCTGAAGATGAACCCCACCGCTACGCTTATTAATTATTCCGCTACTTGTTGTATTAAGACTGGATCATGAGATCCTTTATTCATGTAAGACCTTATTATGGTTTGTAATGGATGATGTACTTTGATATCCAATCTGTTATGTCTCGCAAAAATGGTAATCCTGGGATTGCGATGTATGGCATAACAGGCATCTGGGATGAAAAATCCGGGTGTTGACAATCTTCATCTTCTCTTCCTACAAAAGAAATTTCTTTCATCATATAGATTAGCTCAGGATATATTTCAAATTCTAGGCTTTCAAGATCAGGATAGAGAATAGGTATTTTTCTAAGGTGCCTAGATGGATTCCCATAATCTCCCAATAATTTCTCAGGCTCTTCGGCCCCTTTGGTGATGGTCAAATATGCCATCATAGGAATCAAGTTGTTCATGTCTATAGAGTGTGAGTTAGAAAATCTTTCAATAAATTTTAGGCGTCTTTCAATTGGTACACGTTCAATATAATGAGGTAAATAAGTTCTTCCAGAACGTGTAGTACATTTGTCTTCAACAGAGATCATGGATGGTGTCAACACTTACGACTATCAAGAAACAAACACTTAGCACTTAGCTCCCCGGCAACAGCACTAGAAAATTGCTTGGTGGTCTGCAAGAGCACAGGTTCTTTAGAGCATGTTTTTGTGGAAGTATAAATTCTAGTTTTTATATCGATCCCAATAAGGAGCCTAGAAAAGTACTTATCTGAGGCGTTTCTATCGCACTCAAGGTGTCATTTTGTCTTGAGTGAATTGACTACAAGTGTTGAGAGTGGAAATGGGTGAGTGAAAAGGAAGTAGATTTGAGTATTGAACGGTACTTAAAGTAAATAACATAAAATTAAAAGTAAGACGGTTGTTCCAGGTTCCTGCAGATGAAAATTTAGGCACAGAGAGAAATGGTTCATGGTGATAGTGAATGTTCCAGGTGAATAAAATGGGATAAGTGATTATGATACTTATTATTCATGTGTGAGTAGGCAAGAAACCCGTATACCAATCAAGAGTCCTCTTGGTAGATTCTTCTCAATTCCAATGATCCTTCTGCCTACTACCAAAGCCATGGTCAGCACATCAATAAACGTCTTTCGACTGGATCAAGGATTTAAACTTGATGGTTCCTTGTTGTCCTCGAGTTGTATTATCCCCTCTTTGATATCGGTTGTCTCACTCAAGGGTCACAGATTCACTAGTAAACAAGTTCATATCTATGAGATCTCCGGATCATGTTACTTGGGCCCTTAAATTGGATAACAAGCATTAGGCAAACTTAGATAATCATTCTGACAAAATAAGAATCATGATAATAATCACAAATGGATGGAAACAAAGGAGGCACAACACATCTCACCAATTCCCTATATCTCCCATGCCTATGGGGATTTACTCACACATGAGAGGAGAATAGATCAAAGATATAATCATATTGCAAATGGAAATCATATCAACTTTACCATAGCAAAACACAATATCATTGGAGATCAAATCAGGTATAAACCAAAGTAGGAATAGAGGTCCAAATCCTTATCTTACAAGTATGAATCTCTCTCTCTCTCTTAGTACAAGTGGGGAATTATGGTGGACTTAATGATCAAGAGGCTACGGATGTTTGAAGGATGAGTTGGACTTATTCTCCTTCTTCAGATCTGATCTTCTCTCTTCTGGGACTATTTGCGGTAGTTGTGTTTGTCGTGTCTTGATTTTCCACAATGGGGGTATGAGCCCCCTTTCAAGTTCGGACAGGGGCGCAACGTACGATGAGCTCGATTGGCGAGCTAGACGAACACACTCATATAGAGTGACATAGAAATTTTTACCCAGGTTCAGGTCCGCAGTGAGCGGATCCCTACGTCCTGTAACTAGCCACAATCCGATTATCACAAGGTTACACTAGGCTCCTTCCCCGGGAAGGTACTCTAGTCCAAATCTCTCCCTCTCTAATTCGACCTGGGTCCTTTTATAAAGACAAGGGGACATCACAAGGGTCGGATCACATGTGGTGGTGCGAGCTCAGCCACGTGGCGGGCCACGGCCTCCAACAAGGACTAGAAATCCTGCCTTGGTGCCATGTGTCGCTCGCTGCCCGCAGCAGACTGTCACCGAACTTGTCACGTTAGCTCGATTCTTATCCCTAGTCGGTCTAGCCGAGCAGGGGTTGCTCAGCGGGGATACCGCTAGGCCATGCGAGATAACCCTGGCAGAGCCCTTGCGTAGCCCCACGATGGGGTGCCGCTTGCATGAATACCACGCTTCGCTCGAGTGTTGCCAGGGGCAAGACGTGGTCATTGTCCAACCGCTGGTCCTATACATAGTGTTCCCATGGCGCAGTCTATGCTTGGGTCAGGCATCGCTGGCCACTTGTCCAATCCTTTCCTGGGATGGTTTCTAGTTTCTTGTGCCGAGCAAAAAACCTAAGCATCTACCCAGGGTGAAGCTTTTTGGGTCTCCTGGTAGTTCGCGGGATGCCCCTCCCATAGCCCATGGTTCCATGATCCTTGGAGAGCACGGGGCCGACAGTAGCCCCCGGGCGAGGCGATGTGTGGTGCCGTCCGTGAGATGGGGCCTTGCCCAGCCAGGGCATCGGACCGAGTGACCTGCCCGCGAAGCTTCCCAGGATTCAACTATAGCACCTGATGAAGATCCTAGCACAGTGGATTTGCTGCCTAGGGAATCCAAAGGACATGTCTTTGTAGTAACCATTGTCTTCTATACTTCAATTAGTGGCTTCTCCCCCTAGCCTATTTAAACAACCTCAGGGGAGGAGGCCACATACATCATTCATCTCCTCTTCCTCCGTGCTCTTTGTTTCTTGTAGAGTCATGGCCACCATCCACCACCCATCTCGTAGACCGCTCGCTAGCCTTGGGGAGGTTGCTCTTGCCAATGCTAAAGGGTTGGCTCCCATTGGGTGGCAGTGAGGCGGACTGGGGCGGGGGCACCACAATTGTGGGTGAGGTCATTGCTTGGAGACGGATCGTTCTCCCACGGCGGCAGCCCTTCAGGACTTGTGGCTGTACTTTTCCTGCTTTGAGTTCTACGTTAGGGTGCACAAGGAGAATGCGGGAAATATGCGCCTTCCCGATGTCTTCGCTTGGTCCTTCGGCGACTACCATCGTCCTTGCAATTAGATTCTTTAGCCCGCCGGATGTTGCAACACCATCTGGTGGGCTCGCGTCTTCTCCTAAGAGGGGAGGAGCATGTGCCTCAGGAGGGGATGGACCCGCTTCTTCCAGACCCACAGCCTCCATAGGGGATACATCCTTGTATTCACGTTTGACGGGGCAGAGACACTTTCCATCAAGGTCTTCAGTGGCAACCAGCGCTGCATCGAGTACTTCCCTAAGGAGGGGCACTGATCCCAAAGAGAGCCCCGCCCTTGTTCTTACCCGAGACCCCTCGTCAAGCGAGTAGGTTGGACCTACGTAGATTTTAGCAAAGCATACGGCATGTAATGTCCCATAAGGAGTGTTTTGTTTACATTTCTTAAATGTAACATCATGTTCTCCTTGAATTCTGGCATTTTTCCTTTGTTTATATTGCCGGTGTTCTAAGGGTGATGAGGTTCGCTCCTCGGTCACCCCTGAAATGTTTCTTAATGCATCTCCCCATTAGCGGGAATCCCCCAGGTGAATGATCATGAAAAATGAGTGCGCGACAAACCACTTCGTTTTTATTCATCAACATGGGCAATCCTGGGTACCTTGCTTGTGCTATGGGACCTAGCCGACACAAAAGGCTTTGAGGTTCTCAAGGGAAGCCCCTGAGCATTTCTGCTCTTCTAATGACTCGGTCACTATCAGAGACAAACTGTGGGCAATCCGGCTATGCCCACTTCTCCGATGGTGCGACCATCATTGCAGCATGCGAGATATGCAGGGTGATCCTGCCTAGACTCACGTGATGCATAGGCAACACGTGACCTTATTCTAGAGCACCTTACGGATATAATTTGCGAAGATGGTATTTCTGCAAGTGCTCGATATTCCACGAGTTCTCTACAGGGACACCATCATCAGTCTCCAGGAGGATCGCTCCGGGCCTGGAAACTTGTACTACCCGGTAAGGGCCCTCCCACTTTGGTTGTAACTTGTTACTGCGCTTCCCGGGGCAAGCCCGACGAAGGACCAAGTCACCTTCTTTTATGGTTCAAGGATGGACCTGGTGACTGTGATAGTGCCGCAAGCTCTATTGATAGTGAGCCACATGCATAGCCTCTAGGTTGCGAACCTCTTAGAGGAAGTTAATGTCGTCAATTCTTTGCTCCCCAGGGAGGCCTCTCGGTAAGCGCGCACCCGGGGGGATCTGTACTACAGCTTGGTGGGCAACACGGTCTCAGCTCCGTAGACCAAGGAGAAAGGGGTTGCTCTCGTGGCCCTACTTGGTGTGGTCTAGATCGACCAGAGGACGGATGGGATCTGTTTGATCCAAACCATCCTGCTATTTTTGAATCGATCGAAGGTCCGGGTTTTGAGCCTGCGTAGCCCATCCGCATTGAGGCTCTCCGCTTGCCCGTTGCTCTGGTTGTGGGCCATCGAGGAGAAACATAACTTGGTGCTGAGGGAGTCGTAGTAGGAGAGGAAGGCGCCGTAGGTGAACTAAGATCCATTGTCGGTGATGATCCAGTGGGGTACGCCGAAGCGACACTCGATACCCCCAGATAAAGTTGACAGAGGCCTGAGCAGTGACAGCTCGCACTGGCTCCACTTCAGGCCACTTGGTGAACTTGTCAATGGAGACAAACAGGTATTGGTACCCTCCAACTTCTCACGGGAGAGGTCGATGATGTCGATCCCCCACACGGCAAATTGCCATGATAGGGGTATAGTTTGAAGAGCTTGAGTTGGATGATGTGTCTCCTTGGCATGGAATTGGCAAGTGTCATAGGTTTTGACCAAGTACTTGGCATCTAATGATACCGTTGGCCAGTAGAACCCTTGATGGAATGCATTCCCTACCAGGGTCCAGGAGGTGAGGTGACTCGAGCCCTCTCCCTTGTGGATTTCGGTGAGGAGCTTGCGCCTTTCTTCTTGTGAGATCCAACGGAGCAAGACACTAGATTTGTGCTTCTGGTAGATATCCCCATCAATAAGGGTATACATCTTGGCTTGTCGGAATACTTTCTTGGCATCAGCATGGTCGGCGGGGAGCTCCCGAGCCTAGAGGTACGTTACTACATCCATGACCTAGGGTAGCCTAGGCATGTCCTCCATCATGACGACATATTTTCCAGGAAGGATTCCCGTGTCTTCGTTGCCGGGGCACACATATATTCAACCATCGCTTCTCATATGATTGGTGTGGCCGAGGGCTCACCCTGAGGTCCTTTGCAGGTTTGTTTGGTTCCTACGTCTTTGTTCCCGAGGGCACATAGCTCCGCAACCATCACTTCGCATACGATGGGTGTGGTCGAGGGCTCACCCCGGGGTTTTTTGCAGGCTTGCTTGATTTCCGCGTCTTTGTTCCCTGGGAGTACATCTTCGCAACCATCGCTTCGCATACGATGGGTGTGGCCGAGGGCTCACCCAGGGATCACTTGCAGGTTCGATTGATTCTCGCGTCTTCGTCCCTAGGGGCACACAGCTCCGTAACCATCGCTTCGCATACGATGGGTGTGGCCGAGGGCTCACCCCGGGGTTTTTCACTGGCTTACTGGATTCTCGTGTCTTTGTCCTCGGTAGCACACAGCTCCGCAAACATCGTTTTGCATACTATGGGTGTGGCCAAGGGCTCATCACGAAGTTCTTTGCTGACTTGCTCTTGGGGTATCATAACGGAGGGCTTGAGTAGCCACTCCACCATGACGTTTGGGGGTACGCATCCCCTAGAAGATGTGATCTTCGAGAGCTCATCGGCGACGGTGTTGGATCCACGTGGGACGTGCTCCATCGGGACCCCATCGAAGTGTTGCTCTAGTTTTATGATTTCTTCCACGTAAGGGGCCATCCACGGGGAATCATAATCTTTGTTGATCTGATTGATGACCAACTGAGAACACATGTGGACGACCAGGCGCTTGATCCCCAATTCCTTAGCAATCCGGTGGTCGGCAAACAAACCCTCATATTCAGTGGTGTTGTTGGTTGAATGTTCTCTGTGGTAGAGAATTTGGACAACGTACTTTAGATGGTCCCCTATTAGTGACACGAGGAGCATGCCAGCCCCTTAGCCACCAATGGAGTATGAACCATCGAAGTACATGATCCAGTCACGTTCATCGATGCTCCCTTGTAGGAAGGACAAGGGATCCTCCTCGTCCTTTGGTGTCATCATCCATTCGGTGATGAATTTGGCCAAAGTCGAACACTTGATGGTTTGGGTGTGGGCGAAGTGGAGGTCAAAGCTGGAAAACTTCTTGCCTAGTCCGCCACTCGTCCAATATCTTCTCTCTTGTGCATGAGTGCTTGGTCACTATAGTTTTACCTTATGGGCCTGAAAGTAATGATGAAGCTTCCTCGAGGCGATGAGGATATCGAGCAAGAGTTTCTATAAGGTGGGGCCACGGACCCGGGAATTGCACAACATGCTGCTGATGAAATACACGGGGCGCTGCACCATACGTTTTTTCTGGGGCTCTGGCAGGTCCTCGATGCTCGAGTTGTAGGGCCTATGAGGAGGCGCTTTCAAGCATCTAGGGTCGCTTCCTAACTCCTAGAGTTCAGGAGGTGTGCCTAGCTCGGTCCTTGGACCAGGGCCTTTAGTGATGACTTTCGAGTCATCTCCCTCCATGGGCTCCACCTTGTCAACATCCGGAAGAGGCGCTTCCGGGCATCCAGGGTTGATTCCCAACTCATAGAGTCTAGGAGGTGTGCCTGGCTCAGTGCGCCAAACGGGGCCCTTGGCGATGACACACGCGTAATCTTCTTCCCTTTCCACGATGAGCACCGTGCTAACCACTTGGGTAGTGGCAACGACGTGTAGTAGCAGCGGCTCCCCAGTCTTGGGAGCCACAAGGACTGTAGGGGAGGGGAGGTAGCATTTGAAATCTTGGAACACGGCCTCCGCCTCCGGTGTCCACATGACGAGTCTATTCTTCTTCAATAATAAGGGGAGGGCCCACTCCCCTAGATGGGATATGAAGTGCCCTAGGGTGGTGATACACCCTTTTAGGCGTTGCACATCTTCAACTTGCCTAGGGGCTTCCATATAGTCAATGGCATTGATCTTGTCGGGGTTGGCCTCGATACCTCGTTGAGAAACCAGGAAACCAAGAAGCTTCCCGGATGAGACCCCGAAAACGCATTTCTCAGGGTTGAGCTTGAGGTTGATCTTGCGCAGGTTGTTGAACATCTCGTCCAAGTCCTTGAGTAAGATCTGGTGATGCTTGGTTTTCACCACAATGTCGTCGATCTAGGCCTGCATGGTTTGGCCAATCTGAGTCCCGAGGAACACCTGCATGATGCGCTAGAACATGGCGCCGGCATTCTTCAACCCGAAAGGCATGCAAGTGTCATAGAAGCATCTGTTTGGGGTGATGAATGTCTTCTTCTCTTTGTCTTCCTTGGCCATCTTAATCTGATGGTACCCAAAGAAAGCATCAAGGAAGAAGAGGAGATCGCCCCCACCGTGGAATCAACAATGTGGTTGACTCGTGTCAATGGGAATTGATCCTTCAGGCATGCCTTATTAAGCTCCGTGAAGTCAACACACAGTCTCTTGTTGTTGATGTGGGGCCTGGGGAACACGACTAGGTTCGCAACCTAGGTCAGGTGCCATACTTCCCGGATGAACCGACAAACCTTTAGCTTCCTAAGTTGTGAGATGATGAAGTCTTGCTTGTCCTGCGCTTGACGCTGAACTTTCTGCTTTACCAGGTGGGTTCACAGGCTCACTGCCAGATAGTGCTCCATCACCTCCCTTGGACCCCGCGTAGACCCGCGGGTTCCTAGGAAAACACATTAGTCTTCTCTTGAAGGAAGGTAATGAGCACGGTTTCCTATTTGTCTATGAGGTGCGCTCCAATGGTGATGGAGCAGCCTCTCCCCTCGAGCAGAGGGATCTTCTTGGTGAGGTTGCGATCCTCGTTCTGGCGCTTCTTCTGCATGACTCATGAGCCCAATGCATTAGGGTCTCGTGAGCCCAGGAAACCGCCGCTACGGTCTCCTAGTATGGCTGCTCCATGCAAAAGATAGTGTCTCGATGATCGGCCTTGACGTTGATGACCCCTTTCATAGCTGAGATCTTCATAGTGATGTAGGTGTAGTGGGTGGCTTCCATGAAACTTAGACAAGGCCGGTCACCCAATTATGTTGTTGTAAGGAAGAAGGATATCCACCACGTCGAACATGATGTTCTCCGTGTAGAAATTCTCTGCATCCCAAACGTGACGAGCAGGGTAACCTGCCCCAGCAGTTGGGTCACCCCTAGGTTAATCCCCTAGAACGCTCCCATTAGGGAGCGGCGTTCGACGGGAATCTATGAGTTCGGCGGACATGAGGTTTAGGCCCGTACCTCCATCCACTAGCATCTTGGTTACCCTAATGTTGTTGATGGTCAGGGATACCACCACTGTCAAGATTCCCACGCTTGCACATCAGTCGGGTGATCTTTAGCTTCAAAGGTAACTAACACGGCTGATCATTTGAGGGGGCGCTGAGCATCCACGCTTGGATCCACAACGCACATCTCCTAGGAGAGCCGTTTGATGGCACTATGTGAGGGGAATGCCAAGGCGCCCTAATGGATGCACAGGATGTCATGCGATCTGGGATTTTTTCGAGTGCACCCATGTGATGATTCGTGGTGAGCGTTCGCCCGGGGTCTGATGGGGAAACGAACAAGGTGTAGGTTTCTTTGTCTGAAAGTTCTAGGTCTCCTTCCTCTGGTTGCTACGACGACCAGGGGAACAAGCTCAAAAGGGTGTAGGCCTGTTTACTGGTGGTGTCATGGGATGTATCCTACGAGGTCCACGATACGAACAAGCCAAGATCCCACCGTAGGGATATCTTCAATAGCCTTGGGCGAGAATTGATGTCTACGCACTTCTATTCTTGTAGACAGTTGTTGGGCCTCCAAGTGTAGAGGTTTGTAGAACAGTAGCAAGTTTTCCCTTAAGTGGATCACCCAAGGTTTATCGAACTCAGGGAGGAAGTGTTCAAAGGTATCCCCTCTCAAGCATCCCTGCAATTAAGATACAAGAAGCCTCTTGTGTCCCCAACACACCCAATACACTTGACAGGTGTATAGGTGCACTAGTTCGACGAAGAGATAGTAAAATACAATTGGTATAGATATAAGACAACGGTGCCAGAAAATACTTTGATGGCGTGGAAGAGATTAAAGGCAAACTGAAATAAAGATGGAAGCAAGCAAACATGTAACATATCTAGTTGAAAATGGTGTTTCAATGCTTAGAAACAAGGCCTTGTTGGGTCCGCAGCATAGAAAACAAAAAATTTCCTACGATGAGAACTATACGCCAAGATCTATCTACTAGATACAGAGCAACGGGTGGACATACATCCATGGAGAACTTACCCTCGAAGACAACGAGTTTTGTTAACGAGTAGGAACTCGTGGTTGATGTAGTCGTGCGCTTGCCGATCTCAAGATCGTGTGGAAGTCCGAGCACCGCAAATCAGCAGCGCATCCGTCCTCGCACACACGTTCAAGCCACCGGACAACCTCCACCTCCTCGCTCCAGCGAATCAGCGGAAGCAGCAACTCCTTCCAGACGCAAGGCCACCATGAACATGTATCTCGCTAATCCGAGACCATGGGGGAATATCTAGAGGGGGAGAGAGATCCTTCACGAGGAGGTGTGAGGATGAAGGAGGGAATGGGTGGCCTTTTATAGGAGGAGGGGGTGCCCCTCACTCCATGGCCGGCGCATGGAGGGTGACCCCTCACCTCCCCCATTCATGTGGTGGTAACCCCTCCACATTAAAATGCCTCTTCACATTCCCTTTTAAAGTCTCCACTTTAAATGCATTAAATTTCTCCAAATTTAATGCTCTCTCATTTAATAAAACTCTTTTATTTATTTTATTCAGAATTTTGTTAATTACTTTAATTAACAAACATTCACATAAAACCCCTTGCAACATTTCAATATTACATGCAGAACCACTTTCTGCAATTTCACCCGAAACAATTCTGGTTTCTATCGAAACAATTCCTGTTTCTATCGAAACATTTCCTGCGCTTTGCAAACCTTTTTCCTGGAACATATGTGCTCCTAAATGGTGTCCGGCAACCCTTAAGTGTGTCACCCTACGGTTCGCGAATAATGCAGACATGATTGAGACTCCTCTCAGATCAATAATCAGAAGCAGGACCTAGAGATCCATACTGACTCCTACACATTCAACGATGACTTCTGTGATCGTGAGAACCTTTAACGTCAGCAATTTAATCCCTTTGTCTCATGATATAATACATGTCCGAGATTCGATCATCGGTATCCAAATACCTAGTTTGATCTCGTTACCGACATGCACTCTTTTCTCGTTCCCGTGATACAACATTCTAGTGATCACATCACTTGCTTGCAAGCTATCTTAATGTGATATCACCGAGAGGGCCCAGAGTATATCTATCCGTCATCTAGACTGACAAATTCCACTCTTGATCCATGAGCCTCAACATAACACCTTCGTAGTACTGAACCCATCTTTATAGTCACCCTATTACGGTGTGACGTTTGATGTTATCAAGATACTCTTCCGGTGTTAGCAATTAACATGCTCTCATGGTCTAAGGACTAAGACTACTTTGTATGATGTTATAGCAATATAAACATAATGACTTGATCGTAATGCTATACTTCGGATGAATGTTCATTACATCATTTCACAAATGCTGTGACCTTGTTATTAACAACATCCAATGTCCATGATCAGGAAACTTTGATCATCTTGTTAAACAACAAGCTAGTCTATAAGAGAGGCATAACTAGGAACCCTTTTTGTTTATTAAACACACATGTATTGATGTTTCCTATCAATACAATTATAGCATGCAAAATAAACATCTATCATATACAAGAAATATATAATAACAACTTTATTATTGCCTCTCAGGGCATATTTCCTTCAGTCTCCCACTTGCACTAGAGACAATAATCTAGTTTACACAGTGATAAATCTAACACCCATGGAGTTCTGGTGTTGATCATGTTTTTCCCTAGGGAGTACTTTAGTCAACGGATCTACTACATTTAGGTCCGTGTGCACTTTACAAATCTTTATATCTCCATCCTTGAAATGCTCACGGATGGAGTGAAACCGGCGCTTAATATGTTTGGAATTCTTGTGAGACCTTGGTTCGTTTGCGTTGGCTATGGCTCCATTGTTGTCACAATAGATCACCATCGGGTCCAACGCATTGGGAACCACACCTAGTTCTGTAATGAACTCTTTCATCCAAACTGCCTCCTGCACTGCTTCTGAAGCAGCAACATATTCCGCCTCTGTTGTTGATCCAGCCACCACAGGTTGTTTGGAACTCCTCCAACTAACTGCTGCTCCGTTCAAGAGAAATACGTATCTGGATTGAGACTTAGAGTCATCCGGATCGGTGTCAAAGCTAGCATCGACATAACACTTAGCGACTAGCTCTTCTTCACCTCCGTATATAAGAAACATATCCTTAGTTCTTCTCAAGTACTTGAGGATGTTCTTTACCGCTATCCAGTGTTCCGAACCTAGATCAGATTGGTACCTACTAGTCAAACTAATAGCATGTGCCACATCCGGTCTTGTACATAGCATGGCATACATAATAGAGCCTATGGTCGAGGCATAGGGGATCTTATCCATCATCTCTCTTTCTTCCGCCGTAGCCGGACTTTGAGTCTTACTCAATGTCTTGCCTTACAACATAGGTAAGAACCCCTTCTTACTTGCGTCCATATTAAACTTCTTTAATATCTTATCAAGGTATGTACTCTGCGATAGCCCAATTAGGTGTCTTGATCTATCTTTATAGATTTTAATGCCTAATATATATGAAGCTTCACCAAGGTCCTTCATCGAAAATTTGCTGTTTAGATAACTTTTAACACTGTTTAAAAGATCTATATCATTTCCAATCAATAATATGTCATCCACATATAATATCAGAAATGCCACATTGCTCCCACTCACTTTCTTGTAAATACAAGCCTCTCCATAAGTTTGGACAAATCCAAACTCTTTGATCACCTCATCAAAGCGGACATTCCAACTCCGGGATGCTTGCTTCATTCCATAGATGGATTGCTGAAGTCATATACAACTCTTCTTCAATATTACTATTGAGGAACGCAGTTTTGACATCCATCTGCCATATTTCATAATCGAAATATGCAGCAATTGCTAACATAATCCTAACCGACTTAAGCATCGCTACGGCAGAGAATGTCTCATCGTAGTCAACTCCTTGAATTTGTCGAAACCCCTTTGCGACAAGTCGAGCCTTATAGATGGTTACATTACCATTAGCATCAGTTTTTCTTTTGAAAATCCATTTATTCTCAACGGCCTTTCGATCGTGAGGTAAGTCCACCAAGGTCCAAACCTGGTTTTCGTACATGGATTCCATCTCGGATTTCATGGCTTCTAGCCATTTGTTGGAATCAGGGCTCATCATCGCTTCTTCATACGTCGCAGGGTCATCTATTTCATCAATCATAAAATTCATAACAGGATTGCCGTACAGTTCAGGAGCTGCACGTGTCCTGCTTGACCTGCGAGGTTCGGTAGTGTCCTCTTTCGGAGTTTCATGATCAATATCATTAGCTCTCTCTTCATTAGGTGAAGTCAACTCCGAAAAAACTTCCGGTGATGCGCTACTCGCCATTTCATGAAGAGAAGGTTCAATAACCTCTTCGAGTTCTACCTTCCGACTACTCACACCTTTCGTGAGAAACTCCTTCTCAAGAAAGGATCCATTCTTGGCAACAAAGACCTTGCCCTCGGATCTGTGATAGAAGGTATACCCAATCGTTTCCTTAGGGTATCCTATGAAGACGCATTTTTCCGCTTTGGGTTCGAGTTTATCCGGTTGAAGTTTCTTCACATACACATCACATCCCCAAACTTTAAGAAATGACAGCTTAGGTTTGTTTCCAAACCATAATTCATACGGTGTCTTTTCAACGGATTTAGATGGTTCCCTATTTAAAGTGAATGTAGCGGTTTCCAGTGCATAACCCCAAAATGACAGTGGCAAGTCAGTCAGAGACATCATAGATAGAACCATATCCAATAAAGTACGATTACGACGTTCTGACACACCATTACGTTGTGGTGTTCCGGCAGGCGTGAGTTGTGAAACTATTCCACACTCTTTCATGTGTGTGCTAAACTCATAACTAAGATACTCTCCTCCACGGTCAGACCGTAGAAATTTGATCTTTCTATTACGATGATTTTCCACTTCATTCTGAAATTCCTTAAACTTTTCAAAAGTTTCAGACTTGTGTTTCATCAAATAGATATACCCATATCTACTCGAATCATCCGTGAAAATAACAAAATAACGATATCCACCTCGCGCCGACACACTCATTGGTCCACACACATCAGTATGTATGATTTCCAATAAATCTGTCGCCCGTTCCATTGAACCGGAAAACGGCGTTCTAGTCATCTTGCCTATAAAGCATGGCTCACATGTATCAAATGATTCAAAATCAAGTGATTCCAAAAGTCCATCAGAATGGAGTTTCTTCATGCGTTTAACGCCAATATGACCTAGACGGCAGTGCCACATATATGCAGATATATCATTATCAAGTTTAATCCTTTTAGCATCAACATTATGAATATGCGTAATACTACTATCGAGATCCAATAGAAATAAACCATTCAACACAGGTGCATGACCATAAAAGATATTATTCATATAAATCGAACAACCATTGTTTTCAGATTTAAACGAATAACCACTTTGCATCAAACATGATCCGGATACAATGTTCATGGTCAGTGCAGGCACCAAATAACAATTATTCAGGTTTATAACTAATCCCGACGGCATATGGAGAGGCAGCGTTCCGACGGCGATCACATCAACTCTTGATCCATTGCCGACCCGCATCGTGACCTCATCCCTTGCTAGTTGTCGCTTGTTTCGCAGCCCCTGAACCGAGTTACATATATTAGCAACCGATCCCGTATCAAATACCCAGGTGCTACTGCGAGTACTAGTCAAGTACACATCAATAACATGTATATCATATATACCTTTGTATGCCTTGCCGGCCTTTTTGTCCGCCAAATACTTGGGGCAGTTGCGCTTCCAATGGCCAGTCCCCTTGCAATAGTAGCACTCGGTGTCAGACTTAGGGCCAGCTCGGGGTTCCTTTTCAGGCGTGGCAACAGATTTGCCGCCCTTCTTTCCCTTCTGCTTGCCTTTCTTGTCCTTCTTAAAACCGGTGGCCTTATTGATCATCAAAACTTGATGTTCTTTCCTAATCTCCACTTCTGCAGTCTTAAGCATTGACAGAAGCTCAGGAAGAGACTTCTTCATGCCCTGCATATTATAGTTCATCACGAATCTCTTGTAGCTAGGTGGCAGAGATTGGAGAACACGATGTATGCCTAAGTCAATGGGAATCGTTATTCCCAAGGACACAAGCTTATCGGCATACCCAGACATTTTGAGTACGTGCTCACTAACGGAGTTGTTCTCTTCCATCATGCAGCTAAAGAACTTTTCAGAAGCATTATAACTCTCTACGGCAGCATGGGTATCAAAAATCATTTTCAATTCTCCCATGGTATCAAAGGCATTGCCATTTTCGAAACGTTTTCGAAGTTCTGGTTCTAGCCCATACAGTATGCCGCAACGAACTAAGTTGTGGTCCTCCTGACGAGTTATATAGACGTTCTTTTCCTCGTCATGGCCATCAGCAGCTGGTGGCGGGCCTAGCGGCGCCTCTAGCACATATTGCTTTTGTGCAGCAGTGAGGAGAATCCTCAAATTCATAGCCCAGTTGGTGAAGTTGCTACCATTCGCAGCAAGCTTCTCTTTCTCCATGAACACATTGAAATTAAAAGCAGGTGGTGCCATCTACAACAGAATTTGTAAAATATATTTAGACTAAGTTTATGATAGATTGAGTTCAACTAATCCAAATTACTAATGAACTCCCACTCAAAAACGACATCCCTCGTGTCCTTTTGCTGATTACATGAACCAAATCCACTACACCAAGTCCGATCATCACGTGAGTCGGTGCAGCTTCAAAGGCGAGTATCTATATAGGCATCATATCAACTATATGACTCATGCTTAACCTTTCGGTCCGTGTTCCGAGGCCATGTCTGTACATGCTAGGCTCGTCAAGTAAGAACCTTAGTATTCACGCGTGTAAAACTGTCTTACACCCGTTGTATGAAAGCGTAGAGTCGAGAACGCCCGATCATCACGTGATGCCTCAAAACACGATCCACAAAACGGTGCATACTTAAGGAAGAACACATTTTATCTTGATATCTAAATGAGGGATCATCTTATAATGCTACCAAAAGCGCCAAACTAGCAATATAAGATGCTAACATCTAATGTGTGAAGTGAGGTGATATGGTCCATGCATTTGATCTCTATCATTTGCATCGTGGTATGATCTCTATCATTCCTTTGTGTGTAAGGCCATGGTCTATGGAACTTACACGTTAAGTGAGTTGTAAGAGTATCTATCATACATCTACTTACAACAATACCATATCAAGACACTAGCCCAGCAACGATCTAAACTAGACGCCTCTAATTTATCAATTGCAAGTTTTACGTGGCTTAGGGCTTTCAGAGATAGAACCGGTCTTACTACGAACATGAACCACAACGAGGATAACCAAGTTATTAGCAACTCGTTGTAAATCAGATATTGACTATAGTAGGAGAGACAGACACCCGCCAGCCACTTATGCAAAACAAGTTGCATGTCAGTCGTGGAACCGGTCTCATGTACGATGCCATGTAAGGTTGGTCCGGGCCGCTTCATCCCACTATGCCACCAATATCCAAAGTACATAGAAGATGCAATAACATGATCATCATCGCCCACATATAAACATATGTGTACTACCCGTGCAAAGCACCTACGCATAGATCAGGCTTTGATACCACTGTTGGGTCCGCAGCATAGAAAACAAAAAATTTCCTATGATGAGAACTATACGCCAAGATCTATCTACTAGATACAGAGCAACGGGTGGACATACATTCACGGAGAACTTACCCTCGAAGACAACGAGTTTTGTTAACGAGTAGGAACTCGTGGTTGATGTAGTCGTACGCTTGCCGATCTCAAGATCGTGTGGAAGTCCGAGCGCCGCAAATCAGCAGCGCATCCGTCCTCGCACACACGTTCAAGCCACCGTACAACCTCCACCTCCTCGCTCTAGCGAATCAGCGGAAGCAGGCCACCGGGAACATGTATCTCGCTAATCCGAGACCATGGGTAATATCTAGAGGGGGAGAGAGATCCTTCACGAGGAGGTGTGAGGATGAAGGAGGGAATGGGTGGCCTTTTATAGGAGGAGGGGGGGTGCCCCCTCACTCCATGGCCGGCGCATGGGGGGTGACCCCTCACCTCCCCCATTCATGTGGTGGTAACCCCTCCACATTAAAATGCCTCTTCACATTCCCTTTTAAAGTCTCCACTTTAAATGCATTAAATTTCACCAAATTTAATGCTCCCTCATTTAATAAAACTCTTTTATTTATTTTATTCAGAATTTTTTTAATTACTTTAATTAACAAACATTCACATAAAACCCCTTGCAACATTTCAATATCACATGCAGAACCACTTTCTGCAATTTCACCCGAAACAATTCCGGTTTCTATCGAAACATTTCCTGCGCTTTGCAAACCTTTTGTCTGGAACATATGTGCTCCTAAATGGTGTCCGGCAACCCTTAAGTATGTCACCCTACGGTTCGCGAATAATGCAGACATGATTGAGACTCCTCTTAGATCAATAATCAGAAGCGGGACCTGGAGATCCATACTGACTCCTGCATATTTCAACGATTACTTCTGTGATCGTGAGAACCTTTAACGTCAGCAACTTAATCCCTTTGTCTCATGATATAATACATGTCCGAGATTCGATCATCGGTATCCAAATACCTAGTTTGATCTCGTTACCGACATGCACTCTTTTCTCGTTCCCGTGATACAACATTCTAGTGATCACATCACTTGCTTGCAAGCTATCTTAATGTGATATCACCGAGAGGGCCCAGAGTATATCTATCCGTCATCTGGATTGACAAATTCCACTCATGATCCATGAGCCTCAATATAACACCTTCATAGTACTGAACCCATCTTTATAGTCACCCTGTTACGGTGTGACGTTTGATGTTATCAAGATACTCTTCTAGTGTTAGCAATTAACATGATCTCATGGTCTAAGGACTAAGACTACTTTGTATGATGTTATAGCAATATAAACATAATGACTTGATCGTAATGCTATACTTCGGATGAATGTTCATCACATCATTTCACAAATGCTGTGACCTTGTTATTAACAACATCCAATGTCAATGATTAGGAAACTTTGATCATCTTGTTAATCAACAAGCTAGTCTATAAGAGAGGCATAACTAGGAACCCTTTTTGTTTATTAAACACACATGTATTGATGTTTCCTATCAATACAATTATAGCATGCAAAATAAACATCTATCATATACAAGAAATATATAATAACAACTTTATTATTGCCTCTCAAGGCATATTTCCTTCAGGCCTAGGGATCATACTTTCGCTAGTGAACACTCTCATATAAATATATTATCTTCATGATACTACTCTGAACTACTCTCCGGTTGGACACTCTAATCCATGGTAGGGCTATAACAGCACACCTCAAAGTAAGCCTTTCCCATCTAGATAACCCCACACGGTCACCTTGAGCACTAGATGGTTCCAAGAAACACCACAATTTCATGAAGACATCCAACTCCAAATATAACTCATAACAAGTATTTGTAATCTCTAGCCTAAGTGCCACCATGGTGTGCACGCTGTCACTTCCACACACATGGGGAGAGCAAAGATCTATTAAAGCACTTGACTAGCAAGGTAGATCTACTTGATTACAAAGCTCATGATCACAATATGATCATGCGTAGAGAGAGAGATGAACACATAGCTACCGGTAGAACCCTTAGCCTCGAGGAAGAACTACTCCCTCATCATCATGGGAATCAGCAACGGTGATGGAGATGGTGGTGGAGATCGATGGAAATGGCTCCGGGGGCACTTCCCTGTCCCGGTAGGGTGCCGGAACAGAGACTTTCTGTCCCCCGAATCTCCCCTTTGTTGGCGGCGGCATTGCGGAACTTTTCGTGGTTGGAGGCTTGTCGATTTAGGGTTTTTGCATCGGGAGGCATCTTATAGGCAAAGAGGTAAGGTCGGTGGGCGGTCAGGGGGCCCACACAACCAGGTGGCGTGGCCAGGGTGAACCCGCGCCACCACATGGTGTGGCCGCCCTATGGTCCCTCTCCATCTCGTCTTCTGGCTCCGTGAGTCTTCCGGTAAAACATCAACTTTGGCTTTTGTCCCGTCCAATTCGGAGAATATTCATTTTCTGACTTTCGTGGAACCAAAAACAGCAGAAAACAGGCAGCTGGCACTATGGCATCTTGTTGATAGGTTATTCCAAGAAAGTGTATGAAAAGTACTCCCAAGTTGGAACAAAACATAAGAAAGTAGATAAAACCAAGCATGGAACATCAAAAATTATAGATACGTTAGCAACGTATCAACATCCCCAAGCTTAGCTCATGCTCGTAGTCGAGTGGGTAGGTGATAAAAAGAAAGAATAATTTTTGAGGTGACATGCACCATCATAAACTTGATCAAAGTATTTACAAGCATTGAAAGTTGGGATCAAAGAACTCTAAACATGAGCATGAAAGATGAAGTTCTAACAATAAGACATAGCAATTATGATGTAACATGAAAAGGCACAAACAAAAGATTCATGAATAACAATGCTTTGCAAGACGTTTGTTTGTTTCACATAAAGAAAACATAGTATAGTGGCATTCAGCTTGTCCCTCATAATGTAGCAAATCATAATTGCATAGGACACCTTCAAAGTTCATAAGAGTGACTAGATACAAGTAGTTTAAGAACAAGCAATATCAAGTTATGCATCAATCAACAAGTCTTGGGACAATGCACATAGAACTAAGAATGGCCACTATGCTCTCAAAGTAAGTGCATAAAGATAGAAGGTGGAGACTCAACATAAAAGTAAAAGAAAGGCCTTCATAGAAGGAAGTAGAGATTCAAGTTTCATAAAGAGCTTCCAAAAATTATGGTACTTGTTAGCTTTCAGCTCTCATTGCCCCTATCATAAGCATCTTTAAGGTGATTAAGGTTAAAGTGACACAACTAAGAGGATATGCTTGACAAGTTATAATCCGAAATCTCATGCCCCTTACTTGCGAAGATCGAACCTCATGCTACTCAACTTTAGTCACAAGTAAGCTCTTGTCATTGTAAGTACATATCTATCATAAAGAAGCGCCAATAGGGAACCCCTTGCACATGATACAGGAGCTATCCCATAATCAAAAGGACAAGGCAAGCAGACAAATGAGCATCTCAGCGATCTTTTTATTTGCTATTTGCATAGGTTTTTATTGAGGATGCTTCATAGAGTTCTCATTATGGTGATGCTGCAAGTTTCCACCATGATTATGCATGGCTTAGGCTAGCGGCCTAGGCGTTTCTCTAACACTCATACAAACTCCATGATCTTACAAGTTCCACTTTTATTTCACACCGCCGGGATCCATAAGCAAAATAACATGATATCAGCGGGGTACAAAGTACAAGTGCAATGTTGAAAGTGTTCCCCATGATACATGGTTCTGCTAATTTCAACTTATAAAGCGTAAGCATATATGCAACAAAGATGGACCCAATGGTTCAAGTTTATTAAATGCAAGAAAGTAAAGTGTGCCATCAAGTTCGTGAGAGCTTTAATCACTAATTTTCACATAATAAGTTTAATTTGGAAGGTAGATAAAAACATGAATATACTTGGAATAGCAATTGCTAATTGGTAGGTATGGTGGACTCTTTGGAGTTGAATGCATGAGTGGAACTCATACTTGGTTATGCCGGCTAGCAAAAGGCTGGGAGCAACAATCTAAGAGAGCAATAATGGCCATAATCATGCAGAGCGACAAAACATCATTGATCAAAGCATAAAGTGATACTACAAGTTGAAAACTAAAGGATCATAAAGGCTATGGTGACTTGGGATAGTCATAACATGGTGTGAGCATGTGCCAAGTCAACCCAAATAAAGCATCAAAGGAGAATACCACAATACTATGCTTTAATATGCTAAAACAACGCATGATCCTTCCAAGGCACATTAAGCACTCTCAATTATTTATAACAAGTCATGCTACAGCAATAATCACTAAGCATAAAGCCCAAACAATACCAAGCATGACATGACAAAGCATAGGCCACAGTAAAAAAACAAGCTCCTTTTACCACTTAAGCATGAACTTTCCTACTCTTTTCCAATCCAAACCAAACTATTTGAAAACCAATGTATGAAAGAGGGGGTCCAACCAATTTTATTCAGCAAACTAAGAAAACCAAGAAAACGAAAAACCAAAACGAAAACGAAAAAGAAGACGCTCCAAGAACAACACAACTGTGCATGAAAAAATAAAAATGAAGTGTTTGGAAGAAACCTGGGATTTTTATTGATGAAGAAGGGGATGCCTTGGGCATCCCCAACCTTTCACGCTTGTACTTATTGGATATTTCTTGGGGGACACGCGTGGCATCCCCAAGCTTGAGCTTTAGTCCATTTTTCATCTCACTACTCATTCCTTCCATACACCTGAAATTTTTCCTTCATACAAAACTTCACACAATCTTTATTAGCAACATTAGTGCACTCAAGATAATAAGTCTTTGAGTTCAGTTTCAACACCAATAAAACTTCCAATAAAACACGAGCTACTGTAGGACTTCCCTCAAAAAGCTCAATTCCCCAAAAGTGATGGGTTCACAGCATAGAAAACAAAAAAATTCCTACGATGAGAACTATACGCCAAGATCTATCTACTAGATACAAAGCAACGGGTGGATATACATCCATAGAGAACTTACCCTCGCAGACAACAAAGCTTTGTTAACAAGGTGGAACTCGTGGATGATGTAGTCGTACACTTGCTGATCTCAAGATCGTGATGAAGTCCAACAGGTCCGCCTCCAGCACGTCCATCAGATCCAGCTCCAGCAAGTCCAACACCGCAAAGCAGCAGTGCATCCGTGATCGCACACACGTTCGGTACCCCGACAACCTCCATCCCTCGCTCCAGCGAAGCAGCGGAAGCAGCAACTCCATTCTAGATAAAGCCACCGGGAACATGTATCTCGCTAATCCGAGACCATGGGGGAATAATAATAGAGGGGAGAGAGATCCTTCACGAGGAGGTGTGAGGGAGAAGGAGTGAGAGAGGGCCTTTTATAGGAGGAGGGGAGGGTACCCCTCCCATGGCCGACGCCCATGGAGGGTGTCCCTTCACCTCCCCCATTCATGTGGTGGTAACCCCCTCCACATTAAAATGCCCCTTCACATTCTCTTTTAAAGTCTCCACTTTAAATGCATTAAATTTCACCAAATTTAATGCTCTCTCTCATTTAATAAAACTCTTTTATTAATTTTTATTCAGAATTTTGTTAATTACTTTAATTAACAAACATTCACATAAAACCCCCTGCAACATTTCAATATTACATGCAGAACCAATTTCAGCAATTTCACTCGAAACAGTTTCGGTGTCTATTGAAATAATTCCAGCACTTTCTTAAATCTTTATCTGAAACATATTTGCTCCAAATGGTGTCACTATCCCTTAAGTGTGTCACCCTACGGTTCACGAATAATGCAAACATGATCGAGACCCTTCTCAGATCAATAATCAGAAGCGGGACCTGGAGATCCATACTAACTCCTACACATTCAACGATGACTTCTGTGATCGTGAGAACCTTTAACGCTAGTAACTAAATCCCTTTGTCTCGCGATATATTACATGTCCGAGATTCGATCATCGGCATCCAAATACCTAGTTTGATCTCGTTACCGACATGCACTCTTTTCTCGTTCCCGTCATATAACATTCTAGTGATCTCATCAATTGCTTGCAAGCTAACCAATGTGATATCACCGAGAGGGCCCAGAGTATATCTATCCGTCATCGGGATGGACAAATCCCACTCTTGATCCATGAGCCTCAACATAACACCTTCGTAGCACTGAACCCACCTTTATAGTCACCCTGTTACGGTGTGACGTTTGATGTTATCAAGATACTCTTCCGGTGTTAGCAATTAACATGATCTAATGGTCTAAGGACCAAGATTGCTTCGTATGATGTTATAGAAATATAAACATAATGACTCTGATCGTAATGCTATACTTCGGATGAATGTTCATCATATCATTCCATCAATGTTGTGACCTCGTTATTAACGACATCCAATGTCCATGATCAGGAAACCTTGATCATCTTGTTAATCAACAAGCTAGTTTATAAGAGAGGCATAACTAGGAACTTTCCTTTTTGTTTATTAAACACACATGTATTAATAAAATTATAGCAAGAAAAATAAACATTTATCATAAACAAGGAATAAGATAATAACCACTTTATTATTGCCTCTCGGGCATATTCCCTTCACTCTCCCACTTGCACTAGAGTCAATAATCTAGTTTGAAAAACTTTGCGTATTGAACACCTATGGCTTTGTGGTGTTGCATATACGCGATTGCTAGTGGTTATCATAATCTCCGGATCTGACAATTTCAGGTCCGTGTGTATTTGCATGTGTTTGCGTCTCTACGCATCACTCATTCTCAAATGAGATGGCATTGTCTAAATTTGGTCCTTTGGTGAGACCTTTAGTTCGTTTGGGTTAAAATATGTTGATATTATTCTCATACAATCTATCTTCATAGTATTATCCCACTTTGAACCACGCCTAGTTTGATAACAAACTACTTAACACAAATGCCCTCCTTTACTGCTACTATAGCAGTCATGTACTTAGCCTTTTGTTGTAGTATCTGTCACAATGTTTCAACTTTGGAACTTATCCAAATCCATCATGGAACATCCTTTACATTACATTGTGCCACCCATAGTCTAAATTGATATAAATTTTATTTGTATCTTGAGACAAAACTAGTATCAATGTAATACTTTACAATGAACTACCTTTAACTATTTGTCACTTATACATGATATATTCTTAGTTCTTCCAAAGCTCATAATAATATCTTTACTATTGTCCAATGATCATCTTATGAATCATTCTGGTATGTGCTCACAACATTTAGAGCATAGGACATTCTGGATATATACATATCACGGTATAATCGATCAAAATCTTCATGTGATTTTACTCACCAAGTGTTGAAACACTTGAATCTTGATACAATACTTTCCATGCAGCAAGAACCTTTCTTGTTGTTTCCATATTGAACCCTTTCATTATCTCATATATGTACGTCTGGCATAACCATCTTAGCGCCTCAATCTATCCATATAGACATTGATGCCAAATATTCCGGTTTTGCCAAAGTCTTTCATCGAAATCCTATTTTAATGAAATTCTTAACTTGTGTCAAAAAGATACATCATTTCCAATCAACAATATGTACTCTGCATAATGTATTGGAAATTTGTCTCAGCGCTCCCACTTAATTTCTTGCAAATGCAAGCATCTTCATCATCTCCTATGAAATTAAACTCCTTTAACATTTTCATCATGGTGAAGATTCCAACTCCGCTATGCTCACTTCAACTATTGAAGTTTGCATGCCCTTTTTAGCACCCTTTGAATTAACAAAACCCTTCGGACCGTGTCTTGTACACGTCCTAGGTAACCATTCTATTAGAAGAACATTGTTTTGTTTGTTCAACTACCATACATCAAATTATATGTAGTGGTTGCTACATTAATCCGTCAAGACTAAATATCGCTATGAAAGATCAAATCTTGTCATAGTCAACTCCTTGAACATTGTCGTAAACTTCTTTCCGACATGTCGACTATTTCATAGATGTTAAACATCCATGTCTATTTCTTTATAGATCCAAACACGACCGATAGTCTTCACGCCTTTCCGGAGGGTCTTCCAAGTTCAGAAACTTGATTTCTCGTGTATGGATACTATCAGGGATTCTATGACTTCTAGTCATTTTATGGAATCAGGGCCCATCATCGCTTCTTTGCATGTAGTCGGTTCATCATTGTCAAAACGACAACGACTTGTTTATCAAATCTCACTATTTGATTCTTACCGACCCACACGGTTCAATAGGAACTCTAATCTCCGATATCACAACCTTTGTAATCACGGGAGCCATGAGCATTGTCGCCGCCATCGGGACACTTTCCGGCGCTGCGCTACTTAGCACATATAGCTAAGGTTCAACAACCTTATCAAACTTCTATTGTCCTCCCACTTAACTTTTCGCGAAAATTCCTTCTCAAGAAACTTGACGTTTCGAGTAACAAACTCTTTTGTCCTCGGTGTTATGGAGAAATTCCCAACAAATTCTTTGGGATAACCTACAAAGACGTGCTTATCCGACTTTGGTTGTAAACATTTTACTTATGCATAGCATCCCAAAATTTAAGAAAAGACAATTCGGGTTTTATCCCAAAACATAACTCATATGGTGTCATTTCAACGGATCACGATGGTGCTCTTTTTAGTGTAAAAGCGGTAGTCTCTAAAGCTTCAATCCTTAAAACATAATGGCAGTTTTATAAATGACACCCTTGATCTTACCATGTCAAACATGGTTTGATTTCATCTCTCGAATATGCCATACTCCTATGGTTTATCGGGAAACACAAATCATGGAACAATTCCGCAAATCTTAGGTGTTTTGCTAAACATGTAACTCAAATATCTTCCTTTATGATCGAATCATAAACTCTTTATTTTCTTGTTATAATGATTTTCCACTTCATCTTGAAAGTTTTTGAACAATTTTCAAATGTTTCATACTTCTTCCTTATTAAGTAAATATATAGATATATTCACTTAAATTTCTGGAGAAAGCATATGAAGCAAAAAGATCCATCGCATATGGCTACATATAATGGACTATATACATCAATATGTATAATATCCAATAAGTTAGTCATCCGTTCCTCTTTGGCCTATGGACGGAGTTTCAATTATCTCGAGAAAAGTCTCACAAGCATCAATTGATCAAAATCAAAGACTCCAAAATTCCATCAACATGGAGTTTCTTCATGTTTTCTTTTCAATATAAACAGCGATGTCACTTCATAAGTGATCTTTCAATCATTTGTCTTGCGACATTTTAGCAATAGTGTTTATGGATGTGATTTCTCCAACTAGACTTGTAAAAGTTCATTCATCCTTTATGGAATACGGTAATTATTTGAACAACCATTGTTCTCGTAATACCAGAACAAAATAACAATTATTAAAACAAATCTTAAAGGCTAGGTTTGACGATAACAAAAAACACAATAACACTATTTGTTTTCGATGAACATCATCACTTATTCTTTTTCCAGTTACTTAGGCCGTTGTAGTTCATGAATTGTGTTGTTCTGTATGACACTTCATACCAACCAATTCGGTATCCAATACCTAAGAACCACATTGTTTAACAAGCAAAGAATACATCCATAACATGTATATCTTCTATATACCTAAGTTGGACATCTCCAACCTTTTCTTTTCTGCCAAATATTTTATAGATTCTCTTTCAGCAATTCCTTTTCCTTTTAAAAGAATCTATCAACATAAATAGTGGTGTCATTCACATGACACATAGTACAAAGCGTATATAGTCAAACACTAATACCATTGGACTTGCACTTTGAAGTGGATCACCATCATCAAATGTTTGGCATTCTTTCAAAAATCCATTCTTTAGTAATCTATTAGTGTAGTAAACATTTTACTTACATCTACTATTCATCCTAATCATGACAACTTTCATGATCAAGCTACTATAGCCTATAAGGAAGAATCGCGAGTATAATGTTAGTTCCCAAAACCTTTTTGGGAGATCCGGATGCCTAGCATCTCCATCCTTCACAAATTCTCATACAATATGAGAACATGTATTTTGCTAAATTATACTCTATCATAATGCAACCAAAAACATTGTTTCAGATATCACAATATCTTCCACACATGATGGTTTCTGAAACAATTTTTCAGCTCCTAGATAATCTTGATATTAAAACAACTTTTGAATATCAATAATCATGGAGGCAAACATGATACTTTAGATACTAACATTGGAATTCTTACTCTTGATTTAATACCACTTATTAAACTTCATGGAGTAAATAGAGTTTGCTGAAAGTTTGCAATAGGACTTCTAAACTTTAAATTGACATTCAAAACAATACGATACCTGTTCGTAAAGTAAATATCCAGAATTCTATAGTTCTATTATCTCAATTAAAACTAAGCATAAGGTAGTGAACAGACGCCAATGACTACAACAAATTATGCAAATTCACTTCGATTTAGTTCATGACAAATTGAGTTCGACTAATCCAAATTAGAAATGAACTCCCACTCAAAAACGACATCCCTCCTGCCCTTTTGGTGATTACATGAACCAAATACACTACACCAAGTCCGATCATCACGTGAGTTGGTGTAGCTTCAAAGGCGAGCATCCATATGGGCATCATATCAACTATATGACTCATGCTTAACCTTTTGATCCGTGTTCCGAGGCCATGTCTGTACATGCTAGGCTCGTCAAGTAAGAACCTTAGTATTCCGCGTGTGTAAAACTGTCTTACACCCGTTGTATGAAAGCGCGGAGTCGAGTACACCCGATCATCACGTGATGTCTCGAAACACGATCCATAGAATGGTGCATACTGAAGGAAGAACACATTTTATCTTGATATCTAAATGAGGGATCATCTTACAATGATACTAAAAGCGCCAAACTAGCAGTATAAGATGCAAACATCTAATGTGTAAAGTGAGATGATATGGTCCATGCATTTGATCTCTATCATTTGCATCGTGGTATGATCTCTATCATTCCTTTGTGTGTAAGGCAAAGGTCTATGGAACTTACACGTTAAGTGTGTTGTAAGAGTATCTATCATACATCTACTTACAACATTACCATATCATGACACTAGACCAGCAACTATCTAAACTAGACGCCTCTAATTTATCAATTGCAAATTTTTACGTGGCTTAGGGCTTTCCAAGATAGAACCGGTCTTACCTACGAACATGGAACCACAACGATGATAACTAAGTTATTAGCAACTCGTTGTAAATCAGATATTGACTATAGTAGGAGAGACAGACACCTGCCAGCCACTTATGAAAAACTAGTTGCATGTCAGTCGTGGAACCGGTGTCATGTGCGATGACATGTTAGGTTGGTCCGAGCCGCTTCATCCACTATGCCACGAATATCCAAAATACATGAAAGAAGAAATAACATGATCATCATCGCCCACATATAAAAATATGTGTACTACCCGTGCAAAGCACCTACGCATAGATCAGGCTCTGATACCACTGATGGGTTCGTAGCATAGAAAACAAAAAATTCCTATGATGAGAACTATACGCCAAGATCTATCTACTAGATACAAAGCAACGAGTGGATATACATCCATAGAGAACTTACCCTCAAAGACAACAAAGCTTTGTTAACGAGATGGAACTCATGGATGATGTAGTCGTACGCTTGCTGATCTCAAGATCGTGATGAAGTCCAGCAGGTCTGGCTCCAGCACGTCCATCAGATCCAGCCCCAGCAAGTCTAGCACCGCAAAGCAGCGGTGCATCCGTGATCGCACACACGTCTGGTACCCCGACAACCTCCGTCCCTCGCTCCAGCGAAGCAGTGAAAGCAGCAACTCCTTTCCAGATAAAGCCACCGGTAACATCTATCTCGCTAATCCGAGACCATGGAGGAATAATACTAGAGGGGGAGAGAGATCCTTCACGAGAAGGTGTGAGGAAGAAGGTGTGAGAGGGGGCCTTTTATAGGAGGAGGGGAGGGTACCCCTCCCATAGCCGGCGCCCCTGGAGGGTGTCCCTTCACCTCCCCCATTCATGTGGTGGTAACCCTCTCCATATTTAAATGCCCCTTCACATTCTCTTTTAAAGTCTCCACTTTAAATGCATTAAATTTCTCCAAATTTAATGCTCTCTCTCATTTAATAAAACTCTTTTATTAATTTTTATTCAGAATTTTGTTAATTACTTTAATTAACAAACATTCACATAAAACCCCGTGTAACATTTCAATATTACATGTAGAACCAATTTCACCCGAAACAGTTTCGGTGTCTATTGAAATAATTCCAGCGCTTTCTTAAATCTTTATCTGAAACATATTTGCTCCAAATGGTGTCGGTATCCCTTAAGTGTGTCACCCTACGGTTCGTGAATAATGCAGACATGATCGAGACCCTTCTTAGATCAATAATCAGAAGCGGGACTTGGAGATCCATACTGACTCCTACATATTCAACGATGACTTCTGTGATCGTGAGAACCTTTAACGCTAGTAACTAAATCCCTTTGTCTCGCGATATATTACATGTACGAGATTCGATCATCGGCATCCAAATACCTAGTTTGATCTCGTTACCGACAAGCACTCTTTTCTCGTCCCGTGATATAACATTCTAGTGATCTCATCACTTGCTTGCAAGCTAACCAATGTGATATCACCGAGAGGGCCTAGAGTATATCTATCCGTTATCGAGATGGACAAATCCCACTCTTGATCCATGAGCCTCAACATAACACCTTCGTAGCACTGAACCCACCTTTATAGTCACCCTATTACGGTGTGATGTTTGATGTTATCAAGATACTCCTCCGGTGTTAGCAATTAACATGATCTCATGGTCTAAGGACTAAGATTACTTCGTATGATGTTATAGCAATATAAACATAATGACTCTGATCATAATGCTATACTTCGGATGAATGTTCATCACATCATTCCACCAATGTTGTGACCTCGTTATTAACAAGATCCAATGTCCATGATCAGGAAACCTTGATCATCTTGTTAATCAATAAGCTAGTTTATAAGAGAGGTATAACTAGAAACTTTCCTTTTTGTTTATTAAACACACATGTATTAACGTTTCCAAATTAATACAATTATAGCATGCAAAATAAACATTTATCATAAACAAGAAATAAGATAATAACCACTTTATTATTGCCTCTCGGGCATATTCCCTTCAAAAAGAACTCAAAAAGGAACCAACAAGAAGCAAATGCAAATAATGGCAGAAATCTGTCAAAATAGACCAGCTGGTAAAGACAAAAATTTTCGAAGACCTTCTGTTGCTCAAAGCAAAAAGTGTTGAACCCACGAAAGTTAGATAACAACCTGGGACAGAAGCACAAACATTCACACCTCAAAAGGACCTACAGAGATTTTGCACGAATTTTCACGGTGAAGCACAGAAATATGTTTCAGGACAGCAACTTTCCCAATCATTACTTCTCTCTCATTAGAGGTTACTCTTGGCACAAAAAGCAAATAAAAAGGATAAGGAGCGGTTATTACAGAGGTAATAACTTCCAAGACTCATCTAAAACTTTTGGGTTATCTCCCAATAAGTACTTTTCTTTAGTGCCTTTAAGTTAGACATAACAGTTTGAGAAGATGCTCACATAAGAAATATAAATTGAAGTAAAAGAGAGCATCAAGAAGCAAATTCAAAACACATTTTAAGTCTAACCCACTTCCTATGTATAGGAATCTTGTAAAGAAACAAGACATGAAAGCACAAAGCAATAAGCATAGTAAAGCAAAACAAGTGCAACTTCAAGACTTTCAACATAAAGAGGGGAAACTTAATATTGTTGAGATACATAAAACCATGTTTCCCTCTCTCATAATAACTTTCAGTAGCATCATGAATAAAATTAACAATATAACTATCACATAAAACATTCTTATCATGAGCCACATGCATAAAAGAACTAATACTCTACTCATAAGAATAGTCATTCTTATTAATTGTAGTGGGAGCTAATTCAACAAAATAGCTATCATTATTATTCTCATCACCATAATCATCAAATATAGGAGGCATATTATAGTTATAATTAATTGCCTCCTCAATAGTAGGTGGACTTAAAATATCATATTCATCATTGTAATCATCATATATTGGAGGCATACTATCATCAAAGTAAATTTTCTCCTCTAAATATGGGGGACTAGAAAGATCATTTTCATCAAAACTAGCTTCCCCAAGCTTAGACTTTTTCATAGAATTAGCAATAATGGTGTTTAAAGAATTCATACTAATAATATTTCTATTAGCATGCAAATAAAGTTCCATAGGTTTTTTAATTTTCTCTTCAAACACTTCATGTCCTAACTCAAGATAAATACTATAAAGCTCTCTAATTTTTGTTGTTGTTTTCCATTAAGCCTAACTAGTGAAAAAAAGAAACAAAAGGACAAAATTGCAGAATCTAAAGGAAATAACTTCGAGCACTCACACCGGAGGATGTGAGTACCTTTTACCTTACCTCCCTAGCAACGGCGCCAGAAAATAGCTTGCTGGCGCGTGGTTGACATGAGAGCTTCTTCTTCTTCAGTCCTCGGCAACAGCGCCAGAAAATAGCTTGATGTCTACGCACTTATATTCTTGTAGACAGTTGTTGGGCCTCCAAGTGCAGAGGTTTGTAGAACAGTAGAAATTTTCCCCTTAAGTGGATCACCCAAGGTTTATCGAACTCAGGGAGGAAGTGATCAAAGGTATCCCCTCTCAAGCAACCCTGCAATCAAGATACAAGAAGCCTCTTGTATATCCAACACACCCAATACACTTGTCAGGTGTATAGGTGCACTAGTTCGACGAAGAGACAGTACAATGCAATTGGTATAGATATAAGACAACGGTGCCAGAAAATACTTTGATGGCGTGGAAGAGACTAAAGGTAAACTGAAATAAAGATGGAAGCAAGCAAACATGTAACAGATCTAGTTGAAAACGGTGTTTCAATGCTTAGAAACAAGGCCTAGGGATCATACTTTTGCTAGTGAACACTCTCATATAAATATATTATCTTCATGATACTACTCTGAACTACTCTCCGGTTGGACACTTTAATCCATGGTAGGGCTATAACAGCACACCTCAAAGTAAGCCTTTCCCATCTAGATAACCCCACACTATCACCTTGAGCACTAGATGGTTCCAACAAACACCACAATTTCATGAAGACATCCAACTCCAAATATAACTCATAACTAGTATTTGTAATCTCTAGCCTAAGTGTCACCATGGTGTGCACACTGTCACTTTCACACACATGGGGAGAGCAGAGATCTATTAAAGCACTTGAGTAGCAAGGTAGATCTACTTGATTACAAAGCTCATGATCACAATATGATCATGCATAGAGAGAGATGAACACATAGCTACCGGTAGAACCCTTAGCCTCGAGGAAGAACTACTCCCTCATCATCATGGGAATCAGCAACGGTGATGGAGATGGTGGTGGAGATCGATGGAGATGGCTCTGGGGGCACTTCCCCATCCCGGAAGGGTGCCGGAATAGAGACTTTCTGTCCCTCGAATCTCCCCTTCGGTGGCGGCGGCACTTTGGAACTTTTCGTGGCTGGAGGCTTGTCGATTTAGGGTTTTTGCATCAGGAGGCATCTTATAGGCAAAGAGGCAAGGTCGGTGGGCAGCCAGGGGCCCACACCACCAGGTGGCGCGGCCAGGGTGGACCCGCGCCACCACATGGTGTGGCCGCCCTGTGGCCCCTCTCCGTCTCGTCGTCTGGCTCCGTGAGTCTTTCGGTAAAATATCAACTTTGGCTTTTGTCCCGTCCAATTCTGAGAATATTCATTTTCTGACTTTCCTGGAACCAAAAACAGCAGAAAACAGGCAGCTGGCACTATGGCATCTGGTTAATAGGTTAGTCCAAGAAAGTGTATGAAAAGTACTTCAAAGTTGGAACAAAACATAAGAAAGTAGATAAAACCAAGCATGGAACATCAAAAATTATAGATTCGTTAGCAACGTATCAAGAATCAAAGGAGGGCATCAGCTGCCGCTAACGCAATCCCTAGTCTGACAAAATACTCCGGGGGTGGCGGTAGCTCACTGGCGGTGGAGTCTACCCCGCCTTCAGAGACTTCTCCTAAGCCAGCTGGTTCTGCCCACCGTAGGGGGCGACGAAGAACGAAAGTCAAGTCCCACCGCGCCTGGTTCAGTCGAGGATATGAGCAAACCTCCATGCTCTCTCAGTCGCACCGATCGTCCACTGCCGGCTCCCCCTCTAACTCTACGCTACCATGCAGGAAGGGAGTGTAGGGCCGCCGATGAAAGTTGCTCGCTCGAGTGTGCCACCTACCTAGTGCGCCAGATGTCGTGTCTTGATTTTCGACACTAGTGGTATGAGTCCCCCTTTGAAGTTCGGCTAGGGGAGTAACGTACGACGAGATTGATCAACGATCTAGATGAACACACTCATAGATAGATACACATGTTTTTTACCCAGGTTTAGGTCCACACAGAGAGGATCCCTATGTCCTAAAACTAGCCACTATATGATTATCACAAGGTTACAGTAGGTTCCTTCCCTGAGAAGGTTCTACAATCCATAATCTCTCCCTCTCTCAGTTCGACCTGGGCCTCCTTTTATAAAGATAAGGGGACACCACATGTGTCGGACCACATGCGGTTATGCGAGCTCAACCACGCGACAGGCCACGAGCTGCAACGTGCCCTAACAATCCTGCCTTGGTGCCACGTGTTGCTCGCTGCCCGCAGCAGATTGGCATTGGACTTGTCACGTTAGCTCGATTCTTGTCCCCAATCGGTCTTGCCGAGCAGGGGTTGCCCAGTGGGGATATCACCGGGCCCTGCGAGGGAACCTCGGCAGAGCCCTCGCGTGGCCCCATAGCAGGGTGCCATCTGCATGAAGGCCACACGTCGCTCGAGTACTACCAGGGGGAAAGACATGGTCATTGTACAACCACTGGTCATATGCGCATTGTTCCCATGGCGGAGTCTGCGCTTGGGTCAGGCATCGTTGGCCACTTGTCCAATCCTTTCCTAGGACGGTTTCGGGTTTCTTGTGTCGGGCGACAAACCGAGCATCTACCTAAGGAGAAGCTTCCAGGTCTCCTGGTAGTTCACGGGATGCCCAACCTGGAGCCTGTGGATCCATGATCCATGGAGGGCACGGGACTGACAATGTTTGTATTCTCTCACACCCCCCTCCCCCTTGCACGAAACTTTTTTGTATTGATATATAACAGAGGCGATGGATGGTAGTACAAGCGGGCCGTATGAGCAACCTTCGACTGTACCGCAGGTCATGAAAGGCAATAAGGCCTCAAATGGAATAGTCTTCAATTCGGGATTTGCTCAATTAAGTCTAATTACCCCATAAATGCTCTTGGATCTTCAAAAAGTGTCCAATACCTAAAAACCAACACAAGAGAACAAGGTTTCGCTAACTTGCAATATTAGCATTAGTTGAAAGATCAAAATCAATGAACCCCGATGAAAACCAATAGAAAACCCTCGATAAAAAGTGTCAATATTTGGAGCTATCAACTTCCCCAAGCTTACCTGTTACTTGCCCTCGATTGAAAATGATATAAAGAATAATAGCGAGAAATAAATTCAAGCAAATAAACTCACAAGTACAAGGTGGTATCATATTCCATCGTCATAAATCATGCAACCTTGAACATGAGCATAATATATCTGAAAAATTGCACTTCCGCTTCCTAACCGCATATAACTTGCTAACTAATAATTCTTAAACTCAAAAGAGAGATAGTCAAAAATTTAGTTAGGCTTGCGAATCAATTATTTTAGTGCCTCTCTTTTATGAGAGTAAAATCATTTTAAGCAAGATTGCTTCAATGAAATTAAGGGTGCACTAGTAGATGTCAACATAAGGATAAACTTAGATCTTTTCATTAACAATCATTTCAAAATTTGTGTCTCTCCAACACCCTATCTTCTCTTTGTCTTTAAAGAACTTTAATCTTTTAAGTGGTGAGGTGATGCCAAGAATTCCACAAATATTGAATTATTTCAGCACAAATCTTGATAGTAGTTTCTTTTGGTCTAGTACCTTGGCCCATGGAATTAAAAAAAGCACACCGTAGCAATGCTACAAATGTCTAGTCAACTGGTAGCCGAAATGTGAGATGAACTCAAGATTGTTCATAGGACATAGAAGTTCTTAGTTCCATGAAGTTGTGGTACTCTCGTAATTCAGTATAATAAAATATTTCTTTTCAACTTAGCAAGACAAGTTTGGCATCTCCCTCAACCACCACAACTTAGTGAGATCATGTTAATTGCTAACACTAGAAGAGTATCTTGATAACATCAAACGTCACACCATAACAGGGTGACTATAAAGATGGGTTCAGTACTACGAAGGTGTTATGTTGAGGCTCATGGATCAAGAGTGGAATTTGTCAATCCAGATGACGGATAGATATACTCTGGGCCCTCTCGGTGATATCATATTAGGATAGCTTGCAAGCAAGTGAAATGATCACTAGAATGTTATATCATGGGAACGAGAAAAGAGTGCATGTCGGTAACGAGATCAAACTAGGTATGGAGATACCGATGATCGAATCTCGGACATGTAATATATCGAGAGACAAAGGGATTTAGTTACAAGAGTTAAAGGTTCTCACGATCACAGAAGTCATCGGTGAATGTGTAGGAGTCAGTACGGATCTCCAGGTCCCGCTACTGTTTATTGATCGGAGAAGGGTCTCGATCATGTCTGCATTATTCGCGAACCGTAGGGTGGCACACTTAAGAGTTACCGGACACCATTTTGGAGCACATATGTTTCAGACGAAAGAATTGCAAAGCGCAGGAATTGTTTCAATAGAAACCGGAAATTGTTTTGGGTGTAATTGCAGAAGGTGGTTCTACATGTGATATTGAAATATTGTAAGGGGCTATATGTGAATGTTTGTTAATTAAAGTAATTTACAAAATTCTGAATAAATTTAATAAAAAGAGTTTTATTAAATGAGAGAGCATTAAATTTGGAGAAATTTAATGCATTTAAAGTGGAGACTTTAAAAAGGGAATGTGAAGAGGCATTTTAATGTGGAGGGGTTACCACCACATGAATGGGGGAGGTGAGGGGTCACCCCCCCCCCCCCATGCGCCGGCCATGGAGAGAGGGGGCACCCCCCCCCCCCTCCTCCTATAAAAGGCCACCCATTCCCACCTTCATCCTCACACCTCCTTGTGAAGGATCTCTCTCCCCCTCTAGAATTATTCCCCCATGGTCTCGGATTAGCGAGATACATGTTCCCGGTGGCATTTCGTTTGGAAGGAGTTACTGCTTCTGCTGGAGCGAGGAGGTGGAGGTTGTCCGGTGGCTTGAACGTGTGTGCGAGTGCGGATGTGCTGCTGAGTTGCGGCGCTCGGACTTCCTCACGATCTTGAGATCGGCAAGTGTACGACTACATCAACCACGAGTTCCTACTCGTTAACAAAGTTCGTTGTCTACGAGGGTAAGTTCTCGTTGGATGTATGTCCACCCGTTGCTTTGTACCTAGTAGATAGATCTTGGCATGTAGTTCACACCGTAGGAATTTTTTGTTTTCTATGCTGCGGACCCAACAGTGGTATCAGAGCCTGATCTATGCGTAGTTGCTTAGCACGAGTAGTACACATATGTTGATATGTGGGCTATGATGATCATGTTATTGCATCTTCTATGTATTTTGGATATTGCTGGCATAGTGGGATGAAGCGGCCCGGACCAACCTTACATGTCATCGTACATGAGACCGGTTCCATGACTGACATGCAATTTGTTTTGCATAAGTGGCTGGCGGGTGTCTGTCTCTCCTACTATAGTCAATATCTGATTTACAACGAGTTGCTAATAACTTAGTTATCCTCGTTGTGGTTCATGTTCGTAGGTGAGAACGGTTCTATCTCCGAAAGCCCTAAGCCACGTAAAACTTGCAATTGATAAATTAGAGGCGTCTAGTTTAGATCGTTGCTGGGCTAGTGTATTGATATGGTATTGTTGTAAGTAGATGTATGGTAGATACTCTTACAACACAGTCAACGTGTAAGTTCCATAGACCTTGGCCTTACACACAAAGGAATGATATAGATCATACCACGATGCAAGTGATAGAGATCAAATGCATGGACCATATCATCTCACTTTACACATTTGATGTTAGCATCTTATACAGCTAGTTTGGCGCGTTTGGTAGCATTCTAAGATGATCCCTCATTTAGATATCAAGATAAAAATGTGTTCTTCCTTGAGTATGCACCATTCTATGGATCGTGTTTTGAGACATCACGTGATGATCGGGTGTACTCGAATCTACGCTTTCATAGGAATGAGTGTAAGACAGTTTTACACACGCGAATACTAAGGTTCTTACTTGGCGAGCCTAGCATGTACAGACATGGCCTCGGAACACGGACTGAAAGGTTAAGCATGAGTCATATGGTTGATATGATGTCCATATAGATGCCCGCCTTTGAAGCTATATCAACTCACGTGATAATCGGACTTGGTGTAGTGGATTTGGTTCATGTAATCACCAAAAGGACACGAGGGATGTCGTTTTTGAGTGGGAGTTCATTAGTAATTTGGATTAGTTGAACTCAATCTATCATAAACTTAGTCTAAATAAACTTTACAAATTCTGTTGTAGATGGCACCACCTGCTTTTAATTTCAATGTATTCATGCAAAAAGAGAAACTTGCTGCGAATGGTAGCAACTTCACCAACTAGGCTATGAATTTGAGGATTCTCCTCACTGCTGCACAAAAGAAATATGTGCCAGATGCGACGCTAGGCCCCCCACCAGCTCCTGATGCCCCTGACGTGGAAAAGAATGTCTATGTGACTCGTCAGGAGAACCACAACTTAGTTCATTGCGGCATACTGTATGGGCTAGAGCAAGAACTTCGAAAGCGTTTCGAAAATGGCAATGCCTTTGATACCATGGGAGAATTGAAAATGATTTTCGATACCCATGCTACCGTAGAGAGTTATAATGCTACAAAAAAGTTTTTTAGCTGCATGATGGAGGAAAACAGCTCCGTTAGTGAGCACGTACTCAAAATGTCTGGGTACACCGATAAGCTTGTGTCCTTGGGAATAATGATTCCCATTGACTTAGGCATACATCGTGTTCTCCAATCTCTGCCACCTAGATACAAGAGCTTCGTGATGAACTATAATATGCAGGGCATGAAGAAGTCTCTTCCCGAGCTTCTGTCAATGCTTAAGACTGCAGAAGTGGAGATTAGGAAAGATAATCAAGTGTTGATGATCAATAGGACCATCGGTTTCAGGAAGGACAAGAAAGGCAAGCACAAGGGAAAGAAGGGTGGCAAGTCTGTTGCCACGCCTGAAAAGAAACCCCGGGATGGCCCTAAGTCTGACACCGAGTGCTACTATTGCAAGGGGACAAGCCATTGGAAGCGCAACTGCCCCAATTATTTGGCAGACAAGAAGTCCAGCAAGGCAAACAAAGGTATATGTGATATACATGTTATTGATGTGTACTTGACTAGTACTCGCAGTAGCACCTGGGTATTTGATACCGGATCGGTTGCTAATATATGTAACTCGGTTCAGGGGCTATGAAACAAGCGACAACTAGCAAGGGATGAGGTCAGGATGCGGGTCGGCAATGGATCAAGAGTTGATGTGATCGCTGTCGGGACGCTACCTCTCCATTTTCCATTGGGATTAGTTATAAACCTAAATAATAGTTATTTGGTGCCTACACTGAGCATGAACATTGTATCTGGATCGTGTTTGATGCAAAGTGGTCATTCCTTTAAATCTGAAAACAATGGTTGTTCGATTTATAAGAATGATATCTTTTATGGTCATGAACCTATGTTGAATGGTTTATTTCTGTTGGATCTCGATAGTAATATTACGCACATTCATAATGTTGATGCTAAAAAGATTAAACTTGATGATGATATATCTACATATATGTGGCACTACCATCTAGGTCATATTGGCGTTAAACGCATGAAGAAACTCCATTCTGATGGACTTTTGGAATCACTTGATTTTGAATCATTTGATACATGTGAGCCATGCCTTATAGGAAAGATGACTAGAACGTCGTTTTCCGGTTCAATGGAACGGGCGACAAATCTATTGGAAATCATACATACTGATGTGTGTGGACCAATGAGTGTGTCGGCGCGAGGTGGATATCGTTATTTTGTTACTTTCAGGGATGATTTGAGTAGATACGGGTATATCTATTTGATGAAACACAAGTCTGAAACTTTTGAAAAGTTCAAGGAATTTCAGAATGAAGTGGAAAATCATCGTAATAGAAAGATCAAATTTTTACGGTCTGACCGTGGAGGAGAGTATCTAAGTTTCGAGTTTAGCACACACATGAAAGAGTGTGGAATAGTTTCACAACTCACGCCTGCCGGAACACCACAACGTAATGGTGTGTCGGAACGTCGTAATCGTACCTTATTGGATATGGTTCGATCTATGATGTCTCTATTTGACTTGCCACTGTCATTTTGGGGTTATGCACTGGAAACAGCTGCATTCACTTTAAATCTGGCACCATCTAAATCCGTTGAAACGACACCATATCAATTATGGTTTGGAAACAAACCTAAGCTGTCATTTCTTAAGGTTTGGGGATGCGATGTTTATGTGAAGAAACTTCAACCGGATAAACTCGAACCCAAAGCGGAAAAATGCGTCTTCATAGGATACCCTAAGGAAACAATTGGGTATACCTTCTATCACAGATACAAGGGCAAGGTTTTTGTTGCCAAGAACGGATCCTTTCTTGAGAAGGAGTTTCTCGCGAAAGGTGTGAGTAGTCGGAAGGTAGAACTCGGCGAGGTTATTGAACCTTCTCTTCATGGAATGGCGAGTGGCGCAGCACCGGAAGTTGTTTCGGAGTTGACTTCACCTGATGAAGAGAGAGCTAATGATAATGATCATGAAACTCTGAAAGAGGACACTACCGAACCTCGCAGGTCAAGCAGGACACGTGCAGCTCCTGAACTGTACGGCAATCCTGTTGTGAATTTCATGGTTGATGAAATGGATGACCCTGCGACGTATGAAGAAGCAATGATGACCCCGGAATCCAACAAATGGCTAGAAGCCATGAAATCCGAGATGGAATCCATGTACGAGAACCAAGTTTGGAACTTGGTGGACTTACCTCACGACCAAAATGCCGTTGAGAATAAATAGATTTTCAAAAGAAAAACTGATGCTGATGATAATGTGACCATCTATAAGGCTCGACTTGTTGCAAAGGGGTTTCGACAAATTCAAGGAGTTGACTACGATGAGACATTCTCTCTCGTAGCGATGCTTAAATCGGTTAGGATTATGTTAGCAATTGCTGCATATTTCGATTATGAAATATGGCAGATGGATGTCAAAACTGCGTTCCTCAATGGTAAGATTGAAGAAGAGTTGTATATGATACAACCTAAGGGTTTTGTCGATCCTAAGGATGCTAATAAGGTATGCAAACTTCAGCGATCCATCTATGGACTGAAGCAAGCATCCCGGAGTTGGAATCTCCGCTTTGATGAGGTGATCAAAGAGTTTGGATTTGTCCAAACTTATGGAGAGGCTTGTATTTACAAGAAAGTGAGTGGGAGCAATGTGGCATTTCTGATATTATATGTGGATGACATATTATTGATTGGAAATGATATAGATCTTTTAAACAGTGTTAAAAGTTATCTAAACAGCAAATTCTCGATGAAAGACCTTGGTGAAGCGTCATATATATTAGGCATTAAAATCTATAGAGATAGATCAAGGCGCCTAATTGGGCTATCGCAGAGTACATACCTTGATAAGATATTAAAGAAGTTTAATATGGACGGAAGTAAGAAGGGGTTCTTACCTATGTTGCAAGGCAAGACATTGAGCAAGACTCAAAGTCCGGCTACGGCGGAAGAAAGAGAGATAATGGATAAGATCCCCTATGCCTCGGCCATAGGCTCTATAATGTATGCCATGCTATGTACAAGACCGGATGTGGCACATGCTATTAGTTTGACTAGTATGTACCAATCTGATCCAGATGGAACACTAGATAGCAGTCAAGAATATCCTTAAGTACTTGAGAAGAACTAGGGATATGTTTCTTATATACGGAGGTGAAGAAGAGCTAGTTGCTAAGTGTTATGTCGATGCTAGCTTTGACACCGATCCGGATGACTCTAAGTCTCAATCCGGATACGTATTTCTCTTGAATGGAGCAGCAGTTAGTTGGAGGAGTTCCAAACAACTTGTGGTGGCTGGATCAACGACGGAGGCAGAATATGTTGCTGCTTCAGAAGCGGCGCAGGAAGCAGTTTGGATGAAAGAGTTCATTACGGAACTGGGTGTGGTTCCCAGTGCGTTGGACCCAATGGTGATCTATTGTGACAACAATGGAGCCATAGCCAACGCAAAGGAACCGAGGTCTCACAAGAATTCCAAACATATTAAGCGCCAGTTTCACTCCATCCGCGAGCATGTCAAGGATGGAGATATAAAGATTTGTAAAGTACACACGGACCTAAATGTAGCAGATCCGTTGACTAAAGTTCTCCCTAGGGCAAAACATGATCAACACCGGAACTCCATGGCTGTTAGATTTATCACTATGTGAACTAGATTATTGTCTCTAGTGCAAGTGGGAGACTGAAGGAAATATGCCCTGAGAGGCAATAATAAAGTTGTTATTATATATTCCTTATATATATGATAGATGTTTATTTTACATGCTAGAATTTTATTGATCGGAAACATCAATACATGTGTGTTTAATAAACAAAAAGGGTTCCTAGTTATGCCTCTCTTATAGACTAGCTTGTTGATTAACAAGATGATCAAGGTTTCCTGATCATGGACATTGGATGTTGTTAATAACAAGGTCACACCATTGGTGGAATGATGTGATGAACATTCATTCGAAGCATAGAATTACGATCAAGTCATTATGTTTATATTGCTATAACATCATACGAAGTAATCTTTATCCTTAGACCATGAGATCATGTTAATTGCTAACACCGGAAGAGTATCTTGATAACATCAAACGTCACATGTAACAGGGTGACTATAAAGATGGGTTCAGTACTACTAAGGTGTTATGTTGAGGCTCATGGATCAAGAGTGGAATTTGTCAATCTAGATGACGGATAGATATACGCTGGGCCCTCTCGGTGATATCACATTAGGATAGCTTGCAAGCAAGTGATATGATCACTAGAATGTTATATCACGGGAAGGAGAAAAGAGTGCATGTCGGTAACGAGATCAAACTAGGTATGGAGATACCGATGATCGAATCTCGGACATGTAATATATCGAGAGACAAAGGGATTTAGTTACAAGCGTTAAAGGTTCTCATGATCACAGAAGTCATCGTTGAATGTGTAGGAGTCAGTACGGATCTCCAGGTCCCGCTGCTGATTATTGATCGGAGAAGGGTCTCGATCATGTCTGCATTATTCGCGAACCGTAGGGTGGCACACTTAAGAGTTACCTTGGAGCACATATGTTTCAGACGAAAGAATTGCAAAGCGCAGGAATTGTTTTAATAGAAACCGGAAATTGTTTCGGGTGAAATTGCAGAAGGTGGTTCTGCATGTGATATTGAAATATTGCAAGGGGCTATATGTGAATGTTTTTTAATTAAAGTAATTAACAAAATTCTGAATAAATTTAATAAAAAGAGTTTTATTAAATGAGAGAGCATTAAATTTGGAGAAATTTAATGCATTTAAAGTGGAGACTTTAAAAAGGGAATGTGAAGAGGCATTTTAATGTGGAGGGGTTACCACCACATGAATGGGGGAGGTGAGGGGCCACCCCCCATGCGCCGGCCATGGAGAGAGGGGCACCCCCCTCCTCCTATAAAAGGCCACCCATTCGCTCCTTCATCCTCACACCTCCTTGTGAAGGATCTCTCTCCCCCTCTAGAATTATTCCCCATGGTCTCGGATTAGCGAGATACATGTTCCCGGTGGCATTTCGTCTGGAAGGAGTTGCTGCTTCCGCTGGATCGCTGGAGCGAGGAGGTGGAGGTTGTCCGGTGGCTTGAACGTGTGTGCGAGTGCGGATGCGCTGCTGAGTTGCGGCGCTTGGACTTCCTCACGATCTTGAGATCGGCAAGTGTACGACTACATCAACCACGAGTTCCTACTCGTTAACAAAGCTCGTTGTCTACGAGGGTAAGTTCTCATTGGATGTATGTCCACCCGTTTCTTTGTACCTAGTAGATAGATCTTGGCGTGTAGTTCACACCGTAGGAAAAATTTTGTTTTCTATGCTGTGGACCCAACAATAATCATCTGTTCCAATTTTGCTCCTCCTCCTCGGGATGTTGCTGCGGGCGGCCTCCTGCATTGTCCCAAACGGGGTTTCCTCTCAGGGGTACAATCCTCCCCGAGGTGATCATTGCTTGATATAACTCCTCCTCGTCTAGGAACCAACTCTGTTTTCCTAGCAAACCAAAATCCTTAACAAATGGAAGCAAAGTTCTAAAAAAATCTAATATTCATTGTACTGAAAAATTTCAAAGAAAAACTATAGACAAAAGGTTTCTATCATAAAAACAAACGATTACAGGTAGAAACTATGAATTCTAACGTGTGGAATCAACAATAATCTCAAAATATGAAGAGCTGATCTAGATAGACAATGTGAGAGATTCAACCATGGATTTTAGAAAATAAAGAATGGATCAAATGAGAAACTTACTGATGTGAAGATTCCCTCACTCAAACAAATGAAATCGGTGAAGAATCAATAATTCTTGGAGGTTAGGGTTTGAGTTTGAGAGAGAAAGGGAGAGAAAATGAGAAGAATAAGATGGTTGGTTGGGGCTAGCAGCTAGCTGCCATCGTTTTTAGGGGCGACGTAGTTGGTACGGGCGGGCAGTATGGGCACATCCCGCCCGTACTATTGGTTGTCACCGTTGGATACGCGGTTAGGGTTTTGAGATCAAATCTGAGTCTCGGTACGGGCGGACGGTACGGTGGGATCCGGTCATACTAGTGATCGTTATTCGCTCAATACCTTGGGAGAAATATTGGTTGCCTTCATCGACGCTCAGTACGAGCGGACGGTACAGCGTCTTCCGGTCGTACTGCTGCTCATTAAGTGCACCGTATCGAAGAACAATTATTTTTTTCTCAGTCCTTCGGTATGGGCGGATGCTACGGTCTTCTCCGTTCATACCGGAGCTCATTAAAGCATCATAACCCATTGTTTTTATTTGCTTTTCAATTCTTTCCTTCAAACTTAAACCTTAGCTTCATATTAGCATGTTTCCTCAACACATTTTGGCTAAGAAAATTTTATTAGATTAACTAAACTAAAAATATAACTACGCTATTTTATATGGAAATGGGTTGACTCTCATTAAGCATTTATTTTAAGAAAGTTGATTCTAGTTAACCAACCTCTGAGTTTTTGGCATATACCTTGGGCTGCCCTTCATTATGGGTACTTACCACTTGAACACATTTAGGTGGTGGTACATATTTTTGAAAGGAATATGTCCAAGAGACAATAGTAAATGTTTATTATCTTATTCCAGGTTTATAATATATATTGATTTCTCATGCTATAATTGTGTTAAAAGCAAACGTTGATACATGTGTGTTTAATAACAAAAGAAAAGGTTTGTAGTAATGCCTCTCATTACACTAGCTTGTTGATTAACTGATGATCAAGGTTTCCTGATCATGAACATTGGATGTTGTTAATAACAAGGTCATGTCATTAGAGAATGATATGATGAACATTCACCCACAGTAGATTTAGCAATACGATCATGTTCTCAAGTCTATATTGCTATCTCTTAGAATATTAGAATTGGGGTTAGGGTTTGTCAATTTAGGAAATTAGGGTTAGGGTTTGTCTGATTTGGGAATTAGGGTTAGGGTTCATCAGTAATTGGGGAAATTAGGGTTAGGTTTCATCGATTCGATGAACTAGGGTTAAGGTTTCTCAGAAATTGGGGATTTAGGGTTAGGGTTTGCACCAAAACTCAAATCCTCACATCAGAATTGTAGAAAATGAAACCCTTGGTCAATTACTGCATAGCTAGGGCTCAAACTTAATGAATTTCAGGACTAAAACACCAACTTTATATTGTTCTGAAGCAATAGAACCTTGATCTTGATCAAAAACAAGAAGAACAAGCTTGCTTGATCATAAATAAAAAGCATAAGAGGGTTCAAAACTTAGAGCTAGATGCTCTAATACCACTATTAGATCCTTTAGGATCATCTAGCTCAAGATTAGGGCCATAGAAAGAGAGATCAGGGTATGTACCTTGATCTGGAGCACCAGCCATGGCCTCCACTTGGTTTGCTTCACCTGGATCTTGATTGATGTAGTGAGTAGTTCTTACTAGTGATGTGGGTGTTCGCTTTGATCAGAGAGCAGGGGAGAGTGCGAGAAAAGAGAGAACAACTGAATGAGCAGGCCCCTTTAGCTCTAACCCTAGGACCTCTATTTATAGCACTTGTAGTAGGAGAACTAACACCTTAGATGGACGGTCAGGATGCCCCTGGTCAGGGCATCCAATCGCTGTTATTAAATATCCCCTTAATCATCATTCATTTCATAAGTCATTTTGAAAACATCTGACGACGGAACAGTATGGCCACTCCAACTGTCCATGACCACGGACGCGGCTATTCGAAAAGTTTGACACTCTGCAGAGGTGGTGCACTTTCACCAGTGTTTCGATACATCTGTCAGCGATAACCCTAAATCATCATAGTTAGTATGCAGATAGTCAAACATAACCTTTCAATTACACACCCTAGTACAAGCACATCTCCTATGAGCTTGGCGTCCCAGCCATGGCCATTTGCCATCCTGGGCACTTCACAGGTGGACAACATTGAGAGGTAGCCTCAGCTCAGACCTCTCCCGTGAGGGAACTCATACTAATGCATATAAACTTCCAGCTAAGCCTTAGCTAATTCAGGTATTGTGGTTGTACGGTAAATTTGGAATGGTATCGCATCCGAACCCAACCATCAATTTTTATAAAGGGCTAAGGCTCATGCCTCAGCATTTTCATCGTCATAAACCATTTATGTTTCTCAACACATGTCAAAACATCTCAATAGAATGACTCATCATTCCAAGGTTTTCATAAGTCATTTTCACCAAGTATTCCCATCTAAAGTGATCAAGTTTTTATTTTAGCTCTAAACACTAAGTTAAGAGTGTTCACTAAGGTACGATATTAATCTTCAATCTCATGTCATAGAATGACATCTAATTCTAACTAAATAGGCCAAGTTTTATACTCTTTATGCTATCTATAAACAAAGTAAAGAACTTTGGTAAAGTAAAGGAAAGTAAAGCTTGTAAATAAGACTTGGGATGGTATAAGTCAAAATGTATAACCAAGCATGCCTAATGCATCTTGTTTAGGTTATCTTGTATAATTCTAGCTTTCTCAGTTTACTTGCAGTGCTAGGCTTGCCTTGGTTGGTGTAGTGGTTGAAATTCTCTTCTTCTTCCTCGAGGTAGAACTCCTCCTCGTAAGCTTGGTCGGTACTATCGTCCATAAATACATACGAGGTACACAATCACCAAACAATACTTAACTAGTCTATTTAGCACACTAAGGTACACACTTGATGATCTAGTATCATCACATTCATCACAAGATTTAATGAACTAGTTTCATTTATTTTACTTGAGAAAAGTAATTTCTACTCATTGAAAATAACTAAGATTTGATATTCTCCAATTAAAATATGGAATCATGTGGACACATGTCATCACCACATACTCTAATACATGGGAATGTGATTTAAATGTTGGATCACATTTTATAAGGTTTAAGATTAATATTTAATGCTTTAAAGTGAATAGAAATGCCTATATAGCATTATTTTGGTACTAGTCCAAAGTCACTGCATGCAAACCTTAATATTATTACATATTCATATAGGTATGGTTAAATGTGATTTTTGAGAGTTGGAATCAACTCAAAAGCTATTATGGTTGAATTTTGAAAAATGTTTGAATGTGAAAAAGTCTATATATTGTTATTTTTTCTAGGAGAGACCCCTAACTCTAATTGATTTAAATCCAACGGGCTTGGATAGAAATTTTAATTATCTTTCCAAAAAAATTGGAATCATTCAATTTGGATTTGTAAAACTCCCTGAATTGATTTTCAAACTAAAGGGCAGAACTAGATTAAGTCTAAAATAGAAAAAGGTTTATTTGAATCTATTGGGTTGCGTGAGAAAGAAATGGGTCGGCCCACTGCGATCCGCGCAGTGCCCGGGCTGGCTTAAGTGATGGCCCCACCTGTCAGTGAGACAGGAGATGCCGAACAGGTATCGGGGTATGGGAACCGTAGGATTAGATCCTGGATCAACGGCTCGCAGGCATCGTCCATGCTGGAATAGGACACGACGGGGAGGAACCCTAGCACGGTCGGTGAGGGTCTGGGGCGGCTTACCGGAGCTCCGGCAAGGGTCGGTGAGGCGCGCAAATGAACGTGTCGAGGACGGTGGTTCTCCTGGTACCGGCTGCATCCTTGGAGATGGCTTGGATCAGTGGCGCCCTTCTCCTCCTTCCGCGGCGGTCTCCGGCAAAATTGGAGCGCTACAGGCAGCGGCTTGCTCCGGTGGGGCTCTGGAGGTTTCTGAGGTGGAGTGGAGGGCGATGGTGTGAAGAATTGGTGTCGGGGGGGAGGGGCGCATCATGGCATGGGCGGAGCTCGACGTGGTCGACGGCACAACGAGCTAAAGGCATGGTCCAGGGGCTAGGACGGTGGGCGGTTCCCTAGTGAGCGTCACGGATGTGCTCGTGCAGTGCATTGTGGTCGGGGCAGTGAGCATCGCCGCGCGCACGCTGCCTCGGTCGACGACGAGTTTCGCGGCGTCCGAAGGCTACTGGGCACAGTCGAGGAAACGAGCATGTCCGTTGGCCTCCTAGGACACTGGTGATCGTGTAGGCTGGCGGCGGGAGCGAGGCGAGGTCAGGTGGAGCGAGGACAAGCGTGAACGGCGGGCGCGGGCATCGGCATGGCAGACATGGCCTGGGCGCGCGCTTCCTGGCTTCTCCTCTCTCTATCCTTGAGATGGGGCTGGCCTGGAGGAGGAAGTGGAGCATGGGCGACGCGCCAGACATGGTAGGCGAGGCTGGCGGCGCTTGGGTAGTGTTGTCGACGATAGGGGTGCAAAATTGGCTCGGCCATAGTGGCCATGACTATTTGGTCGTGTGCATAGTGGGTGGCCGTACTGGTACATGGTAGGGGGTGTACTGGGAACACTTGGGTTGCAAAAAGGAAGACCAAATTGGCCAGAACACTGCTCACACTAGTGTTTGTGATTTTTGCCAGATTTGTGCACACAAGGTGTTTGACAAAATGGCAGAAAGAAATCAACTTCGAAATTTTTGAGTGATCTTCACTGATGCTTGGTAGTGTGTGGTTGCTGGGATTGTCAAATTGAATTCATCTGAGTGGTTTTTGAAAAAAATGTGATCTAGATACATACACTTGATTCTATTTTCAAATGTCATTTAAATTTAGAGTTTGAATGCTTTTGGAAGATCACAAAGTGGGCCTTGGTAGATCTTTACTTGTACTAGCAAGAGGTGCAAAGATCCACAATTGTTTCTGTTTGAAATTGAGTGCTAGGAACACCTAAAGTGATCTAGTTGATTAAAATGGCCAAAGTGACAATTTCCCTTTATTAATTCTATTTGATTTCTTTTTCTTTGGATTTTGCTTGGGAATGATCTAGATGATGTGGAATTCACCTTAGAGTCATTTTACAACCATTAGAACAAACAAGCATAGCCATTCTAAACAATTTCATATTAATGCAACACACATATGCATCCTTAAATCTTTTAATGATAAAAAGTTTTTTGTTAACCCTAAATTGAGTGATTTGGATCTTAATTAACCTTGATTAAAGATTTGGGTTGTTACAATATTACTATCTCTTAGAACATTAGAATTGGGGTTAGGGTTCGTCAATTTAGGAAATTAGGGTTAGGGTTTGTCTGATTTGGGAATTAGGGTTAGGGTTCATCAGTAATTGGGGAAATTAGGGTTAGGGTTCATCGATTCGATGAACTAGGGTTAGGGTTTCTCAGAAATTGGGGATTTAAGGTTAGGGTTTGCACCAAAACTCCAATCCTCACATCAGAATTGCAGAAAATGAAACCCTTGATCAATTACTGCATAGCTAGGGCTCAAACTTAATGAATTTCAGGACTAAAACACCAACTTTATACTGTTCTGAAGCAATAGAACCTTGATCTTGATCAAAAACAGGAAGAACAAGCTTGCTTGATCATAAATAAAAAGCATAAGAGGGTTCAAAACTTAGAGCTAGATGCTCTAATACCACTATTAGATCCTTTAGGATCATCTAGCTCAAGATTAGGGCCATAGAAAGAGAGATCAGGGTGTGTACCTCGATCTGGAGCACCAGCCATGGCCTCGACTTGGTTTGCTTCACCTGGATCTTGATTGATGTAGTGAGTAGTTCTTACTAGTGATGTGGATGCTGGCTTTGATCAGAGAGCAGGGGAGAGTGAGAGAAAAGAAAGCACAGCTGAATGAGCAGGCCCCTTTAGCTCTAACCCTAGGACCTCTATTTATAGCACTTGCAGTAGGGGAACCAACACCTTAGATGGACGGTTAGGATGACCCTGGTCAGGGCATCCAATTGTTGTTATTAAACAGCCCCTTAATCATCATTAATTTAACTTAGATTGATCACAATTAGCAATAATTAACTGTAGATCGCTAATACATCCAACGTACAGAAGTAACTTATGCATGCACACATGCATTCATGAGTTTATATATGCACGTGGATCATCAGCAGCAGTGCGTGTTTCGGTCGGATTGTGACTGATCGGGGCTGGCGAGCATCTGGGTCACCATCTTGATCCCGTTGTCCATCCACCGGACGTGATGCCCCACCACCAACGGCCTCGCCGCGCCGGCGAGGACGCTGAGGATCTGTGTCGCCAGCAGGAGCAGCAGCACCACCTTCGTCATGTTCGCCGCCGCCGCCATTGTCATCCTGACTTGAATCTCTTGTGCTATCCCTCCACTCGCCAGCAAAACAGGTTCAGCCGAGAAACTCGCCAAGGAGGTGAGCTAGTTTATATAGAGCGAGGCATGCTGTGCAAACTGAAGCTGTCGCTCAGTTGAGCGTACAACGTAGTAGAACCGTAGAACTGTTTTCTTGGCGTGTTGCGAACGTGAAGGACGGAGAATTCGTGCAAGACTCGTTCAATTTCACCGTGCCTAAATTTCTACCACACCCGCGCGCGCTTCCGGTCTCCCACGCGCGCGGGGCTTCGGTTTGGAGTCACTGCTTCAGTTTGCATTATTAGAAGAAATCAGCAGCTTGGTTGAGGTCGTCTCTGGATCAAGTACACTTGAATCGTTCGTGCTCTTCTACAAGTAGCAGCCTTTGGTGTCAAGTATATACGTCCGTAGAAACGGACGAAGTATCGCAGAAACATGCATTAACGTACGTAAGGGAGAATGCATGCTTTTGGAACCTCAATCCCCTGCTTTCAGGTCAAACATTAGAATACGAATATTTCTTGCTGGCCTAGGATGTGACAGCAAGAAATACGAAGCTGAGGAAGGACATGTATACCTAGTACACGCATGACTTGTACGACTTCGCAGCAACAAGTGGCTGACATGGTGTGAGAGCATCTCCACTCGTTCGGCATTCTCAGGCCTAAATTTAGCTCCGCGTGAATTAAATTTGTGGTCTCTGAATGGGTCTGAAAATGGCCGTTTTCCAGTTGTGTTCCCACCCAAAGAACAGCGGGAAGGACGTGAGGCGGCACCTCGAGAACTCGGCGACGAGACGGCGATGACATGTCGGCCAGGACGAGTTCTGCCAAGCCCACGCCGAGCTCCTCCGGCGAGGCCTGGCCAGGCCCGCGCGCCGCCACGCCCCTCTCGGCCGACCCCCACGGCGAGCAACGGTGAGGGCAGCATGGCGAGCGGCGGCGAGCTCGAGCGCCTGGTCAGCGAGCCGGGTGGCGGGCGCTGGGTGGATGGTGGCGTCGCGTTCTCTGGCTAGGTTAGCCGCGACGTGTCAGGCGGCCTGGCCGGTGGTCGAGCTCGCCGTCTCCGTGTCGTGCGTGGGGAGAGAGAGGATGAAGTAGGGTAGGTGGGCCACTTTTTTTTGGTTTTGTATGGCCGACGTGTGGGCCAGCCTAGAAAGCACTCATCCGACATTTTCACACCGTTCCCAGCGGCCCTGGAATGACCTGGAAACGCCGAACGAAAAGTGGACGAAAATAGGTTTGGGAATGTTGTTGGCGTGGTTTTTACAATCCGGACGAAATGAGTGGCCTAAGTGTGGAAATTTATGAATCTCTAATATTTTGTTGTGTTTGATTTGACCCTCTCATGGGGTATATATAGAAGTACACGGGGGAGGCACTTGGAGTACAAGAAGATGTAGAGTCCTAGTCCAATTCGTATACGTATACTATTCTAATATTCCCCATCAGTCGTAGCGGGAGAGAAGCAGACAATTGCAACTAAAATTGAAGGCTGGTGTTTTCTCCTTGTCATCATTAACTGCGTCTCTGATGAAGATGATCATGGCCAGCACCTAGGGGCGGTGACTGCATCTCCATGATCATGACCAGCACCTAGGGGCTGTGACTCCATCTCCATCTGGTGCCTCTCTTCCCTCCCGCAGTCACAGCGGGAGTGTCGTGGATGCAGGTGATGACGCGGACGATGTTGACTGGAGTTGTTGCCGATGTGTAGCTATAGATGTTGTTGTTGGTGTTGATCTCGAGGTAGCCGGTCGTGATATAGCCGTAGTCGAGGTGGGTATGATCGATGTCGTAGTCATCGTAGTGGTGTGGCCATCATTGCCGGAGGCACAAAAATTGCGCATTTTTGTTGTTGTTGTTGACAGTGTTGTAGTTGTGGATGTTTTGCTCCGATCCTTGTAGAGGTACCGTCGGGGCGTCTCTTGCGAACGCGGTCATATGTGAGACCACCAGTTTTGCCAGAATACGTGGTGTTCCTGTCATACATATCTTCTCGTAGGTCGTGAATATTATAATAAATAATTTTGTGCTTCTCAGCTAACGTATGCAAAGGAACAGCAGCAATGCATACTAACTAACAAGTAACAATGTCAATTTCCCGTTAAAAAAACAATGTCAACTTTAGTTCTCCTATTACTGCCACAGGAAATTGCCGTGTGTATCTCTTCCAGGGTGTTCCTCAACTCGGTGGTGATGGTGTTGCTTCTTGGCGGTAGGGATTTGCCGAGGGGCGGATATCCTAGTGGACAGAGGAGTGGGATTTGGTGTTGGAGTTGGCGGGTACGGTGGCACCCTTGCTGCGGTGCGGCGGCGGGTCTTCACAAGCCTATTTGGGCTCGGCCGGGCCAGAGGGCCTGGTTTGTCTTGCTACTGCATCCGGTCGGCTACCACCTTCTGGCGGTGGAGGTAGTTCCCTCCCGCGTGCTAATGTCATGTTGAATCTCGCCGAAGTTTCCGCTATACCAGCCTCACTCCGTGGCTCACGGTCGACGACGGTGGCGACCTCAAGACCGTGGTGGCGCGTGCACGTGGGCGGCGAGCTTGGTGGAGCTTTACAAACGGTCCTAGAGCATGGATGACAGGTCAGGAGAAATCTTTGTCACTTTGACATCGACGCGGGGATGCCTGCGGGTATCACCGTCCTTCCTAATGGGCGTCGGGTGTATCTCTTTCCCACCTCCCGTGGCGTACTAGGGAAACCCTAGGACTAGTCCAGGCAGCAGTGTCATCAGTGTCACTTCTCTTCTTGGAGGTGTTGCTTGGTACGCGGCGTTTTGGAATGCTAGATTTGTGGTGGTACTTCTCCGGTGGGGGCAACGGTTGCGAGTTACCTCCGTTTTCGTCCCACCGCCGATGTTGGATTTATTCTCTTTTCTCTCTTCTTGTTTTCTTTTGAACTTGGCTTGTGATGTTCTACCCAGCGTGGTTCGGAACGTTATATCAGTCGTTTGCTATATTAATGTAGCGGGGGATAAAGCCTGTTTTGAGGAGTATTACTACCACAAAAATCTGCGTGGATACTATTTAATTAATTTTTAATTTCTTATTGTTGTCATGTCATAATTTTTGCATGCATGCTTTTTTTTAAACCAATATATATTAGGCATGCAAGCCGCCCCATTAAAACCTTCCAGTCCCCTTAGGTACCATCGTGAGAAAAAAGAGTATGTCTGGAACTTATAGCCTCTCAAACAATAGTTACATCATCTAGAAGAGTTTGTAAAAAAAAGCTAGGAGGCTCATCGGTCCAATTACAAGAATTCTTATCTAAGAAGCAGAACTTAGCAAGCTCGTGAGCAACTCCATTTGCCTCCCGCGGAGAATGTTTGAATAAAACAGTATCAATCACCGATGCCTCATCGATACAGTCTCCAAAAATAGATGAAGATTTCCCCCACCATGCTTCTGTACTGTTGCAAGCCTCCACAACTTCCAAGGAATCAGATTCCATTAAAACATTATGACACCCAAGACGATTAACCTTGACTTAGGATTATAACGGCCTTCAATAGCCAGACCTTTTTTCATAGCAATAGCTCCAGTCATAGATGGTGATGTAACATTAAGAATATAAACAGTAGCAGCTGCAATAAAACGGCCTTCATGATCACGTGCCACAGCTCCAGCGACACTCGTACAACTGTCATATTGAAATGATCCATCGACATTAACCTTCACTTGTCTAGGATCTGGTCTTGTCCACTTAGCTTGCCCAGGAGTTTTCTTAGAGCTTAATTTCATTGAATTTGCAGCAATTGAAAGAATAGACATCTGGCATTTATAAAGCGGTGCCACCTCTTCCTCATGTGTACGTCGTCTCCTCATCCACCACAAATACCAACATGCGGTAACGACGACCTCTTTGAAACCCAATTATCTGAACCCTGGCATTATTGAAATCGAACAGGTTAGTAAATTGAAGGAAATATGCCTTGAGAGGCAATAATAAAGTTGTTATTATGTATTCCTCGTATATGATAGATGTTTATTTTGCATGCTATAATTGTATTGATCGGAAACGTCAATACATGTGTGTTTAATAAACAAAAGGATTCCTAGTTATGCATCTCTTATAGACTAGCTTGTTGATTAACAAGATCATCAAAGTTTCCTGATCATGGACATTGGATGTTGTTAATAACAAGGTCACAGTATTTGTGAAATGATGTGATAAACATTCATCCGAAGTATAGCATTACGATCAAGTCATTATGTTTCTATTGCTATAACATCATACGAAGTAATCTTTATCCTTAGACCATGAGATCATGTTAATTGCTAACACCGGAAGAGTATCTTGATAACATCAAACGTCACACCGTAACAGGGTGACTATAAAGATGGGTTCAGTGCAACGAAGTTGTTATGTTGAGGCTCATGGATCAAGAGTAGAATTTGTCAATCCCGATGACGGATATATATACTCTGGGCCCTCTCGGTGATATCATATTAAGATAGCTTGCAAGCAAGTGATGTTATCACTAGAATATTATATCACGGAACGAGAAAAGAGTGCATGTCGGTAACAAGATGAAACTAGGTATTTGGATACCGATGATCGAATCTTGGACATGTATTATATCATGAGACAAAGGGATTAAGTTACTAGCATTAAATGTTCTCACGATCACAGAAGTCATCGTTGAATGTGCAGGAGTCAGTATGGATCTCCAGGTCCCGCTTTTGATTATTGATCTGAGAGGAGTCTCAATCATGTCTGCATTATTCGCAAACCGTAGGGTGACACACTTAAGGGTTGCCGGACACCATTTTGGAGCACATATGTTTCAGACGAAAGAATTGTAAAGCGCAGGAATTGTTTCGATAGAAACCGGAATTGTTTCGGGTGAAATTGCAGAAAGTGGTTCTACATGTGATATTGAAATGTTGCAAGGGGTTTTATGTGAATGTTTGTTAATTAAAGTAATTAACAAAATGCTAAATAAATTTAATAAAAGAGTTTTATTAAATGAGAGAGCATTAAACTTAGAGAATTTTAATGCATTTAAAGTGGAGACTTCAAAAGAGAATGTGAAGAGGCATTTTAATATGGAGGGAGTCACCACCACATGAATGGAGGAGGTGAGGGGTCACCTCCATGAGGCGCCGGCCATGGAGGGGGTACCCCCCCTCCTCCTATAAAAGGCCCCCACTTCCTCCTTCTTCCTCACACCTCCTCGTGAAGGATCTCTCTCCCCTCTAGAATTATTCCCCCATGGTCTCGGATTAGCGAGATACATGTTTCCGGTGGCATTTCATCTGGAAGGAGTTGTTGCTTCCGCTGCATCGCTGGAGCGACGAGGTAGAGGTTGTCCGGTGGCTTGAACGTGTGTGCGAGGACGGATGCGCTGCTGATTTGCGGCGCTCGGACTTCCACACGATCTTGAGATCGGCAAGTGTACGACTACATCAACCATAAGTTCCTACTCGTTAACAAAACTCGTTGTCTTCGAGGGTAAGTTCTCGATGGATGTGTGTCCACCCGTTGCTCCGTATCTAGTAGATAGATCTTGGCGTTTAGTTCTCATCGTAGGAAAAATTTTGTTTTCTATGCTGCGGACCCAACAGTGGTATCAGAGCCTGATCTATGCGTAGGTGCTTTGCACGGATAGTACACATATGTTTATATGTGGGCGATGATGATCATGTTATTGCATCTTCTATGTATTTTGGATATTGGTGGAATAGTAGGATGAAGCGGCCCGGACCAACCTTACATGTCATCATACATGAGACCGGTTCCACGACTGACATGCAACTTGTTTGACATAAGTGGCTGGCGGGTGTTTGTCTCTCCTACTATAGTCAATATCTGATTTACAATGAGTTGCTAATAAATTGGTTATCCTCATTGTGGTTCATGTTCGTAGGAAAGACTGGTTCTATCTCCGAAAGCCCTAAGCCATGTAAAACTTCCAATTGATAAATTAGAGGCGTCTAGTTTAGATAGTTGTTGGGCTAGTGTCTTGATATAGTATTGTTGTAAGTATATGTATGATAGATACTCTTACAACACACTCAACGTGTAAGTTCCATAGACCTTGGCCTTACACACAAAGGAATGATAGAGATCATACCACGATGCAAATGATTGAGATCAAATGCATGGACCATATCATCCCACTTTATACATTAGATGTCAGCATCTTATACTGCTAGTTTGGCGCTTTTTGTAGCATTGTAAGATGATCCCTCATTTAAATATCAAGATAAAATGTATTCTTCCTTAAGTATGCACCATTCTTTGGATCGTGTTTCGAGACATCACGTGATGATCGGGTGTACTCGACTCTACGCTTTCATAAGAACGGGTGTAAGACAGTTTTACACACGCGAATACTAAGGTTCTTACTTGGCGAGCCTAGCATGTACAGACATGGCTTCGGAACACGGACCGAAAGGTTAAGCATGAGTCATATAGTTGATATGATGCCCATATAGATGCTCGCCTTTGAAACTACACCGACTCACGTGATGATCGGACTTGGTGTAGTGGATTTGGTTCATGTAATCACCAAAAAGGCACGAGGGGTGTCGTTTTTGAGTGGGAGTTCATTAGTAATTTGGATTAGTTGAACTCACTCTATCATAAACTTAGTCTAAATAAACTTTACAAATTCTGTTGTAGATGGCACCACCTGCTTTTAATTTCAATGTGTTCATGGAGAAAGAGAAACTTGATGCGAATGGAAGCAACTTCACCAACTGGGCTATGAATTTGAGGATTATCCTCACTGCTGCACAAAAGCAATATGTGCTAGAGGCGCCGCTAGGCCCCCCACCAGCTCCTGATGCCCCTGACAAGGAAAAGAATGTCTATATAACTTGTCAGGAGGACCACAACTTAGTTCGTTGCGGCATGCTATATGGGCTAGAGCCAGAACTTCGAAAGCGTTTCGAAAATGGCAATGCCTTTGATACCATGGGACAATTGAAAATGATTTTTGATACCCATGCTGCCGTAGAGAGTTATAATGCTTCTGAAAAGTTCTTTAACAGCATGATGGAGGAGAATAGCTCCGTTAGTGAGCATGTAATCAAAATGTCTGGGTACGCCGATAAGCTTGTGTCCTTGGGAATAACGATTCCCATTGACTTAGGCATACATCGTGTTCTCCAATCTCTGCCACCTAGCTACAAGAGCTTTGTGATGAACTATAATATGCAGGGCATAAAGAAGTCCCTTCTCGAGCTTCTGTCAATGCTTAAGACTGCAGAAGTGGAGATTAGGAAAGAATATCAAGTGTTGATGATCAATAAGACCACCGGTTTCAAGAAGGACAAGAAAGGCAAGCAAAAGGGAAAGAAGGGTGGCAAATCTGTTGCCACGCCTGAAAAGAAACCCCGAGCTAGCCCTAAGTCTGATATCGAGTGCTACTATTGTAAGGGGACTGGCCATTGGAAGCGCAACTGCCCCAAGTTTTTGGTGGACAAGAAAGCCGGCAAGGCAAACAAAGGTATATGTTATATACATGTTATTGATGTGTACTTGACTAGTACTCGCAGTAGCACATGGGTATTTGATACGGGATCGGTTGCTAATATACGTAACTCGGTTCAGGGGCTGCGGAACAAGCGACAACTAGCAAGGGATGAGGTCATGATGCGGGTCGGCAATGGATCAAGAGTTGATGTGATCGTCGTGGGGACGCTACCTCTCCATATGCCATCGGGATTAGTTATAAATCTGAATAATTGTTATTTGGTGCCTGCACTGAGCATGAACATTTTATCCGGATAGTGTTTAATGCAAAGTGGTTATTGCTTTAAATCTGAAAACAATGATTGTTCGATTTATAAGAATGATATATTTTATGGTCATGCACCTGTGTTGAATGGTTTATTTCTATTGGATCTCGATAGTAGTATTACGTATATTCATAATGTTGATGCTAAAAGGATTAAACTTGATAATGATATATCTACATATATGTGGCACTGCCGTCTAGGTCATATTGGCGTTAAACGCATGAAGAAACTCCATTCTGATGGAATTTTGGAATCACTTGATTTTGAATCATTTGATACATGTGAGCCATGCCCTATGAGAAAGATGGCTAGAACGCCGTTTTCCAGTTCAATGGAACGGGCGACAGATTTATTGGAAATCATACATACTGATGTGTGTGGACTAATGAGTGTGTCGGTGCGAGGTGGATATCGTTATTTTGTTACTTTTACGGATGATTTGAGTAAATACGGGTATATCTATTTGATGAAACACAAGTATGAAACCTTTGAAAAGTTCAAGGAATTTCAGAATGAAGTGGAAAATCATCGTAACAGAAAGATCAAATTTCTATAGTCCGATCGTGGAGGAGAGTATCTTAGTTACGAGTTTATCACACATATGAAAGAGTGTGGAATAGTTTCACAACTCACGCCTGCCTGAACACCACAACGTAATGGTGTGTCGGAACATCGTAATCGTACTTTATTGGATATGGTTCGATCTATGATGTCTCTGACTGACTTGCCACTGTCATTTTGGGGTTATGCACTGGAAACCGCTGCATTCACTTTAAAACGGGCACCATCTAAATCCGTTAAAACGACACCGTATGAATTATGGTTTGGAAACAAACCTAAGCTGTCATTTCTTAAAGTTTGGGGATGCGATGTTTATGTGAAGGAACTTCAGCCGGATAAACTCAAACCCAAAGCGGAAAATGCGTCTTCATAGGATACCCTAAGGAAACGATTGGGTATACCTTCTATTACAGATCCGAGGGCAAGGTTTTTGTTACCAAGAATGGATCCTTTCTTGAGAAGGAGTTTCTCGCGAAAGGTGTGAGTAGTCGGAAGGTAGAACTCAAAGAGGTTATTGAACCTTCTCTTCATGAAATGGCGAGTAGCGCAACACCGGAAATTGTTTCGGAGTTGACTATACCTAATGAAGAGAGAGCTAATGATATTGATTATGAAACTCCAAAAGAGGACACTACCGAACCTCGCAGGTCAAGTAGGACACGTACAGCTCCTGAACTGTACGGCAATCCTGTTGTGAATTTCATAGTTGATGAAATGGATGACCCTGCGACGTATGAAGAAGTGATGATGAGCCCGGATTCCAACAAATGGCTAGAAGCCATGAAATACGAGATGGAATCCATGTACGAAAACCAGGTTTGGACCTTGGTAGACTTACCTCACGATCGAAAGGCCGTTGAGAATAAATGGATTTTCAAAAGACAAACATATGCTGATGGTAATGTGACCATCTATAAGGCTCGACTTGTCACAAAGGGGTTTCGACAAATTCAGGGAGTTGACTACGATGAGACATTCTCTCCCGTAGCGATGCTAAAGTCGGTTAGGATTATGTTAGCAATTGCTGCATATTTCGATTATGAAATATGGCAGATGGATGTCAAAACTGTGTTCCTCAATGGTAATATTGAAGAAGAGTTGTATATGATACAACTTAAGGGTTTTCTCGATCCTAAGGATGCTGATAAGGTATGCAAACTTCAGCGATCCATCTATGGACTGAAGCAAGCATCCCGGAGTTGGAATCTCCGCTTTGATGAGGTGATCAAAGAGTTTGGATTTGTCCAAACTTATGGAGAGGCTTGTATTTACAAGAAAGTGAGTGGGAGCAATGTGGCATTTCTGATATTATATGTGGATGACATATTATTGATTGGAAATGATATAGATCTTTTAAACAGTGTTAAAAGTTATCTAAACAGCAAATTTTCGATGAAGGACCTTGGTGAAGCTTCATATATATTAGGCATTAAGATCTATAGAGATAGATCAAGACGCCTAATTGGGCTATCGCAGAGTACATACCTTGATAAGATATTAAACAAGTTTAATATGGACGAAAGTAAGAAGGGGTTCTTACCTATGTTGCAAGGCAAGACATTGAGTAAGACTCAAAGTCCGGCTACGGCGGAAGAAAGAGAGATGATGGATAAGATCCCCTATGCCTCGGCCATAGGCTGTATTATGTATGCCATGCTATGTACAAGACCGGATGTGGCACATGCTATTAGTTTGACTAGTAGGTACCAATCTGATCTAGGTTCGGAACACTGGATAGCGGTAAAGAACATCCTCAAGTACTTGAGAAGAACTAAGGATATGTTTCTTATATAAGGAGGTGAAGAAGAGCTAGTCGCTAAGTGTTATGTCGATGCTAGCTTTGACACCGATCCGGATGACTCTAATTCTCAATCCGGATACGTATTTCTCTTGAACGGAGCAGCAGTTAGTTGGAGGAGTTCCAAACAACCTGTGGTGGCTGGATAAACAACGGAGGCGGAATATGTTGCTGCTTCAGAAGCGGCACAGGAAGCGGTTTGGATGAAGGAGTCCATAACGGAACTAGGTGTGGTTCCTAGTGCATTGGACCCAATGGTGATCTATTGTGACAACAATGGAGCCATAGTCAATGCCAAGGAGCAGAGGTCTCACAAGAATTACACGGATATTAAGCGCCGGTTTCACTCCATCCGCGAGCATGTCAAGGATGGAGATAGAAAGATTTGCAAAGTACACACAGACCTAAATGTAGCAGATCCGTTGACGAAAGTTCTCCCTAGGGCAAAACATGATCAACACCAGAACTCCGTGGGTGTTAGATTTATCACTATGTGAACTAGATTATTGTCTCTAGTGCAAGTGGGAGACTGAAGGAAATATGCCCTGAGAAGCAATAATAAAGTTGTTATTATGTATTCCTCGTATATGATAGATGTTTATTTTGCATGCTATAATTGTATTGATCGGAAACGTCAATACATGTGTGTTTAATAAACAAAACGGTTCCTAGTTATGCCTCTCTTACAGACTAGCTTGTTGATTAACAAGTGTTGGGTCCGCAGCATAGAAAACATAAAATTTCCTACGATGAGAACTATACGCCAAGATCTATCTACTAGATACAGATCAACGGGTGGACATACATCCATGGAGAACTTACCCTCGAAGACAACAAGTTTTGTTAACGAGTAGGAACTCGTGGTTGATGTAGTCGTATGCTTGCCAATCTCAAGATCGTGTGGAAGTCCGAGCGCCGCAAATCAGCAGCGCATCCGTCCTCGTACACACGTTCAAGCCACCGAACAACCTCCACCTCCTCGCTCCAGCGAATCAGCAGAAGCAGCAACTCCTTCCAGACGCAAGGCCACCGGGAACATGTATCTCGCTAATCCGTGACCATGGGGGAATATCTAGAGGGGGAGAGAGATCCTTCACAAGGAGGTGTGAGGATAAAGGAGGGAATGGGTGGCCTTTTATAGGAAGAGGGGGTGCCCCTCTCTCCATGGCCGATGCATGGGAGGTGACCCCTCACCTCCCCCATTCATGTGGTGGTAACCCCTCCACATTAAAATGCCCCTTCACGTTCTCTTTTAAAGTCTCCACTTTAAATGCATTAAATTTCTCCAAATTTAATGCTCTCTCATTTAATAAAACTCTTTTATTTATTTTATTCAGAATTTTTTTAATTACTTTAATTAACAAACATTCACATAAAACCCCTTGCAACATTTCAATATTACATGCAGAACCACTTTCTGCAATTTCACCCGAAACAATTCCTGTTTCTATCGAAACATTTCTTGCGCTTTGCAAACCTTTTATCTGGAAGATATGTGCTCCTAAATGGTGTCCGGCAACCCTTAAGTGTGTCACCCTACGGTTCGCGAATAATGCATACATGATTGAGACTCCTCTCAGATCAATAATCAGAAGCGGGACCTGGAGATCCATACTGACTCCTGCACATTCAACGATGACTTCTGTGATCGTGAGAACCTTTAACGTTAGCAATTTAATCCCTTTGTCTCATGATATAATACATGTCCAAGATTCGATCATTGGTATCCAAATACCTAGTTTGATCTCGTTACCGACATGCACTCTTTTCTCGTTCCCGTGATATAACATTCTAGTGATCATATCACTTGCTTGCAAGCTATCCTAATGTGATATCACCGAGAGGGCCTAGCGTATATCTATCCATCATCTAGATTGACAAATTCCACTCTTGATCCATGAGCCTCAACATAACACCTTCTTAGTACTGAACCCATCTTTATAGTCACCCTGTTACGGTGTGACGTTTGATGTTATCAAGATACTCTTCCGGTGTTAGCAATTAACATGATCTCATGGTCTAAGGACTAAGACTACTTTGTATGATGTTATAGCAATATAAACATAATGACTTGATCGTAATGCTATACTTCGGATGAATGTTCATCACATCATTTCACAAATGATGTGACCTTGTTATTAACAACATCCAATGCCCATGATCAGGAAACTTTGATCATCTTGTTAATCAACAAGCTAGTCTATAAGAGAGGCATAACTAGGAACCCTTTTTGTTTATTAAACACACATGTATTGATGTTTCCTATCAATACAATTATAGCATGCAAAATAAACATCTATCATATACATGAAATATATAATAACAACTTTATTATTGCCTCTCAGGGCATATTTCCTTCAGTCTCCCACTTGCACTAGAGACAATAATCTAGTTTACACAGTGATAAATCTAACACCCATGGAGTTCTGGTGTTGATCATGTTTTGCCCTAGGGAGTACTTTCGTCAACGGATCTACTACATTTAGGTCCGTGTGCACTTTACAAATCTTTCTATCTCCATCCTTGACATGCTCGCGGATGGAGTGAAACCGGCGCTTAATATGTTTGGAATTCTTGTGAGACCTTGGTTCCTTTGCGTTGGCTATAGCTCCATTGTTGTCACAATAGATCACCATTGGGTCCAATGCACTAGGAACCACACCTAGTTCCGTTATGGACTCCTTCATCCAAACCGCTTCCTGTGCCGCTTCTGAAGCAGCAACATATTCCGCCTCCGTTGTTTATCCAGCCACCACAGGTTGTTTGGAACTCCTCCAACTAACTGCTGCTCCGTTCAAGAGAAATACGTATCCGGATTGAGACTTAGAGTCATCCGGATCGGTGTCAAAGCTAGCATCGACATAACACTTAGCGACTAGCTCTTCTTCACCTCCTTATATAAGAAACATATCCTTAGTTCTTCTCAAGTACTTGAGGATGTTCTTTACCGCTATCCAGTGTTCCGAACCTAGATCAGATTGGTACCTACTAGTCAAACTAATAGCATGTGCCACATCCGGTCTTGTACATAGCATGGCATACATAATACAGCCTATGGCCGAGGCATAGGGGATCTTATCCATCATCTCTCTTTCTTCCGCCGTAGCCGGACTTTGAGTCTTACTCAATGTCTTGCCTTGCAACATAGGTAAGAACCCCTTCTTACTTTCGTCCATATTAAACTTGTTTAATATCTTATCAAGGTATGTACTCTGCGATAGCCCAATTAGGCGTCTTGATCTATCTCTATAGATCTTAATGCCTAATATATATGAAGCTTCACCAAGGTCCTTCATCGAAAATTTGCTGTTTAGATAACTTTTAACACTGTTTAAAAGATCTATATCATTTCCAATCAATAATATGTCATCCACATATAATATCAGAAATGCCACATTGCTCCCACTCACTTTCTTGTAAATACAAGCCTCTCCATAAGTTTGGACAAATCCAAACTCTTTGATCACCTCATCAAAGCGGAGATTCCAACTCCGGGATGCTTGCTTCAGTCCATAGATGGATCGCTGAAGTTTGCATACCTTATCAGCATCCTTAGGATCGAGAAAACCCTTAAGTTGTATCATATACAACTCTTCTTCAATATTACCATTGAGGAACACAGTTTTGACATCCATCTGCCATATTTCATAATCGAAATATGCAGCAATTGCTAACATAATCCTAACCGACTTTAGCATCGCTACGGGAGAGAATGTCTCATCGTAGTCAACTCCCTGAATTTGTCGAAACCCCTTTGTGACAAGTCGAGCCTTATAGATGGTCACATTACCATCAGCATATGTTTGTCTTTTGAAAATCCATTTATTCTCAACGGCCTTTCGATCGTGAGGTAAGTCTACCAAGGTCCAAACCTGGTTTTCGTACATGGATTCCATCTCGTATTTCATGGCTTCTAGCCATTTGTTGGAATCCGGGCTCATCATCACTTCTTCATACGTCGCAGGGTCATCCATTTCATCAACTATGAAATTCACAACAGGATTGCCGTACAGTTCAGGAGCTGTACGTGTCCTACTTGACCTGCGAGGTTCGGTAGTGTCCTCTTTCGGAGTTTCATGATCAATATCATTAGCTCTCTCTTCATTAGGTGAAGTCAACTCCGAAAGAACTTCTGGTGCTGCGCTACTCGCCATTTCATGAAGAGAAGGTTCGATAACCTCTTCGAGTTCTACCTTCCGACTACTCACACCATTCGTGAGAAACTCCTTCTCAAGAAAGGATCCATTCTTGGCAACAAAGACCTTACCCTCGGATCTGTGATAGAAGGTATACCTAATCGTTTCCTTAGGGTATTCTATGAAGACGCATTTTTCTGCTTTGGGTTCGAGTTTATCCGGTTGAAGTTTCTTCACATAAACATCACATCCCCAAACTTTAAGAAATGACAGCTTAGGTTTGTTTCCAAACCATAATTCATATGGTGTCTTTTCAACGGATTTAGATGGTGCCCTATTTAAAGTGAATGTAGCGGTTTCCAGTGCATAACCCCAAAATGACAGTGGCAAGTCAGTCAGAGACATCATAGATAGAACCATATCCAATAAAGTACGATTACGACGTTCTGACACACCATTACTTTGTGGTGTTCCGGCAGGCATGAGTTGTGAAACTATTCCACACTCTTTCATGTGTGTGCTAAACTCGTAACTTAGATACTCTCCTCCACGGTCAGACCGTAGAAATTTGATCTTTCTATTACGATGATTTTCCACTTCATTCTGAAATTCCTTAAACTTTTCAAAAGTTTCAGACTTGTGTTTCATCAAATAGATATACCCGTATCTACTCAAATCATCCGTGAAAGTAACAAAATAACGATATCCACCTCGCGCCGACACACTCATTGGTCCACACACATCAGTATGTATGATTTCCAATAAATCTGTCGCCCATTCCATTGAACCGGAAAACGGCGTTCTAGTCATCTTGCCCATAAGGCATGGCTCACATGTATCAAATGATTCAAAATCAAGTGATTCCAAAAGTCCATCAGAATGGAGTTTCTTCATGCGTTTAACGCCAATATGACCTAGACGGCAGTGCCACATATATGCAGATATATCATTATCAAGTTTAATCCTTTTAGCATCAACATTATGAATATGCGTAATACTACTATCGAGATATAATAGAAATAAACCATTCAACACAGGTGCGTGACCATAAAAGATATTATTCATATAAATCGAACAACCATTGTTTTCAGATTTAAACGAATAACCACTTTGCATCAAACATGATCCAGATACAATGTTCATGCTCAGTGCAGGCACCAAATAACAATTATTCAGGTTTATAACTAATCTCGACGGCATATGGAGAGGCAGCGTTCCGACGGCGATCACATCAACTCTTGATCCATTGCCGACCCGCATCGTGACCTCATCCCTTGCTAGTTGTCGCTTGTTCCGCAGCCCCTGAACTGAGTTACATATATTAGCAACCGATCCTGTATCAAATACCCAGGTGCTACTACGAGTACTAGTCAAGTACACATCAATAACATGTATATCACATATACCTTTGTTTTTCTTGCCGGCCTTTTTGTCCACCAAATACTTGGGGCAGTTGCGCTTCCAATGGCCAGTCCCCTTGCAATAGTAGCACTCGGTGTTAGACTTAGGGCCAGCTCGGGGTTTCTTTTCAGGCGCGGCAACAGATTTGCCGCCCTTCTTTCCCTTCTGCTTGCCTTTCTTGTCCTTCTTGAAACCGGTGGTCTGATTGATAATCAACACTTGATGTTCTTTCCTAATCTCCACTTCTGCAGTCTTAAGCATTGACAAAAGCTCGGGAAGAGACTTCTTCATGCCCTGCATATTATAGTTCATCACGAAGCTCTTGTAGCTAGGTGGCAGAGATTGGAGAACATGATGTATGCCTAAGTCAATGGGAATCGTTATTCCCAAGGACACAAGCTTATCGGCGTACCCAGAAATTTTGAGTACGTGCTCACTAACGGAGTTGTTCTCTTCCATCATGCAGCTAAAGAACTTTTCAGAAGCATTATAACTCTCTACAGCAGTATGGGTATCGAAAATCATTTTCAATTCTCCCATGGTATCAAAGGCATTGCCATTTTCGAAACGTTTTCGAAGTTCTGGTTCTAGCCCATACAGTATGCCGCAATGAACTAAGTTGTGGTCCTCCTGACGAGTTATATAGACGTTCTTTTCCTCGTCAGGGGCATCAGGAGCTGGTGGGGGGCCTAGCGGCGCCTCTAGCACATATTGCTTTTGTGTAGTAGTGAGGAGAATCCTCAAATTCATAACCCAGTTGGTGAAGTTGCTACCATTCGCAGCAAGCTTCTCTTTCTCCATGAACACATTGAAATTAAAAGCAGGTGGTGCCATCTACAACGGAATTTGTAAAATATATTTAATCTAAGTTTATGATAGATTGAGTTCAACTAATCCAAATTACTAATGAACTCCCACTCAAAAACGACATCCCTCGTGTCCTTTTGGTGATGGCATGAACCAAATCCACTACACCAAGTCCGATCATCACGTGAGTCGGTGTAGCTTCAAAGGCGAGTATCTATATAGGCATCATATCAACTATATGACTCATGCTTAACCTTTCGGTCCGTGTTCCGAGGCCATGTCTGTACATGCTAGGCTCGTCAAGTAAGAACCTTAGTATTCGCGTGTGTAAAACTGTCTTACACCCGTTGTATGAAAGCGAAGAGTTGAGAACACCCGATCATCACGTGATGCCTCAAAACACGATCCACAAAACGGTGCATACTTAAGGAAGAACACATTTTAGCTTGATATCTAAATGAGGGATCATCTTATAATGCTACCAAAAGCGCCAAACTAGCAATATAAGATGCTAACATCTAATGTGTGAAGTGAGGTGATATGGTCCATGCATTTGATCTCTATCATTTGCATCGTGGTATGATCTCTATCATTCCTTTGTGTGTAAGGCCAAGGTCTATAGAACTTACACGTTAAGTGAGTTGTAAGAGTATCTATCATACATCTACTTACAACAATACCATATCAAGACAGTAGCCCAGCAACGATCTAAACTAGACGCCTCTAATTTATCAATTGCATGTTTTACGTGGCTTAGGGCTTTCAGAGATAGAACCGGTCTTACCTACGAACATGAACCACAACGAGGATAACCAAGTTATTAGCAACTCGTTGTAAATCAGATATTGACTATAGTAGGAGAGACAGACACCCGCCAGCCACTTATGCAAAACAAGTTGCATGTCAGTCATGGAACCGGTCTCATGTACGATGACATGTAAGGTTGGTCCGGGCCGCTTCATCCCACGATGCCACCAATATCCAAAGTACATAGAAGATGCAATAACATGATCATCATCGCCCACATATAAACATATGTGTACTACCCGTGCAAAGCACCTACGCATAGATCAGGCTCTGATACCACTGTTGGGTCCGCAGCATAGAAAACAAAAAATTTCCTACGATGAGAACTATACGCCAAGATCTATCTACTAGATACAGAGCAACGGGTGGACATACATCCATGGAGAAATTACCCTCGAAGACAACAAGTTTTCTTAACGAGTAGGAACTCGTGGTTGATGTAGTCGTACGCTTGTCGATCTCAAGATCGTGTGGAAGTCCGAGCGCCGCAAATCAGCAGCGCATCCATCCTCGCACACACGTTCAAGCCACCGGACAACCTCCACCTCCTCGCTCCAGCGAATCAGCGGAAGCAGCAACTCCTTCCAGAAGCAAGGCCACCAGGAACATGTATCTCGCTAATCCGAGATCATGGGGGAATATCTAGAGGGGGAGAGAGATCCTTCACGAGGAGGTGTGAGGATGAAGGAGGGAATGGGTGGCCTTTTATAGGAGGAGGGGGTGCCCCTCTCTCCATGTCCTGCGCATGGGGGGTGACCCCTCACCTCCCCATTCATGTGGTGGTAACCCCTCCACATTAAAATGCCCCTTCACATTCTCTTTTAAAGTCTCCACTTTAAATGCATTAAATTTCTCCAAATTTAATGCTCTCTCATTTAATAAAACTCTTTTATTTATTTATTCAGAATTTTGTTAATTACTTTAATTAATAAACATTCACATAAAACCCCTTGCAACATTTCAATATTACATGCAGAACCACTTTCTGCAATTTCACCCGAAACAATTCCGGTTTCTATCGAAACATTTCCTGCGCTTTGCAAACCTTTTGTTTGGAACATATGTGCTCCTAAATGGTGTCCGGCAACCCTTAAGTGTGTCACCCTACGGTTCGCGAATAATGCAGACATGATTGAGACTCCTCTCAGATCAATAATCAGAAGCGGGACCTGGAGATCCATACTGACTCCTGCACATTCAACGATGACTTCTGTGATCGTGAGAACCTTTAACGTCAGCAATTTAATCCCTTTGTCTCATGATATAATACATGTCCGAGATTCGATCATCGGTATCCAAATACCTAGTTTGATCTCGTTACCGACATGCACTCTTTTCTCGTTCCCGTGATATAACATTCTAGTGATCACATCACTTGCTTGCAAGCTATCTTAATGTGATATCACCGAGAGGGCCCAGAGTATATCTATCAGTCATCTGGATTGATAAATTCCACTCTTGATCCATGAGCCTCAACATAACACCTTCGTAGTACTGAACCCATCTTTATAGTCACCCTGTTATGGTGTGACGTTTGATGTTATCAAGATACTCTTCCGGTGTTAGCAATTAACATGATCTCATGGTCTAAGGACTAAGACTACTTTGTATGATATTATAGCAATATAAACATAATGACTTGATCGTAATGCTATACTTCGGATGAATGTTCATCACATCATTTCACAAATGCTGTGACCTTGTTATTAACAACATCCAATGTCCATGATCAGGAAACTTTGATCATCTTGTCTGGTGGCTTGAACATGTGTGCGAGGAGGTGGAGGTTGTCCGGTGGCTTGAACATGTGTGCGAGGACGGATGCGCTGCTAATTTGCGGCGCTCGGACTTCCACACGATCTTGAGATCGGCAAGTGTATGACTATATCAACCACGAGTTCCTACTCGTTAACAAAACTCATTGTCTTCGAGGGTAAGTTCTCGATGGATGTATGTCCACCTGTTGCTCTGTATCTAGTAGATAGATCTTGGCGTTTAGTTCTCATCGTAGGAAAAATTTTGTTTTCTATGTTGTGGACCCAACATAAATTTTCCAGAACTACAGAACCAGATAACTCTCCATCCGATGCTCGGTCCACTACAGATGAAACGCCAATAGATTCCCATATCACACGTGTAGGAGCACATCGGAAGAACAGGTGTAGAATGTCTTCGTCCGCTTCACTGCAAATTGGGCATTGACCACTATCACCGATATGTTTGTTTACCAAGATGGACTTCAGTGGTATTATCCCATGTAGTGCCTGCCATGCAAATTTTTTAATTTTACTAGGTACTTTTAGCTTCCAAAGAATTCTCCAAACGGGGTTTTGAATAGACGCCCTGTTACTGCTACCTGAGCTTCAGTAGGACCAAAGCGGTGGCCCCATTGTAATTGATAGGATGATGTGAAGGTAAATCTACCATGCGTAGTCGGGTGCCAGGCCACGAAGTCATCAAACCCCAGATTGTTTATGGGTATCCTCAGGATGCGTTTCACATCCACCACGCTGAATAAAGAAGTTGCTCATCCCAAAAGCCAGTAATCGGGCTAATCCGTTGCGACACTTTGGTGTAAATAGAATTACCCCTTGGAGTTATAATTTACATGTCAACACTTGAAGGGATCCACGGATCGGAATATATGTTGATATTCTCCCCATTACCCACTCGCCAAATATATCCACATTTGAATGTTGACAAACCAACCATAATACTTTGCCAAGTAAAGGAAGAGCCTGCCTTTGACCCTGTTTTAAGAATATCACCCTATGGGTAGTACTTAGCTGGGAGAACTTGTGCACAAAGTGACTGTGGGTCTGTAATTAGCCTCTAAACTTGTTTAGCGATCATAGCAAGGTTAAACGAATGGAAATCATGGAAGCCCATACCTCCATCGCATTTTGGAAAGCATAATTTTCTCCATGCAAGCCAATGCATCTTCTTGCTATTCTCATCATCCCCCACTAGAATTGAGAAATTGCTTTAGTCATTTTCTTACATATACCAATAGGCAATTGAAATACAGACATAGCATAAACAGGGATAGCCTGAGCAATAGCTTTTAAAAGAATTTCCTTTCCACCAATGGACAGGTGTTTCTCCTTCCATCCATTAATCCTCGGGATGATCCTATCAATAAAATCAATAAAGCTATAGCTTTTATCTACACCTACGATCGCCGGCAACCCCAGGTACTTATCAGATAGAGCATCTATATCAATATGAAGAGTCTGACAGATTTCAGCCCTCAATAGAATATTAGTATTTGTGGAAAAGAAGATGCTTGACTTTTTTAAACTCACCAATTGGCCCGAGTTTGCACATAAGGTATCCAGCACCCGCTGCAAGGAAGTTGCATTGTTCATATATGCCTTCTTGAGAATAAGAGAATCATCGACAAAAAGTAAATGAGAGACTATCGGTGTATTCCTGCATACTCTTAACCCATCAATGCCACCAACTTCTTCTTCATGCAACAAAAGACTAGATAAGACTTAAGCACATATTAGAAACAAATAATGAGAAAGAGGATCCCCTTGACGGAGACCTTTATTAGGAGTAAACATCTCAGTTTTCTTTGAAGTGAATCGAACTTGATATCTCACTGATCTCACACAAGCCAGCATAAGGGTAACCCATCTTTCGGTAAACCCTAGCTTTATCAACATGTTTTTCAAAAAAACCCACTCTACACGATCATATGCTTTATACATGTCCAACTTCACTGCGCAAGCACCAGAATTTCCTCTCCTCTTCTTCTTAATTGCGTGGACAGTTTCATAAGCCACCAGAACATTATATGTGATTAATCTACCTGGTATAAAGCCACTCTGCATTGGAGAAATCACTTCAGGTAATACTATCTTAAGTCTGAATGCCAACATCTTGGAGATAATCTTGTAGATGACATTGCATAAGCTTATAGGCCTAAACTGTGTGTTACTAGCTCAGGGCTCTCAACTTTTGTGATAAGAACAATAGTAGTATCGTTCCATCCATTAGGAATAATTCCAATCTCTAGAGCCTGTAAAATTTCTGCAGTAATTTGATCGCCAAACATCTCCCAAAATTTCTTGTAGAAAATAGCATGCAGACCATCGGGGCCAGGGGCCTTGAAATCACCAATACTAAAAGCTGCTTTCTTCACTTCCTCGGTAGTGAAAGGCCTCAACAGATTATCATTCATATCCGTGGTCACCTTTGGATTGATTTTATCTAGCAATTCATGTTCTGTAGCATGTACTTCAGAAGTAAATTGTTTAGAAAAATACTGATAAATAATAGGCTTCAAAAATATTGTACCTTTAACCCACTCATCATCTGGTCCTTTTAGCCGTTTTATATAGTTCCTCTTCCTACGGTCTGTTGCAAATTGATGGAAGAACTTAGTATTTCGATCTCCTTGCATTAGCCAATTTGCACGAGACCGTTGGAGCCGGTGTATTTCCTCCTGTTCCAATAACAACTCAACAAGATCAGATAATTCTTTTGCAAGTTTTTTGTTTTCATCATTTATCGGCCCACTGAGCGCCTTGTCGAGTTTGAGTTGTGCTTCGCTTATGCTTTTCCCGGGGCTTCTTGAGATACGTAGTGTCCTAGGCATGCAAGGAACCATGCATATGGGCCAGGCGAGCCAGCACACGACCATTCTTCACAGAATGATTCGCATCACACCAGGCCTGCTCAACCACTTGTCTAAAATCAGTCTCCTGGAGCCAGCGTGCTTCAAAACGACACACTGTTCCGCGGCGATGCACAACAGGAACATCCGTTTCAAGCAACAGAGGCCGATGGTCTGACTTCAAAAATTCCAGGTGACGTAGGGCATCTTCGGGGTGCATAGTATTTCATGCGTCATTCACCAACACCCGATCAATTCTCTCTCGAATACGTCCTCTTTTCCAAGTAAAAGGATCATCAGTAAACTCGATATCAATAAGATTACAATCAGCGATGACATCCCGAAAAGCCTACATATACCTCTATGGTCGAGGGTTGCCTCCTTCCTTTTCATGTGAATATAGAATCTCATTAAAGTCTCCAACAATCGCCCAGGGAAAATTATACTGCACATTTAGTTCTCTGATTTTGTCGCAAGTTAGGTACTTATCATCCCACTTTGGCTCCCCATAAATACCAGTCAAACGCCACACTTTGTTTTGTCCTTCCACCACCCTGGCATCAATGTATTTTGGATATGAATAAATTTGCACAATTTTAATTTCTTTCTTCCAAAGTAACAGAACACCCCCACTCCTGCCATTACTGGGGTTCGCAATCTTAAAATCCATATGTAATCTTCTTCTTAAACAATCAGCCGGATATCTATCCAAGTGTGTCTCCGATAAGAACAACACATCGCGGTTGTATCGCCTTCCAACGGAGTTTGATAATATTTCCTATCAATGTATTCTTGAAATTTTCATCTCATGGTTAGGCCATGACAAGTATTAACATTATGGTTTCTTGTTTGAAACTTAATCAAGCGGAATTAGGAAATATTGTAGCTACTTAATTAAATGATGGAAAATAACAAATATTTAAGTTTTAAAAATTATCCCAGAAGTTTATGGTACAAAACACATGGCAACGAAAAATCGAGGTAACATATGTGTTACGGTGTTAGTTAGTATGCAACGTGAACTAACTCTTGCATGTGTTTCAAACAAAAGGTTCTCTAAGGCTTGCGGAGTATATCCTATACTCTGACTTGTTTCGTTGATATTTTTGCAGCAGAGTTAGTTTTTCTCGAATGTGAGTTATGTACAGACATTGACATCGACGAGTAGATGGAATCTACAGACCGAGATGTCACCGTTAAACTTCAATCCTCTTAGGACATTTGTTAAGTTTGTTATGTCTAGTAGCATAATCTCGCTTTCGTTGATTGATGTATGTGGTCAGTGGCATGTAGTTGCAATAATTTTCTTCTTTGGTCTATTAAGAGATTGTGTTACTTCTTTGAGTCGTAGGGTCACTGTTGTGTTACCTATTCTTTCACTATAAGCTCCTGATCTCTAGGTTAGACTTATTTCCGACGAATATTTTGGATTTGTCTAGGCCTGATCCTAGGGGTGTCACACACTCCTCTTCCTTCCACTCCATTGCCCCTCCGCTAGGCAAAGCCCGTGAGCAGTCTTTGGCAGCGGCGCAATCCTCCCTCATGGACAAGGGTCTCCGGATGACACAATGCAGTGCCTAGGACGATGTGCTACTGACGGAGGGAAGGGCTCCAGGGCGGCGGCCCTAGGTATCTATGGAAAGGGCGATGGCCACGACGGCTATGTGGGAAGTACTTTGGCTTTGGGTGCCATGGACGCGGCGGCTGCCCCACGAGCTCGGTCGCAGGCCAGATGGGCATGGCGGGACTGAGTTGTCATGATGTCGGCTTTTGGAGAAGAGCGGCATGGATGGCGGCGATTTTTTGCAGGAGGTAGCACATCAGTGGCGAACTGCGGGTTGGTCGTGACTCTATGGAATAGCCGGCTTGCATCCATTGTCTGGGGTGTTGGTAGCTGCTATAGCGTGCATCATTTTTCTAGGATGCGCACTACCAGCGGGTGGGCGACCTGGGTTGAGGTGGGGGATCTATGGAGTGTGTCAATATGGGCCTCCCACCCATATCCTTGGCCTAGGGATGTCGGGGCAACGACACCGGAACGGTGGCAGGCTCGGTGCTCTGGTATGGTGCTTTCGTTGCATAAGTAGGTGCCGTCGCTGATGCGATCTTGGTCGAAGTAGGTGGCCAATGTTGAAACCTGGAAAGCGCAACTGTCCAGGAAATGCGGTTTGCGTTGATGATGATAGTGTCCTCGTGTGTCCCTATTCCTCCCTGAAGGCACGGTCGTGAAATCTTTCCCCTCCCGCACCTGCTTGTTGAAATATATATACTACTACCAGCCTTTTCCTAAAAGTTCGGACTTCTGGGTGAACTGGCTGGTCTATCAATTCAATATGGTATTTGAGCGTGAGGTCTTGAGTTCAAGTATTAGCCCCACATCTTTTCACCATCTCCCCTCAGTTAACTTGGATGTGAAGACCGTGGGGGTTGATAGAACTATTCTAACACACCTCGAAAGCCTAGATATCTTCAGGTGAAAATCCAAACTCCCATCCATGTCGTTACCTTCTTGAACGCACCGTCTTGAAGTCCTTGATGTTTTCTCTTAGTCTCAGATGTTGTGCAACATAGCTTCTTTGGCGAGGTTGGAGGATACCAGGAGAGCGGCCCCAGACGGTGGTAGTGCGTCTAGACAGCACAGCCTCATTCCCTAAAACACTGCGTGTTAAAGTCATCGTCCGAGGGGATCAAATCCTTATGTAATGAGACCAAGCAACGTGCGTGGCCGCCTCACTTCACGGAATGCGTTGCGACCATGGCTCCATGAGGCACGGTTGTGGTTCTGCATTGCAAGTCGACGATCCAGTGCCATGGCGGCTGGCTCATAGCCTAAGTTTTTTCACTTACTTTTCTCTATTCCGTTCGTTCCTGGGTGTGTTTTTTTTTTTTTTTTTTGACATTTTTCTGTGTGTAATTTGGCCCGGGCGACATCCGGTTGTAAGTTGTTGTACGGTTTTCCCTCTGCTAAAGAATCGAAAGACAGCATTTACTGGATCTTTGAAAAGGAAAAAAACAGGATTTCTATTGCCCTGCCACGTTTTTCTTAATCTCACCATATATTCCATTGCCATATTACATTTTGATCTCTAAAGCTAAAGAAAAAAACTAAGTGATACATCCCGAAATCACAGACAGAAACTAGATCAAGAGTAGAATTAGGTGAAGTGAGCCAAGGAATAATTTAACAGAGGTGAGGCCTCTTTGATTGAAACTACAGAAGTAACTAATGTGTGCACATTCAGGAGTTTATATATGCACGTGGATCATCTTCAGCAGCAGTGCGAGTCCCCGTTGGAATGTGACTGATCGGGGCTGGCGAGCATCTGGGTCACCGTCTCGATCCCGTTCTCCATCCAACTGTCGTGACGCCCAACCAATGGCCTCGTCGCGCCGGCGAGGACGCTGACGATTTGCATCGCCAGCAGGAGCAGCAGCACCACCTTCGCCATGTTCGTCGCTGCCGCCACCGCCATTGTCGTCCTGGCCCGGATCTCTGCTATCTCTCCACGCGCTAGACAGGTTCAGCGGAGAAGACTAAGAGGTCGAGTTTTCTTCCTAGCTTCAAGTGTGCTTCTTGTGTTTTAGGCTGCGGTTGCTGGTTAGGTTGGAGAAAAGCTCGTTTATATAGAGCGAGGCATGCTGCAAACTGAAGCTGTCGCTCAGTTGAGCGTACAACGTAGTAGTACCGTAGAACTGTGTTTTCTTGGCGTGTTGCGAACGTGAAGAACGGAGAATTCGTGCAAGACTCGTTCATGTTCACCGGTCTCCCACGCTCGCGCGGGGCTTCGGTTTGGACTCCAAACTTTGGAGTCACTGCTTCAGTTTGCATTACTAGGAGAAATCAGCAGCTCGGTTGAGGTCGTCTGTACACTTGAATCGTTGGTGCTCTTCGACTAGTAGCAGGCTCTAGTGTGAAGTATACGCCCGTAGAAACGGAGGAAGTGTCGCAGAAACATGCATTAACGTACGACGTGAGGGAGAATGCATGCTTTTGAACCTGAATAATCCCTGCTGCTTTCAGGTCAAACATTAGAATACGAATATTGCTTGCTCGCCCAGGATGTGAATTCGTAGTCGTCGGGTGCATCGTGATAGTGAACGAAACTGAGGAAGGACATACCTAGTGTACACGCATATGATTTTGTACGACTTCGCAGCGACAAGTCGCTGCTAGGAAAGGCCATGCATGGTCTAAAGGGTTAATTGCGTGGTGTTCATGTCATATATACTCGTATCTTCTCATAGGTCGTGAATATCATAATAAATAATTTTTAGCTTCTCAGCTCACGTATACGAATTAGGGAATATCGTTGCTAACTAAATGGCGCAAAATTACGATGTTCCATTTTTAAAAATCATCCCAGAAGTTTATGGTACAAAACACATGGCAATGACCAACCGAGGTAACATATGTGTTGCGGTGTTTTTGCTTCCATTGTATTTTGTTGGAGATGAATCACGATTCATTTGGTATCATTTCATTTTTAGTTTGATGTGCTCCAAAAATAACGACGTCTTTAATTATCACTACATGAGTTGTAGGACTATTTTTTATGCTCATCATTGTGTTGAATGTAAGTAGGTAATTAAAGACCCATTAGACATTCCACCATTTGGAACTCCATAAATATTGGCTCCCAATCAATAATGTAGAATGGTCCAGATATACTCTTTTCCATTGGAAGGTTTGGATTGAATGTTTGGTTTACCTCTAGATCTAGAAAGGTAAGATTGTGTACCTTAGAAGATCTCAAAATAATACTAATGTGGCATTTGGGGGTCTTGGTGTATAGCAAACTTGCAACAATTAGCCAAAATAAATTAAGAAATTATGGGTTCTCAATAGAGTCAATAGAAAGGTGTGGTATTTTATTGGATTTCTCTTTATTCTTACCAATTCCATGATCTATTTCTTCTCCTTATATTTCCTTTTGTGATGTTTGATTGGTCAAAATTCATATTTTGGAGAGACAAATATTTTTCTGTAAGAAAAGTAATGGATTTTTTCAAAATCAAATGATTAGAATATCGATAGATAATAAGGATCCGTAGAAATGAGTTGTGCACTTGGCATTGTATTTAATGGTACAATTATAATCTATAGGAATCGATTATATTTTAACCATGAAATGACTTGTCTCAAATTCTTTTTTTAACAATTTTGCTATATATGATATTTTTAGTATAAATACTGCATGCTTGTTTTCTATTTCATTCCAAAAATAATGACATCTTTACAAATGTAGTAAGATTGTGTACCTTAGATACTAGTGGAAAATGGGTCTCTAGTCCTGGTTCAGGAGGCCCACTTGTCCCGGTTGACCAACTGGGACTGCTGAATCGGGACTAAAGGCCCGACCCTTTAGTCCCAATTGTGCCACAAACTGGGACTAAAGGCCCTCCACATGGCTGCGGTCGCGTGCTAGGGCTGGAAGACCCTTTAGTCCCTAAAGGTCCAATTGAAGTTTTAAAAAAATTGAAAAAAAAATTTGGTTTTTTCTGAATTTCATATTTTTTGAATTATTTGACACTTTAATCTCTAATCACCCCTACTCTCATATCAAAGTGCATACTTATGGTCAAACTTTCTGGTCGATCACTCATCCTCACACTGCTCCACCCTTAGCAAGCTTAACTTTTGACTTCCTTCCCCATTAGCTACCAAGACTGCGCTCATAACTTCCTGATAATATATAGTATGTTATCGATTCTATTATCCTTATACTTTGATAACACATGATTTTATTTTTTGAATTCCAAATAATTTTAAAAATAAGGAACAATGATTAAATACTAATAAGCAACAATGAATTCCAAATAATCTTTATGCATAATTAAAATATTAATTTAAAAATTCAAAATTTTCAGAAAATTAAAAAAACTCTCAAAAAACTAAAAAATTCAAAAAAACAAAATAATATAAAAACTTCAAAATAATTAAAACGTAAAATAAACAACAAAAGAAATTCAAAATTTTCAAAAAATATCGATTTTCTCATTTTTTCCTAGCAAAACCTAAAATCTTCCGGCTTTCATATTTCCCTTTGGAATTTTAAAAATCTGTCATTTGTGCAAACGACCTTAGGCGGTTGAAATCGGATGTAGATTTTCGCGTAGATTCTTTTTCAGATATTACAAAAAATACGAGTTCGTACGCAAAAGTACAGCCATTTTAATCCTAAACAACCTTTTTTTGAAAAAAAAATCTTTAAAATGTTAAAATTTTCCCTAAAAGTTGTTTGTGTGAGGTACGGACATGTCATCATTTTTTTTTGCACATTGTTTTTGCACGCGGGGGGAGGGGGGGTAGGCATGAGAGGAAAAATTATTGGTTTACCTTTATTCCCGGGTTGATGTCTCCAACCGGGACTAAAGGTCTCATTTGAACCAGGACTCATGCTGGCCTGCCCGGTGCCGCGTAATAGCCGTTCGAACCGGGACTAATGCTCATATTAGTTCCAGTTCGTAACGCGGTCGGGACTGATACTCCGAGCCGAACGAAATCCTATTTTCTACTAGTGAGAAGATCTCAAAATAATACAAATTTGCTATTTTGGTCTTGGTGTATGGCGAACTTCCGGCAATAAGCCAAGATAAACTAAGAAATTATTCGTTCTCAACGAATTCACTAGAAAGGCGAGTTATTTTATTGGATTTCTCTTTATGCTTGCAAATTATATGACCTAGGTATCATTTCTCCTTCCATTTTCTATTGTGATGTTTTATTGGTCCAAAATCATATCTTGGAGATACTAGTATTTTTTAAAAGAAAAGTAAAGGATTTTTTGAAATCAAATGATTAGAATATCAGCAGATAATAAGGATCCGCAAAAAAGAGTTGGATAGCTTAGCAATATCATACACATGCATCCTAAATCACTAATATTTAGTACTTAGCTTAGTGTTTCATAATACAATTGTAATCATTTGGAGTCGATTATATTTGAACCATCAAATGAACTATGTAAAGAATCGTTGTTTTAACAATTTTTGTATATGATATTTGTAGTATAAATACTGCATGTTTGTTTTTTTATTTCGTGCCATATAAAGAGAATTATGGAGAAATAAAACATGATTTTTATTTTGACGTGGTCAAAATTCGCACAAGCATGCTATTGTTGACACAAACAACGAGGAAATAGAAAATCAAGTTTAATAATATTTCTATATACAATTTATTGTTCATCGTGTGACAACACACGGGTATTTACCTAGTAGAGATAAGCTAACCGGGTATCTTTGTATCAGGTACCTAAGCCTTTCACTTTGATGAGATGGCGTGTCACACAATATACATGTATGGAATGTTCTAAACTTCTTTTTCACCCAAGTGTCTTAAAGCATCTCCATTCGTTGGAGGACCCCATGCCGAAATCCAACGTTTTATTTCACCGGATTGGACCAACGTTTGGTCCGGGAGCTGCCAACTCCGTGTCACCCCCACCAAGGACCGGCCCTTGAGATCAGAAAACAATGATTTTTTTTGAACTTGTTCTTTCCGCCAGCAAAACACGATCAAGTTTAAGTGTTCAGCGACACAAAACACGGTCCGGCGACACAAAACAGAGTTAAGCCGATGAATAATCTCTCCTATAAGATTTTTAAGAATAATCTAATAAAACAAGCCGCATGTATCTCTTGGATACAGAGGCCGGGACGATCTTCCCCTTTTTGAAAGAAAAAAGTGTGGCCTATCTTTGATTGAAACAAAGTCAAAGATTATGCTATGTACAGAAGTAACTTATGCATGCACATGCATTCAGGAGTATATATGCATATCGATCAGCAGCAGTGCGAGTGGCGGTTGGAATGTGACTGATTGGGGCTGGCGAGCATCTGGGTCACCATCTCGATCCCGCTGTCCATCCACCGGACGTGACCTCCCACCACCAACGGCCTTGCCGCGCCGGCGAGGACGCTGAGGATTTGCATCGCCAGCAGGGGCAGCAGCACCACCTTCGCCATATTCGCCGTCGCCGCCGGCATTGTCGTCCCAACCCGAATATCTTGCTATCCCTCTCGTTCCACGCGCCAGACAGGTTCAGCCGAGATGAGCAGGAGAGTTTCCTTCCTAGCTTCAAGTGTGCTTCTTGTGTTTTAGGGTGCGGTTGCTGGTTAGGTTGGAGAAAGCTTGTCAAGGGGGTGAGCTCGTTTATATAGAGCGAGGCGTGCTCCAAACTGAATTACTGAAGCTGTCGCTCAGTTGGGCGTATAGCTTACTGTAAAACTGTTTTCTTGGCGTGGTGCGAACGTGAAGAACGAATCGGAGAATTCGTGCAAGACTCGTTCGAGTTCACCCGCGCTTCCGGTCTCCCACGCGCGCGGGGCTCCGGTTTGGAGTCACGCACTGCTTCAGTTTGCATTACGAGAGATATCAGGAGCTCGGTTGAGGTCGTCTGTGGAGCAAGTGCACTTGAATCCTTCGTGCACTTCGACTAGTGGCAGGCTCTAGTGTGAAGTATACGTCCGTAGTAACGAAGGAAGTGTCGCAGAAACATGATGCATTAACGTACGTAAGGGAGAAATGCATGCTTCTTTTTTGGTTGAAAAGGAGGGGAGAATGCATGCTTTTGAAACCTGAATCCGTGCTGCTTTCAGGTCAAACATTAGAATACGAATATTACTTGCTAACCTAGGTTGTGAATTCCTAGTCGTCGGGTGCATCGATCGTGATAGTGAACGAAGCCGAGGAAGGACATATATACCTAGTACACGCATGACTTGTACGACTTCGCAGCAACAAGTGGCTGCTAGGAAAGGCCATGGTCTAAAGGGTACGTGGTGTTCGTTTCATACCCATCTTCTAATTCAGAAGTTAAATGTATTCAGAAAATCGATGGTTCATGTTCGAAAATGGACATTCAATTGTCAATTTGAGGGTTCTTAAAAGAATGTCCATTTGTGCAATGATTAGGTTGTAATTGTACGAGAAGATATATTAGAGTGATTGTATGGAGATGTAAGCAAAGAATACAATGGTTCATGTGTGTATTAGTTTTGCATTGTATTAAAGTGGATAATGATTAACCATGTTCATCTGACAGAGGTGGAGAAAGTCATGGTGGTTGTGATCGGAGATTGGTAAGTGGCGGAGAGAGTTTTGGTTGTGATGAAAATAATGCGACACAGATTCTCCATGTGTGTCGGGTGTTTGGCGACTTGCGGCAAGAACCTTGGCAAGTGGGGGTGGCAGCGCTCATGGACGACATTCTTGGTGGTGCTCCTCGAGTACCCGCGTCATGTTTGTTAGGGTTAAAATCCAAGGTCTAGCCTTTATTGGCTGTACCTGACAATGGCCTTAGTGTACGCATTATTTTGGAAACTCGGACTTTCTCTAGGGTGAATACCCAAGATCTTCGATTGGGCGACGACAATGCTTATGCATTGTTTCCTTCCTGGAGTCGTTATTTTTGGAAATCTCGTTCATAATCCATGTGTTGTCTTCGGTGGGGGTTTGAGTGCTCCTATTGCGAGTGGTTCATCACCACGACGGGGTCTTTGTTTCCTTTTTCTATCACTTTTTTTTTGGTTGTGTGTATTTCAGATGTTTTTAGACATCTTGTTGTTGTAGAGGTAATTGATATTTCGTGATATAAACATATTCCCTTTATCGAAAAGAATGCCTGATGGACTAAAACAATTAGTTTCTACGAGTTTACATATTTCACCATTTTCCATTAATTTCAAGTTATAAGATGATGTGACCATTTACGTGATATTTACTTGTCATTTTTAGTGTTATGTGATATATAAATACTAAGATAAATTAAGTATAAAATATTTTCAAACATGTATAAAAAATAAATGGAAATTATGTTGCTCCGGCGCATGCTCGAAGGCACTTCTAGATGACGATTCTTAAAAACAAATGCCAACCTAAAGTTGTTAGGACCCACCTCAGTTTTTCCATGGCAACTTCTCCCTTGTGTTGCGCTGTTGCGCTGCTTCAGGCACGTTCGTGCGGGAGTCGAGTCCAAAATATAATGATCATACTTTCATACAAATGCAATTCATCATTTTGACCATCCCAGCATGATTTGGCATTCAACCTCAATATCATGTCCTGGAAGCAACGAACACCTAAACATCCAAACCGAATTATTGGCACTCAATTGCAATTTCAATCTCATGTGGTATTCGAGCATTTGAGCCAATGCAATGCCAAGCATGCATGTGGATGCGAACATCCAAATCAATGATCGGCTAATTATTTATAGAAATGGGTCAACTATGTAGCTCATTGTCATTGTCATATGTACACTTTGATCTTAGAAAAAGGTAAAGGAAAAAGAAGATAACCCACCCACGCGGCCACACGGCCACGTACACCAATACTACACGAGAGCGACCAATCGAAGATCCGCAGAACTCTGTTTTTCTTCCACAAGGTTGCTCAATCCCAATAGAATCAAAGAAAAGTTCTTGAGAAATCTGAAATAGCCTAAGCATAAGTGCCTGTCCGTTAGCAGCAGTGTGTGCGTGGGTTGGAGCGTGACTTGACGCCGCCGAGCATGTGCGTGACCATCCCGATCCCGTTCTCCAACCACTGGCCGTCCCCGGCCAACGGCCTCGCCGCCGCGGCGAGCACGCTGGAGATCTGTATCACGAACAAGAGCAGCAACACCACCTTCGCCATGTTCGCCGCCGCCGCCATTAATGTCGTCGACTAGACGGTAGCAAGATCAGATCAAAGAGAGGGATGGATGCGCAGAGCAGGGACAGAGGCAGAACAGAGGAAGTAGTGCCCTACTTTCGAGCTTCAAGTTGGTTTTTGTGCTTACTCTAGTCTGGCTGAGGTTACTCTGACTGGAGAAAGCTCGGTGAGCCCGTTTTTATATATTGCAAAGCGACGTGGTGTCTGGCTATAACTGTGGTAGACGATTCAAACGTAGTACGTGAAGAAGGGAGAATTCAGAATTCGTGCGTGCACGACTCGTTCAAGTTCTTCATGGGCTGATTTCCAGCACTCGGGTTTTCTGGTCTCCCACGCGGGGTTTCGGTCTGAATCGATCAGCGGATGGTAACATACGCAGTCCGCACACTCCCGGTCCTTGAACCGTTCCATCTTGTTCGACGTCCGTAGTACTACTAGGTACTAGCAGCAGTGGAAGAGTCGCAGAAACCTGCACTAAGGTAAGAGAATGCGTGCTTTTGAATCCTGAATTCTTGGGTTTCAGTTCAGGTCGGTCAAACCCAAGAACACGAATATACTCCACTATTTGTTCAACGAGAATCTGAAATTCGACGGCTACATGCATGGGGTTTGTCCTGGTCGTGAAAAGGAGGAAGCTGGGGGAGTTGCATATATTTTCATAGTCCTTGTTAACTTCGCAAACGGGAAAAGTCAGATGGATCAAGTACTAGTACTACCAAGTCAAAAGATAGCCCCCGCAATTCGGTTGGACGACAAAATTCAAGTCAGAAATTCAGATGAAATTCAAGTCAGAAACTCGGGCTGAAGTAACTGTGTGGTCATGTATGCATGAGTGAGGTTGACCGTATGCAATGGAGAGTTGATCAGCCATCTCCGTTGTTCGCTGTATGTTTGAGAAATCAACGGTGCTGACCATTTTATCTGTCTCTGTCAACAGGGTCAAAACCCAAAAGGGTCGGAACATGTCCAACACGAAAAGTACGAGGTGGGCTACAGGGCGATCGGACGCAGTGACGACCGATTCTCCACACACACACACACACACGTATGCGCATGCATATGTGCACCTATCCCATCTATATAAACCAAGACCCACCGTGCAAATCTACCCATCTCAGTTTAGCACAAACAAACCAACAAGCTCTCAAAGTCACAGCATCTCATCATCGGACAACGGAACCTGAGGCTCTCTTTCTCCGATCGAAAAACCTACTGCTCCTTCCCCGCACCGCAACAACAGCGATGGCGGCGACCGCGACGGCGATGATCAGGATGGTGCTGCTGGTCGTGATCTTGGTGCAGATGTTGAACGTCATGGCCGTCTCGGCGAGGACGTTGAAGGGGGGCGGCAGCTGGCTGGAGATCGGCGTCGGGGCTGTGGTGGAGTTGCTCGGCGGCGTCAAGCAGTCAGGGTCCAACCCTCCCACGCACTGCTGCTAATGAAGCACGCAGCAAATGTGGCGCACAACCTGACGTACAGCATCAACAACTCCTAACTGCTGACCATTGATTGTTTCTTCAATTGGAAGATGTAAAAACATGCGACGCTCTGTTTTTGTTCATCCTCTTTGTTGCAGAGGAGAATAGCTAGCTAGCTAGGACCATTCTTTTGTTCTAGAGATCAAAGAGACTTGCAGGAAGGTCTAACTGTAAATCATGTCTTATGATGAGTAGTAAATTCGTTCATTCTTTTAAGCCATTTTCTGATAGGCCGGTGTGTACCGCTTGTTTGTTTCTGATCTTGGTTGTTTCGATCGATGTCAATGAACAATTACGTGGTACGTACTATTACGTGGCAGCAGTGGAAGAGTCGCACAAACCTGCACTGGTTTAAGGTCGGTCAAACAGAAAGCTCAAACATTGTTGGATCCGGCACCACCAGAGCCATATGCACATGATGAGGCATGTACTTTATCTATACTAGTACTTCTAGTATATGTCATGAATATGCAACTTGTAACATGGGGGGGCAAAGGCCACAATATATACATATACAGGTGTGAAGAATATGCAGGAACCCCTCATACAAACGGGAAAAATACACAATACATAATATAGCTCTAACAGCTCCCCCCCCCCCCCCTCCCCCCCTCCTCTCAAACTCATGGTGGATCCACAATACTGAGTTTGGAGAGGTAAAAACCATGTTGCGCTCTAGTCTAGGCCTTCGTGAAGAAATCCGCCAACTGTAACTCTGAAGGCACATACTGGAGAGCAATAATCTGATCATGCACACTAGCGCGCACAAAAGAAGCATCAACACCAATATGCTTAGTAAGCTCATGCTTCACAGGGTCACGCGCAATACTAATAGTACATGTACTGTCAGACAAGAGGGTAGTAGGTGTCGTAACAGGAACACCAAAATCCTCCAATAACCATCGTAACCAAGTCACCTTTGCCGTCAAAAGAGCCATAGCTCGCAACTCGGCCTCTGCACTCGAACGGAAAACAGCTGTATGTTTCTTTGTCTTCCAGGCAATGAGAGAACCACCAAGAAAAACATAGTAAGAAGAAAGGGAACGACGATCAGAAGGATCGCTAGCCCACGTAGCATCTGAATAGGCATGGAGCTGTAACGAGCTGGAACGGGGAAAGAAAAGGCGGCAAGAAAACGTCCCACGGAGATAGCGTAGAACACGAAGAAGGTGACTATAGTGAATAGAAGTGGGAGCAGAAACAAACTAACTCAGAATATGGACAGGATATGATATATCTGGACGAGTGACAGCAAGATACACAAGACTCCCAACAAGATAACGATATCGCGTCGGATCAAGGAGAGGATCACCATCAGAAGAAGCGTGAAGCTGGACATTGAGCTCCATAAGAGTCTCAACGGTACGCTCATCACCAAGAGCAGCACGAGCAAGGAGATCTTGGATATACTTTTCCTGGGAGATATAAAATCCATCGATAGTGGAGGAAACCTCAATCCCAAAAAAGTAGCGAAGAGGACCAAGATCAATCATAAGAAACTGCTCACGAAGACAAGCCTTCACAAAGGTAATATACTCAGAGTCATCGCCGGTGATGATCATGTCGTCAACATAGAGGAGGAGAAGAGTCCGCCCACGAGGAGAAGTGTGAACAAACAAGCGATCATAAGCGCTGGGTGAGAAGCCAGCAGCAGTCACCACAGAGGTGAAACGCTCAAACCAGGCGCGAGGGGCCTGTTTCAGGCCATAAAGAGAGCGCCGAAGACGGCAAACAATGCCATCAGGGACAAAATACCCTGGAGGAGGCTGCATGTAAACCTCCTCACGCAACTCACCATTGAGAAATGCGTTCTGAACATCAAGCTAAGACACAGACTAGTGGCGAACAGAGGACACGGCAAGAAGAGTGCACACAGTGGTCATATGGGCCACAGGCGCAAAAGTCTCATCATAGTCACGACCCTGCTCCGTCTAGAAGCCACGAGCTCAAGAGATCCATCGGAGCGGGTCTTAATCTTGTAGACCCACTTGCATGTGATAGGACGAACACCGGGAGGAGGAGAGACAAGATCCCAGGTGCCAGTGCGCTCAAGCGCAGCAATCTCCTCGGCCATGGCAAGCTTCCATTCGGGATGTCGCTCAGCATCCCGATAAGAAGTCGGCTCAAGGGCAATAGATAGACCATAGTGACTAGGAGAGTAGCGATCAAGTGGACGACGATGGCGAGCAGGAAGAGGAGGAGGTAGCGCATCAGAGGAAGAAGATGCATCAGAAGAAGAAGAAGCATCTAAGGAAGCATCTGGAACATGAGAGCGACGAGAATAATGGAAGGGAAAGGAGACAATGGTGAGGTGGGTGGAGGGTTAGAAGAGGAATGGGAATAACTAGGTGGTGAAGAGGGTGGATATGTGGAAGGAGAGGCATCAGCAAGGATGGGGCATGGAGTTGGATCACTAAGAACAGAGGGTGGTGTGTCAGGAAACAAAAGAAATGATATATCCTCCACCGAGAATGCCGAGGAGGAGGGGCGAGGGTAGAAGGGACGTGACTCATCAAAAGTGACATCACGAGAAATGCGCATCCGACGGCCAACGGGGTCCCAACACCGATAGCCCTTATGCTCATCACTATATCCAGGAAAGACACACTCAACAGACTGAGCGGTCAGTTTGGTGCGTTCACGAGGAGCAAGAAGAACATAGCAAACACAACCAAAAAACGAAGCGCCGAGTAATCACGAGAACTACCAGAGAGACGCTCGAGAGGAACACTGATACACTGCAAATGTATCTATAATTTTTGATGTTCTATGCTTGGTTTTATCCACTTTCTTGTGTTTTGTTCGGTCCCTGCTTGGTTTTATCTACTTGGCCAAGATAGCTACTAACAACAGAAAGCATGGAAGATAACAAATAACGAAGACATGATAGAATCAATAATCAATTTGAAATAGCATCTCAATATCCATCGGATCCCCACAAACACAACATACAGAATTACAAATAGATGATCTTGATCATGAACGGAGCTCACAAGATCTAGACATGAAAGCACAAAGGAGGAGAACCAGCCATCTAGCTACTACATGGATCCGTAGTCCAAGGATGAACTACTCACGCATCACACCGGAGGCTTGCATGGTGATGAAGAAGGCCTCCAGGGTGAAATCCCCTCTCCGGCAGGGTGCCGGGAAGAGCTTCAGTTCCCTCCCGATCTAGGGATGGAGAACATGGCGGCTACAGACTCTTTCGTGGATTTTTGATTTGGCCCTTAGGGTTTTTGTCCCGAGGGCATCTTATAGGCGGAAGGAGAGGCTGAGGGGGTGCCGAAGGCGGCTAGACCACCCCCTGGCGTGGGCCAGGCCGGGCCTCGCGGCCAGGTGGTGTGGTGGCCCCCTGGCCCCTCTCCGTCTCATACTCTGGCATCTGATGACTCCTAGAAAAATAGGCACTTTGGCTTTTGTCCCGTCCAATTCCGAGAATATTCATTTTCTGACTTTCCTGGAACCAAAAACAACAGAAAACAGGCAGCTGGCACTGTGGCTCTTGTTAATATGTTAGTCCAAGAAATCATATGAAAAGTACTCCAAAGTTGGAACAAAACACAAGAAAGTGGATAAAACTAAGCATGGAACATCAAAAATTATAGATACATTTGCAATGTATCTGCTGGCTGGAAAATATCCGCAATGGACACTGTTTATCCGGAGGCAGCTGCCAGAGCCTTCCTCTTTGGAGGCTTAGTAGGGGTTGTCGCTGCTATTGCTGGTGCTGCTGGTGCTGCTGGTGCTGTTGGTGCTGGTGCTGGTGGTTCTAAAGAAACTTGAACTGGAGAAGAACTTGATTGGGGCGGTGCTGATAATACTGGCACCTCAGAGCTGGGCACTGGCGCCGGAGAAGAGGATCTAGGATGATCCGGCATAGACGTATCCTGAGCTGCCCCACCAACCCCCGCTCCGACATTGCCCTCCTCATGATGAGAGAGGCTCTGGTCAGGCGCAGCCGTGGAGTCCTCTTGGATAGGGCTAAGCGGGCGAGCGACGTCTTTGCAGGGGAGACTGCTCCAGATCAGAGAGGTAATGCCAGAGCCGCTCTAGGGAATGACCCTAGGAGCTCTGGAAAATAAAAAGCACCAAGTCAAGAAGAGAAAAATAAAATAGCTAAGAAGCAAAGGCAAAGACAGAAAGGGAAAGACCCAAGAGTAAACGCAAAGAGACTTACTCATCCGAGGTTGGAGGTTCCTGAGGTTTGGGCACCCTTCGGACCCTGCTCTTGGCCGCCAGCTTGGTCGAGGCTTTAACCCCAGATTTCTTCTACCTCTTCTTGGGCGACGGCGCCTACGAAGCTGCGGCCGAGGTTGCCGCGTGCTTTTGGGAGGGAGAAGGGACCGGACCACTCACGGAGAAGGGCCAGGGGCCGGCCACACCACCTGGCCGCGCGGCCAGGCTGGGCCCGCGCCAGGGGGTGGTGTGGTGGCTCCCGGCACCCCCTCGGCCTCTCCTTCCGCCTATATATTGCCCTCAGGATGAAAACCCTAAGTACCCGATCAAAAAAGCCACGAAAGAGTCTGTAGCCGCCGTCATCTCCATCCCTAGATCGGGAGGGATCTGAAGCTCTTCCCGGCACCCTGCCGGAGAGGGGAATTCACCCTGGAGGCCTTCTTCATCACCATGCAAGCCTCCGGTGTGATGCGTGAGTAGTTCATCCTTGGACTACGGATCCATGTAGTAGCTAGATGGCTGGTTCTCCTCCATTGTGCTTTCATGTTTAGATCTTGTGAGCTCCGTTCATGATCAAGATCATCTTTTTGTAGTTCATACATGTTGTGTTTGCAGGGATCCGATGGATATTGAGATGTTATTTCAGATTGATTATTGATTCTATCATGTCTTTGTTATTTGAGATCTTACATGCTTTCCGTTGTTAGTAGCTATCTTGGCCAAGTAGATGCTAGCAACTCCAAGAGTTAGTATTTATGCTCGATAGTGGGTTCATGCCTCTGGTAATCTGGGGAAGTGACAGAAATCTCTAAGGTATTAGATGTGCTGTTGCTACTAGGGAGAAAACAACAATCCTTTGTTTATAGAACAATCGTATTGTTTACTTTACACGCAATTCATAAATCAATAATTTGTTGCTTGCAACATAATACTGGAGGGGGTTCGGATGATAACCTGAAGGTGGATTATTAGTCATAGATGCAGTTGGATGGCGGTCTATGTATTATGTTGTAACGCCCAATCAAGTCTCAAAAAGGTCAAGATGATTAGTATATGCATGTATTGCTTTCTCGGTGTTTGTCAATTGCCCCGCTGTAATTTGTTCACCCAGCATGTTATCTATCTAAGGAGATCCACCTCTAGTGAACTATGGATCCCGGTCCTTTGTCTTTACATACAATCTACAATCTTTTACTGTTTTGTGTTTACTTTCTGCAAACTTTTACTTCTTTCCATTCGATACGTTTAATCCTTTGTTTTCCGCAAAACACGGTGAGATTGACAACCTCATCGCAAGTTGGAGACAAAGTTCTGTGGTTGTGTTGTGCAGGTCTCCATGTTGCTACTAGCACCGGTAGTGCGCCCTGCCAAAGCTCAGCTAGTAACACATTTGGGGTGTTTCCATGCTCCTACTAGTTCGATTAAACCTTGGTTTCATAACTGAGGGAAAACTTACTGACGTGCTCATCATACTTTCCTCTTGGGGTTCCCAACGAGCTCTACGTCGAAAGTCGAGCGCATCAAACACCACCCTGCAAAGCAGCAGAGGGTTGAATATTAACAAGATAGGTGGCAGTGGAAACTGCCTCAGTCCAAAAGTGAGGCGGAAGAGAAGCGGCAATCATCAACGCACGGGTCGTGTCAAGAAGGGGATGATGCTTGCGCTCAGCCACGCCATTCTGAGCATGAGCACCAGGACAAGAGAACTGAGCAAGAGTACCCTCCTCAACAAGAAAAGCGTGCAGTGAATGAGAGATATACTCGCCGGCAGAATCTGCACAAAACACACGAATAGGAGTGGAGAACTGGGTACGAACCATGGCATCAAATTTCTTATAGATGGACAAGACCTCAGTACGAGAAGACATGAAATAGAACCAAGTGTGGCAAGAAAAATCATCTATGAAGATAATATAGTAGCGATGACCCCCTTTCGACGCGAAGGGAGCCGGGCCCCAAACATCGGAGTGAACAAGATCGAAAGGACGCTCGGACACAAACTCACTGTAAGGATAGGGTAGCTGAATCTACTTACCAAACCGACAACCCAGACAATCTAAAGAGGCTTTTCCAGAGACAGACCCCAGAACACCACGATGAACTAAAGAGGAGAGGCGAGAACCACATAAGTGTCCAAGACGATGATGCCACTGCTGAAAAGAGCTAGTAGAGGCGGCAACAGGGGCCGAGGGACTGGCAGCGGTCACAGCGGAGGGAAGATGAAGCTAGTCAAGCTCCTAGAGGCCATCATGACGTCGGGGGCCAGCACCAAGCAAAGCGCCGGTGCGACGATCCTGGACAGAACAAGAATCAAAGTCGAGAGTGATGCTACAATGAGTCAACGATCTGACTACCGGAAAAGAGTTACATGTTAAGTTGAGGAACATGCGCAATAGAAGAAACATGAAATGAGGAAGTACTAAGAATGCCTCGACTAATGACTGGGATGGGGGTACCACTAGCAGTAAGAACACGAACAGGAGACTCGACAGGTCGAACAGAAGTCAAAGAGGATGAATCATAAGTCATATGAAAGGAAGCTCCAGTATCAAGAATCCACGAGGATGTACCTACATGAGTAGAAGATGGTCTCTCAATACTAGAAAAGTCAGTCACAGAACCAGCAGAACCTGTCGGTGAAGAATCCCAAGCATCAAGCAGGCATCGAAGCTACGCTATCTCATACTCAGACAGCGATACAGCTGAAGAGGTCGATGTAGAATCACGGGTCGACAAAGAGCGGTCATCGACACACACAGATGCTGCCAAAGGTGACGATGCAGGGCAGCACGCCGATAATGATGGAGTCGACAAAAGACGACCACAACCGCCTGAAGAAGTCGCAATAGTCGATGTAGAGCGGCAAGACGACGTAGACAAAGTCAACGAAAGGCGGTCATAACTGCATGAAGAGACCACGAAAGTTGATATAGAGCGGCGTGCCGATGTAGACGGAATCGGCGAAAGGTGGCCATAACCGCATGAAGAGGCCGCGAAAGTCGATGTAGAGCGGCGTGCCGACATAGACGAAGTCGGCGAAAGGCGGCCATAATCGCGTGAAGAGGCCGCGAGAGTCGATGTAGAGCGACATGCGACATAGACGGAGTCGGTGAAAAACGGCAATAACCGCGTGAAGAGGCCACGGAAGTCGATGTAGAGCGGCATGCCGACGTAGACGGAGTCGGGGAAGAGCAACATGACAGTGGAGACGAAGTCGAATAACCACGTGAAGAAGCCGTGAGAGTCGGCATAGAGCGGCGAGTCGACGACAAAGACAAAGTCGACGGACAAGGACCAAGTAAGGACGGAAGGCCCAAGCACACGGAAGCATCGGAAGAAACAAAGGAACTAGGAGGAGCCGAGATTTTTTTTAATTTTTTTTTTTGGTTACCACCGATCGGATCTGGATCTCGCTTCTCCGAGTCAACGCTCGCGAGAACAGCTCGTTATCGAGCACGCAGGGAGATGCCTGCAAAGGCCGATCGATTCTGCCGATACTAGAGCAGCTCCGGCGGTATGAGCATAGGGATGGGCCAGATCGGAGCAGCAGCAATCTATTCTGGCGGAAATTGAGGCAGGCCGGGCGAGCGGAGTGGCCGGGCTGGGAGGGCCGAGACGGAAGGCGGCGGTGGCAGGTGAGACTGGAGGAGCGGAGCGGCCAACGGCCCAACAAACTGGGACAGAAGCAACGACCGACGGCGGCCAGGAAGAAGACCAACGACGAGGAAGCCGATCGATGGCGATCGGGAAGAAAAGCTGGTTGAAACAGTGCACGAGTTGCGCGTGCGGGAACCCCTAACCCGAGCTCTGATACCATGTCATGAATATGCCACAACATATACGTGTACATGTGTGAAGAATATGCAGGAACGCCTCATACAAACAGCCTCATACAAACAGGGAAAATACACAATACATCATATAGCTAACTACAATTAATTAGCCTATCTCTACATGTAAATTAACCACATCATCTACTCTATTAGCCAATCAAATGTCCATGTCATCTCACTAATATATACTTAATAATTGTGCATCAATACATGCAAATTATCCATGTCATCTATTTCTTCCATCCACTTGTCCACATCACCGGTTTATATCCGTCAAATATATAGCAATTTCACATTAGTTAAATTTACCATCTCCACTACTTTGACCATCTGAATCTTACATATATTTATATACAACTCCATGTTTCATGCATATTACAACTTTTCGTTTATGCATTATAGTTTCTTACAAGATTTCCGCTGCAACATGCTGGTTATTCTTCTCGGTAGTTCTACATACAGCTCCACCTTTCATGCATATTATAACTTTTCGTTTATATATTATAGATTTCAGTTGCAAAAGCGTGGAGTATCCTTCTAGTTATTCTACAAATTCAATGGACTATAATACTAATACTTAAAATTGGTGATAGTATAGATGTCGGTGTAAGCGCATTGTCGCGACGGTAGTACTTCCGTCCCATCAGCTAATATTTCTTTACAGATTAAAAAAAGTTAAAATTTCTTTAGGTGCCATGATGCACGACTAAATCCCTATTATTTTCTTTTTTCCTATATAGAGATGCTTTTTTTGCGAAATCCCTATATAGATGCTTGACACGTGATTACATGAGATTGTTCAAGCTAACCGTACGTCACGAAATTGCAAAGAAAACTCATCCTCGTCGTGTTGACTTTGGGATTGAAGAGTCGACTGCACTGGGTATTTCGCATTTTCTTTTTGTTTGACATTTTGAAAGCATTCAGAATTTCCTTACCGTAACTGCAAGTTCGAAGACAGTTCCGGCGTTGAAGCTCAACTAGTACTACTAGTTAGGACAGCAGCCTGGAGGCTGCAGCTATAGCTGAGTCCAACAAGCTAGTAAGAACGACTGAAGTGCACGCATTGATCGGGCCACGGGTTCAGAACCAAAACCCCCGTGCGGGAGGCAAAAATTACGACGAGAATATTTTAACTGAGTCAGTACGAAATTCGTCGTTCCTCGTGGTTGAATTTGCAGAACAGGTCAGATACTTGGCGCGAAGGTCATGCTCCCATGTACTACAACACGAATACAAGACTTGAAGCGAACAAACCGAAACCCGTACCAGAGCTCTCTAGGAGACGGCGGCGGCAAACCCATCTAGGTTCCTTCCTTCCACCGGCGATGTCACTGGTTCGTTCCGTCTTCGACGGCCTTAGATTCTTAGAGACGTGGCAGACCACGTTCTCTCGCCGGCAGGAGGTTTCAGTGTTTTGTTTAGATTATTTTCAATGTCTTCTTCAGGATGTTGAGACGGTAGCTACGTCCTGATGTTAGAATAAGATCATTTCCGCCCTATCCTCGTTCTGGTGGTGCGTTTAACATCAACGGAGGGCGCGTGGAGTCATGTGTCCGACGGGTACCTTGGGATCTGGTCGTTTTTCTTATGTGTGTTTTGAGGTCAGTCTCTTCTGATCTATGTTGTTTATCTTCGACGATAGTTGCTGCTCCGGTGCGCTGGTCCTTTGAGGCGTTAGCACGACGACTTCATGTCTGCCTACTACAACAAGCTCTACTACGATAAGTTTTGCCCGGCACCGATGATGGAGGGTCGAGGACGGCGACGCGTCTTCGGTTCGTGCTAGTGTTTGTAGTCGTCGCTTGGTAGTCCATTGTCCTATTTATAATTTTTATTACTTTTGAGACACTTGTTGTTGATGATTATTAATAGATCGGTAAAAAATTTGAAAAAAAAATACAAGACTTGAAATCTTGAGAACTGCATGCACACACGCCTTACCTACACAGTACGTTTAACTCGGTCTGATCCCCTGCCACTTATATAAGCAAGGTCGCCATGGTATACATTCTTCACATCACCACAGACTAACTAATTAATTATTAGTGCGAGAACTGCAGAGTTCAGATTCGAGGCACATAAGAGCGTCTCAACGTCTAAATTAGGATCATATAGACGGCTGTCTATAAAGATTCTTTTTTAGACGTCTTCAGTTTTTTAGTGGATCGTCTATATTTAAGACGTCTATATTCTCTGTCTTATATTTTAATAGTATCTTTTAACTACAATCCAACAGCTATATTTTTAAACGGCTATATCCTCACAACAATATTTTTCAACGGCTATATCTTCAACAGCTATATTTTCCAATGGCTATAATTCCAATGGCTATATTCTCATATCAATATATATACCACCCCCTCCCACGTCTCATCCAACATTCTTGGTTGTGCCTTCTCTCATCTCTCTTTTGAATTCCATTATCATCTCTCATACAACAGAATCGTGAGTGGGAACTTTTCCTTTTTAGGTATGCTCATGAATTCGTCGTTGTCTTCCTCTAAAGATGTCGAACTCATTCTTACAGCATTTGCGAAGCGTGAGGAGAAAGAGCAGGGGAATGCTCGACGACATGGTGGTTCCAAGCATGGACATCAGACAATCAATCGAGCAAGAGATGCCTGATTTGTTCTTCTCTAGAAGAGTTGTTACCATAAAACTACCATTTTCCGAGCAAAATTCTAAAAAATTATCACTTTACGTTTGTTGCAATTCGTACTAAACTCGAACCGATCGCGAATTGACAGAGAATCTGACGGGTGGGCCCCATTTGGCAACACCAATTTGCTGACGTGGACTGGGTCCTAGTTGGTCCAGACGCTACCCTTTTTCTTCATCAGCGGCAACGAGGCCAGCTGCATCCCGTCGTCGTGATCCCAACCACGGCAGGAGCCCATCCCGCCCCGGCTCCTCTCCTCCACCGCTAGACCAAGGCGCGCCTCGTCCCTACCCCAGCCTGCCCTGCTTCCTCCCTCCACCGCCAGACCAGGGCGCCCACGCGCGGGTGCACGCCTGCCTCCGGATCCGCCGAAAATGGCGAGGCGGCGGCCGGATCCGGCGCCAGCCAAGCTCCCTGGGTCGAAATCCCTCAAGTCCCCGGCCAATTTCTCTCTCTCTCTCTCTCTCACCAATTCCACGGGAAAAAAAGGCGTACCGGGAGCCAGGAGTGAAGCGAAGGCGACCTCGCGGGACACCCTCCCGCCTCCTTGTTCTCCATAGGTTCCGGATGCGCGCGGGAGCGAGCTCGCGGGGAAGCAGTTGCTTTGGAGGATCGTGGCTCCGTCCTCCAGATGTGGACGACGGGTAGAAGTTTTTGGAGGACGTCTATATTTGGACGACGCTTTTGAGCCATGATCATCTAAATTCATTTGGACGACCATTTAGAGGAGCCACTAGAGATGCTCTAACGACAGCAATGGCGACGGCAATGGCGGCCGTGAGGATGGCGGAGGTGATGTTGCTGCTCATGTTCTTGACGCAGATCTTCGGCGCCCACCTCGCTGCGGCGGCGAGGCCCTTGGAGGGTGCAGGGTGGACGGTGGGCGGGATCGGGATGGTCACACAGATGCTTGGCGGCGTCAAGCAATCAGGGTCCAACCCTCCCACGCACTGCTGCTAATGAAGCACGCAGCACATGTGGCGCACGACCTGATGTACAGCATCAACAACCCCTAACTGCTGACCATTGTTTCTTCAACTGAAAGATGTGAAAAAATGCGATGCTCTGTTTTTGTTCATCCTCTTTGTTGCACAGGAGAATAGCTAGCTAGGACCATTCATTTGTTCTAGAGATCAAAGAGACCAGGAAGGTCTAACTGTAATCATGTCTTCTGATGAGGTAGAAAATTCGTTTATTTCTAGAACCAACCGGTTATAGTGTGTATCGTTTGTTTCGATCGATGTTAATGAACAATGAATAACCTTTGCTACTAATCATGTACTCCCTCCATTTCAAAGATGAACCTACACACTAAAAAGAGTCTAGATACACTTATTTCATAAAGCTAAAACATCTTATATTTTGAAACAGAGGGAGTATCTAGCCTGTAGGCTTCCGTTCCCGTCGCATCGCTCCCGTGTCGTTCCCGTCGCATCGCTCCCGTGGGCGACAGGGAGGAACCCTAAATAAGCCACTGTCTACAACCCTCCTCCTCCTTTGTCGGCCCCAACGGGTGCGGCTAGGCCTAGCCTAGCTGACACCAGCGGCAGCAGGGATCCTCCCGCCTCCTCACCCGGCAGGGATGGCCCGAGACTCCTCCAGGTTGGGACATAGCATTTCGCCAGCGTCACGGTGTCTTCCGGTGGGGCGGTTGGTGGTTGAGGACCTAGTACAGGCAGATCGAGGCAATTGGCATGAAGATGGCCTCCTCCTGTGGCTCCACTTGTAGCTTGGTCCCTCGGGTTGCCCTGTAGTTGGAGGCGAGGATGGAAGTCGGCGAGAGCTGGGCTCCGATGTGGCCGGGGCCGACAAGGCGTTGTTACCTTGATGAAGGTATCGTTGCTGCAATTCTCCCGCATCCTGCCTAGAGGCTCCCGGAGAAACCTTAGATCTCGGTATCCTGGATCAGCAATGGCCGCACTAGTAGTGTCGTTTTCCCTCTCGAGGGCATCGTTTTGGAGCACGAGATGTCTAGAAGAGTGTGGTGGTGGAGCGGTGTTTATCTACCATATCGATGACGACAAGTCTCGGCGGCAATGGTGCATCGATTCTCGACGACAGATGCGGCATGTTAGACACGAGGAGGGTGGCGGAGCTGCCTGGCGTCATGGTGATGTTGACGGAATACCTTGCAAGGTTTTTGCATTGATTTCTCCTGAAGATGAGTATGCGGAAGACGACTGCGGCGAGAACTTCTAGAGTGTGTATGTTGGTGCGCATTGACGGACTATCGGACTGATTGTGCCACTTGATCGCCATTGGATGACTTGTCGAGGCGTTCAGTTTTTAGATGATACGTGTTGGTGATGTCAGGGTGTTGGTCCTGTTCATGGACACCCCCCTTCATCAGTTTTGTAGGATTAGCGAGTTGTCGCTACCTTGATGATTTCGGTCTGATTTTTGTAATTCTTGTAAGATGTTGTGAATCATCTAATAAAAATAATTGTGTGCAGGATGCAGAGGCGGGGGTGATCTCCTCCATTTCGAAAAGAAAAAAAGTGATCGACTAGTACAACCGTAGTACGTACTCCTACGAGCTACTATTACATGGCAGAGGTGGAAGAGTCGCATAAACCTGCACTAACCTAAGAGAATGCATACTTTTGAATCTTGAATTCTTGGTTTCACGTCGGTCAAATGCAAGAGCAGAATATCATCTGTTCGACCAGAATCTGAAATTCCACTGCTAAATGGGGTTGGTCCTGGTCGTGAAAGGTGGAGGCTAAGAAAGTTGCATATATGGTATGGTCCTTGTTAATTTCTCAAACAGGAACAGTCATCGCTCAGTCGGAAGACCGAATAGGCTCTAAAGTTTTGAGCTTGCATGCTCGTGTCGAATTGAGAAGACCTCATGGAGTACTTGCTACGGATCGGAAGAAGTACGTGTGTTGGATGATCTGGTGTTTTGCAACAGTGTTGTCTTCAAGTTGGGGCAGTGACTCGGGGAGACTTCATTCTTTGCGGTGCACTTTGAGCTCCTTTTGTTTCACTTTTTGGGATAAAACCGTAAATCTGCTTTAAGTGGTTGTACCTGGCAATGTTACTCATTTTCTTGTTGAAGACTTTGTTTGAAGATTTGAAATTTTTCAAGGTGACAACACAGGATCTGGCCAATTTGGTTAGACCGGACGACGTCGGCGTTTTTGCATAGTTACCTTCCTGAGGGCGTTGTTCTGGACAAGCTTTTTTTTTTTAGCGAGGTGTCCTCACCACTGGTGGTGCCATTGCACCGGTTGCGTTTTTTCTTTATTTTTTTGGTTGTGTGAATCCTTGATGCTTAGACTTGTTATAGTCATTATATTGTTTGAGAGTCTCGGCGTATTTGATATCATCTTGTTATTAATATATTCTCTTTAGTGAAAAGCAAAATCACTACTGTACTATTTAGTCAAGAGATAGCTCATGCACTTTTGTTGGACCGAATGCATTTTATAAATTCATCAGAATCTCAGATAAAATTCAAGTCAGAATGCATTTGGCTCGGCTTTTTCTTTGTTCTTTCGGTTGTGTGTATCCTTGATGCCTAGACTTGCTATAGTCATACTATTGTTTCAGAGTCTCGGCGTATTTGATAACACCTTGTTATTAATATATTTCCTTTAGCGAAAATAAAATCACTACTATTTAGCCAAGAGATAGCTCATGCACTTCCGTTGGACTGGATGTATTTTATAAATTCAAGCCAGAATTTTAGATAAAATTCAAGTCAGAACTCGGAATGAAGTAACTATACTACGATGTCCGCATGAGAGAGGTTGACTCGTAGGTAGTGGAGAGTTAATCGAGCATCCTCTGTGCTGCTTGTTTGAGATATCAACGGTGCTGACCATCTTATATGTTGCTGTCAAAGGTCAAAGCCCAAAAGGGTCGGAACACGTCCAACACGAAAAATACGAGGTGGGCTCTTACTGCAGCAGGGCGGTGGGGACTCGGAAAGTCGGAAACAGTGACCGATTCTCCACACGGCGCGGCCAAGCCCCACAAACACGTATGCGCATGCATCTGTGCACCTACCGCCTACAACGTGCACCTAACCCTTCTCCCATCTATATAAACCAAAGAACCACCATGCAAATCTACCCATCTCAACTTGTCGAGTTAGCAGAAACAATAATCCAGCAAGCTCTCAAGTCACAGCAGCTGATCGATCATCGGACGAACGGGGAACCTGAAGCTAACCGAAGACAAAGCAATGGCGGCGACCGCGATGGCGATGATGAGGATGGTGCTGCTGGTGGTGTTCCTGGTGCAGATGTTGAACGTCATGGCCGCCTCGGCGAGGACGTTGAAGGGGGACGGCAGCTGGCTGGAGAACGGCGTCGGGACGGTGGTGGAGTTGCTGGGCGGATTGAAATCACGGTCTAACCCTCCCACGCACTGCTGCTGATCAAGCACGCAGCAGATGATGTGGCGATCGACCTGATGTATAGCATCGATCAACCCCTGACTACTGACCACTGTTTCTTCAAGTGGAAGATGTAAAGAGGCGAGGCTCTGTTTTTGTTTATCCTCTTTGTTGTTGTAGAGGAGAATAGCTAGCTAGCTAGCTAGCTAGGACCATTCTTTTGTTCTAGAGATGAAAGAGCGACCTGCAGGAAGGTCTAACTGTAAATCATGTCTTTTGATGAGTATTAAATCCGTTCATTCATTGAAGCAATTGGTGGCCGTACCTGTGTATCGCATGTTTGTTTCTGTTCTTGATAATTTCTCCACCGATGTCAGCCTTAGCTTGTTATTTTGCGTTCAGCGGAACTGAAGACAAAAGCTAGTATGTATGTACACGTTGTCTCAGATATAATAAATGGACACACTCCTTCCAGTTCGACTTTACACAATTTGCTAGTACTACTCCATACTGAACTTTACTCCGTCGGTCTCGTCCTTCGCAAAGAAACAAAAAAAGGAGAATAAAAAAATTCAAAGTAACAATTCTATTTTTTTGCGAATTCAAAGGAACGAGAACATAAATGAGAGGTGCTGTACGAGACGGAACAACGGAACGCAAAAATTGACCCCAGCCGGTTGTTGGTCGGTCTCGAGGTCGTTTAACAGAAACTGCTGACAAATAAATACTGTATACTATATCTAGCTGCCCTCGTATCCGGGGCACCTCAAACTGGTAAAGGTCAGGTCAAAGTACGAGTTGGTCCCGTCAAAAAAAAGCACGACGAGTTGGAACACGTCCGGCCGGGAAATGACTCGCTCTGGTAGGTGTACGAACTCGGCCGGCCGGCCGGACGGGTCTACACACTCGGTCGGTACGGTACGGCCGACCGGCCGAGATTTGCCGCGCGAGGCTGTGTTGGTTCGGCGGGGGGCGCAGGCAGAGGAAACAGCGTGCGACACCTGCCGTGGAACTGTCGGTTCTCCACGCACGCCTTTCTTCTCCTTTTTACGACGACTCTGCAGTCTTCACACCTGTGATCGTCTGGCATCCAGCCTACACTCTCTGGGGGGTCGCGAAGGCCGTCCATGTTCCCCGGCAAACTTCGCTCACCGACAGCGTTCACGGCCGGTGTGTACTTGGGTTTATTCATGTTACCGTAGTTTTGTCGGTTCGACCAGAACGAGAGAAAAAAAATCTAACGTTCGCTGTACTAGTACCACCGTTTGCCTCTGCCAAGAAATGCATGGCATTGCATAGGAGGAGTATTGTTTTTCTAGTGCTTGATCCTTTTGTGGCTCTTTGGCGGTTCAAAGTCTGCAGGGGAGAAAAAGGAATGCTAGCCTTACCTGCTGACAAAAGCACGACTAATTCAGAGGTTTTTTTGTTTTTTGAGATCACGACTAATTCACAGGTGGATTATTCAACATCTGACCAAGTCAAGGGACATAGAATCGGCCCATCAGCAAATATTCTACACTCTGGTGGATGGTGAAGCCCATGGTTTTGCGTTCAGTTCTCCGGGCCCTCTGAAGTTGGTCTATATATCGGCCTGCAAGCCGACTGGATAATTTTCATAACCAAATCCGGCTAAAAAAAAAAACAAAACAGGGGCAGAGGCAGTAAATGTAACTTAACGGAGGCCGGACCTACTATTTCTCAATTAGAGGGAAGCAACTAAGCAATTTTTCTTTGAAATATTATTTAGGCTCCGATTTGGCATCAAAGTATTTTTAAAGTATTGAGAGAATAATTTGGTTTCTGAAAAAACTGAAGTATTAAATACTTTGAGGTGTTTGGATCCAACAAATAATGCGGTTCCAAAACTGAAGTATTCTCCAAAACTATGGTTTTTTTTAAGTATTTGAGAAAGAGTTCAGACCCTCTTTTTTTTTAAACTGAGAAAAGAGAAAAACTGAAGTATTGCTTTGCTAGGCACTAAAAAATACTATGATATTGATATACTTCAGTTTTAGAAAAACTTTGTTGCCAAACTAGTCCGTGCTAAACACAACTTTGTGCCATGCAATAGGGTGGGGGTGAGGGGGAGGCAAGGCCCTTGTTGGTCCCCTAACTCCGCCACTGGTTAAGAAATCAATACAGATTTTTTAATGATCAGGCATATATGTATATCCAAAACCAAAATTTGGTTATGGTATGGAAAATATCAAATGGATACGAATTATCCAAAACTAGTTAGAATTATCAGAGTATTTTAAACCGGACAATCCAATTCTATACTACTCCCTTCATTTAGAAATATAAGATGTTTTAGCTTTGTGAATCGAATGTATCTAGACATCTTTTAGTATATAGGTTCGTAGATGTTCGGAGTGAACCTATATACTAAAAGGGGTCTAGATACACTCCTTTCATAAAGCTAAAACATCTTATATTTCTAAACGGAGGGAGTACAACACAAAGGTCATCATACCCAATTAGCACTACAGCTAGAGTGATGGTCCAAATATATTCCATATATATATACACCATTTCATGAATGCTTGGCTTTTAGTGTAAATTAATTATTTCTCTTTTTTAACTCATTTTATTGTTGCAAGGTTGAAATGTTATATGCCTTCAAAGTTCTGCTTGAATAATAACTCTCTACATATGAGAGTATAGTAATATTATTTTTCTTTTGATCCAAAACCATCCCATTTCTGGTCGCGTATATCCACATTCGAACCCATATCTGGTCATTATCCGGATTGATCCAAATCCGAGAGAAAATGTGGTAAATTATATGGTAGAAGCAATATCCCATCCAGTTTGATCCTTTTATACCCCTATCTATATAAGTATAAAAGCATATGCATCATTGCATCGCATTGTATTTACATCCCTAGAGGGTATGGGGTATTTTCCTCGGAAAGAAGAAAAAGGTGTAGAGTCATTTGCTCAACAATAGAAGGATTACAAGGATTACCCCCGTGGCATCTGTTATATGATGCACACACCAAAATTTTCATTTAGAACAAGGACAAAGCACTACTAGAAAAACAACTATAAGTAGGTTGCACACCCTTGGGGCACTAACATGTGCATGTACCAGGGGTATATAGTCTTGGCCCACAACATATTGGTGCGTCACGATTAGAAACTTACCTATGGCACACCAAAAAAAATGATGCACCATAGTTATGTGTCGATCGGGCTAGGCCGGGAACCCCACCTTACCCGTGGCGCATCGAATGATGGTGCACCACGGCTGTTTTCCTGCCCATGGTGCACCAGTGTGGGGTGCACCACGGGTATTTAGAGATTAATAAAATCGTATTTTCCTTTTAGTTTTTAATAATAAAGAATTTATTTTTCTTTTAAAAAATTATAAAGAGTTTGAAATTCTAATAAGAATATATTTTATTAATACAAAAAAATACTATTATTTTCGTTTTTGACAATAAGTGGTTAATTAATACCTTTATGGAATTTATTTAATTGAAAATTTAAATTTAACTTAGAGCTATTTACTTAGTATTTATTAAAATACTAGAGTATTTTATACACAAATGTGTTTTTATTTATTTTTAGAATTTTTTCTTATTTAGTTATGAATTATATAAGTATTTAACAATTTGTATTCATTTGTTACTTATTTATTTTTGAATATTTTGATATCTAAAATGCATTTTAGTTAAAAAAGTGGGACAACCAGAATTCAACCCTTGCTGCCTCGTGGTATTGAGTGAGGGATCATGTGGCCAGCCACAAGAGCATGCGGTTTGAGAGAAGAAGCCACAAGCTTCCGGTGCTAAATTATTTAACCACGATAAAAAAGGGTAAGAAGATTGTGAGACGTTAGCTAATAAGAATCACGACATGTCGTGTGTGTGGGCGTGCATATTTGACGTATCACTTTTGTATCAATCGATGTAATTATTATTCTACACATTTTTATTCAATATAGACATATAATTTATTAATTATTTATTTCAAAATCTTTTGACATTTAAGCTATGTTTAAAATGTATTTTAATTAAAAATAAAAAAGTGGGTATTTATTAATTATTTATTTCAAAATCTTTTGACATTTAAGCTATGTTTAAAATGTATTTTAATTAAAAATAAAAAAGAGGAATCATGTGGCCAGCCACAAGAGCATGCGGTTTGAGAGAAGAAGCCACAAGCTTTCGGTGCTAAATTATTTAACTGCGATAAAAAGGGTAAGAAGATTGTGAGACGTTAGCTAATAAGAATCACGACATGTCGTGTGTGTGGGCGTGCATATTTGACGTATCACTTTTGTATCAATCGATGTAATTATTATTCTAGACATTTTTATTCAAAATAGACATATAATTTATTAATTATTTATTTCAAAATCTTTTGACATTTAAGCTATGTTTAAAATGTATTTTAATTAAAAATAAAAAAGTGGGATAATTAGGATTCAAACTTGGCTGCCCTAGGGTATAGAGTGAGGGATCACGTGGCAAGCCACTGGGCTAAGCAGGTAGATGTGTTAGTAACCCGCGATGCCTTTTTTGAATAGGTACAAGAAGTTACTCGTGGCTTATCCCACACTGGTACACCACGGATAGGTTAGGTGTGGCGCACCCAGCCACCGCCACGGGTATCCTTTATTTAACCGGCTACGTACCGGGCTTTCTTCTCTTCTCCTCTTGATAGTTCCACCGCCGCACTTGTTCCCCTCCTTCGCTCTGCCGCCGTCCACCAGCCCGTCCACCGCCCATGACCACCAGCCTGCCCACCCGCCACGCGCGCACGATCACCGCCCAGCCTGCCCGCCGCCCATGACCACCGCCCTGCCCACCGTCAGCTCGTCGATATGAGCGTCTCCCCTCTCCCATTTCCCCTCTCCCATCTCACATCTCCCCTCTCCCCTTGCCCCTCTCCCAACTGTGATTGTTGTTGCTCATTGATAAAATTAGCTATCTAGGATTTAGGAAGAAGGTAGAATTTGATAAAAAATTGCTCATAGATACTATCAAGAATTTGATACAAGAAAAAAATGATACAAGAAGATAAAATTTGCCTACAAATACTACATATTTTGGGTCCAATATCGATGGTAGCACGTTGTTTAGAGTAGAGCGGTGTAGATACAAATAGAGTTCTATGCTTCGATGTACATATTTCTAGGATTTAGAGCAGAGCGGTGATACAAATAGAGTTCTGTTAACTTTATCATATTTCATAGCAGGGTTGACAAATTTGGATAAGCAATGATGGAATTATTAGTGTAGCGATGTAGGTTCCTATTATTGTTGTTATTAATGGTGCCTATCACGTTATTATGCTGCATTATTATTATTTATCTTTTATCTAAGCATGCCTTTTGTGAGAGAAAGGCAGTTGCTCCTTTTGTCCTGCTCTTTATGTTTCGACGTGACTTATTAGTTTGTGACTGCTATTGTGATGCATGGTTTCCAAGACATTCTAAAAATACTTGCTTGGTGTTTAGTCGCTTGTGTAACTGATATTATTGCAATTACAATATCACTTCCCCTGTTCAAGTGCTTGAATTGTCTGGTTTTACTTGCTTCTTATGAACCACTAGGTCTATTAAGTGAAATAGTACTTATGCTTTTGATATGTGGATGGTTGAGTGTTATAGTATTGGAATTGCCAATCTTCTAAAAACAAAAACAATATTTCAAACGGTTTGATACTTTTGATATGTGGATGGTTGAGTGTTATAGTCTTTTTCTCAACTTCGGGCTTAAGTTTTTGTTGGACTTTTGTTCGTAGTCTCATAGGAAAATGGTGATTTATCGTTCCAGTTGTCTAGTGGTCATGCAATTTCAGGTTTGGATGTTAAATATTTTTTTTAGTTCCTTTTGTACTAGAAATATTACTATGTACACCACTGATATCTTTTTATGTCATGATTGCATTATGAGTTTATGGATTTTGTAATTGTTTACTAGTCTTCGGTTTGCATGGTCATCCGATGGTTTTGAGAACAAAGGGTACCATATTTTAATCATATTTTATTCAATTGTTATCTAATTATTACTATTTTATCTTTTATTTGTTAGCTAACATGGCAAATGAGTCGTGGCATACACTTGAAGAAGGGAAAATTGCCTAAGTGGGTGACGACCATCACCTACCATGGTGATAAGGAGTGTGTGGAGGGACCAGCAGACGACCGCACATGCCTATGACTGGGCGGCCATAGTGCACTATGGGGATATAGCGAGGCTCAACTTCCCCAGTATCGAACCACTGCGCAGCAGTGTGCACCTAGTGACATGCGGATTGTCACGATGGCCGAGGAGTTAGAGCACTACTAGGATGAGCAACAACTAGATCTTAGGCACCATTAGGAGCAAGAGGGCGAATCGTTGTTGGAGGCACTTCGTCGCCGGGATCCACTGGTGATGGCGTACTAGTACGCTTCCTTTGGAGGCCAGCAACATGACTAGGAGGCTGGTCCATCTACCAGGCCATAGGAGGACGACTAGAGGAGTGACATCTCATGAGACAGCGACGACTCCGGAGGCAGCGACTTCCAGGACAACGTTGACTGGAAGGCTCTTGCCATAGAGCCAAATGTTTAGTGACTTAGTTAGTGCTATTTTTCGTGCTACTCGGCGTTCCCTCATGCTATTTAGTGTCTTAGTGCTACTTATCGTGCTATACTCTATGTGTTATGTTTACCCAATGTGCTACTTATCATGCTAAACTTTTTAATATATTATGTTCCATGTTTAATTAAGTTCACATGATTATACATAGGTAGCATGTGCAATTTGTTTTCGCCGTGCGCCAGTTGTGATTACTCAAGGTGTATGAACAAGAAGTTAATCGTAGTGCTCCCTAAGAAATGTGAATGAAGTTAGAATGGTATATTATCTATGGTATATGCAATCTAATAACTTGTTTAAATTTTATGTATGATGGCAATGAAAACTAATTGATGTTTTCTGATGATTCGACTCGGAACATCCCCTATAGGACAAGACGTGACTTCATGGACCATGTCCATAGATACATTCATTAGCAAGGACAATTTGAGGTCATCCTGGACTATCTTAAAAAAACATCACCGCGTTACACGGTTCAAGTCACCAGCGAGGCGAACCGGACCTATTTCAGTGGACCTATAGTGAACCGAGCTGGTCAATTACTATGCGATGGACATTGGTGAGAGGTGCATCTTTTTTCTGATAGCGATGACATGACCTACTTCAATTACAAGGCTCCCAACAACTCAAACGACTCTGGTGAAGACTCAGACCACACAATCCATGAGATGACGATATCCCTACAAACGATGTCGACATGGTGGTCGAGGCCAACAATCATCTGCAGAACTACTAGTTAGTTCTATGATGGCGAAAGTTGCTAGCTCTATGTAGTACTATGTCGAGAGTTTTAATAAAATAGCTACCATGGATCTTGGTTCGACCGTCGAGGTAAATAATTTTGTATTGTGTAACATGTTCCCCTACAAAAGCCAATGTATATAGGAAAAAACTATGGAAATGCAAGTAATGTATAAAACAAACGGGTGGAGTCGCATAGATTGTTATCTGTTCGTTTCATGAAAAATCGGTGATTTCGAAGTTTCTTCATGTGTGAGCCACTAGCAACACCGTGAAAGTATCTTGTATTTTAATTCCCTTCCAAGTAAATTGAGCTTTAGAACACCGATACCACTTGAACTTCTCCTCGCGCAGAAGTTGCTAACTCCGTATTCAATTGGCTTTTAAACTCAGTATGCATAGTCAGCTTCGAGTTATTAGGAAAGATGAAATATGTCCACAGAGAACAAATAGATGGAGTTAGATAAATGTTTTAACTTTTATGAAACGACTGTATCTAGACGCGTTTAATGTGTAGGTTCACTCCGAACTACCCACTAAAATGCGTCTAGATGTATTCCTAAACATGCGGCGGGCATGTGTCTAAAGGAATATATCTAGCCATATTTTAGTCGATAGGTTTAGAGTGAACCTGTACATTAAAACGCGTCTAGATACAGTCGTTTTATAAAAACTAAAACATGTTATTTTTTGAAACGGAGGGAGTAGATCATTACCTGTTCGTTTCACTAAAACTCATGAAATATCGAATGGCTCAAACATTTCAGAATTTCGTGTCATTTCGAAGTATTGCTTTCGTTTCTTTCTTCTATATAAAGAGCTAGGTAGTCCTGAAGTCCATCTCTAGCCAGCTTAGCTTTCGGCTCGGCTTGCCTGTAGCGGCTACGCGCTGGTAGATAGTAGATCAGTGAGGGCCAGCTGTGCGTAGTGATCTTTACTTTGTGGTGGCGCGACCAGGTGTCCAGGTCCCCACGTCATCGAACATGGATGGACAGCTCCCGCCCGTCCCGTCCCGTGTGGCATGGCAATGCCATATGAGAGACCCGGATTCCCGCCCTTGGATTCGTGCCCATCTCTAGCCCAGCCCCTAGTGTCTGTTGTACCGCACTGTACTGTGTACTGTGTACTGTACTGTACTCCGTGCGCGCACCGGGATAAACACACCGAAAGCACGGCACATACGCGTGCATGTGCATCGGGCTCGGGGTTCACAAAAAGCACTAAACAAGAACCGCTACTATTCCATTCCATCAGAATTCAGATCAGAGACGGGCCGGTGACAGCGTCGATGGCCATGAATGACTGCACGCGCGGCGCGGCCAGCGTTGGAACGGCCGGCGCATGTGGGCATGCCGCTGCCGATCGTGCGCACGCGTGCGGACCGATGCTGCGGCGCGCCACGTGAACCCCCGTGCGCGACGGCCGGTCGCGGCATGCGGCGGGCATGTGCCGTGGATGCGTGGCGTGGCTCGCCGTCGCCATTGCCGATGTCCGCGGCGTGGGCGCGCACATGGCGCCACGCACGCGTACGTGGGCGCGCGAGACCGGGTCAAACGTAGCTGCGCTGCACGAGGCGCGAGCGGGGACGGGATCGAGCGAAACAAGGGAGGAAGCATCCTCGCGGGTCGCCGCTGCGTTCCTATCCGAGCGTACGTACGTACTTGTTGTCTTTGCAACTTGGCATGCATACGCATTCGTAGATGCAAAACCATGGTTGCATGTCAATTTGTAAGTGCATGCATTGCATAGACAAGTTGTGCCAGAGAAAATTACTGCCATTTTGTATTTGGTACTTGTAGATTGCAGCGGATTAAATTAAAATTATAAGCCAACAGGACAGGCACTATGGCTAAAGAATTTCATTCCGGATTTAAGAGTGATTGACAATATTTCACTCTTTACTACGATAATCAATCCGTAGTGATCTATTCGAGTAACAACAAGTTAAGTGGTGCTGCCAAACATATTGACATTAAGTATCTTGTTGTGAAAGATAGAATCCAGGATCATACAATAAGTATTAAACATATAAGGGCTAACGAAATGTTAGCGGATCCACTTAGGAAAAGCCTGCCACCCAATGTGTTCAAAGAACATGTTGCTAGCATGGGATTGGCAGAAGGCTTTTGATCCTGGAATTGGGACCGTTATGACACCATCTTCCCATAAGTCTAAGAAGGGTTCTTCTCTTCGATGGAATGATATACTGTAGTCAATTAGTTCAATGGTACTTAACTGACCATTGCAATCTATTGTCTCTATATAAGTTTTAAAAAAAGAGTTGAGCTTATAAGTTTGTAATAAGTATAAGATTACGGAGCTCCTAAGTTAAAGAAGTTATGTTCTGAGATGAAGCGGTATATTGTAGTAACCGGGTTCTACGGTACTATATGACCGTTGTAATTCTGTTATCTCGTATGCCGTTTTGTTGAGAAATGGGCTTATAAGTTTATTCTTACGATCAAGGGGGAGAATGTTGGATATAAGTGATCTGCAGGATTTTATAGATCAAATAAGTCAAACTAATGTCAATTAAGGGGCTGTTTATTTACATCCATTGGATGCCCTGATCAGGGGCATCCTAACCGTCCATTTTAAGGGTGTTGGTTCCCTAGTGTAGATGCTATAAAAGAGGCTCTAGGGTTCTGAATTGACACACGGTGTCTCTCTCTCACTCTCTCATGCTCTCTGATCAAGCCTAGCACTAAAAGCACTAGGAAGACACCTTCATAGTCAGATCAAGAACATCAGAAGAACCAGAAGGAAGTGGAGGCCAATGGCAGGACCTCCAAATCAAGGTACACACCCTGATTTCTAATCTTGTGGCTCAAATCTTGAGCTAGATGATCCTAAGGGATTCTAACAGTGGTATTAGAGCTTCTAGCTCCAAGTTTGTGCCCTAATTATGCTAAGTTCTTATGTTCAAGACCTAGTTTTGTTGCTGGAATTCTGATTCTTGATCAAGTTCTTGCTAAAAACTGCTTTAAGTTGTTGCTTTAGCCCTGAATTTCACTAAATTTAAGCCCTAACTGATCAAGAACACGAGCTAGGGTTTCTTTTTTTGCTTTACTGATGTGGGGATTTGAGTTTTGGTGCCAACCCTAACCCTAAATCCCCAATTTATGAGGAACCCTAACCCTAGTTCATCGAATCGACGAACCCTAACCCTAAAATCCCCAATTACTGATGAACCCTAACCCTAATTCCTAAATTGAGGAACCCTAACCCCAATTCTAATGTTTTAAGAGGCAGTGGACACATACCTTATGGGCCTCGTCGGCGTCGCTGGCCACGACAGCGCCGGAGCCACCCTCTTAAGTTGGCAGACCTGCTCGGGCTCGTACCCCAGCAGTCTCGCCATCCACTACACTGGCTGGCTGCCGAGCCTCCTTATGCGCTTGTCGTCGTGGAAGCTCGTCGCCGTGCTGGGTCAGGCGTTGCGCCGTCATTGTCGTCGTGGGGACGCCCGCACGCTCATGGCCGTGGCGCGAAGAACACCGGCGAGTACCGCTCGGCGGAGCCGCGCGCTGGCCATCGCTGCACATGGAACAGCGAGAGACGCTCAGCGGCGTTGTCGGCCTCCTTTGGCGCTCGCGTCCGCCGCCGCTTCTATCTCTCGCTCGCAGTGGGAGGAAAAAGGAAGGGGAGGGGGAAAATGGAGCTAGGGTTCATGTTGGAGATATGCCCAAGAGGCAATAATAAAGTGGTTATTATTATATCTTTATGTTTATGATAAATGTTTACATCCCATGCTATAATTGTATTAACCGGAAACATTAATACATGTGTGTTTTGTAAACATAAGAGAGTCCCTAGTAAGCCTCTTGTTGAACTAGCTTGTTGATTAATTGATGATCATGGTTTCCTGATCATGGACATTAGGATGTGATTAATAACAAGGTTATGTCATTGGGAGAATGATGTGATGGACACACACACCCATAGTAAGCGTAGCATAAGATCAAGTCATTTAAGTTCGTATTGCTGTAAGCTTTCAAATACATAGTAACCTATTCCTTCGACCATGAGGTTATGTTAATCACCATCACCGGATGGATACTTTGATGACATCAAACGCCGCTTCGTAACTGGGTGGTTATAAAGGTGTCATTGGGTATTCTGAAAGTATGTGTTGAAGCGCATGGACCAAGATTGGGATTTGTCCATCCATATGACGGATAGATATGCTCTGGGCCCTCTCGGTGGAATGTCATCTAGTTAGCTTGCAAGCATGTGACTAGGTCACAAGGGATGACATATCACGGAACGAGTAAAGAGTACTTATCAGTAATGAGGTAGAACTAGGTATGGAGATACCGACGATCAAACCTCGGATAAGTATAGTATCGCGAGACAAAGGGAATTAGTTTCGTATGTAAGTGGTTCAATCGATCGCGAAGTCATCGTTGAGTATGTGGGAGCCATTATGGATCTCCAGGTCCCACTGATGGTTATTGATAGGAGATGTGTCTCTGTCATGTCTGCATATTCACGAACCGTAGGGTGACACACTTAAGGTTCGAAGTTGTTTTAAGTAGATATGGAATGTGCGTTAGAGACCGAATGTTGTTCGGAGTCTCGGATTAGATTCGGGACATCACGAGGAGATCCGGAATGGTCCAGAGAATAAGATTCATATATTGGGGATCATTTTCTAAGTTAGGAAATGTTCTGGAGTGTTTGTATGGAGATTCTAGAAGGTTTCGGAATGTTCTAGAAGGTTTTAGAGGATTTCTTGGAGTTTGCTTGAAAACCAAGAAAGGGTCAAAGGAAACCTAGTGGGGCAAGACACGGATTCGTGGGGGAGGAGGAGCCCTCCTCCCTTCCCACCACCGGCAATAGGAGGGGAGTCCTACTAGGACTCCCCCTCCCCAGGCGCGCCTCCCCCCTTAAATAGAAGGGCAGGGGCGCCCCTTCCAAGCCCTCTCCTACAACTCCAATCTGTGCCGCCTCTCTCCTCCACCTTTCTTCTGCACAGGCATAGGCGAAGCCCTGCAGAATTCTCTACTCCACCACCACCACCACGCCGTCGTGCTACTGGGATTCCGTGGAGAAGATCTACTACCTCCGCTGCTTGCTGGAACGGGTAGAGGAAGGTCTGCTTCGACTCCACACGTGTGACCGACTGCGGAAGCGCTGCCGAAACGCGGCGTCGGAAGGATCGTGCACTTGACCGACTGCGGAAGCGCTGCCGGAACGCGACGCCGGAAGGATCATCGATCTTGAGATCGGCAAGTGATCGACTACATCAACCACGAGATCTAATCTCGTTAACGCTTTCGGATCTACAAGGGTTAGTTCCCATCTATCTCGTTGCTCATGTTTAATAGATTAGATCTTGGCTTTTATCTAGATTAGATCTGGATTTTGTTCGTTCTTGCGGTAGAAATTTTTTGTTTTCCATGCTACGAACCCATCAGTTCACGCGGATGTCGTCACAGGTCGGTTTTGTTCCGACCCGACGCATCCTTCATCGTTGGTTTTCGATCCAACGGCTTGTACCGCTGGCTGCTTAACATGCCAGGTGGGCCGCTAAGGGGAAGGAAAAGGGGAGACGGGCTGGGCCAGTTTTGGCCCAGTCCGGAAGTATTGTTTTAAGTTTTCTAATTCCAATAAAAAAAGTGGTTAGGGCTTTTGGGCCAAATTTTCCTGTTTGTGCCCAGATTAAGAATAAAGATTTAACAATTAATGTTTTATGAGTTAGGGCTAATACAAATAAGTTTTGGGGCTAAACTTTTGGCATATTTTATTATGTCAATTATGGAACATAATTGTGATTTTTTATTCCTTTTTCATGCAATTGTGTATCACACTTAAATAATTTTTATATGTTTTATTATGATAAATTGATTCTTTTTTATGTCTTTATTATACTTAGTTGATTATTTTGTGTTGTTTTTCAAATAAATTGTGGTAATAATGTTTTGTTGCAAATTAAGTTGGTAAATCCCCAATTAAGCTTGTCTTATGTCTATCATTCTGACCAAAGTTGATTGATAGGCATTTTTTACAATGAAATTTTATTACTCCGGCTCACTTCTAGCCAAAGCTGTTGTGAACCGAGGTTGTTAAAAGAAGTTCTTTATGAGTGACGATTCAATTAAGCATGGATTATGTCTATCATTCTGGCCAAAGCTGATTGATGGACATCTTGATCATGAAATTTTATTGGTCCGGTCCACTTCTAGCCAAAGCTGATGTGTTCCAGATTTATGAAAGAATTTCTTAGATGAGAGGATTCAATTAAGTGTGGCTTATATTTGTCATTCTGGCCAAAGCTGGTTGACAAGTATTTTGACCGCAAAAATTTATTGATCATGTCTATTTCTGGCCAAAGCTGATGTGGACAAGATTGATAAAAGGAGTTCTAAATAATGATGCTTACTCAAAGCATGTTGTATTATTTTGCAGCATCTAATACCTCTCAAATTGAAAGAATTATTAATGGCATAGAACAGTTGACCGGTAGAAACTTTGGTACATGGAAGGAGAAACTTGAGATCACTTTAGCTTTGGTGAATATTGATTATGCCCTCCTTAAGTATTACCCTAAAGCATATATCGAAGTTGATGAAAATTATGTTGCCCTGAAAAGGGATTATGATAATGAGAAAACTTGGAGTTGTTCTAAACTCTCAGACTGCCAAGGGTTACCTTGGAAAGAATGAGGACCAGTAATGGATTATCCAAAATTTATGCAACAAATCTCATTAGTAGGCTTGTTGATGAAAAATTACGATCCAACTAGGAGCCTTAGAGAACATATTATGAGAAATATTAACATGGCCACTATGGAAATCTCTGAAGGTTTCCTTGTCCATTTTATTATGTCATCCTTGCCCACGTAGTTTTGTCTATTTACCATCAGTTTCAGTGTGATGGACTCTAAATGGGGCATGGATGAAATGGTGGCCAGATGTGTCCAAGAGGAGGAAAGGCTTAAGGCTGGACGGGTTGACCATGTCAATCAGTTGAAGCATTATCATAAGAAGAAAAATTGAAAGTTTATGAAGCCTAAGCCTGCTCAGTTTAAAGATAAAGGGCAATCCTCTAAGTTCTTTGAGCAAAAGAATCCTAATGCCCCTAATGCTGATGTAAAAATCCTAATGGATGTTGGTTTTGCGGAAAAAGCAGGCACATTCAGAAGCATTGTACTAATGTTATAACGTTTATTAACGAATCCCTTTATGTGAATTATGCCACCAATACATGGTGGGTTGACTTAGGCGCAACAACTCATGTTGCAAATTCCTTAAATGGATTCGATACGAAGAGGACCCTAAAAGAGGGGAAATAACCATTAGAGTTGCTAGTGGTGTTGAGGCTATGGGAGAGTTCACACTTCTACTCCATAGCAGTTTTATTCTTTTTTGAGATGTACTTTATGTACCCTCTATGAGACAAAACCCTATGTCCATCTCATGCTTAGATGATGATGGTTATCACTGTCACTTTGGGAATAGGAGATGTATAATTATGTTTGACAATAACGATGTTGGTCTTGCCCCCCGACAAGACAAATGTTATCTTGTTTCCCTAAGTGATTCCATGAATGATGTTGATCCTTCTTCTAATGTGAATGTTGGTATCGAACATAAACATAATGATGATGAGACTTCTTCGAAATTATGGCACTCTCTTTTGGGCCATATTTCGAGGGGGAGTATTGAGCGTCTCATTAAGGAGCAAGTTCTTCATCCTTTAGTTTTCTTCATCCTTTAGTTTTCTCAGATGCGGATCTCGATCATTGTTTTTGATTGCATCAAAGGGAAATATATTAAGAGAATCAAGAAAGGTGTGAATCAAAGCATGGGAGTTTTTAGAGATTGTTCATATGGATATATATGATCCGTTTAATGTGAAATCTCTGATGACCTCTCCCGCTTTGTATTCATTTATCCTATTAAAGAAAGATCTGAGGCATTAGAAAAGTTCAAAATATTCAAAGTTAAAGTTGAGAATCAAGTTGGTCAAAACATCAAAGTTTTAAGGTCTGGTCGTGATGTTGAGCACTACGGAAGACACACTTCTTATGACCAAATTCCTAGACTTTTTGCTAAGTTCTTAGAGGAAAATGGTATTATGGCCCGGTATTCAGCATCGGGCGAACCTCAGCAAAATGGAGTCGTTGAAAGGAAGAATCGTACTCTTATGTATATCGTAAGAAGTATGTTAAGTCACTCCACTTTAGTTTATGGATAGAAGCTCTAAAGATAGATGTACATGTTCTCAATAAGGTTCCTAGTAAATCGGTGCTAAAAACACCTTATGAATTATGGAAAAGGTAGACCCCAAGATAGTCAACTACCATTTCATTGGTTATTCTGACAAATCTAAGGAATAATGTTTCTATTGTCCAAAGCAATTCACTAAGTTTGTTGAAACAAGACACGTTGGGTTCTTGGAAAGTGAGATAACAAGGGGAAGCATGACTCCTAGGGAAATAGTATTGGATGAAGAACTGGAATATGTCCCGATCCCTATGATCCAAGAGCTAGTGTTCCCAGATTATGTTAAGGTTATGCCTCCAGATGAGAGGATTGCTAATGCTAAATCCTTCAGAGTTCATACCTAATGATACTTCTACGGAAGATGTTCAGCAGCCTGAAGTTATAGTTGATGTACCAAATTAATGAACCTCTTAGAAGGTCAAACCGGGCTAGAAAGTGTGTTATTCTTTCTTATTATGTCACTCTTTTGAGTGAGGATATGAATAAGTCGATGTTGGATGATGATCCTACATCATTTAAGGAAGCCATACAAAGGGATCATTCATCAAAATGGCTTAATGCTATGAAAGATGAAATCAAGTCCATGAGCACTAATGATGTACGGGACTTAGTAGAAATCCCTGAAGGAGCCAAAACTATGGACAGTAGATGGGTCTATAAGACCAAACGTGACTCCAAAGGTGATATCGAAAGGTTCTAAGTAAGGCTTGTGGCTAAGGGCTTCACTTAAAGGGAAGGTATTGATTATAATGAGACATTTTCACCTGTCTCTTCTAAGGACTCGTTCAGAATTATTATGGCACTTGTGGCTCATTATGATCTGAAGTTTCATCAGATGGATGTCAAAACGACATTTCTAAATGGTGACTTACATGAGGACGTTTACATGGCTCAACCGGAAGGTTTTGTTATGGAAGGTAAACTTAGGATGTCGTCTTAAGAAATCCATTTATGGATTAAAGCAAGCCTCAAGGCAATGGTACTTCAAGTTTAATCAAGTGATAAAGGATTTTTGGTTTTCAAAGAAGAATGATGTTTATGTGAAGTTTAGGGGGAGCAATTTTGTATTCCTGATACTGTATGTTGATGACATACTCTTAGCCAGTAGCGATAAGGATATGCTGCTGAAAAACCAAAAAGGTTTCTCTCTTCCAAGTTTGACATAAAGATCTCGGTGAAGCCACCTATATCTTAGGCATTCAAATCCATCGAGATAGATCTAGAGGAATTTTGGGGCTATCTCAAAGAACGCATATTGATAAGGTACTCAAAAAGTAAAATAAGCATAAGTGCTCAGCCTTACCTGCTCCTATTATTAAGGGCGATAACTTTGGGACTTTCAGTGCCTAACTAATGATTATGCATCTACGCAGATGAAGTCAGTTCCTTATGCTTCAGTTAGTGTAAGTATAATGTATGCACAAGTGTGCACTCGCCCTGACTTAGCATAGCATTTATAACCGGGATGTCTGTGAGGTATTAGTCTAATCCAGGGTTGGATCACCGGAAGGCTACTAAGAAAGCCTTGTGTTATTTGCAAGGTACTAAAGGCCTCATGCTCACATATAAAAGAACCGATAACCTCGAGGTGGTGGGTTATTCAGATGTTATTTTTTGGCATGTTATAAGGCAACCGGGCATGCACTATGGCCAAAGAATTTCATTCCAGGTTTAAGAGTGATTGACAGTATTTCTGCACCACTCACTCTTTACTATGATAATCAATCCGTAGTGATCTATTCGAGTAACAAGTCAAGTGGTGCTGCCAAACACATTGACATTAAGTATCTTGTTGTGAAAGATAGAATCCAGGATCATACAATGAGTATTAAGCATATAAGGGCTAACGAAATGTTAGCGGATCCACTTATGAAAAGCATGCCACCCAATGTGTTCAAAGAACATGTTCCTAGCATGGGATTGGTAGGGGGCTTTTGATCCTGGAATTGGGACCGTTATGACACCATCTCCCCATAAGTCTAAGAAGGGTTTTTCTCTTCGATGGAACGATGTACTGTAGTCAATTAGTTCAATGGTACTTAACTGACCATTGCAATCTATTGTCTCTGTATAAGTTTCAACAAAGAGTTGAGATCATAATTTTGTAATAAGTATAAGTTTACGGAGCTCCTAAGTTAAAGAAGTTATGTTTTGAGATGAAGCGGTATATTGTAGTAACTGGGTTCTACGGTACTTTCTCCACTCCTTTTTGTTCTTGCTGCAGACCTTCTTCAATCTGTCCTAAATAAAGCCATGCACCTCCAACTTCTGACCCCTCCAATAGGTAGACCTCCTAATAATGACTTTCCTGTGATTAACTATGCTGATGATACCTTGGTTATTCTAAAGGCATATGCTACTCAATTATTGTGCTTAAAAGCTCTTCTTCAAACTTTTGCACTGTCCACTGGTCTTAAAGTCAACTATTTGAAATCAAGCATGATGCCAATAAATTTATGCAATGATAGGCTGGTACACTTTGCTCAGACAATCAATTGTCAAACTGGTAGCCTCCCTTTCACTTATCTTGGATTACCACTAAGCTTATCAAAGCCATCCATGGAACATTTTCTGCCTATTGTTCAAAGATTTGAAAGAAGACTTTGTGGTATTGCTGACTTCTTAAACTATGGAGGAAAACTGCAACTGGTTAAATCTGTACTATCCTCACTTCCTTTATTTTTCATGAGTTGTCTAGAGGTGCCAATTACCATCAAAGATCAGATCATAAAATATATGAGACACTGTCTTTGGAGAAAAAAGACTGAAGATGTTCAAGCCAAGGGACATGCACTGGTGTCATGGGATAAGATTTGTCGTCCTAAAAATCAAGGGGGTCTTGGAGCCCTGGATCTTAACATTCAAAATGCTTTCCTCCTTTTAAAAAACCTTGACAAATTCTACAATCACCATGATATCCCTTGGGTTCATCTCATTTGGGAAACTTACTATAAGAATGGAAAATTACCTGGAAGAAGCATGGAAGGATCATTCTGGTGGAAAGCTCATATCAAATTAATTGATAATTTTAAGGCCATGGCTAAGTGCAGTCTGAAATATGGGAAAACTGCTTATTTTTTGTCTGATCTTTGGCATGATGATTGCTTTATGAATAAATACCCACATCTGCTATCCTATGCAAAATCTTCAAATATCAGTGTACATGAATTTTTACAGGCTGATTTCTTGGAGGATAATTTTCACCTCCCTCTTTCTCAACAAGCATACTCTGAGTTTATAATCATGGAAGAAAGATGCCAGGAGATCCTTCCAACCTTACATGAGAATCTCCATGATAATTGGAATTACATTTTGGGATCAGATAAATTTGAAGTGAAAAAGGCCTACTCCTCCATGATTGGTTATTCCCCTTCACCTCCTCACTTTTCTTGGCTTTGGATATCCTCTTGCCAGAATAAACACAAATTCTTCTTTTGGCTTTTGCTTCTGGATAGACTAAATATAAGAAATCTTCTAAAAAGGAAACAGTTTATTCTGCCTGACTATAATTGTGCAATTCTCAATTGCCACTTGGAGGAATCGGTTAACCATTTATTCTGGGAATGCTCCTTTGCAAAAAACTGCTGGGATCATATTTGCATAGACAGAACAACAAATTTATCAGAATTGGAGGCTTTTTCAGACATCAAAAACAAGCTGCATCTGCCTTTTGCAATGGAAATTATTATCTTGGCTACTTGGGGTATCTGGATCTGTAGAAATGAGAAATTTTTTAATGATAAAAGACCTACTTAAGAAAGATGGAAGGCAATTTTCTATCAAGAGATGAGATGGGTACAATTCAGAATCAAAAGAAAATACCAGGAGAAATTCAATACCTGGCTGAGCCAACACCTAGATCAGAGATAGAGTAGATTACTACCCTCTTTGAGGTGGCCCTTTTACTTTTATGATCTTTCTTAGATCAGTACACTCATTTGTAATTTCTCTTTGTAACATACCCATACTTTTTTTAATAAAAATTGCAGTGGGGACTTTCCCTACTGTTTCACATCAAAAAAAATATGACCGTTGTAATTCTGTTATCTCGTATGCCGTTTTGTTGAGAAATGGGCTTATAAGTTTATTCTTATGATCAAGGGGGAGAATGTTGGATATAAGTGATCTGCAGGTTTTTATAGATCAAATAAGTCAAACTAATGTCAATTAAGGGGCCGTTTATTTACAACCATTGGATGCCTTGATCAGGGGCATCCTAACCGTCCATTTTAAGGGTGTTGGTTCCCCTAGTGCAGATGCTATAAAAGGGGCTCTAGGGTTCTGAATTGACACACGGTGTCTCTCTCTCTCACTCCCCCTGTTCTCTGATCAAGCCTAACACTAAAAGCACTAGGAAGAAACCTTCATAGTCAGATCAAGAACATCAGAAGAACCAGAAGGAAGTGTAGGCCAATGGTAGGACCTCCAAAATCAAGGTACACACCATGATTTCTAATCTTGTGGCTCAAATCTTGAGCTAGATGATCCTAAGGGATTCTAATAAGAGGCACACATTCCAAATTATTAGACCTAAAGTCATGACGTTCTATAATTAGAAAATGAAGGTACAACCAAAGCCTCTAGGCCATTTATTAAGGTAGATATTCTGGTGGAGCTTCTTGATCATCCCTCAACCTCCACTTCTCACTTTGCTCAAGAAATTTCTAGCATCGTTGGAGCACAAATGGTTTGCATTTGGATGCCGCCATTTGCTTGTACCTTTCAAGACAATGTAATCCTACATCCGAAACATTGCAAGTGGAGAATATTCATAGTGCACAACTCAAAAATATTTGAGACAGATTAACATAGACAAGAAACTCATAGTCATCAATAGTGCAGCTCCTTTGAGGTGCATTTACCACTTGCACGAACAACCACTCCAACGGCTACAACATTGCTTGATCACAACATACCGGCCTTGGAGTGATTTCAATGTGCATGTCGATGGTACCGACATGATATGATGAATCCTGTCCTCGATTTGTTGCCTTTACTTCTTCATAGTTTGATCATTGCTGGTTATACACCCTCTTATGCCCTCACCAGTGAAACATCCTCAATTTATGTCTTATTCAAATTTCTCCTTACTTTGCATCGATTGAGAAGCATCGAACACACCCACCTCAATCTCTTCCACTTCATTCTCACCAGGCTCTACACCACCCTCTTCCTTGCCAGCATCAAATTCCAAGTGGCAACCTATCAATGTTGACACATTCTCATCCAACAAAATCGCTTACAATGTAGGATCTGCCTGCAAATTCTAACTACACAACGGAACTGCAACTAAGAAAATAATCCAATTGGGCACACCTTCAGAGAGGGGGCAAAAATTATACCTCCCCGATGTTTCCTCGAACACATTGGGGGCACCAATGTTTTTGAAGGTCGCGGTGGGTACCCCGTCAGATGAAGGTGGTGGTGGAGGTGTTGGTCCTTGTGCAGTCGCCTTCCTGGGGTCGTTAGCTACCGTATTTGGTTACCCCCGAGATGGCACCGACATGGCTGTGATGAACACCGGAACCAACACCGCGGGTGGACGCCCGGAGGACGCTGCCGTATGGGGATTAACTCTCTAGACGACGTGGTTTCTCGCTGCTTGAGTTTGGTTGCCATGGCAGCCGGATTGGGTTGCAAAATGGGGACGCAAGTGGCGAGGGACACACGACACATGAACGACGGACGCTAGGAATGGGTCCGCGCAACCTTGGATCCCACAAGAAGGACCTCGAGGACTGCCATGGCAGTGCTTGGGTGGCACAGCAAGGCCATGCAACATTGGACAGGAAGAGAGACCGGTAGCATCGATGTCGCGGGAGCAGGAAGAGTCGGGCTGAAAAGTCCCTCCCCGCCAAACTAGCCATGTGTATTTGGTGTACCGGTAAAATCGACCACCAATCCTGGCTATATATGGGATCTTAACTCTAATTTTAGGCTCCCTACAAAAATTAGTTTTTTGTCCAAAATGATATAAAAGCTGTTCAAATATCAGTATAAGCGACTAGAGGGGTGTCAATAGGAGCTACTCAATTTTAGCTTCTTCTAAGGCTTGACACAAAGTAAGTTAACTAGATATATGCAACTAGGTGAGAGAATTTTAGGTTAAGCGTGTTTGGCATGGAGCAATTTGAGGATGAGTGACCGACTGGAAAGTTCTTCCCGAGCGAGGACAAAGTACGCAGAAAAGACCAGTGTTGGTATGTGGGTCAGTCTAAAGATTCTAGAGAGCTGCTAGGGGTTGTTAGGGGTGATAACCGCCGGACCCTGGGTGACCGGGTTGTTACAACATTGATGTAAATTTTATTAAAACCGCCTTCTATACAAAGAGACTTTAAGATAGTAGAATTTAATCCGAGAATAGGCTTTTTTACTCAGGAGCTTTATTGGACAAAAAGCCGTATTAGAAGCACCTCCCTCTAGCGAGGATACTAGCGAGGAAGGATGAAGACGTGGAGTGAAGTTAATCTACAAGCACCTCCCTCTATCAGGACTAGCTCGATGAGAACACGAGTGAGCAATATCATTTGCATATCTCTTTACATGTGTTAACTCAAAGCTACTAAACCCGCTAATAGCAACCCTAAAAGGCGCTGCAAATTCCAGCGCGCTGAAATCCATTTGCAGCGCCTGTTTTGCAGTTTTAGCATGCGGCGCTGGCAGTAGCTTCACTGGAGGCGCTATTTTCCAGGGCATGGAAAACAGCGGCAAACAGCGCTTCACCGGGCGCTAAAAATTACAGTGCGGACGGCTAGCACAAAAAACATACCTGCACATATATAGAATCAATAAGATCAAACACAAGAAATAAATCTACAATAAATTGTCTAATTATTATTATTACAACACAAATCAAATAGTACATCAACAATACAACAAATACAACAACTTGTTTATAAACAATACAACAATGCAACAATACAACACATTATTTTTCAACAATACAACAAAGATACAAATAAGCAGACTATTTTATTATCCATTCCATTTCCACCACTCAAGTATGTGGCGCCGAACACTTGCACAATTGCTACTGCAAAGCACTTGACACACTTGATAGCTTGACTCACACCCATAGCCAAGTTGTTATCAACTAGATCCATCATAATACCGTATGCTAACATATGAAAGGCGGCGGTCACCTTTTGATAGGTGCTAGGCCCAAGTTTGCCGGCAGCATTCCTCCTTTGCTCAAAAAACCGATCACGCTTCTTCACCTCCTTTGTGATGTTCTTGAACAAGTCGATGCTCATACGAAAACGCCGACGAAAGTAGATTTCGGGGTATGTCGGATTTTCGTTAAAATAGCTCTGCATGAGTCTATTGTGGCCTTCGATCTGTTCCTTCCGCAACTTCTGTCTACTAAAAATAGAGCCACCGCGCTTCGGCTTTTTTGGCGCGCCAAGCCAATAGCACGGGTATGTTCTCTTTTTTCTCAATATCAAATTCATCGTCGGATGAATCATATGAACTCATCCACAAACATGTAATTGAACTAACTTCATGTACCAACAAACAAAAAATCTACAAAAAAAGCGCTACGGCGGCGAGACATACAGGTCGGGGCTTTCGACGAGCACCTCGCGGACGCCAAGTTGCTTCACGGCTGCTCGAGTACATCGTCGCCGTCGAGCTCAGCGCGGCGGCTTCACCAAATCGACCGAGGCACATGATGGCGGTAGGGGAGACCGGGAAAAGGAAGGCGCGGCGGCGGCGGCGAGCTCGATTTACCGCGCTGGCGGCACCGGGATGGCCTCGTGGAGGCGCGATGTGCGGTGGATCTACAACAGGAGAGCGCTGACGGGAAAGAATCGGCGCGGTGGCGTCGCTGGAGTGGACGAGCGGAAATGGGGAAGACGACAACGAGGGCGCGGGGAAATTTCAGTGCAACAGTTGCCTCTTTGCTCGCGAGCCAGAGCTTTGTAGCGCGCGTTAGCCAGCGCAGCAAATATTCGGCGTAGGATAGCGCAAAATGCAGTGCACACAAAAGAAATTTCCGTGCGCTCTATTTTGCAGCGCTGCTGGAGCGCGGTATATTGCTTCCGGCGCGCTAAAATAATGGTTTTAACGGCGCGGGCGAAATATGCAGTGCCTATTGAAGTTGCTCTAAGCTCCCTAACTTCTTGGCAAATAGTGGTAATAATAGATCTACCGGTGCCTTTCTCCTCGAGTGATTAACTACTTCCATCGCATTTGTCTCAACGATGACCTTCTGAATTCCTATGTCGGACATAAGTCATTGGCGTTTTCTGGATAGGTGGAGACATGTTTCACATCGTCCCGCATGCTGACCCATGAGCGAGAAAAGAAAATAGGAAGTAGACCAAAAGCTTTTCATAATCTCATGCATAAATCTAGTGAATTCTTATCCAGAATGGATGCGCATCTCTGTTCCTTCCGTTGCAACAAGCTGTAGCTAGCTATGAATGGCGTCAAGTCACGGAAACATACACCGAGAGTGAGAAGCAAAACTGGTATAACAAGATCGATGAAGAACAGACGGTTTGCTTCACTCATGTTTAGAGTACCGAAGATTTCGCTCCTACGGAGTAGAAACATGAAACAAACAAGCTCGATCTCTAGGCGCACCGTGCACGTAGTAAGGTTTTGACCGACCTGGGGTATACATGTGGATGTGGCCCAAAATACGAGGCCTTTTTCTCGTTGCTAGCTACAGCTAGTTGGTCAGTTGTGATGCAGCAGCATCGCCACGCCCTGCATGCGACTGCTTCGAAGCTCAAACCGCTGGCCACTCCAGAGAATGGCAGTGCTCGGCCATGAAAGCGCAGCTTGGTTGCTGCAGGTGCATGGCTTCCACCAGGTCAGCGGGCGCGAAGACGGCTGAAGAACTCGCCGTGTCATCGAGATCTTCGTCGTCGACGACACGGTAGCGGTTCATCCCCGCTGCCTCATCCTTCCGTTGGACGGCGGCCCTCCTCCTCTTCTTCCTGCTCTTCTCCTCGCCCGAACTGCGAGACCGAGGAGAGACCAAGGAACGGGAGCCAGAGAGGCTCCCACTGCGGCGACCGACGCCAATGCCGGAGTCGCAGCATTGGTCGCCGCCGAAGGACGGTCGATGCTTCTTATTGATCTGGCCTCGTACTTGCACTTGCAGCAGCTCCTCTTCGTCGTCGCGCACGTGGTGCGGCGGGCCGGAGGAGGCGTCCGAGACCATGGAATCCTCCTCCTCGTCGGAGTTATACTCCGCGTGCAGCGTCATCTGCCGCCGGACGTCGGCGGGGTGGCAAGGCAGCGTGCAGCATTGCTGCTGGCCTGACCCGGAATGCTCGAGGTACAGGGTCCAGCCGGACTGGCACCCGCTGCTGCACTGCGAGCTCTCCTCCTCGTCGATGAAGGCTTCTTCTTCCTCTCTCTCCATCATGCTGCGATCGGATCGGAACCAGATCAGCTTCCTTGATTTCTCTAGCTAAGAAGGTGGCGTGGAAAGATATGTGTTGTGTGCTATGCTCACTGGCTTGGTGTAGTAGTAGAGTGTATATGAGGAGAGTGGAGTGGGGATCTCGAGACGAGTGGAAACGCTTGTTTTATATCATCAGGCGCAGCTGGGCAACCCATTCTTGGTTCCTGTCCACGGACAAGGGCACATGCGGATCGGCGTGGGAGGAGTGCACGCTAAAACGAGCCGTGCACGTGCGCGGACACGACGGACGACTGGGGTGGGGGAACATACCGGCTTCGATCCAACCTGCGGACCGGCTTAGCTGTGGGATCCAAGCCGTCCAAGATGGGCGGTATTTCTTCTTAAAAAATATAAGCCAGCACCTGATTTGATCTGCGGTATTCCAAAATTTACAGAAACAAAAAGAAGTAAATCCTACAAATCTGCGACAACTTTTTACAGATGGAGGGAGTATTACATTTTGTTGCATCTTACATGAACTAAAATATTTACTCCCTCTCTGACTTAATATAAGACGTTAAAAGGAAATCCTGGTAAAAAATATTACATTACAAAATTTCTGGAGCTTTCCATTCTGCCTCCACTGGTGTCGTGCATGGACAGACACACTTCGCTCTCTTCCTCACCTCTCTCGCCGTCATCCTCTTGCTCATATCACTGTGTCGCTGCCGCCTTGCTTCCCCCACGTCGCCACTGCCTTGCTCCAGCCACGCTGGTGCCGCCACAAGCCTCGTATACTTCCACTGTCATGCCGCCACCTCAGCTGGCCCGTAGAGAAGATGGTGAGGTCAAGGTTGGATTTTTCTGGCCATGGGTGGCGAATCTGTGAGCGGTGGGGTTGGATCCTTCGACGCGGGAGGGGAATATGCTGATCTTCTATGTCACGACCTCAACCACGACATCTCCTTTCCCGACAATTTCGACATCTCGATCGCCGACTAGGAGGTGCACAAGGACTTCCAACTTCCGCTCATCCTCCTCCGCCATGTACAACTCACCCTTCTCTCTCCTCACCACCGTCATGGCTCCTGGACTCCACACCGACATCGGCAAGAAGAACAGAGGTACAACGAATCTCTCCATCCCTCCTTATATGCGTCTTCGATATAGAGAAATGGCCGATCTTGACCATAGCAGTATCTCAATTGCAGCCTGCATTGCATTCAGTCGAGTAGTTATAGTACAAATTCATTCTTTGTTTCATCCTCTATGTACCAGATATGGCTTCTTAGGAGATGAATTCAAGGTCGTGATGAATTCCTCGCTCTCCTGTGGCTCCAACAACTTCTAGTGCCTCAAATGTTGCACCTCATAGGGAGTTACATGCATCCGGTGCCTGACGATGACTCCCGCTTACCCGATCTACCAGCAATTGTGGAAGTCGAGGTCTTGGATCCGAATCCCGCAGTGTGACAGCGATCCGCGGTGAAGATGTATCTCGTTCGCGCAGTCCGGACATGGGACCACGATCACGGGAGAGAGAGAGAGAGAGAGAGAGAGAGAGAGAGAGAGAGAGAGAGTCACAGAGAGAGCGAGAGAATATCAATTGGAGATCTCCCCAAAAGTGAGGAAAACTTTATTGAATATTGTGTCTATTTATTTGGTCAAAATACGGGAAATCCCACCCCATGGCTAACTAGCTTAGCCATGTGGGACTAAACGAAGGAGGGATGAGAGGAGGGAGGGGTTAGCCGCCGGCCAAGGCCCATGTGGGCCCCACGCGGGGTGGCTAGGGCCCATCTGGCCACCCCTCTCTCTCCTCCCTTTGGTCCTTTCCCTCTTGAGCCTTTCTCCCTCTGGATTTGTCCCAATAAGGTATTTTAACCCTTTAATTGATTTTCTCTTTATTAAATAATTATGAATAAATGTTTAAATCAGTATTTAACATTCATTCACATATCTTTCAATCTCCATTGGTAGGGAACACATTCTACCTCCACTCCGGACATCCTCCAGACTTACCGAAACCCTTTCGATTTTCTCTCTTCTCTTTCTTCGGTGATTTTACCAATCCTATAAACACTCTCTAAGCATCAACAAGCCCTTAAGCGTGATACCCCACGGTTCGGGAACACTCCAGACATGGTCGGGACCTGATGGCCCACAAGTATAGGGGGTGTATCGCAGTATTTTTGATAAGTAAGAGTGTCGAACCCAACGAGGAGCAGAAGGTGCTGGCTAGTGGTATGGATCAGGAATTCTCTGCAAATACTTAGCAAACGGATTTTTAGGGGTTTTTGATAAATAAAGTAAACAAAGTACGAGTAAACAAAATACAGTAGGAATAAATGCAGCAAGTGGCCCAATCCTTTATGCAGCAAAGGACAAGCCGGTTGTATTACTTAAGATGACCAAACGTTCTCGAGGACACATGGGAAGACCGTCAAGTGCTTTCGCTTCATATAGTTGATTAATCTTCTTTAGCTTGCTAAGTGTTGTGTGGGTGAACCTGTGTTAATGTATCGACCTTCCTAGGACTAATACATACTTGTGATTATACCCCTTGCAAACATCCGTAAGTACAAGAAAGTAATTAAGGTAGAAACCTAACCACAACTTTAAACTCTAAGACCCTTACGTCCCTTGTGCAATGGTTTCCTAACGGGGGTTCAGGTTTCTGTCACTCCGGCAACCCCTACGATTAGTAACCAAATACACAATGAATTCCCCTAGGCCCATATAGGTGAAGTGTCATGTAGTCGACGTTCACATGACACCACTAGAAGAACTACACCACAACTTAAATATCAAACTATTGAATCTTTCTCAACACAACTCCACTACTAACAACATGACTTCTCCCATGTCCTCAAGAACAAAACGAACTACTCACAAGACATCATATGGATCATGATCAGAGATGGAATAATGATGTATAACAATCTGAACATAAACAATAATTCAATGGTTCACTCAATAGCATCAACTACAAAGAGTAATCAACACCGAGAAAGTTTCCCCTAAGAACTATGCAAGATTCAACGCAATTGTTACAGCAATATGAATATGGTGATGAGGGTGATGATGGTGATGATGGTGGTGGTGATGATGATGATCCCGATGAAGTCCAACTTGATGGTGGTGTTGATGGCGACGATCTCCCCTCTCCGGGAAGGAATTCCCCCGACAGAAATCTATCTGCCGGAGAGATCTTTCTCTCTCGGTGTTTTCCGCCCCGCAGAGGCAACAAAATCTTTTTGTGGTCGCTCCCCGAGTCTTAGGGTTTTAGGAGGATAATATACGCCAGAGGGGAGTGCCAGGGGTGGACCAGGGCGGCCACACCACCTGGTGGTACGGCCTAGGCTGGCCCACGCCAGGGGTGGTGTGGGCCCCCTGTGGCCCATCTCCAGCCCCCCTTCTGGCTTCCTTCGTCTTCTAGAAAAATAGGATTTTCCATGTATTTTCCCGGATTTTCTGATCTTCATGAATTTTGCCTCCAAGCAGCACCTTTTCCATCAGAATCCTGCCTGCAGCGGTCCATGCTCCGAAAGTCATCAACCATGCAAAAACAGATGAAATAACATAAGTATCACCTCTCAATACGAAATATATCAATGAATAATAGTGAATTATGACATAGAATAGTGATGCAAAATGGACGTATCAACTCCCCCCAAGCTTAGACTTCGCTTGTCCCCAAGCGAAACTGAGCTCAATAAACATGACCTCAGGTTTATGGAGTGAAGAGTCGATAAAAGAATACGGACAAGAAGCATCACATTCATCAATACATAGATCATAATAGAAGTCAACTCACTATTATATAACTCAACTTGGAATAAGTAAAGGAAACACAATAAAGATACATAAAGTAAATCATAATTAGTAATGGCAAACTTAGCTCTTGGTCGAAGAATAGTTGATAATTTGCTGGAGTTCACAAATAACTGGTTTTTAATGATAGCTTTCAAAGTAGTAAACATCAAGATAAGAGCAATGTGCAAAACAAGGAACATAAGAAACATGATTGAATAAATCATCATATGAATGAATGAAACACAACAACTCAAAATACTTGCTGAGGTAGAAGGGAATAGGTTTACTGACTCAACTAAAAAGTAAAAGAAAGGCCCTTCGCAGAGGGAAGCAGGGATTGCAAGTCTCATAAAGAGCTCCCAAAAATTATGATACTTTCTAGCTTTCAGCTCTCATTGCCCCTATCGTAGGCATCTTTAGGTGATTAAGGTTAAAGTGACACAACTAAGAGGATATGCTTGACAAGTTATAAGTTTAAATCTCATGCCCCTTACTTATGAGTACCGAACCTCATGCTACTTAACTTCAGTCACGAGTAAGCTCTTGCCATTGTAAATACATGTGTATCAGTCAGAACCGCCAACGGGGCAACCCTTGCACATGACACAGGAGCTATCCCATAATCAAAATAACAAGGCAAGCAGACAGTGAGCATCTCAGCGATCTTTTTATTTGCTATTTGCATAGGTTTTTATTGAGGATGCTTCATAGAATGCTCACTATAGTTATGCTGCAAGTTTTCACCATGATTAGGCATGGTTTAGGCTAGCGGCCCAGGCGTTTCTCTAACACACATATAAACTCCATGATCTTACAAGTTCCACTTTTATTTCACACCGCCGGGATCCATAAGCAAAAGAACATGATATCAACTAGGTACAAAGTATCAGTGCAATGTTGAAAGCGTTCCCCATGATACATGGTTCTGCTAACTTCAACTCATAAAGCGCAAACATATACGCAACAAAGAAGGACACAATGGTTCAAGTTCATTAAGTGCAAGAAAATAAAGTGTGCCATCAAGTTCGTGAGAGCTTTAATCACTAATTTTCACATAACAAATCTAATTTGGGAGGTAGATAAAACAAGAATTTGCTTGGAATAGCAATAATGCTAATAGGAAGGTATGGTGGACACGAATGGCAAAGGTTTTGGTTTAAAGGAAGTGGATGCACGAGAAGCATTCCCTCTCAGTACAGGTTTTTGGCTAGCAAGGATGGGTAGCAAGTATAAGAGTTGAAGGAAACAAACAAACATACAAGTGATAAAAACAAATATGCATTCTTCCTTGGAATCACAAAAGATCTTAACTAGAGAATACTAGACTTATGAGCAAATCAACAAAGAAAGATGATGAAATTATATTTCTTTAGAGTACTTTTATATTTTTCATTCAACTCTCAAAAATAGTGTTGGTACTGACCGAGCCAGGTTTGCCAAAACCAACTAAATTAACTCAATGATCCCAAAGTGATACCAATACTAACAACAAGATCAATCATATAACCATGAATTGAAAACTAGTATAAGCTATGCAAAAGAGTAAATGATAGAACTTCTCATTAATAATCCATAATGGCAACTCACACCAAGGGATACATATCTAACGAGAGAGGGGACACTTCCATAATGCAAACCATCCTACATAATAACTTCTCTATTCATGATATGACTCTACTAATAAGGTAAAAAGATAGAAGATAGTGATGTGATACCGCGACACTCCCCCAAGCTTGGAACAAACCAAGGGGATGCCAAACCTGATGACAAATTACTCCTTTGGTGGTGGTGGTATCCTATTGATGAGCTCTTTGATCAGTTTCCCCAAGTCCTCGATCTCGAAGGTGAGATTACGAATCAGCTGTGAGTTTTGCTCAATGCGGCTCATGATCATGTCGGGTTGAGAATTCTAGCTCTTGCTATTCTTTATCCACTCTTCCTCCTTGAAGTCTTCTTTTCCTGTATGGCTAGAATGAGGCAAATCCCAATTGGAGGGTAATTTCCCTTTGGGCATATTCTGGTATTGATGCTCATGGATAAGGGTATGGAAAGGATTCTTGGTGCATGGAGGAAGTGACCGTGGAGCCAAGCAGTGATGAGGAGTTTTCTCCCAGTCTGCATCCGTGCAGTCCTTCTGATCCTGGCCGGGTTCGCCACCACTCCAATGCTTGCAATGGTAGTGCTGGTGTGCTTTGCCTCCTCTTCACCTTCACTCTTGATCTCCTTCTCCTTCCCGGGGTCTTGGAGGTCTTCCTCCATAGGCTCCTTCCCTTTCTCCTTGGCAGACACCATAGTGCTTCTCAACCTTCAAAGAGTATGTCCTGGCAGAAACAGATCGAAATGAAAACACGACGAAAACACGATATACGAACCTCGGGGGATCCGGGGGATTATATATCACGAAGTTTCACAACAAAAGGAAATTACTCGGAGAAAACAAGTCGGAGGCGGAGTCCGGAGTGGCCACACCGCCTGGTGGCGCGGCCAGGGGTGGGCCCGCGCCACAGGGTGGTGTGAGCCATCCTGGCTCCGTTTTCGTCCCTCTTTCGCTTCGTAACTTTCCTTATTGGCTAAAAACTGCAAAAATATAATTGGATAATATTTTCGCGGAACTTTTCTTACCAGAACTGTTACCTATTTGAAAACGGACTCTGCAGGTCTCTGAATTTGGTATCTAGTAGATTCTTCCAGAGTCACCACTTGAATAACATCAATATCTTCATCTTCATACACTTACTATGAGTCATAAAACCCGTATCTTCCTTATTACACCATTATCTCCATTACCTAGAAATTTCTTTCACACAAAACTCCACACAGTTCTCATTAGCAACATTAGTATATATGAAGTGATAAAACCTTTTGAGTCCAACTTCAACTGAAAACCATCAAAACATTAGCTACGGTAGCAACTCCTTTCGAAAACCCAAAAATAATTCAAAAAGGAAATCGATTAAATAAGCAAATGCAAGAGTGGCAAAATCTGTCAAAACAGACCAGCAGATAAAGATCAATTTTTTCGAAAATCTTCTGTTGCTCAAATCAAAAAGTGAAAAACTAATGAAAGTTAAATAACAATCTGGGTCAGAAGCACAAACAATTACAGCTCAATCCGACATACAGAGAACTCTCACGAATTTTTACGATGGAGCACAAAAATCTGTTTCGGGACAGCAACTTCCCCAAATCTTACTTCTCTCTCATTAGAGGTTGATTTTGACACAAAAACCAAACAAAACGGATAAGGAGAGGTTATTACCGAAGTAACAACTTCCAAGACTCAAAGAAACACAAACAAACTGAAATAAAAAACAAATTGGCTTGTCTCCCAAAAAGCTCTTTCTTTATAGCCATTAAGATGGGCATGATAATTTTGAAGATACTCACATAAGAATATGAATTGAGGTGAAAGGGAGAATTAAGAAGCAAAAATACACACATTTAAGTATAACCCACTTCCTATGCAAGGGAATCTTGTAAACAGACAAATTGTTGAAACCAGAGGCTATTTGCATAAGAAGGCAAAAGAAGTGCAACGTAAAAACTTTCAGCATAAAACGAGGAAACTTGATATTATTGAGATACATAAGAACACTTTTCCCTCTCTCATAGTAACTTTAAGTATCATGCATAAACTTAACAATATAACTATCATAAGAACCATCATAGTAGTGATCACTTATTCTAACAGAAAACACAGGAATACTAGCTCTCATAACACTACTATGTGAAACAATATTAGAGGTATCCTTACAAAGGATAGTGTGTCCCTCTTCTTCATATTTAGTAACAAAGTCTTTCACATTTTCTATTATAGGTTCATCAACCATTTGTTTATCGGGTTCAACAGCTTTGATTATACTTTCATTAACCATACTAGCTATCATAGAATGTTCCTTTATCTTAACTGGAAAAGGCATTTTCTCAATATAAGGTTCAGGTAAAACATGATTAGCAGTATAAACTTCAGTATTTATTGCAGGAACACTCTTAGCAATATCTTTATAAGGTTGATGATACTTATTCCACTTCTTTTTAGGCACTTCAATGTAGGAAGCAAAAGCCTTAAAATAAGAAGCAATAGCTTGAGAGTCTAGACCATAAGCATTTTTAATATTTTGAAAGTCATCAGTTCCCATAAAAGATTCAATGCATTCATAATCATAATTTATACCTGACTTTCTACCTTTGTCATTCTCCCAAGCTTCAGCATTGGCTTGAATACGGTCCAAAAGATCCCATTTAGCTTCTTCTTCCATGCGAGTGAATGATCCAACACAAGAAGCATCCAATAAATCCTTATCATGTAGAGGGAGCCTTGCATAAAAGTTATTAGTAATAATATTGTTGGGGAGCTCATGAATGTGACATTTGAGCATTAGTAACTTCAATCTCCCCCAAGCTTGAGCTGTACTCTCTCCATCAAGAGGCCAAAAGTTGTATATTTGATTCCGATCTTTATGAATCTCACTAGGAGGATAAAACTTTGAATAAAAGAGAGGTACTATTTCCTCCCATTCAAGAGCTTGGCCATTCTTCAGTAGCCTATAACATTCCTCAGCTCTTCCTTCTAGTGATAATGAGAATAACTTCTTCTTAACTTGATCTATAGTAATACCTGCACACTTGAACAACCTGCATAATTCATGTATAAAGAGTAAATGATCACCAGGATGGACAGTTCCATCCCCAACATAATAGTTATCCATAACACAATCAATAATCCTTGTAGGTATTTTGAAAGCATCATTCTCAGCAGGTGGTGGCTTATCTACTACCTTAGCAGTGGTAGTAGCATTACCAAATAAGAAACTCAGCGAATTATCCATAACAAAAATAAAGAAACTAACAGAAGTAAACAATACTCATAGTAGAAGTTTCCTTTACCAGTTCCACTCTCCAATAGCACTTCACTCCCCGGCAACGACGCCAGAAAATAGTCTTGATGACCCACAAGTATAGGGGGTGTATTGCATTATTTTCGATAAGTAAGAGTGTCGAACCCAACGAGGAGCAGAAGGTGCTGGCAAGTGGTATGGATCAGGAATTCTCTGCAAATACTTAGCAAACGGATTTTTAGGGTTTTTTATAAAGCAAGTAAAGAAAGTACGAGTAAACAAAAGACAGTGGGAATAAATGCAGCAAGTGGCCCAATCCTTTATGCAGCAAAGGACAAGCCGGTTGTATTACTTAAGATGACCAAACGTTCTCGAGGACACATGGGAAGACTGTCAAGTGCTTTCGCTTCATATAGTAGATTAATCTTCTTTAGCTTACTAAGTGTTGTGTGGGTGAACCTGTGCTATTGTACCGACCTTCCTAGGACTAATACATACTTGTGATTATACCCCTTGCAAACATCCGTAAGTACAAGAAAGTAATTAAGGTAGAAACCTAACCACAACTTTAAACTTTAAGACCCTTACGTCCCTTGTGCAATGGTTTCCTAACGGGGGTTTAGGTTTCGGTCACTCCGGCAACCCCTACAATTAGTAGCCAAATACACAATGGATTCCCCTAGGCCCATATAGGTGAAGTGTCATATAGTCGACGTTCACATGACACCACTAGAAGAAGTACACCATGACTGAAATATCAAACTATTGAATCTTTCTCAACACAACTCCACTACTAACAACATGACTTCTCCCATGTCCTCAAGAACAAAACGAACTACTCACAAGACATCATATGGATCATGATCAGAGATGGAATAATGATGTATAACAATCTGAACATAAACAATAATTCAATGGTTCACTCAATAGCATCAACTACAAAGAGTAATCAACACGGGAAAAGTTTCCCCTAAGAACTATGCAAGATTCAACGCAATTGTTACAGCAATATGGAGATGGTGATGAGGGTGATGATGGTGATGATGGTGGTGATGATGATGATGATCCCGATGAAGTCCAGCTTGATGGTGGTGTTGATGGCGACGATCTCCTCTCTCTGGGAAGGAATTCCCACGGCAGAAATCTTTCTGCCGAAGAGATCTTTCTCTCTCGGTGTTTTCCACCCCGCAGAGGCGGCGAAATCTTTCTGTGGTCGCTCCTCGAGTCTTAGGGTTTCGGGAGGATAATATACGCCAGAGGGGAGTGCCAGGGATGGACCAGGGCGGCCACACCACCTAGTGGCGCGACCTAGGCTGGCCCGCACCAGGGGGTGGTGTGGGCCCCCTGTGGCCCATCTCCAGCCCCCTTCTGGCTTCCTTTGTCTTCTGGAAAAATAGGATTTTCCATGTATTTTCCTGGATTTTCTGATCTTCGTGAATTTTGCCTCCAAACAACACCTTTTCCATCAGAATCCTGACTGCTGCGGTCCATGCTCCAAAAGTCATCAACCATGCAAAAACAGATGAAATAACATAAGTATCACCTCTCAATACGACATATATCAATGAATAACAGTGAATTATGACATAGAATAGTGATGCAAAATGGACGTATCAGGACCCTTCCGGACCAATGATCAATAGAGGGACCTGGATGGCCATGTGACCCCTATGCATTCCACGAAATCTTTCATCGTTTGAACCATGAACGTCGTGTCTTATTCCTTTTGTCTCTTGATACTTGCATTGTCCGAGATCTGATCAATGACATCACCATGTCGGGTTCAATATCGTTACCGACAAATGTTACTTGACTCTTTCCGACAAGTGATATCGCTATGATCAAATCACACGCTGCGTAGCTATTGGATATAACTTCTCCGGGTGGGCCCTTGAGTATCTTTCTATCACGCAGATGGAAAAATCCCACTCTTGACGTATAATGCCTCCACTGTTCCTCCGGATACCTGAACACACCTTTATGATCGGCACTTAACCATGTGACATTTGATGCTATCAAAGTACCCTCGGGGGATAGTGATTGATATAGCCTCACGGTCTAAGAAATAGTACGCTAGGTCTATTCTAATCATCATAACTTTAAGTTCATGACATGATCGGGTCACAATGTTTAGGTTGGGTATTAGTTCATCATCTCATTCTTAGAATGAGGTGACTCCATTTCCAACTAGCATAGATGCCACATGATCAGGAAACCTTGATCATTTGTTGACCAATAAACTAGTGACTAGAGTATCACCGGAGACTCCTAGTTGTTTATATATCACACGTGTATTAACGTTTCCTTTCAATACAGTTATAGCATGATATAAAACTTAATCATAAACTTTATGAAATATGATAATAATCCTTATTACTATTTGTCTCTAGGGCATATTTCCAATAGTCTCCCACTTGCACTAGAGTACAAATAAACGAGTTGCATTTGTTCTTAATCATTGGCACCATATCTCTCGGTACCTTGAACATACTTGCACATGGAAGAGGTTGAGTCTAGGTCTGTACTTTATAGCCCCAAATCCTTTGCAACTTACTAATATCACCTTGATTGACATTAATACTTTATCATCACATGATAACATCTTTGTATATGCATCGTAGTTATGGTGGCAAAACGAGGTCAGTTTCTAGGAGCCTACCATGACTTTAGATCAACCTCATGGGCTTTGTCATGGGCACTGTGCCCTGGGACACATCATTTTGCATTAAGGACGAACTAGTCCCATCATAACAATATACATCACTTTAGATGGTACCCCTTATCTTTTATTATAAATGTAACTATTGAAACACTAGTGCACCATGTGCAACTTCCGATGTTTTGTTCACCTCGCTTCCTACTTGACTTTAGTCGGTATTATCAATACAGGAGTTTCCAACATATTCCCTTATAACATAACCCTTTATGTTTTAAGATATGTCATCCTTTATGGATTTGGAAACATGTCTACACTTCTCAATTAGACACTTAGGACACACTTAGCTCAATGTTCCGTGAGTCGTGCTTAATCACTTTTCAAACGTTCCTTCTTGGATCATATATTATGTTAAGTTATCATCATGGTTTTCCAAGATAGAACATATGTCTCAATATAGTGGATGATGACCTATGTCTCAACATAGTGGATGATGATCATCCTTTTCTTTCTTTCATCCATCGATGTAAAACTTATGCTATTCCTAATTTGAGTTGACCAAGGACCAGTCATTAATAAATTCCTATTCCGAAACTCTTTTCAGAATCCCTTTTAGGAATACACCATAATATCATAATTTATTTATTATCAACTTCCAAACCCTATAAAACATTATTTATCGGTACTTGCACTTTTATTCTTAATTTGTCGTATACACACTTAAGAATTACTCTTCTAAGCCCCCCACTGAAAATATGTTCCCAACGTACTTGAGTTCGAGACTTATATTGCTCCCATTCAAAAAATATGTAATTCACATATTGTTTTAGGAAGACTTTCATAGCTCCCACTTAATTTCATGCAAATTTCATATCCACTCACTATTTTGAATGACTTCAAAATCCTTTGATCAATCATCAAACTGAGAGATTTATTATGAGACACTAGTACTTTACTAGTATCAAATCCACTAGGCTTTCAGCACTTTTGAATCAAATTCATTTGAATTTGTCTAATACATTATTCATGAAAAAAATGTGCTTTTGTCATTCACCTTTTCCTTCATGAATTTGAAGTCATTTGGAAAATTCAAGTAACCCTTTACTTTGTTAAGATTTAGCAACAAATTGCTTTTTAATCTTAAGTGAATTTTATCTTTTAGGATTTCTCATAATTTTAGTTTACCATTATTTCCTTAGTAGTTCGTATGTATGTCATATTCCAGTAATATGTCAAATGATTCTCAAATGTATCCATACAAGATGTGGAGTATATTTTGAATCCTACTTTATGTAGTGAAAACACTAGTGGGGCAAACAGAATGATCATTATCATTGATTCTTTCCTTTATGAAGAGAATCATTCAGGAACGCTTTCCGTTGCGCTTCTCAACACTCTGATGCAGCGTTTTGAATCCTCATCGCATTTTTTGACTATCTTCCAAAAGCTCCTTATTCAAGAGCACAGACTTTCTCGAAAAAGTACCAAAACTTTAAGCAATACTAATTTTGCATTTCTTTTGGTTCTAGCCATGGAATTCGTATTCATTTTTCTAATGAATATTGTACAAGGACTTGTTCGCTATTTTTTTGGTTATATCGAATAACCCCAAAACTTTCACGACGATCCATACAAGCAAGATATGGCGCCGATCTCACGAATCCAGATGATTCACTATATGTTCTGATTGAGTACTAACTATTTCCAACTAATGGTCTTTACACTTATACTACAACGATTTATTCGACGCCATCTATACACCCACTTGATATCTAATATCATATTCTGATGCTTTTGCATTTTGACGTTTCAAACGCATTGCATTTCACAATTTTATTTATGCCATTCTTATAAAGTCGAATTTCATTACTATTGATCAAATCGTAGTAATTGGATTCTCTTTTATATTTAATACCCTTTATTGATGAAATACTTTGATCATATCAAATAGTTTTGTACTCATGTTTCCTTTGGTAAACTTCTTTACACAATTTAAACAATTATATAATGATAATCACCATTTTGTTGAAGTACAATACATCGAATATGTATTTTGTTTTAACAATTCATCAAAACACTTAGTATTCTTGCAATACACAATGTTTAATTTATCTTACCAAACTTAGGCATGATTCATAGGTGACAATAAATCAAATGACTTTCACATATTATCAACATAACTTTGAATTTAAACAATGGTTTCCTTCACAATGAATATATCATTATGTTAGATAATTTTCAAGGCATTTTTCAATATTTTACAAATGCTCATGCATTATCAATTAGTTTCATAACAAGGATAACTCACACATAATCGAACAAGATATGAACGCGAATAGAAATCATTTTTTCATAAAAGTAGAACAACTGTTTGTTACAAACATATATGAATAATCGTCTCACGAAGTGTGAGAGACACTAAATAAGTTCATATATCCATCGATTTCAATAATCATCCTAAAACCATAAACTAAATGATAAATGTTGAGGGAGAGTGTCGTTGGCCATCATCATCATGCTTGCCATCAACACGCAATGTCACCTCCTCTCCACCAAGCAACTCTCATGCAGAAGGACATGTTTTCAGCAAAACAGAACAAGTATCAAATATACTTAACACTGCAATATGTGTTTGCAAGATTATAACATTTATAAAACTATATATCAAATATATACCTTTGTCATTGATGACCTCTCCGGCAATGGGTTCAACCTTCACATTCCTGAGATGTGATATGAACCTGTGGAAATCTTCTGTTTCTGCATCGCCTCTCATAATGCAATTCCTGGCATGTGCTTGGTAGTTTGGTGGAAGCGACCGCAACACAACGCCATTTGTAAAGAGTGTTGGAGATATGCCCAAGAGGCAATAATAAAGTGGTTATTATTATATCTTTATGTTTATGATAAATGTTTACATCCCATGCTATAATTGTATTAACCAGAAACATTAATACTTGTGTGTTTTGTAAACATAAAAGAGTCCCTAGCAAGCCTCTTGTTAAACTAGCTTGTTGATTAATGGATGATCATGGTTTCCTGATCATGGACATTGGATGTCGTTAATAACAAGATCATATCATTAGGAGAATGATGTAATGGACACACACCCATAGTAAGCATAGCATAAGATCAAGTCATTAAGTTCGTTTGCTATAAGCTTTAAAATACATAGTAACCTAATCCTTCGACCATGAGGTTATGTTAATCACCATCACCGGATGGGTACTTTGATGACATCAAACACCGCTTCGTAACTGGGTGGTCATAAAGGTGTCATTGGGTATTCTGAAAGTATGTGTTGAAGCGCATGGACCAAGATTGGGATTTGTCCATCCATATGACGGATAGATATGCTCTGGGCCCTCTCGGTGGAATTTCATCTAACTAGCTTGCAAGCATGTGACTGGGTCACAAGGGATAACATAACATGGAACGAGTAAAGAGTACTTATCAATAACAAGGTAGAACTAGGTATGGAGATACCGACGATCAAACCTCAGATAAGTAGAGTATCGCGTGACAAAGGGAATTGGTTTCGTATGTTAATGGTTCTATCGATCACAAAGTCATCGTTGAGTATGTGGGAGCCGTTATGGATCTCTAGATCCCGCTGATGGTTATTGATCGGAGAGGTGTCTCCATCATGTCTGCATATTCACGAACCGTAGGGTGACACACTTAAGGTTCGAAGTTGTTTTAAGTAGATATGGAATGTGCGTTGGAGACCGAATGTTGTTCGGAGTCTCGGATTGGATTCGGGACGTCACGAGGAGCTCCGAAATTGTCCGGAGAATAAGATTCATATATTGGGGATCATTTTCTAAGTTAGGAAATGTTCCGGAGTATTTGTATGGGGATTCTAGAAGGTTTCGGAAGGTTCCGGAAGGTTCTAGAAGATTTCTTGGAGTTTGCTTGAAAACCAAGAAAGGATCAAGGAATCCTTGTGGGGCAAGACAAGGAGTAGTGGGGGAGGAGGACTCCTCCCCCCTCCCAATCCGCCGGCCAAGGAGGGAGGGGAGTCCTACTAGGACTCCCCCTCCCATGGCGCCTCCCTCCTTTAAATAGACGGGTGGAGGCGCCACCCCCTTGCCGCCTCCACTCCAAACCCTAGCCACCTCTCTCCTCCTCCTTCCTTCTGCTCTGGCTTAGGCGAAGCCTACAGAATTCTCTACTCCACCACCACCACGCCGTCGTGCTGCTGGGATTCCGTGGAGAAGATCTACTACCTCCGCTACTCGCTGGAACGGGGAGAGGACGGTCTACTTCGACTCCGCACGTGTGACCGACTGCGGAAGCGCTGCCGGAACACGGCGACGGAAGGATCGTCTACTCGACCTTGAGATCGGCAAGTGATCGACTACATCAACCATGAGATCCGAATCTCGTAACGCTTTCGGATCTACAAGGGTTAGTACAGATCTATCTCGTTGCACATGTCTAATAGATTAGATCTTGGCTTTTATCTAGATTAGATTTGGGTTTTGTTCGTTCTTGCGGTAGAATTTTTTTGTTTTCCATGCTATGAACCCATCAGTGGTATCAGAGCCGTATCTATGCGTAGATCTGTTGCACGAGTAGAACACAATGGTTTTGTGGGCGTTGGTGCTCATGCCGTCTTTTGCTTTGTGTACTTTGCATCTTGCGGTATGGTGGGGTGAAGCGGCTCGGGCTAACCTTACATGTCATCGCACATGAGACTTGCTCCACGCTTGACGTGTAACTTGCTTTGCACAAGTGGCTTTGCGGGTGTCTGTCTCTCTCACCATAGTATAGATCCAATTTACACTTTGCAAGTTGATAACACTTGTATCAACGTTGTGGTTCAGTTTCGTAGGTAAGATCCGTTCTTATTCGAAAGCCTCAAGCCACGTAAAACATGCAAAGAAAATTAGAGGCGTCTAACTTGTTTTTGCAGGGGTTTTGTGATGTGATATGGCTATCATGTGATTGTGATTATATTTGATGTATGCAATGATCCTTGTTGTAATATGGCAACCGGCAGGAGCCTAATGGTTGTCTTCAATTCTGTTAAGACCTGCGTGTCTATTCATCTTGTAATAGCTTTGTTCCAAGTAGTTGTAATAGTTGCTAGTGATGATGGAAAACCATGAAGCGGCGCCACTGACCTTGACACCATGCTGGTGATGATGGAGATCATGTCCGTGCTTTGGAGATGGAGATCAAAGGCACAAGAAGAAAGGTCCATATCATATCACACTAATTATGAATTGCCTGTGATGTTAATCCTTTATGCATCTTGTATTGCTTAGATCGTGACGGTAGCATTATAAGATGATCCCTCTCACTAAATATCAAGTAATAAAGTGTTCGTCCTTAGTTGGCACCGTTGCTAAAAATCGTCATTTCGAAGCATCTCGTGATGAGCGGGTGTGATAGACTCTACGTGTGCATACAACGGGTGCAAGCCAGATTTGCACATGCGGAAACTAAGGTTAACCTTGACGAGCCTAGCATATATAGACATGGTCTCGGAACACGGAATACCGAAAGGTAAAGCATGAGTCATATGGATGATATGATGAACATGTTGATTGTTCGCCTTTAAAGCTACATCATCTCACGTGATGATCGGACTTGGTGTAGTGGATTTGGTTCGTGTAATCACTAAAACAACTCGAGGGATGTTGTTTTGAGTGGGAGTTCATTTGTAATTTGGATTAGTCGAACTCAATTTATCATAAAGACAATCAAAGTGAATTTGCATAGTTTGTTGTAGTCATTGGCATCCGTTCACCACCTTACGCTTAGTTATAGTTGAGATAGTGGAACTATAGAAATTCTGGATATTTGCTTTACGAACTGGTATCGTATTGTTTTGAGTGTCAATCTAAAGTTTAAAAGTCCTGTTGCAAACTTTCAGCAAACTCTGTTTACTCTGTGAAGTTTAATAAATAGTATTAAATCAAGAGTAACAATTCCAGTGTTAATATCTAATGTATCATGTTTGCCTCCATGATTCTTGATACTCAAAAGATTGTTTTCAATATCAAGTTTATCTAAGAGCTGAAAGCAATGTTTCAGAAACCATCATCTGTGAAAGGTATTGCGATATCTAAAACAATGTGTTGGTTACAACATGATAGAGTATATGTCCTCATATTTGATGAGAATTTGTGAAGGTTGGAGACGCTAGTCGTCCTAATCCTCCAAAAGGTTTTGAAAAAGAAACATTATACTCGCAATTCACCTTTATAAGCTATAGCAGCTTGATCATGAAAGTTTTCATGATAAGGATGAATAGAAGATGTAAGTAAAATGTTTACAACACTAAAAGATTACTAAAGAATGGATTTTTGAAAGAACACCAAACATTTGATGATGGTGATCCACCTCAAAGTGCAAGACCAAAGGTATTAGTAGTTGACTATATACGCTTTGTACCATGTGTCATGTTGATGACACCACTATTAATGTTGATAGATTCTTTTAAAAGAAAAGGAATTGCTGAAAGAGAATCTATAAATATTTGGCAGAAAATAAAAGCTTGGAGATGTCCAACTTAGGCATATAGAAGATATACATGTTATGGTTGTATTCCTTGCTTGTTAAACAATGTGGTTCTTAGGTATTGGATACCGAATTGGTTGGTATGAAGTATCATACAGGACAACACAATTCATGAACTGCAATGGCCTAAGTAACTAGCAAGAGAAAATGTGATGATGTTCATCGAAAACAAACAAAGGGTTGTTGTGTTGCTCGTTAACATCAAAGCTTGCCTTCAAGATTTGTTTCAATAATTGTTATTTTGATCAGGTATTATGACGACAAAAGGTTGTTCAAATAATTACCGTATTCCATAATAGATGGATAATATACAAGTCTGGTAGGAGAAATAACGACCATAAAACTAATGCTAAAATGTCGCAAGACAAATGATTGAAAGATCACTTGCGAAGTGACATCGCCGTTTAAATTATATTGAAAGGATATATGAAGAAGCTCCATGTTGATGGATTTTTGGAGTCTTTGATTTAGATCAAATGACGCTTGTGATACTTTCCTGGAGATAATTAAAACTCCGTTCGTAGGCCAAAAGAGGAACGGACGACTAACTGATTGGAATTTGTACATATTGATGTATATAGTCCATTATGTGTTGTCGTGGGCGATGGATTTCAACTTCATATGCTTTCTCCGAAGATTTGAGTGAGTATATGTATATACTTACTCAATAAGGAAGAAGTATGAAACATTTAAAAAATGTTCAAAGACTTTCAAGATGAAGTGGAAAATCATTGTAACAAGAAAATAAAAGAGTTTATATTGGATCATAAAGAAAGATGTTTGAGTTACAAGTTTATCAAAACACCTAAGATTTGAGGAATCGTTCCATGGATTTGCATTTCCCAAAACACCATAAGAGTATGGAGTGTTCAAGATATGTAATGAAACCTTGTTTGACATGGTAAGATCAAAGGTGTCATTTATAAAACTGCCATTATATATTAAAGATTAAAGCTTTAGTGACTACCGCTTTTACACTGAAAAGAGCTCCATCGTGATCCGTTGAAATGACACCATATAAGTCATGGTTTGGGATAAAACCCAGGTTGTCCTTTCTTAAATTTTTGGTATGCTAGGCATAAGTAAAATGTTTACAACCAAAATCGGATAAGCACGTCTTTGTAGGTTATTCCAAAGAATTTGTTGGGAATTTCTCCATAACGCCGAGGACAAAAGAGTTTGTCGCTTGGAACGTCAAGTTTCTTGAGAAAGAATTTTTCGTGAAAAGGTTAAGTGGGAGGACAATAGAACTTTGATAAGGTTGTTGAACCTTAGCTATATGTGCTAAGTAGCACAGCGCCGGAAAGTGTCCCGGTGGCGGCCACAATGCTCAAGGCTCTCGTGATTACAAAAGGTGTGATCTCGGAGATTAGAGTTCCTATAGAACCGTATGGGTCGGTAAGAATCAAATAGTAAGATTTGATAAGCAAGTCGTTATTGTTTTGACAATGATGAACCGACTACATGCAAAGAAGCGATGATGGGCCCCGACTCCATAAAATGACTATAAGTCAAGGAATCCGTGATAGTATCCATACACGAGAAATCAAGTTTCTGAACTTAGAAGACCCTCCGAAAAGGCGTGAAACCTATCGGTCGTGTTTGGATCTATAAAGAAATAGACATGGATGTTTCAAATCTATGAAATAGTCGACATGTCGGAAAGAGTTTACGACAATGTTCAAGGAATTAACTAAGATCAGATTTGATCTTTCATAGCGATATTTAGTCTGGATGGATTAATGTAGCAACCACTACATATATTTTGGTATATGGTAGTTGAACGAACAAAAAAAGTTCTTCTAATAGAATGGTTACCTAGGACGTGTACATGACACGATCCAAAGGATTTTATTAAATTAAAAGGATGCTAAAAGAGTATGCAAAACTTCAATGGTTGAAGTGAGCATCGCAGAGTTGGAATCTTCACCGTGATGAAACCGTTAAAAGGTTTAATTTCACCAGAGACGATGAAGATGTTTGCATTTTGCAAGAAATTAAGTGGGAGCGCTAAGACATATTTCTAATACATTATGTGAAAGACATATTGTTGATTAGAAATGATGTATCTTTTATTGACACAGGTTAAGAATTTTATTTTGATGAAAGACTTAGGCATAACTCAAGAATTAGGTATCAATGTCTATATGAATAGATTGAGGCGCTAATATGGTTTTGCCAAATGTACATAGATAAGATGTTGAATGAGTTCAATATGGAAACAACAAGAAAGGTTCTTGACGCACGGAAAGGACTAAATCAAGATTCAAGTGTGTTGACACGATATTCAAGTGTTTTGACACTTGGTGAAATCACAAGAATATTTTGATCAATCATTCTTTGAGATGTACACATCCAGGTATGTCCTATGCTCTAAATGTTATGAGCATATACCAGAATGATTCATAAGATGATCATTGGACAATAGTAAACATATTCTTATGAGCTTTGGAAGAACTAAGAATATATCGTGTATAAGTGACAAATAGTTAAAGGTAGTTCATTGTAAAGTGTTACATTTATACTAGTTTTGTCACAAGATACAAATTAAATTTATCTCAATTTAGACTATGGGTGGCACAATATGATGGAAAGGATGTTCCATGATGGATTTGGATGAGTTCCAAAGTTGAGATATTGTGACGGATACTACAACAAAAGGCTAAGTATATAACTGCTATAGTAGCAGCAAAGGAGGGCATTTGTATTAAGTAGTTTGTTATCAAACTAGGTGTGGTTCATAGCGGGATAATACTATGAAGATACATTGTATGACAATTGTATCAACATGATTTAATCCCAAGGAACTAAAGGTCTCACCAAAGGACCAAATTTATACAATGCCATCTCATTGGAGAATGAGTAATGCTAGAGACGCAAGGACATGCAAATACACACGGACCTGGAAGTGTCAGATCCGAAGATTATGTTTACCACTAGCAATAGTGTCTATACAACACGAGAAAGCCATAGGTGTTGAATGCACAAGTTTTTAACTAGATTATTGACTCTAGTGCAAGTGGGAGACTGTTGGAGATATGCCCAAGAGGCAATAATAAAGTGGTTATTATTATATCTTTATGTTTATGATAAATGTTTACATCCCATGCTATAATTGTATTAACCGGAAACATTAATACTTGTGTGTTTTGTAAACATAAAAGAGTCCCTAGCAAGCCTCTTGTTAAACTAGCTTGTTGATTAATGGATGATCATGGTTTCCTGATCATGGACATTGGATGTCGTTAATAACAAGATCATATCATAGGAGAATGATGTAATGGACACACACCCATAGTAAGCATAGCATAAGATCAAGTCATTAAGTTCGTTTTCTATAAGCTTTAAAATACATAGTAACCTAATCCTTCGACCATGAGGTTATGTTAATCACCATCACCGGATGGGTACTTTGATGACATCAAACACCGCTTCGTAACTGGGTGGTCATAAAGGTGTCATTGGGTATTCTGAAAGTATGTGTTGAAGCGCATGGACCAAGATTGGGATCTGTCCATCCATATGACGGATAGATATGCTCTGGGCCCTCTCGGTGGAATTTCATCTAACTAGCTTGCAAGCATGTGACTGGGTCACAAGGGATAACATAACATGGAACGAGTAAAGAGTACTTATCAATAACGAGGTAGAACTAGGTATGGAGATACCGACGATCAAACCTCGGATAAGTAGAGTATCGCGTGACAAAGGGAATTGGTTTCGTATGTTAATGGTTCTATCGATCACAAAGTCATCGTTGAGTATGTGGGAGCCGTTATGGATCTCCAGATCCCGCTGATGGTTATTGATCGGAGAGGTGTCTCCATCATGTCTACATATTCACGAACCGTAGGGTGACACACTTAAGGTTCGAAGTTGTTTTAAGTAGATATGGAATGTGCGTTGGAGACCAAATGTTGTTCAGAGTCTCGGATTGGATTCGGGACGTCACGAGGAGCTCCGAAATTGTCCGGAGAATAAGATTCATATATTGGGGATCATTTTCTAAGTTAGGAAATGTTCCGGAGTATTTGTATGGGGATTCTAGAAGGTTTCGGAATGTTCCGGAAGGTTCTAGAAGATTTATTGGAGTTTGCTTGAAAACCAAGAAAGGATCAAGGAATCCTTGTGGGGCAAGACAAGGAGTAGTGGGGGAGGAGGACTCCTCCCCCCTCCCAATCCGCCGGCCAAGGAGGGAGGGGAGTCCTACTAGGACTCCCCCTCCCATGGCGCCTCCCTCCTTTAAATAGAGGGGTGGAGGCGCCACCCCCTTGCCCCCTCCACTCCAAACCCTAGCCGCCTCTCTCCTCCTCCTTCCTTCTGCTCTGGCTTAGGCGAAGCCCTACAGAATTCTCTACTCCACCACCACCACCACGCCCTCGTGCTGCTGGGATTCCGTGGAGAAGATCTACTACCTCCGCTGCTCACTGGAACGGGGAGAGGACGGTCTACTTCGACTCCGCACGTGTGACCGACTGCGGAAGCGCTGCCGGAACGCGCCGCCGGAAGGATCGTCTACTTGATCTTGAGATCGGCAAGTGATCGACTACATCAACCACGAGATCCGAATCTCGTAACGCTTTCGGATCTACAAGGGTTAGTACAGATCTATCTCGTTGCACAGGTCTAATAGATTAGATCTTGGCTTTTATCTAGATTAGATCTGGGTTTTGTTCGTTCTTGCGGTAGAAACTTTTTGTTTTCCATGCTACGAACCCATCAAAGAGCTCGTCAACCAGCTATCTAGGAAGTACACATGCCTCATGTACGCATCATGCATGCGCTCCAAGTGGTCTTCGAGTGAAGAGTTCTCTTCCATCTTAATGGAGAGGAAATCTCCCATCTGCTGATGCTCCCATATGCATTCTTGTTCTATGAAATGTGTCCTAAGCTGTACCATTACTATACGAGAGTTAAGATTACCCACGACTGGTCACATCTCATCCACCATCCTGAAACGCATCGTCACTGATATGAAGGTGGACATCTCACGATGATAATAGCGGTCTTCCCGCTGCTCCGGGGTCTCTAAGATACTGGGCTGCTCTAAATCCATCTTGTTGAGTATATAGTCGACCATGTCATTCTCGCTAAGGAGAACATGGAGACGCGCAACCACATAGAAAAGTTTGATCCTTCTAGCCTGGGCTTCTCTCCATCTAACCAATCTTCAAAAGGGAAGGTAGCATCAGGGAGAACCATTTTCTACATTTATGATTGCAAAAAGTATTTTAGACTAAGTTTATAATTAAATAAGTTAAATAATAACTCCACTGAAAACACCTATCCCTAGAAGGGTTCTAGTGATTACACGATCCCTTTTCCCCACATCTCCCCCGATCGTCACGGCCATCAATGTGGGTTCTAGGGTGGACTTTACTGGTCGATCACATCATCCATGTGACTCATGCTTGATCTTTCGATCGTTGTGTTCTGAGGCCATGTCTACATAGGCTAGGCTCGCCAACTCAACCTTAGTGTATTCGCTATGCAACATGGCTTACACCCACTATATGAGAACGTAGATATGTCTGACACCCGATCGTCATGGCCTGCCTCATACCGAAGAACTTTCTTCGTGGTGCACACTAAGGGAGAACACTTTCATTGGTATTTATTAGGGATCATCTTATTAGGCTACCTTCGAGTATATAATACTAGCACACAATAAGATATGCAAACAATAAACATTGAATGTAAGAGTGATGTGATATGGTCCTTCTCGCCGTGATTTTCATCCCGCGCCTCTGGATTCCAGCGCCAAGGTTCCGACACCGTAGGCACCAGGGTACCGGTGCCTTCCGGCGTGGTAGTATGTCATCTCCGTGACCGTCTACTACTACTTAGCAACATAAGGTAATTAATTTACCTTTGCCACAACCATATCACATCACAACACCCCCTGCAAAACAAAGTTAGACGGCTCTACTTTATGTTTACATGTTTTACGTGGCTGAATGGGATTTCACACAAGAACCATTCTTACCTACAAACTTTCACCTCAACACTGATCGAGTAGTTGTCTATACTACACCCCTTTCAGGCCCTCCGTTGCAAATGGCATACCAACTAATGCGTGAGAGACAGACACCCCCAAAGCCACTTTATATGGTACAAGCCGTATGTCAAGCATGGACCAGTCTCGCGAATGAACGCGTAAAGTCAGTTGGGGCCCACTTCATCAAGCATTGCTGCGGTATACACAAGTACAAGTGGGAGGGTAACAACTAAAAGATCAACACCCACACGCTACATCTCGTGTGTTCTACCCGTACTAGCAATACTACGCATAGACCTAGCTCTGATATCACCATAGGGTTCGCGTACGAAAACAATAAATTTTTACCCTACGCCTCTGAACCCCTTTGTTGCCAGGACCTATCTATTAGTAATACAGTAACGGGAGGGGCTTTTTGTGAACTTACCCTTGAAGACCGAAAAGTGTTGTCAATGCTTGGGAGAGGGTGCTTGATGTAGATGAGCCGAAGCTGACCTCAAGGTCATGATGAAGTCCTCGCGCTCATGTGGCTCCAACGACTTCTAGTGCCTCAAATGTTGCACCTTGCAGGGAGTAACATGCATCTAGTACCTGGCGATGACTCCCACTTCGCTGATCTAGCAGCAATTGCGGAAGTAGAGCTCCTGGGTCCGAATCCCACAGCGTGAGGCGCTCCGCGGTGAAGATGTCTCTCGTTCGCGCAGTCCGAACTTGGGACCGCGGTCACGGGAGAGAGAGAGAGAATATCAATTGGAGGTCTCCCCAAAAGTGAACAAACATTTATTGAATATTGTGTATTTATTTGGTCAAAATACCCACTATATATAGGGGATATCCTACCCCATGGCTAACTAGCTTAGCCATGTGGGACTAAACGAAGGAGGGATGAGAGGGGGAGGGGTAGCTGCCAGTCAAGGCCCATGTGGGACCCACGCGGGGTGCCTAGGGCCCAGCCAGCCACCCCCTCTCTCTCCTCCTTTGCTATTTTCCCTCTTGGGCCTTTCTCCCTCCGGATTTGGCCCAATAAGGTATTTTAACCCTTTAATTGATTTTCTCTTTATTAAATAATTATGAATAAATGTTTAATTAAATTTTTAGATTCATTCACATATCATTCAATCTTCGTGGCTATGGAACACCTTCCACCTCCACTCCAGACATCCTCCAGACTTACCAAAACCCTTCCGGTTTTCTCTCTTCTCTTTCTTCGGTGATTCTACCGATCCTATAAACACTCTCTAGGCATCACCAAGCCCTTAAGTGTGATACCCCATGGTTTAGGAACACTCCAGACATGGTCAGGACCCTCCCGGACCAATGATCAACAGAGGTATCTGGATGGCCATGTGACTCCTGTGCATTCCACAAAATCTTTCATCGTTTGAACCATGAACGTCGTGTCTTATTCCTTTTGTCTCTTGATACTTGAATTATCCGAGATCTGATCAATGACATCACCATGTCGGGTTCAATCTCGTTACTGACAAATGCTACTTGAATCGTTCCGACAAGTGATATCCCTGTGATCAAATCACGCGATACGCATCTATTGGATATAACTTCTCCGAGTGGGCCCTTAAGTATATTTCCATCACGCGGATGGACAAATCATGCTCTTAATGTATAATGCCTCTACTATTCCTCTGAATACCTAAACAAACCTTTATGATCACCGTTTAACCGTGTGACATTTGATGCTCTCAAAGTACCCTCGGGATACAGTGATTAATATAGCCTCACGGTCTGATAAATAGTACACTAGGTCTATTCTAATCATCGTAACTTGAACTTCGTGACATGATCGGGTCATGATGATTACGTTGGGTATTAGTTCATCATATCATTCTCATAATGAGGTGACTCCATTTCCAACAGCATAAATGCCACATGACCATGAAACCTTGATCATTTGTTGACTAATGAACCAGTGAATAGAGTATCACTGGGAACTTCTGGTTGTTTATACATCAAACGTGTATTGACATTTCCTTCCAATATAGTTATAGCATGATATAAAACTTAATCATAAACTTTATGAAATATGATAATAATTCTTATTACTATTTGTCTCTACGGCATATTTCCAACAATATGATGGTGCAGTGATAGCAAAACACGAGTCCTCCCGAACCCCTCCCTCCCTCGTGCCGCCTCCTCGAGAGAGGTGAATATGGCAATTTGGGATTTACAGTCACAATCTAGGACTGGTTGGCTGTGTGTGGGCCTCATTTGTCCTTGCTTATGCATCCATTTGGCTACAACCTATGGCGGTGGAGGTCATTCCCTCCCATGTGACGGTCGTACTGCTGCCCCTCATTTCGGGTTGTATTTCTTCTCGGCCTTGTTAGCCTCACAAAGTTGGCCATGGTGATATGACAGTGGCGATGGGAATACCGTGTCGGCCTGTGTTCATAGGAGACAAGTTTGGTGGAGCGCTACGGATCATAAAGGGTTGTGATTTTTGGGGGGGTCGGGAGAAATATATGTCCGCTTGTCCGAGAACACGGTGAAACCTGTAGGTGTCATTGTCCCTTCCTAAAGGGTACCGGGTGTACCCCTTCCCTACTCCCCTGTGCTACAGGTGGGAACCCTAGGACCAGTCTAGGAAGTAGCATTATCATCGTTGTTGCATTCCTTCTTGAAGGTGTTGCTTGATATGCGGTGCTTCGGAGTGCAAGGAGCATGGTGGGACTACTCCGGATGGGGCAGTGGTTGTGGGTCATCTTAGTTTCCTCGATCTGCTGGTGTCAATATTTGCTTTTCTTCTTTATCTCTCTTTTCTTTTGGAATAGGCTGTGCTGCAGCCTAGGTGCTCGTTGGTTGTATTGTGTAGTTTCTATATTAATGTAGTGGGGCAAAAGCCTGTTTCAAGGAGGAAATTGCAATATCCACTGGACTTACAATGTTTACTTGGAGTACATGGAGTTTGTACATGGAGTATTCTTGTGTTGAGAATTATTGTCATTTTGCATGTCTAGGAGTAGAGTACTTAGCATTCAGGAGAACTAGGTTGTCTATCCATGGTTGTTTGTTTAGGAGAAAAAGCTGGCATGAGTAATCCACCTGAAAATACTCTTGTTTTTACCTAAAATGCTGGGCATCGTTATTTGTTTATGGAGTAGTTATTAGTATTTTTCCACTTGAATTGCCTGCAGTTTGTTTGTTCAGTTTGCTCGCATGGTTGTTTGTTTAGTTTTCTTGCAGTTTGTTGGCATGGTTCTTTGTGCAATTTGACTACAGTTAGGACTATTTTATAATGGGATTTCTATTTTGCTTCCCTTGGTTCCTTAGTTATACTCACTTTTGCCTAGACGCTAATTTTTTCTCACTTTAGCTCAACCCCTTGTCTGAAACTCAACAAAGACCTTGATAGGCAGTTGCCGTCAGGTTGACCGTTAACTGGCGTGTGGGGCCACGTCGTGTATGGACGGTTGGTCGGGAACGCGTTATGCTGGCGTGTGGGACCGTGCGGGGCGGTTGGTCAGGACCGCGTTATGCTAAGGTGTGGGGCTGCGTTGTGTGGGACCGTGTTGGGCCGCGTTTGGTAGTTACGTGCACACCTCTTGCCTAAATTGATAGTTTTATTTTTTATTGTTAATTGGCAGTTTTAAGAGGGTCTTTTTCACCTCTCTCTCTCGCTAACCGTTATGTTTTGTTAATTGGTAGAAAATCTAGAGCAGCTTCTCTTTTCATTCATTGTTCCTTTTTGGCACACATTTTTGCTCAATCTGGTATCAAATCTAGAGCAGAAAATCACACTAGCATCATAAATACATTCAGAAAATAAAACAAATGTAGATAAGCTGCTTGCAACAGCTAATATAGGATATATTAATGATAGATCGTACGGGACTTAATGAGGTTCAACACATTTGCTGGTCAGCAGTAGCTGCACACAAGTTCAACACAAACAAACAAAGTTGCTTTACAACAACAGCAACACACAAGTTTAGCACCTCATGTCCTCTGCCTCCTCGCTCTGGCGCTTCCACCACTTCTTACTACCATGTCCCTTGATCTTGAGCAACTTGGGCTTGATCGGGGGCATGCGACCCTCTGCAATGGCCACCTCATGGAGGTTGCGGAGGTGAATGTTGAGTGGCTTATGCTTAGCAAAGAAGGCATGGACATTCACGGTCTGGCCGACATTGGGGTTGCAGGAGTTCACATCCTCAGCATGTGTCACGAGGCAGTTGAAATCGGTGACACCGAGTCATCTTGTGCAGAAGGGGAACCTATAAACGTTGACCGCGAAGTAGGCGTCGTACTGACTGGACTTCAGCTTCCTCAGCACTTGACAAGCCTTGGTGTGCCTGGACTCCTCGTCGCTGCAGACGTCGTTGCTCTTTACCCGTTGGAAAAAATAGTAGCGTGCAATAAGGACATGATTGAGATCTCTTGATTATTGGGCTTGATTATTTGCATAAATTAACCGATTGAGATCCCATGATTATTTGCATAAATTAACCGAGTGGGTTAAATTCCCCAATTCCCAAATCTCAAACAAAATAAAATATTGATACCAACTACAGATCGACGCTAGTACTAACTAGAGAATCCCTTAACTACAACTCAAAGCACAAATAAAATAGGATCGAATTCAAACAAGTGGATTCATCGAAACACAAGATCTAACACAAGAGGATCAGCTGTGGTAAATGGATCTAGCATACAACGATTGAAATACGAACAGCCGAACTCTAATAACACAAGATCTAGCATCGAACGTTGAGAATAGGGAAAGAGCAAGGGAACAGGAGCAAACCTTAGTTACCTCCGACCATGGGTCGACAATGTTGGTGTCGTAGGGGTTATCTAGCCAGATATATACTACTCCTTCTCATAGAGGTCCCTATCGGGCGGGATATGTCCGTGACCGGCAGGGGCCTCCTTTTCGGCGGCTATGGCGGAAGCAGGGACGGGGACGGCGGCTGCCTTTGATGCCTCATCAGAGGAATGGACGGTAAAGGGGGCCTCCTCGCTAGCGGCCTTGGAGGTGACGATGGCCACCACACCCTCCTTCTCCATCACCGATGCGGTTGGGGGTTTTTCGCGGTTTTCCTAGGGGTCTGCAGAGGGTGGTAGGAGAGTGGAGATGGTTGCATGAGTGAGAAAGTAAGTGAGTGAGTGAGAGTGGGGAGGCAGGGAGTGAGAGTGAGAGGGACATGACCTCTATAAAGATGAAGGGAAGGTATGTTTCCTTGCACCTGCGTAACAGCGTACGCTACCGCACCGTACACCGCGACACGCGTCTGCTACTGCACCGTGCACTATGACACACGTACCACGTGTCACGTTTTTTCCCTCGTGTCTAGCCCTGTCGAATTAGGTGTACTCAGTTATACCCTCGAGAGTAACACTGGCACTTTAGTTGTACCTAGTTTTACGCTCGAGTACTAACACTGTCGCGTACATCAGTTTTACCCTCCAGTGGCTGGTTAACACAGAGTCAACGAATAAGGTTTAGCTAGCTAATTGAGTCATTTTATGCACAACAAATACAAAAAAGATCAAAACATAGTGGCACCTACTCATGGAGTCTTCTTATGTGACCTACCACCTAGGAAACCATAATAAACATAGGGAAATCAAGTTTTACCCTAAATCAGCACTTCTCAAATCACATACTAGCTATGAAGGTGCATGAATTTCGACTCAAACACCTTCCCAAAACATGTTTCTCCAAAACATAGTTTGTCTGAATGAGGCCATAATTATTACACTCGTGTATATTTGAATTATGAATAATTTGATGTAGGCCAAGATGTATTTCACTGTATAAAACACACATTTTTCATTTTTTTAAAATATGTTTCTATTTTCTATTTGAATCCCTTGGTCTATTTTTCCTTGGTTTTTTAATAGTACACAGTTTTGCCCCTTCTCTTAGTCACAAACTCTCACAAAAGCCCAAACTTGTGCTCATTTTGGCTGCTACACTCTGATTGGTCAAGACAGTTGTCACACGGATCATACCCACCAACCGTTGATCCTCTCTGATCTAGCGGGCAGGATAACCCCTCTCTCTCTGTCGGTGGCCACCCCTATGTCTATGGGAAATAACGAGTTTTCCACCAATACTTTAATTTCATAAACAAATGAATTTGAATGTGATTTGAAGGGAAAGTGTTCAAAGGTGTATAATTTTCATATATGCATGTTTATGCATTACTTTTCACTGTCTAAAAATGATAAACTCCCAAGATTTTCTTAGCAAAACATTATCATGTCCTAAGCATAATTTGAAGGGAAAGTGTTCAAGAGTTGTATGATTTTGGTATATGCATGTTTATGCATTACATTTTACTCTCTAAAAATGATAAACTCTCAAGATTTTGTTAGCACAACGTTATCATGTCCTAAGTGTGATTTGAAGGGAAAGTGTTCAAAAGTTGTATAATTTTGGTATATGCATGTTTATGCATTACTTTTCATTCTCTAAAAATGATAAACTCTCAAGATTTTCTTAGCACAACATTATCATGTCCTAAGTGTGATTTGAAGGGAAAGTGTTCAAAGGTGTATAATTTTTGTATATGCATTACATTTGACTCTCTAAAAATGATAAACTCTCAAGATTGTCTTAGCACAACATTATCATGTCCTAAGTGTGATTTGAAGGGAAAGTGTTCAAAGGTTTATAATTTTGGTATATGCATGTTTATGAATTACATTTCACTCTTTGAAAATGATAAACTCTCAAGATTTTCTTAGCACAACATTATCATGTCCTAAGTGTGATTTAAAAGGAAAGTGTTCAAAGGTGAATAATTTTCTTATATGCATGTTTATGCATTACTTTTCACTCTCTTAAACTGATAAAATGTCAAGATTTTATTAGACAAACATTATCATGTCCTACGTGTGATTTGAAGGGAAAGTGTTCAAAGGTGTATAATTTTTGTATATGCATATTTATGCATTACTTTTCACTCTCTTAAAATGATAAACTCTCAAGATTTTCTTAGCACAAAATTATCATGTCCTAAGTGCGATTTGAAAGTGTTCAAAGCTGTATACTTTTGGTATATGCATGAGACATAAAGGTTTTAGTTTAGGGATCCCTTTAGTTTATGCATTACTTTTCACGCTCTAAAAATGGTAAACTCTCAAGATTTTCTTAGGACGATATTATCATGTCCAAAGTGTAATTTGAAAGTGTTCAACAATTGTATAATTTCGGTAATATGCATTACTTTTCACCCTCTAAAAATTATACTCTCATTTACATAAAGAGTTGTATATTGTTTTTATCTGAAAGTGTTCAAGAGTTGTGTGATTTTCTTATTTCTTATACTTACATCTCCCAAAATCTTAAATTTTAATTTTCACCTCATAAATTCACTTGATTGCAACGGAGACACTAACTCGATAAACACATTAAATCAACGGAACGGCTCCTCTATTAGCCACATTCTCCACAACACACCCAATTGAGCTCCCCAGTTGCGCCAATCGATTCTCCACATCAAGTGGCCCCCTCTAACCAGAACAATTTGGTGTGAGATCTAACCTTCCTCGCGTGTCACGGTTGCCATTGTCATCCTTCATACAGGTCAATGACACGGCACCATGCTGCGGCCAAGATGAACGGGAGGCCGAAGTGAAGCTAGACGTAATTTGCCGTTCGGAGAAGAGCTGCCGTCGCCGGAGAAGGGTTGCCGCCGCCGGAGAAGAAGAAGAAAGGGTGAAAGGGTAATTGCCCCTATGTGTGGTTTTGGTGATTAATGACAATCCCTATGGACTAATGTTTTCATCGAGTTTTATATGAAGGAATATTCCATAGGTCATGCTTGTAGTCCATATGTTGATTTCAAGTATGGTTGCCATGAAGATAAAGATATACCTTGAGTTTTGGCATCTAGATCATCAAATTGAAGAGAAGAATATGATATGTTCAAGATCTTGAGAGTGTGATCTCAATAGAAGAATTCAAGATATGGCTCTAATCCGGTGTCATGATAGCCTCATTAGTTGAGCTATGGTTGACTAAGTTTTAGAGAATGTAATCAAATGAAGAATTCCTTATGTACCTCAAGATGTTGAGATGGAGCATGAGAATACTCTTGGTTGACCAATGCAAAGAGCAAAGAGTGATTTCAAGTTGGTCAATGCATGAAGCATAAATAATGTACCACATGGATCTTGTGGTGTGGTAAGCCTTGTCATTTATGCATCATGAACTAACCCATTATATATGTTCCTTTGTGTTTTATATATGGGATAGGTATCTTTCCATGGGCACGCTTGAAAAGTGAAGATCTCAATAGCCCATGAGAGGATGGCATCAAGTGGTGATCGCCATCAAGGTTGAGAAGGGCAAGTTCAAAGATAAGCATCTCGAGAAGATCATTTGCTTGAAGCTTGCCATCCATTTTGGTGATAATGGACATGTGAATACGTGTCTTAATGAAGCTATCCCATAGTGGTTTATGGGGGAGCAAATTATGAGTCTTCATGAAGCAACAATGATCAAGTGGTGCATTCTGGCTTGGATGGAGCTTGAAGCATTGTCATCAAGAACAAGCGGTATGCGCAAGGCAAAGGTATGGCCTTGCTAGGTTTTCCTTTTACCAGTCTCAAGGTGGTTGTTGAGAGACCGGGTTATAGGATAGATAGCCACACTATCAAGAGGGGCTTTCGGTTGGGTAACTTGATCACATCGTCATAGGGAGCTCAATCCTTTGCATACTTTGCATATTACTATTTTGTTGCTTCTTGGTATTTTCTCTATGTGAGGTTCTTGAGCTTCTTGCTAGCTCTTCAACAAGCCCAAGTTCATCGAAAACGGAATTCATATGCATCTTATATGGCGTTTTCGAGTTTGAAGGTTTTACCGGTTCTTCTTATAGGGAGGCTCCATGCCTTTCCTCATTTGGTTCTACCTTCCTTTTGTTGGACTATGATGTTTTCATGCACCATATTGTAGAGCTTGTTGTCCTCGTCAAAACAAGACCAAGATCATCGAAATCGGAGTCCGGATGAAAAAGTTATTGCGTTTTTCGTGAAGTTAGTTTCATCCCGGTTGTGGATCCGGTCCAACTGAGCCCCACACCGGACGGTCCGGTTCCAGCTCCGGTTGACCGGATCTCAGACCGGGTTTTCCGGTTTTCACGACCGAGTCTATTCCGGGTTGGCTTACAGAAGTATTTCGGTTTGTAGTCCGGTCCACCGGCCTGGGAACCGAGTTGTCCAGTTCTGGGGCCAGTCCAACCGGACTTCAAACCGGGTTTGCGCTGTTTCCTCCCAATGGCCATATTTGCTTTCCCCTATAAAAGGGGGGTTCTTCCCCCAACGTTTTTGGGTGTTCTTGACCACGAAATTGACCTCCATTGTTGAACCTCTTGAGCTTGCTTCCTCTCCCTTCCCTCCTATGATTCTTGCATATTTTTGAGGGCTTTGGAAGAGGAGATCTAGATCTACAATCCCCACCAATCAATTCCTCCTCTAAGTGAGGGGAACCCATTGGATCTAGATCTTGGAGTCATTGGTTGACTTCCACCATTGTTCTTCCTCTCTAATTCCTCCCTAGCACTTGTTGCTTTGGTGGGATTTGAGAGTGAGGGATTTGAATGCCCTTGGTGTTCTTGCTTTGCATTCTTGCATAAGTGTTGAGCTCTCCACTACGATTTGTTCGAGTGAGAGACTGTGAGCTTGTTGCTCTTGGAGGGTGACCTCCTAGTTGGCTTGGCGGTTGGTGTCGCGGTGTCCTCTTCGTGGAAGATTGTGAAGGGACCCGGGCTTCTCCTTCGTGGAGCTTGTGAAGTGGTTGTGGAGCTTGCCATCTCCGGAGTGGAGGAAAAGCTAGCCATAAGGAAAGGGCCTATTCCTTCGTGGGATAGACTCGGAGAAGAAGGTGAGCCTTCGTGGCATTGGGAAATCCTTCGTGGAATCCCACACCTCTCTAACGTGACGTACCTTACTTGTAAGGGAACACGGGAATACATATTCGTCTCCGCATGCCTCACTTATCTCTATACCCGAGCTTACTTTCGTTGTGATAGCCACCGAGCTTGAAGTACTTATATCTTGCCTATCACTTGTGGTATTTTTATCTTGTGCTATCTTGCTTAGCTTATCTTGTTGTTGGTGCACTTAGTTGAGCTTAGTGTATTTAGGTTTTGTGCTTGTAAAATAAACGTTAGTTTAATTCCGCATTCTATCAAGCCAAAACCGTATTAGTTTTAAAATTGCCTATTCACCCTCCCTCTAGGCGACATCTCTATCCTTTCAATTGGTATCAGAGCAAGGTCTCTCCTTGTTTAGGCTTCACCGCCTAGAGTGTAAAGATGTCAGCTAGTAGTATAGTACACAATGACACAATTATCTTTGATGGCACAAATTATATTTTGTGGAGAAATTGCTTGGTTTGTAATCTTCAGACCTCGTGTCCAAATATTGAGCGTTTTCTAGATGTAGGTTTTTCTCCTCCGATGGATCCTCAAAATCTATCTTTAGAGGATGAGAAAAATTTAAATCTCAAAGCTCAAGTATCTAATGAGCTTATTTTCTCCTTGAGCCCCATAGTTAATTTGTTCTTGACAAATGTAAAGCGCAAGTCATCTCATGAGATGTGGACCAAGCTTAAAGAAATATTTGGTGGGTCATTTCTCATAGGGTCGGTGGTATCTCCGAGGAGCTCTCTTCTCCTTCACATCATGAAGAGCTCCAAGTGGCTTCCACCTCCGGCCGTGATGAGATTTCAATTCCCTCCACTTCACCTACATGTGACAAGTCACAAGGTAGTGGCATGGTGAGTGGGGAAATCATACGTAATGATGGTAGTGGTTCTCTTCACACCAATGATTCATGTTCTATAAATGCTAATGGTGTAGAGAGTTTGGACTTAAGCACTTCTTGCAACGATAATTTTATATCCCCTTGTGTTGCTAGTCCTTGCATATTGTCTAGAAATTATTTGAGTACTAGTGTAGATGATATGCTTGATTTGTCTTGTTCCAATAAACAAAATGCTTCTATTTCCTCTAGTTATGTATCTAACAATGTAGAGGAAATCAAACACCCTATGGAGCAAGACACGATCATGAATGAAGATTCAAGAATATCCTCATCTTCATCCTCCCGTGCTGACATGTGCCTTATGGCAAGAGGATCAAAGGTATCTCCTACTTTGGATCCCAACATCTCTTCTCTAGATAATAGCAATGATAATGATGATAGTGATGATGAACTTGATGAGGATACTAGAGCTCTTGTGCTTGAGCTGACCTTTTTGTGTACCTCTCTTCGTGGTAATAGTAAGGCCGTTGCTTGTATCAAACACGTTATGGACACCATAACTAAACAAACGGAAACCATAGAGGAGTTGGATTTCCAACTTGATGATGGGAGTCGGAGATTCAATCTCCTTAAGCAAGAGATTGCCGAGGAGAAGCACACTAATTGTATCCTCATACAAAAAATTGAATCTTATGAGCTTGAAAAGGAAAAATCTATTAATGATGCTAATGCTGCTAACTCTACTTCTTGTGAAGCATCTACCCTAAAGGAGAATGTTGAGCTAAGGGCTCAACTTGAGTTGCTAACTAGCAATTATGGGAAATTGGAAGAAAGTCATGAAAAACTCTTGGCCTCTCATAATGATCTTCTAATCTCCTATGATGGGCTAAAATTAGCTCATGAGGCAAGTATCACTAAGGTAACATCTTGTGAACCTCTTTTGGACATTAGCACAACTTCTACTCAAAACGCTATTTTGCCATGTGCTAGTCCTAGTGATCCTTCTAGTCATACTAGTGATAAACCTTGTGTTGGATTACTTGCTTTGCCTTGTTGCTCTAACAATGAAGCTTCTACTTCCTCTAGTACCTCTATTTATACTAACCATGTAGAGGAAATCAAAAAGCTCAAGGCCCAAGTCACTTCTTTGGAGAAAGACTTGAAAAAGAGTCATGAAGGAAAATCCACACTCGATAATATTTTGAGTGTGCAAAAATACCCCAATGATAAAAGTGGACTTGGATTCAACTCCAATAACAAGAACAAGTCCAAGAGCAACAAGAAGAAGGGCCAAGACCAAGTCAAGGATTCGACCAAGATTATTTGCTTCAAGTGCAAGGTTGTAGGACATCATGTAAGATCTTGTCCATTGAAGAAAAAGCACTTGAATGAGAAGCAACAAGGGAAGTGGCCACAAGTTCAAGGTCAAGCCCAATCTCAACCTCAAGTTGAAGCTAGGCCACTTCCCAAGAAGAATCAAGATAAGGCTACCCAAGACAAGAAATCAATAAAGAAGAGAAAGGGGAGCACTTGTTGCTACATATGTCGTGAGAAGGGACACTTGGCCTCTTCATGTTCAAACGGTACCTTATCTAACCCTATCATTGTTGATGATTATTATTCTTTTGCGAAGGATAAGGATGGCAATGAGTTTGCCAAGTTTGTTGGAACTCAAAGTGGTGTTAAGAAAAGAACCATTTGGGTTGCCAAGCCTATTGTGACTAACTTCTTAGGACCCAACTTGGTTGGGGACCAACAAGCTCAAACTTGATCAATAGGTGTTTGTTGGAGGGCATTGGAGACTTGGCTAACTCATGAAGAATTAAGGGATCTTCATATACTATATTTGATCAAGCCAAGTTATAAGGATTATCATCTTCCTACCATATACCCAATGCGCCTCTTTGCGGTCCCACGCTGATCTGGATAAGTGGAGAGAGGTGTCCAATATGGAACCAAACCGAACACGGACCCACTCGTCAGCATATAACAGCAAGGCTGACGGACCTTGAGTTTCATATCGTGTGAGAGTTTTAGACAAGAGGTTGGGCAAACGTGAGGAAAAGTTTAGCGTCTAGGAAAAAGTGAGTACAACTAAGGAACCAAGGCACGAAAATAGAAATCCCTTTTATAATTGTAGTTTTATATGACTTGCCCATAAAGTAAATTTTTATCACGTGGCTACATGTTATCATCTGATAAATACTTCTTGTGCAGGTGAGAGAAAGCTAAAGAGATATTAGTGGAGGAAAACAATGTTCAGGTATGCCAGTGACCCACTGTGACTTCAACTTTTTAATACGAATATCTTCTGAAGTCCAACATGTAACTTCGTTTTCTTGGCTAAAAGTGAGTAAGCATTTAGAAAATACAGTAACAAATGCCAATCTTGCTGCAAGAATAGGAAGTCCTACTCCATGTTCCATGAGTATCTCTCTCCGTGCAGATGGATAGCTAATCATGTATTCACGATGATATTGGTGAGTCGTTGCGGTAGCTGGAGACAAAGGTGATGGCTATTAAACCTTGCTTTTATATATGTATTATACTAGTATAGAGTAGTACTCTACCTAGTATTATACGGACGTTGTATATGCCACGTGTGGGGCTATTCTACACTATATTAACATGCAACTCGACCCAGGGAGAGGGTACGGTTCCTACCCTAGTCGATTGACATGGTATCAAAGCCTCCTTCTCCCATCTCGTGATTGCATCTGATCACTCCACCCTCCCGCCAGTGATCGCCGGTGCAGGACCTCTCCAAAATCCTAGAAAACCAAGACCAACGACCAGAAAAGAAACCCGGCTGCTTTGTGCTGCCAAAGACCTCCTCTCTAACGACAAACACAAACCCAAAACAACTCGAAAACCAAAACCTAGATGGCCTCTTCCTCGTTTATTACGGCGGCTACGGCTGCGGCCAGTCTTACCGCCGCCCTCGGCGCTCCCCCGGAGAAGTTGTCCCGTGAGAATCACTTGTTCTCGAAGACACAGATCCTTCTAGCCCTTCGCGGTGCGCAGGTTATGGGGCTGCTGAATGGCTCCGATCGCGCCCCACCAGAAACCATGGAGATAGAAGATGAGAACAAGAAGAAATCGACAGTGTCAAATCCGGCGCACGCGATCTGGGTGGCTCGTGACCAGGCCGTCATGAGTTATTTGGTGAAATCCTTGGATCCCGATCTGCTTGCTCAGATCATCGGTCTTGAGCACGCACATCAGGTATGCACCACAATTGAAGCCATGTTTGCCTCACAGTCTCGCGCCCGTGTGAATTTTCTTCGTGGTGCTCTGATTAATACCAAGAAACTTAAGATGACTGCACGAGAGTACATTGCAAAGATGAAGGGATTTTCTTCAGAATTGGCTGCTGCAGGAAAACTTGTAGATGACGATGAGCTCAAAGGTTATATCCTTGGGGATCTTGATCAGAAGTACACGTCCTTGGTGGCCTCCATTAATGCTGTTCCCGCCACCACATGTGTTGATACCTGCTCACAGCTCCAAGCCTATGATGATCGTCAGGACCTGCTCGCTCAGGAGACACATCAGACTGCAGTTTTTAGTCTTCAGTAAATGCCGTTGGACGTGATGGGCCCAGCCAACCAAGGCGTGATGACAGAGAGCTGCCCCCTCGCCGTGATGACCGTGACGATCGCCAGTATCGCAGGGATGACTATCGCCGAGATGATTATCGCCGAGATGATTATCGCAGGGATGGCGGTGGATATAATCGCCGTGATGACAGGCAGTACAGAGATCGCCGTGATGATCGTGGATACCGTCGTGATGATCGGGACATGCAGCGCTGCGATGGACCTGGGCGCTATTGGCGTGATGATGATCGTGGTGCAGCTAAGGGTGGCAGAGGTCGTGGACGTACTCCTACTCACTTTGTTAACACCACTTGTCAGATTTGCAAAAAGTATGGTCATCCTGCAAATGAGTGTTGGTGGCGCTATGCTGATCGTGATGATGATGATGATGATCGCCCTCGCACTGAGAAAGGCGCATATGGTGTTGATACCAACTGGTACATGGATACTGGTGCCACAGACCATATTACTGGACAACTGAACAAGCTGCACACTCGCGATGACTACAGGGGACCTGATCAAGTCCACAATGCTAGTGGCACAGGTATGACAATACAACATATTGGTCATTCAACATTACATACCCCTCATAGTTCTTTACACTTGCGCAATATTCTGCATGTTCCTAGTGCCACCAAAACTCTCTTATCAGCTCATAAAATTGTCCTAGACAACAATGCCTTTATTGAAATTCACCCTTTCTTCTTTGTGATCGAGGACTAGGCAACCAAGCAAATTCTGTTTAGAGGTCCCTGTCATGGCGGCTTATATCCACTTGTACCCACTGCTGCCGCCTCCCACAAGCATGCTTTCATCACCATCAAGCCGTCTTCATCCACTTGGCATCATCGTCTAGGGCATCCATCCTCGTTTATTATTCAACAAGTTCTTAAAAAGAATAATTTGTCATACACTCCCAAAATAAATCCATATGTGTGTGATCCCTGCCAACAAGCAAAGAGTCATCAACTGCCATACCCTATATCTACTAGTGTTTCTACTGCTCCCTTGGAACAAGTCTTTTCTGATGTATGGGGTCCAGCCCCAGCCTCTGTTGGCAAACACCAGTACTATGTAAGCTTTATTGATGACTATAGCAACTTTACTTGGGTCTATTTGCTTAAGAAACGATGTGATGTTTATCAAGTTTTTCTTAACTTCCAGCAACTTGTTGAACGTAAATTTGGTCGCAAAATTATCGCCATGCAACCCGATTGGGGAGGTGAATATGAAAAACTCCACGATTTCTTTCAAAAATTGGGCATTACTCATCATGTATCTTATCCACATGCACATCAACAGAATGGTTCAGCTGAGCGTAAGCACAGACATATTGTAGAGGTTGGCCTTGCTCTTCTTGCCAATGCCTCTATGCCTCTCAAATTTTGGGATGAAGCATTCCTCACTGCCACTTTTCTCATTAATTTGCTTCCGACAAAAGTTCTTAATCTTATGTCTCCAGCTGAAAAACTACTCAATGTCAAGCCCAACTATGATGCTCTTCGTATTTTTGGTTGTGCATATTGGCCTAATCTTAGACCCTACAACCAGCGCAAGCTCTCTTTTCGATCCAAGAGATGTGTTTTCCTAGGCTATAGCCCTCTACACAAAGGTGTTAAGTGTCTAGATATTTCCACCGGTCGTGTTTATATATCTCGGGATGTTGTGTTTGATGAAAATATCTTTCCCTTTCAGTCTCTTCATCCGAATGTGGGTGCCCAATTATGAGCTGAAATTCTTTTACTATCCAAGTCCCTCTCATCCACATCTCCATTCAATAATGAGGGTATTCATGTTGATAACCATATGCATATTGTACCTGTCACTGATCACTTACAGCTTCATGATGATAGTACAACAGATACTAGTCAAGACACTGCAGGTTCTGGTGGACAGTTGAGGCAAAATGATCAAGAAACGAAGGAGATAGAGCAAATCAGAGCGTACACTGTTCCCGGGGCTTATATCCCTGCACCTGAACATTCTCCTGCAGGTTTGGACCATCCGCGCCGCACCATGTCCCTCGACCACGCTGCTTCTATGCACGGGAATGCGCCTCCCGACAGCGGCGGGGCCCGAGCATCTTCTGCTGGCCATGATGCAAGGGGCGACAGGAGCCATGCATCCTCTCCTACGTCGCCCCGTCGCGGAAATGATGGTGCCAATGATGGCGCGTATGATGTCCTCGCTGCATCCTCCGACAGCGATCAGGATACAGAAATTCAAGCCGATTCTTCCACTGATTCTGAGACAGATTTGTCTCCTGCTGGTGCCAGCTCTGCAGGATCTCCTGCGGTTTCCTCCCGTGTGGTCCCTGATGCACCCGCGCCTCCACCACCTTGTACACGACTCCAACTTGGTATCCGACAACCGAAAAAATATACTGACGGTATAGTTCGCTATCGCAGTTCTTGTTTTGGCATGTTTACCTCCATAGGGGAACCAGACTCTTTGGCTGAAGCTCTTGGTGATGAGAAGTGGAAAAGAGCAATGATGAAGAATATGAAGCACTCATACAAAACAAAACATGGCACTTGGTACCTCCGAGTAAGCACAAAAACTTGATTTATTGTAAGTGGGTTACAGAGTAAAGAAACGGTCAGATGGCACAGTTGAAAGGTATAAAGCTCGTCTTGTAGAAAAGGAAACAATGGTATGGCATTGATTATGAGTATACTTTTAGTCCTGTTGTTAAGGCTGCTACCATTAGATTTGTTCTCTCTGTTTCTGTGTCTCAAGGGTGGAGTTTAAGACAGCTAGATGTCAAGAACGCGTTTCTTCATGGCGTTCTGGAGGAGGAAGTGTATATGAAGCAACCCCCTGGGTTTGAGGATCCTCGTTTTCCGCATTATTTTTGCAGGCTGGATAAGTCTCTCTATGGTTTGAAACAGGCCTCACGTGCATGGTATTCTAGGCTGAGTTCCAAACTACAGGCACTTGGTTTTAAGGCGTCGAAGGCCGACACTTCTCTGTTTCTCTATAACAGGTCAGGTATCACCATGTTTGTTTTGGTATATGTTGATGACATTATTTTTGTTAGCTCTTCTGATGAAGCAACTTCAGTTTTGCTCCATAATTTGGGTGTTCACTTTGCACTCAAAGATCTTGGTGAGTTGCATTTTTTCCTAGGCATTGAGGTGAAGAAGTGTTTAAATGGCGTTGTGTTAACACAGGAAAAATATGCTACAGACTTACCGAACAAGGTGGGGATGTTACAGTGTGCTACATGTCCCACGCCTCTTTCCACCACAGACAAATTATCTTTGTATGATGGAGATGCTCTTGGCCCTGAAGATAGCACAAATTATAGGAGTGTTGTTGGTGCATTACAGTATTTGACTAGACCTAATTTGTCTTTCTCGGTAAACAAAGTGTGTCAGTATCTATATGCTCCTACCACTACTCATTGGACAGCAGTGAAACGTATACTTAGGTATATCAAAGGTACAGTCAAGGTTGGGCTTACTTTTCAGAGATCTTCCTCTACACTGCTTAGTGCCTTCTCAGATGCAGATTGGGCAGGTTGTCTTGATGATAGATGGTCTACTGGTGGTTTTGCTGTATTCTTTGGTCCTAATCTTATATCATGGAGTGCCAGAAAATAGGCTAGTGTCTCTCGTTCTAGCACTAAAGCAGAATATAAGGCAATGGCTGATGCCATAACAGAATTGGTCTGGGTTGAAGCATTGGCTAGAGAATTGGGAGTACCTCTTCGCCAATGCCCATGTCTTTGGTGTGATAACCTTGATGCTACATATCTTTCTGCTAATCCTGTTTTTCATGCTAGAACCAAACATATTGTGATTGACTATCACTTTGTTAGAGAAAGAGTTGCAGACAAGCTACTCAATGTCAGGTTCATCTCCACCAATGATCAAGTTGCAGATGGTTTTACCAAGACCTTAGGTGTTAAGGATCTAGATGAATTTAAGCGTAATCTCAACCTCTCTCGAGGTTTAGATTAAGGGAGGGTGTTAAACCTTGCTTTTATATATGTATTATACTAGTATAGAGTAGTACTCTATCTAGTATTATACGGATCCTGTATATACCACGTGTGGGGCTATTCTACACTATATTAACATGCAGCCCGGCCCAGGGAGAGGGTACAGTTCCTACCCTAGTCGATTGACAATGGCTAGGACCGACGCTGTGAACGGATCGATAGCGACGCTAGGAACGATGACGATTCAAAATTTAGGGGTATCGATTTACATTCGTACAATTTTTATCCGGTTGGAAGAATACTTAAACATCTTATATTTTAACACAGAGGATTATCATATATGAATGGGTGTGATTATTATTACGCCGACACTTACTTCAAGGGCTAATGTGTTTGCTAAAGATTTTCATACAAAATGAAACACCCTTTATAGGACATATTTCTTAAGGTAATTCAGAGTTGCACCATTAGCCTTAGCTAATTATTTTTTTCTAAAATGGCTGCATTTAAATTACGCACCTAGGTGCCAGCAAGTGTAGAATAGTCTCTGGTGAATCATCCAACCAGGTGTTACATAAATTATTTCCACAACCTAGTTTCGCAAGATGGTGTGCCACTTTATTTCTAGAACGACACACATGCCTGATCGAGTGATCTCCGAAGCCCTAGAGCAATAAGATCTCCACAACCGGACCAAAGACCGATCTGTCTAGTTCGGTGCTTCTCAGGTTTGACACAACACCCAAGCAATCAGTTTTGAGACAAACCCTCCCGATACCCTTCTCCTTGGCCAGCTCGAGGGCCCATTTACATGCGAAGATCTCAGCTCCTTCAGATCAGAAACAGAGCTCATAAAATGGTTGGTTGCTACCACAAACCCGCCATGGTGATTCCAAATGATCACGCCACACCCTCGCTGACCTGAACTCGCATAGAACTCCCCATTTGCATTAGCTTTATGCCACTCTTCATCCGGCAGATGCCAGAGCACCTATGGAGCTAGAACTTTGGGTATCGCTAGGGGTTTTAAACCCTCCCACTCCTCCACCAAGTAGATGACCCGCTGAGCAAGCCCCTCTGGTTTAGCAATTTGCGTTTCCTCTTTTGAGCCAGCCATAGCTGGTACAATGCCATAATTCCCAACGCAATTTCGTTGTCATCAAGCTTACTTAGCCATTCCATGACCCATCCATGCAGGTCAGACCAAGATCGCACATCACTAGCGGGAGCGTGCAATGAAGCTCCAGTGAGTTCATGCAGCACATCCCACATGCGGACCGAGTGAGGACAACGCCAGAATCGGTGTAGAAGAGATTCAACTCGGTTCCAAACTGGACACCTCATCCCCCATCTTGATATTCCTACATTGTAGTTCATCCCCAACAGTCAATCCATTTTTAATAAGCCTCTAGACATGTATTTTTGCTTTTCCTTGGCACATTCACTACCCACAAGTTGAGCCAACCCTTGTGTTCATCACAAGAAGATGAAGAACTAGGTCGCACATGTCGATTTTTCTTAACTTGCATCCTTAGGTGGTAAGTCGATTTGATGGTGAAAATCCCGTTTTTGGTGTAGTTCCGTGCAGCGTAGTCTCCGGTGCCAACAAAACCAACGGTAAATTTCAGAATATCTTTGACATAACCCTCATAAAAGAGCTCGTTCAGCTTCGACACATTCCACCCCTGACCATGAGGGAGTAGTAACTAACTTTACCAACTGAGGTATCCGCTCTATGCCCTAGTGGGTGTTTAAGACCTAGTGGGTGTTTAAGACCAGTCCGTGGAATCCAATTCTGTGACCAGACATCTATCTTAGAGCCATCTCCTACTCTCCATATCAACCTCACGTAACGTGCAAGACACGGGAACATAGTGATCCCGGGTTGGTCTGAATTCGTCACGCCTGCTTAGCCAACAACGCTTGGTTAAAATCCATGTAACTTGTGCAACCCATACCTCCCTTCTTCTTTGGTAGACATATCCTCTCCTAGATGATCGAGTGAACTCTACACTTCCCATCATTAGCCCTCCACCAGAATTGGGCGACAATAGATTGGAGATTGTTACATGTTTTATTTGAGAGAAAAAAGCACCCCATTGAATATGTCGGTACATCCTACAACACTGATTTAACTAGTGTCTCATTTCCTTCCATGGATAATCCTTGACCCTTCCACCCATGTACCTTTCCCCAGGATCTTTCCGCTAAGTATTTGAAAGCCCCATCCTTGGACCGGCCAACTACTGTTGGTAGGCCGAGGTACTTCTCCGACAAAGCCTCGCTACCCAAACCAATCACTCCCAAAAGACCTTGTTTAGTTTTCACCGGGCAGCCTTACCAATGAACACTTAGGACTTCTGGAGGTTCACTCTTTGGCCAGAAGAAACCTCATAGTCTTATAAGATTCGACGGAGAGCAGTCATACTCTCAATGCTCGCCTCCAAAAACACCACGCTGTCGTCGACGAAGAGAAGATGTGTGATGGTTGGGCCAGCCAAACCAAAGGAGACCCCGCCAATTTTTTTTTGCACTTGAGCCTGCCGTAGTAGCGGCGAGAAGCCCTCCACACAAAAAAGGAAGAGGTACGGGGAGATGCGGTCTCCCTATGTCACCCCCCTAGTTGGAAGGAACCGGTCAGAAATTTCACCAGTAAGCTTGATGGAGAACCTCGCAGATCGGACACATCACAATATCATGTCCACCCAGCTTTGACTAAAACCCACCCACAACATCTTCTATTCGAGGAAGCGCCACTCAACCCAATCATAGGCTTTCATCATATCAAGCTTGACTGCACACAGTGGCTTCTTTCTCTTCATCTTCCGAATAGCATGAACACACTCATAAGCAATAAACATGTTGTTTGTAATGAGCCGTCCCTGGACAAAAGCGCTTTGCTCCTCCGAGATAAGAATGGGGAGGATCTTTTTTAACCTATTTGCAAGCACTTTTGCTTCGGTGCCCCCTTCTTTTCAAATTTTGACAACAAAAACTCCATACCGATTCGTTTCGAAGACCGTACGAATCCACCTAAAGCCCGTATGGTCCTTTTAGACGTATACTCACAGTACACGTATACTCACATACCCGCGGGAGGCGGAAATCCAGAGATATATAGCAGCAACAACAAAATTCTAAAACGTAGCATGCAAAGACATAAATCGTGATAACGGGAGGTGAGATCAGCCGGTAAGAACATGGAGTATACCCAGCTCGACCGAGTACACCTATACAGAGATATAGATAGCCTGGATATGGGTTTCGACGGGTCAAAAAAACACTAGCCCAAACAAACTTAAGTTTGAGGGAGGGACACCCAAGCACACCTCATTTGCAAGGACTTTGGATGCAATCTTGTAAATAACATTTCAAAGGATGATTTTCCAAAATTGAGACCCTAAGTCCGGCAAATTGACTTTGGGGATCAGGACAAGGATCATACCATTAAAATCATCTGGGCAGTCTTTCCCCTCCAAAAAATCTCTCACTACCCTGCACACAAAAAGTTTAAGAAAAGACCAGTGTCTTTGATAAAATAAAGCGGGCAAACCATCCCGGCTAGGAGCTTTGTTCGGACCCATTTGGAACAGGGCTTCCTCAATCTCCACATTCGAAAAAACTCTAGTGAGTTAGAGATTCATAGCATCATACAAGAGGCTCGATGAGAGGGAGAATCCGACCAGCATGAACAGCACCTTCCGAAGTGTACAGAGCGTGGAAAAAGGCCAGTGCCCTCTCGCTCATCTCCACATTAGTAGTATGGAGAGATCCTATCGACGCAGGCCACAGACCGTATTTTTACGTCTCCTGTGAGACACGGTTCTGGAAAAAAACGGGTGTTACGGTCCCCGGCTTTCAGCCATTCCTGTCTCGAACATTGTTTACACATAATCTCCTCCCTCTCAAAAATTTCATGCATTTTAATCTCAATCTCGCGGGCCTGAGGACCCCGAGCGGAGAGCGTCAGCTCGAGCAACCTCTGGCTTCCCTCTTAGCAGTTTGATCTCGGGTTGAAGAGACCCGAACACCTCATAGCTCCATTTCTGCATGTGAATCATCATTTCATGCCATGCAGTCTTTTGCACAGGCCACCAATACTAGGCTCCGCTACATCACTCCTCTCCCATGTCTCCTTTATCATGTCCTTGTAATCAGCGTGCTTCATCCACATCTCCACGAAGGAGAAGCCATGGGGCGACCTTCTTGGTTGATTAACGCTGTCGTCAATCACCTTGATTAGGAGCGCTGCATGGTCGGATTCCTCAGTAGTGATATGCTCGACCTGGGACCCCACGAACAAGTCCGGGAACGACGCCATCGCCGTCCCCCTGTTGAGTCAGCACATGTATGTTGTCTTCACCATCTCGCATATTATTCCAGGTGTATGGATCCCCTTGAAACCCATGTCATTCAGCCCACAGTCCGACAAACACTCCCGGAACGTTGTGATCTGTGCTTCACTCCTTAGGTTCCCACCCCTCTGTTCCTCCCTAGAAAGAGTCTCATTAAAATCCCCGGCACAAAGCGAGGGTAGATCATCCTGTGCACACAAGTATCAGATCATCTCCCAGGACCTATGCCCCAGTTCCGTGTGTGGTTCGTCGTAGAAACCGCTAAACCTCCACGTCTTCCCTTCAAAGAAAATTTTGGTCTTGATGTAATATTGACACCACGGACGAACGGACACTTCAACACCATCTCTCCACCATAACGCTAAGCCTCCACTTCTCCCAACACAGTCCACCGCTACCCCGTTTTTCAAGCCCAAACTCCACTTGATCTTGTCCATTGCTCTAGCTTTCTTTTTGGTCTCACACAAAAAACCACCATCAGATTGTATGACAGTACCAGGTCACGGAGTTCGCCTACCACCGAGTCCAATCCCAAACCACAGCAGTTGAGGCCTAGGATATTCATTGATCCTGGCGGTCCTGGCCAGCAGGGTTCACCGAAGAGTTCATCAGTTCCTCTAGTCTATCGAACACCGAGCCTGTGCGCTGTTTTTGGCCAGCCACCTGGCCTCCATCTCGCCCACCACCTGAACTGACACCGGTAGCCACATTTGTTTTTGCCCTCTCTTCCTGCTCGACAGGCCCGGTGGCCGCTGGGCACGTTCTTTTCCAGCTGCCTGCAGATCATGTCTTGGCTTTCTGGAATATGTACCATTCTTTTGTTTAGTCTTCCTTTCATTGAAACCCTCCACCTCCTCTCTTCCTTGTTGAACCCCCTCATGCACCCCGTGGCGCTTGACAGGGCTCGAGACCTCACCTCCTTTTCTCCTTAACTTGTCACTGCCAGTGCGGGATGAGCCCGAGAACGAGGAGTCCATGGCTGCGGATCTCCTAGGTGGTATGTCACGGATAGTGACTCTCCCACTATATCTGATCTCCCCTCCTGACGACCGGCCGCTGAAACTGCTCGCAGACATAGTATAATGTAGAAAAGTAAAAGTAAAACATCGAAAAAAAATGCTTGTGTCCTTTGGGCGTCTATACAAAACCTAGAAAAAACAAACACTTTGCCTTTTTTAAAACACCAAAGTTTTCTTATTGATCATCTTTGTTTTTCCCATAAAAGTTGACGCAAACACAAACATTGAAACTTCTACATATAAAACACTAGTAGTCAAAGGCGCTAAAAATTAGTGGCGCGGCAAAAAAAATCACGCAGCTTCAAAAAATTAGACGGCGTGACTGAATGTGGTCACCAAAAAATGTCAGTTTAATTTGGTCTTTAAATTAAAAATACTGAAAAAATAAAGACGAAGTTTCGGTGATGCCGCATGCTCATCCCTACCTCCCCGGCGGGTGACAAATAAGTGAGGGGGGGCGCATGCACCGTGCAACCACTCCCTACAGGTCGGCGGCGAATGGCGGCTGCTCATACTGTAGTGCTGCGGCGAACGGTGAGCTCTGGCCAGAGCTGCTCGTGGCGTAGTGTCAGGAGGCCGTCGACAGATATGATGACCCCTAGGGAGGGACTGGTGCTTTGACGAGGTACTAATGTATTGCCGCGTTTGGCTACTACTGCTGCCTAAGCATGTAGGAATTTGTGGCTTGCAATGTTTTATATGTGCACTATATTGTTATACTTTCGGAATAAAAATCTCGATGCGGAACTATTCATGGAAATAACAGGAAATAACTGATATGGAATTGTACTTAAGAAAATCGATACGGCTATACTGAAATACAGTGTATATGAATATGCTGGAATTATATCCGGAAACAGTATAGAGTGGAATGTCAGGTTGTCTATAGGATTGGCTCTATGGATTGTTAACGCCCGCGAGTTTGATTTTCAATTCAAACTCGGCACACGACTCACACGTGCGTGCTAGGACCTAATTGATTAACAGTATTAGGATCGGCAACTGACTGTTAATGATTGTGGTTGGTTTAACAAGTCACGAGTCCTAACCGGAAACAGATAGAAATATATAGAACTTGGAGTCTATATAAAAGTCCCACCCTCTAGACTCAATATGCATTGTGAGCGACACCACCGATAAGAAAGAGGAATAGATGGTAGGCCCAACTAGCTCCAAACCCTAGATACCCTACATTGATATCAGAGTCAGGTTTGTGCGGCCGCCGGAAACCTAATCCGCTGCAATGTCTCGGCGACGCCTGGCTATGGAATTCTATCGCCACCATGGTACAAATTTTCCCGTCGGGTGGTCGGATCGTTCTGCTGGACCTCTCCACAAGGCCATGTCCCCGCGGAATTCATCGCCGTCTCCAATGCATCAATTTGAGCAGCATGGTCTGCTGTTGCTGCGCCGTTGTTTGTTGGCTGTGATTCCTGACGTGGATCGGAAGAAGACAAGATCCATCAAAAGAACAAGTGGCCAAAGATTTATTCTTCACACGATGTTGCTTCTTCAATTCTCGCACGTCGATCGAGGAAGCTTCAGGTCGTTTTGATGGGTGCCCCAATTCCACTCGAAACGACGGAAAATCAGTGACTTTCCACGATTCAATTTTAGTTCACTCACGTCTGCCACGCTGAATTCCTCGCTCCAACAAAGTTTGCCGCCGGCTGTATTTCTAATCTGGCCTGAAACCGGTCGGTCCTAATCCGCTGCATACTCCGCCCGCGTCAGATCGATTGGTCGCGCGCGTGCTGTGCTGGGATCGATCTGCCTACTCTGTGCCTGCAAATTCTGTTGTTGCTAAGTGGATTGAATCTCGCCAAGCCGCCAGAGGAATTCTTACGCGTGGGCCCAAGGGAAGAATTCAATAGAGCTAGTTCCTTGCTGGATCGGTTAGAATTTCTACCACTACACGATCAGGAAAGCAACTCAAGTGATGGAGGAATCCCGGGCTCTATTCTTACGCACAGGGGTCAAGGAACAGTAACGAATTACTTAACTCCTTCACGGAGGGCTGTCATCTTTTGGTTGCTTACACACGAAGTATGGACATGGGTTATTATCTCATCCTCCCAGTTTCACTTCGCCAAGCCGGCAAATATGTATGGACAATATTTCTAAGCTGCTTAGCGATTATGATTCTCGGTTTGAAATGGAATTAATGTTATCAATACGTTTTAACCGGAAAAGCTTTATGGAAATCCCACTTGTTGCGGAAAGGAGAATATGCTTAGATCCACAAATTTTGGATTAATTTTTATAAACCGCCTCCCACGATCCAATTCAATGATTGATTCTTTAGCTGCTGAATATAAGAGCAAACAGATTACGTGGAACATTATGCGTAACCTAGAAAAGGGCTTTTCTTATGAAGACTTATCTTTTGTTGGGGATTATTTATTTTGGAGGAAATTGAAATACACTCTGAGGAATAGGAATTAAATTCTTTGCCAGATGGATTTGTTTGGTCTCTTTGATCTTTCAGTTGCTACGTGATTGATCTTGTCATCTAAATACGCTGGCATTCATAGGTGTACTCTGAAATATATTGGAGTACATAATAATTTACCGGAACTTTTTGCCATAATGACACAAGAAGCCATCAACCATTTTCTAGTATTGTTATTGGGCATCACTTCTCGAGGAAGATCATATTACTCTCAAGGAAAGGGAATTCAGCTCTTTATTCAACGGTATGTACAATGTTATTGTCTACCGTAAATATTTGTTTATGACTATTGGAATTCTAAGAGTTTTATTGGCTAACATGATTGTCATAACAGTATTTTCAATTGTAGCCGGTTCTATTTCTTGTTTTATTTCTAAATAGAAATTATAAGATATAATATTAACTTCGGTGCCAAGATCGCATAAACCATAATGCGGGGTTTCTTTAAATATGCATGGAAGAATAGGCTTACCCACATGTTTTACCTTTGTTTTACCATATTTTTTAGAGTTTGCTTGTACGTCACAATCTGATGGAATACAATAGCAAATTTAGTGACATGCAAACAATTCCAAAGGAAAATTTATTACATGTTTATATTTGTGCAAATGTTAAATGGCATAAACTTTGGAATTGGAAATTATATCATCAAATCTCTTTGGTGGAAAGAAGTTGTTATTGTCTAGAAGTCACCTACAATAAGAAGAGGTTTAGTTTACAATTCTCGTTGGAGTTTATTGGAGAATGATTTATTTGAAAGCAAGAGTGGAAATATTGCTCAATGGAAATCAGTGCATTATGGATTTTACCACAATGGTCTCATTCCTCTCAATGATTCATTGGAAGTTGGTGACCAAATTGTTTATTGGGTGAAGAAAACTCCATATGGAGGAATACTGTCGTGGTGGTGGCACGGCAGATGCCATGGATAGGCTAAAGATGAGGTCAATGAGTGTTAGGAGAATCCAGAGAGAGAAAACGTGGTGATTCCACGCACATATGTTCTTGTATTTCCTCTATCAATGATGAACTCAAGTGCTCCTTGAGCAGTTTGCGAGAAGGAGACTACGTCTCTTACTCCCCACAATCTAGCTCTAGAGTTCTAACTTAGACAGATAAAATGATACATCCCCCTCTATGGAGGCCTCGGTGCTCCTTATATAGGAGAGCCCGGGTTACAAAGTTAGGGAACACGTGGCAGCATACTCTCCGAATATGCCCCCTTGGTTAAAGCTAGATGCTTCTTTATTCCCTTTAACGGCTCGTCCGGGCTTGGGACGTAACCCGCAACATAATCCTTGCCTTTAAGCGTCACTAGACACGGGCTACATCATCCGACATTGCCCGCATCATCTTGGTCGCCCCTGACCCGCTGGTCCTCCTCTCTGCTTTGCTTTGCTCACGCTACAGCTAACAAAGCCACCTTTTGACCAGCGGAAGATTCCTTCCTTCTCTTGAAAGTCATATGATAGTCCGGCTAGCACGTGGCTAACCCGGCTATGAGGGTACCTGCATCATAGACAGACAAACATGACCGGCATATATTTTATGCCGGCCGGGCTAAGGATAGGGAGATGCTCCACGGGTCGGGTTACTCCCTAGGTCGGCCTGCCTTGAGGTGACCCGGCCATCAGTTGCTTTGACCGCGCCGTAGCTCAGCTAACTCGGCCTTTATTCCCCGATGTTACCCTACCCAGGGGTATTTCCCCAACATTACTCCCCGAAGCTGGTGCGATCTTAGAAACTTTAGTTGTTAAGGCCACAGCACGTTCCCATATCTGGATCCTTGACTCTTTGGCCGAGTTACCCCGTAATCCGGATTTTTTTCTCTTGCGATCCCTTGGCTCATTCCGAGTTATTCCTCCCCGGCCGGGTCTTTTGCTCGCTTATCCGGGTTACCTTTCCTTCTCTCGTACGCTTCCCCACGTCCTACATGGAGGGTAATCATAATTTTGCCTCATTTAAGGGCCACGCGCATTTAATGCGCCAGTTACTGTTGCAATGTTAGGAATAACCGTTGTGCGCGTCCCTTCGCTGTAGCGCCTCGTTAATTGTAACACCACGTCGCTTCATGAGATCTTCTGCTCCCTGTGGCCCTCGCTGTGGCTGTGCTCTGATTAGCTGACCCGGTCGCGTACACGCCCGTTGCGTGTGGCATGGCAACCGCAATGGATCCCACTACGCGCGGTTAAATAGGGGGCTAGGGGCAATCATTGGGGAAGTTTTCTACATACCGCGCGCCCCCCCTACCTCCTTTCTCTCTCACTGCAACTCCACCACCACCGCTACTTCTTCGCCGTTGCTGCGCCGCCGCAATCGTGCTTAGCAGCTCCTCGCGCCCGTGCCACCACTTCCGGCCAAGGTCTTCACCACGGGGCCCTACGCTTCCAGGCTCCCCGCCACTAGTTATTTCTACTCCGATATTTTCCTCGAGGACCTTGACTTCGCGATGACAGAGGAAGAAGCTGTCGTGGTCGCTCAATAGGAGGAGGAAGTAGAGGGTTGCGAGCGTGGCTGCTAGGACGACGCGTTCGTCTGTGAGGATGATCTGGATTAGCTTCGTGCCATGCGCCCCATCCCCGCCGGTGTTGCCTGTCACCTCGCCGCCGACGAGATTTCTCCCTCTCCCAATCTAGGGGAGTACATAGTTTTCCTTTCCTACTTTCAGCGCGGCTTCGGCCTTCCTGTTACTGATTTCTTTTTTCGATTTCATCTCCACATATAAATTGCAACCACATCATCTCCCTGCCAATGCCATCACCTCTCTCTCCTCTTTCGCCTCTGGCATAGAGGGGTATGTCAGCCTCTGGCCCTCCAAGGAGATGTGGATTAAGTTCTTCGGTCTCCGGAAGAATGTTGTTCTGGCTAAGGAGCTTACTCTGGCGGATAAGCATCTGACTCAATGCGGTGGGGCCTCCATCTCTCCCCGCAAGGGTTCTGTGTTCCCACGAGTTACCGGGCTCGAGTCTTGCAAAGGCTGGGCCTGGACATTCTTCTATGTCCGGAACACTACGAATGAAGATTTGATCCGGCTCCTCCCCTTCAAGCTTGGACCCCCGGACACCTCTTTGTGGGAGAAGATTTCGAAGCACCCCACGGCTCTGGTGAACCAGGTCAACCGCCGGATCAAGGAGCTGCTCAAGGAGAAGTTGCGGGGGGAGGATATCATGATCATGTTCATTCGTAGCCGGGTCTCCCCCCTGCAGAAACACGCCCACAAGATCTGCTACTTGAGCGTCCCCCCCGACCCCCACCAGACTTCCTCCTTCAAGCTTGATAACTCGGTGATATACCGCCGGGTTAAGGCCATTTTCAACGTGGAGAAGGAATTCTCCGAGGCATGGGAATGGGGGCTTGCGCCCTTCACCCGGGAAAATCCTCCTCTGGAGGTAAATTTCTTACTTATAGCTTTTTTGGGTCTTCTAGATATGCCGGACAATTTTCTTAACTTAACCTCTGCTGTTTTATTCTCAGCGATTTCTCCAACAACCACTGGAAGATGGCCAGGAGCGGGCGAGCAAGTGGGTGCCGAACCGCACCGAGGAGGACGAGGTGGATCCTGACCCGGAGACCTTCCTGCCCACTCCGGACATCATCAAACGCTGCTCTGCTAAGGCCTCTTCTTTAAGGGATTGGGCGGATGACGATGACTCGGATGTTGAAGTTCTGAAGGTACTTGACCCGGTGCCCATCTCTTACGCATATCTGGTTATGTTCGAATCTTCAGCTAACCCGGCCGGTCAGGTCCATGATATATTGAAAATGTATCTATAATTTTTGATGTTCCATGCCTAGTTTTATCCACTATCTTGTGTTTTGTCCATACTTTGGAGTACTTTTCATATGTTTTTTTGGACTAACCTATTAACAAGAGCCATAGTGCCAGCTGCCTGTTTTCTGCTGCTTTTGGTTCCACGAAAGTCAGAAAATGAATATTCTTGGAATTGGACGGGACAAAAGCCAAAGTGCCTATTTTTCCGGAAGTCATCAGATGCTAGAATATGAGACGGAGAGGGGCCAGAGGGCGGCCACATCACCTGGCCGCGCGGCCAGGCTTAGCCCACGCTAGGGTGTGGTGTGGCCAGCCAAGGCACCCCCTCGGCCTCTCCTTCCCCCTATATATTGCCCTCGGGACGAAAACCCTGAGGGCCCGATCAAAAATCCACGAAAGAGTCTGTAGCCGCCGTCATCTCCATCCCTAGATCAGGAGGGATCTGAAGCTCTTCCCGGCACCCTGCCAGAGAGGGGAATTCACTCTGGAGGCCTTCTTCATCACCATGCAAGCCTCTGGTGTGATGCGTGAGTAGTTCATCCTTAGACTACGGATCCATGTAGTAGCTAGATGGCTAGTTCTACTCCTTTGTGCTTTCATGTCTAGATCTTGTGAGCTTCGTTCATGATCAAGATCATCTATTTGTAATTTTAAGTGTTGTGTTTGCGGGGATTCGATGGATATTGAGATGCTATTTCAGATTGATTATCGATTCTACCATGTCTTTGTTATTTGTGATCTTGCATGATTTCCGTTGTTAGTAGCTATCTTGGCCAAGTAGATGCTAGCAACTCCAAGAGTTGGTATTTATGCTCGATAGTGGGTTCATGCCTCTGGTAATCTGGGGAAGTGACAGAAATCTCTAAGGTACTAGATGTGCTGTTGCTACTAGGGACAAAACAACAATCCTTTGTTCATAGAACAATTGTATTGTTTACTTTACACGTAGTTCGTAAAGCAATAATCTGTTGCTTGCAACTTAATACCGGAGTAGGGTTCAGATGATAACCTGAAGGTGGATTATTAGTCATAGATGCAGTTGGATGGCCGTCTATGTATTATGTTGTAATGCCCAATCAAGTCTCAAAGGAGTCAAGATGATTAGTATATGCATGTATTGCTTTCTCGGTGTTTGTCAATTTCCCCGCTGTAATTTATTCACCTAGCATGTTATCTATCGTAAGGAGAGCCACCTCTAGTGAACTATGGATCCCGGTCCTTTTTCTTTACATACAATCTATAAACTGTTTACTGCTTTGTGTTTACTTTCTGCAAACTATTACTTCTTTCCATTCGATACGTTTAATCCTTTGTTTTCTGCAAAACATGGTGAGATTGACAACCTCATCGCAAGTTGGGGACAAAGTTTTGTGGTTGTGTTGTGCAGGTCTATGTTGGGTCCACATCATAGAAAACAAAAAATTTCCTACGATGAGAACTACACGCCAAGATCTATCTACTAGGTACAGAGCAAGGGGTGGACATACATCCATCGAGAACTTACCCTCGAAGACATCGAGTTTTGTTAACGAGTAGGAACTCTTGGTTGATGTAGTCGTACACTTGCCGATCTCAAGACCGTGTGGAAGTCCGAGCGCCGCAGCTCAGCAGCGCATCCGTACTCGCACACACGTTCAAGCCACCAGACAACCTCCACCTCCTCGCTCCAGCGGTCCAGCAGAATCAGCAACTCCTTCCAGACGAAATGGCACCGGGAACATGTATCTCGCTAGTCCGAGACCATGGGGGAATAATTCTAGAGGGGGAGAGAGATCCTTCAAGAGGAGGTGTGAGGAAGGAGGAAGAGGGTGGCCGTTTATAGGAGGAGGGGGTGCCCCTCCTTCATGGCTGGCGCATGGGGGGTGACTCCTCACCTCCCCCATTCATGTGGTGGTAACCCCTCCACATTAAAATGCCTCTTCACATTCCCCTTTAAAGTCCCTACTTTAAATGCATTAAAATTCTCCAAGTTTAATGCTCTCTCATTTAATAAAACTCTTTTATTAAATTTATTCAGAATTTTTTAATTACTTAATTAACAAACATTCACATATAACCCCTTGCAATATTTCAATATCACATGCAGAACCACTTTCTGCAATTTCACCCGAAACAATTCCTGTGCTTTGCAATTCTTTCGTCTGAAACATATGTGCTCCAAAATGGTGTCCGGTAATTCTTAAGTGTGTCACCCTACGGATCGCGAATAATGCATACATGATTGAGACTCCTCTCAGATTTATAATCAGAAGCGGGACCTGGAGATCCATACTGACTCCTGCATATTCAATGATGACTTCTGTGATCATGAGAACCTTTAACGCTTGTAACTAAATCCCTTTGTCTCGTGATATATTACATGTCCGAGATTCGATCATCGGTATCTCTATACCTAGTTTGATCTCGTTGCCGACATGCACTCTTTTCTCGTTCCCGTGATATAACATTCTAGTGATCACATCACTTGCTTGCAAGCTATCTTAATGTGATATCATCGAGAGGGTCCAGAGTATATCTATCCGTCATCGGGATTGACAAATTCCACTCTTGATCCATGAGCCTCAACATAACACCTTTGTAGCACTGAACCCATCTTTATAGTCACCCTGTTACGGTGTGACGTTTGATTTATCAAGATACTCTTCAGGTGTTAGCAATTAACATGATCTCATGGTCTAAGGATAAAGATTACTTCGTATGATGCTATAGCAATATAAACATAATGACTTGATCGTAATGCTATACTTCGGATGAATGTTCATCACATCATTCAATTAATGTTGTGACCTTGTTATTAACAACATCCAATGTCCATGATCAGGAAACCTTGATCATCTTGTTAATCAACAAGCTAGTCTATAAGAGAGGCATAACTAGGAACCCTTTTTGTTTATTAAACACACATGTATTGAAATTTCCGATCAATACAATTATAGCATACAAAATAAACATTTATCATAAACATGGAATAAGATAATAACCACTTTATTATTGCCTCTCGGGCATATTCCCTTCAGTCTCCCACTTGCACTAGAGTCAATAATCTAGTTTAAAAAACTTTGTGTATTGAACACCTATGGCTTTCTGGTGTTGCATATACGCGATTGCTAGTGGTTAACATAATCTACGGATCTGACAGTTTCAGGTCCATGTGTATTTGCATGTCTTTGCGTCTCTACGCATCACTCATTCTCAAATGAGATGGCATTGTATAAATTTGGTCCTTTGGTGAGACCTTTAGTTTGTTTGGGTTAAAATATGTTGATATTCTTGTCAAACAATATATCTTCATAGTATTAGCCCACTTTGAACCACACCTAGTTTGATAACAAACTACTTAACACAAATGCCCTCCTTTGCTGCTACTATAGCAGTTATATACTTAGCCTTTTGTTGTAGTATCCGTCACAATGTCTCAACTTTGGAACTCATCCAAATCCATCATGGAACATCCTTTCCATTACATTGTGCCACCCATAGTCTAAATTGAGATAAATTTAATTTTATCTTGTGACAAAAAATAGTATCAATGTAACACTTTACAATGAACTACCTTTAACTATTTGTCACTTATACATGATATATTCTTAGTTCTTCCAAAGCTCATAAGAATATCTTTACTATCGTGCAATGATCATCATATGAATCATTTTGGTATGTGCTCATAACATTTAGATCATAGGACATTTTGGATATATACATATCATGGTATAATCGATCAAAATCTCCATGTGATTTTACTCACCAAGTGTTGAAACACTTGAATCTTGATACAATTCTTTCCATGCAGCAAGAACCTTTCTTGTTGTTTCCATATTGAACCCTTTCAATATCTCATATATGTATGTCTGGCACAACTATATTAGCACCTTAATCTATCCATATAGATATTGATGCCAAATATTCTGGGTTTGCCCAAGTCTTTCATCGAAATCTTATTTTAATGAAAGTCTTAACTTGTGTCAATACAAGATACATCATTTCCAATCAACAATATCTCCTCTACATAATGTATTAGAAATATGTATTAGTGCTCCCACTTAATTTCTTGCAAATGCAAGCATCTTCATCATCTCCGATGAATTTAAACTCTTTTAACAGTTTCATCATGGTGAAGATTCCAACTCAGCTATGCTTACTTCAACTATTGAAGTTTGCATGCCCTTTTAGCACCCTTTGAATTAGCAAAACCCTTCGGACCGTGTCATGTACACGTCCGAGGTAACCATTCTATTAGAAGAACCTTGTTTTGTTTATTCAACTACCATATACCAAATTATATGTAGTGGTTGCTACATTAATCCGTCAAGACTAAATATCGCTATGAAAGATCAAATCTTGTCATAGTCAACTCCTTGAAAATTGTCGTAAACTTCTTTCCGACACGTCGACTATTTCATAGATGTTAAACATCCATGTCTATTTCTTTATAGATCCAAACACAACCGATAGGCTTCATGCCTTTCCGGAGGGTCTTCCAAGTTCAGAAACTTGATTTCTTGTGTATGGATACTATCACAGATGACTTCTAGTCATTTTATGGAGTCAGGGCCCATCATCGCTTCTTTGCATGTTGTCGGTTCATCATTTTCAAAACAATAACGACTTGCTTATCAAATCTTACTATTTGATTCTTACCGACCCACAAGGTTCAATAGGAACTCTAATCTCCGAGATGACACCTTTTGTAATCACGGGAGCCATGAGCATTGTGGCCGCCATCGGGACACTTTTCGGCGTTGCGCTACTTAGCACATATAGCTAAGGTTCAACAACCTTATCAAACTTCTATTGTCCTCCCACTTAACTTTTCACGAAAATTCCTTATCAAGAAACTTGATGTTCCGAGTAACGAACTCTTTTGTCCTCGGTGTTATGGAGAAATTCCCAACAAATTCTTTGGGATAACCTACAAAGACGTGCTTATCCGACTTTGGTTGTAAACATTTTACTTATGCATAGCATACCAAAATTTAATAAAAGACAATTCGGGTTTTATCCCAAAACATAACTCATATGGTGTCATTTCAACGGATCATGATGGTGCTCTTTTCAGTGTAAAAGCGGTAGTCTCTAAAGCTTCAATCCTTAAAACATAATGGGAGTTTTATAAATGACACCCTTGATCTTACCATGTCAAACATGGTTTGATTTCATCTCTCGAATATGCCATACTCCTATGGTTTATCGGGAAACACAAATCATGAAACAATTCCTCATGTCTTAGGTGTTTTTGCTAAACATGTAACTCAAATATCTTCCTTTATGATCGAATCATAAACTCTTTATTTTCTTGTTACAATGATTTTCCACTTCATCTTGAAAGTCTTTGAACAATTTTCAAATGTTTCATACTTCTTCCTTATTAAGTAAATATACAGATATATTCACTCAAATTTCTGGAGAAAGCATATGAAGAAAAAGGATCCATCTCATATGGCTACACATAATGGACTATGTACATCAGCATGCATAATTTCCAATAAGCTAGTCATACGTTCCTCTCTGGCCTATGGACGGAGTTTCAATTATCTCCAGAAGAGTCTCACAAGCGTCAATTGATCAAAATCAAAGACTCCAAAAATTCCATCAACATGGAGTTTCTTCATGTTTTCTTTCCAATATAATTTAAAACAGCGATGTCACTTCATAAGTGATATTTTAATCATTTGTCTTGTGAAATTTTAGCAATAGTGTTTATGGATGTGATTTCTCCCACTAGACTTGTAAAAATTCATCCATCCTTTATGGAATACGATAATTATTTGAACAACCATTGTTCTCGTAATACCGGAACAAAATAACAATTATTAAAACAAATCTTGAAGGCTAGGTTTGACGACAACGAAAAACACAATAGCACTTTATTTGTTTTCGATGAACATCATCACTTATTCTCTTGCTAGTTACTTAGCCATTGTAGTTCATGAATTGCGTTGTCTTGTATGACACTTCATACCAACCAATTCGGTATCCAATACCGGTATCCAATACCTCATAACCACATTGTTTAACAAGCAAGGAATACAGCCATAACATGTATATCTTCTATATACCTAAGTTGGACATCTCCAACTTTTTCTTTTCTGCCAAATATTTTATAGATTCTCTTTCAGCAATTCCTTTTCCTTTTAAAAGAATCTATCAACATCAATAGTGGTGTCATTCACATGACACATAGTACAAAGCGTATATAGTCAAATACTAATACCTTAGGACTTGCACTTTGAAGTGGATCACCATCATCAAATGTTTGGTATTCTTTCAAAAATCCATTCTTTAGTAATCTTTTAGTGTTGTAAACGTTTTACTTACATCTTCTATTCATCCTTATCATGACAACTTTCATGATCAAGATACTATAGCCTGTAAGGAAGAATCGCGAGTATAATGTTAGTTTCCAAAAACCTTTTGGGAGATCCAGATGCCTAACATCTCCATCCTTCACAAATTCTCATACAATATGTGAACATGTATTTTTCTAAATTATACTCTATCATATTGCAACCATAAACATTGTTTCAGATATCACCATATCTTTCACACATGATGGTTTCTGAAACAATTTTCAGCTCCTATATAATCTTGATATAAAAACAACTTTTGAATATCAATAATCATGAAGGAAAACATGATACTTTAGATACTAACATTGGAATTCTTACTCTTGATTTAATACTACTTATTAAACTTTATGGAGTAAATAGAGTTTGCTGAAAGTTTGCAATAGGACTTATAAATTTTAAATTGACATTAAAAACAATATGATACCAGTTCGTAAAGTAAATATCCAGAATTCTATAATTCTATTATCTCAATTAAAACTAAGCATAAGGTAGTGAACAGACGCCAACGACTACAACAAATTATGCAAATTCACTTTGATTTAGTTTATGAAAAATTGAGTTCGACTAATCCAAATTAGAAATGAACTCCCACTCAAAAACGACATCCCTCATGCCTTTTTGGTGATTACATGAACCAAATCCACTACACCAAGTCCGATCATCACGTGAGTCGGTGTATCTTCAAAGGCGAGCATCTATATGGGCATCATATCAACTATATGACTCATGCTTAACCTTTCGGTCCGTGTTCCGAGGCCATGTCTGTACATGCTAGGCTCGCCAAGTAAGAAACTTAGTACTCGCGTGTGTAAAACTGTCTTACACCCGTTGTATGAAAGCGTAGAGTCGAGTACACCCGATCATCACGCGATGTCTCGAAACACGATCCATAGAACGGTGCATACTCAAGGAAGAACACATTTTATCTTGATATCTAAATGAGGGATCATCTTACAATGCTACCAAAAGCGCCAAACTAGCAGTATAAGATACTAACATCTAATGTGTAAAGTGAGATGATATGGTTCATGCATTTGATCTCTATCATTTGCACCGTGGTATGATCTCTATCATTCCTTTGTGTGTAAGGCCAAGGTATATGGAACTTACATGTTGAATGTGTTGTAAGAGTATCTATCGTACATCAACTTACAACAATACCATATCAATACACTAGCCCAGCAACAATCTAAACTAGACGCCTCTAATATATCAATTGCAAGTTTTACGTGGCTTAGGGCTTTCAGAGATATAACCGTTCTCACCTACGAACATGAACCACAACGAGGATAACCAAGTTATTAGCAACTCGTTGTAAATCAGATATGGACTATAGTAGGAGAGACAGACACCCGCGAGCCACTTATGCAAAACTAGTTACATGTCAGTCGTGGAACCGGTCTCATGTACGATGACATGTAAGGTTGGTCCGGGCCGCTTCATCCCACTATGCCACCAATATCCAAAATACATAGAAGATGCAATAACATGATCATCATCGCCCACATATAAACATATGTGTACTACCCGTGCAAAGCACCTACGCATAGATCAGGCCCTGATACCACTGTTGGGTCCGCAACATAGAAAACAAAAAATTTCCTACGATGAGAACTACACGCCAAGATCTATCTACTAGGTACAAAGCAACGGGTGGACATACATCCAACGAGAACTTACCCTCGAAGACAACGAGTTTTGTTAACGAGTAGGAACTCGTGGTTGATGTTGTCGTACACTTGCTGATCTCAAGATCGTGAGGAAGTCCGAGCGCCGCAACTCAGCAGCGCATCCGTACTCGCACACATGTTCAAGCCACCGGACAACCTCCACCTCCTCGCTCCAGCGTTCCAGCAGAAGCAGCAACTCCTTTCAGACGAAATGCCACCGGGAACATGTATCTCGCTAATCCGAGACCATGGGGGAACAATTCTAGAGGGGAGAGAGATCCTTCACAAGGAGTTGTGAGGAAGAAGTAAGAAGAGGGTGGCCTTTTATAGGAGGAGGGGTGCCCCTCCTTCATGGCCGGCGAATGGGGGGTGACTCCTTGACACATTACAGATGTATCTATATTTTTTGATGTTCCATGCTTGGTTTTATCCACTTTCTTGTGTTTTGTTCCAACTTTGGAGTACTTTTCTTATGATGTCTTGGACTAACCTATTAACAAGAGCCACAGTGCCAGCTGCATGTTTTCTGCTGTTTTTGGTTCTAGGAAAGTCAGAAAATGAATATTCTCGGAATTGGACGGGACAAAAGCCAAAGTGCCTATTTTTCCGGAAGGGATCAAGTGCCAGAATACGAGACGGAGAAGGGCCAGAGGGCGGCCACACCACCTAGCCGCGCGACCAGGCCTGGCCCGCACCAGGGGTGGTGTGGCCAGCCCAGGCACCCCTCAGCCTCTCCTTCCGCCTATATATTGCCCTCGGGATGAAAACCCTAAGTGCCCGATCAAAAATCCACGAAAGAGTCTGTAGCCGCCGTCATCTCCATCCCTAGATCGGGAGGGATCTAAAGCTCTTCCCGGCACCCTGCTGGAGAGGGGAATTCACCCTGGAGGCCTTCTTCATAACCATGCAAGCCTACGGTGTGATGCGTGAGTAGTTCATCCTTGGACTACGGATCCATGTAGTAGCTAGATGGCTGGTTCTCCTCCTTTGTGCTTTCATGTTTAGATCTTGTGAGCTCCGTTCATGATCAAGATCATATATTTGTAATTCGGCATGTTGTGTTTGCGGGGATCCGATGGATATTGAGATGCTATTTTAGATTGATTATTGCTTCTATCATGTCTTTGTTATTTGCGATCTTGGCCAAGTAGATGCTAGCAACTCTAAGAGTTAGTATTTATGCTTGATAGTGGGTTCATGCCTCTGGTAATCTAGGGAAGTGACAGAAATCTCTAAGGTACTAGATGTGCTATTGCTACTAGAGAGAAAACAACAATCTTTTGTTCATAGAACAATTGTATTGTTTACTTTACACGTAGTTCGTAAAGCAATAATCTATTGCTTGCAACTTAATACCGGAGTAGGGTTCAGATGATAACCTGAAGGTGGATTATTAGTCATAGATGCAGTTGGATGGCCGTCTATGTATTATGTTGTAATGCCCAATCAAGTCTCAAAGGAGTCAAGATGATTAGTATATGCATGTATTGCTTTCTCGGTGTTTGTCAATTTCCCCGCTGTAATTTGTTCACCTAGCATGTTATCTATCTTAAGGAGAGCCACCTCTAGTGAACTATGGATCCTGGTCCTTTTTCTTTACATACAATCTATAATCTTTTACTGCTTTGTGTTTACTTTCTGCAAACTTTTACTTCCTTCCATTCGATACGTTTAATCCTTTGTTTTCCGCAAAACATTGTGAGATTGACAAACTCATCGCAACTTGGGGACAAAGTTCTGTGGTTGTGTTGTGCAGGTCTCCACGTTGCTACTAGCACCGGTAGTGCGCCCTGCCAAAGCTCAGCTAGTAACACCTTTGGGGTGTTTCCTTGCTCCTACTGGTTTGATTAAACCTTGGTTTCATAACTGAGGGAAAACTTGCTGCTGTTCTCATCATACCTTCCTCTTGGGGTTCCCAACAAGCTCTACATTGAACGACGAGCACATTAAGATTTTTCTGGCGCCGTTGTTGGGGAACGAAGAACAAGAAACTCCCACGTCAACTACACGCCATTAAAGATTTTTCTAGTGCCGATGCCGGGGAGTCAAGTACATCTTCACAAGGGGAGTCACTCATAACTAATCTCTTTACTTTGTTGTTTTTGTTTTTCTTAGTTTCTTTTTTCTTTGTTTGCTTGTTTTGTTCTTCAAAAACACAAAAAATTTAGTTTTACAAGTTTGCTTTCTTATTTGAAAACCCAAAAAAATGACTACCCTTGAAAACACTAAGTTGTGTGACTTCACTAGCACCAACAACAATGATATTATGAGCACACCTATTGCTCCACCTGTGGCTGAAAATACTTTCTTTGAGATAAAACCTGCTTTACTCAATCTTGTTATGAGAGAGCAATTTTCTTGTATTGGTAATGAAGATGCTGCTTCCCATCTAAATAACTTTGTTGAACTTTGTGAGATGCAAAAGCATAGGGATATAGATGGTGATATTATTAAGCTGAAATTGTTTCCTTTCTCTTTGAGAGGAAAAACTAAAGAATGGTTGAATTCCTTAACTAGGAATAGTATTGATTCTTGGACTAAATGCAAAGATGCTTTTATTGGAAAATACTATCCTCCTGCTAAGATTATATCCATGAGAAGTGAAATAATGAAGTTTAAACAACTTGATAATGAGCATGTTGCTCAAGCTTGGGAAAGAATGAAATCTTTGGTAAAGAATTGTCCCACTCATGGACTGACTGCTTGGATGATCATCCAAACTTTTTATGTAGGATTGAACTATTCTTCAAGGAACCTATTGGATTCTGCTGCTGGAGGTACCTTTATGACCATCACTTTGGGTGCTGCAACAAAACTTTTGGACAATATGATGGTTAATTATTCTGAATGGCATACTGAGAGAGCTCCACAAGGTAAGAAGGTAAATTCTGTTGAGGAAACCTCCTCCTTGAGTGATAAGATTGATATAATTATGTCTATGCTTGTTAATGGGAAAGCCCATATTGATCCAAATAATGTTCCTTTAGCCTCTTTGGTTGTTCAAGAAGAGCAAGTTGATGTGAGCTTCATAAGAAATAACAACTTTGGCAACAATGCTTATGGTAATAATGCTTATAGGAACAATTTTGGTAACAACAATTATAAGCCTATCCTCCCAACAATGGTAATCCTTATGGAAATTCTTACAACAATAATAAGATTGCTCCCTCTGAACCTGAAGTTATGCTTAAAGAGTTTATTAGTAAACAAACTGCTTTCAATAAAACTATTGAGGAAAAAATCTCTAATGCTGAAAGAAATATAGCATCTTTGGATGAAGCTCAATCTTCTTTGAATAAAATGGCTGCTAAACCTGAAACTAATGGCAATCCCTTTGCAGCTACTAATGCCATACAAGTAAGAATTGATGAAAATGTTAGACTATTAGCTAAATTGCATGCTAAGTTGGAAAGAGAAGATGAAATTGCTAGAAGCATTACTGTTTCTACTATCACCACCACTAGTGTTGAGGCTACTAATAGTTCTACTACTTTAGATGATATGTATGGTTTTGATCTTGATGGTTGCAATATATCTGAAGTTATTAAGTTCCTACAAAAGCTTGCTAAAAGTCCTAATGCTAGTGCTATGAACATGGCTTTTACACAACACATTACTGATGCTCTCATAAAGATTAAAGAAGAAAAGATGAAGCATAAAGCTTCTATTCCTATAAAGCAAGAAGATGGTTGGGAACCCATCATTAATATGAAAGTGAATGACTTTGATTTCAAAGCTTTGTGTGATCTTGATAGTAGTGTTTCTATTATGCCTAGAAGGATTTATGATATGCTTGATTTGCCTCCTCTTGAAGATTGTTATTTGAATGTCCCACTTGATGCTAATGCTAAAAAGAAACTCATGGGGAGTCTTAATGATGTTCTTATTATGGTTAACGATTCCTATGTCCCTGTTGATTTCAATGTTTTGATGTTGAATACAATGCTTCTTGTCCTATTACTTTGGGAAGACCTTTTCTTAGAACTGTTGGTGCCATCATTGATATGAAAGAAGGCACCATTAAATATCAACTCCCACTCTAGAAAGGTATAGAACACTTCCCTAAAAAGGGAGAAAAGATTTCTTTTGCTTCTCCTATGAAAACAAAATTTGGTCTTAATGCTTCTTCATTTGAGAACACTTGATTCTTTCTTTGCTTCTTATGCCTAACTTAAAGGCGTTAAAGAAAAGTACTTATTGGGAGATAACCCAAAAGTTTTAGTTGAGTCTTGGAAGTTATTACCTCTGTAATAACCTCTCCTTATCCTTTTTATTTTCTTTTTGTGCCAAGAGTAACCTCTAATGAGAGTGAAGTAATGATTGGGAAAGTTGCTGTCCCGGAGCAGATTTTTGTGCTTCACCGTAAACATTCTTGAGAGAGCTCTGTATGTCTTATTGAGCTATAATTGTTTGTGCTTCTGCCCCAGGTTGTTATCGAACTTTCGTTAGTTTAACACTTTTTGATTTGAGCAACAGAAGGTCTTCGAACAAATTCGTCTTTACCTGGTCTGTTTTGACAGATTTCTTCCATTTTCTGCATTTGCTTCTTGTGGGTTCCTTTTTGAGTTCTTTTGGGGAATTGAGATTTTTGAGGGAAGTGCTACAGTAGCTAGTGTTCTGATGGAACTTTATTTGGTGTTAAAACTGAACCTTAGGACTTATTTATCTTAAGTGCACTAATGTTGCTAATAAGGATTGTGTGAAGTTTTGTATGAAGGAAAAATTTCAGGTGTATGGAAGGAATGAGTAATGAGATGAAGAATGGACTAAAGCTCAAGCTTGGGGATGCCACACGTGTCACCCCAAGAAATATCCAAGAAGTACAAGAGTCAAAGCTTGGGGATGCCCAAGGCATCCCCTTCTTCATCAATAAAAATTCCAGGGTTCTTCCAAACGCTTCATTTTTATTGTTTCATGTGCAGTTGTGTTTTTCTTGGAGCGTCTTCTTTTTCATTTTCGTTGTGGTTTTTCGTTTGCTTGGTTTGCTTAGTTTTTTGAATAAATTGGTTGGACCCCCTCTTTCATACTTTGGTTTGCAAATAGTTTGGTTTGGTTTGGAAAAGAGTAGGAAAGTTCATACTTATGTGGTAAAAAGAGCTCGTTTTTGACTGTGGCCTATGCTTTGTCATGCCACACTTGATATTGTTTTGGCTTTATGCTTAGTATTCTTTGTTGTAGCATGACTTGTTATAAACAATTGAGATTGCTTAATGTGCCTTAGATTCATCATGCGTTGTTTTAGCATATTAAAGCATAGTATAGTGGTATTCTCCTTTGATGCTTTATTTGGGTTGACTTGGCGCATGCTCACACCATGTTATGACTATCCAAAGTCACCATAGCCTTTATAATCCTTTAGTTTTCAACTTGTAGTATCACTTTATGCTTTGATCAATGATGTTTTGTCGCTCTGCATGATTATGGCCATTATTGCTCTCTTAGTTTGTCGCTCCCAGTCTTTTGCTAGCCTCCACAACAAAGTATGAGTTCCACTCATGCATCCAACTCCCTAAACAAAGTTATTCCAAAGATTCCACCATACCTACCTACTAGCTTATTCTATTCCAAGTATATTCATGCTTTTGTTTACCTTCCACTTGTTATGAGAAAACTAGTGATTAAAGCTCTCACGAACTTGATGGCACACTTTACTTTATTGCCTCTAATAAACTTGAAACATTGGGTCCTTGTTTGTTGCGTACATGCTTGCGCTTTACAAGTTGAAATTAGCAGAACCATGTACCATGGGGAACACATTCAACATTGCAGTTGTATTTTTTACCCCGTTGATATCATGTTCTTTTGCTTACGGATCCCAGCGGTGTGAAATAAAAGTGGAACTTGTAAGATCATGGAGTTTGTATGTGTGTTAGAGAAATGCCTAGGCCGCTAGCCTAAGCCATGCCTAATCATGGTGGAAACTTGCAGCATCACCATAATGAGCACTCTATGAAGCATCCTGAATAAAAACCTATGCAAATAGCAAATAAAAAGATCGCTGAGATGCTCATTGTCTGCTTGCCTTGTCATTTTGATTATGGGAAAGCTCCCATATCATGTGTAAGGGGTACCCCGTTGGCGGTTCTTAATGATACATATATACTTACAATGACAAGAGCTTACTCGTGACTAAAGTTGAGTAGCATGAGGATCGGTCTTCGTAAGTAAGGGGCATGAGATTTCGGTTTATAACTTGTCAAGCGTATCCTCTTAGTTGCGTCACTTTAACCTTAATCACCTTCAAGATGCTTATGATAGGCGCAATGAGAGCTGAAAACTACAAGTACCATAATTTTTGGAATCTCTTTATGAGACTTGAATCCCTACTTCCTTTTACAAAAGGCCTTTCTTCCACCATTATATTGAGTCTCCACCTTCTATCTTTATGCACTTACTTTGAGAGCATAGTGGCCATTCTTAGTTCTACGTGCATTGTACCAAGACTAGTTGATTGATGCATAACTTGTTATTGCCTGTTTTAAACTATTATATCTAGTCACTCTTATGAACTTTGAAGGTGTCCTATGCATTTATATTTGCTACTCTATTGAGGGACAAGCTGGATACTATTATGCTATGTTTTCTTTATGTGAAACAAACAAACGTCTTGCAAAGCATTGTTATTCATGAATCTTTTGTTTGTGCCTTTTCATGTTGCATCATAGTTTCTTTGCTTATTGCTAGAACCTTGTCTTTCATGTTATGATTGAACTACTATGATCCCAGCTTTGAATGTTTTACAAATACTTTGATCAAGTCTTTGATGGTGCATGTCACCTACAAAATTATTCTTTCTTTTTATCACTTACCTACTCGAGGACGAGCAGGAGTTAAGCTTGGGGATGTTGATACATGACAAATGTATCTATAATTTTTGATGTTCCATGCTTGGTTTTATCCACTTTCTTGTGTTTTATTCCAACTTTGGAGTACTTTTCTTATGATTTCTTGGACTAACCTATTAACAAGAGCCACAGTGCCAGCGCCTATTTTTGGTTCTAGGAGAGTCAAAAAATGAATATTCTCGGAATTTGACGGGACGAAAGCCAAAGCGCCTATTTTTCCGGAAGTCATCAGATGCCAGAATATGAGACGGAGAGGGGCCAGAGGGAGGCCACACCACCTGGCCGCGCGGCCAGGCTTGACCCGCATCAGGGGGTGGTGTGGCCAGCCCATGCACCCCCTCGGCCTCTCCTTCCGCCTATATATTGCCCTCGGGATGAAAACCCTAGTGCCCGATCAAAAATCCACGAAAGAGTCTGTAGCCGCCGTCATCTCCATCCCTAGATCGAGAGGGATTTGAAGCTCTTCCCGGCACCCTGCCGGAGAGGGGAATTCACCCTGGAGGCCTTCTTCATCACCATGCAAGCCTCCGGTGTGATGCGTGAGTAGTTCATCCTTGGACTACGGATCCATGTAGTAGCTAGATGGCTGGTTCTCCTCCTTTGTGCTTTCACGTCTAGATCTTGTGAGCTCCGTTCATGATCAAGATCATCTATTTGTAATTCTGCATGTTGTGTTTGCGGGGATCCGATGGATATTGAGATGCTATTTCAGATTGATTATTGATTCTATGATGTCTTTGTTATTTGTGATCTTGCATGCTTTCCGTTGTTAGTAGCTATCTTGGCCAAGTAGATGCTAGCAACTCCAAGAGTTAGTATTTATGCTCGATAGTGGGTTCATGCCTCTGGTAATCTGGGGAAGTGACAGAAATCTCTAAGGTACTAGATGTGCTGTTGCTACTAGGGAGAAAACAACAGTCCTTTGTTCATAGAACAATCGTATTGTTTACTTTACACGCAGTTCGTAAAGCAATAATCTGTTGCTTGCAACTTAATACTGGAGAGGGTTCGGATGATAACCTGAATGTGGATTATTAGTCATAGATGTAGTTGGATGGCGGTCTATGTATAATGTTGTAATGCCCAATCAAGTTCCAAAGGAGTCAAGGTGATTAGTATATGCATGTATTGCTTTCTCGATGTTTGTCAATTGCCTCGCTCTAATTTGTTCACCCAGCATGTTATCTATCTTAAGGAGAGCCACCTCTAGTGAACTATGGATCCCGGTCCTTTTCTTTACATACAATCTACAAACCGTTACTGCTTTGTGTTTACTTTCTGCAAACTTTTACTTCTTTCAATTCGATACGTTTAATCCTTTGTTTACCGCAAAACACAGTGAGATTGACAACCTCATCGCAAGTTGGGGATAAAGTTCTGTGGTTGTGTTGTGCAGGTCTCCACGTTGCTACTAGCACTGGTAGTGCGCCCTGCCAAAGCTCAGCTAGTAACACCTTTGGGGTGTTTCCTTGCTCCTACTGGTTCGATTAAACCTTGGTTTCATAACTGAGGGAAAACTTGCTGCTGTTCTCATCAGACCTTCCTCTTGGGGTTCCCAACGAGCTCTACGTCGAACGACGAGCACATCGCTCCTCACCTCCCCCATTCATGTGGTGGTAACTCCTCCACATTAAAATGCCTCTTCACATTCCCCTTTAAAGTCCCTACTTTAAATGCATTAAAATTCTCCAAGTTTAATGCTCTCTCATTTAATAAAACTCTTTATTTAAATTTATTCATAATTTTGTTATTTACTTTAATTAACAAACATTCACATATAACCCCCTGCAACATTTCAATATTACATGCAGAACCAATTTCAGCAATTTCACCCGAAATAGTTTCGTTGTCTATTGAAATAATTCCAGCGCTTTGCAATTCTTTCGTCTGAAACATATGTGCTCCAAAATGGTGTCCGGTAACTCTTAAGTGTGTCACCCTACGGTTCGCGAATAATGCAGACATGATTGAGACTCCTCTCAGATCAATAATCAGAAGCGAGACCTGGAGATCCATACTGATTCCTACACATTCAACGATGACTTATGTGATCGTGAGAACCTTTAATGCTAGTAACTAAATCCCTTTGTCTCGCGATATATTACATGTCCGAGATTCGATCATCGGTATCTCCATAACTAGTTTGATCTCGTTACCGACATGCACTCTTTTCTTGTTCCCATGATGTAACATTCTAGTGATCACATCACTTGCTTGCAAGCTATCTTAATGTGATATCACCGAGAGGGCCCAGAGTATATCTATCCGTCATCTGGATTGAAAAATTCCACTCTTGATCCATGAGCCTCAACATAACACCTTCGTAGTACTGAACCCATCTTTATAGTCACCCTGTTACAGTGTGACGTTTGATGTTATCAAGATACTCTTCTGGTGTTAGCAATTAACATGATCTCATGGTCTAAGGATAAAGATTACTTCGTATGGTGTTATAGCAATATAAACATAATGACTTTTATCATAATACTATACTTCGGATGAATGTTCATCACATCATTCAACTAACGTTGTGACCTTGTTATTAACAACATCCAATGTCCATGATCATGAAACCTTGATCATCTTGTTAATCAACAAGCTAGTCTATAAGAGAGGCATAACTAGGAACCCTTTTTGTTTATTAAACACACATGTATTGATGTTTCCGATCAATACAATTATAGCATGCAAAATAAACATTTATCATAAAATGGAATAAGATAATAACCACTTTATTATTGCCTCTCGGGCATATTCCCTTCACTTTATGCTTTGATCAATGATGTTTTGTCGCTCTGCATGATTATGGCCATTATTGCTCTCTTAGTTTGTCGCCCCGAGTCTTTTTCTTGCCTCCACAACAAAGTATGAGTTCCACTCATGCATCCAACTCCCTAAACCAAGTTATTCCAAAGAGACCACCATACCTACCTACTAGATTATGCTATTCCAAGTATATTGATGCTTTTGTTTACCTTCCAAATTAAACTTGTTATGAGAAAACTAGTGATTAAAGCTCTCACAAACTTGATGGCACACCTTAATTTTTATAAGTTGAAATTAGCAGAACCATGTTTCATGGGGAACGCTTTCAACATTTCACTTGTACTTTGTACCCCGTTGATATCATGTTCTTTTCCTTACGGATCCCGGCGGTGTGAAATAAAAGTGGAACTTGTAAGATCATGGAGTTTGTATGTGTGTTAGAGAAACGCCTGGGCCGCTAGACTAAGTCATGCCTAATCATGGTGGAAACTTGCAGCATCACCATAATGAGCACTCTATGAAGCATCCTCAATAAAAACCTATGCAAATAGCAAATAAAAAGATCGCTGAGATGCTCATTGTTTGCTCGCCTTGTCATTTTGATTATGGGAAAGCTCCCAAATCATGTGCAAGGGGAACCCCGTTGGCGGTTCTTAATGATACACATGTACTTACAATGACAAGAGCTTACTCGTGACTGAAGTTGAGTAGCATGAGGATCGGTCTTCGTAAGTAAGGGGCATCAGATTTCGATTTATAACTTGTCAAGTATATCCTCTTAGTTGTGTCACTTTAACCTTAATCACTTTAAAGATGCTTATGATAGGGGTAATGAGAGGTGAAAGCTATAAGTACCATAATTTTTGGAAGCTCTTTATGAGACTTGAATCCCTACTTCCTTTTACAAAGGCCTTTCTTCCACTTATATGTTGAGTCTCCACCTTCTACCTTTATGCACCTACTTTGAGAGCATAGTGGCCATTCTTAGTTCTATGTGCATTGTCCCAAGACTAGTTGATTGATGCATAACTTGATATTGCTTGTTTTAAACTATTTGTATCTAGTCACTCTTATGAACTTTGAAGTTGTCATATGCATTTATATTTGCTACTCTATGAGGGACAAGCTGAATACTATTATGCTATGTTTTCTTTATGTGAAACAAACAAACGTCTTGCGAAGCATTGTTATTCATGAATCTTTTGTTTGTGCCTTTTCATGTTGCATCATAGTTTCTTTGTCTTATTGCTAGAACTTTGTCTTTCATGTTATGATTGAAGTACTATGATCCTAGCTTTGAATGTTTTACAAATACTTTGATAAAGTCTTTGATGGTGCATGTCACCTCAAAAATTATTCTTTCTTTTTATCACTTACCTACTCGAGGACGAGCAGGAGTTAAGCTTGGGGATGTTGATACATTGCAAATGTATCTATAATTTTTGATGTTCCATGCTTAGTTTTATCCACTTTCTTGTGTTTTTTCCACACTTTGGAGTACTTTTCATATGATTTCTTGGACTAACCTATTAACAACAGCCACAGTGCCAGCTGCCTGTTTTCTTCTGTTTTTGTTCCAGGAAAGTCAGAAAATGAATATTCTCGGAATTGGACGGGACGAAAGCCAAAGCGCCTATTTTTTCAGAAGTCATCAGATGCCAGAATATGAGACGGAGAGGGGCCAGAGGGAGGCCACACCACCTGGCCGCGCGGCCAGGCTTGACCCGCATCAAGGGGTGGTGTGGCCAGCCCAGGCACCCCCTCGGCCTCTCCTTCCGCCTATATATTGCCCTCAGGACGAAAACCCTAAGGGCCCGATCAAAAATCCACGAAAGAGTCTGTAGCCGCCTTCATCTCCCTCCCTAGATCGGGAGGGATCTGAAGCTCTTCCCAGAACCCTGCAGGAGAGGGGAATTCACCCTAGAGGCCTTGTTCATCACCATGCAAGCCTCTGATGTGATGCGTTAGTAGTTCATCCTTGGACTACGGATCCATGTAGTAGCTAGATGGCTGGTTCTCCTCCTTTCTGCTTTCATGTCAAGATCTTGTGAGCTCCGTTCATGATCAAGATCATCTATTTGTAATTTTACATGTTGTGTTTGCGGGGATCCGATGGATATTGAGATACTATTTCAGATTGATTATCGATTCTATCATGTCTTTGTTATTTGTGATCTTGCATGCTTTCCGTTGTTAGTAGCTATCTTGGCCAAGTAGATGCTAGCAACTCCAAGAGTTAGTATTTATGCTCGATAGTGGGTTCATGCCTCTGGTAATCTGGGGAAGTGACAGAAATCTCTAAGGTACTAGATGTGTTGTTGCTACTAGGGAGAAAACAACAATCCTTTGTTCATAGAACAATCTTATTGTTTACTTTACACGTAGTTCGTAAAGAAATAATCTGTTGCTTGCAACTTAATACTAGAGGGGGTTCGGATGATAACCTGAAGGTGGATTATTAGTCATAGATGCAGTTCGATGGCGGTCTATGTATAATGTTGTAATGCCCAATCAAGTCTCAAAGGAGTCAAGATGATTAGTATATGCATGTATTGCTTTCTCGGTGTTTGTCAATTGCCCCGCTGTAATTTGTTCACCCAGCATGTTATCTATCTTAAGGAGAGCCACCTCTAGTGAACTATGGAGCCCGGTCCTTTTCTTTACATACAATCTACAAACCGTTACTGCTTTGTGTTTACTTTTTGCGAACTTTTACTTCTTTCCATTCGATACATTTAATCCTTTGTTTACCGCAAAACACAGTGAGATTAACAACCTCATCGCAAGTTGGGGACAAAGTTCTATGGTTGTGTTGTGCAGGTCTCCACGTTGCTACTAGCACCGGTAGTGCGCCCTGCCAAGGATCAGCTAGTAACACCTTTGGGGTGTTTCCTTGCTCCTACTGGTTCGATTAAACCTTGGTTTCATAACTGAGGGTAACTTGCTGCTGTGCTCATCATACCTTCCTCTTGGGGTTCCCAAGGAGCTCTACATCAACATCGCACCAGCATTTTCCTGGCGCCGACACTGAGCCATCAGTCCACGACGTTCCCCCTTGCCACGAGTGGTCCAGTCCCTGCTCCCTCCCAAAAGCACGCGGCAACCTCGGCCGCAGCTTCGTAGGCGCCGCCGCCCAAGAAGAGGTTGAAGAAATCTGGGGTTAAAGCCTCGACCAAGCCGGCGGCCAAGAGCAGGGTCCAAAGGGCGCCCAAACCTCGGGCACCTCCAACCTCGGATGAGTAAGTCTCTTTGCGTTTACTCTTGGGTCTTTCCCTTTCTGTCTTTGCCTTTGCTTCTTAGCTATTTTATTTTTCTCTTCTTGACTTGGTGCTTTTTATTTTCCAGAGCTCCTAGGGTCATTCCCCAAAGTGGCTCTGGCATTGCCTCTCTGATCTGGAGCAGTCCCTCCCCCCCTGCGAAGACGTCGCTCACCGGCTTAGCCCTATCCAAGAGGACTCCACGGCTGCGCCTGACCAGAGCCTCTCTCATCATGAGAAGGGCAATGTCGGAGCGGGGGTTGGTAGGGCAGCTTAGGATACATCTATGCCGGATCATCCTAGATCCTCTTCTCCAGCGCCAGTGCCCAGCTCTGAGGTGCCAGTATCATCAACGCTGCCCCAATCAAGTTCTTCTCTAGTTCAAGTTTCTTTAGAACCAGCAGCACCAGCATCACCAGCACCAATAGCACCAGCAGCACTAGCAGTAGCAGCGACATACCCTACTAAGCCTCCAAACAGGAAGGCTCTGGCAGCTTCCTCCGGATAAACAGTGTCCATTGCGGATATTTTCTAGCCAGCAGATACATTGCAAATGTATCTATAATTTTTGATGTTCCATGCTTAGTTTTATCCACTTTCTTGTGTTTTGTTCCAACTTTGGAGTACTTTTCATATGATTTCTTGGACTAACATATTAACAAGAGCCACAGTGCCAGCTGCCTGTTTTCTGTTGTTTTTGGTTCCAGGAAAGTCAGAAAATGAATATTCTCGGAATTGGACGGGACAAAAGCCAAAGTGCCTATTTTTCTATGAGTCATCAGATGCCAGAGTACGAGACGGAGAGGGGCCAGGGGCCACCACACCACCTGGCCACGAGGCCCGGCCTGGCCCACGCCAGGGGGTGGTCTGGCCGCCTCCGGCACCCCCTCAGCCTCTCCTTCGCCTATAAGATGCCCTCGGGACGAAAACCCTAAGGGCCAGATCAAAAATCCACGAAAGAGTCTGTAGCCGCCTTCATCTCCCTCCCTAGATCGGGAGGGATCTGAAGCCCTTCCCGGCACCCTGCCGGAGAGGTGATTTCACCCTGGAGGCCTTCTTCATCACCATGCAAGCCTCCGGTGTGATGCGTGAGTAGTTCATCCTTGGACTACGGATCCATGTAGTAGCTAGATGGCTGGTTCTCCTCCTTTGTGCTTTCACGTCTAGATCTTGTGAGCTCCGTTCATGATCAAGATCATCTATTTGTAATTCTGCATGTTGTGTTTGCGGGGATCCGATGGATATTGAGATGCTATTTCAAATTGATTATTGATTCTATCATGTCTTTGTTATTTGTGATCTTGCATGCTTTCCGTTGTTAGTAGCTATCTTGGCCAAGTAGATGCTAGCAACTCCAAGAGTTAGTATTTATGCTCGATAGTGGGTTCATGCCTCTGGTAATCTGGGGAAGTGACAGAAATCTCTAAGGTACTAGATGTGCTGTTGCTACTAGGGAGAAAACAACAGTCCTTTGTTCATAGAACAATCGTATTGTTTACTTTACACGCAGTTCGTAAAGCAATAATCTGTTGCTTGCAACTTAATACTGGAGAGGGTTCGGATGATAACCTGAAGGTGGATTATTAGTAGTTGGATGGCGGTCTATGTATAATGTTGTAATGCCCAATCAAGTTCCAAAGGAGTCAAGGTGATTAGTATATGCATGTATTTCTTTCTCGATGTTTGTCAATTGCCTCGCTCTAATTTGTTCACCCAGCATGTTATCTATCTTAAGGAGAGCCACCTCTAGTGAACTATGGATCCCGGTCCTTTTCTTTACATACAATCTACAAACCGTTACTGCTTTGTGTTTACTTTCTGCAAACTTTTACTTCTTTCCATTTGATATGTTTAATCCTTTGTTTACCGCAAAACACGGTGAGATTGACAACCTCATCACAAGTTGGGGACAAAGTTCTGTGGTTGTGTTGTGCAGGTCTCCACGGTGCTACTAGCACCGGTAGTGCGCCCTGCCAAGGCTCAGCTAGCAATACCTTTGGGGTGTTTCCTTGATCCTACTGGTTCGATTAAACCTTGGTTTCCTAACTGAGGGAAACTTGCTGCTGTGCTCATCATACCTTCCTCTTGGGGTTCCCAACAAGCTCTACATCAACACCGCACCAGCATTTTTCTAGCGCCGACACTGAGCGATCACCAGATTCCCAGGCTCCGTCTGGATCAGCTGCCTCGGATCTTCCACCGCGTCCTGCGTCATCCAGCAAGCTGAAGAAAGCTGTCGGACCAGCCCAGGGCATCACCTTTGGGTCTCCTGCTGCCGGATCAGAGGGTAGTCGGCAGCTGGTCCTGCATACCAGCCCTGCTGCAGCTCAATCTGACGGTGTGAAGCCCACATCAAAGGCTTGGTGGCGAGTCACTCTCCGAGCGGCGAAAGTTACAGTCCACTGCTCCTGGAGTACGTGCATAACTGGAACAACGCCGAATTTATCGATCCAAAGGATGATTTGCCGGAGAAGTTTGGCCCAGCAGATTTCAGCGCCCAGATGAACTCCGCCACCAAGGCCATCTCTTTGGCTGGCCGAATGATGGAGGTAACTCTTTTCCTCTGCTGCAGTACTTTGTATGCATGAACATTTGTAGATATATCCCCTAGTCCCCGAGCCTCCGAGGGAGTAACTTGTTACTCGGTCGGATGCTCCTAGAGAACTTAGTTTTCATCCTTAGCAATTTCAAATAGTGATAAAGTTAGAGCCGGGTTAAGTTCCACTTGTCCTGGGTCTTGTAAACTTCGAATATCCACACACCTAGAGCCGGGTTAAGTTTCACTTGGCATGGATCTTGTAGACTTCGAATATCCACATACCTAGAGCCGGGTTAAGTTCCACTTGACCCGGATCTTGTAGACTTCGAATATCCACACACCTAGAGCTGGGTTAAGTTCCACTTGGCCTGGATCTGGTAGACTTCGAATATCCACACACATAGAGCCGGGTTAAGTTCCACTTGGCCCGGATCTTGTAGACTTTGAATTCTTTTCACTTTGCTTGTGAACTTGACATTGTCTTTCTCTTTTCAAATTACCACTAACCGCCGAACTGCCGAGTTCCAGCGCCTGCTGGACTCTTACAACGATGTTCGCGCGTGTTATGGCAAACTCTTGGAGGAGCACTAGAAGAAGGGTAATTTTTCTTACTTAAGACTTTTCCTTCTTCCACTTTCGTTCGTTCGAGTTACCTGTGATCCATATTAACTTGTTACCTGAACCATGCAGCTGAGGTTAAAGCCGAGAATATCATCATGCGGAAAAACCTAGCTGAAATCCAAGGTAACTTATCTCGTTCACATGATCATTGCGCGCTCTTTTCTTGATTTGGTAGATATTTATACTTCATCTCCGCCGGATTAACCCACTGTTGCAGTTGCTCTTGAAGACAGCGTACCTGATATGATGACACATTTTCTCGAACAAGCAGGAAAACATCAGGCTGAACTAAAGAAGAAGGATGACGAGATAGCTCGGCTGCGTCTCCAGGACTCGGAAATTACTTGGCTGAATGCTGAAATTCAGAGGCTTAAGGGCCTCCATAAGTCCGAATTGGAGAAGGATGACCAGGAGTTTGCCGAGGAAAAAGAGCGTCTAGCCACGCAAATTTCCAAGGACCAGAATTTATTGCAGGAAGCCGACGTTAAACTTACGTCGGTGACCTATGAATACGAAAAACTCCACGCCCACAGCGCCAATGTCCATGCCGAGCTTCAGCGACTCCTCTTCCAGATTGCCCGTGAGTTCCTTTCCCTTGCTCAGCTTTCATTTCTCCGGACTTAGTGCTTTTTCTCACTGTTTCCTATGTTCTATTTTCAGGCAAAGTTCCAAAAGGTGATACTCTTGCTGATGCTGCCATAGCCCGGTCCCGCGAGCAATGTGACATCCCCACGGGCACTTATGCCGAGCCAATCCCATATTATACGGAGGATCCGCTGGCAAGCCTCTTCACTTGTATGGAGCTAGTGAAGAACTACGGCGCAGACATAATACCGGTGGCAATGCGGATGTTCAACTCCCTCTGGCCCACTGAGGCCACTCCCAAAGGAAATGCGGCTTTCATATCCAAATTGATGGAGTGCGATACTCAGGTGCACCTGTGGCGAGAATCTGCCGCTTGAGTCGGGGCTGACATCGTGCTATAGTTCGTCCTTTCATGGTATGACGGTATAGACTTGGGGCTGCTCACCCGCATGTGCACCGGATCTAAGTGGTCTGAAGATCCTGAGTGCGTTGCGCGTCGCAAAGCCTGTGCCAACAAGCTTATCCAGTACTCCTTTTGCCATGCTTGGAACAAGGGGACGAGCTATCTTGATGTGTTCGACGATGAAGTTTCTTCTGAAGGTGAAGAAGATGAGGGAAGTGAGGGTGAGGCCTCCGAACTTGGTGACGAGGCTGAAGACCCGGAGGATGGTGAAGCCAACCCCGAGGATGAGGCCAAGGCTAGCGCCCCGCCCACAAGTTCCGGAGTACCTCCTCCTTCGGCCGATGATTCGGCTTCTGCCCCTGCTCCTTGAAAACACTTAACCGTATTCGGCAGATCCCCGGAATGCCGGGTGAAAATGTATTTAAGTACCTCGGTTTGGTTTTGCTACAATTTATGCTGTTTGCAACTAAGTTTTTAAGGTTGGATTATCGTGGGCGAAGTCCCCGTGTTTCCTTTTCTTGTTCTTCCCATTTTTGACTCGGCTCGCGTCTACCTTGAATCGGTTTTTTGACTAACGAGTCTGAGGTTCAAAAAATTGACTTAACAATACTTGAAACTTTGAGATTAGCTCAAAATAATCCGGTGTTAGATGAATAAAGGAAACATAGGGTTAGTCCGAATAACAAATGTCGGCTCGCTTAAGTTCTTTTCCTTAGTCGTTTTTCATGTGCTTTTCCATTCCAAACTTGTTCTCTTGCTTGCCATGAAGCCAATTCTTGTTGGACAACAGCAAAGTCGAAGAGTTAGGTTTTTGGTGCTCACACATTACTAATCCGGCTAAGATATAAGCGACTTAAGCCAACCGACATATAAAAATACGAAAGCAAGAAGAACAATTATCATGACAGTCCGTGAGTTTCTGCTTGGGGTGCCCAAGTTTGATAAATAATCTCATTGCCGACATACATACCGACATATGAGTAGCTCGGATACATTCACCTATTTGTCAAGTGTAAAAAGGACGAAATAGTGCTACATTCCATGGTCGCTTACATTCCTCTCCGGACCTGTCCGCCCTGTTCTTTTCCTGTGGATGTGCATCAATAAGATAGTAGGAATCATTGTACAAAGCTTTGCTTCCAATGAAAGGTCCTTCCCATGGAGGGGATAACTTATGCATGCCAGTAGTGCACTGCACCAACCAGAGTACCAGATCACCTTCCTTGAAGACTTGGGGGTTTACTTTTCGCCTATGGTAGCGTCAGAGATTTTGCTGATATATGGCGGATATGGACAAAGTCAGTTCTCTCGCTTCTTCCAGCTGATCAACATCATTTTGCCGGGCTTCGCGCACTTCGGCTTCTGTATATTGGGTGACTCTTGGCGAATCATGCTCTATGTCGGTTGGTAATACAGCTTCTGCCCCCTTTACCAGAAAAAATGGCGTATAGCCTGTTGATCGATTCGGAGTTGTTCTTAAACTCCACAGTATTGCTGGTTGTTCTTCTATCCAGCACCCCGCTGATCTTTCCAGCGGCTCTATGATCCGGGATTTTATCCCGGACAATACCAGTCCGGTGGATCTTTCCACTTGCCCGTTCGATGCGGGGTGGGCTGATGACCCACAAGTATAGGGGGTGTTTCGCAGTATTTTCGAGGGAAGTGAAACCCAATTTATTGATTCGACACAAGGGGAGACAAAAAATATTTATAAACCTTAACAACTGAGTTATCAATTCAGCTGCACCTGGAAACAATCTTGCTCACAGCAGTTTATCAGTAGCAACAGTTTTGTAGTTGCAATAGTAAAGTAACAGCAGTAGTAAAGTAAAGACGGTAGTAACAACAGCAGTAAACAATAGGATTTGAGTGCCGTAGGCATAGGGATGGATGGGTAGGCGTTGCATGGACAAGACAATTCACATAGCAATCAAAACATAGGGCATTTGCAGATAAATAAGATAAAGCATCCAAGTACTAGATAATCCTAGGCATGTGTTCCATATATAGTCATACGTGCTCGCAACACAACATCTTTTGTCCTGTCAGCCCGTTTGCAGCGGGGCCTCAAGGGAACTACTAGCAATTAAGGTGCTCCTTTTAATAGAGCACCGGAGCAAAGCATTAACACTCTGTGAACACATGTGATCCTCACATCAAAGCCATTCCCACCGGTTATCCCGATTTCTGTCACTTCGGGGCCATTGGTTCCGGACAACAACGTGTGTATACAACTTGCAGGTAAGACCATAAACAATACTATCATAATGAATCAATAACATGTTCAGATCTGAAATCGTGGCAGTCGGGCCCTAGTGACAAGCATTAAGCATAACAAGTCGCAACAAAGTCAAAAGGCACTAATAGTAGATACTAGGCACCAAGCCCTAACAATCTGATGCCATTACATGAACGATCTCATCCAATCCCTACCATCCCCATAGCCTACAGTGGGGGATTACTCACTCATAGATGGGGGAAACATGGATGGTCGATGGAGAAGCGATGGTGATGATGATGGCGATGATCTCCTCTAATTCCCCATCCTGGCAGGGTGCCAGAACAGAGTTTCTGGTTCCGAATCATGGAATCTGGTGGTGGCGGCAGAGTGGAACTCTTTCTGGAAAAAGTCGAAACCCCCCAGGGTTTTTAGGGCAGGAGGCAACTTATAGGCGAAGAGGGAGGCCAAGGGGGTGCCTGGGGCGGCCAGACCACCCCCTGGCGCGGCCAGGCCTAGCCCGTGCGGCCAGGTGGTGTGGCTAGGCCCCAGTCCCTCTCCGTCTCGTATTCTAGCTCCTGGTGTCCCTCTGTGAAAAACCGACTTTGGTTTTTGTCCCGTCCAATTCCGAGAATATTCATTTTTTGACTTTCCTGGAACCAAAAACAACAGAAAACAGGTAGATGGCACTGTTTGCTCTTGTTAATAGGTTAGTCCAAGAAATCATATGAAAAGTAATCCAAAGTGTGGACAAAACATAAGAAAGTAGATAAAACAAAGCATGGAACATCAAAAAGATACGTTTGCAACGTATCAACATCCCCAAGCTTAACTCCTGCTTGTCCTCGAGTAGGTAAGTGATAAAAAGAAAGAATAATTTTTGAGGTGACATGCACCATCATAAACTTGATCAAAGTATTTGTAAAACATTCATAGCTAGGATCATAGTACTTGAACATAACATGAAAGATAAAGTTCTAACAATAAGACAAAGCAACTATGTTGCAACATGAAAAGGCACAAACAAAAGATTCATGAATAACAATGCTTTGCAAGACGTTTGTTTGTTTCACATAAAGAAAACATAGCATAGTGGCATTCAGCTTGTCCCTCATAGAGTAGCAAACATAAATGCATAGGACACCTTCAAAGTTCATAAGAGTGACTAGATACAAATAGTTTAAAACAAGCAATATCAAAGCTATGCATCAATCAACCAGGCTTGGGACAATGCACATAGAACTAAGAATGGCCACTATGCTCTCAAAGTAGGTGCATAAAGATAGAAGGTGGAGACTCAACATAAAAGTAAAAGAAAGGCCTTCAAAGAAGGTAGTAGAAACTCAAGTTTCATAAAGAGCTTACAAAAATTGTGGTACTTATTAGCTTTCAGCTCTCATTTCCCCTATCATAAGCATCTTGAAGGTGATTAAGGTTAAAGTGACACAACTAAGAGGATATGCTTGACAAGTTATAAGTCGAAATCTCATGCCCCTTACTTAGGAAGACCGAACCTCATGCTACTCAACTTTAGTCACAAGTAAGCTCTTGTCATTGTAAGTACATATGTATCATAGAGAACCGCCAACGGGGTACCCCTTGCACATGATACAGGAGCTATCCCATAATCAAAATGATAAGGCAAGCAAACCATGAGCATCTCAGCAATCTTTTTATTTGCTATTTGCATAGGTTTTTATTGAGGATGCTTCATAGAGTGCTCATTATGGTTATGCTGCAAGTTTCCACCATGATTAGGCATGGCTTAGGCTAGCGGCCTAGGCGTTTCTCTAACACAAATACAAACTCCATGATCTTACAAGTTCCCCTTTTATTTCACACCGCTGGGATCCATAAGCAAAATAACATGATATCAACGGGGTACAAAGTACAAGTGCAATGTTGAAAGCGTTCCCCATGATACATGGTTCTGCTAACTTCAACTTATAAAGCGCAAGCATATACACAACAAAGATGGATGCAATGGTTCAAGTTTATTAAATGCAAGAAAAGTAAAGTGTGCTATCAAGTTCGTGAGAGCTTTAATCACTAGTTTTCTCATAACAAGTTCAATTCGGAAGGTTGATAAAAACATGAATATACTTGGAATAGCATATGCTAATAGGTAGGTATGGTGGAATCTTTGGAATAACTTGGTTTGATTAATTGGATGCAAGAGTGGAACTCATACTTGGTTATGGAGGCAAGAAAAAGACTCGAGGCGACAAACTAAGAGAGCAATAATGGCCGTAATCATGCAGAGCGAGAAAACATCATTAATTAAAGCATAAAGTGATACTGCAAGTTGAAAACTAAAGGATCATAAAGTCTATGGTGACTTGGGATAGTCATAACATGGTGTGAGCATGTGCCAAGTCAACCCAAATAAAGCATTCAAAGGAGAATACCACAATACTATGCTTTAATATGCTAAAACAACGCATGATTCTTCCAATGCACATTAAGCAATCTCAATTGTTTATAACAAGTCATGCTACAGCAAAGAATACTAAGCATAAAGCCAAAATAATATCAAGTGTAACATCCCAATTTCAGCAACCCTGATTTGTTGTCCAGAATGCAAAAATCAGGGGGAACAAAAACTTTTTCTGGTTTAATGCTGAAGTTTTTGCTTGTTGTTTGGATATGCTTCTGCATATGAATGTGTATTAGATGATATACTCCTTGCCTTAACACCAGTTGACAAAAGCTACTTTCCAAAACAGTCTTGGCTTAATTCCCATATTCTCAAATGTTCTGGCATTCCAAAACCTGAGCCAAGAAACCTTTGCCAACCAACTATTTTAGTAGTTTCTATTGATCAAACTATGGAGAGCTATATAACATAATCTCCTTATGTTTTCAAGACAGAACCTTCAACTACTCTTACCTCTAGGATCTCCAAAACCTTTTCGTAAGCTTTTGAACTCTACTCTTGGTAGTGATACAAGGACCTTATCTTATTCAAAATCCAACCTCTTCAAAATGCCCCCAACCTTACCTCAAGCTAAGCTTGATGGTATCTCCAGTAGTGGATTTGCTTAGTTATAAGATGAGTTGCCTTGATTTGCTTCCTGATGAATTGCCTTGATCTGCTGTTTGAATTATCTGCTTAGGAGATAGTATGAGCTACTCTAGGAGCTCATCACTAGGATAAAAATGTATCCAAATCATCCCACCCTAAGCAAGAATACAATCTAGATCTGATCCCTAGCTACTCAGTAGTCATCTAAAAACCTTAACCAGATCATCTCTGAAGTGATCTACTTCTAGAAGCTTCCAAGTCAATGGCGACCAACATCAAGCATGGATCCTTTATACTCAATCTACACTTCAACATCATCCACTTAATGATTCTTTGGTACCTTGCAACCCATCAAAAAACCTCCCCTCTCATACTCTAGTCAAAAACCCCAAATCTGCCAAATTTGGCCAAGTCTAGAAATATGTTTCCAACATCACCTTTTTGAATGCCTCCCTTTCTCAACCCTTGTGCATTTTTGGAAATGCATATGAAACATCTTGTTAACCATACTAAGGACTACCAAGTCCCACTTTTTACCTTGGCTATATCATCCTCCTACCCACTTGACCCTGATGATTTTGCAGGCAAGAAAATAACTTTTCCTGCAAATCTAGTCAACATGCCTACTTTGGTAGAAGCTCACACCACCATACAACCTTCTATGGGCCAACTATTTGAATGGTTGTGTTCTACTAATATAGTTCTATCATTACCTACTTAACTTGTTCCAATTGGATCTTTGATCTGTTTAAACCCACAAGGTTTTGAAGGCTAGTTGATAATCTGCTTTGGCAGGCTTATTTTATTCAAAGTTTGAAAGCTTGTCTTGGTGAGATAAAGCAGGATCAAGCTCAAACCTCTGTACCATGTTGATGTACATCACTTGGTCTATCCATCCATCTACCCCATGCCCCAAGGGGAGATCTGAACTCCAAGATACAACCATGTTTTGATGGTATGAAATTAACATCACCATAGATCCTTAATCTAGAGTATTCCACCAAAATCTACTTGGATTATCAATTACCAAGGTTGCAAATGCTTGATACACATGGTATACATCATCTACCTTGATCATCAAGATTTATCAATAATCCTCCATAATTATTTTGGCTCCAAATCAATTTAATTCTTTATTAGACCAATTCTTCAAAACCTCTTTCATAAGGGAAAGTGTGGTTTTTTCCAAAACACTTCCCCAACTCTAAGCACTTTTGAGGCCCATATATCATACCCTATCTTCCCACTTCAAAAATAAATATTTTTGAAGAGCTTTATCATTTCTTTTTGCCCATTTTCTTAAATGGCAGAAACAAGAAATAATCCTTTAAAAATACTTCCCACCTCAATAAATCCCAATAAAATTCCTCAAGATGTGGTATGGTATCTAGGACCATTTCACACCAAAATCTCACCTTGTCGAAAGTAAGAATATCAAATGATCTCCTCAAAACTACTTCTGTACTTTTTGAATAAATAATTTTAAGTGAACTTTAAATCCTTAGAAAAATCCCAAATAATTCCTGGATATCTCTTGACCTCATCTACCTACCAGTAACATCTCCCCACATTGGCCAATGCAAATTTTGGAACTTACTTCACACACCTCCAAGTGGTCAATTTTGCCAAATCAATCAAGCATTGATCCAAAAACCAAACCCCACCAATTTTGCTCAATGCATCTCCTCAGCACCAGGACACTCCCCCAGGTTGACTAGCACTGTAGCATCCCCTGTAGTAGTTTGTCCTCTAGTGCTTGGACACTAGAGCTTAACCTCTTGTGGTTGTCTTGCCTTGCAAACTTCTTGCAGCAACACCCACTGCCTCCTCTCACTTTCTGCACGACCAGAGGCACCCCACACTCCCCCTCCATCGCCCACAGCAACACCAGCCCCGTTTTTTCCCTCCTCCCTCCCATGCCCTAATGGACTATGTCCACCGTGAGCCTCTCCACTCGAGATAAAAGGGCACAGGCCACCCCAGCCCCCAGCTCCTGGCTCATTTGCCCCCAACCCCTCCCATAGCACCTCCCCACGAGCCCCAGCTCCTCCCCTAGCTCCAGAGATCCATGGAGAAGAAAGAACTCCCTCTTGGTGATTTGTAAGGAAAACACTCGGGTGCTCTCCTTCCTACTCCCCTCCAGCAACATGTTATCTCTCTGAGTTCCCCTTGCTCCACTGCGCCTAACCCACCCCTTCTTGATGGTATAGGATCACGGGAATAGCCCCTCTTCGGGGAGCTCCGGCGAACTCCCCTCGGCCGTCTCCGTGGACGCACTCCTCGAGGAAGAACCAGTGGTTGGTGCCCCTTGTAGGAGTCAGCTTTACGCGCCGCGCCGCTCTGACTCCTCCTCTACAACAGGCATGCACTCCCCGGCCCTGCTCCGGCAAGCTCCTGAGCCTGTCCCGCCACGGGATGCGCGCGAGCCCCTCCTTCCTCGAACCCCACCGTGTCGCCCCTCTTCCTGATCGCCGTCATTGACCGCGTCCTCTCCACAACCCCACGGTCGCCAGCAAGCCCCCAGGTGCGCTCCCCCGCTGCCGCCAGACGCCCTAGGGTTCCTTCACCGCCGCGGTGATTGAGGAGGACGACGAGCTCCCCGCCGTTGGATCCCCTTAAAGCGAACGACCGAGATACCCCGATACCCCTTCGCCCTCTCGCGCTCACTGACCAGCGGGCCCTGCTGTCAGCCGTTTGAACCCCGCCTCCCGCGCTGTGCCCCACCCGGGTGGGCCGCTTCTCCCCTGGACGGCCCAGCGCCCCTCCAGATCCGGGACCATGTCAATCCTTTTTCTTTTTCCTTTTTATAAAATACTAGATCTCACTTCTGCAGTGTAGTTTAAATCGATTGAAAAATGGAAAATGAAGTATCTTGCCTAAATGGAATTTTTACCATGTTCAGGTGTGTTCTGTGCCACATGCAGAACTGGTCTTGTGCCAAAAATAATTTTCATTATTTACTGGCAATTAATCTACAAAAAGGTATCTTTTACACTAAATAAATTCCTCTGGGAATTGTACATATCCATTTGGGATGAACCCAAGTCCTCCTGGAAGATAATTTATATACCCTTCAATTAGAATAAACCTCAAGCCAAGGTGAACAGTAGTTTGCCTTTAGTAAAAATAACGAAAACAGATACTTTCTGCCTTTAGAATAATCCCTAGGTAAATCTACAACATATTTTGGGTTGATTCCACATCCCAGTAATATGGTACATCAATACCTGTCAAAATCCAGGAGCTCAAGAATTATTGAATTTCCGAGGTTTTAGAATGCATTAAACATTTATGTATATAGTTTTATCACTAGATAAATCACTCCAGTAGCTCTGTAACTCCAAAAAGGTTGATTCCAATTTCTACAGAAAGGTATTAGAAAATACCTACTAGGTGTCCTTGGTTTCATATCAATAGCTGTAGTAGATTTAATCTGGTGAAAAAGACAAATTTCCTATAGAGCTGCCTTTGGGAATTTCCTGAGGGCATTCTGGTAATTATTTTGGAGTGATTCCAACTCTCAGTGAACAAGTACTTTAATACCTACCTAACCATCCAGGGAAATAATGTTTGGAGCTCCAGAACTTTTCTGGTGAATTATTTCCTAATACTAGAGCCTTTAGCACTAGAATATTCATAAGTATTTCAAGAAAAGTGATAAAATAGTGAAACCACTTTTGTCGGTTTCATCTTATCAATACCTATCTGTTGGTATCATGTTTTTTTACAATGGTACCCTACAGAATATGGTCTTGCTCCAAAATCCATCTCTTAGGTAGTTTCTAGACTATAAATCCTAAGGGATTTTCGTCCCCTTCTCCAAGGCCATCTCAATCTCCTATCTCCAAAACCATCTGAATCTTAATCTGGTATTATTCATTGTTTGTTGTATTGTAATGGTGTATGCCTTGTGTTGATTGTGGCTTGGTTTGTTTGCATGTGATGTCGGGACGACGATAGTTGCGATGAAATCGGAGAGCAGAAGAAGTGGTATTTATATTTGGAATTGGTTATTATGGTTTTCTAAGAAGAAGTCCAAGGACAATTATGCCATATTGTATCATCAGGCAAGCCACCCTCTTGCTCATAAGCCTTGTCCTACTGTTTTACTTATGCATGTTTTATCTCCTGTTTGCCAAAACTGTATGGTTTTACTATATGTTGGTAGTATATCTCTATGGTAGTGGTTTGGATCCTCCGAACTACTACGCCTTTGTACTAGTAAGTACAACCCCCTTGGTGTTACCTATTTGCCCATAGTGGAATAGATGGTGTACTACACCATACCCCTTTGGAGACCCCAAATTAGCCAAAGAAAATCTAGAGGATGGGAAGACCCCGGAAAAAGTTTTACCAAATGTTTTATGATAAAACCTTGGTGAGGTGGGACCTCCCAAGAGATGTTGAGAAAGAAAAAGTTTTTTTTTATAAATACTGGAGGAAAACCGGAGGAAAAAGGTTTACAAAAACGCACCTGGTTCTCTGCAGTTTTGCTAGAACAATTAACCCTGTGTAACCACATTACTCTGGTATGGGACAGGGCTGGATTTGATGTTTGTCTATTCTGGTATGAGCTGCCTCGCAACAACTACAGGGGATCGGGGATCCCTAGAGGGTGGGCCTTCTCCGATTGGGGTCCATGTGGAACATCGACCTGGAGAAGGAACAAAGGGTCGGCAGGCCTCCACGCGTTACTATGGGCCCCTCATTGAAAGCGCACACTCTCGAGGAGTGGAAAAAGCGCTCCAGTTGGTCCTCGCTCGACGTCCTGGTATTGAGGGGATTAACACTCATAGGGTAGGCACTTATATTGGAGTGGGTATCCGGAGAGTCTTGATCGGTTACTCGACCCACGATCAGTGAGGATCAGGGTAGTGTACCCAGATGGTGTGGGTAAAGTGTACAACCTCTGCAGAGTGTAAATCTATTCGAATAGCCGTGTCCGTGGTCATGGACGGTTCGGAAGATTGCTGTAGAGCGGTGTTGGTTTTGTTTTCAAAAATGATATCGGAAAAGAAATCACTTTGAAATGTTTTGACCATGGGATGGTCGGAAAGGATACCTGCTTTGACCATGGGATGGTCAGAGAGGTATGGAAGGAGTTTGGTCGAGGGACGACCTGAAAACGGGAACAAATGGGTGACCCAGTCCTAATGTTTTCCAAAACTTTTCAAAATGGTTTACAAAAGTTTTCAACAAATATATGTAGATGCTATATCTACAAGAGAAACTATTTACAAAAGAACCCCTCTTGGAGCCCTCCTACTACCACAGCCAAAATGCATATCCTCCTGTTATTATTAATATCTTAAGGTGGTTTGCGAGTACATTCAAAGTACTCACTGGCATTGTCCCTAGCTATTAACTTGGCCAGATATCAAGAAGAAGATGGCGTGGGCGACTACGCAAGCTAGGAAGTTCTCCCAGTCAGTTGCCCGTAGGTTAAGGCATGGCTCGGGCACTGCGCTTGATGAAGTTCCGCTGATGACTAATGATGTAGCCCTAACGGCATTTATGTAAGTCTTGTAATTTCGGTATATTCCCGGATGTTGTAATGATACTTGTCGGTTATGTGCCACGACTAATGGATCATGGGATCGTGGTTGTATGTATAATAGGGATTCACGGAGGATTAATCTGGGGGCCCGACATCAAGCATGGCATGACAAAGCATAGGCCATAGTCAAAAACAAGCTCTCTTTACCACTTAAGCATGAACTTTCCTACTCTTTTCCAATCCAAACCAAACTATTTGAAAACCAATGCATGAAAGAGGGGTCCAACTAATTTATTCAGAAAAATAAGAAAACCAAGCAAACGAAAAACTAAAACGAAAACGAAAAATAAGACGCTCCAAGAACAACAGAACTGTGCATGAAACAATAAAAATGAAGCGTTTGGAAGAAACCTGGGATTTTTATTGATAAAGAAGGGGATGCCTTGGTCATCCCCAAGCTTTGACACAATCTTTATTAGCAATATTAGTGCACTCAAGATAATAAGTCTTTAGGTTCAGTTACAACACCAATAAAACTTCCACTAAAACACACGCTATTGTAGCACTTCCCTCAAAAATCTCAATTCCCTAAAAGAACTCAAAAAGGGACCAACAAGAAGCAAATGCAAATAATGGCAGAAATCTGTCAAAACAGACCAGCAGGTAAAGACGAATTTTTTCGAAGACCTTCTGTTGCTCAAATCGAAAAGTGTTGAACTAACGAAAGTTATATAACAACCTGGGACAGAAGCACAAAAATTCACGCCTCAAAAGGACATACAGATATTTTACACGAATTTGTACGGTGAAGCGCAGAAACCTGTTTCGGGACAGCAACTTTCCCAACCATTACTTCTCTCTCATTAGAGGTTACTCTTGGCACAAAAAGCAAATAAAAAGGATAAGGAGCGGTTATTACTGAAGTAATAACTTCCAAGACTCATCTAAAACTTCTGGGTTATCTCCCAATAAGTACTTTTCTTTAACGCCTTTAAGTTAGGCATGATAGTTTGAGAGGATGCTCACATAAGAAATATAAATTGAAGTAAAAGAGAGCATCAAGAATCAAATTCAAAACACATTTAAGTCTAACCCACTTCCTATGCATAGGAATCTTGTATGCAAATAAATTCTCAAAGAATAAAGTGACAGGCATAGGAAGATAAAACAAGAGTAACTTCAAAACTTTTAGCACATATAGAGGTGTTTCAATACCATGAAAACTTCTACAACCATATTTTCCTCTCTCATAATAATTTTCAGTTGCCTCATGAATAAACTCAACAATATAACTATCACATAAAGCATGCCTTTCATGTTCTACAAAAGCATAATTTTTATCAAGCTCAAAAATAGTGGGATTAAAACCTTCAAGCCCACTTTTAACAATTCTATAGCAAGATGACTAATCATTCAATATAGGACCATCATCTAGAGCTTTATCATAAACAATTTCTAAGCAAAACTCTTTAGTACCATGCATTTCGAAGTTTGGCACAAATAAAGGATAATCACAGATAACATGAGCATAACATTCATCCTCCTTTGGTAAGCATGGGGGACAATCAAATAATATAAGGGATAAAGAGTTACTCTCATTAGAAGGTAGGCATGGGTAGCTAATCCATTCTTCCTCCTTTTGTTCATCACTCTCCTCCTCTTTTTCATCTAATGAGCTTTCAGGTTCATCAATTTATTCTTCCATAAGATCCTGCAAGGCATTAGTCTCTTCCATTTGTGGAAAGCATCTATTAATATATTCAAGAATATAGTCATTTTCTTCCTTGTAATTATCAAAGCAAATTTTAAGTATATCATAAACCTCATATTTATAAGGTGAATCATCAATATTTTCAAGCAAACTAGCAAGTTCAAATGCACCCTTCCAAGCAATAAATTCCTCAATTTGTTCCACATCATAAAAGTCATAATTTTCTTTAACATAAGAAGATATGGTAACATCATCATTATACTCACACTGAAAAGGGAGGTGTTTGTTCCTCCTACAGCAACAAGATTTATCAAAGCAATAAGTAACACTATAAGTAGAGTACACGTTTATAGCAATGGTATACAATTTATCAATTTGTTCCCATAAGTGTTTCCCTTTTTATGACAAGCGGTGTTCCTTATAATAATATTTTTGTTCTTCCGTGAACCCACCTTGCCAATAAGATTCAGTTTCAAAGAAACCAACCATTGATAGAAAGCATGATAAAGCAAGACAATAACAGACCAACGAAAATAACAACTAGAGTAGGAACTAATTTTTTTTGGATTTTTGATAAAGAAACAAGCAAACAAGGTGGAAATAAACTAAGATTGAACAATAGTGATTCCAAGTGGACTTGATAAATAAAGCTATGCTCCCCGGCAACGACGCTAGAAAATAGTCTTGATGACCCACAAGTATAGGGGTGTATCGCAGTATTTTCGAGGAAAGTGAAACCCAATTTATTGATTCGACACAAGGGGAGCCAAAGAATATTTATAAGCCTTAACAACTGAGTTATCAAGTCAGCTGCACCTGGAAACAATCTTGCTCACAGCAGTTTATCAGTAGCAACAGTTTTGTAGTAGGAATAGTAAAGTAGCAACAATAGTAAAAGTAAAGACGATAGTAACAATTGCGGTAAACAGTAGGATTCGAGTGTGGTAGGTATAAGGATGGATGGACTGGCGTTGAAGGACAATACAATTCATATAACAATCAGAACATAGGGCAATTTGCAGATAAATAAAATAAAGCATTCAAGTACTAGATAATCCTAGGCATGTCTTCCATATATAGTCATACGTGCTCGCAATGAGAACTTGCACAACATCTTTTGTCCTGCCAGCCCGTTTGCAGTGGGGCCTCAAGGGAACTACTGGCAATTAAGGTGCTCCTTTTAATAGAGCACCGGAGCAAAGCATTAACACTCCATGAACACATGTGATCCTCACATAAAAGCCATTCCCTCCGGTTATCCCGATTTCTGTCACTTCGGGGCCATTGGTTCTGGACAACAACGTGTGTATACAACTTGCAGGTAAGACCATAAACAATACTATCATAATGAATCAATAACATGTTCAGATCTGAAATCATGGCACTCGGTCCCTAGTGACAAGCATTAAGCATAACAAGTCACAACAAAGTCAAAAAGCACTAATAGTAGATACTAGGAACCATGCCCTAACAATCTGATGCCATTACAAGAACGATCTCATCCAATCCCTACCATCCCCATAGCCTACAGCGGGGGATTACTCACTCATAGATGGGGGAAACATGGATGGTCGATGGAGAAGCGATGGTGATGATGATGGCGATGATCTCCTCCCATTCCCCGTCCCGGCAGGGTGCCAAAACAGAGTTTCTGGTTCCAAATCACGAAATCTGGTGGTGGCGGTGGAGCGGAACTCCTTCTGGAAAAACGTCAAACCCCTATTGGTTTTTAGGTCAAGAGGCAACTTATAGGCGAAGAGGGAGACCGAGGGGGTGCCTGGGCGGCCAGACCACCCCCTAGCACGGCCAGGCCTAGCCCGCGGCCAGGTGGTGTGGCCAGGCCCCAGCCCCTCTCCGTCTCGTATTCTGGCTCCTGGTGTCCCTCAGTGAAAAACTGACTTTGGCTTTTGTCCCGTCCAATTCCGAGAATATTCATTTTCTGACTTTCCTGGAACCAAAAACAGCAGAAAACAGGCAGTTGTCACTGTGGCTCTTGTTAATAGGTTAGTCCAAGAAATCATATGAAAAGTACTCCGAAGTGTGAACAAAACATAAGAAAGTAGATAAAACAAAGCATGGTACATCAAAAATTATGGATACGTTTGCATCGTATGAGTATCCATTGTTGATCATCGCCGAATAACCATCATTGTATCTTTCCTGATCCGGACAAGCATTCTGCTGTTGTGCTGCTGGACCGGGACTTCTCTCCTGCCGAGGTGCGCGCTGTTGCTGCCGAGGTACATTTTGTCCTATTTCCACTAGATCACGCTGTTCGGCATTGCCGTTGGCAGCGTTTCTTTGACCGGCATTGCCTTGGTCGCGGTTACCTCGGCCAGCTTCACCTCGGCTGGTGCTATGACAATCTTCATCTACTTGCACTGCTTTGCCTTTTCCAGCTCTCACCGGGTCATAGGGGACCATCTACTTGTCTCTTCTCCTGGAGTTTACCACCTCCTCTCTCCTAGGATTGTGACCCGGAGATGATGCGGCTCCGCCGGATTTTGCCGGGTTATTTCTAGCCGAATGAACCACGTGCGATGCTCCTAGTGGCGCCGGGTTTGCTTTGTTCATTTCTTCATTTTGCTGGCAAGCGACCCTCAGCAAGTGGTTCACCCTCTCTTGTTGCCTTTCCCTGGCCTCTCTAGTTAGACCTTCTAAGTCGGACGTAGCCGCATTTGCTGCCATGCGGTTCTTTGCCGGGGTACTGTACCTCTCGAGCCCTCCTGTTACTATCATGGCTGTCTGACCGTCCTAGGCTCGTATTCCTTGTCAATCTCAGTAATCAGTTCCTACCTTGGATTTTTACCCCATCTATGCGGTTCGCCTTCGCATATTCTCTTAGAGTAGTATTCAATTACTGCTATAACTCTGCTACTTTCTTTACCCCTGCTAACATTTTCTGCCTAGTTTCTTCTAACTCAGCTTGCGCCTGAGCCAGATCTACCACAGGTGCTATTGGCGTTGCTAGGCTATCTATTGCTTGCTGGAGCACATTCTCTAGCCTCTCTAGTGGAGGAAACCTAGAGCTTGCCTGCTTCAGTGTGACTTCTAGCTCTGGCGTCGGGTCCTTGCTTGCTCCTGCGTCTGGCGCGGTCATCAGGACCTCAATGCTGCTAGTGGGGCGAGTGATTCGCACACCGCGAACTGCGCTAAGAGGTGGCTCACCTCCCTCGACGACGTGACACGGATGAACGGAGGATTCGTCCATGCCGACGTAGATCTTGTCCGCGCCAAGTTTGATGAAGACATCGTTGCGTGGAGGGGGGGCGCATGCCAAAACTCCCTGTGTTGTCGCTGACGTAGTCCGGTGCACCAAAGTGCTGAACCAGGCCGGAGACAATGCGCTCGCCGGTGCTGGAGATGCTTTCCATCCGGATTTTCACCCCTGCTAGCACCGCTAGCCCCACGGTGGGCGCCAACTGTCGTGGTGGTGGCACGACAGATGCCATGGATAGGCTAAAGAGGGGGCCAATGAGTGCTAGGGAATCCAGGGAGGGAAAACATGGTGATTCCACTCATAGATGTTCTTGTATTTCCTCTATCAATGATGAATTCAAGTGCTCCTTGAGCAGTTCGTGAGAAGGAGACTATGTCTCTTACTCCCCACAACCTAGCTCTAGAGTTCTAACTTAGACAGATAAAATGATCCACCCTCCTCTATGGAGGCCTCGGTGCTCCTTATATAGGGAATCCCGGGTTACAAAGTTAGGGCACACGTGGAAGCATATTCTCCGAATATGCCCCCTTGGTTAAAGCTAGATGCTTCTTTATTCCCTTTTAATGGCTCGTCCGGACTTGAGACGTAACCCACAACGTAATCCTTGCCTTTAAGCGTCACTAGACACGGGTTACGTCAGGCGACATTGCCTGAGTCATCTTGGTCGCCCCTGACCCACTGGTCCTCCTCTTTGCTTTGCTTTGCTCACGCTATAGCTAACAAAGCCACCTTTTGACCAGCGGGAGATTCCTTCCTTCGCTTGGAAGCCATATGATAGTCCGGCTAGCACGTGGCTAATCCGGCTATGAGGGTACCTACATCATAGACAGACAAACATGGCCGGCATATACTTTATGCCGGCCGGGCTAAGGCTAGGGAGATGCTCCATGGGCCGGATTACTCCGTAGGTCAGCTTACCTTGAAGTTACCCGGCCAGCACTTGTTTTGACTGCGTCGTACCTCGGCTAACTCGACCTTTATTCCCCGACGTTACCCTACCCGGGGTATATCCACAATAAATACTAATTATAGGAACACGTGTTTGGAATATATTGGTGATGATATCTATGACCTGGTCATACTCTATTAACAGAATTAAATGGCTTGAAAATTCTGGAATTAGAAACTTTAAGTGGGAGGAATATCAACTATGAATTTCTTTATTCAGAGCTACAATTGTATTATTTCTTTTACACTCCCACTAGAGGATCAATTGTTTTCTTTCAGTTACGACTTGGTCGCATATCAAGGAACATATTTAAGTGGCATATTAATTATGGAAATCTAAATTTTAGTGGGAGGATTATGGTACTTCATTCGCACTTTTATAGTATTTATTTATGAATACTCCCACTAGAGGCCAATTTTATTCCCTTCATGTTTGCACTTGATATTGGTTAATTATACGTTTTACCATACAGTTCGGAAGGTCTTTGTTGTATGTTATAAACATCTCATGCTAAAGTGGAAAATCAGTCCACCAAAGGATTTAAAGGTTTGATGACTGATTAGTTGGGGAAAGTACATTTCAGGAATATTATTAATTGAAATTTATATAAAGATCGTGAAATTGTTCACCACTGTAATATGGTGTAAACTCCACAATTGAATGGAGGAATATAACACTTGGTCCTTCTTATGATTATTGGAAAAAGCAATACATACTACTATTTGTTCTATAATTTGTCATCTTTTACAGTCACTACTTATGTTTTGTTGACTGGAAGAAAGTATTCTATTCATATTTTGGTAGTATGGATCCGAATTGTTATTTCTACATAGAACACCATCTGTTATTTTATGAAATTTACTAGCGGATCAAATGGTTTTATTTTTGATCTGAGAAAGGAATCATGGTGGAAAGTAAGAATACAATATATTTTAACAAGATTGGAATTACTAGTAGTCATACCACACCATAGTCTCATGCGAAATACTATTATACACAAGTCAAACTCCCAACACTAACATGTTTAGAAAAAGTGGGAGGAATCAACATGAACTATCATATTTATGTTATTGTTTTCTTTTGTGGAAGTAACTCTATATTTTAGAAGAACACTAAGCTCAGACGAATTACTTGAAATTCGTACTAATGTCAATTATGGGTGGAAGCATTGCGGGAAAAGTTACACTCAATGAGGAAGAATAAAAGTTTGGGAACCTGTTAATTTACCAAACAACATCAATCCTATAGGTAGTAAGTGAATTTATTTACTAAGAAGTTTTAATGCAACATGCTTAGTGGAAATTGCAATTCTAGGATTGTTGTTAAATGCTTTACACAAAGGAAATATTTATACTTTGTGAAAACTGTTTCTCCTATGGGAGTGTTTGCTTCTCTAGAATTTAGAGAAAGTGGGAATAAGGACGGGTTTGCTAATTTAATAGATCAATTCTTATTCATGGCATAAGCTTTACATCAATGCTATATTAGGTCATATGGTTTGCTTACTCCTGGAAGATGATCATATACAAAGGTTAGTGTTAATTGATTTGTGTTATTACTATATGTGCTAACAATGTTCTTATTGTTTATAAATATCATATTGATGGAAGTGAAAGCTTGGTTATCCTCTAACTTTCATATGAAAGGTATCTTCAAAACTTCCTATGTGTTGGGAATGGAATTATATAGAGAATATTTTGAAGTGTTTTCTATGGAAATTGCAAACCTGTCAAGTACCTTTTGGTAAAGGGAATTATACTCTGTGAGGAATTTTGTGTAAACTCCTGAGGAAAAGGAAGAATAATTGTTATCTAATAATTATTTTGGGACATTATTTATGCGGCCTGATCTTAGCCATACCACTTGAACTATTGCTATTTTGATTAGCATGGTAACTAAAACTTGCTGGAACTGTTAGCAAGGGTAAGACGAAACCTGAAAATATTGTTGAAATCATCAGAAATTCTTATGGTGTAATATGGAGGAATCATGGATTATTCATTATATTTGACGGTCAGGACTTTCAGCTACACGCTTGGATATATTGATGCTGCTTTTGGAAAGAGAATCTCCATGAAAGGTAACCTGTTTTTATGTTATATTTTAATATTTATTTTTGTGGGCCCTTATGATGCTAAAAGGAAACAAGATTTAAAGGTTATTCCTTTATAAAAGATGAAAAATTTAATGCGCTTGAAGCATCAAAGGAAGGTATGTATCTAAAGGAATTATGGTCGTGGAAGGAATATCATAACATGTTACTTTGTGATAATATGACTCCAAAGGTCACAAGGTTTATATGCAACATGAATGTATCGAGAAAAAGAATTAACTCTGTTGGATAAAAACTATTTTTAGCCAAGTGGGAGATGTAGGAATTTGTATCTTGCAATATTTTGTATGTGCACTATATTGTTATACTCCCGGAATAAAAACCTCGATGCATAAGTATTCATGGAAATAATAGGGAATAATTGATGTGGAATTGTACTTAAGAAAATATACTTAAGGAAGCCGGTATGGCTATACTGGAATACAATGTATATGAATATGCTGAAATTATACCCGGAAACAATATAGAGTGGAATGTCAGATTGTCCGTAGGATTGGCTCTATGGATTGTTAAAGCCTGCGAGATTGATTTTCAATTCAAACTCGGCGCATGATTCACACGTGCGTGTTGGGACCTAATTGATTCACAGTATTAGGCTCGACAACTGACTGTTAATGATTGTGGTTGGTTTAACAAGTCACGAGTTCTAACTGGGAACAGATAGAATCGAAATATCTGGAACTTTAGTCTATATAAAGGTCCCACCCTCTAGCCTCAATATGTATTGTGAGCGGCACCACCGATAAGACAGAGGAATAGAGGGTAGGCCGACTAGCACCAAACCCTAGATATCCTACAAAGCATGTTCTCATGGCACTAAGCTCGACCTCTCGCTTGGCATCGCATGGTTACTCTTTGTTGTCATTGTGGTGTATGTCACCCCTCATCCTCAAGGCGAAGAGGTCCTCCCCGCCTCTGCCGAGCTCGTGACGCCTGGTGTCCCTCGTCCCCAAGGAGGAGAGGGTGTCCCCGCCTACGTAAAGCTCTCCGTCGCTCAGATCTTAGGAGATTGTTCCCAAATCCAAAGGAGGACGAACCGCCGTTGTTTCCATGCCACCTATTCATGTAGGCCGAAGAAGGAGAAGGAGATCAAGGTGAGTACCGCACCCACCGCGTGTACACATCTTCTTCCGTCGGCCGAAGAAGGAGAAATTCAAGGTGGAGCTTCGGCGGCCGCAACAATAACATCATGCATGGGTGGTGGCCTGGTGGGGAACAAAATCTCGTCCTCCCTATGCCACCCCAATGACCTGCGAATGGAATGGGATGGGCTCACCGCCGCGATAACTGCATCGGTGAACACCGTCCAGCCCATGACTCCATAGAGGGCCTACCACTAGTCGGCGGATGAGTGGGGCATCATCATCAATGACGACGATGATAATGGCGGTGGCGACAGCAAAGATGACCCTCTCATTGGCGACGTACGCGATGGTGGTGATGATGACATTGACGCCCCCTTGACTTCAGTGCATTTGACATGTTTTGCTGCTAGAAGACTAAGTTTGTTTAAAATCTATGTAATATATCATAAATTTGAATGAAATTCGTCATTTAAAATGAAATTTTCATAATTCCGTTGAGATTTCAATTTAATATTTGTTTGAATTCGCAAAAATGTGGCGGGAAGGTGTGTCGGCGTGTGGTTTTTTTGCTTCGAAAAATAAATACAACCTCCGTGCGGACATAGATCGATAGCGATGTGGGCAAGAGCTTTTTTTTTCATGGTAATACATGTCTCATTTATATCATAAATGTCATAGTACAAGTCACGTACACACCGACCTGACAAAACTGAAAAGACAGTAGAACACAAGCCTTTGCGTAATGGACCACCAACCAAGAAAAAAAATTACATTTGAGACCAAAGAATCCTTTGAGCTTGACGCCAACGTCTGTCACCTGCCTCTGGCACCACAACAGCAGCCACCAAAGAAAAAAATGATGGATCATCTCCTCACCCGAGCTCGAAGCGGCTCCATCACTGATATGCAGCTTTGCGGACCTCCAAGGTGAAACCATTATCGTTGAACGAATCAGACTAGAGCAGCACCCCGGGCATGCCATCGAACTCCAGATCTAGCACCCTCACACGACTAAGACATTGGAGGAGGAAGCCATACCTGCCATCCACGAACCACGGACCCATCACGCGATCCACCATCTTCCAGATGTCGTCGATGTAGACCACAATCTGCATCCGCTCTGTGACTACCTCACAGGTTCCACGTCGGCGCTGGAGCAAACGTCGCTGCAGCGGTGGATCCTGAGGACACACATCCATCATAAGAATGCCGCCACTGTCGCACCATCCTTGCTTGAATAGACTAGTCTTAAAATCCGTTGGGAAAGGATCAGAAGAAAAATTATTCAGCGCCGCCATCGCCGCCCGAAACCAAGACGATGAACAACCTAAAAACGAATCTACTTTGACCTAAAACTATCCACACGCGTGGATCGCGCGATCCCCCTCACCACCGATGACCTAGGTCGTCAGCGAGAGAACCCCCTCTACTTTGACCTAAAACTATCCACACGCGTGGATCCGGCGACCCCTCCTCACCACCGATGACCTAGGTCGTCAGCGAGAGGAGACACCGGAGGCCGGCGTCGGAAGGCTGCGCCCTAGGGCAAGATCGCTTTACCCCTGGCGGCGGCGCGTGGGGAAAAGATAACAATGTTTGGGGATAGCGCATTGCGCTCTATACCTATGTGGTTGCTTTTTTTTGTATACAGCCTTATACTAGTACTCCTTTCGTCCCAAAATAAGTGATGTGGATTTGTCTAGATTCACATGTATCTAGACATGTTTTAGTATATAGATACATTCGAATCTAAACAAATCGAAGTAACTTATTTTAGGACGAAGGGAATATATTTTTTCCTAAAAAACGTGAGTTCAGATTTTTCTTGTCAGGCTCGATGGTTATAATAATTTTCTCGCTGTCAGCCCATCACCAACCTACCAACTACGACCTCTGCCAGACGTTCAGCCTGCCATCAACGTCGAGAAAAACTCTACTTTGAACACAATTGTACAAAAGGATTTTGGATTAACAAGCGTCATATCTTCCGTACGTCGATCGTGTCAAGGTCCAATTTCCTCGGCCCCCCAAATAAATAACCAATTCACTTGTCATCGGCCAGGAAATTAAAAGGTCATACTCCCTCCGTTTCAAAATATAAGATGTTTTAGCTTTACTGTATAGGTTAGAACCTATACACTAAAAGGGGTCTAGATACACTCCATTCACAAAGCTAAAACATTTTATATTTTAAAACGGAGGAAGTACAAATCAGTGGAAAGTGATCACTCAACAACTTATTCAGCCTACTTAAGAGCATCTTCACCGGCGGCTCACAACCTGTCCCCCAACTGAGTTGGGATGGAGGCCAAAAAAACAGTTCACACAGTAGGTCTCCAACCAGTGCCGACAGTTTGGGCTGCCCCTAAACTATCTGGCACCCTCTTGCCACCCCGGCAACCAGGAGCTAGGCTGGGGCTACCTACAACGCGCGTCATGCTGAAAACCCATCGTCGGACCCTCTTGCCAACCACACAAAAACGTCAGCCCGTGATGGCTCGTCTCCCGACGCTGGGAAAGGGTTCTGCCGCCACCGTTTCCCGGCGATTCCGCCGTCATTTTGTGCCTTTTCTGACCGTTTCCCGTCTCTCCGCACGAGCTTTCCCGCTAGAGTGGCTCCCCTTGCTTAAAAAGGGGCCGAAGCCGCGTAGTAGCGGCGTACCACACCTCTCGGAAACCCACCATGCCTGGCCGTGATCCAAACACGTGGGTGATGCTCACGACGGCCGCTTGGGCTCGCTACCCGGCATCAGAGCAGCCATCGCAGCCGGGTGCTCGAACAGTCCATCCAGGCACCGCGCCGCCGATGATCTTAGGGACGCGGTCTAGTGTGCCACCGTTGAACAGCGGGGACAAGGCCGCCAAGAGGTTCGCCGCAGTCCATCCGTTGCACCGCTTGCGTGTTCCCACGCTCCCCTGAGGTCGAGGACGCGGAGAGAGCGCTACTGAACGCGCTTGTGGGCGTTTTCGTTAGCGAGCGCACGGCCTCGCTGGCGGACGTGGCGGAGGCGATCAAGGCTATCCATGGGCTCCCGGCGAAGGTGTTCTCCGTCCACCGCCATGGCGACGGCACGGTCTTGATTTACTTCACCGCCCGTGAGGACCGCGACAGGGTGCTCGCCGACGAGTTTCTCCAGTCTTCGTCCTTCCGCTTGTTGATGCGTCTGTGGTCGCGCCGGACGAGGACTGCGGCAGGTAGGCTCGGAGTGCACATCAGCCTCGAGATCGAGAGCATGCCGGCCAACGCGTGGAGCTTGGCAGCGGCGGAGACGCTGCTTGCCCCGAACTCATGAGTGGAGCGGCTCGATCCCCTCACCCGCTCCCACGCTGACATGGAAATGATGAGGTTGACGGCGTGGTGCCTCGACCCCACTCTCATCCCTAAGGAGGTGGACCTCCACATCACCGAGCCTGGCGCGGCACCGTCGCCGGAGGTGCGGGCCGCTCCTTCCACCGCGGTGACCCCGCCGCAGGTGTCCACCCTCATCCACCCACTCATTGTGCACGTGACGGGGTTCACGGATTACCGGCGGCGGCCCTCAGGTTCGGGAGGTGCCGGAGCTAGCGGCCCCTCCCTAGGTTACCCGGTGACTCGTCGTTACTCGTACGTCCGAGGTGCGCCGGACTCGCTTCCCTAGGGTGGCGTTGCTGGCGGCTGGCGGCGGTGGCGGATCGAGTGGTGAGGCAGTAGTGGTGCACGGCACCGCGGTGGCGGCGCAGGTGGGACCCGCCACCAACTCTCTTCGGCTGAGCTGGCGGGCATGCCTGGTCGGGTTGTCCGGTCGTTGGTCCCCTTGGTCATCGCTAACATCGAAGGAGGAGTGTCTGCCGGGCAGGACGCGTCGCGCCAGGAGGTTCTTGGACCAGTCCATGAGGCGCCTCTGTCCAGGGCTCAGAAAAAGAAGGCGAGGAAGCTGGTGCGGAGGTGCGCAAAGCGGAAAGAGAGGGTGAAAGCTGCGGCGCTGGCCAGGGTAGTGGCAGCTGGCGAGCGCACCAAGCAATGGCTAGTCGCGGAGCTGCTGCTGACGAGCGCAGAGGATGGAAAGGGTGGGGATGCTTTATCTCCACCCGATCGGTATGTTGGTGAGGTTGTTAACGTGACGACCGCGGATGTTGGTGGGACACCGTGTAGTGGGTCGTTGGTCCTTATCCCACCCTTGGACCTCTCGACCCCGGTGTAGTTAGACTGGCCCATCAACCGGCATAGGGGCCTGAGACTGTTGTCGGGTCAGACGCCACGGTCCTGGACCCCGCTTGTGTGGACCATGTTGTGGGGAGGGATACACGAGCGCAGATTTCGGCCCAGACGTTCTCCCCTGCCCTGGCTAGCCCTGGCTCGCTGACATTGGCGCCAAGGTCACTTTGCTCGACCCTAACGGTTTACACGGGTGCCATTTGCCCCCACGACGATGATACTGCTGCCTTCCAAGCGCAAGGCACTTCGGTTGATCCGCTCCCCACGGATGCGTTGGGGATGCCGAGATGGTTGTTCGACGTGGATCGTCAAAACCATGGGAGTGATGAAAACGTGGCTGCCAGCTCTGGGCTAGCTCCCCTCCCCCACACACCCTCGTCTCCCGCTCGTCGGCCCTACACCGAGTCTGCTATCCAGCTTACCCCACCCCCACCCACCTCTGCAGGAGAGTGGCGGGTTTAGGGAACGTTGGCGCGAGTCCTACACCATTGCCACGGCCACGTACCCTAGGGGAGTTCCTTGCTGCTGCTAAGTTGTGGTCTGATGTTGTGTTGCTCGCCCCGCCGGTGCAACGCTGACTGTGGCCCCTCAACTTCCAGCCACACCGGAGCTCCAGGATCGCTCGACAGCCAGGGGGGCAGAACTCGGAGCAAAAGGCAGTCTGAAACCCCATGCGGAAGCTGGGGCTCATAGCTCAGGACGAGGCACCGTCCGATGCGGCCCTCGAAGCCTTTCACCGGATGTTCGAGACCCTCTCACGGACGAGATGATCGAGGCAATTAGTGAGCTCTACAGTTGGTCCCTCTCAGTGATCAGGGGATGTGCTACTCCCCTCTGGGGGTGGTGTCGAGTGGCCACTTGATGGTAGTTTGACCGGTTGGTCAATCTCGGGTGGAATAATGTTGCAATGTCGTATGATTCTATCATTTTTGTTTCTAACGTGCGTGGCCTGAACGACCGCGCACGGCGATCGGGTGTGCGGAGCATAGTCGCTACGACGAACACATCCATTGTATGTTTGCAAGAGACTAAACTTGTTGTTGTATCACCTTCTATTGTAATGGAAACCCTAGGCACGGACTTTGACGCTTACTTCTGCTTGCCAGTGACCGATACGAGGGGAGGTATTCTTATGGCCTGGAAGAGCAGGGTGGTGTAGCTTGACAGCGTGCACGTGGATGTGAATAGTGTAACCGCTAGTGTTGCTCCTAGGGAGGGGACGCCTTGGTGGCTCACATGTGTCTATGGTCCACAGGCTGAGGATGATAAGCTCGCCTTCTTTGCAGAGCTCCATGAGGTCAGGAGACTTCGCCCTAAGCCATGGGTGCTATGTGGCGATTTCAACATGATCTACCGGGATGAGGATAAGAATAATGCCAACCTCAACCGCCGCATGATGGGTCGCTTTAGGAGGTTCTTGAACGACTGCGTTCTTAAGGAGATTTATCTCCACGACTGGAGGTTCACCTGGTCCAATGAGCGGGAGACCCCCACCCTAGTCAGGCTGGACAGGGTCTTCTGTTTATCTGACTGGGATGAGTTGTTTTGCAGCTGCTCCTTGCGCTGTCTCTCGATGGTCATCTCTGACCATTTCCCCATGCTCATGTACTGCACCCTAGTGGCAGTAGGGCGAGGACGGTTCCAGTTCGAGCGTTTCTGGATGAAGCTAGAGGGCTATGAGGAAACCGCGGTATCGGCCTGGACGACCATTTATGGCGACCCCGACCCTTTCCGGATACTGGTCGCCAAGTTGAAGCGCACCGCTCGCCATCTGATGAGTTAGGCTGACCACAAGGTTGGATCCATCAAACTGCAGTTGATGATAGCACGGGTGATAGTGTACCGTCTTGATGTCGCCATGGAATCCAGACAGCTTACATCGTTGGAGCGGGCCTTGCGCGCTATGCTGAGGCGCACCTATCTAGGGCTTGCTTCCCTTGAGCGCATGATGGCGCGGCAGTGGGCAAAGATCAGGTGGCTGAAGGACGAGACGCCAATACAGCCTTCTTTCATCAGCACACCTCCTACCACCGGCAGAAGAACGTCATTCATAGCTTGTAGGTGGACGGTGAGGTGGTGGTTCACCATGTGGACATGGCCGAGGCATCCTTTAACCATTTCCAGAGGTTGCTGGGCACTGGATTGCCGCACCAATTCTCGCTGGACCTGGACTTCCTAGGCTCGGCCTCGGAGGACCTGTCAGACCTGGACGCCCCCTTCTAGGAGGAGGAGGTTTGGGAGGTGATCAAACGGCTGCCCCGTGGGAAGGCGCCAGGACCGGACGGTTTTACAGCGGAATTCCTACTGAGCTGCTAGGGTGTGGTCAAGGCAGACTTCATGGATGCCTTCGCCAAGCTATTCTCGATGAATGGGCGAGGGTTCCAGGGACTGAACTAGGCCCTGGTCATCCTGCTGCCCAAGCGCAGTGATGCTGCTAGCCTCAGAGACTACAAGCCCATTAGCCTTATCAACATCTTTGCCAAACTCGTGGCAAAAGTGTTGACTTCGAGACTGGCCCCAAGGCTGGATGGGCTGGTTGACCAGAACCAATGCGCCTTCATCAAGAAGCGTTAATTCATGATAACTTCATGCTGGTCCAACAAACGGCACCCTGCTCCATAGGCTGAAGGAGCCACGGGTGATGCTAAAGCTCGACATAGCTAAAGCATTCGATTCCGTGTCCTGGGCGATGCTTTTCCAAGTGCTTCGAAAGGTGGGGCTGGGACCTTGGTTTCGTGAGTTGGTAACCATCCTCCTTTTGATGGCTAGCTCCCAGGTGATGCTCAATGGCGAGCCAGGCCCTCCGTTCTGGCACAGACGGGGCCTAAGACAGGGGGAACCCCTATCGCCATTATTGTTCATGTTGTTCATCAACATGCTAAACTAGTTGGTGGCTAGAGCTACAGAGTGTGGGATCCTGAGATGTGTTGCTTCTCGCGAGTTGGTAACGATTGTTTCCCTCTATGCGGACGATGTCGTAATCTTCTGCCACCCAGATGAGCAGGAGCTCCGTTCGATGCGCGCACTCCTAGCACTATTTGGTGAAGCTTCTAGGCTTCACACCAACTTCGCCAAGTGCTCGGTGTCTCCGATCGCCTACACTCTTGCGGTGACTGAGATGGGCTGCCATTTGGTGCCATTCCCGGTGAGTTACTTGGGGATCCCTCCGCGGCTGCCCTTCAACCCCTGGTGGACAGTATTGCCTGCAGATTGCTGACCTGGAAAATTGCCATGATGGCGAAGGCGGGACGCCTAGCGCTAGTCAAGTCGGTGCTCATGGCGATCCCCTTCACCAGATTATCGTGCTCGGCCTTAATAAGCAGACGCTCAAACAGATACAGAGGATAGCAAGGAGCTTTCTCTGGGCCGGTAGAGCGGAAGCCAACGGTGGCCACTATCACGTTAACTGGGAGAGGGTTTCAAGGCTGAAGTGCTATGGCGGGCTAGGAGTCCCCGACCTATCCCGCACGATGATAAGTCTCTATGTGCGATGGATTTGGAGGATGCGCATGATACGTCCATTTTGCATCACTATTCTATGTCTTAATTCACTATTATTCATTGATATATTTCGTATTGAGAGGTGATACTTATGTTATTTCATCTATTTTTGCATGGTTGATGACTTTTGGAGCATGGACCGCTGCAGTCAGGATTCTGATGGAAAAGGTGCTGTTTGGAGGCAAAATTCGCGAAGATCAAAAAATCCGGGAAAATATACGGAAAATTCTATTTTTCCAGAAGATTCGGGATGCCAGAAGATGGAGTGGAGGTGGGCCACAGGGGGCCCACACCACCCCATGGCGCGGGCAGGCCTAGGCCGCGCCAGGGAGTGGTGTGGCCACCCTGGCCCACTCCAGCCTCTCCCCTCTGGCGTATATCAACCTCCCGAAACCCTAAGACTCGGGGAGCAACCACAGAAAGATTCCGCCGCCTCTACGGGGCGGAAAACACCGAGAGAGAAAGATCTCTCCGGCAGACAGATTTCTGCCGGGGGAATTCCTTCCCGGAGAGGGGAGATCGTCGCCATCAACACCACCATCAAGCTGGACTTCATCAGGATCATCATCATCATCATCACCACCATCATCACCATCAGCACCCTCATCACCATCTCCATATTGCTGTAACAATTGGTTGAATCTTGCATTAGTTCTTAGGGGAAACTTTCCCGGTGTTGATTACTCTCTGTAGTTGATGCTATTGAGTGAACCATTGAATTATTGTTTATGTTCAGATTGTTATACATCATTATTTCATCTCTGATCATGATCCATATGATGTCTTGTGAGTAGTTCGTTTTGTTCTTGAGGACATGGGAGAAGTCTTGTTGTTAGTAGTGGAGTTGTGTTGAGAAAGATTCAATAGATTGTTATTTAAGTTGTGGTGTACTTCTTCTAGTGGTGTCATGTGAACGTCGACTACATGACACTTCACCTATATGGGCCTAGGGGAATGCATTGTGTATTTGGCTACTAATCGTAGGGGTTGCCGGAGTGATAGAAACCTGAACCCCCATTAGGAAACCATTACACAAGGGACGAAGGGTCTTAGAGTTTAAAGCTGTGGTTAGGTTTCTACCTTAATTACTTTCTTGTTCTTACGGATGTTTGCAAGGGGGTTTAATCACAAGTATGTATTTAGTCTTGGATGGGGCGGTACATTAGCACAGGTTCACCCACACAACACTTAGCAAGCTAAAGAAGATTAATTGACTATATGAAGCGAAAGCACTTGACAGTCTTCCCATGTCATCTATAGAAATACAACCGGCTTGTCCTTTTCTGCATAAAGGATGGTGCCAATTGCTGCATTCATTCTTACTGTCTTTTATTTACTCGTACTTTGTTTACTTGCTTTATCGAAAACCCCTAAAATCCGTTTGCTAAGTATTTGCAGAGAATTCCTGATCCATACCACTAGCCAGCACCTTCTGCTCCTTGTTGGGTTTGACACTCTTACTTATCAAAAATACTACGATAGACCCCCTATACTTGTGGGTCATCAAGACTATTTTCTGGCGCTGTTGCCGGGGAGTGAAGCGTATTGCAGAGTGGAACTGGTAAAGGAAACTTCTACTGTGAGTACTGTTTACTTCTGGTAGTTGCTTTATTTTTGTTAAGGATAATTCGTTGAGTTTCTTATTTGGTAATGCTACTACCACTGCTAAGGTAGTAGATAAGCCACCACCTTCTGAGAAAGATGTTTTCAAAATACCGACAAGAATTATTGATCGTGTTATGGATAACTACTATGTTGGGGATAGAACTGTCTTCCCGGTGATCATTTACTCTTTATACACGAATTATGCGGGTTGTTCAAGTGTGCAGGTATTACTACAGATCAAGTTAAGAAGAAGTTATTCTCGTTATCGCTGAAAGGAAGAGCTAAGGAATGGTGTAACACCCACAGAATAGATATACATACAACAGCGACCCAACAGGTCAAGGATACATATATACAATACAAAGATCCCATTCACCTTGAAAACGCTACAGCGTCCGAGTACGGACAAGATGCAAATGGGGCTAAGAGCCCTGAAGGATAACCAATGGCGTCCATAACCCTGCCCAGGCCAAGCCGGAAGGGTAACGCTGCTAACGACGTCGATCTCAAACCTGCTAAAACAAAAGGGGTGCCGACAAAGGGCAAAGGAAAAAGAGGAGCGTCAGTACTGAGGCCAGTACACGGCGAGGCTAGAATTCGGCGGCTGTCGCCTACATAGGTATGGTGGACTGAAGCGGCAGCGCAGCAGCACTAAACAACCTATAGAGACTCGGTAAAATTGGCGGCTATTAGAGAGGGATAAGAAAGACCTATCTGGATCCAACCTGAGACTAACACCAAACATACCCATCCGGATATTTCCCCTCGAGACCACACGAGGAAGTAAGACCGAGTAACTCACATGGTTGGCAATTTTACTCATTCCATTATGGTTGAAGCACTTACTAGTCAGATATAGATAGCATGAGTCATCTTGAAAGCGTAAGTAGTGGGCAGTTTTAGTTAGCATTCCGTTGTAGTTGGAATATTTACTATTCAGATATAATTGTCCTGAGGAATCCCAAAACCCAGCAGTTGTTGGCACTTCTATCACATTCCATTGGAGTTGCAATACTTACGAGGCAGGTATAGTATGACACAGATCACCACAGATCCACCAGTTGTTGGCATTTTTATTATCCATTCCATTGTAGTGAAGCTGAATTACTAGCCACATATTAAGTCAAATTTATAGCACTACTTTAGTTATGCTTGTCTATGATCGAGATACTGTGCTCCAAGTCGTCCATAACCGCGAACACGGCTTTCAGAAAGATTTACCCTGCAGGGGTGCACAAATAGCAACACACACTCGATCAACCTCGGAAAAACAAACTCAAAAACCCAACGAGGCATTCACGACAAAGCGATCACAGGATTCATAAAATATTTCAGGGGGCCACCCCACTAAGCTACCCGCAACGAAGTTGGCCGGCTCTAGAACGGACCCAGGGTTTGCGTCAATGGCTGTAAACGACTGGGAACCCGAAAGTGTGACTAGGCTTGTCGATACCGCGAAAACACTCCGCAATCCTAAACAGTATAGGTGCTCCACGCACAATCTTAATAAAACAGTAAAACATGGCATAAGTATAGAATAGTAATAAAGCCCCAAACTACCTGTGGCCCCAAGAAATAGAAATGAATCAAGCTCTGGCTCAGGGGGGTCCATAAGGCCTCCCGGATGTGGATAGTGCGAAAAATCAAGGAACAGGTATCAAGTAATCGGGGTCCTACAGGACATAGGTGAGCGTGGAAGAACCAAATAACATCTATTGCCCACCGATGCCTCTGCATTAGTTATATCTAGCATTTTAATAGTTGTATTTAAAGTCATGATCATCTCCACCATAAACATTTACCAGCATTCCAACAACTGTGGTACTCGACAACACGAGATCGCACCTGAGCAAACAACTACGACTCGCTAGGCCTGCTATCTACCAAACAATAGTTAATAGGAGGTGTCCAGGGCAATATAGAGGCTGCACGGGATATAACTGGTGCACGGGAACTAAAGCATCGTGACACGGATAGCAATAGATCAATAGGAGGAAATAAAGACTATAAATGCAAAATAGGTAGAAGGGGAAGAGATGCTTGCCTGGGAAACATAGCCAAAGGTTCGTATCCAGAGAAATTGTCGATACTCGCATCAACTCATCAGCCTAATCCGCGAAGAAGCAAACACTACAAGAAACACTAGATGCAATATTTAATACTACGGCAGAAGATCCGGCATGATTATGATATGATGCATGGCATGGCATAGATGCGGTGCAATTAGGCAATCTTAAGTGGAACCGGGGTCCCGATAATTAATTACACGGTTCAAGTTATTTAGATACCCCGCAATTTAAATGTTGTCTTAACAAGGCAAGACATGGTATCGGTTCGCTACACAAATTTAAATGGAGTCCCGAATAAGACTAGAATAGCCCGCATATAGACTCCATATATAATTTAGGTGAATCGGCATGATGCCCCAACCCACATGATATGCATGCGAGATGAACAATTAATATGTGACAGTTGATGATGTCATATTATAAAATAGAGGCTTAGGGGAACATATCTGGGTCCGGAAGATCTTGGGTTCCGGGGGGTCTGGGGTCCGGTCTCAGGGTCTCGGGGTTCGACGGGGATCAGGATCGGAGGTCGTCGCAGGACTTGGTTTGGTGTCGGGGGCTTATCGGACTCGCCCTGGGCGGTGTCGATCTTGTCGGATCCGCGCCATCGAGTCGGTCTTGGCTTACGGGGTGAAGTACTTAGCGTTCTTGTCGAAGTACTCGGGTGATGGTGTCGGTCTTGGGTTCGGCGTCGGGGGCGCATAGTTCCTCGGGTCTCGACTCCAGGATCGGTCTTGTCGACGAGAAGAGCTTGGCGTTGCGGCACACACGGCTAGACGGAGATCTTGTTTGTCTAGACGGTTCAAAGAGCTCGTCGGATGTTAGGGACGAATAGCGGACTATGTTCTGAAGATCTTCTCGAGGCTAGCTTCGGGGTCTGCGACGGTGCGCTGGTTTACACTTGAGCAACTCTAGTACCATATCGCAACGCCACTACAGGAAAACAAAAGCCGGGTCAGAACCACGGGCACATGAGCAAGCTGGAACATCCTTCACGGGAAGGACATCACGAGCAGGGATGACATTGGTGTTGCGACGAGGCCGGAGACACGGCCGCGTAGGCCGGACCTGATGCGGCGGCTGCAGATGGAACCAGGTGGGAGTGTGCCCAAGTGGAGATGTAGGCAGGGTGTGGCAGCCATGGCGCGAGACGCTCGCGGAAGCGGCGGCTCTGCCTGCGGGGACGGCGCCGGAGCCGGCGATGTCTGGCGGTGGGACGATGTGGTGGACACCATGGCGACGTGCAGAGGAGGTGGGAGGAGCTACGGTGAGGTCGGGCTCGAGATGGTGGCGAGGCAGAGGGCACAGGGGAGCAGCCACGGCGGGGCGCAGATGGAGGAGAAGGGCACCCGAGCCCCTGCAGGTGATGGGGAGGGGACGACGGCCGACGGCGGCGGCCATGGTGGACAGGGGGCCCACGGCAGAAGGAGAGCGCATGGTGGGGTTGCGGCCGGGGTTGGCCACGGCGGGCTCGTGGCGGCGCGCCTGGCCGCGGGGAGGAAGCGCGGCGGCGGCTGGAGGAGCTTGGCGGTGGGAGCGGGGAAGACGACGACGACGGCGGGGGATTGGTGGCTCTCAGCGGGAGGAAGGACAGAGGAAGGCGCCGTGCGGACGCATGCGAGGAGAGAGGCGCGGGGGAAGAGAGAGAGAGGGATTGGGCCCAGGGGCGACGCGGTCAGGGTGGCAGAGGGGGCCTGGGGCGCGTGTCCACTGGGGTGGACCAGGGGGGTGCGCGCGCGTGTGAGTGCGTGCGTGCGTTTGTGTGCGTGTGTTATGCGGCAGCGGGTTGGGTCGGGTTAGTGGGGTAGGTGAGGGTTGGAGAGAAGGGGTGAGGTGGCGACCTGGGAGTGGGCAGGGTGAGGTGGCTGAGAGAGAGAGAGAGAGAGAGAGAGAGAGAGAGAGTGGCGGCGGGGAGAGGGAGCTGGGAAAGGGGTGGGGAAGGTGGGGCTTTAAGGTTAGGGTAGATTTAGCTAGGGTTTTTCTTTTGGGTCGGGTGGTAGGCGGTTTGGCCAGTTGGGCCTCTGGCCTGACCGGCTAAACTGCCTCCCCGGACAAAACATTTTTATTTATTTTATTTTAAGGGATATTTGTAATTAGTTTTTAGACAAACTAGAGATCTGAAAAAGACAGGGGTTTTGATGTGAAATAAAGATGGGGATATTTAGAAATCAAAGTAGGCTTTTAGAAAATAGTTTTAGACAAACAGATGCATGATGATGACGATGCTCAAATGCAATGTGGCATGATGACATGAGCATGCGGTCATGATGATGCAATGCACAAAAACACCGCGATTTTCTAGTAGTGGTTTTTGCGGGATGCCACAAATGGTATAAGCTGCTGAAGAATGGTCAAGCTCTAGAATGGGAGGAAATAGTGCCTCTCTTTTATTCAAAGTTTTATCCTCCTAGTGAGATTCATAAAGATCGGAATCAAATATACAACTTTTGGCCTCTTGATGGAGAGAGTACAGCTCGAGCTTGGGGGAGACTGAAGTTACTAATGCTCAAATGTCCCATTCGTGAACTCCCCAATAATATTATTATCAACAACTTTTATGCAATGCTCCCTCTACATGATAAAGATTTATTAGATGCTTCTAGTGCTGGATCATTCACTCGTATGGAAGAATAAGCTAAATGGGACCTTCTAGATCGTATTCAAGACAATGCTGGAGCTTGGGAGAATGACAAAGGTAGAAAGTCAGGTATAAATTATGATTATGAATGCATTGAATCTATTATGGGAACTGATGACTTTCAAAATATTAAAAATTCTTATGGTCTAGACTCTCAAGCTTTTGCTTCTTATTTTAAGGCCTTTGCTTCCTACATTGAAGTGCTTAAAAAGAAGTGGAATAAGTATCATGAACCTTATAAAGATATTGCTAAGAGTGTTCCTGGAAGAAATACCGAAGTTTATACTGCTAAACATGTTTTACCTAAACCTTATATTGAGAAAATGCCTTTTCCAGTTAAGGTAAAGGTACATTCTATGATGGCTTGTATGGTAGATGAAAGTATGAAAAAAGCTGTTGAACCTGATAAACAAATGGTTGATGAACCCATGATAGCAAATGTGAAAGACTTTGTCACCAAGTATGAAAAAGAGGGACACCCTATCCTTTGTAAGGATACCTCTAATATAGTTTCACATAGTAGTGTTATGAGAGCTAGTATTCCTGTGTTTTCTGTTAGAATAAGTGATCATTGCTATGATGGTCCTTGTGATATCTATATTGTTAAGTTTATGCATGATACTGAAAGTTACTATGCGAGAGGGAAAAGTGTTCGTATGCATCTCAATAATATCAAGTTTCCTCGTTTTATGCTGAAAGTTTTTATGTTGCACTTCTTTTGCCTTCTTATGCAAGTAGCCTTTGGTTTCAATAACTTGTTTGTTTTCAAAATACCCTTGCATAGGAAGTGGGTTAGACTTAAATGTGTGTGTGTTTTTGCTTCTTAATGCTCTCTTTCACTTTAATTCATATCCCTATGAGAGCTTCTTCAAATTATCATGCACATCTTAATGGCTATAAAGAAAGAGCTTTATGGGAGACAACCCAATTTGTTTTTGCTTTTAGTTTGTTTTTGTTTCTTTGAGTCTTGGAAGTTATTACTTCGGTAATAACCGCTCCTTATCCGTTTTGTTTGGTTCTTGTATCAAGATCAACCTCTAATGAGACAGAAGTAAGATTTGGGGAAGTTGTTGTCCCGAAACAGATTTTTGTGCTTCACCGTAAAAAATTGTGAGAGATCTATGTATGTCGGATTGAGCTGTAACTTTTTGTGATTCTGCCCCAGGTTGTTATTTAACTTTCGTTAGTTTCGCACTTTTTGATTTAAGCAACAGAAGATTTTCAAAAAAATTGATCTTTACCTGCTGGTCTGTTTTGACAGATTTTGCCAATCTTGCATTTGCTTCTTTATTCGATTTCCTTTTTGAATTATTTTTGGGCTTTCAGAACGAGTTGCTACAGTAGCTTTTGTTTGATGGTTTTCAGTTGAAGTTGGACACGAAAGGTTTTATCACTTCACTTATACTAATGTTGCTAATGAGAACTGTGTGAAGTTTTGTGTGAAAGAAATTTCCAGGTAGTGGAGATAATGGTGTAATAAGGAAGAGAAGGGTTTTCTAACTCAAGTAATAAGTGTATGAAGATGAAGATATTGATGATCTAAGTGGTATCTCTGGAAGGATCCACTAAATACCAAATTCAGAAACCTGCAGAGTCCGTGTTCAAATAGGTAACAGTTCTGGTAAGAAAAGTTCCGCGAAAATACAATCCAACTATATTTTTGCAGTTTTCAGTCAATAAGGAAAGCTACAAAGTGAAAAAGGGACGGAAACGGAGCCAGGGTGGCCCACACCACCCCATGGCGCGGGCCCTCACCTGGCCGTGTGTAACACCCTCGAATCGGTGCTATGCAAGTTTTAGCCCTTTCCGCCAAACCCGCATAGAAACGATTCAAGGACGCCCACCAAGCACTTTCATGCGGGTGGAAAACGAAGTAATACCATTACACAGCAGTCCTCGATGGGACCCACAGAACAGATATATATACAACAGCGACTCAGCGAGTCAAGAATACAGATATACAATACAAAGATTCAAATCACCTTGAAAACGATAGAGCGTCCGACTACGGACAAGATGCAAATGGGGCTAAGAGCCCTGAAGAATAACCAATGGCGTCCATAACCCTGCCCAGGCCAAGCCGGAAGGGTAACCCTGCTAACGACGAGCGATCTCAAACCTGCTAAAACAAAAGGGGTGCCGACAAAGGGCGAAGGAAAAAGAGGAGCATCAGTACTGAGGCCAGTACACGGCGAGGCTAGAATTCAGCGGCTCTCGCCTACATAGGTATGATGGGCTGAAGCGGCAACGCTGCGGCACTAAACAACCTATGGAGACTCAATACAACTGGCGGTTATCAGAGAGGGATAAGAAAGACCTATTCGGATCCAACCTGAAGCTAACACGAAACAAACCCATCATGGTATTTTCCCCCTCGAGACCAAACGAGGAAGTCAGACCAAGGAACTCACACAGTTGGTAGTTTTACTCATTTCGTTATAGTTGCAGCAATTACTAATCAGATAAAGATAGCATGAGTCATCCTGAAGCATAAGTAGTGGGCAGTTTTAATCACCATTCCGTTGTAGTTGGATCAATTATTAGTCGGATATAATTGTCCTGAGGAATCCCAAAACTCAGCAGTGGTTGGCACTTTTATCACATTCCATTGGAGTTGCAATACTTACTAGGCATATAGCATGTCACAAAACCCAGATCCACCAGTTGTTGGCATTTTTAATATCCATTCCGTTATACTTCAGCTGATTACTAGTCACATATTAAGTCAAATTTATAGCACTACTTTAGTTATGCTTGTCTATGATCGAGATACTGTGCTCCAAGTCGTCCATAACCGCGGACACGGCTTTTAGAAAGTTTTACCCTACAGGGGTGCACAAATAGCAACACACACTCGATCAACCTCGAAAAAACGAACTCAAAACCCAACGAGGCATTCACGACAAAGCGATCATAGGATTCAGAAATATTTCACGACAAATAGCTACCCGCAACGAAGTTGGCCGGCTCCGGAACGGACCCAGGGTTTGTGTGGACGGCTGTAAACGACTGGGAACCCGAAAGTGTGACTGGGCTTGTCGATACAGCAATAGACTGGGAACCCGAAAGTGCGACACGGATAGCAATAGATCAACAGGAGGAAATAAAGACTATAAGTGCAAAATAGGTAGAAGGGGAAGAGATGCTCGCTTGGGAAAACACTGCCGAAGGATCATAACCGGAGAACTTGTCGATACTCGCATCAACTCATCGGCCTAGTCCGCGAAGAGGCAAACACTAGAAGAAACACCCGATGCAATATTTAATACTATGGCAGAAGATCCGGCATGGTTATGATATGCATGCGAGATGAACAATTTAATATATGACAGTCGATAATGTCATATTATGAAAATAAAGGTGTCTCGGATAGGGAATCACGTTAGGGTTCGGCGAACTTGGGCTCCGAGGGGTTCGGGGTCGGTCTCAGGGTTCGACGGGGGAACGGTTCGACGGGATCGGTCTCGGACAACGGAAGTAGATCTTGTCGCATCCGGGAAGAAGGACTTGGTTTGGCGTCGGGGGCGCATCGGATTCGCCCTGGTCGATGTCGATCTTGTCGTCGCGAAGATCTTGTCGGGTCCGCGGATCAGGTCGGTCTTGGCATTCGGGATGAAGAACTTGGCGTTCCGCGGCGAAGTGCTTGTCGTACCGGTGGCGATCTTGGCGGTCATCAGGTCCGGGAGCGGCTCTCGACGAACTGGTCGGTTCCATGTCGGCGTACTTAGCGTTCTTGTAGAAGTTCTCGGTGTCGGCGTCGGTCTTGGGTTTTGGCGCCGGTAGATCTTGGTGCCCAAGGATTCTCCGGGTTCGGGGGCCTCGACGCTCCGTGTCAAAGGCCTCGGGTTCATGGACGGAGATCTTGGAGTTCCGGGACGGAGGACTCGAAATTCGACGCCGGTGGTCGGTGATGGACTTGGATCCTTCCGGGCAGAAGTAGCCGAAGTAGTGATACCCGAGCCACCATCTAACCCACGAACATGTTTTCCTGGTCTCGGTAGCATCAACACGAGGGCATCTACACATCTGTCCTGCAAAAAGGTTCCAGCACATACATGCAAGACACTGCTGGGCCACATCGTTACACGGTCACACTTGCATCTGGAGGCAGGGACGAGGCCGCGCGGTTCCTGGCGGGGTCGGGCTTGAGGAGGACCGTGGCAAAGCGGTGGCCGAGAAGGAGCTCATGGCGACGATGCGAGCACTCGGAGCAGAGAAGGGCCGGGCCTCGCGGCTGCGGAGGATGGCTAGGAGGGGCGAGGGCGGCGCCTCGGCAAGCTCGCATACGGGGAAGGGAGGGGCCACGCGGGCCGGAGATGCAGAGAGGCGAAGGGCGAGGACGCGCGGTCGGCGAGCTCTTCCGCGGGGAGGTCGAGCGCGGCGCAGACGAGAAGAGCTCCGCAGCACCGCGAGCCACGGTGGCCGGAGGAGGGCGACGACCGCAGACGGCGGAGGCGCTCGGGGCCAGCAGGGAGGAGGAGAAGCGGCCGGCGAGAGAGAGGTGCTGCGGCGGTAGAGGTTGGGGAAGAGGCGCCCGGGGACGACGGGGCGGCATCCGGTGAGGAGAGGTGGGTAGTAGGAGGAGCCGCGGCTTACAGATGGAGGCGGGCCGACGGGGAGCAGAGGGCGGCGACGGGGGTGTTCGGGAAGACGCGGGGTGGGGAAAATGGAGGAGGCGGACGTGGTTGGTGGCGAGGTGGGTCACTGGGCTGTGGGGCCGCGAGAGGAGAGAGAGAGAGGGGGAACGCGGGGTGGGAAGGTGGCGTGCAGGATGGGGTGGGACTGGCAACGGAACTGATGTGGTCGGGGTCCGTCTCACGCGGGGAGGGGGGTGGATGGGTGGAGCTGGTTGGTGGGGTGGAGCGATCAGGTGTAGGTGAGGGGCTGGTGCTGGGCAGGACCACGACGCGCGCGGGCGGTGTACCGCAGGGACCGGTTGGCGTATCGCACATGTCGAGTATGACGGGTGAGATGGTGCGGCGCTGCACTCCTGCCTGTGTCGCATGCGCATGGGTGCGTGTGTGGCGCCTGGTAGCTGGGTGGTGGTAGGCGGGACTGGGTAGATAGGGTGGGCTTAGGGTTAGGTCCAGGTAGAATAGATTTAGGGTTTGGAGGTGGCCAGCCGGGCTTTCGGGCCTGGCGGGCTGCCTCCTTAAAACAAATTGAAATTTTATTTATTTAAAACGGGGCTTTTGAAAACCGTTTGTAGATGAAACAAAATAATCCGGAGACCCGGGTTTTGTATTTGAATACAGACGGGAGAGATTTAGAAAACAAAACTAGGCTTTTAGAAAATAGTTTTAGGCAAACCATGCAATATGATGACGATGCTCAAATGCAATGTGGCATGATGACATGAGCATGCGGTCATGATGATGCAATGCACAAAAACAACGCGATTTTCTGGTAGTGGTTTTTGCAGGACGCCACAATTCGACACCACTAACAATGGATCTCGCCCTCGAGATCCGCCTCATGGTACCGGGGAGAAGGTCAGCGATTTGAATCTCCTCGCTTCGTGTAGAACCTCGTGACACCACTAACAAGAGGTCCTTGTCCGTGATCGTCAAGAGAGCACTCCGGAAAACAAAGGCGAAGGTAGAGGTATCAACAAATAAAGCCACCTCTAGCTTCTGTGGACGGAGTAAAATTGCTGGATCCTCCGATTCAATATACAAAAGCGAATGATAAGAGTAGTCGGATGGTGATCAGTCCATCGCGCACCCAAACCATTACTCTGCACACGAATAGGTGAATTGTGCAACCAACTCTCGGAATTAGACTAAAGATCTCGACAAACGAGATTCAGACACAAGGAGTGAGGCACACTCTACTTTGGATCTGGCGTAGACGATGTTGTCACGTCGGAAAACACCGGAAGGCACCACAAGGAACAGAGAGAAGTCCAACAGATGAAGGATTCCTCCGAAAGCATGAAGACCGGAGGTAGAAACACCGTTACCAAAGGAGGGAGCGAAACCCTAAAGATACGACGGGAAACCCAACCGCGAGAATCCTGGACTTGAAGAAAGATAAGAGAGTAGAATCAAAACATGCAAAGGTAAGAGGAGAATGGCAGAGGGGTAAGGAGTAAAATCAGACCTAATCAGATCTATCCAACCGATTTTGCAAATTAGTTTTGACACTCTACTTCGGCCGTTAGCTAGGTTATCCTACAGGCTGGACTTGTGGGGTATCGCAACTGCTGAGCTCTGATACCACTCTGTAACACCCTCGAATCGGCCCTATGCAAGTTTTAGCCCTTTCCGCCAAACCCGCATAGAAACGATTCAAGGACGCCCACCAGGCACTTTCGTGCGGGTGGAAAACGAAGTAATACCATTACACAACAGTCCTCGATGGGACCCATAGAACAGATATATATACAACAGCGACTCAGCGAGTCAAGAATACAGATATACAATACAAAGATTCAAATCACCTTGAAAACGATAGAGCGTCCGACTACGGACAAGATGCAAATGGGGCTTAGAGCCCTAAAGAATAACCAATGGCGTCCATAACCCTGCCCAGGCCAAGCCGGAAGGGTAACCCTACTAACGACGGTGATCTCAAACCTGCTAAAACAAAAGGGGTGCCGACAAAAGGCGAAGGAAAAAGAGGAGCGTCAGTACTGAGGCCAGTACACGACGAGGCTAGAATTCGGCGGCTCTCGCCTACATAGGTATGGTGGGCTGAAGCGGTAGCGCAGCGGCACTAAACAACCTATAGAGACTCAATACAACTGGCGGTTATCAGAGAGGGATAAGAAAGACCTATTCGGATCCAACCTGAAGCTAACACCAAACAAACCAATCCTGGTATTTTCCCCCTCGAGACCAAATGAGGAAGTCGGACCAAGGAACTCACACGGTTGGCAGTTTTACTCATTCTGTTATAGTTGCAGCAATTACTAATCAGATAAAGATAGCATGAGTCATCCTAAAGCATAAGTAGTGGGCAGTTTTAATCACCATTCCATTGTAGTTGGATCAATTACTAGTCGGATATAATTGTCCTGGGGAATCCCAAAACTCAGCAGTGGTTGGCACTTTTATCACATTCCATTGGAGTTGCAATACTTACTAGGCATATAGCATGTCACAAAACCCAGACCCACCAGCTGTTGGCATTTTTAATATCCATTCCGTTATACTTGAGCTGATTACTAGTCACATATTAAGTCAAATTTATAGCACTACTTTAGTTATGCTTGTCTATGATCGAGATACTGTGCTCCAAGTCGTCCATAACCGCGGACACGGCTTTCAGAAAGTTTTACCCTGCAGGGGTGCACAAATAGCAACACACACTCGATCAACCTCGGAAAAACGAACTCAAAACCCAACGAGGCATTCACGACAAAGCGATCATAGGATTCAGAAATATTTCAGGGGGCCACCCCACTAAGCTACCCGCAACGAAGTTGGCCGGCTCCGGAACGGACCCAGGGTTTGTGTGGACGGCTATAAACGACTGGGAACCCGAAGGTGTGACTGGGCTTGTCGATACAGCGAAAACGTGTCACGATCCTAAACAGTACAGGTGCTCCACGCACAATGTAAATAAAGTAGTAAACATGGCATAAGTACAGGATAGTAATAAAGCCCCAAACTACTTTGTGGCCCCAAGAAATAGAAATGAATCAAGCTCTGGCTCAGGGGGGTCCATAAGGCCTCCCGAATGTGGATAGTGCGAAAAATCAAAGAACAGGTATCAAGTACTCGGGGTCCTACGGGACACAAGTGACGTGGAAGAACCAAATAACATCTATTGCCCACCGATGCCTCTGCATTAGTTATATCTAGCATTTTAATAGTTGTATTTAAAGTCATGATCATCTCCACCAATAAACATCTGCCAGCATCCCAACAACTGTGGTACTTGACATCACAAGATCGCACCTAAGTAAGCAACTATGACTCGCAAGGCCAGCTATCTACCAAACACAGGTAATAGGAGGTGTCCAAGGCAATATAGAGGCTGCACGGGATATAACTGGTGCACGGAACTAAAGCATCACGACACGGATAGCAATAGATCAACAGGAGGAAATAAAGACTATAAATGCAAAATAGGTAGAAGGGGAAGAGATGCTCGCCTGGGAAAACACTGCCGAAGGATCATAACCGGAGAACTTGTCGATACTCGCATCAACTCATCGGCCTAGTCCACGAAGAGGCAAACACTAGAATAAACACCGGATGCAATATTTAATACTACGGCAGAAGATCCGGCATGGTTATGATATGCATGCGAGATGAACAATTTAATATATGACAGTCGATAATGTCATATTATGAAAATAAAGGGGTCTCGGATAGGGAATCACGTTAGGGTTCGGCGAACTTGGGCTCCGAGGGGTTCGGGGTCGGTCTCAGGGTTCGACGGGGGAACGGTTCGACGGGATCGGTCTCGGACAACGGAAGTAGATCTTGTCGCATCCGGGAAGAAGGACTTGGTTTGGCGTCGGGGGCGCATCGGATTCGCTCTAGTCGATGTCGATCTTGTCGTCGCGAAGATCTTGTCGGGTCCGCGGATCGGGTCGGTCTTGGCTTTCGGGATGAAGAACTTGGCGTTCCGCGGCGAAGTGCTTGTCGTACCGGTGGCGATCTTGGCAGTCATCAGGTCCGGGAGCGGCTCTCGACGAACTGGTCGGTTCCATGTCGGCGTACTTAGCGTTCTTGTAGAAGTTCTCGGTGTCGGTGTCGGTCTTGGGTTTTGGCGCCGGTAGATCTTGGTGCCCAAGGATTCTCCGGGTTCGGGGGCCTCGACGCTCTGTGTCAAAGGCCTCGGGTTCATAGACGGAGATCTTGGAGTTCCGGGACGGAGGACTCGAAATTCGACGTCGGTGGTCGGTGATGGACTTGGATCCTTCCGGGCAGAAGTAGCCGAAGTAGTGATACCCGAGCCACCATCTAACCCACGAACACGTTTTCCTGGTCTCGGTAGCATCAACACGAGGGCTTCTACACATCTGTCCTGCAAAAAGGTTCTAGCACATACATGCAAGACACTGCTGGGCCACATCGTTACACGGTCACACTTGCATCTGGAGGCAGGGACGAGGCCGCGCGGTTCCTGGCGGGGTCGGGCTTGAGGAGGACCGTGGTGAAGCGGTGGCCGAGAAGGAGCTCAGGGCGACGATGCGAGCACTCGGAGCAGAGGAGGGCCGGGCCTCGCGGCTGCCGAGGATGGCCAGGAGGGGCGAGGGCGGCGCCTCGGCTAGCTCGCATACGGGGAAGGGAGGGGCCGCGCGGGCCGAAGATGCAGAGAGGCGAAGGGCGAGGACGCGCGGTCGGCGAGCTCTTCCGCGGGGAGGTCGAGCGCGGCGCAGACGAGAAGAGCTCCGCAGCACCGCGAGCCACGCTGGCCGGAGGAGGGCGACGACCGCAGACGGCGGAGGCGCTAGGGGCCAGCAGGGAGGAGGTGAAGCGGCCGGCGAGAGAGAGGCGTTGCGGCGGCAGGGGTTGGGGAATAGGCGCCCGGGGACGACGGGGCGGCATCCGGTGAGGAGAGGGGGTAGTAGGAGCGGCCGCGGCTTGCAGATGGAGGCGGGCCGATGGGGAGCGGAGGGCGGCGGCGGGGGTGTTCGGGAAGACGCGGGGTAGGGAAAAAGGAGGAGGCGGACGTGGTTGGTGGCGAGGTGGGTCACTGGGCTATGGGGCCGCGAGAGGAGAGAGAGGGGGAACGCGGGGTGGGAAGGTGGCGTGAAGGATGGGGTGGGACTGGCGACGGAACCGATGTGGTCGGGGTCCGTCTCACGCGGGGAGGGGAGTGGATGGGTGGAGCTGGTTGGTGGGGTGGAGCGATCAGGTGCAGGTGTGGGGTTGGTGCTGGGCAGGACCACGACGCGCGCGGGCGGTGTACCGCAAGGACCGGTTGGCGTATCGCACATGTCGAGTATGACGGGTGAGATGGTGCGGCGCTGCACTACTGCTTGTGTCGCACGCGCATGGGTGCGTGTGTGGCGTCTGGTAGCTGGGTGGTGGTAGGTGGGACTGGGTAGATAGGGTGGGCTTAGGGTTAGGTCCAGGTAGAATAGATTTAGGGTTTGGAGGTGGCCGGCCGGGCTTTCGGGCCTATCGGGCTGCCTCCTTAAAACAAATTGAAATTTTATTTATTTAAAACGGGGCTTTTGAAAACCGTTTGTAGACGAAACAAAATAATCCGGAGACCCGGGTTTTGTATTTGAATACAGACGGGAGAGATTTAGAAAACAAAACTAGGCTTTTAGAAAATAGTTTTAGGCAAACCATGCAATATGATGACGATGCTCAAATGCAATGTGGCATGATGACATGAGCATGCGATCATGATGATGCAATGCACAAAAACAACGCGATTTTCTGGTAGTGGTTTTTGCGGGACGCCACAATTCGCCACCAGGTGGTGAGGCCACCCAGGACTCCGCCTCCGACTCGTTTTCTCCCAGTACCTTCCTTTTGATGTGAAACTTCGTAATATATAACCCCCCGGATCCGCCGAGGTCTGTATATCGTGTTTTTGTTGTGTTTTTGTTTCGATCTGTTTCTGTCAGGACATACTCTTTGAAAGCTTAGAAGCACAATGGTGTTCGCCAAGGATAAAGGGAAGGAACCTATGGAGGAAGACCTCCAAGACCCCGGGAAGGAGAAAGAGATCAAGAGTGAAGGTGAAGAGGAGCAAGGCCAATGTCCGCACACCGGCACCACCATTGCAAGCATTGGAGTGGTGAAACCTACCAAGATCAGAAGGACTACACGGATGCAGACAGGGGGGAAAGCTCCTCGTCACAGTTTGGCTCCACGGTCACTTCCTCCATGCACCAGGAATCCTTTCCATACCCTTATCCATGAGCATCAATACCAGAATATGCCCAAGGAGAAATTACCCTCCAATTGGGATTTGCCTCGTTCTAGCCATGCAGGAAAAGAAGACTTCAAGGAGGAAGAGTGGGGAAAGAATAGCAAGAGCTGGAATTCTCAACCCGACATGATCATGAGCCGCATTGAGCAAAACTCGCAGCTTATTCGTAATCTCACCTTTGAGATTGAGGACTTAGGGAAACTTATTAGAGAGCTCATTGAGAGGACACCGCCACCACCGAAGGAGTAATTCGTCATCAGGTTTGGCATCCCCTTGGTTTGTTCCAAGCTTGGGGGAGTGCCGTGGTATCACATCACTATCTTCTATCTTTTTACCTTATTAGTAGAGTCATATCATCAATAGAGGAGTTATTTTGTAGAATGGTTTGCATTATGGAAGTGTCCCCTCTCTCGTTAGATTTGTATCCCTTGGTGTGAGTTGCCATTATGGAATATTAATGAGAAGTTCTATCATTCACCCTTTTGCATAGCCTATGTTAGTTTTCAATTCGTGGTTATATGATTGATCTTGTTGTTAGTATTGGTATCACTTTGGGATCATTGAGTTAATTTAGTTGGTTTTGGCAAACCTGGCTCGTTCAGTAGCAACACCTTGAGAGTTGAAAAGAAAAAGATAGAAGTACTCGAGAGAAAAATAATTTCATCATCCTTCTTTCTTGATTTGCTCATAAGTCTAGTATTCTCTAGTTAAGATCTTTTGTGCTTCCAAGGAAGATTGCATGTTTGTCTTTATCACTTGTATGTTTGGTTGTTTCCTTCAACTCTTATACTTGCTACCCAGCCTTGTTAGCCAAAAGTCTGTACTGAGAGGGTATTCTTCTCGTGCATCCACTCCTTTAAACCAAAACCTTTGCCATTTGTGTCCACCATACCTAGTTAGTAGCATTATTGCTATTCCAAGTAAATTCTTGTTTTGTCTACCTCCCAAATTAAACTTGTTATGCGAAAATTAGTGATGAAAGCTCTCACGAACTTGATGGCTGCACTTAATAAACCTGAACCATTGTGCTCACTTATGTTGCGTATATGCTTGCGCTTTGTAAGTTGTGAATTAGCAGAACCATGATGTGATGGGGAACGCTTTCAACATTGCACTGGTACTTTGTAACAAGTTGATATCATGTTATTTTGTCTATGGATGTCGTCGGTGAGAAATGAAAGGGGAGCTTGTAAGTCCATGGAGTTATGCATGTGTGTTAGAGAAACGCCTAGGCCGCTGGTCTAATCCATGCTGACATGGTGGAAACCTGAAGCGTAACCATAACGAGTATCTATGAAGCATTCTTCTTATAAAAAAGATATAGAGATTGAGAAAAAAGAAAAAAAAGATATTATGAAAAGAGGAAAGAGAGAAAAAAGCACCATATTCCCATGGTAAATAAGAAGATTGTTGAGATACTTGTTGTCTGCTTGCCTTGTCATTTTGATATGGGGATTCTTCCGTATCATCGGGCAAGGGGTACCCCGTTGGCGGTTCTCTATGATACACATATGCTTACGATGACAAGAACTTACCGGTGACTAAACTTGAGTAGCATGAGGAGTAGCCCTCATATTCAAGGGACATGAGATTCTCAACTTACAACTTGTCAATGCATATCCTCATTTTTGATCACTTTAACCTTAATCACCTAAAGATGCCTATGATAGGGGCAATGAGAGCTGAAAGCTAGTAAGTATCATAATTTTTGGGAGCTCTTTATGAGACTTGCAATCCTTGCTTCCCTCTTTGAAGGGTCTTTCTTTTACTTTGTAGTTGAGTCAGTAAACCTACTCCCTTCTATCTCAGCAAGTATTTTGAGTTGATGTGTTTCATTCATTCATATGATGATTTATGCATTCATGTTTCTTATGTTCCTTGCTTTGCACGTTGCTCTTATCTTGATGTTTACTACTTTGAAAGGTTTCTTTGAAAAAACCAGCTACTTGTGAACTCTAGCAAATTATCAATTATTCTTTGACCAAGAGCTAAGTTTGCCATTACCAATTATGATTCACTTTATGTATCTTTATTGTGTTTCCTTTACTCATTACAAGTTGAGTTATATAATAGTGAGTTGTCTTCTATTATGATCTATGTATTTGATGGATGTGATGCTTCTTGTCCGTATTCTTTTATCGACTCTTCACTCCATAAACCTGAGGTCATGTTTATTGAGCTCAGTTTCGCTTGGGGACAAGCGAAGTCTAAGCTTGGGGGGAGTTGATACGTCCATTTTGCATCACTATTCTATGTCTTAATTCACTATTATTCATTGATATATTTCGTATTTAGAGGTGATACTTATGTTATTTCATCTCTTTTTGCATGGTTGATGACTTTTGGAGCATGGACCGCTGCAGTCAGGATTCTGATGGAAAAGGTGATGTTTGGAGGCAAAATTCGCGAAGATCAGAAAATCCGGGAAAATATACGGAAAATTCTATTTTTCCAGAAGATTCAGGATGCCAGAAGATGGAGTGGAGGTGGGCCACAGGGGGCCCACACCACCCCATGGCGCGGGCAGGCCTAGGTCGCGCCAGGGAGTGGTGTGGCCACCCTGGCCCACTCCAGCCTCTCCCCTCTGGCGTATATCAACCTCCCGAAACCCTAAGACTCGGGGAGCGACCACAGAAGATTTCGCCGCCTCTACGGGGCGGAAAACACCGAGAGAGAAAGATCTCTCCGACAGACAGATTTCTGCCGGGGGGAATTCCTTCCTGGAGAGGGGAGATCGTCGCCATCAACACCACCATCAAGCTGGACTTCATCGGGATCATCATCATCACCACCATCATCACCATCAGCACCCTCATCACCATCTCCATATTGCTGTAACAATTGGTTGAATCTTGCATTAGTTCTTAGGGGAAACTTTCCCGGTGTTGATTACTCTTTGTAGTTGATGCTATTGAGTGAACCATTGAATTATTGTTTATGTTCAGATTGTTATACATCATTATTTCATCTCCGATCATGATCCATATGATGTCTTGTGAGTAGTTCGTTTTGTTCTTGAGGACATGGGAGAAGTCTTGTTGTTAGTAGTGGAGTTGTGTTGAGAAAGATTCAATAGATTGTTATTTAAGTTGTGGTGTACTTCTTCTAGTGGTGTCATGTGAACGTCGACTACATGACACTTCACCTATATGGGCCTAGGGGAATGCATTGTGTATTTGGCTACTAATCGTAGGGGTTGCCGGAGTGACAGAAACCTGAACCCCCGTTAGGAAACCATTTCACAAGGGGCGTAAGGGTCTTAGAGTTTAAAGTTGTGGTTAGGTTTCTACCTTAATTACTTTCTTGTACTTACGGATGTTTGCAAGGGGGTTTAATCACAAGTATGTATTTAGTCTTGGATGGGGCGGTACATTAGCACAGGTTCACCCACACAACACTTAGCAAGCTAAAGAAGATTAATTGACTATATGAAGCGAAAGCACTTGACAGTCTTCCCATGTGCCCTCGAGAATGTTTGGTCATCTATAGAAATACAACCGGCTTGTCCTTTGCTACATAAAGGATTGGGCCAATTGCTGCATTCATTCTTACTGTCTTTTATTTACTCGTACTTTGTTTACTTGCTTTATCGAAAACCCCTAAAAATCCGTTTGCCAAGTATTTGCAGAGAATTCATGATCCATACCACTAGCCAGCACCTTCTGCTCCTCGTTGGGTTCGACACTCTTACTTATTGAAAATACTGCGATACACCCCCTATACTTGTGGGTCATCAGCGCACTGACCCCATGAGGCCTTGGGGTGGCCTGGACATGCGCTTCTCCCGGGCTAAACTCCAGGTGTTTCATGCATCAACTTGATGGAGGTGGGTGATGGGTCCACAGCGCTATTTTGGCTCGACCGCTGGCTTGGTGGGATGACCATCTAGGAGCTCGTGCTAGAGCTTTTCGCGCTTATCCCCACTCGCGCTAAGAAGCGTCGGATGGTGAGAGAGGCTCTATTGGAGCGCCACTGGATTGCTGACATCCAAGGCGCGCTGAGTCCCCTGGCCTTATGGCAATATGTACAGCTCTAGATCTGGGTGTGAGACCTCAAGCTGACCGTTGGGTCGGATAATCTACTCTGGCGGTGGACGTTGGATGCGCAGTATTTGGAAAAATCTTGCTACAATTTCATGTTCCAGGGATCGATCGCTTCGAGATCTTGGCATCTCATTTGGAGGACTTGGGCGCCACCCAGAGTTAAGTTCTTCATCTGGCTCGCTTGCCAGGACCGCTGCTGGATGGTTGTGCGTCTAGCGAGGCGGGGTTTGGCTCACCCCCCCGTGCTGCCCGCTTTTGTGACCAATCGGCTGAGACCACGACCCACCTCATGGTGGGATGCCCTTTCTCCAAGGCAATTTGGCATGAGGTGTTATCCTGGGTGCGATCCATGGCCACACCACCGGATGGGGATGGCGACTTTGTGGACTGGTGGCTGCAGACTTCATCTTCCACCCCTCGCGCCATGTGTAAGGGGACATCTTCGCTTGTCATGCTGACGACTTGGTGGATCTAGAAGCAACGTAACGCGGTCGTCTTCGACAATGTGTCGCCTCGCATGGGCAACCTCCTCGACATGATTCGATTTGAAGCTCATTCTTGGGCCGTCGCGGGAGCTTGTGGCCTTAGCGCTCTGCTCCCGACGGGCACGTAGTTCTAGTGGGTTGAGTTGTTAAGGGTGTCGGCTCATTGCAGCTGTTGTGTATATTATGTACAGTGACTCTATTTTTCTATCAATGAATTGAAACGCAAAGCTTTTTGCGTTTTTGCGAAAAAATGAATTGTTAGAATACAACCCTTATTAGGTTTAAGAGTCCTAGTCGGTTTGTTATAGGGCTAAGCCGGTGCACCTAGACCCTCATATATACCTCTTGTAATTGCCACAATATTGTCATCGATTATTATTCTATATAATTCTACATGGTATCAGACTTCGATCCTAGGTATGGCTCACCCGCTGACCCCGCCGCCCGGCTACTTCGAGCGGCACGCCGCCATCGTCGTTGCCAAGGTCGCCGCGGCCATGGCCCCCTCTACCTCTACCTCTACTTTAGCTATACCTCCACCAATAGCCCCTTCAATCTTCTTCATCGACACCATATCCGATATTAGCCCCTACATACCCGTAACCCTAGACCTCGCTGCTCACAACTACTACCATTCGTGTCACCTCTTCAACGTCCACCTCACGCGATGCAACCTCCGCTCTCACGTCGCCGATGACGCTCGCCCTCAACCTCACGATCCGCAATGGGTCAAGGATGATCTAGCCATTATTCAATGGATCTACATGCGAGTCTCCACAGAAATATTCAATCTCGTACACCGTGATGGTGCCTCCGCCGCTGATCTGTGGGCAGCCCTTCGTCAGCTCTTCCAGGATAATGTCGACGCTCGCGCCAACAATCTCCACACCGAGCTTTGAAACACGATGCAAAGTGATGCACCCATCAGCGTCTACTGCCAACGCATTAAGGCGATCGTGGATGAACTCCGTGAACTCGGTGATCCGATCGACGATCGGTATCTCATCAACGTCCTCCTCGTCGGCCTTAGCGAGCGGTTCGAGAAATAGGCCTCCTTCATCCCTATGATGCGTCTGTGCCCCTCCTTCGCCGAGGTTCGCTCGATGCTGCAATGGGCCAATCGTGCCCAAACCAACAAGGACTCTCGTCCTCAGGTCTTCACTGCTGCTCCTCAACCGCCTGCACCACCACCGCCACCGCCAACTCCTCGAATGGCTCCTCCTCAACCATCGGGCTGGCGTCCAAGTCCCAACTACAGGGATCGTAACCCTAAACCGCCACAGTTTCGTACGGCGCCTGCTCCTCCTCCGCCCTCGGCTCCGGCTCCACCATCTACACCACCGACCTCATCACCGTTGCCCCCCCCCGGCTGGCGTCCTTCTCCTGATCCACGGACCGGGCTAGTCTAGGCATGGCCTATGCATTGGTCTGCCCTGACGCCCTATGGTGCCCCACCTGCCTACACTGGTGGCTGGCAGCCCGGTGCCTGCCCTCACACCGGTGCTCCCGTCCTCGCGCCACGATAGTCGATGGTCGCATAACACGCCGCCCCCACCTACGCGCCAACAATCTACAACGCTGCTCCTTATGCTTCATATGGCGCTACAATCTCACCCTACATGCCACAGTAGAATATGTCGCGGTACAATGATGGTGACTCTATCTATACGCTGATGCTGGCCCTACTACCGACGCTGCCACACCCGCCAGCTCCCATGTCTACACCGGCCTCTACTTCGACTCCGAGTTGGGATCAAGCTACTTTTCTACAAGCTATGAACAACTTTGCTGTACAAGGAAACTCATGTACGGATTGGATTTTCGATTCTGGTGCTTCTAGTCATATGTCTGCATCAAGTAATTTGATGTCTTCTTGCACAACGTCGCCTTTTCCATCTATTACTCTCGGTGACGGATCATCTATTCATATTTACTATGTCGGTCAAACCCAAATCCAATCCCCAATCAAACCTTTGCTTTTTCGTGATGTTCTTGTAGCTCCTGCACTAATTAAAAATCTGATTTCTGTTCGCCAATTGACCAATGACAATCACGTTTATGTCGAATTTGACCCTTTTGGTTTGTCTGTGAAGGATTACCGGACCAAGGCCGAGATCGCTCGGTTCAATAGCTCTAGTGATTTGTATTCCCTCCATGGTGTTCCGGCCGCTGCCCCTCCATTGTCTATGGTGGCCTCTATTGATCTGTGGCACCAACGTCTCGGCAATCCCCATAATAATATGTTATCTACTCTTCTTAGTGAATTTTAAATACCTTGTAATAGAGATTCTTATAATTCTTCTATTTGTCAGTCGTGTCAATTAGGTGAACATGTTCGTCTCCCCTTTAGCTCCTCTCTATCCTCTAGTACTTTTCCTTTTGAGTTACTTCATTGTGATCTATGGACGTCACCAATAGAAAATGTTTCTGGTTTTTAGTATTATCTTGTTATTCTTGATGATTTTACACACTATGTTTGGACCTTTCCCTTGCGCAACAAATCCGACGTTCACAAAAATTTTCTTAATTTTTAGCGCTATGTCTCGATCCACTTTTTCCTTCTTATAAGATTTATTCAATGCGATAATGGTTGTGAATTTGACAACTTTAAAAACCGAAATGTCTTTCTCCAATATGGAATTCTTCTGTGTTTTTCCTATCCCTATACCTCCCCTCAAAATGGCAAGGCCGAGTGTTCTCTTCGCACTCTTAATGACAGCACTCGCATCCTTCTTATTCAATCTTCTATGCCTCCAAAGTTCTGGGCTGAAGCTCTCTAGATGGCCACATATCTACTTAATATTCGACCATCTAAATTTAATCCTCAAACCACACCCTACTTATCTTTATTTATTTCTCACCCAAACTACTCCGACGTTCATGTCTTCGGTTGTCTTTGTTTTCCTAACTCCTACTCTACTTCTCCTAACAAACTTTCACCCTGTTCTATCCCGTGCGTCCATCTAGGATTTTCCGATGAACACAAAGGCTATCGTTGTCTAGATCTTGTTAGTGGTCGCGTCCATGTGTCTCGTCATGTAACTTTTGCTGAAAATATTTTTCCCTTTTCTAAGCATCAATCTCTCGATCCTAAAAAATCTGCACCATCTACTAGTCCCCCTCGTCCAAATAATTTTCCCTTCTTTCATCAGCCTCCTCCTGCCGTCGCTCCTATCGCTGCAGCAAAAATGCCTGAATTCTCTGCCGCGGCTGCCGAAAGCGTCGAAAACTCTGTCGCGGCAGACTTCCTGCCGCGGCCGTCTCCACCGCCGACTCCTGCGTCCGCTTCTTCCGCTGTGCCGGGCGCGTCTTCCACATCATCATTTGTCCCTCCTCGCCATGCTATTATCGTCCCAGCTCCCACTAATGATCATACCATGCGCACACGTGGCAAATCCGGTTTTCGTTTACCCGCTAAAGATCGTCTAAATCTCAATGCATCTCTGTCTTCTTCCTCTATTCCCAAACCTTACAAATCAACTCTCCTAGATCCTAATTGGGCCGCAACCATGAAAGATGAATATGATTCTCTCATTCAAAATAATACATGGCAATTAGTTCCTCGTCCATCAAACACTAATATAGTTTCTGGCAAATGGGTTTTTCGACACAAATTTAATTCCGATGGAAGTCTTGCATGTTATAAAGCTCGATGGGTATATCGTGGTTACTCTCAGCAACACGGCATCTATTATGATCAGACTTTCTCTCTAGTTGTCAAACCCAGCACTATTCGTACTGTTCTTAGCATCGTCACTTCTTCTTTTTGGCCCATCCATCAACTCGATGTCAAAAACGTTTTTCTCCATGGCTCTCTTCAAGAAATAGTTTATTGTCAACAACCTCTTGGCTTCGAAAATTCCTCTTATCCTAACCATGTTTGTCTTCTTCAAAAAAATCTCTATGGTCTAAAACAAGCACCACGGGCTTGGTTTCAACGTTTTTCTACTTATGCTTAAACAATTGGCTTTACTCCTTCTCGTTTTGACACTTCTCTCTTCACCTTTCATCATAATACCGACACCGCTTATCTACTTATCTATGTTGATGATATTATTCTCACAGCTTCCTCACAACACTTTTTAGATCATATTATCTCTCTTTTTTGCTAAGAATTTTCTATGACCGATCTAGGTCTCCTTCATCACTTCTTAGGTATTGTTGTCATCCGTGACTGGTCTTTTCTTATCTCAATGTTACTACACCCTAGATCTTCTTTCTCGTGCTGGTATGCTTGATTGTCAACCGTCTCGTACTCCTACTGATACAGGTTCAAAACTTTATGCCGATGGTGATCCCTTTTATGATCCTTCTCTTTATCGTAGTCTTACCGGCGCCCTCCAATATCTTACTCTTACTCGTCCTGAAATTTCTTTTTCTGTCCAACAAGCTTGCCTTTACATGCATGATCCTCATGTTCCTCATTTCAACCATGTCAAACTTATTCTTCGGTATCTCAAAGGCACATTAGATTTAGGTCTTCATATAAACAAATCCTCTCCTACCTCATTGATAGCTTACTCTGATGCAGACTGGGTTGGTTGTCCCGATACTCGATGATCCACATCCAGATTTTGTGTTTTTCTTGGTAACAATTTGGTTTCTTGGTCTTCAAAAAGGCAGGTTAGAGTTTCTCAGTCGTCAGCCGAAGCTGAGTATCGCGTTGTGGCTCATGCGGTTGCTGATACGGTTTGGTTGCGCCAGTTACTGTCGGAGCTGCATCGCCCTATTGAGCAAGCTACTATTGTTTACTGTGATAATATTTCAGTTGTTTACATGTCAGGGAATCCGGTTCAACGCCGTCGTACCAAGCATATAGAGATCGACATTCATTTTGTTCGAGAGATGGCTCTCGGTCAAGTTTGTGTTCTGCATGTGCCTACTTCAGCTCAGTTCGCTGATATCTTTCCTAAAGGCCTTGCGACTACTCCGTTTCAAGATATTCGTTTCAGTCTCAATGTCGTCGAGCCTACCGTTGACACTACGAGAGATGTTACGATACAACTCTTGTTAGGTTTAAGAGTCCTAGTCGGTTTGTTTAGGACTAGGCCGGTGCACCTAGACCCTCATATATACCTCTTGTAATTGCCACAATATTGTCATCGATTATTGTTCTATACAATTCTACAAGAATACATAAATGATAGCGTTGCATTTATCTTGCCAGATACTTCCATCCATGTCTTTAGATATCCTAATTATGTAGACACATTACAAGTGAAAATAATAGTCAAAACTCTAAGTTTATGTAAAAATATCAACAACACCTAATATTTTGAAACTGAAGGAACGTTGATAAACTTCAAACCATCATAGCCACTCTAGCAGATCCCATAAATCTGGTCCAACCCTAAAATAATCGCTCATTTGTAGTTTTTCGCGAAAAAATTGCGCCTAGCAGATCTCGTAAACCTGATGGACCTTTCAAATTTTACGGGGGACGGGAAAGTCGCCACCCAAACCCTACATACGCGGGTTGTGTGGACGAACTAAGTGCGCCCTATTCTCGCGATGAAAGAAATGACGCGCTGAAATTCCCCTTCTCTCTCTGCTTCCGTGTGCTACCTTCCGCTCCCACCACCGCTGCCGCCACCTCCCGCGCAAGGTTTCCGCTCCCGCTACCACCTCCGTCCACGATCCGCCACCACCGACTGCCTTGCACCCCACCACACCTCTGGTTTCTTGAAGCAAGCTTGTTCCTGCCGTGTTTTTCCACGGCGGAAGGGGTAGAGGCGACAGCCGCCATGGATGCGTCGTGGAGGTGTCGGCCCGCCGGCCCCGCGCTCCCGCCCACAAATAAAGAATCAATTCACTTGTCGTCGGCCAAAAAATTAAGTGCAGCGGAAAGCAATCACTCAGGACACGTTTGGTAACCTGCAGTTCTCCCGGGCAAGCTGTGTGGGCCAAAATCGGGCTCGTTGCCTGGATGGACCTTGCGTTGTGGCTAGTGCAGGTTGTAAAGTAGTCCGCAGCCAGTCCCAGAGACAACGGTCGAATCGATCGTTTCTAGGGAGACAGCCCACATCGAGCGCACGACTACACCACTCAGTGCAAAGCCTCTCCTCCCTTTGTTTTTCTCTCTCCTCTCTGAACCGTCTTAATCTTGACACATTGTAATTAGCACAAATATGCCCCGATTCAACATGAGCTCTGCATGAAAAAGACGCACATCGACGATGGGGTTCTATTCTGACCATCGACTTCGAGGTTCGTGGACTGTATCTTCTCGGATTCATGGTCAAAGTTGGATTTTCTGTGGGTGCATTTCTTCAGATTTGCCACACACAATCAACTGTTCGGAAAATTTTCTTTGAGGAGTATTTAGATCTTGCTATTCTCCACAATTTTCGCGTTGCAAGTTTTGCGTTTTGATGCAGGTATATCGATTCCTCTATAGCTTCTCAACTTGTACTTACATGAGCTTGAAGATAGGGTTGAAGATGAGGTCGAGGAACAAGTCGTCGCCGTCTAGCCTGCCGCCAGCTCACCGACTATTGTGCCAGTAAGTGCAGTGCCCATCCGACTATTGAGAGATTCTTGATCGATGCTACTTTGGTTGACCGTGTTTGTGTTCTCCGATGCTGCTCTCCATCGTCGGTGCAACTGTAGCAGGTGCCCGCCTCCCTCCATCGCCGATGTAGTTCTCCATCATCGGTGTTGCCGATGCGGGTAAGGGCCTTGACACGGCGAGCAAGATCGAGCAGTTTCTAGTCCAGCCTGCCATCACGCTCTCTGCCTCGTCGGTTGTTGCTTCGGTAAGTGCAGTGCTCAGTCGACCGTGTTTGTGTTCTCCAGTGTCGTCCTCCATCGTCGGCGCAGCCACAACAGGTGTCCGCCGCCCTCCATCACCGACGCAACCACATGAGGTGCCCCGCCGCCCTCTGTGGCCAGCAGGCGCAGCTGGAAAAACAAGATCACTGCTAATGATTGTTTATGTGTGTATCAATGTGACAGTGAAACAAGTGCATGCAACAAAACAATTGAGTTATGTATCTGTCCTCATGCAAAAAATCTCTATACAGGCTACCAAATGGAATGCGAAAGGTGGCTCATCGCCTGTATATGCGTGGCATGCCCCGGTAAGCCCCAAATCCGAGGCAGCCTACCAAACGTGCCCTAGACTACTTAGCATCTTTGGCTCTCTGTGAGTCTGAACCTGCTGGAAGAAGTATCCTGCTGAAAAGTTCTGGCGAAACGGGTGGTACATGTACCAGAACAGACGCGCTTCGATAGCGTCTCTCGTACCAGTCCACAACAGATCGTCAACTGACTCTCGATTACTGGCTAGTTAAACACCGCAAATAGGGCATGGCCGTCAGCGATGGAAAGCCGTCATCCGCGGTTGAGCCCAAACAGCGGACGAGGTAATCTGGCACCTTCGCTCGACGCAGGTCATACACGCCGAGACTACGTTGGTTCTATCCCAATGGCTCACATTCTCATATACGTGTTTCGGTTTTGCACTAATCATTTCCGGTGTTAGTTGTACACCAGTTGGCCATTGCCATATGCTAGTAGTACTACTGAAATGTTGCAGCGAAAAATAACAAAGTTCAATGGACGAAAGAGGCGATGGGGTATGTGTTGCCTGCTCGGGAGAAATGGGCAAGTATATTTAGAGAGGAAAAAGAAGCATTGATTTTAATCCATATGTACCGCCTAAACATGAAGGTTGCTAGAATATTCATGTGCATTGATTTCAATCTAGCTCATATATAGGCGTATAATGTCTGAACTCAATCCCATCGAACAAAAACGTAATCCTTCCACCCGGTCCCCCGACCCTCCTCGTCGTCCCGCTATAACCAAACATTATACGTCATCTTGTTTCCAAAGTTTGAAACATATGCACATTTTTATACCTTAATTCATGATGCAGCTTAACATTTGTAGTAATCTTAACAGTTGAATGTGTCGGTATGGTTCAAGAGGTTTTTGTGTTCCGCCAACTCTCTTCTTCCGGTCCACGTATCGTAGTCATTGTGTGCTTGTTCTCTGAAGATATCTACCTCTGTATTCATTTTCAGGACTTCTATATCCGTTTCCGCGTTTCCGAATAGTTACAAAAACGAATGCAACAACACTCATCTCCGCGTGTTTATGCTCTATTTTATTATACCGAAAGAAAACTATTAATACCTCAAAAGAGACGCATGTTTAACGCTTATGTGTACTTGTTTTATCTAATCAGTATACTATCGTGCATACCGATATGCCACATGTAAAAATAGTATTTGTCACTCTAAAATTGTTTAGTACATAGTTCTTCTCACCTTAGCGCCTCGGTGGGATCCGATGGACATCCCAAATTACTCACTCCATCACAAAATAGAAAGCCGCCCGTACTTTTGTACTGTGTTTGATGCATAATTTTGATTACTAAAATGCATTAAGAATACATAAGTGGCAACGTTGCATTTATCTTGCGAGATACTTTCATTTGTATGTCCTTATACTAATCATGTGGACACATTATTACTATTAAAAATTCTACGAAGATGTCAGTACAAAAGTCAAGAGCACCTAATATTTTGGAACGGAGTGAACATTGGTAAAGTCGTACCATTAGCCCGCCATCCACCGCCAACAATTACCTTCCTCTCTCTCATACATAAATACATTCATCCTAGCATTGACAAGGTCATTATTAGAGCAGTGATGCACGACATGATTCTTGATTGATAAGTGTTATATCTTCTGCACCTCAATTACCTGTTTGATATGTATTAGACTAACTCTACTAGATCCCTCAAAAAGGCATACCACAAAGCGGTTGTGATTCCATTTTTGCGGTATGGCTCGGTTTTGCTAGAGTAGGTGATGAAAAAATTGCACCACAAAAACAGTGGATGTTTCATTTTCTTTTCTCTTTTCTTCATCTCTTTTCTTCCCGCTCTCTTCTTATTCTCGGTGTCCTCCCCAATCCATGTCAAATCCTAACTACCGTCTCCCAGCCTTGTTAGCCACCCCTAGCCCTAGCCTGGCCAAAATGCTGACCACCGCCCACCCCCATACAAGACAAATCCTGACCGTTGCTACCCTATCCTCGTTGTCATCATCTTCCACCATAAATTCTACATCCACCACTCCTACACCTTGTCGGCTCCTCCTCCCCTCTAGACCTAGTCCTCTCTCCAACTAGCCATTCGCTAGCCCCAGGATTAACGATGGCCAATACAGGGGATGGTGTGCAGTGTTGGACGCGTATGAACTCCGGCTCGCGTCTTTGGACAAGCGCATCCTGCTAGAGATGGACGTGCAAGGTGGGGAGACTATGGCGAGGCTTCATGGTCGACAATGGCAAGGCTAATAGGTGAGAGATTTGCATGAGAGGTACGTGGTGTGTGGCTTGGAGGTCTAAATGCACCTATTATGAAAAATGCATTTCAAAATGTCAAAAAAAATGAAAAACATCCTTGGTGTGTATCCGAATATACTATGTGAAGGAACAAAGATGGCACCTAAAGGGGTGAATAGGCGACTTAAAAACTCTTATGGATTTGGCTATATCCTAATGCGGAATTAACTAAGAGTATACTTTCAAGCACAAATCCTAGATACTAGGTTCACCTATGTGCACCAACAATATATAGCTCAACAAGATATAGTAGTTACAAGTAAAAGCTAGGAATTCAAACTTTACACAAGATATAACACTATATACAAGTATGAATTGCGGAATGTAAAGGGGACAAGATACAAACATTGTATTTACTAGAGTTTGGATATCCACTAATATCCTACTCTCCGTTGGAGAGGCTGTGGCAAACACATCCCACACGATACATCACCGGACCTAGCCTTATTCTCACTTGATCTTTACAAACCGGCCTTGAGCTCTCCACACAGTGAGCTCCCTTACTTTATAGTTAGCTTATTCCTCCACCCCGGAGATGGCAAACTCCAAAGCCACTTCACAGTCACTTGGGCCTCTTCACAATCTCCATGGAGAGGTCACCAAGACAACAACCACCAAAGCGTCTAGGAAGAAGTGGCTTCCAGGAGTAACATACTCTTAGACTTTCACTTGATTGAATCAATGTATAGGTTTCAGACCAATGCAACTGGTCAAATCCCTCTCCCTCACAAATTTCACCGGAAGTAACACATACTATGGAGAGATGAGTAGAGGAGAGGAATAGTGGAGGAGAACAACAAATATCTCCAAGATCTAGATCCAAAAGCCTAACTTCACTTAGAAGAGATGTGCGGGGATTTTGGTAGGTGGAAATGTAGATCAAGATCTCCTCTTTCAATTCCCTCAAAGATATGTATTTGAGTAGGGGGTCAAGAGGGATCAAGATTTTGAGATGCAACAATGGTGGGACAAAAGTCTATGGGCGTGGTCGTTGGTTTGGGGAAGAAGATGAGCTTATATAGGGGCCCGAAATCCAATTGTTATGCCTCAGGTTCGTGATAGCCTAGATTGTCTAGGCTAAGTCCACACAAAGGCCAGGCCCTATACTGTGTGCACCCGGACATATCCTAGACTTGGAAGGAACAAAAAGGGGTTCATGAAATACGTGATATCTTGATCAACCGGACTTCGATTTTGATGAACTCGGGCTTGTTTTGAAGATAACAACAAGCTCTGGCTCTTCATATAGAGAAATACCAAATATAAGCAAAAGAATAAAAATCCACAAGATGAAAGGTTTGACCTTTCTAATGCGACGAACCGGTAAAACCTCCAACATCAAAAACCAAACAACTTTTTCATATGAAATCCTTAATTTATGAAATTGGGATTGCTTTGAAGATAACCACAAGCTCTAAAACCTCACATAGATAAAAATCCAAATACCAACCGAGAAATATGATGGCAAGGATACAAAGGTTTGACCTCTTTACGAATGATACGATCAAACTACTCACCCGAGATACCACCGTGGAAGTATGACTATCAAACCAATAACCTGGTCTCCCAACAACCACCTTGAGACCGGTAAAAAGGAAAACCTATCAAGGTCATAGATTTGCCTTGCACATTCCACTTGAGGTAGATGATGGCATTCATGCTCGCCTTCAGATGGAACACATTTCTTGATTGCGCTTTATTGGTCAAGTCTCGCAAATTGCTCTCCCATACACCATTATGGGAACGCCTCACTTAGGTATATCTTCACAACTCCATTATCATGAAGGGATGAAAAGCTTCAAGCATGTGATATCTTCGAGATGCTCATCTTGGACTTGCACTTCTTCAATATTGATAATGATCTCCACTTGATGTCATCCTCTAATGAGCTACCTGAAACTTAACTTTTTGATACAAGCCCATGATTTGCACCTTTGTCTTCCACTTGATATTCTTATGATTTTGAGAGCATGATCCTCCATGGCTTAACTCATAAGCCAAATCATGACAAACTTTGAGTTCCACACAAGAACTCCATCTTTAGTGAACTTCATCTTGATACTTCAACGTTCTTTTTATTTTCTTCCTAATCATATAGTATTCATCTTTAGTCCAATGGTCTTGATGCCAATACTCAATGTATATCCTTCATGGCATACAACCACATGGACTTCAAGCATCACATATGGAACATTCCTTCACAAAAAATTCAATGAAAACCATTAGTCCATAGGATTGTCATTAATTACCAAAACCGCACTTAGGGGCTAGATGTATTTTCACTATGTACTCACACAAAGTTTTGCCATAAAAGAAGAAATCAATCTCGTGGAAAGCTACTTTGTAGCACAGAAATTTGTCTTTTTTACACATGTCACAAAAAATATGTCTTTCTTTTACGCGAAACTTTATGCACGAACATAGAACATCTGCATTTACATTTGTATATTATTGTCGGAATTGTCAAACCCTTTGAAGTATATTTTTTGGACAATGGGAGCATCTAAACCTATGAGGCAAAATGGATAACAAAACCCCTTGTGCAGAATAGTGTTACACTCGGTAAACATAAGACGTATATTCCGCTTGCAAAAGAAAAACGTGAATATACCATTTGCTCTTTGTGAACACCCTCCTCTAACTTACAGAAGTCAAGTTACTCAAGAAGATACAATACTCCGACTTGCTTTCTTTAAGACATATGGTTTAAGTCTAGTACTATTATTTAACTAAATTTTACATTACAAATCTATTGTATATATTTACGGTTATACTTGCAATCAAAATTACTATGAGGTAACGACCTTTTAGTTTAGATATTTTATACTATGTTAATTAGCTATAGTTCATAATACATAGCACCTGCTACAGCACACCAAATTCAAGGTTTTTTACACTAACACAACATTGTAGCTCCGTGACTTGCCTAGTGCTGATAAATAGTGCTAGTAAGATGCATAGGTGGGCACTAAGACTTTTAGTCCTACAAATATTTCGTAGATGATGAACTTGTGCATCGCCTCTGACTAATCAAACATCGCTAATGGAACACGGTCGTCAGCGATGAGAAAGTCTTCTGGTGCTGGTCAGGACAGCCCAATGTGAGGACAAGATGGCAGTCTCACCAGCATTACTCGTAGGTCACACGCACCAAAAGTACTTTGATACTATCCCGATGGCTCATATTCACAAGTATGTGTTCAAATCTTGCTCTCATAAATCATCTCTGGTGTGTATGGTATATCAATTGTCAAAGTTCAGCCTAGGAAACAGGGAATGGAGTGTGTGTTGTCTCCTCTTGTTAAAATGGGTGTATATAGAGGAGGAAAGGAAGCATTGTCTAGTGTCTGGACATAATACACGCACAGCAGTTGGTGGAATATTCATTTGCATTGGTTCCTGGAGATCCCCCTGGGCCAGAACTTCTTGTTTCAAAGGGGGGATCCATCAAGCTTGATCAACCATTAACAAGCAATCCTAATGTTGGAGGTTTTGGTCGAGTACTAGTAGTAGGCTAAAATTAAGTGTACTTCTACCTTTTGCTTTGAGTAGAACTTTTAAACTTTGATCGATTTCATGGAAGAATATAACAACATATATACAATCAAAATAATATTTTATGAACCTGCATTTCAAAACGGATCTAACAGTACTAATTAAGTGTCATAAACGCTCATATGAGTAGCAGAAGAATAGTACACCCCCTCCCCAACCACCAAACTACTCAATCTGTTGTGTTAGTAGCTGGGTCAAACTTAACTATTTACTTGAAGACCAGGAAAGAAGATGAGCCGACACCCGACAAAGCCTGGGGTCGTGCCCGGGCCTCGAGGCCAGGCCCAATGCCGACAAGGCCCAGCCCGTGTGCTTAACAGGCCACCATGTGCCGTGCTAGGCCAGCCACCTGACGCGCTTGTCATCCTAGCTTCCCTCTCCCCTCTCCGTCTCTTCCAGGTTACTTCCCATTCCGCGAACATGTTGCTATGTCACTATGGCTTGCTCGGAGTTGTTATGTCTTTTTGCGTTTGACGGCAGTTGTGCCTGAGCTCGACAAGGAGTCACAGGCCCATCGATGGCCATGAGCGAGATGAGGGACTGAACATGCCCATCGATGTCTACACGATGTTGCCACAACGGCGTCTTCATGCCAGAGATCGACTGAACACTCCATCCCTACCAACCGTATACTAGTATAACTGACTTCATCTTTCTTGTTGTTTGCTTGTGAATTCCTCATCTAACTCATCCTTGGAAAAGAAGAAATCCACATGTAACTTAAGGTATGCACATAATAAAGTTAAATATCTCGCCAATCGCCATACCCAACTCCAGGCCTCCAAGGTCCAAGATTTGCACATATTTATTGCAGCAATTCAAGGTTGAATCTATTTTTCTTCACATTCTAACTTGCCAAATCTTGTCTAGAATTGAGAATTCATACAAATGTTCTACACATTATTTCTGTTTTTCCATTACAAAATGAGATAATTTTCTCAATCCTCGTCAAGTAATCATGCCAGTTTATTGCATGAAAACTAAATTTACTCGTGAACACTCAGGCTGCTAATTTCTGGAGACAGCCCTGCGAGGAGACAGAGAGCTCTGTTTTTACAACAGAATCAATTATATTCAGATTTGAGTCATCATCTGCAGATCTCATAAGTAATGTAATGCATAAACATATTCTTCATCCTTGAAATAGTATTTGTAGTTTCCAACCTAATAAGAATATCAGTATTAGAGACGTTGATCCATTTGTTGGTGAAGGTAAATGATGCATTTGTAGTTTCCAATGCTATAACTTTTGCAAACATAGGGAAGGTAAATGATGCGCACAGGATCAAAATAGATAAGTAGCACCGCTTCCTTACTTAGTGGAACAGAGTCTCTTTCAGCAATGTTAGAATAAAGTTTTGAGTACTAGTAACCATAATTAGTTGGTGAAGTTTCTGATTTCACATGCTTCTGTAAGGACCATGTTCAGATTACAAGTCCGTGGTTTGTGCCCTGAACCTGACAATTTAGTTTATTTCTTGATGAAGGTGTTCACCAGCTGTGACTATTCATATTAAGCGGTGTTATCTTTTAATGTATACTGGAGGTAAGACGATGAGAAGAATCTCCACACATAGATGTTACTGTTTGCACTGCGAAATATATGTTCAAACATGCAAAGATCTCATTAGTAATTAAGCACGTAGATTTTTGAACTACTCCTTAGTTGACTTAGATTTGTCTAGATTCGATTGTATCGATTTAATATTAGATACATCCGTATCTTGGCGAATTTGAATCAACTGATTTGGATGGGAGGGAGTACGTCAATCGAAGGACAGAATTACTAGTTTCCGATTTTTCTTTCTATCTGGAAAGAACCAATCGAGAAGCAATGATCAGGAGTTGATCCAATGCTATGAATATACAATGGCCTGAACAACCATGTATACAGATCTAATTGACAGAGTCGCCAGACAGAGACCCCAAACAAACATGGCCTGAACATAATATTTCCGCAGAGATGAAAAACACAAACGGATCTATATATACCCAAAAAACAAATTCAGAGACGTGTAACAAAGGAACCAGGAAAGAGCAAACATATCATGCAGGGTAAAAGTTCAGATCTGACATAACTGAATCGAATTCAAGCAGCTCACCCTTCACAAACTTGTTCAGACCCCAAGATTCAGTTCAAGAAACACGGGATCCAAGATCCGATCTATGAACTCAGCTACACATGGTGAATAGTTTTGTCCAAGCACCCATGTAACAACACCAGCAGAATCAGCCGTCATATGATCACAACACGCAGCTGAATCAGTGGATACCGAAAGCGGTGTTGTTTCATGGGTGCTAGCACAAATCTATCACCAAAACACAAATATGGCTGCCGCATCTGTAGATCCGCCTATATACGTGGTAAAACAATTTTTTCCAGCACCCATTTGACAACGCGACCAGAAATCAGATCTTCGCTGCCGAATCACATCTGAATCAGGTCATGCGAGTAGTGCTGTGAGATGGGTGCTAGGGTAAGAGAAAAAAATCTGAGGAGGGCTGTGGTGTATATATGGTGAAGGGGAAGAGAGGGGATCACGGGTGTAGAAGATAGCCCTAGATCTGACGGTTGGGAGACAGCCCAGATCTTTTTTTTTCTTCCTGAAATCTTACGGACACAGGGGCAAACCTGGCCAACAGGCCGGCCAGGTTCGGCATAGGTTTCACGTGCCTGACCCGACACGGCACGCGGCGGCCCGTCAAACTCGCGGACCGAGTCGGCACGGGGGCCTGCCTCCGAGGCCTAGGCACGGCACCAGCGCTAGACGGGCCGGCCCGTGGCACGCCAGTCCATTGTAAGACCTCTTTTATTTTTCTACATGTCTTTAATATATCCCTTAATAGTATTGTTCTGTTAATATGGCATAAAGAACTGTGTCCTGGTGGTTGGGGTGCGGAGCACACGGAGGTGCCAGGTTCGAACATCGTGGGCACTATTTTACACGAATTTGCTCTAATATCCGCGTGCCACGCAGAGCTGAATGGTAAACGGGCAGGCACAGGCAAGGCCCCAGCCAGGCCACGGGCCGGCATAGGCCTGTCTGTCACGTGTCGAGCCAGGCGGTCCATGTTTTTCATAGTTAACACCTCATAATTCTCGATCCCTTTTCCTCTAGTTCCATCGCATGCGCGTCAGCGCAGATCCCTCACTGCGTCGCCCCCACATCTCTGGCCTCTAAGAGCATCTCCACTCGGCTCCCCGGCTGGGCCTCCCCAGGACGTTTTTTGTGCCGGATTGTATTTTTCCCCAGTCGTGCCTCCCAGGCCCAAATATGCCGGATCGGGCTGTTTTTGCATCTGGCGATCGCAAGCCGGTCCTAATGCGTCGGGGAGCTGCCGCGAGGGCCGGATAGAATAAATTGCACATGACCCTCCCCCCCCCCCGCAGTGGCCCCCGATTGGTAGCGACACAGCTCGGTTGTCGTCATCTCCTCGGCTCCTGCGCGCCATTAACATGCCAGAGGTACAGCCTTTCAGGTGAACGGCATAGTAACCAGGCTCTCCCCTTGATAAGGGGTGACCTCAATGGTGGCCCGATCTTCACGGATCTCGTGGTCAAATCGATGGAAAAGGGAGAAGGTAGCAGAAGCAGACACACACCTCGCGAGCAACACGATGAACACACGCAACACACGATACAAGGCCAATTGCTCCCGCCAGCGGTCATCAGTCTGATAGAACCCTTGCAAGGAAAGATCGATTAACATTCTCCCTTCGACCCCAAGCGGAGAGGGAAGAACACCTTGGAGAGGGTCTTGACAACTATGCTCACGCACTCGCAAACGTAGGCCTTGTACAACGATGGATGCGCAATGCAAACTCCAACGAGGTTAGTGACGATAGTCGGTCCCCTTGGTAAAGGGGATGCGGAAAAACTAGAGATTCCACAAAGGGGTTATCTTTAGTCTATCATCTATTCCTAAGGGATACAATGAAGGGTGTGGCTCTATATATAGGCCAGCCACTTAACAAGGGGTAGTTTGGGGGTAAATCTAGGGTTTGGAATGGACTAGTGGGGTAAAAGGGCCAAGGGCCCAGCTGTTGGCACGGAAGCCCATTCACTTACGCAGGAGACTCTAGGTGTGAGCTCTGGAGACTTCGGGTGTGGCCGGAGACTTCGGGGTAGATGTCGCTCTCCGGGGTAGACTCTGATGCTTCTACTGCTGCTTCTTCTGTCTCCTCTTCCAAGCCTCCGTCTTGTCGGGCTTGGTGCTCCAGGCTTCCTTCCTTGCCTCCGTACTTGTCGGTATGAACCTATCATGAATATGAGATGGAGTATGAAGTAGTATACCATTCAATAGGGTAGGAACTGTCCTCGCATAAAGAACGGATTCACCTTTGGATTCCATGATGACTTGGCATAAGTTGGAGACCTTGATGTCATGGTATTGCCGACGACTACGCCATGGAGGGGTCCTCACAGTGCGTGTTTAGAAACGTGGGGTAAGGTGGAGGGTTGGCGGGTACGAGGTAACACAGCTTACCTAGGTTCAAGTTCCATAATGGTGGCGGAACTCTACTCCTGCTATAAATTACTATAATGGCAATACGCCGAGTTATAGAGATAGGTTCGTTGTGCGAGGTGTTGCACATTGTACGTAGCAATCTAGGTTATGCCCTAAAGGCTCCCACATGCCCGGTTTATAAAGACACCAGAACCTAGGGTTACAGGGAAAAGTCCTTGCCAGACAAGGTAAATAGTCCTACACTAATACGAACTAGTCTTTCGTGTCTTGCACTCCAAGACTCTGAGTACGTTGGTGACTCCTGTGTAGCCTTCCTTTATCCGGCATGGGCCACCCTTCTGGATCCATCTAATTGGGCCGCCCAGCAGGCCATAGGCCTTGCTACCAACTGTGGGCCACCCAGGTTATTCGAAATAATGACGTGCTATGGTGATACCCATATAACATATCCCCAACAGTAGCCCCCGGAGGACTTCGAGATCTTGCGTCACTTGGTAATACAGTGGTTATCAAGGTGTGTTCAGGTACTCAGATGAAACCGTAGAGACAATACATGTCAAGAGCAAGATTTGTCCATCCATGTGACGGGAAAGTACTCAAGGCCCACTCGGAGAAGTTATATCCAATAGCTGTGCAGCGTGTGATTTGATCACGGGGATATCACTTGTCGGAACGAGTCAAGTTGCATTGTTCGGTAACGAGATTGAACACAACATGGTGATGTCATTGATCAAATCTCGGGCAATGAAAGTATCGAGATACAAAGGGAATAAGACACGATTGTCCTGGTTCAAACGACGAAAGATCTTCGTGGAACGCACAAGGGTCACATGGCCATCCAGGTCCCTTTATCGATCATTGGTGCGGGAGTGTCCTGGCCATGTCTAGAGTGTTCTCGAACCGTGGGGTATCACGCTTAAGGGCTTAATGATGCTTAGAGAGTGTTTATAGGATTGGTAGAATCACCGAAGAATAGTAGAGAGAAAATCGGAAGGGTTTTGGTAAGTCCGGAGGATGTCCGGAGTGGAGGTGGAAGGTGTTCCATAGCCACGGAGGTTGAATAATACGTGAATGAATTTTAAATATTGATTTAATCATTTAGTCATAATTATGTAATAAATGGTCAAAGGCTTAATGGGCCAATTCCTGGAGGGAGAGGGCCCATTAGGGAAAGGAGAGAGGGAGAAGGGGCCAAGGAGGTGGTCGGCGCCCTAGTGGGCCAGCCCCCCCATGCGGGGCCTATAGGGGTGGCCGGCGGTCCCACCCCTTCCCCCTCCTTTCCTTTAGTCCCACCCCGGGACTTTGAGGGAGGTAGTACCTCCCCACCCCCTATATATAGTGGGGATATTTGGCCAAATAAAATACACCAATAATCAATAAAGGTCTTCTCACTTTTGGGAGGACCTCTAATTGACATTTTCTCTCCCCCTCTCTCTCTCTCTCTCTCGTGACCGAGGTCCCAAGTCTGGACTATGCGAACGAGAGACATCTTCACCGCGGAGCATCGTCGCGCTGCGGGATTCGAATCCGGGAGCTCTACTTCCGCAACTACTGCTGGATCGGGGAAGCGGGAGTCATCGTCAGGAACCGGACATGTGTAACTCCTCGCGAGGTGTCGCACTTGAGGCACTCAAGTCGTTGGAGCCAAGGGAGCGCAAGGACTTCATCACGACCTTGAGGTCGGTTTTGGCTCGTCTACATCAACCACGCTCTCCTGAGTATTGACAACGATTTTCGGTCTTCAAGGGTAAGTTCGCTAAAAGCCCCTCCCATTACTGTATTACTAATAGATAGGTCCTGGCAGCATCAGGGGTTCAGGGGCGTAGGGTAAAATTTTATTGTTTTCATGCGCGGAACCCCTTCAGTGGTATCAGAGCTAGATCTATTTGTAGTAATGCTAGTACGGGTAGAACACACGAGATGTAGCGTGTGGGCATTGATTTTTTAGTTGTTACCCTCCCACGTGTACTTGTGTATACCGCAGTAATGCTTGATGAAGCGCCCCCCAACCGACTTTACGTGTTCATTCGCGAGACTGGTCCACGCTTGACATATGGCTTGTACCGTATAAAGTGGCTTAGGGGGTGTATGTCTCTCTCGCATTAGTTGGTATACCGTTTGCAATGGAGGGCCCCGAAAGGGGTGTAGTAGAGACAACTACTTGATCAACGTTGTGCTGAAAGTTCGTAGGTAAGAACGGTTCTTGTGCGAAAGCCCATTCAGCCACGTAAAACATGCATAGATAAAGTAGAGGCGTCTAACTTTGTTTTGCGGGGGGGTTGCTTTGTGATATGGTTGTGGCAAAGATAAAGATAAAGTGATTAACTTATGTTACGTAGTAGTAGATAGTCACGGAGATGATGAACTACCACGTCGGAATGACACCGGTACCCTGGTGCTGGAATCCGGTGACGACAGATGGAGATCACGACGTGAAGGACCATATCACATCGCATTTACATTCAGTGTTATTGTTTGTATGTCTTATTGTATGTTAGTATTAGATACTCGACGGTATCCCAATAAGATGATCCTTATTAAAATTACCAACGATTGTGTTCCCCCCTTAGTGTGCACCACCAAGAAAGTTCTTCGGTATGAGGCGACCCAGGGTGACTGGGTGTCAGACATATCTACGTTCGCATACAGTGGGTGTAAGCCATGTTGCATAGCGAATACACTAAGGTTGAGTTGGCAAGCCTAGCACGCCATAGAAGCGTGGCCTCGGATCACGGATGGTCGAAAGATCGAGCACGAGTCGCATGAATGATGTGACCGACGTTTAGCGTCCACCTTTGAACCCACATTGATGGCCGTGTTAATTGGAGGAGATGTGGTTGATAGGGGCCGTGTTATCACTAGGAACCCTTATGGGGATAGGTGTTTTTGAGTGGAGTTATTATTAACTCATTTAATTATAAACTTAGTCTAAATTCCTTTTGCAATCATAAATGTAGAGATGGCTCACCGTGAAGCTTACTTTGTCATTGAGGAATGGGTAAAGGGTGAGAAACTTAGACTTGATGGATCCAACTTCCCTAGTTGGCTTGTGTGCCTGAATGATCTCCTTACTAGGAATCATGTGGTAGACTACATACGCCGCACGATGGATTTGACTGAGCCAGACCACTATGAGACCACACAAGAGCTGGCAAACCGCTACTATCATCAAGAGATGTCCACCTACATTCAGATAATAATGCGTTACGGGATGGTGGATGAACTCTATCCGCTCATGGGTGATCTTGATCCATATTCAATGGTGGATCAGCTGAGAGCAGAGTTCATAGGCCATGTGCGCATGTGGAAGCACGAGCTGCTTGGAGAGTTCCTTTCCATACAGATGGAGGAGCATACATGTCTGAAGGGTCACTTGGAGCGCATGCTTGATGCACACATGAGAGTGGTTTACTTCGTGGATTACTGGATGGATGATCCATTTGCAATAGGCGTACTACTTCGATCGTTGCCTCCCAGCTATGAAGGACATGTCCGAAGTAGCATCATGAGTGGTGATACAGAAACATTGGATTTCCAAGAGTTCATATGACGTTTCAGGAACGTAAAGGTTGAGCCAATCACCGGAGAGGTCATCGATGACAAAGGTTAATATTTTATATACAATTTTATAAATGTTATAATCTTGCAAACACATTTGCCGTGTTAAGTGTATTTGATACTTGTTCTGTTTTGCTGAAAACAAGTCCTTCTGCATGAGAGGTGCTTGCTGGAGAGGAGGTGACGTTGTGTGTTGATGGCGAGCATGATGATGATGGCCGACGACAGTCTCCCTCGACATTTATCACTTAGTTTATGTTTTAGGATGATTATAGTAATCAAAAGATTGTGAACTTCTTTAGTGTGTCTCACACTTTGTGAGACGGTTATTCATATGAGTTTGTAACAAACAGTTGTTCCACTTTTATGAATGATTTCTATTCGTGTTCATATCTTGTTTGATTATGTGTGAATTATCCTTGTTTGAAACTAATTGATAATGCACGAACATTTGTAAAATATCAAAATGCCTTTAAAATACCCAACTTAATGATATTTCATTAATGAATGAAACCATTGTTTGAATTCAAAAGTTATATTGATAATATGTGAAAGTCATTTGATTTATTATCACATATAAATCATGCCAAAGTTAGGCAAAATAACTTGAACACCATGTATTACTTGAATACAAAGTGTTTAATGAATTGTTAAAAGTGAATACATGTTCAATGTATTGTGTTTTAACTAAAATGGTATTTATCATTATATGATTGTTTAAATGTGTAAAGAAGTTTACCAAAGGAAACATGAATATGAAACTGTTTGATTTGATCAAAGTGTTTCATCAACAAAGGGTATAAATATAAAAGAGAATCTAATTTACTACGATTTGATCAATAGTAATGAAATTTGACTTTATAAAGAATGGCATAAGAGAAATTGTGAAATGCAAAGCGTTTTGAAACGTCAAAATGCAAAGCAACACAATGTGATATTAGATATCAAAATGGGTAAATATATGGCACCAAATAAATCATTGTAGTGTAGATGTAGAGACCATTAGTTAGAAATAGTTAGCACTCAATTAGAACATATAGTGAACCATTAGAATTCGTGAAAGTTTTGGGGTTATTCGATATAACCAAAACAATAGCGAATAAGTCCTTATAGAGTATTCATTGGAAACTTTGAATATGAAATCCATAGCTAAAACCAAAAGGAAGCAAAACTTGTATTGCTTGGATTTTGGCGCATTCTTGAGAAAGCTCACTTTTAGTGATATTTCTCGATTATGGAGCAAATGGAAGATAGTGAAAACACGATGAGGATTCACAACCCCGCATCAGAGTGTTGAGATGCGCAACGGAAAATGTTCCTGAATGATTCTCTTCACAAAGGAAAGAACCAATGATATTGATCATTTTGTTTTCCCCACTGGTGTTTTCACTACATGAAGTAGTATTCAAAGTGTAATCCATATCTTGTATGGAGACACTCATGAATCATTTGTCATGATTCTTGGAATATGACATACCTATGAACTACTAAGGAAATAATGGTAAACTAAATTATGAGAAATCCTAGAAGAAAATTTCACTTGAGATTAGAAAGCAATTCGTTGCTGAATCTCGCAAGTAAAAGGGGTTACTTGAATGTTCACAAAATGACTACAAAGCCATAGTGGAAAAGGGGGTGAATGGCAAAAGCACAATTTGTCAAGTATTGGACGAATTCAAATGAATTTGGTTCAAGTGTGCTAAATGTCTAGTGGATTTAAAACTAGTAATAGTACTAGTATCTCATAGAAAAACTCCAAGTTTGATATTTGATCAAAGGATTTTGAAGTTATTCAAAATAGTGAGTGGATATGCAATTTGCATAAAATTGAGTGGGAGCTATGAAAGTCTTCCTAAAACAATATGTGAATGACATATTTTTGAGTGGGAGCTTATAGGAGTAATTCTTAAGTGTGTTAAGAATGAAAACACAAATACTTATAAATAATGATTTATAAGGTGTAGAAGTTGATAATAGGTGTATTACGATATTATGTAGCATTCCTTAAAGGATTCTAAAAGGGGTTTCAGAATAGAAGTTAATTAAGGAACTGGTCCTTAACAACTCAAATTAGGAATAGTATTAAGTTGAACATCAATGGTTGAAAGAAAGAAAAGGATAATCATCATCCACTATGTTGAGGCATAGGTTCTATCTTAGAAAACCATGATGATAACTTAACATAATATGAATCCAATAAGGAACATTTGAAAGTGATTAAGTTCGAATCGCAGAACGTTGAGCTAAGTTTGTCCGCAGTAGAGAACTGCAGACATGTTTTCCAAATCCATAAAGGATGACATATCTTAAAACATAAAGGGTTATGTTATAAGGGAATATGTTGGAAACTCCTGTAAATACCGATTAAAGTCAAGTAGGAAGCGAGGTGAACAAAAACATCGAAAGTTGCATAGAGTGCAGTAGTGTTTCGATGAATACATTTATAATAATAGATAAGGGTACCATCTAAAGTGTTGTATAATGTTATGGCGGGGCTAGTTCACTTTTAACATAGGATGATGTCTCCCAGGGCACAGTGCCCATGAGAAAGCCCTCGAGGTTGATCTAAAGTCACTGTAGGCTCCTGGAATCAGGCCTCGTTCTGCTGCCATAGCGACGATGTATACACACAGATGTTATCATGTGGTGATAAAGTATTAATGTCAATCAAGGTGACATTAGTAACTTGTACAGGATTTGGGACTATAAAGTATAGACCCAAGACTCAACCTCTTCCATGAGCAAGCATGATCAGGGTACCGGATATGGTGCCAATGATTGAGAACAAATGCAGCTAGTGTATTTGGACTCTAGTGCAAGTGGGAGACTGTTGGAAATATGCCCTAGAGACAAATAGTAGTAAGGACTATTATCATATTTCATATAGTTTATGATTAAGTTTTATATCATGCTATAACTGTATTGAGTGGAAACATCAATACACGTGTGATATACAAACAACCAGGGGTTCCCAGTGAAACTCTAGTCACTGGTTCATTGGTCAACAGATGATCATGTTTCCTGATCTTGTGGCATTTATGCCAGTTGGAAATGGAGTCATCGCATTATGAGAATGAGATGATGAACCAATACCCAACCTAAACATCATGACCCGATCATGTCACGAAGTTCAAGTTATGATGATTAGAAATGGATCCTCGTAGACTATTCCTTAGACCGTGAGGCTATATCAATCACTGTCTCCCGAGAGTGCTTAGATAGCATCAAGCGCCACTTGGTAATACAGTGGTTATCAAGGTGTGTTAAGGTACTGAGCGGAAACCGTAGAGGCAATATATGTCAAGAGCGGGATTTGTCCGTCCATGTGACGGGAATATACTCAAGGGCCCACTCGGAGAAGTTATATCCAATAGCTGCGTAGCGTGTGATTTGATCACGGGGATATCACTTGTCGGAATGAGTCAAGTAGCATTGTTCGATAACGAGATTGAACACGACATGGTGATGTCATTGATCAGATCTCAGGAAATGCAAGTATCGAGAGACAAAGGGAATAAGACACGACTGTCCCGGTTCAAACAACGAAAGGTCTTCGTGGAACGCATAGGGGTCACATGGCCATCCATGTCCCTCTGTCAATCATTGGTGCGGGAGTGTCCTGACCATGTCTGGAGTGTTCCCGAACCGTGGGGGATCACGCTTAAGGGCTTGATGATTCTTAGCGAGTGTTTATAGGATCGGTAGAATCACCGAAGAATAGTAGAGAGAAACCGGAAGGGTTTCGGTAAGTCCGGAGGATGTCTGGAGTGGAGGTGGAAGGTCTTCCATAGCCACGGAGGTTGAATAATATGTGAATGAATGTTAAATATTGATTTAATCATTTAGTCATAATTATGTAATAAAGAGAAAAATCAATTTAAATGGTCAAAGGCTTAATGGGCCAATTCTAGGAGGGAGAGGGACCATTAGGGAAAGGAGAGAGGGAGAAGGGGCCAAGGGGGTGGCCGGCACCCTAGTGGGCCTGCCCCCCTGCGCGGGGCCCATGGGGGTGGCCGGCGGTGCCACCCCTCCCCCCTCCTCTCCTTTAGTCCCACCGCGGGACTTTGAGGGAGGTAGTACCTCCCCTCCCCCTATATATAGTAGGGATATTTGGCCAAATAAAATACACCAATAATCAATAAAGGTCTTCTCACTTTTGGGAGGACCTCTAATTGATATTTTCTCTCTTCCCCTCTCTCTCTCGTGATCGTGGTCCCAAGTCTGGACTGCGCGAATGAGAGACATCTTCACCACGGAGCGTCGTCGCGCTGTGGGATTCGGATCTAGGAGCTCTACTTCCGCAACTGCTATTGGATCGGGGAAGCTGGAGTCATCGTCAGGCACCGGACGTGTGTAACTCTCCGCGAGGTGTCGCACTTGAGGCACTCAAGTCATTGGAGCCAAGGGAGCGCAAGGACTTCATCATGACCTTGAGGTCGGCTTCGGCTCGTCTACATCAACCATGCTCTCCTGAGCGTTGACAACGCTTTTCGGTCTTCAAGGGTAAGTTCGCGAAAAGCCCCTCCCGTTACTGTATTACTAATAGGTAGGTCCTGGCAGCATCAGGGGTTTAGGGGCGTAGGGTAAAATTTTATAGTTTTCATGCATAGAACCCCTTCAATAACTTCTTGGATAAAGCCAGCCTTAAGTAACCTAGCTATTTATTTGTCTATAGCTCTTCGTCTTTTGTAACGAGAGCGTCATAGAGGTTGTTTCACCGGTTTGGCATTAGGATCAATATTCAAGCTTGCTCGGCAAGTTCCCTAGGTACACCTTTCATGTCGGCAGGTTGCCAGGCGAAGATGTCCCTATTCTCACAGAGGAACTTGACGAGCGTGCTTTCCTATTTTGGATCTAGGTCCGTGCCAATGGCGGTGGTCTTGGAGGAATCTCCTTCAACAAGCTCCACCTGCTTGGTCTTGATGGCAGCCTTGAATGCTGGTTTGGCAGCAGTGATCTGCTTCTTCGAAGTCGGCATCTCCGAGGTGTCGACCTGGTTCTGGATCTCCTTGAACTCCTCATCATAGAGAACTGCTTCGGCGAAGGCAGCTTCGGTGAGCTCGCACTCCCGTGCCTTGGTGAAGCTTCTGTCAACGGTGATGATGCCGTTTGGTCTGGGTATCTTGAGATTGTTGTAGACAAAGCATGGCCTTGTGAGGAAGGAGTGGAAGATGTCGCGTCCAAAGATGACGTGGTACATGCTCTTGAAAGGCACCACTTCAAAGGTCATGCATTCTTGGCGGTAGTTGTTGACATCACCAAAAGCGACCAGAAGGGTGATGCGGCCTAGGGAATTTGCATGTCGGCCGGGGACAACCCCATGGAACACAGTGTTGCTCTTCCTTAGCTGGGTCTCTGTGAAGTTCATCTTGTGCAGTGTATCCAAGTACATGATGTTGATGCTACTTCCACTATCCATGAGGCACTTGGTGAACTCTGTGTCGTCAATCAAAGGGTTGATGACCATGGCATAATGATTCTCTGTTGGGATAAGGTCTGGGTGATCCTTCCTATCCTAAGTAATTGGAATCTCCGACCACCTAACGTATTGGGAAACCATAGGGAGTGTATCCATCAGTATCCTCAGTGAGGTTTTCTGAGCCCGGACGGTGGGGGTACCAAGGAAGGTATGGTAACATGGAGCCTTCTTTTCGAAGGGATTTTCCCCTTTACCCTCTCCCTTGTCGGAGGACTTGGGTTCCACGTCTTTATCCATATCTCTAGATTCCTTGGATTCCTCCTTCTTCTTCTTCCCTTTACCCTTTCCGCGGGGTCTGTTCTTCTGACTTTGCTTGTAGCCAGACTCAGGGTCTTCCTTGAGGTCATTGACAAACTTGCATTGGCGGTTGGTGTGGGTGGCTTTGCCGTTTGGGTCGAGGTGGACGAAACACGGCATATCGCGGTACTCTTTGTATGTTTGGGGAACGCGGGGCACCGAGGGTGTAGAATCACTCCTCTGCTAGCCATGGCTAGCCCCCCGGCCATGTCCAGGCTGTCCGCCTTCGCCTCTGCCAGTGAATGTTGCGGCGACCATGTCGGTTGTTTGCTTTTCTTTAGGCGGAATCTTCCGCTTGTTATTGTTGTTTTTTCTGGCCTGCGTAGGGATTGCTATTGCCGGCAATGATCCGTGCGTGTCGTCATCAGCAGCGGCAAACTCGCTGGCCATGGCGATCATCGCGTTGACGCTGAGCTCATTGTTTTCTTGCTCGCGCTGATGACTGCAAGTGCATAGATTGTTTGTAGCTAGTTTCAAAATAAAGATATCAATCCCACGGGGAGCAGGAGTCTGAACTCTAATAACTCTTGAAATAAATATTAAAATAGAAATGTTAAATAAAGTTCTAAGTGACAAGATAAAATGCGAGTATTGTGTAAAAAGGTGTTTTGGGAATTTTGGGTATAAGAGCAATAATAAGTAAAGTAAAACAACTGAACACAGAAAGTAAGTATCGCGTATGTAAGACAGATTGGAACTGCAATAGGGAAAAAACGTTCTCAGAGAGCGGCGGATACACCACTAGTATTACAAGGATATAAGGTAAAGAATATTATCATGAGCATTCTCAACTATGTATGTGTGGGAGGAACTCCGTATTTGGACAAATAGGCAGCAATCGCTGCTCACATCATCCTCATAACCACAACAGTCAGCAATCGACATCAATCGAATTACTGCGCTATTAAGGGACTTAATCCTGTAGGACGTATCCCATGGCATGGATAGTGTTCCGTGAGTTTCCTCGATTCCCAAGTTGATACATAAGGAGTGCCAACAGCTTTATAGTCACTGTAAGTGCTAACACACCTCCATCTACCAACAAGTAGTTCCCTCCATCAAGTCCCCATGAGAGGCAAATATTGAGAGGTCGACTTCTCTCAACATCAAGATGAAGACAATCTAACACATGGTCACATCGATGAATATCATAATAAACTTTATGTTATTTCAATCTCATACTAGGGTTTCTCCATCTCACCAAGAACTAATGATCTACTCATACATGGAGGCAATCAACATCATGGCAATAGCCAGAGGCGGATCTAGGATTGGAGCAAGCCCCAGGCCAAAATCTAAACCTAAAAAAACTCCACACTAAAAAAACTCTTAAAATGGCATAGAAAATTTTGTATATTGTAAAGATAAACATGTCTTTTCAAATCCATTTTAACTGTTAAGAACTCACAACTAAAAACTATAAATAGCGGTACATGGATACAAAAAATATCTTCATCTTGTGTTTATGCACCACTAAATCGAGTACACGTAACTATCAAATTAACAGATCAGTTCAAGTACTAATCATCTAATCAAATCAGTTTTCCAATTAAACTAGCGATGAAATTACCTAACTGAGTTCAATCATGTCATCTGACCTCATGACTTTGTGAGAAGCAGCCGAGTTGAGAAAGCAGCGATCGGGTGCGCCGACCGACGGTCGAGTGGTAGAGGACTGGAGGAGGGCGAGCACTAGCAGCCGGAATCAGAGGACTAGAGCAGGGCGGGTCATCTAGGGCCGTGTGGCGCCAAGTGGAAGACTGGCGGTGGCTGACAGGCAGGGGCGCAACCTCACAGGCCGAGAGATCTTGGAGTCCGAGAGCAGAGGAGCCGGGGGATGAACGGCAAGTGGCCGGCGTGGGTGTGGCGGCAAGCTTCTCCCCACATCGAGCGAGACGAGGCTGCCAACACGAGTAAACTACCTAGTCCAGCAAACCAGCTTGGAGGAGATGCCGTTCGGGCCAGACTTGGGCTCCTCCCTAGGCCAATATGTTTTTTCATTAGATGGTAGTCAGGAATATTTGCTACAACCCGGGCCATGGCCCTGGTTGCCCTGGGCCTGGATCCGCCCCTGGCAATAGCAATGGAATATATCATAGATGAATAGTACTTGTATAAATCCACAACGAGTATGGAAATTACAACAAGATCTAGACAAGATGTAGGGGGATGGATGGAGATGGTGGTGATTGATACGTCGTAAACGTATCTATAATTTTTGATGATCCATGCTTGTTTTATATCAACTTTCTTATGTTTTGTTTACACTTTGAGGTATTTTTATACATTTTCTGGAACTAACCTATTAACAAGATGCCGCAGTGCGAGTTGCCTGTTTTCTGCTATTTTTGGTTTCAGAAAAGCTAGTAAGGAAATATTCTTGGAATTGGACGGGATAAAATCCAAAGTCAATATTTTACCAAAAGGAATACGGAGTCCGAAGGGAAGCCAAAGTGGGGCCACGAGGTGGCCACACCTAGGGCTGGTGCGACCACCCCCTAGGGCACACCGCCCCATGGTGTGGGCCCCTCGGGCACCCACCGACCTTGCCCATTTGCTTATAAAAGTAGATGCAGAAACCCTAAGCACCCGATCAAAAATCCACGAAAGAGTATGTAGCCACCGCTATCTGCATCTCTAGATTGGGGGGGGGGATCCAAAGCTCTTCCCGGCACCCTGCCAAAGGGGAGGGATCATCCCGGAGGCCTTCTTCATCACCATGCCAGCCTCCGGAGTGATGCGTGAGTAGTTCGTCCTTGGATTATGGGTCCATACAGTAGCTAGATGGTTAGTTCTCCTCGTTTTTGCTATCGTGTTTAGATCTTGTGAGCTCCATTCATGATCAAGATCATCTATTTGTAATCATATATGTTGTGTTTGTGGGGATCCGATGGATATTGAGATACTATGTCAGATTGATTATTGATTCCATCATGTCTATGCTATTTGTGATTTTGCATGCTCGCTGTTGCTAGTAGCTATCTTGGCCAAGTAAATGCTTGTAACTCCAAGAGGGAGTATTTCTGCTCGATAGTAGGTTCATGCCTATAGTAATCTGGGGAAGTGACAGAAATCTCTAAGGTTGTAGATGTGCTATTGCTACTAGGGAGAAAACAACAATCCTTTGTCCATGGGGCAATTGTATTGTTTACTTTACACACTTTGCTTGATGCAATTATCTGTTGTTTGCAACTTAATACTGGAAGGGGTTCGGATAATAACCTAAAGGTGGATTATTTGTCATGGATACAGTTGGATTATGGTCTATGTATTATGTTGTAATGCCCAATCAAATCTCGTAGGAGTCAAGGTGTCTAGTATATGCATTGTTATGCTTTCTCAATTTTTCAATTTCCCCGCTGTAATTTGTTCACCCAACATGCTATTTATCTTAAGGAGAAACACCTCTAGTGAACTGTGGACCCTAGTCCAGTCCTTTACCATTAATATACCATCTACTGTTTACCATTTACTATTTACTTTTTGCAAGCAATTACTATCTTCCACACTATACGTTTAATCCTTTGTTTACAGCAAAACCAGTGAGATTGAAAACCTCACTGTAAGTTGGGGTAACGTTTTGTGGTTGTGTTGTGTAGGATTCCAAGTTGCTAGCAACACCTTGGAGTTGTTTCCTTACTCCTACTGGTTCAATAACCTTGGTTTCATAACTGAGGGAAACTTGTTGATGTGCTCATCATACTTTCCTCTTGGGGTTCCCAACGAGCTCTACATATCTTGAGCCATTAGTGATGCAGCGGTTGATGATGAAGATTGATGCCTTAGCCTCCCGGATCTGCGCACGGCAAGATGGATCCCTGGTGGACGAGTTCCCCCTCTAGATGCCTTTCGGAGGTGAGGTTTTGGTGATTTCTGGGTGTTCTTTATGTCGTCTCTCCGATCTAGTTCCACAAGGTGAAACTATTTGAGGAGGCGGTGGCAGCGCCAACTATACGGCGAGAACTATACGGCCGGAAAATTTATTCCCGCCATTGTGACACCCTCGGGACCAGGGCTAAACAAATCCCAGACCTCTGTCTGACATAAGCTTAACCTTGAGCTAGAGGATATCGAGTGAAGAATCGGTAACACAAAAGTGACCCTACGACACAAAATTTATTACAGCAAGCTCATAACTGAGCAAAGAACCAAATTATTATAAGCATATGTCACTGACCACAAACATCAAACAATGGAAGGCAAATTATGCTATTAAGTATAGCAAACTTAACAAATGGCCTAAGAGGCCTGAAGCATAATGATGATGTCCCAGCCCATAGATTCCAGGTTGTCGGCCAGGAACCCCAAGCTACTCGTCGGTGTCGATGTCGTACGGAACACGTCTTCAGGAGAACACTTATTATGCTACAAAAGTATCAACAAAGCAAGGGTGAGTACAGGGTGTACTCCGCAAGACTTATCGCTGGTGGGGTTATTTTGCATAAAGCCACCTTTCTTTATAAAACAAGGGGAGAAGAAGCTCGTCTACTCAAAATATTTTAAAAGGGGACAAGAGAGCAATATCTTTGAAGAATTGATCATCATCTTTTGATATCCACCAAGGTAATCATCGTCTCACAACTAGAATCACCCCCTCGTACCCATGAGGAAGCATCCTTAAGCACACGTTGAACTGCCAAGTTTTACGGTTAGATTAATGTTCTCTATGATCTTAGAATTTGGTCACCAAGCGTTCATAACCGTGAACACGGCTTTTCAAAAAGATGTAACCCTGCAGGGGTGTACAACTTTACCCACACGTACCAACCAACTCTTAATGCAACTAGTAATAGCCCTCTTCCTTGGAAGGCCGGCTGACGGTGGTTGGCCACGACCTTTACCTTGCTTTTGCTGAGACCATGAGTCACGCCCTAAGGATGGTTCCGCCGTAACGGGTCAAATCCCGAAGCCGGTCCCTAGAGATGTGAGGCGAGGTTGGTTTACCAGGGGCTCCATCCACCCCAAGCAACCCCGACCATGCTTACCTACCTGTTATGATGCACCTTTACCCGCCAAATATTTCAAAAGGTTTTATATGCATATGTCGAATGGAACACCCAAACTATGTGACTCATGGAATCTACTAGGCAAGTTAATCAGCGGAGGGGTTCCCAAGCCCTATGTGACTGTACGCTCATCGTGGTCCAAAGGCAAGAACTCGGTTCCTAGTGGTGGCGAGCATGGGACTACAAAAACCACATCCCAACGTGGCCTCCCATACAAGCCTTAGCATGTTTAATCTTTACCACTGATCTTACCTCATCAGCATACCTCGTTCTTCTGTCATACTAGATTCTCTGCATTTGGTACATCTTCTGGATGAACCAGCACTAACAGCTAAGCTTGGCTAAGCAGGACACAGACATAAGCTCTAGCAGTGCACACAAGCCAAACCTAGTTATGCTAGGAGCAGTGGATCAGGTAATATAAGCTCAAAGGGAGTAATGCACCAGATAGGATACTCTATCTATCGATAAAAGACCACAGTAGAGTCGTATGCATCATGGAAATAATAAAATACTTTTCTAAGTATAGTATTCTTTTATGTGTGGGGCTATGCTTGCCTTGTTTGTTGATAACCATAAAGCAGATCTTCAAAAGCCCTGTACTTGTCTTTATTATAGTTGGTCAAGTATTATTCATTGATCTTCAATGGTGTTGATCTCGGTCTTCGATCTTGATCTCGATATCATATTCTACTGGGAAGAAGCAAACACTAGAAAGAAAAGGAAACAACAATCAACACATGGCATCGATGCAATTCTCAAACAAGTATGATGATACGACAAGTTAATTAGCACTTGAATGAAACCCTAGGGCATGCTTGACCATTTTAAACAGTGTCCGAGGGTCACAAACCCTAGAACAGGGGAAACCTTGGAGTCACCTACGGGGGTTCACTTTGTTCTCTAATTAAACTTGTAATTAAAGTTGTTTAACAATGCATGATTATGAGTCTATTGTGTAGATATTTTTTTTTGAACATTTTGATATATTATACATATTTTTCTGACTTATAAATAATTACTTATTGAATTTATAAGATTTAAACCATTTTCTGGAATTATTAAAACGATTTAAAACATTTACTGCGTCATTATGACGTCTGCGGGAGCGTTTTAAACTTTTTACATCGCAGCTAGGGTTAGCCACAGCGACTGACCCGTGGGCCAGGGGCCACGTCAGCTAGCCACGCTGGCGGTCAAAGGTCAATCGGGCCCACATGCCACGCCAGCGGTGTGTCAAAGTGACGTCACCACAAGCGTCCACGTTGGACGGTGGTCGCCGGCGAGGAGACAGGGCATGCCAGCAAGTGTGGCATAGCGCGTTCGAACCGGGAGGGCAGGGCGAACCTTATAGAGGTTGTGCCGCTCAATTTGGGTCATCAGAGATGCGGCTACGACGAGCAGCGGTGGTGGAGCTTGCGGGTCATCGGCACGGCAGCGCTACAGCAAGCGGGAGAGCTAGAGGAGGGTTCCCTAGGCACCAGTGGCTCACCACGAAGACGATGGAGGGGTCGGTGATGCGAGGTGTGGCTGGAATCGATAGTGGTTGACGACGATGGTGGCGGTCAGGGTCGGAGAAGACGACATCGATGGCAGCATTTAAGGGCTTCCTAGCTCAATTTCTTTGACGAGGAGACGTGGTACTTCACGGCGGAGCTTAGGGTGTGCTCGGTTGGGCGAGGGGAGGCCGGAGAAGGTAGTTCTACGGGGCGGCCGGAGCTAGGGTTTCGGCCAGGGAGAGGGCGAGAGGGAGAGAGGGAGCTAGAGTGAGCAGGGATGGATGAGGGAGAGAGAGACATGCATGGCTGCTCCTTATCTCCCTCCGAACCGCAGCGAGGATCTTGATGCCGGGGAGCGGCGGCTCTGTCGACACGCAGCAGCTTCGGGCGCGTCGCGAGGTGAACAATGGAGATTACCTGGACAAAGTGGTAAGTTGGGCCTGGGCAGAAGTTGAGCCGTAGAAAAGGTTGCTGCTGCGCGACTGAGTGGCAGCTAGGCGAGGGAGAGAGAGGAAAGGAGATGGGCCGGCCTATTGCGGGCCTGGCTCTATTTTATTTTCTGAAATCCTTTTTCTATTTCTGTTTTGATTTCTCTCTTTGTAATCTTCATTTGAAATCTGTTTTGGGTATTTCAAAAATACCAGAAGCTTTTTAAAACATGTGAAATAGTTGGGGGCCCCTTTAGTCCATTTGGGTCCACAAGTTTTTGCGTTTTGAAAAATATTCAAAGCCCTTTGAATTCATTTTCAAAGAGGGAGGGGGATTAGGGTTTAGAGTTTTGCATTATTTATTTTGCATGCAATTTAAAAGATGATGCTCATGAATGCACAAACAACCCTAATTAAGGATTAATTAAACTGGGTGTTACAGCTGTATAGTTGGTCGTTGAACCGTCCGTACGTCTTGTTCGCTTCGAGTTTTCTTCTGGTATTATTGATATTTCCCAAATAAGCGATTTACATTGTTTTGACTACTTTTCTCCTCAATACAACTGCTCCAAGAATTGTGTCCATTGTATCCATCATCTGTTCTGATCCTGGTGAAAACAGACATAAAATGTGTGCGCGAGCGCCGTAAAATACCAAGATCCTACATCTACAATGCAAAATAATAATATAAAACATGATGTAAATATGCACTCATCAAGCGCGTTCCTCTGTCTTTGCCACGGGGAGATTTTGGCCTTCTGCGGCTGTTCATGGTTGACTAGCAAAGCTCCTGGTTGGACTCAAGCCTCTGCGAGGTAGCCTTTTCCTGTTGCTTGCATGCTTTGGTGATGAGGTCATATACCTGAGCAACTGCTTCTGGCGACTTGTCCTGCTCCTGGAGGGTCTTGGCGACGACAATGTTGCGGGCGGGAGTTGGCATCACTTGCCTCCCCTCTGAATCAATGTACAGGGTGGCTTTTGCCAGCTTGGATCCCTGATGACCCACAAGTATAGGGAGTGTATCGCAGTATTTTTGATAAGTAAGAGTGTCGAACCCAACAAGGAGCAGAAGGTGCTGGCTAGTGGTATGGATCAGGAATTCTCTGCAAATACTTAGCAAATGGATTTTTAGGGGTTTTTGATAAAGCAAGTCAACGAAGTACGAGTAAATAAAAGACAATAAGAATAAATGCAGCAAGTGGCCCAATCCTTTATTCAGCAAAGGACAAGCCGGTTGTATTACTTAAGATGACCAAACGTTATCGAGGACACATGGGAAGACTGTCAAGTGCTTTCGCTTCATATAGTTGATTAATCTTCTTTAGCTTGCTAAGTATTGTATGGGTGAACCTGTGCTAATGTATCGACCTTCCTAGGACTAATACATACTTGTGATTATACCCCTTGCAAACATCCGTAAGTACAAGAAAGTAATTAAGGTAGAAACCTAACCACAACTTTAAACTCTAGGACCCTTACGTCCCTTGTGCAATGGTTTCCTAACGGGGGTTCAGGTTTCTGTCACTCCGACAACCCCTACGATTAGTAGCCAAATACACAATGCATTCCCCTAGGCCCATATAGGTGAAGTGTCATGTAGTCGACGTTCACATGACACCACTAGAAGAAGTACACCACAACTTAAATATCAAACCACTGAATGTTTGTCAACACAACTCCACTACTAACAACATGACTTCTCCCATGTCCTCAAGAACAAAACAAACTACTCACAAGACACCATATGGATCATGATCAGAGATGGAATAATGATGTATAACAATCTGAACATAAACAATAATTCAAAGGTTTACTCAGTAGCATCAACTACAAAGAGTAATCAACACCGGGAAAGTTTCCCCTATGAACTATGCAAGATTCAACCCAATTGTTACAGCAATATGGAGATGGTGATGAGGGTGCTGATGGTGATGATGGTGTTGGTGATGATGATGATGATCCTGATGAAGTCCAGCTTGATGGTGGTGTTGATGGCGACGATCTCCCCTCTCCAGGAAGGAATTCCCCCGGCAGAAATCTGTCTACCGGAGAGATCTTTCTCTCTCGGTGTTTTCCGCCCCGTAGAGGCGGCGGAATCTTTCTGTGGTCGCTCCCTGAGTCTTAGGGTTTCGGGAGGATAATATACGCCAGAGGGGAGAGCCAGAGGTGGGCCAGATCGGCCACGCCACCTGGTGGCGCAGCCTAGGGTGGCCCGCACCAGGGGGTGGTGTGGGCCCCATGTGGCCCATCTCCACTCCTCCTTCTGGCATCCTTCGTCTTTTGGAAAAATAGGTTTTTCCGTATATTTTCCCGGATTTTTTGATCTTCGCGAATTTTGCCTCCAAACAGCACATTTTCCATCAGAATCTTGACTGCAGCGGTCCATGCTCCAAAAGTCATCAACCATGCAAAAACATATGAAATAACATAAGTATCACCTCTTAATATGAAATATATCAATGCATAATAGTAATTATGATATAGAATAGTGATGCAAAATGGACGTATCAACTCCCCCCAAGCTTAGACTTCGCTTGTCCCCAAGCGAATCTGGGCTCAATAAACATGACCTCAAGTTTATGGAGTGAAGAGTCGATAAAAGAATACGGACAAGAAGCATCACATTCATCAATACATAGATCATAATAGAATAACTCACTATTATATAACTTAACTTGCAATAAGTAAAGGAAACACAATAAAGATACATAAAGTGAATCATAATTGGTAATGGCAAACTTAGGTCTTGGTCGAAGAATAGTTGATAATTTGCTGGAGTTCACAAATAACTGATTTTCAATGATAGCTTTCAAAGTAGTAATCACCAAGATAAGAGCAATGTGAAAAACAAGGAACATAAGAAACATGATTGAATACATCATCATATGAATGAATGGAACACAACAACTCAAAATACTTGCTGAGATAGAGAGGAATAGGTTTACTGACTCAACTACAAAGTAAAAGAAAGGCCCTTCGCAGAGGAAAGCAGGGATTTCAAGTTTCATAAAGATCTCCCAAAAATTATGATACTTATTAGCTTTTAGCTCTCATTGCCCCTATCATAGGCATCTTTAGGTGATTAAGGTTAAAGTGACACAACTAAGAGGATATGCTTGACAAGTTATAAATTGAAGTCCCATGCCCCTTACTTACGAAGACCAAACCTCATGCAACTCAACTTCAGTCACGAGTAAGCTCTTGTCATTGTAAATACATGTGTATCATCGAGAACCGCCAATGGGGTACCCCTGCACATGACACATGAGCTATCCCATAATCAAAATGACAAGGCAAGCAGATAGTGAGCATCTCAGCGATCTTTTTATTTGCTATTTGCATAGCTTTTTATTGAGGATGCTTCCTAGAATGCTCACTATAGTTATGCTGCAAGTTTCCACCATGATTAGGCATGGCTTAGGCTAGCGGCCCAGGCGTTTCTCTAACAGACATATAAACTCCATGATCTTACAACTTCCACTTTTATTTCACACCGCCGAGATCCATAAGCAAAAGAACATGATATCAACTAGGTACAAAGTACCAATGCAGTGTTGAAAGCGTTCCCCATGATACATGGTTCTGCTAACTTCAACTCATAAAGCGCAAGCATATACGCAACAAAGAAGGACGCAATGGTTCAGGTTTATTAAATGCAAGAAAAGTAATGTGTGCCATCAAGTTCGTGAGAGCTTTAATCACTAATTTTCACATAACAAGTTTAATTTGGAAGGTAGATACAAACAGGAATTTACTTGGAATAACAATAATGCTAATAGGTAGGTATGGTGGACACAAATGGCATGATTTTTGGTTTAAGGATTGGATGCACGAGAAGAATTCCCTCTCAGTACAGGTTTTTGGCTAGCAAGGCTGGGTAGCAAGTATAAGAGTTGAAGGAAACAAACAAACATACAAGTGATAATGACAAACATGCAATCTTCCTTGGAAGCACAAAAGATCTTAACTAGAGAATACTAAGCTTATGAGCAAATCAAGAAAGAAAAATGATGAAATTATATTTCTTAGAGCACTTTAATCTTTTTTATTCAACTCTCAAAAATAGTGTTGCTACAGACCAAGCCAGGTTTGCCAAAACCAACTAAATTAACTTAATGATCCCAAAGTGATACCAATACTAACAACAAGATCAATCATATAACCATGAATTGAAAACTAATATAAGATATGCAAAAGAGTAAATGATAGAACTTCTCATTAATATTCCATAACGGCAACTCACACCAAGGGATACATATCTAACGAGAGAGGGGACACTTCCAAAATGCAAACCATCCTACATGATAACTTCTCTATTCATGATATGACTCTACTAAAAAGGTAAAAAGATAGAAGATAGTGATGTGATACCGCGGCACTCCCCCAAGCTTGTAAAAAACCAAGGGGATGCCAAACCTGATGACGAATTACTCCTTCGGTGGTGGTGGTATCCTCTCAATGAGCTTTTTGACCAATTTCCCTAAGTCCTCAATCTCGAAGGTGAGAGTACGAATCAACTCCGAGTTGTGCTCGATGTGGTGCATGATCATGTCAGGTTGTGAATCTCAGCTCTTGCGATTCTTTCCCCATTCTTGTTCCTTACGGTCTTCTTTTCCTGCATGGTTATGGATAAAGGTATGGAAGGGACTCTTGGTGCTTGGAGAAGGTGTCCGTGGTGCCAAACAGTGACGCGGAGGCTTCCCTCCAGTTGACATCCGTGCAGTCCTTCTGATCCTAGCAGGGTTCGCCACCACTCCAATGCTTGCAACGGTAGTGCCGATGTGCTTTGCCTCCTCTTCACATTCACTCTTGATCTCCTTCTCCTGCCCGGGGTCTTAGAGATCCTCCTCCATAGGCTCCTTTCCTTTATCCTTGGCGGACACCATTGTGCTTCTAAACTTTCAAGAATAGTTCCTGGCAGAAACAGATCGAAACAAAACACGACGAGAACACGATATACGAACCTTAGGGAATCCGGGGGATTATATATTATGAAGTTTCACAACAAAATGAAGGTAATGGAAGAAAACAGGTCAGAGACGGAGTCTAGAGTGGCCACACCACCTGGTGGCGCGGCCAGGGGTGGGCCCGCGCCATAGGGTGGTGTGAGCCTCCCTGACTCCATTTTCGTCCCTCTTTCGCTTCGTAGCTTTCCTTATTGGCTAAAAACTGCAAAAATATAATTTGACAGATCTTTCGCGGAGCTTTTCTTACCAGAACTGTTACCTATTTGAAAATGGACTCTGCAGGTCTCTGAATTTGGTCGTTGATAAATTTTTCCGGAGTTACCACTTGAATAACATCAATATCTTCATCTTCATACACTTATTACTTGAGTCATCAAACCTTTCTCTTCCTTATTACACCATTACTCCCACTAACCTGGAGATTTCTTTCACACAAAACTTCACACAGTTCTCATTAGCAACATTAGTATAAGTGAAGTGATAAAACCTTTTGAGTCCAATTTTAGCTGAAAAACCATCAAAATATAAGCTACTGTAGCAAATCCTTCTGAAAACCCAAAAATAATTCAAAAGGAAATCGAATAATGAAGCAAATGCAAGAATGGCAAAAATCTGTCAAAACAGACCAGCAGGTAAAGATCATTTTTATTGAAAATCTTCTGTTGCTCAAATCAAAAATGCAAAACTAACGAAAGTTAAATGACAACCTGGGGCATAAGCACAAAAAATTACAGCCGAAACCGACATAGAGAGATCTCTCACGAATTTTTATGGTGAAGCACAAAAATCTGTTTCGGGACAGCCACTTCCCCAAATCTTACTTCTCTCTCATTAGAGGTTGAATCTTGACACAAAAACCAAACAAAACGGATAAGGAGTTGTTATTACCGAAGTAATAACTTCCAAGACTTAAATAAACAAAAGCAAACTGAAAGCCAAAAATAAATTGGGTTGTCTCCCAAAAAGCTCTTTCTTTATAGCCATTAAGATGGGCATGATAATTTTGAAGATGCTCACATAGGAATATGAACTGAAGTGAAAGAGAGCATTAAGAAGCAAAAATATACACATTTAAGTCTAACCCACTTCCTATTCAAGGGAATTTTGTAAACAAACAAGTTGTTGAAACCAGAGGCTACAAGCATAGGAAGGCAAAAGAAGTGCAACATAAAAACTTTCAGCATAAAACGAGGAAACTTGATATTATTGAGATACATAAGAACAATTTTCCCTCTCTCATAGTAACTTTCAGTATCATACATAAACTTAACAATATAACTACCACAAGGACCATCGTGACATTGATCGCTTATTCTAACAGAAAACACATGAATACTAGCTTTCATAACACTACTTTGTGAAACAATATTAGAGGTATCCTTACAAAGGATAGTGTGTCCCTCTTCTACATATTTGGTGACAAAGTCTTCCACATTTGCTATTATAGGTTCATTATCCATTTGTTTATCAGGTTCAACAGCTTTATTTATACTTTCACTAACCATACTAGCTATCATAGAATGTTCCTTTATCTTAACTGGGAAAGGCATTTTCTCAATATAAGGTTCAGGTAAAACATGATTAGAAGTATGAACTTGAGTATTTCTTGCAGGAACACTCTTAGCAACATCTTTATAAGGTTCATGATACTTATTCCACTTCTTTTTAGGCACTTCAATGTAGGAAGCAAACGCCTTAAAATAAGAAGCAATAGCTTGAGAGTCTAGACCATAATCATTTTTAATATTTTGAAAGCCATCAGTTCCCATAAAAGATTCAATGTATTCATAATCATAATTTATACCTGACTTTCTTCCTTTGTCATTCTCCCAAGCTTCAACATTGTCTTGAATACGGTCCAGAAGATCCCATTTAGCTTATTCTTCCATACGAGTGAATGATCCGGCACAAGAAGCATCCAATAAATCCTTGTCATGTAGAGGGAGCCTTGCATAAAAGTTATTGATAGTAATATTGTTGGGGAGCTCATGAATGGGACATTTGAGCATTAGTAACTTCAATCTCCCCCAAGATTGAGCTGTACTCTCTCCATCAAGAGGCCAAAAGTTGTATATTTGATTCCGATCTTTATGAATCTCACTAGGAGGATAAAATTTTGAATAAAAGAGAGGCACTATTTCCTCCCATTCTAGAGCTTAACCATTGTTTAGCAGCTTATACCATTCCTCAGCTCTTCCTTTTAGTGATAATGAGAATAACTTCTTCTTAACTTGATCTATAGTAATACCTGCACACTTGAACAACCCGCATAATTCGTGTATAAAGAGCAAATGATCACTGGGATGGACAGTTCCATCTCCAACATAATAGTTATCCATAACACGATCAATAATTCTTGTAGGTATTTTAAAAGCATCATTCTCAGCACGTGGTGACTCATATACTACCTTAGCAGTGGTAGTAGCATTACCAAATAAGAAACTCAACGAATTATCCATAACGAAAATAAAGCAACTAACAGAAGTAAACAATACTCACAGTAGAAGTTTCCTTTACCAGTTCCACTCTCCAATAGCGCTTCACTCCCCGGCAACGGGGCCGTAAAATATTCTTGGTGACCCACAAGTATAGGGGGTGTATCGCAGTATTTTCGATAAGTAAGAGTGTCGAACCCAACGAGGAGCAGAAGGTGCTGGCTAGTGGTATGGATCAGGAATTCTCTGCAAATACTTAGCAAACAGATTTTTAGGGGTTTTTGATAAAGCAAGTAAACGAAGTACGAGTAAATAAAATACAATAAGAATAAATGCAGCAAGTGGCCCAATCCTTTATTCAGCAAAGGACAAGCCGGTTGTATTACTTAAGATGACCAAACGTTCTCAAGGACACATGGGAAGACTGTCAAGTGCTTTCGCTTCATATAGTTGATTAATCTTCTTTAGCTTGCTAAGTATTGTATGGGTGAACCTGTGCTAATGTATCGACCTTCCTAGGACTAATACATACTTGTGATTATACCCCTTGCAAACATCCGTAAGTACAAGAAAGTAATTAAGGTAGAAACCTAACCACAGCTTTAAACTCCAAGACCCTTATGTCCCTTGTGCAATGGTTTCCTAATGGGGGTTCAGGTTTCTGTCACTCTGGCAACCCCTACGATTAGTAGCCAAATACACAATGCATTCCCCTAGGCCCATATAGGTGAAGTGTCATGTAGTCGATGTTCACATGACACCACTAGAAGAAGTACACCACAACTTAAATATCAAACCATTGAATCTTTCTCAACACAACTCCACTACTAACAACATGACTTCTCCCATGTCCTCAAGAACAAAACAAACTACTCACAAGACATCATATGGATCATGATCAGATATGGAATAATGATGTATAACAATCTGAACATAAACAATAATTCAATGGTTACTCAATAGCATCAACTACAAAGAGTAATCAACTCCGGGAAAGTTTCCCCTATGAACTATGCAAGATTCAACCCAATTGTTACAGCAATATGGGGATGGTGATGAGGGTGCTGATGGTGATGATGGTGGTGGTGATGATGATGATCCCGATGAAGTCCAGCTTGATGGTGGTGTTGATGGCGACGATCTCCCCTCTCCGGGAAGGAATTTCCCAGGCAGAAATATGTCTACCGGAGAGATCTTTCTCTCTCGGTGTTTTCCGCCCCACAGAGGCGGCGGAATCTTTCTGTGGTCGCTCCCCGAGTCTTTGGGTTTTGGGAGGATAATATACGCCAGAGGGGAGAGCCAGAGGTGGGCCAGGGTAGCCACACCACCTGGTGGCACGGCATAGGGTGGCCCGCGCTAGGGGGTGGTGTGGCCCCCCTGTGGCCCATCTCCACTCCTCCTTCTGGCATCCTTCGTCTTCTGGAAAAATAGGATTTTCCGTATATTTTTCCGGATTTTCTGATCTTTGCAAATTTTGCCTCCAAACAACACCTTTTCCATTGGAATCGTGACTGCAGCGGTCCATGCTCCAAAAGTCATCGACCATGCAAAAACAGATGAAATAACATAAGTATCACATCTTAATATGAAATATATCAATGAATAATAGTAAACTATGATATAGAATAGTGATGCAAAATGGACGTATCAATCCCTCAAACCCCAACCTGTGCCGGACGCCGGGATCTTCGACAACGTGCGCTGGTGCTTTATTTGCCTTGTGCTTCAGCAGCAACTACTTGTACTCAACCTCCATAGCTCTTGCCGCCTTGATAGATTGCTGCGCCTTGGCCATGTCTTCGTCTAGCTTAGCACCCTACTCTACAATGCACTTGGCCTCCTCTAGGATTGCCACATGCTTCTCATCAAGCTCTGTAACGCTCCAAATATGGGCGACGGTAATGGGATCAATGAGGAGTGCGCCATAGATTGCATTGTCGGCAGGAGTAACCAATGGGTTGCTAGCTGCAGACGTTGATAGTAGCATTGGCGGCTGTTTTGACTGCTTGGTAGTACTAGGGGCCTTGGTGAGCTCCTGCACCGGTTGCGGGCGAATAACCGGAGGGGGAATGGCCTTGGCCGGACCCGGAGGCTCGATGGCTTTCTTAGCTGCTGCCGCTCTGGTAACCGCTAGCGTGCGTCGAGCTCTCTCACGCTCTGGTTTTTGTCCGTCTTCTTCCATCACGCTCCCAATGGCGACTAGCACCTGGTGGGATGTGTTGGCCTTCTCGGCGCGCTCCTCCTTCTCGATCTCCTGCTCGATCTCCCTCATAATAGCATCGTATTCCTCCGAGTTAGCATCCGAGCCGCCGCCATCCATATTGATGTCGACGTATAGCGTGCCACGGACAGAGTCGGAGTTGGCTTATGTATTGTTGATGGTGGATGTGGAGGATGATGGAGGCGGGACGTTGTTGTTGTTTCCTCCTCCAGCTATGACGGCTTTCGTGGCCTCAGCCTCCTCATTGGCGTTCGTGTATTCGTTGACGATTGTGACCATCTCACCAAGGGTGAGAGGACCCACAGACTGCCGCCTTCGGAGGGTATGTCGGAGAAGTGTTCCGGGTGTGAGCCCTTCCACGAAGTGGTACATGAGCTTGTCAGCATGGTCACCCTCTAGGATTTCCCTTACCCTCACCCATCTGGCGAGGTATTCGTGGGGAGGTTCTCCGTCCCTTTGAACACATCTGGCAAGATTGAAGATGGTGATGACGCTAAAAAAGTGTGACCTTCGCATCTCTAACGCTCGGGGAAGCTAAGAGGATTTGCAGGGCCCTTCCACCTTTATATACTGCACATGGGCAGTTTGGGTGGGCCTTGAATTTTCCTGATCTGAGCCACCATACTCCAGATAGAGGTATGGTCCATATCCTTCCGCGAACGTGTCCTGCCCATAAGTGGTCCGTGCGGGGCTTAGCGAGTTTCTGACTTCCTAGGAGCTAGGACCCGAGTCAGTTTCACCGATGAATATGTGGATGTCTCCGAAGGGGATGATGGAACAACACGTAGGATTCATCTTCGCCGGTACCTATAACTCATCTAGAGGGACGATCAGGATGTTGCCGGAGAAGAGAACACGTCCGATGGCTACAGTGTTGCCGATTCCTGCGAAGAGATTGGACCTCGCCCGGTGTAGAGCTCGAAGCGCCTCTTGCCCCACGGTGTGCGCCAATTTTCATGGTATCGCCTACGAGTACGCCATGGTGGGGTCCTCACAATGCGTTTTTAGAGACATGGGGTAAGGCAGAGAGTTGGCAGGTACGAGGTAACACAGCTTACCTAGGTTCAAGTCCCACAACAGTGGCAGAACTCTACTCTTGCTATAAATCACTATAATGGCAATACGCCGAGTTACAGAGATAGGTTTGCTGTGCAAGGTGTTGCACATTGTACGCAACAATCTAGTTTATGCCCTAAAGGCTCCCACATGTCCGGTTTATAAAGGCACCAGAACCTAGGGTTACAGGGAAAAGTCCTTGTCGGAGAAGGTAAAGAGTCCTAGACTAATACGAACTAGTCTTTTGTGTCTTGCACTCCAAGGCTCCAAGTACGTCAGTGACTCATGCGTAGCCTTCCTTTATCCAGCATGGGCCTCCCTTCTGGATCCATCTAACTGGGCCACCTTGCTGGCCATAGGACTTGCTACCAACTGTGGTCCACCCGGGTTATCCGAAATAAGGACATGCTATGGTGATACCCATTTAGGATATCCCCAACACTTGATGTGGTAAAGACCTTAGGTCGGGATACCCCTTCAAAAAGAGTCATCCCCGACTCTTCATGCCCATCGCAAAGTAGAAGCGATCGAGAGACTATTGATCCTGGGGTGCACCACATAGTCGTCCTCGGGAAGATTGACTCGAAAACACTTAAATGTTCCTTCACCTTCCATGAAGCCTAAGCTCATGACAAAAGCAAAGCAACACTCAAAGAGTAGCCAATTCATGAAGATTATAGCCTGAGTCCTCAAGTAGAAAGAAGTCACCTTATCGTGTATAGATAGCTCGATGAAGGGCATGCTTGGTAGTATAGATTGCATGCATTGGACTTTGAATAATTGTTCAAAAGCATGGCATGGCATGTATTGTGGTAAAATCCATGATGCTACCATTGTGCTCGAGGCAGTTGCTTCACGGGATTTGTGGATTTGGCACTGTTTTTTTGTGCTGCTGATACGTCGTAAACATATCTATAATTTTTTATGCTCCATGCTTGTTTTATATCAACTTTCTTATGTTTTGTTTACACTTTGAGGTATTTTATACATTTTTGGAACTAACCTATTAACAAGATGCCGCAGTGCCAATTGCCTATTTTCTGTTGTTTTTGGTTTTAGAATGGCTAGTAAGGAAATATTCTCAGAATTGGACAGGTCAAAAGCCAAAGTCAATATTTTACCAGAAGGAACACAGAGTCCGAAGGGCAGCCAAAGTGAGGCCATGATACGTTGCAAACGTATCTATAATTTTTGATGTTCCATGCTTGGTTTATATCAACTTTCTTATGTTTTGTCCACACTTTGGAGTACTTTTTATACACTTTCTTGGACTAACCTATTAATAAGATGCCATAGTGCCAGCTGCCTGTTTTCTGCTATTTTTGGTTCCAGGAAAGTCGGAAAATGAATATTTTCGGAATTGGACGGGACAAAAGCCGAAGTCAATATTTCACCGAGGGGGACATAGAGCTAGAATACGAGACGGAGAAGAGATGGGCCAGGGGCCGCCAACACCACCTGGCCATGCGGCCAGGCCTAGCCCGCGCCAGGGGGTGGTGTGGCCTCCTAGAGCACACCCCCGGCCTCCCCTTTCACCTATAAAATGCCTCCGATACAGAAACCCTAAGTACCCAATCAAAATTCCACGACAGAGTCTGTCGCCATCGTCATCTCCATCCCAAGATCGGGAGGAATCTAAATCTCTTCCCGGCACTGATACATTGCAAATGTATCTATAATTTTTGATGTTCCATGCTTGGTTTTATCCACTTTCTTGTGTTTTGTTCCAACTTTGGAGTACTTTCCATATGATTTCTTGGACTAACCTATTAACAAGAGCCACAGTGCTAACTGCTTGTTTTCTACTATTTTTGGTTCCAGGAAAGTCAGAAAATGAATATTCTCGGAACTGGACGGGACAAAAGCCAAAGTGCCTATTTTTCTAGAAGTCATCAAGTGCCAGAATACGAGAGGGAGAGGGGCCAGGGGGCCACCACACCACCTGGCCGCGCGGCCCAGCCTGGCCCGTGCCAGGGGTGGTGACGCCGCTCCCGGCACCCCCTCGGCCTCCCCTTCCGCCTATATATTGCCCTCGGGACGAAAACCCGAAGTGGCCCGATCAAAAATCCACGAAAGAGTCTATAGCCGCAGTCATCTCCATCCCTAGATCGGGAGGGATCTGAAGCTCTTCCCGACACCCTGCTTGAGAGGGGAATTCACCCTAGAGGCCTTCTTCATCACCATGCAAGCCTCCGGTGTGATGCGTGAGTAGTTCATCCTTGGACTACGGATCCATGTAGTAGCTAGATGGCTGGTTCTCCTCCTTTGTGCTTTCATGTTTAGATCTTGTGAGCTCCGTTCATGATCAAGATCATCTATTTGTAATTCTGCATGTTGTGTTTGCAGGGATCCGATGGATATTGAGATGTTATTTTAGATTGATTATTGATTCTATCATGTCTTTGTTATTTGTGATCTTGCATGCTTTCTGTTGTTAGTAGCTATCTTGGCCAAGTAGATGCTAGCAACTCCAAGAGTTAGTATTTATGCTCGATAGTGGGTTCATGCCTCTGGTAATCTGGGGAAGTGACAGAAATCTCTAAGGTACTAGATGTGATGTTGCTACTAGGGAGAAAACAATAATCCTTTGTTCATAGAACAATCGTATTGTTTACTTTACACGCAGTTCGTAAAGCAATAATCTGTTGCTTGCAACTTAATACTGGAGGGGGTTCGGATGATAACCTGAAGGTGGATTATTAGTCATAGATGAAGTTCGATGGCAGTCTATGTATAATGTTGTAATGCCCAATCAAGTCTCAAAGGAGTCAAGATGATTAGTATATGCATGTATTGCTTTCTCGATGTTTGTCAATTGCCCCACTATAATTTGTTCACCCAGTATGTTATCTATCTTAAGGAGATCCACCTCTAGTGAACTATGGATCCCGGTCCTTTTTCTTTACATACAATCTACAAACTGTTTACTTCTTTGTGTTTATTTTCTGCAAACTTTCACTTCTTTCCATTCGATACGTTTAAACCTTTGTTTTCCGCAAAACACGGTGAGATTGACAACCTCATCGCAAGTTGGGGACAAAGTTCTGTGGTTGTGTTGTGTAGGTCTCCACGTTGCTACTAGCACCGGTAGTGCGCCCTGCCAAAGCTCAGCTAGTAACACCTTTGGGGTGTTTCCTTGCTCCTACTGGTTCAATTAAACCTTGGTTTCATAACTGAGGGAAACTTGCTGCTGTGCTCATCATACCTTCCTCTTGGGGTTCCCAACGAGCTCTACATCAACCACGCACCAGCATTTTTCTAGGCACCGTGCATTGAGCCATCAAGCATTTTTCTGGCGCCGTTGCCGGGGAGTCAAGGACATCTTCACAAGGGGAGTCCCTCATAACCAATCTCTTTACTTCGTTATTTTCGTTTTGCTTAGTTTCTTTTTGCTTTGTTTGCTTGTTTCTTTATCAAAAACACAAAAAAATTAGTTCTCTTACTTTGCTTTCTTATTTGAAAACCCCCAAAAAATGACTACTCTTGAAAACACTAAGTTGTGTAATTTCACTAGCACCAACAACAATGATTTTATGAGCACACCTATTGCTCCACCTGTGCCTAAAGATACTTTCTTTGAGATAAAACCTGCTTTACTCAATCTTGTTATGAGAGAACAATTTTCTGGTATTGGTAATGAAGATGCTGCTTCCCATCTAAATAACTTTGTTGAACTTTGTGAGATGCAAAAGCATAGGGATATAGATGGTGATATTATTAAGCTTAAATTGTTTCCTTTCTCTTTGAGAGGAAAAGCTAAAGAATGGTTGAATTCCTTAACTAGGAATAGTATTGATTCTTGGACTAAATGCAAAGATGCTTTCATTGGAAAATACTATCCTCCTGCTAAGATTATATCTATGAGAAGTGAAATAATGAAGTTTAAACAACTTGATAATGAGCATGTTGCTCAAGCTTGGGAAATAATGAAATCTTTGGTAAAGAATTGTCCCACTCATGGACTGACTGCTTGGATGATCATCCAAACTTTTTATGCAGGATTGAACTATTCTTCAAGGAACCTATTGGACTCTGCTGCTGGAGGTACCTTTATGACTATCACTTTGGGTGCTGCAACAAAACTTCTGGACAATATGATGGTTAATTATTCTGAATGGCATACTTAGAGAGCTCCACAAGATAGGAAGGTAAATTCTGTTGAGGAAACTTCCTCCTTGAGTGATAAGATTGATATTATTATGTCTATGCTTGTTAATGGGAAAGCCCATATTGATCCAAATAATGTTCCTTTAGCCTCTTTGGTTGCTCAAGAAGAGCAAGTTGATGTGAACTTCATAAGAAATAACAATTTTGGCAACAATGCTTATAGGAACAATTTTGGTAACAACAGTTATAAGCCAATCCTCCAAACAATGGTAATGCTTATGGAAATTCTTACAACAATAATAAGAGTGCTCCCTCTGAACTTGAAGTTATGCTTAAAGAGTTTATTAGTAAACAAACTGCCTTCAATAAAACTATTGAGGAAAAACTCTCTAGTGCTGAAAGAAATATAGCATCTTTAGCTGAAGCTCAAACTACTTTGAATAAAATGGCTGCTAAACCTGAAACTAATGTGAATCCCTTTGCACCTACTAATGCCATACAAGTAAGAATTGATGAAAATGTTAGATCTATTAGCTGAATTACATGCTAAGTGGGAAAGAGAAGATGAAATTGCTAGAAACATTAGTGTTTCTACTATCACCACCACTAGTGTTGAGGCTAGTAATAGTTCTACTACTTTAGATGATAAATTTGATTTTGATCTTGATGGTTGCAATATCTCTAAAGTTATTAAGTTCCTACAAAAGCTTGCTAAAAGTCCTAATGCTAGTGCTATGAACATGGCCTTTACACAACACATTATTGATGCTCTCATAAAGATTAAACAAGAAAAGATGAAACATAAAGCTTCTATTCCTATAAAACAAGAAGATGGTTGGGAACTCATCATTAATATGAAAGTGAATGACTTTGATTTCAAAGCTTTATGTGATCTTGATAGTATTGTTTCTATTATGCCTAGAAGGATTTATGATATGCTTGATTTGCCTCCTCTTGAAGATTGTTATTTGAATGTCCCACTTGATGATAATGCTAAAAAGAAACTCATGGGGATTATTAATGATGTTCTTATTATGGTTAACAATTCCTATGTCCCCGTTGATTTCTATGTTTTGGATGTTGAATGCCATGCTTCTTGTCCTATTACTTTGGGAAGGCCTTTTCTTAGAACTGTTGGTGCCATCATTGATATGAAAGAAGGCACCATTGAATATCAACTCCCATTCAAGAAAGGTATAGAACACTTCCCTAAAAATAGAGAAAATATTTCTTTTGCTTCTCCTATGAAAACAAAATTTGGTCTTAATGCTTCTTCATTTGAGAACACTTGATTCTTTCTTGCTTCTTATGCCTAACTTAAAGGCATTAAAGAAAAGTACTTATTAGGAGATAACCAAAAAGTTTTAGATGAGTCTTGGAAGTTATTACCTCTGTAATAACCTCTCCTTATCCTTATTATTTGCTTTTTGTGCCAAGAGTAACCTCTAATGAGAGAGAAGTAATGATTGGGAAAGTTGCTGTCCCAAAACAGATTTCTATGCTTCACCATAAACATTTATGTAAAATCTCTGAACGTCTTTTTGAGGCATGAATTTTTGTGCTTCTGCCCCAGGTTGTTATCTAACTTTCGTTAGTTCAACACTTTTTGATTTGAGCAACAAAAGGTCTTCAAACAAATTCGTCTTTACCTGCTGGTCTGTTTTGACAGATTTCAGCCATTTTCTGCATTTGCTTCTTGTTGGTTCCTTTTTGAGTTCTTTTGGGGAATTGAGCTTTTTTAGGGAAGTGCTACAATAGCTAGTGTTCTAATGGAAGTTTATTTGGTGTTAGAACTGAACCTTAAGACTTATTTATCTTGAGTGCACTAATGTTGCTAATAAAGATTGTGTGAAGTTTTGTATGAAGGAAGAATTTCAAGTGTATGGAAGGAATGAGTAATGAGATGAAGGATGGACTAAAATTCAAGATTGGGGATGCCACACGTGTCACCCCAAGAAATATCCAAGAAGTACAAGCGTCAAAGTTTGGGGATGCCCAAGGCATCCCCTTCTTCATCAATAAAAATCCCAGGTTTCTTCCAAACGTTTCATTTTTATTGTTTCATGCATAGTTGTGTTGTTCTTGGAGCGTCTTCTTTTTCGTTTTCGTTTTGGTTGTTCGTTTGCTTTGGTTTGCTTAGTTTTAGGAATAAGTTGGTTGGACGCCCTCTTTCATACATTGGTTTGCAAATAGTTTGGTTTGGTTTGGAAAAGAGTAGGAAAGTTCATGCTTATGTGGTAAAAAGAGCTTGTTTTTTACTGTGGCCTATGCTTTGTCATGCCATGCCTGATATTGTTTTGGCTTTATGCTTAGTATTATTTACTGTAGCATGACTTGTTATAAACAATTGAGATTGTTTAATGTGCCTTGGATGAATCATGCGTTGTTTTAGCATATTAAAGCATAGTATAGTGGTATTCTCCTTTGATGATTTATTTTGGTTGACTTGGCGCATGCTCACACCATGTTATGACTATCTCAAGTCACCATAGCCTTTATGATCCTTTAGTTTTCAACTTGTAGTATCACTTTATGCTTTGATCAATGATGTCTTGTCGCTCTGCATGATTATGGCCATTATTGCTCTCTTAGTTTGTCGCTCCCAGTCTTTTGCTAGCCTCCACAACCAAGTATGAGTTCCACTCATGCATCCAACTCCCTAAACCAAGTTATTCCAAAGAGTCCACCATACCTACCTACTAGCTTATGCTATTCCAAGTATATTCATGCTTTTGTTTACCTTCCAAATTAAACTTGTTATGAGAAAACTAGTGATTAAAGCTCTCACGAACTTGATGGCACACTTTACTTTTTTTGCATCTAATAAACTTGAACCATTGGGTCCTTCTTTTTTGCGTATATGCTTGCGCTTTATAAGTTGAAATTAGCAGAACCATGCTTTCATGGGGAACGCTTTCAACATTGCACTTGTACTTTGTACCCCGTTGATATCATGTTCTTTTGCTTACGGATCCCAGCGGTGTGAAATAAAAGTGGAACTTGTAAGATCATGGAGTTTGTATGTGTGTTAGAGAAACGGCTAGGCCGCTAGCCTAAGCCATGCCTAGTCATGGTGGAAACTTGCAGCATCACCATAATGAGCATTCTATGAAGCATCCTCAATAAAAACCTATGCAAATAGCAAATAAAAAGATCGCCGAGATGCTCATTGTCTGCTTGCCTTGTCATTTTGATTATGGGAAAGCTCCCGTATCATGTGCAAGGGGTACCCGTTGGTGGTTCTTAATGATACACATGTACTTACAATGACAAGAGCTTACTCGTAACTGAAGTTGAGTAGCATGAGGATCAGTCTTCATAAGTAAGGGGCATGAGATTTCGGTTTATAACTTGTCAAGCATATCCTCTTAGTTGTGTCACTTTAACCTTAATCACCTTAAAGATGCTTATTATAGGGGCAATGAGAGCTGAAAGCTATAAGTACCATAATTTTTGGAAGCTCTTTACGAGACTTAAATCCCTACTTCCTTTTACAAAGGCCTTTCTTCCACCATTATACTGAGTCTCCACCTTCTACCTTTATGCACCTACTTTGAGAGCATAGTGGCCATTCTTAGTTCTATGTGCATTTTCCCAAGACTAGTTGATTGATGCATAACTTGATATTGCTTGTTTTAAACTATTTGTATCTAGTCACTCTTATGAACTTTGAAGGTGTCCTATGCATTTATATTTGCTACTCTATTGAGGGACAAGCTGAATACTATTATGCTATGTTTTCTTTATGTAAAACAAACAAACGTCTTGCAAAGCATTGTTATTCATGAACCTTTTGTTTGTGCCTTTTAATGTTGCATCATAGTTTCTTTGCTTATTGCTAGAACTTTGTCTTTCATGTTATGATTGGAGTACTATGATCCCAGCTTTGAATGTTTTACAAATACTTTGATCAAGTCTTTGATGGTGCATGTCACCTCCAAAATTATTCTTTCTTTTTATCACTTACCTACTCGAGGACGAGCAGGAGTTAATCTTGGGGATGTTTATACATTGCAAATGTATCTATAATTTTTGATGTTCCATGCTTGGTTTTATCCACTTTCTTGTGTTTTGTTCCAACTTTGGAGTACTTTCCATATGATTTCTTGGACTAACCTATTAACAAGAGCCACAGTGCCAACTGCTTGTTTTCTGCTGTTTTTGGTTCCAGGAAAGTCAGAAAATGAATATTCTCAGAACAGGACGGGACAAAAGCCAAAGTGCCTATTTTTCCAGAAGTCATCAAGTGCCAGAATACGAGAGGGAGAGGGGCCAGGGGGCCACCACACCACCTGGCCGCGCGACCCAGCCTGGCCCGTGCCAGGGGTGGTGACGCCGCTCCCGGCACCCCCTCGGCCTCCCCTTCCGCCTATATATTTCCCTCGGGACGAAAACCCTAAGTGGCCCGATCAAAAATCCACGAAAGAGTCTGTAGGCGCCATCATCTCCATCCCTAGATCGGGAGGGATCTGAAGCTCTTCCCGGCACCCTGCTTGAGAGGGGAATTCACCCTAGAGGCCTTCTTCATCACCATGCAAGCCTCCGGTGTGATGTGTGAGTAGTTCATCCTTGGACTACGGATCCATGTAGTAGCTAGATGGCTGGTTCTCCTCCTTTGTGCTTTCATGTTTAGATCTTGTGAGCTCCGTTCATGATCAAGATCATCTATTTGTAATTCTGCATGTTGTGTTTGCAGGGATCCGATGGATATGGAGATGCTATTTTAGATTGATTATTGATTCTATCATGTCTTTGTTATTTGTGATCTTGCATGCTTTCTGTTGTTAGTAGCTATCTTCGCCAAGTAGATGCTAGCAACTCCAAGAGTTAGTATTTATGCTCGATAGTGGGTTCATGCCTCTGGTAATCTGGGGAAGTGACAGAAATCTCTAAGGTACTAGATGTGATGTTGCTAGTAGGGAGAAAACAACAATCCTTTGTTCATAGAACAATCGTATTGTTTACTTTACACGCAGTTCGTAAAGCAATAATCTGTTGCTTGTAACTTAATACTGGAGGGGGTTCGGGTGATAACCTGAAGGTGGATTGTTAGTCATAGATGCAGTTGGATGGCGGTCTATGTATAATGTTGTAATGCCCAATCAAGTCTCAAAGGAGTCAAGATGATTAGTATATGCATGTATTGCTTTCTCGATGTTTGTTAATTGCCCCGCTGTAATTTGTTCACCCAGCATGTTATCTATCTTAAGGAGAGCCACCTCTAGTGAACTATGGATCCCGGTCCTTTTTCTTTACATACAATCTACAAACTGTTTACTTCTTTGTGTTTACCTTCTACAAACTTTCACTTCTTTCCATTCGATATGTTTAATCCTTTGTTTTCCGCAAAACACGGTGAGATTGACAACCTCATCGCAAGTTGGGGACAAAGTTCTGTGGTTGTGTTGTACAGGTCTCCACGTTGCTACTAGCACTGGTAGTGCGCCCTGCCAAAGCTCAGCTAGTAACACCTTTGGGGTGTTTCGTTGCTCCTACTGGTTCGATTAAACCTTGGTTTCATAACTGAGGGAAACTTGTTGCTATGCTCATCATACCTTCCTCTTGGGGTTCCCAACGAGCTCTACATCAACCACGCACCAGCATTTTTCTGGGCGCCGTGCATTGAGCCATCAGGCACCCTGCCGGAGGGGAGAATTCACCTTGGAGGCCTTCTTCATCACCATGTCTGCCTTAGGTGTGATGGGTGAGTAGTTCATCCCTGGACTACGGGTCCATGTAGTAGCTAGATGGTTGGTTCTTCTCCTTTGTGCTACCATGTTTAGATCTTGTGAGCTCAGTTCATGATCAAGATCATCTATTTGTAATCATACATGTTGTGTTTGCGGGTATTCGATGGATATTGAGGTGCTATTTCAGATTGATTATTGATTCTATCATGTCTTTGTTATTTGTGTGTTGGGCCACGCAGAGATAAACAAAACTTTTTCCCTATGCGGTGATCCCAAGGTCCAGCTCAGGTAGAAGGCCAAGAGGATTACCACTAGACGCGCAATTGCGGAATTGATGAAGCACGTCGCTTGATGCAGTGCAGTTCTCGCGATCTGTTCCTGCTCCACGCCTCACGATCCGTTCTGGTTCCACGATCGTCGAAGTGCTGAACGTACAACACCTCCGCCGGTATCCACACGTACGAGGAGGAGCGCCGGCAATGGACTGCTAGGTCTAGTATGGCGGCGACATGACGGACTAGGTCTAGGGTTTCCAACACATGGAGTGACCTAACCCTTGTGCTCTGAGCACCTGCGCCCTAGCTTATATAGGGAGTGAAAGTGGGCTCCACTCACTTGTGGCCCATTCACTAAAAGGCCTATATTAGCCACTGCAAGTCTCATTTGCTGACTAAGTCCATGTCTCTATTTGGGTCCAACCCAAATAGGTTTCCTGTTTGGGTCTAACCCAAACTGCTTCCGCTCTTAAGTGTGTGACTCGACATGCTCATGGTAACCCGGACACGATTCCGAGTCTCACTCGTGATCGATCAGTTGGTAGTGGCTCCTAGCAGAACGTGCCAACTCCCAAGTACCAATAAGTCATGACGATATACCTTTCCAATGCGACTTTCGTCTGAGTCCCTTTTGCCTCATGATATACCTTGTCGGACTATAGGCGAATGATCGTCATCCCTTAAATAGTCCGACTCTCTTTCTCAATCTGAGATAAGTGATTCATCCGACTAACTCTTAGTCGGTCGCCTCGGTTAACACTTAACCATGACGCGCATGGCCATGCTTTCCGAATCATATCTTCCGAGAGGGCCCAGAGAATATCTCTCCAGATGGAGGGGCAAAATCCCGTCTTGGTTATTCACATCACGCATCTTGATTCTCAGTCGACCCGAACTCTGCCTTTATAACTGCCCAGTGATAGAACAGCGTTTGACAGAACCTAAGTCGGAGATCCTCAACTCGAATTGTGCAATAACCTCAGGTCTAAGGATTACATTGATTGATACATGCAAATGACGACTTGTTCGTTGCATCTCAATATGGGTCAGTCCGACTCGCTAAACTCCTTAGCCGAATCCGTGTAAGTCGGAATAGAATCTCCATGCCCATGACAAGTGGAACCTAGTCGTCTGCCGACTTTCACATTGGTCTAAGTTGTGTGTCCAACACAACCTCAATGACCAAGGACAATTAGTATGAACAACATGAATATACAGTTCCACAATCAAATCACATATTCGATGATACATATCAGCAACTCATAATTGGACCATAACCTTATGAATACATTGGGAAATATCATCAACCATGATTGCCTCTAGGGCATATTCCCAACATTGTGATCTTGCATGCTCTCCGTTGTTAGTAGATATCTTGGCCGAGTAGATGCTAGCAACTCCAAGAGGGAGTATTTATGCTCGATAGTGGGTTCATGCCTCTAGTAATTTGGGGAAGTGACAGAAATCTCTAAGGTACTAGATGTGCTGTTGCTACTAGGGAGAAAAAAACAATCCTTTGTTCATAGAACAATCGTATTGTTTACTTTACACGCAATGCGTAATGCAATTATCTGTTGCTTGCAACTTAATACTGGAGGGGGGTCGGATTGATAACCTGAAGGTGGATTATTAGTCATAGATGAAGTTGGATTACGGTCTATGTATAATGTTGTAATGCCCAATCAAATCTCATAGGAGTCAAGATGATTAGTATATGCATATATGCTTTCTCGATGTTTGTCAATTTCCCCGCTGTAATTTGTTCACCCAACATGTCCTCTATCTTAAGGAGAACCACCACTACTAAACTATGGGCCCCGGTCCTTTCTTTTACCATCAATCTACAACCGTTTACTGCTTTTTTTACTTCCTGCAAGCTTTTACTTTCTTCCACACAATACGTTTAATCCTTTGTTTTCAACAAAACCGGTGAGATTGACAACCTCACTGTAAGTTGGGGGCAAAGTTCTGTGGTTGTGTTGTGCAGGATTCCAAGTTGGAAACAACACCTTGGAGGTGTTTCCTTGCTCCTACTGGTTCGATAACCTTGGTTTCATAACTGAGGGAAAACTTGTTGCTGTGCTCATCATACCTTCCTCTTGGGGTTCCCCAATGAGCTCGATACGCGTTGAGCCAATAATCAAGCTACGAGGTGGCCACACCTAGGGCTAGCAAGCCCACCCCCTAGGGCGCGCCGCCCCATGGTGTGGGCCCCTCGGGCACCCACCGACCTTGCCCCTTCGCCTATAAAAGTACCCCGATGCAGAAACCCTAAGTACCCGATCAAAAATCCACAAAAGAGTTTGTAGCCACCGCCATCTCCATCCCTAGATTGGGGGGGGGGGATCCGAAGCTCTTCCTAGCACCTTGCTGGAGGGGAGAGATCATCCCAGAGGCCTTCTTCATCACCATGCCAGCCTCCGGAGTGATGCGTGAGTAGTTCATCCTTGGACTACGGGTCCATATAGTAGCTAGATGGTTGGTTCTCCTCGTTTGTGCTATTATGTTTAGATCTTGTGAGCTCTGTTCATGATCAAGATCATCTATTTGTAATCCTAAATGTTGTTTTTGTGGGGATCCGATGGATATTGAGATACTATGTCAGATTGATTATTGATTCTATCATATCTATGTTATTTGTGATCTTGCATGCTCTCAGATGCTAGTAGATATCTTGGCAAAGTAGATGCTTATAACTCCAAGAGGGAGTATTTATGCTCGATAGTAGGTTCGTGCCTCTAGTAATCTGGGTAAGTGACATAAATATCTAAGGTTGTAGATGTGCTGTTGCTACTAGGGAGAAAACAACAATCCTTTGTCCATGGGGCAATTATATTGTATACTTTACATACTTTGCTTAATGCAATTATCTGTTGCTTGCAACTTAATACTGGAATGGGTTCGGATGATAACCTGAAGGTGGATTATTAGTCATAGATGTGGTTGGATTATGGTCTATGTATTATGTTGTAATGCCCAATCAAATCTCGTAGGAGTCAAGATGTCTAGTATATGAATTGTTATGCTTTCTCAATCTGTCAATTGCCCCGCTGTAATTTGTTCACCCAACATGCTATTTATCTTAAGGAGAAACACCTCTAGTGAACTGTGGACCCCAGTCCACTCCTTTACCATTGATATACCATCTACTGTTTACCGTTTACTGTTTACTTTCTGCAAGCAATTACAATCTTCCACACTATACGTTTAATCCTTTGTTTTCAGCAAAAACAGTGAGATTGACAACCTCACTTTAAGTTGGGGCAAAGTTATGTGGTTGTGTTGTGCAGGATTCCAAGTTGCTAGCAACACCTTGGAGTTGTTTCCTTACTCCTACTGGTTCGATAACCTTGGTTTCATAACTAAGGGAAACTTGCTGTTGTGCTCATCATACCTTCTCCTGGGGTTCCCAACGAGCTCTACATATCTTGAGCCATCAAGCACTTTTCTGGCGCCGTTGCCGGGGAGTTAAGGACAACTTCAATTTCTTCCTCCTCATCAATCACTTTTCAGGGAGAAAGAAGATTCTTGTAAGGGGAGTCTCTCACAACCAATCTCTTTACTTTTTTTGTTTTGCTTAGTTTATTTTGCTTTGTTTGCTTGTTTCTTTTTATCAAAAACACACAAAAAATAGTTGTACTAGTTTGCTTCTTTTTATCAAAAACACAAAAAAATTAGTTCTTTTTGTAGTTGTCACCTCGTTCTTAGCTCACCATGTTGATCCCTAAGTTCACCCTGAAAGACCTTTCAATAGGTAGTGGCTCTATATTTGGGAAAGATAATATTGAAGAATTCTTTAATCATGTTAGCAAGCATGAGGATATTGAGGATAGATCCTTATCAGAACTTGCTCCAAATTATGAAATTGCAACAACTTCTTTAGTTTAGATGTTGGAGGTTAGGTTTTTTAACCTTAACCCCATGATGCAAGTATTGTTTCTTAAACTTAAAGATACCGAGGATACTGAAAAGAGAGATTTTATTCTAGAAACTTTGCTTAAAGAATTCAATGATGTTGTTAAGGAAGCTAGAAAGGTCTTTGATCGTTTTAATATGCTAGGCTCATGTGTAGATGTTATTGGTACACTAGAAAAGTTGGACAAAACCAACCCAAAAATGGAGAGGAAATTAAAATACCAATACCTTTTAAACTCGTAGGAATGCATGAAGCCTTAGAAAAGAATTTTGATTGGATTGTTCCTGAAAACCCATTTGATGAAAATAGTGAACCCAAGAGTATTGAGAGAAGATCCTCTAGAACTTATTTGGATGAGATACCTTGCCTCATTGAAGATATTTCTAGTATTGATCTTAATGCTTCTTCATTCGAAAATACTTGAATCTTTCTCCTATGCCTAGTTGAAAGGTGCTAAAGAAAAGCACTATTGGGAGATAATCCAAATTATTTTTACTTTCAGTAAGTTTTTATTTTGTTGAGCCTTGGAAGTTATTGCCTCAGTAATAACCTCTACCTATCCGTTTTGTGTGGTTTCTGTGCCAAGAATAACCTCTAATTAGAGAGAAGTAAGACTTGGGAAAGTTGCTATCCCGAAACAGATTTTTGTGCTTCACTGTAAACAATCGTGAAACATCCATGTACGTCGGATTGAGCTGTAATTTTTTGTGCTTATGACCCAGGTTATTATCTAACTTTTGTTAGTTTAGCACTTTTCGATTTGAGCAACATAAGGTCTTCGAATACCTGCTGGTCTGTTTTGATAGATTTCTGCCATTATTTGCATTTGCCTCTTAATCTCTTTCTCTTTGAGTTCTCTTTGATCACTTGAGCTTTTATAAGGAATTTCTACAGTATCTTGTGTTTGAATGGAAGTTTTAGTTGTGTTGAAACTAAACCCAAAGACTTATTATCTTGAATACACTAATGTTGCTAATGAAGATTGTGTGAAGTTTTCTATGAAGGAAATTTTCAAGTGTAGGGAAGAATAATGTGATGAGATGAATTTTGGACAAAATCTCAAGCTTGGGGATGCCACCCATGTCACCCCAAGAAATATTCAAGAGGTACAGGCGTCAAAGCTTGGGGATGCCCAAGGCATCCCCTTCTTCATCAATAAAAATCTCAGGTTTTCTTCCAAAACACTTCATTTTTATTCTTTCATGCATAATTGTATTGTTCTTGGAGCGTCTTTGTTTTTGTTTTTAGTTTTATTTTGTTTTGTTTGCTTAAATAGATTGGTTATACCCCCGCATTCATATGTTGTTTCAAATAAGTTGATTGGTGTTGGAAAAGAGTAGGAAGCTTCAAGCTTATAAGTGGTACAAAAGGAGCTTGTTTTGACTGTGGCCTAGAGTTTATCATGTCATGTTTGATGTTGCTTTGGCCTTATGATTAGTGATTATTTCTATAGCATGACTTGTTACAAACAATTGAGATTGCCTAATGTGCCTTGAAAGACTCATGCGTTGTTTTAGCATACAAAAGCATAATATTGTGGTATTCTCCTTTGATGTTTTATTTGGGTTGACTTGGCACATGCTTACACCATGTTAAGACTATGAACCAGTCACCTTAGCCTCTATAATCATTTAGTTTTTGACTTGTAATATCACTTTATGCTTTAATTAATAATGTTTTGTCGCTTTGCATGATTATGGCCATTATTGCTCTCTTAGTTGGTCGCTCCCAGTCTTTTGCTAGCCTCCACCTATACCAAGTATGAGTTTTACTCATGCATCCAACCTCCAAGAAAACCAAGTTATTACAAAGAGTCCACTATAAATTCCTATGCATGGTATGTTACACCATTCCAAGTATATTCATGTTTTTATCTACCTTCCAAATTAAACTTTTGTTATGTGAAAATTAGTGATTACAGCTCTCACAAACTTGATGGCACACTTTATTTTCTTGCACATAATAAACTTGAACCATTTTTTCCATCTATGTTGCTTATATGCTTGCACTTTATAAGTTGTGAATTAGCAGAACCATGATACCATGGGGAACGCTTTCAACATTGCACTTATTATTCAGTTGATATCATGTTCTTTTGTTTATGGATCCCGGTGGTGTGAAATAAAAGGGGAGCTTGTAAGCTCATGGATTTTGTATGTGTGTTAGGGAAACGCCTGGGCGGCTAGCCTAAGCCATCCCTAATCATGGTGGAAACTTGCAGCATAACCATAGTGAGAATTCTGTGAAGTATCCTCAATAAAAGCCTATGCAAATAGTAAATGAAAAGATTGCTGAGATGCTCATTGTCTATTGCCTAGTCATTTTGATATGGGAAAGCTCATGTGTCATGGGGCAAGGGGTACCCCGTTGGCGGATCTCCATGATACACATGTACTTACAATGACAAGAACTTACTTGTGACTAAAGTTGAGTAGCATGAGGTTCGGTACTCGTAAGCAAGGGGCATGAAATTTTCAACTTATAACTTGTAAATCATATCCTCATATTTGTGTCACTTTAACCTTGATCACCTCAAGATGATTATGATAGGGGCAATGAGAGCTTAAAGCTAATAAGTACCATAATTTTTGGAAGCTCTTTATGAAACTTGAAATCCCTGCTTCCCTCTGTGAAGGGCCTTTCTTTTTACTTTTATGTTGAGTCTCCATCTTCTATCTTTATGCACCAATTGAGAGAGCATAGTGGTCATTCTTAGTTTAATGTGCATTTTCCCAAAACTTGTTGATTGATTCATAACTTTTGATATTGCTTTTTCATAAATTATTTGTATCTAGTTACCCTTATGAACTTTGAAGGTATCCTATGCATTTATGTTTGGCTATACCATGGGGGACAAGCTGATTACCACTATTATTATGTTTCCTATATGTGCAACAAACAAACGTCTTTCAATGCATTGTTATTCATGATCTTTTGTTTGTACCTTTTCATGTTACAACATAGTTGCTATGTCTTATTGTTAGAACTCTATCTTTCATGCTCATGTTTAGAGTACTTTGATCCCAGCTATCAATGCTTTACAAATACCTTGATCAAGATTGTGATGGTGCATGTCACCTCAAAAATTATTCTTTTTATCGCTTACCTACTCGAGGACGAGCAGGAGTTAAGCTTGGGGATGCTTGATACATTGTAAACGTATCTATAATTTTTGATGATCCATGATTGTTTTATATAAACTTTCTTATGTTTTGTTTACACTTTGAGGTATTTTTATACATTTTCTAGAACTAACCTATTAACAAGATGTCGCAGTGCCAGTTGCCTGTTTTCTGCTATTTTTGGTTTCAGAAAAGCTAGTAAGGGAATATTCTCGGAATTGGACGGGACAAAAGCCAAAGTCAATATTTTACCAAAAGGAACACGGAGTCCGAAGGGCAGCCGAAGTGGGGCCACAAGGTGGCCACACCTAGGGCTGGCACAGCTACCCCCTAGGGCGCACCGCCCCATTGTGTGGGCCCCTCGGGCGCCCACCGACCTTGCCCCTTCGCCTATAAAAGTACCCCGATGCAGAAACCCTAAGTACCCGATCAAAAATACATGAAAGTGTCTGTAGCCGCCGCCATATCCATCCCTAGATCGGGGGGATCCGAAGCTCTTCCCGGCACCCTTCCGGAGGGGAGAGATCATCCCGAAGGCCTTCTTCATCACCATGCCATCCCCCGGAGTGATGTGTGAGTAGTTCATCCTTGGATTATGGGTCCATACAGTAGCTAGATGGTTGGTTCTCCTCCTTTGTGCTATCATGTTTAGATCTTGTGAGCTCCGTTCATGATCAAGATCATCTATTTGTAATCCTATATGTTGTGTTTGCGGGGATCCAATGGAAAGATACTATGTCCGATTGATTATTGATTCTATCATGTCTATGTTATTTGTGAACTTGCATGCTCTCTGTTGCTAGTAGCTAACTTGGCCAAGTAGATGCTTGTAGCTCCAAGAGGGAGTATTTATGCTCGATAGTAGGTTCACCTCTAGTAATCTGGGGAAGTGACAGAAATCTCTAAGGTTGTAGATGTGTTGTTGCTACTAGGGAGAAAACAACAATCCTTTGTCCATGGGGCAATTGTATTGTTTACTTTACACACTTTGCTTAATGCAATTATCTGTTGCTTGTAACTTAATACTGTAAGGGGTTTGGATGATAACCTGAAGGTGGATTATTTGTCATAGATGCAGTTGGATTACGGTCTACGTATTATGTTGTAATGTCCAATCAAATCTCGTAGGAGTCAAGATGTCTAGTATATACATTTTTATGCTTTCTCAATCTGTCAATTACGCCACTGTAATTTGTTCACCCAACATGCTATTTATCTTAAGGAGAAACACCTCTAGTGAACTATGGACCCCAGTCCACTCCTTTACCATTGATGTACCATCTACTGTTTACTGTTTACTTTCTGCAAGCAATTACTATCTTCCACACTATACGTTCAATCCTTTGTTTTCAGCAAAACCAGTGAGATTGAAAACCTCACTGTAAGTTGGGGCAAAGTTCTGTGGTTGTGTTGTGTAGGATTCCAAGTTGCTAGCAACACCTTGGAGTTGTTTCCTTACTCCTACTGGTTCGATAACCTTGGTTTCATAACTAAGGGAAACTTGCTGCTGTGCTCATCATACCTTCCTCTTGGGGTTCCCAACAAGCTCTACATATCTTGAGCCATCAACTGCCTGGAACACTCAATGACATCAATGTGTTACAAAGATCCCATTTGTTTGCAAACCTTGTGTTACAAAGGTCATGGATCATGAGGACACAATGGGCTATTATCTAGCCGATGGCATATATCCCGAATGGGCAACTTTGGTGAAGTCCATTAAAGATCCCCAAGATCAACAAGAAGCTATATTTGCCAAGTCACAAGAGGCATCCCGCAAGAAAACTAAGAGGGCTTTTGGTGTTTTGCAAGCAAGGTTTGCAATGTTCGAGGCCCAATTTGATTTTGGGACAAGAAAACCCTTGTCAACATTATAACATGTTGTGTGATTCTACACAACATGATCATAGGATGAGAGAGGTTTAAACTTTCCCTACTTCTATGAAAACGTTGGCACCTGAGTGCGCCCCGAAAGAAACCCCAATCTCCTTGAAGCTTTTCTTGAAGGATATCGGTAGATTGAGGACAAGGCAACTCGCAGGCAGCTCGTCGCCGATCTCATCTAGCACCACTGGCAGCTGTATGGCCGCCGAGCAACCAATCTCTCATGATACCCCCCTGTTTTTCCTTGGCATGTTGTAATTCGATTTGTGTGAGATTGACCTTTCGAGAACATTTGTTTCATTTATTTGATTCGAATAATTGGTGTAATTTGATTTAGACTTTTGCTGTAATAATTAGGATGATAATTGTGTGCTCCTGGGAACTATTATTTGTGTTTGAATCGATTTGTTGAACTATGTTATTTATGTTTTTTTGCATATGCATATGAAAATGTGGTCAAACCCTTGTTTTACGGGTCAACATACTCACGACGCAGATTGATGGCTGTGAAATATAGCCATCTACATCCACATTTAAACTGGATATTATTCATATTGTTTATGAAATATCTCTCTAAACCCTGCCACTAATGCCTAATGATCAAAGGGGTATGTAATCCTTTCTTTCTATTTTTCCCTGTGCAGATAATGACGTTTGATGATGGGAATAACAACATTAAAGTCAAAGATACAAGATTTCCAACAACCCAAATAAACCAGGGGTCGTGAAGGGGAGAGAGAAGCTTTAACAACCAACTATACGGTGGGAATAAAATTCCGGCCGTATAGTTGCCATCAACACCGCTAGGTCAAACAGAACAACTTTCGTGAAGGGACCCCTATATAAAGAGGCTTCGGCCGATGAGAAATAGAGCCCCGGAGAACCCCAGAAACCTGCATCCACAACAACAAAGAGCCGCCAGAGGAATAGACTTAGATCTAATCTCCAAACCCTTCTCCGCCACCATAGCCATATTCCACCACTTGTAATAGTAGATATCATCTTCGACTGGCGACCTTCTAAGACTATTTGCTATCAATCTCATGATTTCCATTGCAATGTTTATGATTGTTGATTTCATCTCTATGTGTCAGTAATTCTCTTTGGGCTAAGGGCTTCGGCCTAGCCATGTAGCTTTTGTGCATGTTATTTATCATAGATGGGATCATGTATTAGTTTGTATGACATGATGATTATTGTATCCTCTCTTACCTCAATCCAAGGACTTGTCAGGTACCCAAGACCCTGAGGATTGAGCCAGGTATAGGGAGTATGAGTAATGACTAATCTGTAGATTAGGAAACCCAGTGACGGAAGGGGTAGTATGGCTGTATGTGAGGGATTTACTTGGGATTAATAGTGAAAACATTATGCATATCACTAGTTCTCTTTCTTCTATGGATGAGACTAGTAGGTTATTGCTATAAGCGGTTATGGAGGCAATAACAATTATGGATGCACTACTCTCATATAATTATCTTGCTCTAACAATTACATGCATACTTTATTATTATCTTTTATTCCCATCAGATGTTTTGCACAGCTACAGGTGAAACCGAAATCCCTAGGCCCTCTCTCTCCATCATCGACAACAACAAAAGATAGCAAACTATTGGTCCAGTAAAACACAAAAATAATTCTAAAACTCCCGAAGGTCCGTTAAAGTAACTTCACTATGCTTTCTGCTTCCCGAGGATTCGATAACCTAGGTCTACTAGGGAAAAATAGTTATACTACATCCGTAATCTGGATCGAAGGTATCAACCCTTTTTCTGGTGCCATTTCCGGGGAAGCAATAGCTACCCTAGTGAGGTTAGTAGGAACCTTTCTAGTTTTAATTCTTATTTTTAATTTTGTTAGTTTGCTTTCAGTCTTTATTTGAAAAAACCCCAAAAATTAGTTAGTCTTTAAATTCTTGTTTTTACTATCATAAGTCGTTTAAGAAAACCCCAAAACATAGGAAATATGGCTGAAAAGAAGCTTGGGGAGTTTGCAACTCCCAACAATGATTATTTGCGTACTCCTATTACTCAGCCAACGATTACTGCTAATGATTATGAAATTAAGCCCCACTATTTAAGTTTGGATCAACATAATCAATTTGGAGGCTTTGTTGTTGAGGGCGCGGGTATGCACTTGAACACTTTCACTGAAATATGTGATATGATGTGCATAAAATATTTTGACCCTGATGCGGTCAAATTGCGCTTATTTCCTTTCTCTCTTAGAGGAAGAGCAAAAGAATGGTTACTATCTTTGCCTAGAAATACTATTGCATCATGGAGTGTACTTCTTTATTTATGACTAAATTTTTCCCAGATGCAAATACTATGCAACTAAGATTTAATATTACTGGTTTTAGATAGGAAGAGCGTGAGCCACTAGTGCTTGCATGGGAAAGGATGAAAGAATGCACGAGAAACTGTCCCAGTTATGGGATGGAAGATTGGTTAATTGTACATTTATTTTATAATGCGCTTAACCCTGTGTCTAAGTCTATGCTTGATACTGCAGCTAGAGGAACATTTATGGGCAAACATATTACCGAAGCAAAGCAGCTGCTAGACAATATGCAAGACAACCATGCCTAGTGGCATGTGGATATATCAAACACGAAGAAGGTGAACTCAGTCTCACCACAAGAAAATGAAGAACTCAATGCTAAGCTAGATGACCTCATATTAGCCATAAAAGGGAAGGAAGACCATGTAAGAGCTATCCCAGAAACAAATATTGAAGAAATACACTTCATAGCTCGTAATGATTATAACCCTGCTTGGAAGAAGAATTATAATCCTAATTTTCAGAAACATTATTCTAGTCCTGTAGGTAACTCTAATAATAATATGAGAACAAGTAATGGTAGTCTCCAAGAAACAGTTAAGTCCTTTATGGACTCACAAAATGATCAAAACAATATCCTTGTTAAAATAACGGAGAACCATGATGTTATCCTTGGTAAATTATCTAACCAAGATGTAAGTTTGAGGAATGATTTGCAGGCCCTCCAAGAAAGAACAAGGATTGTTGAGGCACAACTAGGTAAGATAACTGAGAGTCAAACTCTCATTCTAGCTAAATTTGTAGGTAAAGCTGAGCCCAATCCTGTTGAAGACCAAAAGATGATGAGAATTCAAAGGGAGGAGCATGAAGAACTTGATTATAGTAATGCTCCTTCAACAAATTACACCGTTGAAGATCTTGTAAAAAGGATTAATATCAAAATTCCGGTAAGTGAAGGAAATGAGGAAGCTATGTATCAACACTTAGTTAATCAGGTAGCAATAAATGTACGTGAGCTTGAGGAAGAATATAAGAAAATTGCTGAAAAATTACCTGTGAAGCTTGATGATATATTTGAGCCAACTATTTGAAGGGAATATGCCCGAGAGGCAATAATAAAGTGGTTATTATCTTATTCCATGTTTATGATAAATGCTTATTTTGCATGCTATAATTGTATTGATCGGAAACATCAATACATGTGTGTTTAATAAACAGAAAGGGTTCCTAGTTATGCCTCTCTTATAGACTAGCTTGTTGATTAACAAGATGATCAAGGTTTCCTGATCATGAACATTGGATGTTGTTAATAACAAGGTCACAACATTAGTTGAATGACGTGATGAACATTCATCCGAAGTATAGCATTACGATCAAGTCATTATGTTTATATTGCTATAACATCATACGGAGTAATCTTTATCCTTAGACCATGAGATCATGTTAATTGCTAACACCTGAAGAGTATCTTGATAACATCAAACGTCACACCGTAACAGGGTGACTATAAAGATGGGTTCAGTGCTACGAAGGTGTTATGTTGAGGCTCATGGATCAAGAGTTGAATTTGTCAATCCCGATGACGGATAGATATACTCTAGGCCCTCTCGGTGATATCACATTAAGATAGCTTGCAAGCAAGTGATGTGATCACTAGAATCTTATATCACGGGAACGAGAAAAGAGTGCATGTCGGCAACGAGATCAAACTAGGTATGGAGATACCGATGATCAAATCTCGGACATATAATATATCGCGAGACAAAGGGATTTAGTTACAAGCGTTAAAGGTTCTCACGATCACAAAAGTCATCGTTGAATATGCAGGAGTCAATATGGATCTCCAGGTCCCGCTTCTGATTATTGATCTGAGAGGAGTCTCAATCATGTCTGCATTATTCGCGAACCGTAGGGTGACACACTTAAGAGTTACCAGACACCATTTTGGAGCACATATGTTTCAGACGAAAGAATTACAAAGCGCAGGAATTGTTTCAATAGAAACCGGAAATTGTTTCGGGTGAAATTGTAGAAAGTGGTTCTGCATGTGATATTGAAATATTGCAAGGGGTTATATGTGAATGTTTGTTAATTAAAGTAATTAACAAAATTCTGAATAAATTTAATAAAAGAGTTTTATTAAATGAGAGAGCATTAAACTTGGAGAATTTTAATGCATTTAAAGTGGGGACTTTAAAAGGGAATGTGAAGAGGCATTTTATTGTGGAGGGGTTACCACCACATGAATGGAGGAGGTGAAGGGTCACCTCCCCATGCGCCGGCCATGAAGGAGGGGCACCCCCCTCCTTCTATAAAAGGCCACCCTCTTCCTCCTTCTTCCACACACCTCCTTGTGAAGGATCTCTCTCCCCCTCTAGAATTATTCCTCCATGGTCTCGGATTAGCGAGATACATGTTTCCGGTGGAATTTCATCTGGAAGGAGTTGCTGCTTCCGCTGGATCGCTGGAGTGAGGAGGTGGAGGTTATCCGGTGGCTTGAACGTGTGTGCGATTATGGATGCGCTGCTGAGTTGCGGCGCTCAGACTTCCTCACGATCTTGAGATCGGCAAGTCTACGACTACATCAACAACGAGTTCCTACTCGTTAACAAAACTCGTTGTCTTTGAGGGTAAGTTCTCGTTGGATGTATGTCCACCCGTTGCTTTGTACCTAGTAGATAGATCTTGGCGTGTAGTTCTCATCGTAGGAATTTTTTTGTTTTCTATGCTGCGGACCCAACACTATTAACAATTAAATTGGGACCAATGAGATAGCTTTACTTTGTGATCTAGGTGCAAGCGTTTCAACAATTCCAAAAAGTCTTTTTAATAAGTTAAATCTTGGCTCCTTTGAAATCACCGAGTTAAAACTACATCTAGAAGATTCTACCTATAAACAAGCTATAGGGATTAAATAAAATACTTTAGTATACATTAAAAGCTGTCCTGCTCTCATTGATTTTGTTATTGTTAACATGCCTGAAGATGTTACTACTCCTATTACATTAGGCTGCCCATTCTTAAGAACTATTTAGGCTTTGATTAATCTACATGAAGGGAACGTGAAGCTTCAATTGCCTTCAAGGGATCCTTTTGTTATTCATTTTTCTAGGAAGAAGAAAGCCAAGCATGATGAAAAGGAGGCCATCAATTTTAAGGATAACTATTTTGGAGTGGGTGTTCCACTCATCTAGCCTAAGTGAGCAACATCGAGGTCAAGCTATTAACCATAAAAGAGCGCTTCATGAGAGGCAACCCATGTGAAATAAAGGTTTGAGTAAAGTTTTTAAGTTTTAGTTTAAGTTTTATGTTTAATAAAGAGTGCTAGAAAGCTCTAGTTGAGGAGAAGAAGTTCGGTTGTACTAAAATCTTGCTTTATACATCCTGATGTTGGTCGACAATTTTTACTATCATTTTTCTGTAAAAAACAATGTGTTTCGCTAAGTTTTAGGATAAGGAAGAATTCTTGTAGAAATAGAATTTTTTTGATGACTATAGAAGGTTTAACGACCAACTATAAGGCGGGAATAAAAATTCCAGCCGTATAGTTTGGCCGTATAGATATCTTTGCCATTGGCAAATTTTCTTTCGTAGGTACTGAAGGTTTAACGAAGACTATACATCGGGAATAAAAATTCCAGTCGTATAGTTATCCTTGCCTTTGTAAAATTTCTTTTCCAGGTTAAAGAAGGTTTAACGACCAACTATACGACAGGGATAAAAATCTCGGCCGTATAGTTCTGGCCGTATAGTGGCGCTACCAGGTGAAAACCCTAATTATTTTGACATCAGACCAACTATACGGCAGGAACAAATTGTTCCGGCCGTATAGTTTGGCCGTATAGTTGCGCCCGACCACAAAATCACCACGGGAAGGTACCCCCAACACCAAAACTTCAATCTTTTTTCTCTCTTCTACCTCCAAACTCTTTCAAAACCTCAAGAGATCTTCATCTTCATCTCTACTTAATTTCATTATATTTCCTCGCACACAAGTGATCGACGGTATGTTTCTCCTCCGATCCTCCAATTACTTTTTGTAAATTCATTTTCGATCTATTATCATTGTCAGTCTAGGGTGAGACCTACTATGAACTAATTGCCATGATTCTCTTGCCTAAATTATTATTTTGAGGGGACTTTTTAGTGTGCTAATGAGGAATATGTTATGCTTATTATTGTTTAATCAAAAGGTTTTATTTTTTGTCTTTCCTTATTATTTTATATGATGAACACAAGGATCGAAACTCGTGCTTGTGCCACCGCTAGTTCTTCTCGGGCTGCCACTCAAGAACGCATGGGGACACGGTTCAGGGATGAGCTCCAACTTGATCGCTTCAATAGGATCAAGAACCGAGAAGTGAAGACAACCAAGTGGGCTTGCCCCATTGTATTGAATCAACTCGGTATTTCTAATGACTTAAATTTACTTTGCAATAGAGTTGGCATGCAAAACTTTGTATTCAATGATGTGCCTACTTATCACCGGTTAACTGTTGAATTTCTAAGTTTTTTGCAAAGCACCGTTAAATCATGGCATGGATAGGACATGATTTCTTTCCAACTTATGAACAACAATTATGCTTTATCACTAGATGAATGGTGTGCATGTTTTAATTTTCCAAACAATAATGCTAATGCCTTACGTGCATCCTTTACTGGCATAGACCCTTCTCCGGAACTTCTAGAGTAAGCAAGGGGAAGAATATTCAACATCTTGCAATTCACTATTTGTTCTATGTTATTGCTAACACCTTGTAGGCATGAAATGAGTTCACGAGACTCAATGAGGAGGAAATCTTAGTACTCACAAAAGCTGCTTTCAACAACATCGACTTGTCACTCAACTTGGGCACAATTCTTGTGCGCTACCTGGAGTACCAATCCTCCCAAAGCCAAGGACCAATCACTGATGGAGGCGTCATCACCGTGCTTGCCATTGCCCTAGGCATCAACCTAGGTGAGTTGCAACTAGTGCTAGGTGAGCGACGTGTTGGTTTCTCTACTTTAAAAGCTTGTGGAATGCTCACTAGGAGAGGTGGTGTTTATTACTTACATATTGCTGGAGCTAGGCGTCTCTACCCCGCTCCTTTGCCTAATGGTCTTTTCTCTATCCAGGAAGGAAGTTTGCTATATGACTTGCAGGTTGAGCAACACCAACCCGAGGAGGAGATTCTGGATGAGGATGAGAACCAAGAAGAGGAGCAAGAAGCTCCTTATCAAGAGGAGCAGCCACCAACCTAGTTCGCTACATACCAAGACTTCCAAGAACTTGGAGGAACTGTGGAGAATTTGCATAACCTCTCCTTGAACCTCTGAGAAACAACTAGTAATTTATAAACTCAATTTGCGAACTGGAGTTACGACTTTTCCCGCCACCATAGTGATTTGAAGAGCTTGCAAAAGCCTAAGCTTAGGGAAGTTTCCTCATTATCTTTATTTAGCATTCATTTGTTTTTATTTATTTCGAGGTTATGTTTTTAGTTCGAGTTTATAAGCACTCGTGTTAGTTTCTCCAACACTTTATCTTTAGCTATTTCTATTTGTTTTCGAGACCTTCTAGCCAAGCTTTGCCGCCAATTTTCTATTCTTTAATTCCCTTTCTTAAAAACAACAAAAAGATTTTTCCATTTATCTTTATTTTCCCTCTTCCTTCCTTTCTATTCTCCTTGTGGCTTTCACATATTTGCAGGAGATTGATCGACTTTGAGTTTCCAAGAAGCAAACCAAAAGGGAAGAGATAAGTGGAACCAATCATGAGAGGTATGCCCTAAGACTCCCCACTTTTGAAGTTTGAGAAACCCATGCTAGTTAGTAGTAAATTTTAAGATATTATATCGGTGGAGTGAGTGTTTATATTGTAGTAAACTTTTGTTTCCATGGGTATTTAGTTGGGTACGTTTTGTTCCAGCTCTTGTAGTTAACCAAGTCTTGGCTAAAAATTGCTAAACAATTGTAATAAGAAAAAGTCTCACAATTGAAGGCTTGGGTGTTGTAGTGTTTAGTCTTGAAGGCTTATTTCTAGAGACACTCAACACCACAGAAAATAATGATTGAATTGATAGCTCTTTTAAAAGGATTTGTTCGATTGAATTAATGTTTAGAGGTTTTTGTGAGCATTCCAAAGTTTGACTTGTAAATCATAAGAATGATATAGCTTTATACATGTCAAACTTCATGGGATGCCAACAACTCCGCTAGCCTACGAACGATCTTCATGGAGGAAACTCCTAGATTTTGGCTATGAGTTGATTAAACATATGTAGTGAAGGAGGTATGCCCTAGAGGCAAATAATAAATAGGTTTTTGTTGTCATATCTCAATTAGTTTATAATAGTTACATATTGTGCTATAACTATATCAAGTAGAAACATTGGTACACGTGTGGTATGAAACAACCAAGACCCTAGTAGCCTCTATTCATACTAGTTCGTTGGTCATGAGGATGATCTAGGTTTCAAGATCATGGGCATTTATGCCAATTGACAACGAGGTCATATCATTGGTGAATGATGTGATGGACATTACTCGAAGTATTGCGACACGATCAAGTCATATAGTTCATTGTTGCAACATCTAAAATCTAGACTCCTTTTCCTTAGACCGTGAGTTCATATTACTCATTGTTTCTCGAGGCTGCTTTGACTGCATCAAGCGTCATCTGGTAATACGGTGGCAATAAAGGTGTATATTGGGTATTCCAAAGGAACAATAGATGACATATGACCACAAGACCGGTATTTGTTCACCCACATGACGGGTAAAGATACATACAGCCGACTTGGTGAGATTACATCCATAAATGTTGCAATATGTGACTCGATCACGGTGATGTAATATCACGGTAACAAGTAAAATATAACTTGTTCTTAATGCGATTGAACAAGGTATGTGATACCAATGATCGGATCTCGGACAAGTCGTATCAAGAAACAAAAGGAAATTGGATGATACATTTACTAGTTCAAACGACATTGTCATCAGGAATGCATAGGAGTCACATGGACATCCCTGGTCCCTCTGTTGATCATTGATATAGATCATGTCTAGAGCATTCCCGAGCCACGAGGGGATACACTTAAGGGTACGATGAGAGCGATCATCCGTAAGATGGAATCATAGTATAGAAAGAGAAAGCCGGAATTGTTCCGTGGAGAAAGAAAGGAAACCGAAAATTTCGGGTGAGAGGACCGGAATCATTCAAGGAATTCTGAAGTTGTTCGAAGGATATAGAAAGGGGAACCGAAAGGTGTTTTGGGTCGAATCAGATTTTGTAATATATGTATTTTCATATTAAATAATGTAATTAATATTAAATATAATATTAAAATCTAATTTGAAGAGTTATTCCACTAATGGGCCAAACTTCCTAGGGAAAATGGGCCCATGAGGGAAACTAGAAGAGGGAAGGCCACCCAGATGGGCCTTAAGGGCCCATGCGCCTAGGGGGAACCCTAGGGCGTCTAGGGTTAAGGTTTGGGGTGCCCTAGGGTTGCCCCTCCCTTGGCCGCCGCCCCCTCCTTGGCCGCCGACTAGGTGCCTTGGGGGAGGGGCAAGCCTGCCCCCTCCACCCCTATATAAGGAGGCCCTCTCTCCCCCTTGTAGACACACAAGAGACACGAAGGCCACGAGTTGGGAGCTCTCCTCCCTCCTCCATGCGCCACCTCTCTCCCTCTCCAACCTCTCTCTCCCTTGTGACCATGGCCCCAAGTTTGGGCTATGCAAACAAGGTACACCTGCAGCATGCCGTTACTCTCCAGGGATTCCTAGCCAGATATCAACTTCCGCACTCCCGGCAGGATCGGGGAGCCGGATGTCTCATCATACACTGGATGTGTACGAATACACGAGACACAACACTTGCGGCGCTTAAATGTCGTGAGTCGGAGCTGGTGCATGATGAAGAAGGAGCAAAGGGTGACCTATGAGGAGCTTTGTGACCTTGAAGTCAGCTACGAGTACGACTACATCAAACATGTTCCCCTCAGAACATTAACCACGTACGATCTACAAGGGTATGTATTCTATACGCTCCGGCCGTTACTGCATTACTACATAGATAGATCCTAGGCATTTTAGGGCGTTCCAACGTAGGAAGTTTTTTGTTTTCTACCGTGGATCCCCTTTAGTGGTATCGGAGCCGATATATGCGTATGAGTGTTGTACCGCCAATACGCACAAGTACTGTGTGGGCCTTGATCCCTTAATTGTTACCCTCTAATGTGTACTTGTTTATATCGCGGTATTGTTTGATGATGTGACCCGGACCGACCTTACGCGTATTCGTACGCGAGACTGGTTCCACACTCAACATACGGCTTGTACCGTAAAAGTGGCTAGCGGGTGTCTGTCTCTCATTCAATAGTGAATATAGCATTTACAACGGAGGGCCCCGAAAGGGGTGTAATAGATACAATGGTTGGATCCATGTTGTGGTTGGAAAGTTCGTAGTTTAGAAACGGTTTTATTGCGAAAGCTCTAACAACCACGTAAAACTTGCAAAAGATAAAGTAGAGGCGTCTAACTTTGTTTTGCAGGAGGGCATATGTTATGATATGGTATTGGTCGTTACGAAGTTAAAGTAGTTTACTTTTATGTTACTAAGTTATGTAGTAATAGCCATCATTTCGATGGACGACCTGGTGGTGGTGTCGTGGACTTGGCATCAAACCAAGGGCAAGATGGAGATCATGCTAGAGCGCTCGATGGAGAACAAGGCGCAATAAGAAGGACCATATCATATCACAGTATACATATGATGTTGATACATGTTCTACATCTTATTGTTTGCTAGTATTAGATACTCAACGGTAGCAAATAAGATAATCCCTATTTAATTCCAATGATCGTGTTCCCCTTGTATGTGCACCACCAAGAAAGTTCTTCGTTATGAAGCCGGCCGTGATGATTGGGGGCTAGACATATCTACGTTCGCATATAGTGGGTGTAAGCCATGTTGCACAACGAATACACACAAGTTAGATTTGGTGAGCCTAGCATGTACAGACATGGCCTCGGAACAGAAGAGATCGAAAGATCGAGCATGAGTCACATGGATGATGTGATTGACATAGGGAATGTCTACCTTTGATGTTGCACTGATGGCCGTGATGATCGGGGGAGGTGCATAGGATTGGGATCATGTGATCACTAAAATCGTCTAGGGGATGACGATTTTGGTGGGAGATCAATTATTAATTGAACTCATATTATGATCTGAGTCTAGATGTCTGTTTGCAAATATCTTAGTAGATCATGGCCTATCCCATTGAGGCCCTTTGCGACCATGGGAAATTTGTTGTTTGATGTGGAACTTAGCAAAAGGGTCCAACTTCATAGATTAACACCCACGCCTGAGGGATATCCTCGTAAAAGGTGATCTTCTCTTCTTGATACAATAACCATTAGGAGATAATTTGATGGCCCACAATGTTTGTATTATCTCCATTATCATCCAATAAGCCATTCTCCATTTGACGGAGAGTTGGACTACGATTTTGTATTATGCAAGATCTAGCACATAAAGGATGAGCCGTTGGATGAGTTTTCTCCATGATGGATGAAAAGAAAATATTTGGAGAATCACGTAGAAATCTTGCACTAGAGTTGAGAACTCTTAGAAGGGCATCATTGCAATGGAGGTCATGGATGAAAGGGTACATCTAAGATATACAAATTATAAATGCAGTTCTAACAGAACTCATTACAGTTTGCAAAGTATTTGATACTTGTCCCATTTTGTGAAAACAGGATGGTCTGCTTGAGAATTGCTGGATTTGAGGCAATGTGGCTTGATGACGGCAAGAAAAACATTTGATGGCCGACATCACCCCTTTTCCTCAAGGTTTATCATTTGGATTAGTGGAATTGAATATAATTTAGTAATCGTTGTTTGTGTGTCTTTCTTTTGGCAAGACGATTATTCATATGAACAAGTTACAAGCCAATTGTACTATTCTTATGAACAATACCTTATGGTCACATTACGATTATAAATAAGTTATTCTCATTACTATGTTAATGATAATAGTTTAAGAATTTATAAAAGGATTATAATGCTAAAATATATCCAAAGTTTAGTAATGACATAACACTATAGTTTAAGTCATTTTGGTTATTGCATGTTCTTCATTCTAAATGAAGATCGGGGGTCTTAGATGCATAATCTAGAGACTTTGCAAAACCATGCCTTGTTGGGCAGAATGACTAAAACTCCGCATTCTAGTAAAACGATGATATGCGAAGAAATGTTGAATCTTATACATAGTGATGTATCGTATTTTCAACAAGTAGTTGGAATCATTTATTGTGGACTTAAGTGAATAAGCATATTTACTTAATAAAACATAAGTTTGAAACGATTTGAATTGTTCAAATGAGTTCACAACAAAATGGGATACAGAATTAACTGAATCAACAAGTCTCTTCAATTTGATCGACATGACTCAAATATTCAAGTTAAGTTTGGCAAAGAAAGATGTTTCAAAAATTATGATAATTGGATGAATTCAAACTATATTGAAATGTCTAAACATTATAATCTTTTTGTATTAGATAAATATGATCTAATATTATCTCTTATCGGGGTTATAGTTGTCATTTAGAGTTAGAAATCAAAATAAAAAAAACACTCATTTAAAATATAAGGAACATCTAAAGATTCGTGGAAACAACACCATAAGAGTTATGACACGTTCGAGTTTCTAGAGATTTCGATAAGTCGAAATTGTGGCGGATAAACAAGTCTTTGTAGAGCATTCTTAGGAAGCTATGAATGCATCTTCCACAAGGGTCAAACTTGCTATTGTCCAAAGTTGACGTGTCTTGATGAAGATACAGGTGGAAGAAAGTAAAAGATCAAAACAAGGTATCAGACCTTACCTCCTGATTATTGAGTGGCGCAACAGAATTTGTTCCATGAATCCAAACTCTACAATATAGGAGAAACCAATGATAATGATCATAAAGTTCCAGCGAATACTTTTACTAAAGAAAGTAGGATTCAACGATATATTCTGCAAGTCTGCAGAATTATATCATTGATTCACTTGTCATGTTTTCAACAAGACATACCTAGAAATTACAAAGAAGCATGATGGACCTAAGTGCGAGAAATGACCAAGAGTCATAAAATCCTATATTAAATTACATTTAAGATTGCAATGTAACATCTTACTTAATCTTATTAAAGTAAAGAAGTTTACTTGATATTTCTGAATGACTGCAAAGTCATAAGAAGGAAATGAAACTTAATGAATGACAAAAAGCTCGATTTGTCACAAGTTTGGACAAATTCAAGGAGTTGACTACAACTGTACTAATGCTTAAGTCTTTTGGATTTACACTAGAAATATATGGATATTGAAGTCTCGTAATTGGAATTCTCAAATTTATTGTGATCAAAGAATTTTGGAATGTCCAAGATTATCAAGAGTACCTAGTTTTGCGTGGGAGCTAATTAGCTTGGCCAAATATTAATATGTAAGAAACATATTTTGAGTGGGAGCTAATCATCTTGGCTAAATCATAATATGTAGCTAATATATTTTGAGTGGGAGCTAAGTGAAATCCCTAGATCTCAAATATGAATGTCATATTTGAGTGGGAGCGTGAAATCATTCTGTGATATGTGGATGACATATATGAATGATGTGATTGGTGTTAATAACATTTAAATAGGTAAATAAGGATAACGTTGAAGTTATTAAACAATGAGATATATCGAGATAGATTGGTAAGTTTAATAAAAATCAAATGTCGAATGCTTCCTGAACTTGATTCTGAAAGATGTTCAGAATGTCCTAAGCAAGATTCTGAAGTAGCTCAGAATAGAACAATGTAAGAAAGAAGTTCTTACTATATGAAGCATTGAGTTAGTATTGCAACTATGGTTAAAAGAAAGAAAGAAAGAAATGTGTTGCATCTCCTGTAGGGATGGCACCCGCAGGGTATGGGTACGGGTGGAGCCACCCCATACCCTTACCCGTCCCCTCTAATCTTACCCATCACCCATACCCATACCTGTCTACGGGTACAATATTTTCTCATACCCGTCACCCGACAGGGTAAATGGGTACCCGTGGGTAAAAATACCCATCTTTACCAACCCATAAAATAAAATAAAAGTAGTAAGACATTATAAATATCGACACGTTATAAATAGCCGCCAAACCTGAAATAGAGGCGCCAATAGTCTGCGACAACCCTAGCCATTTACAAAATTGCGATGGTATGAGAAATACGAGGTCGATACTGATATCACGAGAATTAGGATGTGATCACATAAAAATATATGGATTATGGCAGTCACTTGGCAGGAGGTGAAAATCGATCCTAACTAGCCTATGAGTAATCGTGGAACTAGAAAGCATGATTAAGAAAAATTAAGTATATTAGATGATTATAGAGGCCCCGCCTATTAAATTTTGGATGGGTAGATGGGTACATGGGTATGGGTTCGAGGATCCCACACCCGTACCCGCTATACCTGATGGGTGTGGAATTTTTCCATTTACATACCCATGGGTAATTTTTAATCCCATACTCGTACTACTAATGGGTTTTTACCCGGTGGGTACGCGGGTCGTGGGTACCCATTGCCATCCCTAATCTCCTGTGCCTAAGTCATAGGTTCTTCCATACAACCATATTGTATATTAGACGTAATGTGACCCGAGGTTTTGGTTGGAAGGACTACCTCTTAACTGTAAGAACATGCCTCGAAGTGATTCCTGATCACTAAACCAGAATTAAGTTTGTACTTAAATGGCAAGAAGCAAAGTAAGTGGCATACTTGCATTTCATGCACTAGGATCTACATATATATAGAAGTATGAAGGATCCATCTGATGTGATGTATAATATTATGGCAGGGCTAGTTCGCTTTTAACGTAGAATGATGTGTCCTAGGGCACAGTGCCCATGAGAAAGCCCTCGAGGTTGATCTAAAGTCATTGTAGGCTCTTGGAATCCGGCCTTGTTCTGCTGCCATAACTGCGGTATATACACAAAGGATAGCAAAGTGTGTTTTGAAGTTTAGATGACAACAGCGAGAACGACCGTTATTATAAACACTAGAAACAAATTCTCACTTTTTTGCCAAACGAATACTTTGACCCATTATACGATAATGGTGTGAATGTCAAAATTAGGAAGACATTAACAATTTGCAAAAGACATAATAATCTGGTAAAACAGAACATGGACATGACGTTTCCCATGAGCATGCATAATCAATAAACGCATATGTTATATGGTTTATATAAGTAAAATGCGAGCTAGGTTATTTGTACTCTAGTACAAGTGGGAGACTGAAGGACATATGTCCTAGAGGAAAATAATAAATAGGTTTTTATTGTCATATCTCAATTAGTTTATAATAGTTTCATATTGTGCTATAACTGTATCAAGTAGAAACATTGGTATAGGTGTGATATGAAACAACCAAGTCCCTAGTAGCCTCTATTCATACTAGTTCATTCGTCATGAGGATGATTTGGGTTTCAAGATCATGGGCATTTATGCCAATTGACAACGAGGTCATATCATTGGTGAATGATGTGCTGGACATTCCTCGAAGTATTCTGACATGATCTAGTCATATAGTTCATTGTCGTAACAGCTAAAATCTAGACTCCTTTTCCTTAGACCGTGAGGTCATATTACTCACTGTTTCCCGAGGCTACTTTGACTACATCAAATGTCATCTGGTAATACGGTGGAAATAAAGGTGTATGTTGGGTATTCCAAAGGAACAATAGATGACATGTGACCATAAGACCGGGATTTATTCACCCACATGACGGGTAAAGATACATACAGCTGACTTGGTGATACATCCATAAATGTTGCAACATGTGACTCGGTCATGGTGATGTAATATCATAGTAACAAGTAAAATAGAACTTGTTAATGATATTGAATAAGGTATGTGATACCAATGATCAGATCTCGGACAAGTCGTATTAAGAAACAAAAGGAAATTGGATGCTACATTTACCGGTTCAACTGACATTGTCATCAGGAATGCATAGGGGTCACATGGACATCCCTAGTCCCTCTATTGATCATTGATACAGATCATGTCTAGAGCATTCCCGAGACGTGAGGGGATACACTTAAGGGTACGATGAGAGCGATCAGCTGTAAGATGGAATCATAGTATAGAAAGAGAAAGCCGGAATTATTCCGTGGAGAAAGAAAGGAAACCAGAAAAGTTCCGGTGAGAGGACCGGAATCATTCCGGGAATTCCGAAGTTGTTCGGAGGATATAGAAAGGGCAACCGAAAGGTGTTTCGGGTCGAATCGTATTTTGTAATATATGTATTTACATATTAATTAATATAATTAATATTGAATATAATATTAAAATCTAATTTGAAGAGTTATTATTCCACTAATGGGCAAAACTTTCTAGGGAAAAAGGGCCAATGAGGGAAACCGGAAGAGGGAAGGCCACCCAAATGGGCCTTAAGGGCCCATGCGCCTAGGGGAAACTATAGGGCGCCTAGGGTTAGGGTTTGGGGCGCCCTAGGGGTGCCCCCTCCTTGGCCGCCGCCTAGGTGCCTTGGGGGAGGGGCAAGCCTGCCCCCTCCACCCCTATATAAGGAGGCCCTCTCTCCCCCTTGTAGACACACAAGAGACACGAAGTCCACGAGTTGGGAGCTCTCCTCCCTCCTCCATGCGCCTCCTCTCTCCCTCTCCAACCTCTCTCTCCCTTGTGACCATGGCCCCAAGTTTGGGCTATGCGAACAAGGTACACCTGCAGCACGTCATTACGCTCCAGGGATTCCTAGTCGGATATCAACTTCCGCACTCCCGGCGGGATCGGGGAACCGGATGTCTCATCATACACCAGATGTGTACGAATACGCGAGGCGCAATTGTAATACACCAAAATTTCTAAACTTTAATTTTAACATGTTATTTATAGTTAACAAATTTTGAAATTCTAGAAATAAGCCGAATGAAGAATCCAATATGATGGTTGGGTTCGTATCATCGATTTTATCAAAAAAAAGAGTCTAAGTTTCTATAAATAAGAGTTCAAATGCATATTTGGAGATTTGCTAATTTTTGGCTATTAGATAGTTTAGGTTAAGCCTAGAACACCGAGTAGAAAAAAGGAAATAAAAGAGAAACCCATGGGCATGGCCCCGCCCTCTCCTTGAACCAAACACCCACCCGCCGCCATCGCCTAGGGTTCAGTTGTTGTCCGCCCCTGGTAGCTATGGTCGGTGTCGCCGACAGCTGCGGTCATCTTCGCCGGTGTTTGCTTTGCTAGCTTGGCCGCCGCGGTCTCATTGCCAGGTACCTGATTCTTTCCACCGGCAGTAACAAGTTCTTGTAGCTGGTTCGATTCGTAGGCTGATCCAAATGCATCCTCTACCGTCATAGGAAAACAAAACAGCGACGGACACTGTGTTACCTGCATCATGCGTGACTGAAATCCATCCAAGTGGTCAGCGCCATTGCGAGGATACCGATTAATTACAAGTGTAGGTACGCGTTGCTAATCTATTTTCCACCAGGTTGTCCATCCCATCTAGTATGTCCTTTATTAATTGCTCGTATCTGGATGAAGCTGGGCGTGGTGTTGTATGTTCTGCTAGTACTGGTACGGATGCTGCAGAGAGGAATTTACCTACTCAATATTAGATTGCTATATGAGTTAGATTATTTAAGCTCCAGAGTGATCGAGAGACTTATCTAGTAAATAGCGATCGTACTGCTTTTTCACAGAAAACAAGAAAGATATTTGCTAAGATATTTATGAAGTATTGGTTCAATATGTGGCTGTATTTTATGTTCCTGTTCATTTTATCATAGATTAGCTCCATAAGCAAGGTTTCTTACACAGGTTTAGGAACTTCCGGTGACGATGTTACGTTTTCCGTGCACCGTAAAGGATAAGGCAAGTGCATGCCGAGCCCTTGTGATATGAATTGTTGGTTGTTTGTTTTTGGTTTTTTTGGTGTTTCATGTTGTGAGGTGTTATCATGAATTTTATTTTAAGCTAGGGCGGTGATAAAGTTACAGTTAACTATTTCGGAGCATTTGGTGATTAAGTTATTCTGTAACTATTCCGGTGTGCTTGAGCTAGGTCGGTGATAAATTTACATGTTTAACTATTCCGCAAGGTCGGTGAAAAAGTTAATAGTGAATAATCCGGAATACTCCAACCGTAAAATATAAGAAGCATAAAAAGTTTCTGGATTACCTTTGCAAAGATTATTGGACTTTTTATGTGGTTGATCTGGATCTATATTGTACTTGTTGGGTAACTTTCTACTCACTCTTTCTTTTCTTTGGGTTTTATTTGGTTTTTCAGGTACTTGAACTAGAAACATGCATGGGTGGGAGTAGCACACCTTCTCTCTACACGTCATCTCATACACACTACTTTAGATAGTATATTCCCGAATTATAACTTGGATATTTAGTGGATTTCTAAACTACCAAGCTTCGTGTTATTTAATATTATTATTTTTGGTCTAGTTCGAGACTTTGGTCACACGATTGAAATTACTGCTATATGTTCGACGTTTCAAGAACTATAGATTGTGTGTCTGGTGTTTTCGAATAATTTATTGTTGTCATATGAGGATTAATTCTAAATTGATCGTCGCAGAAGCCCTTATAAAGTGAGGTGTTGTCCAATTTTAGAGTTTTGTCCTAAACTTTGTGTGTTTTAGCTAAGATGTAGAATCGCCGGGTGTCGCAAAAATCTAGGATGTTACAGTTGGTATCAGAGCCTAGGCTTTAGGTCTCTAGAATAGGTTAACTAGTAAGTAAGGCAATTGGTCAGTATTAACAACTAAAATTTATTTTGTTCAGTTGTAAACAATTTAAAAGTTTATTCAAAATGTTAATATCTTAAAACTTTACACACTGGTGCACAATATGATGGGTTGGTTCATGCACTACATTTATGCTTTATGCATTTTTACTACTAACTTGGTCCTGCAGATATTATTGTATCTTGGCAAGAATTTTTTTTTCATGAGGGGCTTGCAGCGTCTAGCCTCATGTGTGGATATGTTTTAAATTACTTATTTGTCTTGTTGTTCTTGTTCTATGATTATTTGACCTGGTCTTATTAATGGTGTGATTTAGTCTTGGTCGAGATTCTCTTAAGTATAACATTGTAGTATGGTGGGAAAAGTACTTATATGTGGCTGAATTGAAGCTCGATTGATTGGTTTAATAAAGTTGATACTTTGTCTGATTGGATTAGAATTGCTGATTAGCATACAATAATATATGACAAGGAATAGTGACCAATCTTGATATCTTGAGTTAAAGTTGAGTTAGCCCGATGATGTTGCAGAATTGCAGGGATATTAGAAATGTCCGAGAATAATTTGTGGCAAGATAATTGAAGTATTGGATTGTTAAGGTAGAAACGTAGCCTATGGAAGGATTTGATTATTGTTATAGTTTTATAGAAGGTTTTGGATTTGTCATTTCAGTTTGGCAGAAAAGGATAACTATTGATTTTGGATTATTATTAAGGTAGGACAAGAATATAATATATTTGCATTGGATTATAACATAGATAGATGTAGCTTATTTGGAGGATATTCAAGTAATTTTTGGATTTGAGTAATATATGAGATAAGAGATGTGAAGTGTTGGTTGAATTACATATGATAAAATTGGATGTCTTATTTGTTCAGAAAATGATGATTGTTGGATAGGCTAGGCTACCGAGGAGCACGTCTTGGATACCTAAGGGAAACCTTTGTTTTGAAGGATTGTTTATGGTTGTTCTAGTAGGATGATTATATCGAGCTGAGTGGGCATGTTTACATTCGAAGCTTTACTATTGAGGTGATGATCTTAGCTTGTGATAATGATTTGATATCATGAAACTGGGTTTTACCTATGGGTTATGTGAAGTGTAGTTTCATGTTAATTTGGGATATTATTCCAGCTATACGGAAAGATAAGAATTGTTTATTAGTAGCTGTTGGTATGTGGATGAAACGATAAAAGGTTGGATTTTCAGATAGCCTTGATTAGAGTACTTTGACTTGCATCTTGACCATGTGACACCTTTTCCCCTAAGATTTTGGAAGTTTTTAATATACAAAAATGAGGCCTCACAGGGATTATTTAGTTCTTATGATTATTGCCATGTCGTTAAGTATAATAATTTTGAAGATCGTACTGAATCTTTTTTTAATATCTTTAGACCATTGTTTTAGTTGTTTATTTGATTTTGAATTCAATTATTAACATATGGTAATTGTTTGGTGAGCTCACCTGATGGAGTTCTTATTTGATTATTTGTAAGGGTTGGAACTAGTTAATCGCACAATAATTGTGACAACTTTGTTTTTGGAAGCCTTTTCCTTATTTTATCTGCCTAGTGAGGAGTGGATCAAAGCGTGTTTTCATGGTTGTATAATGGGCCCTTGACCATTGTGTATGGGAGAAAGAGACGCACTAGACCTTGGAATGGGTTCAATAGCCTCTTGTTGGTAATGAACCTTCTTTCGAGTGTAAGTACTTCAATGGTTCTCTAATGCTCGTGAAAGCTTTTCGAGAACTTGTGTTTTTTGGCAATTAATCTTCGACCCTATATTGTTCTACGTTCTGGTCTTCCACGGCCAACCAATTTAGTGAGGATGTGAGAAGCACCATAAAGCTATGACAACCAATCTGCCAAATCCTAGTAATGTTTTGTGTCATTAGTTCCTTGGCAGGTATGGAAATTGTAGTTCTGCTTATCGCTAGTTAGGTTTGTCTAGTAGAGTGGAAATTGTCCTCCTTTATACTTTGATTTTTCCTAAGAGCGTGAGCTTAGGGAAAAAATCGAAAGTATGACCAACCCTTTGTAATAGTGCTCTTCTCTTTGTCTTTTCTATAGTGAGAGGTAACATGCTTAGTAGATCTATTCTTTGATAAAAAGGTAGATTGGTTTTTGTAGTGGCTTTGTGGATTCATGAAATGTGGCCTTATCTTGGACTTTTCTTCATGCCCTTGAAATCGTTTTTTCAATTGCCAAGTGAGGTTGCCCGAGTGTTAGTTTGCGTGATTTATCTATCCATGTATAGGGTTAATGGTTCGAGTGCGGGATGAATTGGCCCACATACCACTTACTCTAACTATTTTCCGTGTTACGTTGGTTGGGTGAATCTATGTGTGCCCCGCCTTTAGTTTAGAGTGTCGGTGTGTTTCAGCCTAAAACTTAGAATGGCTTAGAGAATACCCGTTATTAGAAACGACACATGTTTGCCAAGCGTAGGAATTACAGTGAGAATGTGCCTAACTTATGATGTTCTAGTATTGATTTCAAAGATTTTTTTCCCTTATATGAGCCACCTAGAATTTTTTTTTCTTTGTCTATGTACAACACTTTGTTATCAACGGTCAAAAAATTGCAAGCTTTAGTACCCAACTCTCGTCGTGATGAATACCAACGGTTCTGACTGATATACCAAATTCATCTAGTAATGTGGAGTGCTTAAGTGCAAAAGGTGCAACATAACGTGAGGCACCACTTTTGACCATTAAGGATCTGGATAATCGATGGTACGGTGCAAAAAAAACTAGAAGATATGTTACTTTCCTATAAAATTCTTTAAAGCACGAATTCGTTCATGTTGTCGTGTTGACATTGCATAGTGGTTATTATCATGACCACTTGAAGCTTAATTTGTACCAAAGAAAGTCTAGACCTTGGACTTTTTGTATTGTCTAGAAGGCACTGCTTGGATTGAATTTCATCGACTAAACTATGGAGGAAGTTGTGGATACTAGTCAACATAAACACTACTAGGAAACAACTCTTCTGTGGCGCACCTTTTTTCAACATCTGTGGCGCATTTCCTAGTCGCCACTGATACCTCGCCACTGATAACTAACTTCAGTGGTGCATTTCAGAATGCGCCACAGAAGTCTCAAACTCCAGTGACGCATATGGCCAATATGCGCCACAAAAGTTTTTTTTTCCAAAATTCAAAAAAAGGTGGGCTAGATCTCAAACTTCTGTGGCGCATATGGCCAATATGCGCCACTGAAGTTTCTTTCAAATTTCAAAAAAAAACCCGGGCCAGATCTAGATCTGGCCGGAGTTGGTGGTGATGGTGGCTGGTTGTGGTGGTGGTGGCTGGAGGAGGTCTAGGAGGAGGTTGCCGGAGTTGGTGGTGGAGGAGGAGGAGGTGGTGGAGGAGGAGGTTGCCGGAGTTGGTGGATGAGGAGGAGGAGGTTGCCGGAGTTGGTGGTGGTGGAGGAGGAGGAGGAGATCGCCGGAGTTGGTGGTGGAAGAGGAGGAGAAGGAGGTCACCGAAGTGGTGGTGGAGGAGGAGGATGTCGCCGGAGTTGGTGGTGTAGGAGGAGGTCACCGGAGGTCGCCGGAGTTGGTGGTGGTGGAGGAGGAGGAGGAGGTGGTGGTCGCCGGAGTTGGTCACCGGAGTTGGTGGTGGTGGTGGAGGAGGAGGAGGAGGAGAGTGGGGAGGGGGATAAAAAGGAAAAAGGGAGGGAGAAGGGCGCCGGCGGGATTTAAATTTCGAATCCTGCCCAAGACTTCTGTGGCGCATATGGGGAAAATGCGCCACAGAAGTTTCTCCCCCTTTTTTATTTTTTTGCAGGAAAAAATCTTCAGTCTGCCATAACTTTTTATTATTTTGGAATTTGGGGAATCTACAAAATCTTCAACAGCTTCTAGCAGTTGAAATCGAGTAGAAAATTTCGAGACAAACATTTTGATAGGTTAAAGATTTTTTCCGACATCGTTTGCAAAAGTTAGAGCCGTATTACCGTGCCATGACCTATTTTTGCAAAATACATCGAAATTTATGTCTTTCAATTTTGTCTAGATCTATACCCTAAAATCTAACTACAACTCAAAGGAATTATTTTTTTAAAGTTTCTATCATTTTTGTTTATTTTTTACAAAACTGAAAAGGCGATCCACAGGGGGGTGGGGGGTGGGTGGGATCTGTTTTTCCCCTCTATATGCTTGTTCTATGGCGCATACACCTATATGCGCCACAGAAATATCACTTTCTGTGGCGCATATGGACACATGCGCCACAGAAGTTTCTCCCGCTTTTTTTCTGCTTGGTCCCATCAACCTTCTGTGGCGTATATGTCTATATGCGCCACAGAAGTTTGACACTTCAGTGGTGCACACGAAAATATGCGCCACAGAAATATGGACTTCTGTGGCGCATATTGGTTTCGTGCGCCACTGAAGTGCCAAACTTCTGTGATGCATTTTTTCTAGAGCACCACTGATATATATCTGTGGCGCATAATTTTACATATGCGTCACTGAATATCTTGTCTATCTATAAGCTGTTTCCTAGTAGTGAAACTAGTAGCTTATATTAGTAAAAGAGAGATGACCATTCTAAGAGGGTAAATGCCAAACTTCGGATGGTTGATGAGGTGATTTTAGGGGTCATCTATTAAGGGTGTCGTGAGGTTTACTATCGAACATAAGCTTAATTAGTCCAGGGTAAATCGTATCATTCAAGATAGTGGCACGCTTTCGGAAGTTAGCATATCGTCTGGAGTCAACTAAGTGTTGAGGAAGTAGTTTAAGATTAGAGCCAACAACGCCGGAGCAAGACTTGATTTTTTTTACGCTCACCTAGTAGAAGTGTTGGTGGAGGCCAATATAGTATTGAGGCATGAGACAGTCAAGATTTTAACCGTGCTTTGGACAAATCAATCGGAGTGAGAAATATTGTGGGAACCTGAATCAATGATGTGAGAGAATTATCCGGAGCTATTTACACATGGTAAGTCAATATATTTTGGTTCAAGTTGGTTATTTTTTGATGTCTAGTGAGTGAGAATTCGGGGGCGAATTCTATTAAACGGGTGGAGAATGTAATACCCCGAAATTTCTAAACTTTAATTTTGACATGTTATTTATAGTTGACAAATTTTGAAATTCTGAAAATAAGCCGAATGAAGAATCCAATATGATGGTTGGGTTCGTATCATCGAGTTTATCAAAAAAGAGTCTAAGTTTCTGTAAATCAGAGTTCAAATACATATTTGGAGATTTGCTAATTTTTGGCTATTAGATAGTTTAGGTTAAGCCTAGAACACCGAGTAGAAAAAAGGAAATAAAAGAGAAACCCATGGGCTTAATTTATGAGGATTAATTCTAAATTGATCGTCGTGGAAGCCCTTATAAAGTGAGGTGTTGTCAAATTTTAGAGTTTTGTCCTAAACTTGGTGAGTTTTAGCTAAGATGTAGCATCTCCAGGTGTCGGAAAAATCTAGGGTGTTACAGCAACACTTGGGGTGCTTAAATATCATGGGCCGGAGCTGCTGCACGATGAAGAAGGAGTAAGGGGTGACCTGCGAGGAGAAATAGAAAGAAAGGATTGCATACCTCTTTGACCAGTAGGCATTAGTGGTAAAGTTTAGAGAGATATTTCATCAAAAATATGAATAATATCCAGTTTAAATGTGGAAAGGAATATTTCTGTGGCAGGAGGTTGATGGGACCAAGCAGAAAAAAAGCGGGAGAAACTTCTGTGGCGCATGTGTCCATATGCGCCACAGAAAGTGATATTTCTGTGGCGCATATAGGTGTATGCGCCATAGAACAAGCATATAGAGGGGGAAAACAGATCCCACCCACCCCCCACCCCCCTGTGGATCGACCTTGAGGTCGGCTACGAGTACGACTACATCAACTACGTTTTCCTCGAAATGTTAACCGTGTACGGTCTACAAGGGTATGCATTCTATACGCTTCGACCGTTACTGCATTACCACATAGATAGATCCTAGGCATTTTAGGGTGTTCCAACGTAGGATTTTTTTGTTTTCTACCGTGGATCCACTTCATGTAGCAGCAATGCTATAATGGGTAAGATTCTTGGCATTCTCGGGTAGCCATGTTCATGATGGAATCACTCATCTGGCTGATATGAGTAATCATTGTGCAAAGGAACTAAAACCTTGGTGATGTCACGAGTGTCCATCACAACCTGATAAACTAATTTTTTTTGGCATGCTCTAAATTACTTAAGAACTGAAATTCTTGAAGGACAATGAACAGAAAAGTAGTGCTTGAAAAGTCTTGATTTATTGATGTAGGAGAATTGAGTACTCTAGTGTATATGTTTTTCATGACAAACTCTCACACTCTCAATTTTATATGATTATACTTTATTGTTCAAAGGCAAGCATATGAGTTGATTACATGGCATGGAGTACTGTTTACTCATTTGAATCATCCATGTTAACAATAATTTTTATGCGCTATAAGGATGCATAAAAACCCGTATGATATGCTTGCCATTACTCTATCTATGCTGAAGTTTTTCAGATTATATAACATGAAGGAAACATGAGACTACCAATCATGAGTAAGATCATCATCTCGTTATTTCAGTTTAAATGTTGAGTTCCTTTTTGATTTTGGTTTTCTTGCTCGAGGACGATCAAGTTTAAGCTTGGGGAGGTTGATGGCTATGAAATCTAGCCATCTACATCCACATTTAAACTGGATATTATTCATATATTTCATGAAATATCTCTCTAAACTTTACCACTAATGCCTACTGATCAAAGAGGTATGCAATCCTTTCTTTCTATTTCTCCTTGCATAGATAATGATGTTTGATGATGGAAATCATAACATTAAAGTCAAAGATACGAGATTTAACGAGGGGTCGTGAAGTGGAGACAGAAGCTTTAACGACCAACTATACGACGGGAATAAAATATCAGCCGTATAGTTGCCATCGACACCGCTTGGCCAAACAGAACAACTTTCGTGAAGGGACCCCTATATAAAGATGCTTCGGGCGATGAGAAACAGAGCCCCGGAGAACCCTAGAAACCTGCATCCACAACACTGAAGAGCCGCCGGAGGAATAGACTTATATCTAATCTCCAAACCCTTCTCCACCACCATAGCCATATTCCACCACTTGTAATAGTAGATATCATCTTCGAGTGGTGACATTGTAAGACTATTTTCTATCAATCTCATGATTTCCATTGCAATGTTTATGATTGTTAATTTTATCTCTATGTGTGAGTAATTCTCTTTGGGCTAAGGGCTTCGGCCTAGCCATGTAGCTTTTGTGCATGTTATTTATCATAGATGGGATCATGTATTAGTTTGTATGCCATGATGATTATTGTATCCTATCTTGCCTCAATCCAAGGACTTGTCAGGTACCCAAGACCTCGAGGATTGAGCAAGGTATAGGGAGTATGAGTAATGACTAATCTGCAAGTTGGGAACCCCAGTTATAGAAGGGGTAGTACGGCTGTATGTGAGGGATTTGCTTGGGATTAATGGTGACATCACTATGCATATCACTAGTTCTCTTTCTTCTATGAATAAGACTAGTAGGTTATTGCTATAAGCGATTGTAGAGGCAATAACAATTATGGATGCACTGCTCACATATAATTATCTTGCTCTAACAATTACATGCATACTTTATTATTATCTTTTATTCCCATCAGATGTTTTTCACATCTACAGGTGAAACCCAAAGCCCTAGGCCCTCTCTCTCCATCATCACCAACAACAAAAGACAACAAACTCTTGGTCCGGTAAAACACAAAAAGAATTCTCAAACTCCCGAAGGTCCATTAAAGTAACTTCACTACGCTTTCTCCTTCCTGAGGATTCGATAACCTAGGTCTACTAGAAAAAAAGAGCTATACTACATCTGTAATCTGGATCAAAGGTATCACAGATCAGAGCCCTTATTCGCAACCCGTAAAACGGAATATTCCATTTTACGGGCTACGAATAAGGGCTCTGATCTGCGCCGCCTCATAAGAACCCTTTAAAAGCAAGTACGAGGGCATGTACTCGCGTTTTATGGGTTGGGAATTTACGAGTACTGTTAGTGATGCTCTTACAATACAATTCTTCACACCCAGAACACGTGATGATCATTGTTTATTGTGCATGGTTGCTCTCCTTCTCTATATGTGTAACAGAGGACCTAGAACGGAAGAGTTTTGCCTCGGGCCTCCACGAAAACATGAGTTTCTGATGGATGTTTCATTTCCTACAAAAAGTACAGGTTTTCAAAACTTTCCTAAGGAAACGACGAGACCATTCCTGTAAAATGAACACTACCAAAGAAAAAGATTCTTGAAAAAATGAAACATGTAAAATTCCTTCATTTATCCCGTGAACCAAATAGGGCCTAAGATTACAAACCAACGAAACAACAAAATAGGACTAATCTCCCGGTAGTAAATGACCTGAATGCTTTGCCTCGACAAAAACCCAAGATCGAGCCTCCAACATGATTCTTGCAAAGACGGCGTTGGGCATAGTGTACTTTCTCTTGAAAAATACATAAATTGAAGGAGATATGCCCTAGAGGCAAATAATAAATAACTTTTTATTGTCATATCTCAATTAGTTTATAATAGTTTTATATTGTGCTATAACTGTGTCAAGTAGAAACATTGGTAGAGGTGTGGTATGAAACAACCAAGTCCCTAGTAGCCTCTATTCATACTAGTTTGTTGGTCATGATGATGATCTAGGTTTCAAGATCATGGACATTTATGCCAATTGACAACAGGGTCATATCATTGGAGAATGATGTGATGGACATTCCTCGAAGGATTACAACACGATCAAGTCATATAAGTTCATTGTTTCAATAGCTATACCTAGACTCCTTTTCCTTAGATCGTGAGCTCATATTACTCACTGTTTCCCGAGGCTGCTTAGACTGCATCAACCGTCATCTGGTAATACGGTGGCCATAAAGGTGTACATTGGGTATTCCAAATGAACAGTAGATGACATGTGATAGCAAGACCAGGATTTGTTCACCCACATGACGGGTAAATATACATACGGCCAGCTTGGTGAGATTAAATCCATAAATGTTGCAACATGTGACTCGGTCACGGGGATGTAATATCATGGTAACAAGAAAATAGAACTTGTTGTGAACGAGATTGAATAAGGTATGTGATACCAATGATCGGATCTCGGACAAGTCGTCTCAAGAAACAAAAGGAATTGGATGCTACATTTAGCCGTTCAAACGACATTGTCATCAGGAATGCATAGGGGTCACATGGACATCCCTGGTCCCTCTCTTGATCATTGATATAGAAGGATACATTTAAGGGTACGATGAGAGCGATCATTCGTAAGACGGAATCATAGTAGAGAAAGAGAAAGCCAGAATCGTTCCGCGGAGAAATCCAAAGCTGTTCGGAGAAGGAATAAAGCACCGGAATCATTCTGGGAAAGATCCGAAGTCGTTCAGAGGAAATCGAAAGGGAACTGAAAGGTGTTTCGGGTCACGAGAGATTTTGTAATATGTATTTACACATTAATTAATGTAATTAATATTAAATATAATATTAAAAATCTAATTTGAAGGGGTATTCCACTAATGGGCCAAACTTCCTTGGGAAAAAGGACCCATGAGGGAAAACCGAAGGAGGTAAGGGCCAAGGGCCAAAGGGCCAAGGCCTAGGCGCCTCAAGGGGGCCCATCCGGCCAGCCTAGGGTTATGTGCAGGGTGGGGCCCACCCCTGGCCGACCGGCCCATGGTGCCCTAAGAGCCCATGTGCCCCCCCTCTCCCTTGAATAGTCCCACATGGGAAACCCAAAGGGGAGGGCACACCCCCTCCCCCCACATGATAGGTAAAGATACATACGGCCGGCTTGGTGAGATTACATCCATAAATGTTGCAACATGTGACTTGGTCACGGGGATGTAATATCACGGTAACAAGAAAACAGAACTTGTTGTGAACGAGATTGAACAAGGTATGTGATACCAATGATCGGATCTCGGACAAGTCGTATCAAGGAACAAAAGTAATTGGATGCTACATTTAGCGGTTCAAACGACATTGTCATCAGGAATGCATAGGGGTCACATCGGCATCCCTGGTCCCTCTGTTGATCATTGATATAGATCATGTCTAGAGCATTCCTGAGCCATAAGAGGATACACTTAAGGGTATGATGAGAGATATCATTCATAAGATGGAATCATAGTAGAGTAAGAAAAAGCCAGAATCGTTCAGCGCAGAAATCCGAAGCTGTTCGGAGAAGGAATAAAGAACCGGAATCATTCTAGGAAAGATCCGAAGTCATTCGGAGGAAATTGAAAGGGAACCAAAAGGTGTTTCGGTTCAAGACGGATTTTGTAATATGTATTTACATATTAATTATTGTAATTAATATTAAAAATCTAATTTGAAGGGGTATTCCACCAATGGGCCAAACTTCCTAGGGAAAAAGGGCCCATGAGGGAAAAATGAAGGAGGGAAGGGCCAAGGCCTAGGCGCCTCAAGGGGGCCCACCCCTAGCCGGCCGGCTCATGGTGCCCTAAGGGCCCATGCGCCTCCCCCCTCTCCCTTGAATAGTCCCACATGGGAAACACAAAGGGGAGGGCACACCCCCTCCCACTATATAAAGGGGTGCCCATGGATGGGATTTGACACACCAATATTTGGAGAAGTCCTTTGGTTGACTTTCTCCTTTCCTCTCTCTCTAGCCCTTGTGACCATGGCCCCAAGTTTGGGTTGTGCGAATAAGGCACACCTGCAGTATGCCGTTGCGCTGCAGGGATTCCTAGCCGGATATCAACTTCCGGACTCCCGGCGGGATCGGGGAGCCGGAGGTCTCATCGTGCACCGGATATGTACGAAGACACGAGGCGCAACACTTGTGGCGCTTAAATGTCGTGAGCCGGAGCTGCTACACAATGAAGAAGGAGCAAGGGGTGACCTGCGAGGAGCTTCGTGACCTTGAGGTAGGCTACGAGTACGACTACTTCAACCACGTTCCCCACGAAACGCTAAACCGCGTAGGGTCTACAAGAGTATGTATTCTCTACGCATTGGCCGTTACCGCATTACTACATAGATAGATCCTAGGCAGTTTTTGGGGTTTAAACGTAGGATTTTTTTTGTTTTCTACTGCGGATCCCCTTCAGTGGTATCAGAGCTGATCTATACCTAGGAGTGCTGTACGGCCAGTATGCACAAGTATTGTGCGGGCATTGATCCCTTACTTGTTACTCTCTAACGTGTACTTGTTTATATCGCGGTATTTTTTGATGAAGCGGCCCGGACCGACCTTACGCGTATTCGTACGCGAGACTGGTTCCACGCTCAACATACGGCTTGTACCGTATAAGTGGCTAGCGGTTGTTTATCTCTCATTCAATAGTTGATATAGCATTTACAACGGAGGGCCCCGAAAGGGGTGTAATAGAGACAACTGTCGGATCCATGTTGTGGTTGGAAAGTTCGTAGTTTAGAAATAGTTCTATTGCGAAAGCCTTAACAACCATGTAAAACTTGCAATAGATAAAGTAGAGATGTCTAACTTTATTTTTCAGCGGGCATGTGATTATGATATGGCATTGGTCATTGCAAAGGTAAAGTAGTTTACTTTTCTGTTACTAAGTAGTATAGTAATAGTCATCGTTTCGATGAACGACCTGGTGGAGGCGTCGTGGACTTGGCGTCAAACCGAGGGCAAGATGGAGATCATGCCGGAGCGCTCGATGGAGATCAAGGCACAAGAAGGACCATATCATATCACAATATACATATAATGTTGATTTCTGTTTTACATCTTATTGTGTGCTAGTATTTAGATACTCAACAGTAGCAAATAAGATAATCCCTATTAAATTCCAATGTTCCATGTTCCCCTTGTGTGTGCACCACCAAGAAATTTCCTCGGTATGAGGCGCCCTGCGGTGAGTAGGGGTCAGACATATCTACATTCGCATACAGTGGGTGTAAGCCATGTTCCACATCGAATACATACAAGTTAGATTTGGTGAGCCTAGCATGTCACAGAGACGTGGCCTCGGAACACAAGAGATCAAAAGATCGAGCATGAGTCACATGGATGATGTGATTGGCATTATTGAATGTCTACCTTTGATAATGCACTGATGGCCATGATGATCGGGGGAGGTGCAGAGGATAGGGATCATGTGATCACTAAAAGCGTCCAGGGGATGACAGTTTTAGTGGAGACCAATTATAAATTGATCTCTTATTATGAACTTAGTCTAGATGTCTGTTTGCAAATATCTTAGTAGATCATGGCCTATCCCATTGAGGTCCTTTGCGACCATGGGAATATATTGCTTAATTTGGAACTTAGCAAAAGGGTTCAACTTCATATATTAATACCCACGCCTGAGGGATATCCTCGTAAAAGGTGATCTTCTCTTCTTAAAACAATAACCATCAGGAGATAATTCGATGACTCCGGAATGTTTGTGTTTTCTCCATAATCATCCAATAAGCCATTCTCCATTCGATGGAGAGTTGGGCTACATTTTGTACTCTACAGAATAAGGCACATAGAGTATGAGCCGTTGGATGGGTTTTCCTCCATCATGGATGAAAAGAGATTGTTTGGAAAAACACTTAGCGATCTTGCATTAGAGTTGAAAACTCTTGGAAGGGCTTGATTGCAATGGAGGTTATGGATGAAAAGGTATATGTAAGATATACAAATTATAAATGTGGTTCTTGCAAAAACTCGTTGCAGTTCGCAAAGTATTTGATACTTGTCCCAATTTGTGAGAACAGGAGGATCTGCTTGAGAATTGCTGGTTTTGAGGCAACGTGACTTGATGATGGCAAGCAAAACAGTTGATGGCGACATCACCTCTTCCCTCAAAGTTTGTTATTTGGATTAGTGGACTTGAATATAATTTGTAATCCTTGTTTGTGTGTCTTGCTTTTGGCAAGACGATTATTCATATGAACAAGTTACAAGCCAGTTTGTACTATTCTTATGAACAACACCGTTATGGTCACATTACGATTACAAACAAGTTATTCTCATCACTATGTTAATGATAATAGTTCAAACATTTATAAGAGGATTAGAACGCTAAAAGATATCCAAAGTTTAATAATGAAATAACACTATAGTTTAAGTCATTTTGGTTATTGCATGTTCTTAATGAAGATCGGGGTCCTAGATGCTTAATCTAGAGACTTTGCAAAACGATGCCTCTTGGGCAGAATGACTAAAACTCCGCATTCTGGTAAAACGGTGGTATGCAAAGAAATGTTGAATCTTATACATAGTGATGTATCATATTTTCAACAAATAGTGGAAATCATTAGTTAATTGTGTACTTAAGTGAATAAGCATATTTACTTAATGAAACATAAGTTTGAAGCGATTTGAATTGTTCAAATGAGTTCACAACAAAGAGTATATTGAATTAACAAGTCTCTTCGATTTGATTGACACGACTAAAGTATTCAAGTTAAGTTTAGCATGAAAGGGAATTGTGAAAGATGTTTCACAAATTATGATAATTGGATGAATTCAAACTATGTTGAAATGTCTAAACATCATAATCATTATGTATTAAGATACATATGGTATAATATCATCTCTTATAGGGGCTAGAGTTGCCGTTTAGAGTTGAAGATCAAAATAAGCAAACACTCATTTGAAATACAAAGGAACACCTAAAGATTCGTGGAAACAACACCATAAGTGTTATGGAAAGTTCGAGTTTCTGGAGATTTCGATAAGTCGAAGTCGTGGCGAATAAACAAGTCTTTGTAGAGCGTTCTTAGGAAGCTACGAATGCATCGTCCACAAGGGGTAAAACTGTTGTTGTCCAAAGTTGACGTGTCTTGATGAAGATACAAGTGGAAGAAGTAAAAGATCAAAACAAGGTATTTGACCTTACCTTCGGATTGTTGAGTGGCGCATCGAAATTTGTTTCGTGAATCCAAACTCTACAAGTAGAGGAGAAACCAATGATAATGATCATAAAGTTTTAGGGAATCCTTTTACTGAAGAAGGTAGGATTCAACTATATATTCTACAAGTTTGTGGAATTATATTGTTGATTCACTTGTCATGTTTTGAACAATACATATCTACAAATTACAAAGAAGCGTGATAGTCCTGAGTGCGAGAAATGACTAGGAGTCATAAAATCCTATATTAAGTTACATTTAAGATTGCAAAGTAACATGTTACTTGATCTTATTAAAGTAAATAAGTTTACTTGATATTTCTGAATGACTGCAAAGTCATAAGAAGGAAATGAAACTTAATGAATGACAAAAAGCTTGATTTGTCACAAGTTTGGACAAATTCAAGGAGTTGACTACAATAGTAGTGATGCTTAAGTCTTTTGGATTTACACTAGAAATATATATGGATACTGAATTCTCGTAATTGGAATTCTCAAATTGATGATGATCAAAGAATTTTGGAATGTCCAAGATTATCGAGAGGACCTAGATTTGAGTGGGAGCAAATCAGCTTGGCTAATTCATAATATGTAGCTGACATATTTTGAGTGGGAGCTAAGTGAAATCCCTGGATCTCAAACATGAATGTCATATTTGAGTGGGAGCTAAGTGAAATCCCTGGATCTCAAACATGAATGTCATATTTGAGTGGGAGCATGAAATCATTCTGGGATATGTGGATGACATATGTGAATGATGTGATTGGTGTTAATAATATTTAAGTTAGATAAATAAGGATGAAGTTGAAGTTATTAAACAATAAGATCTATCGAGATAGATTGGTGAGTTTAATAAACACTAAATGTCGAATGCTTCCTGGACTTGATTCTGAAAGATGTTCAGAATGTCCTAAGCAAGATTCTAAAGAAACTCAGAATGGAACAAGGTGAGAAAGTACTTTTACTATATGAAGCATTGAGTTAGTATTGCAACTATGGTTGAAAGAAAGAGATGTGTTGCATATCCTATGCCCTAGTCATAGGTTCTTCCATATAACCATATTGTATACTCGACGTAATGTGACCCGAGGTTCTGGTTGGAAGGACAAAGTCTTAACTATAAGATCATGTCTTTAAGTGATTCCTGAGTTGATCACTGAACCAGAATTAAGTTTGTACTTAAATGGCAAGAAGCAAATGTAAGTGGCATAGTTGCATTTCATGCACTAGGATCTACATAGATATAGAAGTATAAAGGCTCCATCTGATGTGATGTATAATGTTATGGCAGGGCTAGTTCGCTTTTAACGTAGAATGATGTGTCCTAGGGCCCAGTGCCCATGAGAAAGCCCTCGAGGTTGATCTAAAGTCACCGTAAGCTCCTGGAATCCGGCCTCGTTCTGCTACCATGACTACAGTATATACAAAAAGGATAGCAAAGTGTGTTTTGAAGTTTAGATGATAACAATGAAAATGACCGTCATTATAAACACTAGAAACAAAGTCTCACTTTGTCGCCAAACAAATACTTCGACCCATTATATGATAATGGTGTGAATGTCAAAATTAGGAAGACATTAACGATTTGCAAAAGACACAATGATCTGGTAAAATAGAACATGGACATGACGTTTCCCATGATCATGCATGATCTGTAAATGCATATGGTATATGGTTTATATGAGTAAAATGCGAGATGGATTATTTGTACTCTAGTGCAAGTGGGAGACTGAAGGAGATATGCCCTAGAGGCAAATAATAAATAGCTTTTTATTGTCATATCTCAATTAGTTTATAATAGTTTCATATTGTGCTATAACTGTGCCAAGTAGAAACATTGGTACATGTGTGGTATGAAACAACCAAGTCCCTAGTAACCTCTATTCATACTAGTTTGTTGGTCATGAGGATGATCTGGGTTTCAAGATCATGGGCATTTATGCCAATTGACAACAGGGTCATATCATTGGAGAATGATGTGATGGACATTCCTCGAAGGATTACAACACGATCAAGTCATATAAGTTCATTGTTGCAACAGCTGTACCTAGACTCTTTTTCCTTAGATCATGAGCTCATATTACTCACTGTTTCCCGAGGCTGCTTAGACTGCATCAACCGTCATCTGGTAATACGGTGGCTATAAAGGTGTACATTGGGTATTCCAAACGAACAGTACATGAAATGTGACAGCAAGACTGGGATTTGTTCACCCACATGACGGGTAAATATACATACGGCCAGCTTGGTGATATTACATCCATAAATGTTGCAACATGTGACTCGGTCATGGGGATGTAATATCACGGTAACAAGAAAACAGAACTTGTTGTGAACGAGATTGAACAAGGTATGTGATACCAATGATCGGATCTCGGACAAGTCGTATCAAGAAACAAAAGTAATTGGATGCTACATTTAGCGGTTCAAACGACATTGTCATCAGGAATGCATAGGGGTCACATGGACATCCCTGGTCCCTCTCTTGATCATTGATATAGAAGGATACATTTAAGGGTACGATGAGAGCGATCATTCGTAAGACAGAATCATAGTAGAGAAAGAGAAAGCCAGAATCGTTCCGCGGAGAAATCCGAAGCTGTTCGGAGAAGGAATAAAGCACCGGAATCATTCTGGGAAAGATCCGAAGTCGTTCGGAGGAAATCGAAAGGGAACTGAAAGGTGTTTCGGGTCAAGACGGATTTTGTAATATGTATTTACACATTAATTAATGTAATTAATATTAAATATAATATTAAAAATCTAATTTTGAAGGGGTATTCCACTAATGGGCCAAACTTCCTAGGGAAAAAGGGCCCATGTGGGAAAACCGAAGGAGGGAAGGGCCAAGGGCCAAAGGGCTAAGGCCTAGGCGCCTTAAGGGGGCCCATCCGGCCAGCCTAGGGTTGTGTGCGGGGTGGGGCCCACCCCTGGCCGACCGGCCCATGGTGCCCTAAGAGCCCATGCGCCTCCCCCTCTCCCTTGAATAGTCCCACGTGGGAAACCCAAAGGGGAGGGCACACCCCCTCCCCCTATATAAAGGGTGTCCATGGGTGGGATTTGACACACCAATATTTGGAGAAGTACTTTGGTTGACTTCCTCCTTTCCTCTCTCTCTAGCCCTTGTGACCGTGGGCCCTAGTTTGGGCTGTGCGAACAAGGCACACCTGCAGTACGCCGCTACATTGCAGGAATTCCTAGCCGGATATAGACTTCCACACTCCCGGCGGGATCGGGGAGCCGGAGGTCTCATCCTGCACCGGATGTGTACGAAGACACGAGGCGCAACACTTGGGGCGCTTAAATGTCGTGAGCCGGAGCTGCTGCACGATGAAGAAGGAGCAAGGGGTGACATGCGAGGAGCTTCGCCACCTTGAAGTAGGCTACGAGTATGACTACTTCAACCACGTTCCCCGCATAACGTTAAACCGCGTATGATCTACAAGGGTATGTATTCTCTACACATTGGCCGTTACCGCATTACTACATAGATAGATCCTAGGAAGTTTTGGGGGTTCCAACGTAGGAATTTTTTTGTTTTCTGCTGCGGATCCCCTTCATAAATCCCACGAGACAAGCCGGGGATTGGGAGATAGCCCTAGATCTAGATGGGCATCGTCCATAGGGATCGAAGAAAAACGGTGTAGAGAGGAAGCGAGTGGGCACCACACATTCCACATCTTGTGGCTTGACCGCTTGACCAGAAAACGAGTGCAGGCATTCTAATACTTTGGATATCAAACTAAGCGTATCTTTAGAGCATCTACAACAATGTAAAATAAATATAGCTAACTTTTATATCACCAAATGTGAAAATGGTCTTCAATAGATGTTTTTACCCCCTCCATCTCAGTTTATTAGGCTACTCATAGTGCAAGTAACTTCATGAGTAACTAATGGTCTAACTTAGCAAAATTGCTTATGTGGTAGTTGATACGTCCATTTTGCATCACTATTCTATATCATAATTTACTGTTATTCATTGATATATTTCATATTAAGAGGTGATACTTATGTTATTTCATCTATTTTTGCATGGTTGAGGACTTTTGGAGCATGGACCGTTGCAGTCAGGATTCTAATGGAAAAGGTGTTGTTTGGAGGCAAAATTCGCGAAGATCCGAAAATCTGGGAAAATATACGGAAAATACTATTTTTCCAAAAGACGAAGGATGCCAGAAGGAGGAGTGGAGATGGGCCACAAGGGGCCCACACCACCCCCTGGCGCGGGCCACCCTAGGCCGCGCCACCAGGTGGTGTGGCCGCCCTGGCCCACCTCTAGCTCTCCCCTCTGGCGTATATTATCCTCCCGAAACCCTAAGACTTGGGGAGCGACCACAGAAAGATTCCGCCGCCTCTACAGGGCAGAAAACACTGAGAGAGAAAGATCTCTTCGGCAGACAGATTTCTGCCGGGGGAATTCCTTCCCAGAGAGGGGAGATCGTCGCCATCAACACCACCATCACGCTCGACTTCATCGGAATCATCATCATCATCATCATCACCATCAACACCCTCATCACCATCTCCATATTGCTATAACAATTGGGTTGAATCCTGCATAGTTCTTAGGGGAAACTTTACTGGTGTTGATTACTCTTCGTAGTTGATGCTATTGAGTGAACCATTGAATTAATGTTTATGTTCAGATTATTATACATCATTATTCCATCTCTGATCATGATACATATGATGTATTGTGAGTAGTTTGTTTTGTTCTTGAGGACATGGGAGAAGTCATGTTGTTAGTAGTGGAGTTGTGTTGAGAAAGATTCAATGGTTTCATATTTAAGTTGTGGTGTACTTCTTCTAGTGGTGTCATGTGAACGTCGACTACATGACACTTCACCTATATGGGCCTAGGGGAATGCATTGTGTATTTGGAAACTAATCATAGGGGTTGCTGGAGTGACAGAAACCTGAACCCCCATTAGGAAACCATTGCACAAGGGACGTAAGGGTCTTAGAGTTTAAAGATGTGGTTAGGTTTCTACCTTAATTACTTTCTTGTACTTACGGATGTTTGCAAGGGGTATAATCACAAGTATGTATTAGTCCTAGGAAGGTCGGTACATTAGCACAGGTTCACCCACACAACACTTAGCAAGCTAAAGAAGATTAATCAACTATATGAAGCGAAAGCACTTGACAGTCTTCCCATGTGTCCTCGAGAACGTTTGGTCATCTTAAGTAATACAACCGGCTTGTCCTTTGCTGAATAAAGAATTGCGCCACTTGCTGCATTTATTCTTATTGTCTTTTATTTACTCGTACTTCATTTACTTGCTTTATCAAAACCCCCTAAAAATCCATTTGCTAACTATTTGCGGAGAATTCCTGATCCATACCACTAGCCAGCACCTTCTGCTCCTCGTTGGGTTCGACACTCTTACTTATCGAAAATACTGTGATACACCCCCTATACTTGTGGGTCATCAAAACTATTTTCTGGCGCCGATGCCGGGGAGTGAAGCGCTATTGGAGAGTGGAACTGGTAAAGGAGACTTCTACTGTGAGTATTGTTTACTTCTGTTAGTTGCTTTATTTTCGTTATGGATAATTCACTGAGTTTCTTATTTGGTAATGCTACTACCACTGCTAAGGTAGTAGATGAGTCACCACCTGCTGAGAATGATGCTTTTAAAATACCTAGAAGAATTATTGATCGTGTTATAGATAACTATTATGTTGGAGATGGAACTGTCCATCCCGGTGATCATTTGCTCTTTATACACGAATTATGCGGGTTGTTCAAGTGTGCAGATATTACTACAGATCAAGTTAAGAAGAAGTTATTCTCATTATCACTGAAAGGAAGAGCTGAGGAATGGTATAAGCTGCCGAAGAATGGTCAAGCTTTTGAATGGGAGAAAATAGTGCCTCTCTTTTATTCAAAATTTTATCCTCCTAGTGAGATTCATAAAGATCGGAATCAAATATACAACTTTTGGCCTCTTGATGGAGAGAGTACAACTCAAGCTTGGGGGAGATTGAAGTTACTAATGCTCAAATGTCCCATTCATGAGCTCCCCAACAATATTATTATCAATAACTTTTATACAAGGCTCCCTCTACATGACAAGGATTTATTGGATGCTTCTTGTGCCGGATCATTCACTCGTATGGAAGAAGAAGCTAAATGGGATCTTCTGGACCGTATTCAAGACAATGCTGAAGCTTGGGAGAATGACAAAGGAACAAAATCAGGTATAAATTATGATTATGAATGCATTGAATCTTTTATGGAAACTGATGACTTTCAAAATATTAAAAATTCTTATGGTCTAGACTCTCAAGTTATTGCTTCTTATTTTAAGGTTTTTGCTTCCTATATTGAAGTGCCTAAAAAGAAGTGGAATAAGTATCATGAACCTTATAAAGATGTTGCTAAGAGTGTTCCTGCAAGAAATACTGAAGTTTATACTGCTAATCATGTTTTACCGGAACCTTATATTGCACAAGGGACGTAAGGGTCTTAGAGTTTAAAGTTATGGTTAGGTTTCCACCTTAATTACTTTCTTGTACTTACGGATGTTTGCAAGGGGTATAATCACAAGTATGTATTAGTCCTAGGAAGGTCAGTACATTAGCACAGGTTCACCCACACAACACTTAGCAAGCTAAAGAAGATTAATCAACTATATGAAGTGAAAGCACTTGGCAGTCTTCCCATGTGTCATCGAGAACGTTTGATCATCTTAAGTAATACAACCGGCTTGTCCTTTGCTGAATAAAGAATTGGGCCACTTGCTGCATTTATTCTTATTGTCTTTTATTTACTCGTACTTCGTTTACTTGCTTTATCAAAAACTCCTAAAAATCCGTTTGCTAAGTATTTGCAGAGAATTCCTGATCCATACCACTAGCCAGCACCTTCTACTCCTTGTTGGGTTCGACACTCTTACTTATTGAAAATATTGCGATACACCCCCAATACTTGTGGGTCATCAGTAGTGAGTTAATGAAAAGAGAGGAAAATGGAGTAACATATTTGGTGACTATAGCATCATACATACCAAGTAGAAATGAGTCTATCACCAAATAAATAATATTTTTCATGCCACCACTTATATATTACTCTTCACTATGATGGTAGTAACATAGACTAGTAACTTATGCATCTTACTAGACTACTCCCTCCGTTCGGAAACATAAGACATTTTAGCTTTGTGCTATGAGTGTATCTAGACATTTTTTAGTGTAAGGTTCACTCCAAACCTCTACGAACCTATATACTAAAAGATGTCTAGATACATTCGATTCACAAAGCTAAAACGTCTTATATTTCCGAACGGAGGGAGTATATTACTCTCCACTATGACCATGCTTAGTAGAAGAGCGCTGTGATTTAGGTGATTAGCTATTGGCTATAGTGTCCCATTTTTCATCTCGATCATGGTGTTAGTTATGGCTAGATTTGGTGGGGCATTTTTTTGAAGCCATTTATTAGCTAGCGCTAATTAGTTCTAGATATGAGCATCTCTTGAGTTTTTTTCTAATTTTCTAGTAAGTCTAATAAACTTATATGGACGGAGTATCTCATTTAGTGATATAATTCTTTTATATCATGCCCAATATTTTGATAGTTGGTTGTGCAAATATGCATCACCAAACCAGTGCGTTATCGCAAATCCATTGGTCCGTGAATGACCAATAGTTAGTTTTCATGTTCGCTTCCCCTCCCGCTTGCGACCCACCCCTACTACAACTAGCCAAATCCTGGCCAACTCGTGTCATCCTTGCTCTGTCGTTGTTCCCCTGTTGTCCTCCACTCCCATCGTGCCTCGCCCACGTACTCCGGTAGCTAGGTATGGTTGGTCGCGCACCTTCGCCACGGTGAATTTCGCAGGACGCCGAGCAGATTCGGGCAGATTCTAGCTGGCTCCTCACTTTGGTGGACGTCTGAGGGTCTGCGCCATTACCTCGAGCCGCGGTGCTGCAATGCCCATGTGCCGACCCGCCATTTCCTATGGCCGCATGTGCCAAGGGTGCCATTTGTGATGTCTATATGTCTGAGGGTCTACAAAAGGAAGGGTGCCATTTGTGATTGATAACCCACAAGTATAGGGGATCGTGCGTAGCCTTTTCTATAAGTAAGAGTGTTGAACTCAACGAGAAGCTAAAGGTAGGATAAATATTCTCTCAAGTTCTATTAACCACTGATACAACTCTATGCACACTAAACATTTGCATTATCTAGGAAATAAAACTAGAGCAACAATACGAGTAATAGAGATAGCTTTGCATGATAATAAATAAAAAGAAAGTAAAGCTAGTTGCTGCAGCAATAAAACACACTAAAATAACAGAACCATGAGTGTGGAATAGTGGTGGTAATTGTGGTGGCTTTGTCCAAGTTTAAATAGCGAATAGATCGGGTTCATTGTCTTCGATGCAGTTTTCTATGTAAGAGAGGCTAAATATACATGCGCTTCACTACTTAGCATTACATGTACTATATGATTGGATTGTTAGCAAACATCTGTAGTACTAGTCAATGCATTAAGGTTTCCCTAACCATAGCCTTAAGTTTAATGGTCCTCTTACTCCCATACGTGCAACGTTCCGGTTCGCGTCCTCAGGTTTCTGTCACTCCGGCAGAACTTCCCCTCTTCCTTTTACACATACTACAAACCCTATGATGTTTAATCCATGCGCGCACAAATATAATGGACATCAAAGTACTGTACCGTATCAACATACAACTCTACTGAACCAAAGACGTTCGACCATTCAATCTAAGAACAAAGAAACTACACAAACATGACATAGATCATAGGATTATAACTTATAGCATCAAACACCATGTTTACATAGGACGGTACAGAGGTGTGTGGGAGGATGAACCACTGCATACTAGGAGTATTAGGTGATGGAGATGGCGGTGAAGATGGTGAAGAGCGCGGCGGCGGTGCGGGGGACTCCTTCCCCGTCGCTAGTATCATGGGGGAGCACCTCCCCTTAGCCCCCTTCCTTCATGGCTTATTGGGAGCCCTCCCCCATGGAGATGGGATCCATGGGGGAGGCAAAAACGTGGCTTTGGCGGCTGCAAATTCGTGGGTGGAGGTGCCCTGGGCGAATTAGGTTTCCTTCCATTATATAGCTTCTCAGATTCCCGTCACCCTATCTTGGGCTGCAGTAAATTGGGCCTAAAAAGTCCATACGGACTCAGAATCAGCTAAATTTTATGTCCAGAATGTTTGTACCGAAATTTCGAACAACTTTGTAGTTGAAGAGTTTTCCATTTGATGCCGTATTCGACCCGAAATGTGACCATCTTCAAAAAGAGTTCTGAGACAGATTTATGGAAAAATCCCAATTTGACTCCAACAAGGTTTCCACTTGTATTCTTGGTAATTCCTACACATCAAAGTATAAACAAGAACATTGTGCACTTTTGCAACTATTAGTAGGTTAGTCCAAATAAATCATAAACTTTATATAAAAAGGAGTGTCAAAAGCATATAACCATCAAAAATTATAGATACGTTATGGACGTATCAACATCCCCAAGCTTAGTTCCTGCTCGTCCTCGAGTAGGTAAACGATCAAAACAATATAATTTTTGATGTGAAATGCAGACAACACAATCTTGATCATCATTATTGTAAAATAATTGATAGCTGGGATTAAGGTACTCTAAACATGAATCATAAACGAAAGAGTTCTAACAATAAGAGATAGCAACTATGTTGTAACATGAAAATGCACAAGCAAAAGATTCATAAATAACAATGCTTTGTAAGACGTTTGTTTTTTTCACATAAAGAAAGCATAATGAGAATGGTATTCATCTTGTCCCTCATAGAGTAGCAAAATATAAATGCATAGGACACCTTCAAAGTTCATAAGGGTGACTAGATATAAATAGTTTAAGAAAAAGCAATATCAAAGTTATGCATCAATCAACAAGTCTTGGGACAATGCACACAAAACTAAGAATGACCACTATGCTCTCTTAATAGGTGCATAAAGATAGAAGATGGAGACTCAACATAAAATTAAAAGAAAGTCCTTCTTAGAAGAAAGCGGGGATTCAAGTCTCATAAAGAGCTTCTAAAAATTATGATACTTATTAGCTTTCAGCTCTCATTTCCCCTGTCATAAGCATCTTTAGATGATTAAGGTTAAAGTGACACAACTAAGAGGATATGCTTGACAAGTTATAAGTTGAAATCTCATGCCCCTTACTTACGAGTACCGAACCTCATGCTACTCAACTTCAGTCAGAAGTAAGCACTTGTCATTGTAAGTACATATGTATCATAGAGAACCACCAACGAGGTACCCCTTGGACATGATACATGAGCTATCCCATAATCAAAATGACAAGGCAAGCAGACAATGAGCATCTCAACGATCTTTTTATTTGCTATTTGCATAGGTTTTTATTGAGGATGCTTCATAGAGTGCTCATTATGGTTATGCTGCAAGTTTCCACCATGATCAGGCATGGCTTAGGCTAGCGGACCAGGCGTTTCTCTAACACACATACAAACTCCATGATCTTACAAGTTCCCCTTTTATTTCACACCGCTAGGATCCATAAGCAAAAGAATTATGATATCAACGGAATATAAGTGCAATGTTGAAAGCGTTCCCCATGATACATGGTTCTGCTAACTTCAACTTATAAAGAGCAAGCATATACGCAACAAAGATGGACACAATGGTTCAAGTTTATTAAGTCCAAGAAAATAAAGTGTGCCATCAAGTTCGTGAGAGCTTTAATCACTAATTTTCACATAACAAGTTTAATTCGGAAGGTAGATAAAAGCATGAATATACTTGGAATAGCAAATGCTAATAGGTAGGTATGGTGGAATCCTTGGGATAACTTGGTTTTATTTGGAGTTGGATGCATGCGTGGAACTCATACTTGTTATGGAGGCTAGCAAAAGACTGGGAGCGACCAACTAAAAGAGCAATAATGGCCATAATCATGCAAAGCGACAAAACATCATTAATTAAAGCATAAAATGATATTACAAGTCGAAAACTAAAGGATCATAAAGCTATGGTGACTTGGGATATCATAACATGGTGTGAGCATGCGCCAAGTCAACCCAAATAAAGCATCAAAGGAGAATACCACAATACTATGCTTTAATATGCTAAAACAACGCATGATTCTTTCAAGGAACATTAAACAATCTCAATTGTTTATAACATGTCATGCTACAGCAAAAATCAGTAAGCATAAAGCCAAAACAATATCAAGCATGACATGACAAAGCATAGGCAACCGTCAAAAACGAGCTCCTTTTACCACTTAAGCATGAACTTTTCCTACCCTTTTCCAATCCAAACCACACTTATTTGAAAAATAATGTATGAAAGAGGAGGTCCAGCCAATTTATTCAAGCAACCTAACAAAACCAAGCAAATGAAAACAAAAACGAAGATGCTCCAAGAACAACACAATTGTGCATGAAACAATAAAAATGAAGTGTTTGGAAGAACCTGGGATTTTTATTGATGAAGAAGGCGATGCCTTGGGCATCCCCAAGCTTTGACTATTGTACTTCTTGGATATTTCTTAGGGTAACACACGTGGCATCCCTAAGCTTGAGATTTAGCCCATTCTTCATCTCATTACATCACTCTTTCCATACACCTGAAATTTTTCCTTCATATAAAACTTCACACAATCTTTATTAGCAACATTAGTGCACTCAAGCTAATAAGTCTTTGGGTTCAGTTCCAACACCAATAAAACTTCCATTAAAACACAAGCTACTGTATCACTTCCCTAAAAAAGCTCAATTTCCCAAAAAGAACCTAAAAAGGAATCAACAAGAAGCTAATGCAAATAATGGCAGAAATCTGTCAAAACAGACCAGCATGTAAAGACCAATTTATTCAAAGACCTTCTGTTGCTCAAATCGAAAAGTGTTAAACTAACGAAAGTTAGATAACAACCTAGGTCAGAAGCACAACAATTCACAGCTCAAACCGATGTACAGAGATTTTACATGATTTTTTACAGCGAAGCACAAAAATCTGTTTCAGGACAACAACTTTCCCAAGCATTATTGTTCTCTCATTAGAGGTTACTCTTGGCACAAAAAGCAAATAAAAAGGATAAGGAGCGGTTATTACAGAGGTAATAACTTCCAAGACTCATCTAAAACTTTTGGGTTATCTCCTAATAAGTACTTTTTTAACGCCTTTAAGTTAGGCATAGGAGGAAGACTCAAGTATTTTCGAATGAATACTCATTAAGATCAATACCAGAAATATCTTTATTTTTCAAGGCTTCATGCATTCCTACAAGTTTTTAACTGAAAAGTTTCAATGGAAAGATTTTTTTTTGGTTTCATAGGCATGAACACAAGTGTTCAAGGTCGACCCCCACTTAACCATTACTCATCTTTCGAATCACTTTCCTTTTTGAAAACATTTTTAGGTAACAAGTACAACTAATTTTTTTTGTAATTCGCATTCCTATCCATACTAAGATAGAGAATAACTTAAAACTGAAACTAAAACCTATTTAGAGATAAAGCAAATAAGTGCACACAAGAATATTCACGCACACGTTATTGCTCCCTGGCAACGGCGCGAGAAAAGGTCTTGATAACCCACAAGTATAGGGGATCGTGTGTAGCCTTTTCGATAAGTAAGAGTGTCGAACCCAACGAGGAGCTAAAGGTAGGATAAATATTCTCTCGAGTTCTATCAACCACTGATACAACTCTACACACACTAAACGTTTGCATTATCTAGGAAATAAAACTAGAGCAACAATACGAGTAATAGTGATAGCTTTGCATAATAATAAATAAAAAGAAAGTAAACCTAGTTGCTGTAGCAATAAAATACACTAAACTAACAGAACCATGAGTGTGGAATAGTGGTGGTAATTTTGGTGGCTTTGTCCAAGTTTAAATAGCGAATAGATCGGGTTCATTGTCTTCGATGCAGTTTTCTATGTGGGTGAGGCTAAATATACATGCGCTTCACTACTTGGAATTACATGTACTATATGATTGGATTGTTAGCAAACATATGTAAGTACTAATCAATGCATTAAGGTTTCCTCAACCATAGCCTTAAGTTTAATGGTCCTCTTACTCCCATACGTGCAACGTTCCGATTCGCGTCCTCAGGTTTCTGTCACTCTGGCAGAACTTCCCCCTTCCTCTTACACATACTACAAACCCTATGATGTTTAATCCATGCGCGCACAAATATAATAGACATCAAAGGACTGTACCATATCAATATATAACTCTAATGAACCAAAGACGTTCAACCATTCAATCTAAGAACACAGAAACTACACAAACATGACATAGATCATAGGATTATAACTTATAGCATCAAATACCATGTTTACATATGACGGTACAGAGGTGTGTGGGAGGATGAACCACTGCATACTAAGAGGATTAGGTGATGAAGATGGTGGTGAAGATGGTGAAGAGCGCGGCGGCGGCGGTGCGTGGGACTTCTTCCCCGTCGCCGGTATCATGGAGGAGCACCGCCCCTTAGCCCCCTTCCTTCATGGCTTATTGGGAGCCCTCCTCCATGGATATGTGATCCATGGGGGTGGCAAAAACGTGGCTTTGGCGGCTGCAAATTTGTGGGTGGAGGTGCCCTGGGCGAATTAGGATTCCTCCCTTTATATAGCTTCTCGGATTCTCGTCAGCCCATCTTGGGCTGCAGTAAATCGGGCCTAAAAGGCCCGTATGAACTCAGAATCAGCTAAATTTTTTGTCCAGAACGTTTGTACATAAATTTTCAACAACTTTGTAGTTGAAGAGTTTTCCGTTTGACGCCGTCTTCGACCCGAAACGTGACCATGTTCAAGAAGAGTTCTAAGACAGATTTCTGAAAAAATCCCAATTTGACTCCAACAAGGTTTCCACTTGTATTCTTGGTAATTCCTACATATCAAAGTGTAAAACAAGAACATTGCACACTTTTGCAACTATTAGTAGGTTAGTCCAAATAAATCATAAACTTTAGACAAAAAGGAGTGTCAAAAGCATATTATTAGCATAAAACCATCAAAAATCATAGATACGTTATGGACATATCAGTGATGTCTATGTGTCTGAGGGTCTACAGAAGGATATCATTGAGGAGTGGTGGTCACGGTTTGGGCAACGACACTAGTATTTTCTTGTTTTATGTTTGACGAACTATATGTTGTATGTCATAAACTTTGAGTGCTTGATTTATTTCTTGTACCTAGAACATGAACTATGTGTGTAATAATTGATGAACTATTTGTGTGATGTCCTTTCTAAGTATTATTTGTATTTCTTTGTGTTTTCAAATAATTTTATTATGAGTTTCATGAATTTTTGTGCCAACGTATAGTTTTTTGAAAGGAATGCGGTAAGGAAAGCCCCTATGGCGAGATTGTTTTTTAAATACAAAGAACCCAAATATGCGCCCGTGAGGATTTGAACCTGAGTGGCTGACTTGTACATCTACTTTCCTAACCAAGTGAGGTAGACTCACTTCTTTGTCAACGTGTAGTTGCAATTGTGAATATAGGGTACGTCGACAGAGTCCTATTTTACATCATCTCAAACGGGTCTCCTATATTTCGTGCCCTAAAACTTAAAAAGTGGTGATGCAACGGTGCTCTATTTTACATAATCTATTGGATATTTTCTTATCGTTGTAGTGATGCACCATAATTTAGACTAGTCACACTAGATATCGTAGGTAGTATATTATCGATGATTGGAGAGATGGTAATAGTATCACACAAAAGAAGAAAAAATAGCGGTAAAAAATCGTGTACACAATTTTATGTTAAGATTCTATAAAACAATAAATATAATGAGACTATGCTACTAATAATACATGATACAATACATTATAGATAGTGCACTAGTATGATATTGTCCATTGTGACCAATCTTAGTATAAAGTCTGAGGGTCAGTGCCATCTAGCAGTGCACAAGCCCATCTGCATTCATAGTTAGCAGATAACACAAATGTAGGTCTGACATTACTAATTTCCTCTGCGACAAGTGTTCTTCCTCCGCTTCTCTGAGATGTCGTCCTCAACATCCGATGTCCGGATTGTTGTAAAATGCATCTAACCCTAGTTGTGCAAATTTAGATATCTTAGCATGTGGTCGCTCCTAGTGGATCTGGAGCTTGTATGGTAGATTTTGGTGGTTCTTTTTCATGTTTTAGTGTGGGAAATGTTTTTGTGGCAGTGTTAGGTTCGTGGACAGATCTTCATTGTTTAGTAGTCCATGTATAAGGTGATAGTTGGTAAGATGATTAGTGCTAAGTGCAAAATTTACACGGCTGTTGTAGATTTGTTTGTAGTATGTTTGTATGTCAATTCAAAGTACGAAACGGTCCTTACTATGGTTGTTCAATTTGTATCGTAGGAGTGGTTTACCTCCCATGATCTATCGGTCTCCCCTGATCTGTCGGCAACCTCGGCGGTGCCTTTGCTATATGTGTTGATGCCTGATAAGTTGTGCCAAAGAAAGATCACCATGACATGGCCATCTTCTCTGTCCACCTTCATCATGAACATGGTCTGTCAGTTCATCAAGATTGGGGTCTCCATGGCTCGAGATTCAAGGAGAAGGACATGAAAACCATTGCAGATGATGCCTTCAGGTTCTGTGGCTGAAGAGCTGCCTGAGCCATATCTACTTTCTCTCTGCCCAATGCGCAAGTAATATCTCCAATTTGATAGGTAAATGGAGGCGTGAAAAAAAATAAGAAAAAGAAGGGATAAGAAAAGGCATGAAAAGGAATAAGAAAAAAAATGAGTGGCCTCACCCGTTACCTCTTTGCCACAAAATTAAGGTACGAAGGTCTTTTTGCGAAAAGCACATGCCATGTCAACCTAAAATCGGTCCCCACTAGTCGGTTTCGCCGTCTACCGAAGGTCAACACCGAATCAGTGTTTTTGTTACATGTTAGTTCAAAGTGGTGGTTTTTTGAAACCGTAATGAAAAATGATGGTTTTTTAAACCCTAACCGCAAATGTGGTGTTTTTTTATAATTTTGCTTTTTACCAGAACATTTCTCCATTCACTATAAAATAAATAATAGATGTGACAACATTAAGTTCCACCTGTTTAAAGCTCTATTTTGATCCCTGCATAGCAGACGAAATACATAGAAAGGAAATACCTCGAAGGATTATTGAAGGACACACGTTTAATGCCTATATGTAGTTTGTGCGTACTGGTATGCCCATGTGTAAATAACCCAATGCTAATAAAACAGTATTTCTCCTCTAAATTGTTTGAGGACATAATTTTTCGGGCTGGACTGACAGGCTCGATGGAATCCAATGGCCATCCCAGCTACTCTCTCGGTCCTAAAATATAAAGCATATTTGACTTTGTACTGTCATTGGTGCATGATTTTGAGGTACCGTTGCATTTGTCTTGCAAAATTCTTTTCTGTGTAATTCTCCATACTACGGAGTACTTTTTTTTATAAAGAGTATATATATTAATATCGTGAAGATACCAATTACACTCAGACTCTGCAACAACGAATTACCATAGTGGCATTACACATGCACACATCCTGGAAAAAAGAAAAAGAATTACAAAACAGAAAAATCTCGCTAAAGTGATTTATTCCTTGTAACAGGAGTATTAACACCACCAAGGCAGTACTAGAAGTTCAGCTTCTTCAAAAGCGACACTTCTAAGAAGGGAATGATGCACAAGCGCTGACATAGGTATACCCTACAGGTACTCGAGCTTAGCATATACGGCCTGAATACAGCGGAAGGTCACGGTGTCGCCAAAGCCAAAGTGGAGAACTCGAGTAACCTACGGACTCTCGATTGCTTAAAGAACAAGAAGAAGCTAAAGATAGAAAGTTTAAACGGGAAAACCCTAACCTGTAACCGACTCGACCTGCTACCCGAGACCTAGCCTATCTATATAAAGGCAAGGAGGGGCGGCAAAGAGGACACACGCAACCCTAGTTTCCACAACCCTTGCTAGATTGCATCTGCGCACCATTGTAATCCTCGATTCTTTTGATAATTCCACGAGCAGACAAGCAGGAGTAGGGACCTCTACGAGGCCTGAACCTTGGTAAATCTTCGAATCCCCTGTGTGCTTGTTTGCTAGCCGATAGATATCTCCAGCGCTCCCTTCTTCTCCAAAACCCAAGTCCATAACAATGGGCATTGATGAGTTAAACCCTCGTCAATTGGCGCCGTCTGTGGGAATTGGGAGTGCTGATGTTGCGGCTTCTTCGGCCCCATCAACCGCGATCTACAACTCCGCAACAATAGAGATCGGCCAGCTCTTCGGCGCGTTCGACTTCACTGTTCACACACCGGCCACTTGCCCGGCTTTCGAGTCTGTGGGCGACAAAATCAGCCTGGCGATCGGGAGCTTCCGCTTCCAAGTTGGTCAGATGAGCATGCTTCGCATTCCTGACCAGCCGACGGTACCATCGATTAGTCCAGCATCGTGGTTCCCTCCACCGATCGGCACCCTCAATGAGCTCAACGCCCCGACAACAGTCGAGAATACGGTCAGCGACAGCAGTCGCGACTCTGATCTGAGCGATCTGGCAACTGAAGATGGAGCCTATGGCTCCAGATCTGAGAGTCACGGGAGTAGCAGCTTCCCCAACCACTTCATGTGCGCCGTCATCAACGTAGGCGACACCTCCGCCAATCGCGACAACACGGGCAACGGTGGCCACGGAGCTGACCCGCCAAATGGCGGCATACCCAATGGCGGACCACCGCCAAACGGCGGACCATCACCGAACGGCGCCCCCGTCAACAACGGAGGAGCAATCGAACCTCCAACTATAATAAACGAGCAAACCGACGAACGCGTCGTGATCAGGCTCAACGAACAAGAGTGGGCTCGCTGCCGTGATGCCTTACGAGGCAAGCCTCTACCCTTCGGATCTCTGCAAGAACTGCTAATGGGCTACCATTTGCTCCTAAAGGAAGAATTCAAGCGCCAAGTGTAAACAATCGCGCAACGCGAGGCATGCAAAAAGGCGGCAAACGAGTTGAGCCTTCGTCGTGTTGGGCTCTCCTCCCACGGAGGATCCTCCTCAAAGGGCAACGAGTACATCGCAAACAAGAGGCGATCCCGGATGGCCCATCTCACCGAGCAAGAACGCATAGAAGCTGCAAAGGTCCTCGACTTCAGCTCTATGACAGTCGATACGCGGGGCAATGTGGTCCCCAAGACGCCGCAGGCTGCGGTGACAACAGCCACCATGTACCTCCTCAACAAGCAGCCGCCAGCTGGAGATCCCCGAGCCGCCATGCACCGATCTACGATCGCGGGCTTGGGACTAATCGAGGCCGCCCTCGACAAGGAGCTAACACCGGAGCCGAAAAAAGGCAAAGCGCTACTCCTCGCCCTCATCCAGCGACGACAGTCACGACCTGTCTCGACGTCGCCGCTCATGGCGACACGACCACGACTTGGATGCGCGCGATGACCTCACGTAGCGCAAGATCGACAAATCAAGGGCGCGACGTGCTCGGTTGACTGATTTAGAAGACGAAGATGTGGAGCTCTGTGGCGCCAGATGCTTCAGCAGGGCCATCAGGCAAAAGCAAATGCCCAAGGGGTTTAAACTCCCGTCGGAGAACCCGAAGTTTGACGGCCTGTAGGACCCGAAGATCTGGCTGGAGGACCACATCTCCTCTGTCAGGCTCCACGGAGGGAGTCGAAGCACGGCCATGCAATGCTTACAACTACAGCTGCAAGGCGCCGCCCGAGCATGACTCAACAACCTCCCACGCGGATCCATTCGTAGTTGGGAAGAGCTGGTTTACAGCTTCATGCGCAACTTCAAGGGCACATACAAATGGCCCGCATCAATCGAAGAGCTGAGATGCTGCCAGCAAAGATCGGGCGAATCGCTATGCTCCTACATCCAAAGGTGGTCCATCATCAAGAACTCCACAGAGAACATCTCGGAGGATCGCGCGATTGACGCATTCAATGGTGGCATGCGTCGCATAGAGCTCAGGGAGGAGCTGGGCCGCTCAAAGCCCAAAACCATCCACCACCTGATGGAAATCGCGAATCGTTGGGCAGATGGAGAAGATTCGGTGAAAAACCGCGCTCACTCCGACGACAAGGCAGGGCTCGAGCACAGACGCGACCGCCAAGGCAAACGCCGCATGCGCATCTATGATGACCGAGACGACGTCAACATGGTCGCAGCCGGCTACGCCGATAGACGCGACGACAACCGCAACAGCGGCTACCGCAGCGGTGGATACCACGACTCCAGGAAAACCACGCAAGTGTGGCAATGTCGCAATCGTGATGAGGCACCCGCAACATCCATTGAAGACAAACTGTCCGGGCCATGCACTGTGCACTTCTACATCGACAAGCATGACGGAAAGAAGAAGTTCAGCCACCTCCTCAAGGACTATCGCGAGTTCCTCAAACTACATGAGGGATTGGTTTGGATGAACCGCAACACAGTCGAAAGGGGCTACGGAGCCGCTCCAGGCGCCGTGGCACATGGCGCTCCGCCACCACCGCCTGGACTACCCCCAAATGCAGCTGCGCCGGACCAGAACCAAGGTGGCGAACCATACCCACGGGCCATGGGTACCATGATGATCCAAAAGGGACGCCCCTCGAATAGGGTGCAAAAGGCCATCACTCGCCAAGTCAACTTGGCCACAAACTCGCCACCATCTACCACTGAGTACCTAAGCGGAAACGAGTCCCGCATCACCTTCGACAAGCGCGATCATCCACCTCAAGTACCTCGTCCAGGCCATTGTCCCCTCCTACTCGAGGCGCAAATCGGAGGTTTCGACATGAGCCACGTCTTCATGGACGGCGGAAGCAACATCAACCTTATATTCGCGAGTACCTTGAGAGCAATGAGGATCCCTCTAACTTGCTTAGAAGCCTCGGACACAACATTCCACGACATCGTCCTAGGCAAAGGCATGTATCCCCTTGGCAAAATCAACCTCGACGTCATCTTCAGCACGCCGAAAAACTTTCGGCGCGAGCGCATCAACTTTGAGGTCGTCGACTAGCCCTCACAGTACCACTGCATCCTCAGACGTGTCGCGTTCGCTAGGTTCATGGCAGTGCCACACTACGCCTACCTGCAGATGAAAATGCTAGGCCCTAATGGCGTCATCACAATCAACGGGAGCTTCGAGAGATCCGACAGTTGCGACAGGGAATTCAACAGAATTTCCCAGTCCTTTGGCATGTAGGAAGAACTCGCGAGACTAAAGGAGTCGACAGACAACAGTCTGCCTCCCCTGAGCCTGCTAAGTTCGCCCGATCTATATTTCGACTCATCGGTGCACACAAAGAAATTTCAGGTCCACCCATCGGATCCCGCCAAGATGGCCCTCATCGCCAACAACTTGAGTCCCGCATAGGAACTCGCGCTCATCAAATTCCTCCGTGAGCACTGGGAAATTTTCGCCTAGTGTCCAGGGGACATGCCAGGAGTTCCCAGGGAATTCGCCGAGCACACACTCAACGTCAACCCAGACGTAAGGCCAGTCAAGCAAACAATCCGGCGATTATCTGAGCCAAGAGCAAAGGCAGACGGAATGGAGATCAACAGACTCCTCGACGCTAAATTCATACGCGAGATCAAGGAAAGCACTTGGCTCGCTAACATGGTGTTGGTACCAAAAAAGGACATGGATATCCTACAGATGTGCGTGGACTTCACCTCTTTGAATAAGCATTGCCCAAAGGACCACTTCCCGTTACCACGAATCGACCAGATCATCGACTCCACCGCAGGATGCGAGCGCCTCTACTTCCTCGACGCCTACTCATGCTATAACCAGATTCGACTGAAGGAGGAAGATCAAGAAAAAACAACGTTTACAACGTCTTTTGGTGTGTTCTGCTACAACACAATGCCCTTCGGGCTAAAGAACGCAGGAGCCACCTACCAGTGATGCATGCAGGCTTGCCTCAAGAACCAACTCCGTCGCAACATTCAAGTCTATGTCGACGACATAGTAATCAAGACCAAAGAGGAAGCCTCACTAATCGATGATTTGCACGAAACCTTCGCCAACCTCGACCGGTACCGGATCAAGCTCAATCCGGACAAATGCGCCTTCGGCGTACCATCTGGGCAACTACTCGGGTATCTCATCTCCGCGAGAGGAATCGAGGCAAACCCGAAGAAAATTAAAGCCATACTCCCCATGGAGAAGCCGAAAAACATAAGGGGCGTCCAACAGCTGGCTGGGCGAATCACGGCCCTCAGTCGATTTATCAGTCGGATGGGTGAAAAGGCACTGCCCTTCTACCAACTCCTCCGCAAAGCTGACAAGTTCGAGTAGACCAATGAGGCACAAGAAGCATTCGAAGACCTCAAACGCCTGCTATCCACTTTGCCAGTACTGGTGACCCCACGAGAAAGGGAACCGTTGTTGCTATACATCTCCGCCACCAACTAGGTGGTCAGCACAAGTCTCGTAGTCGAACGAGCCGAGGAAAACAAGGCCCACGGAGTACATCGCCCAGTATACTACCTCAGCGGGGTCCTCACGCCAACAAAACAGCGGTACCCGCACTACCAGAAGCTGGCGTACAGCGTCTTCATGACCACCCGGCGACTGCGCCACTACTTCCAGGAACACCCAATCGTGGTGGTCAACGACGCCCCACTAGGGCATATCCTCAATAACCCTGACGCCACTAGGCGAGTCGCGCTTTGGGGAATCGAATTGTCTCCACGAGACATCACAAATGAAAAGCGCGACGCAATCAAGTCGCAAGTTCTCCCTGACTTCCTCGTGCACTGGATGGAGAACCAGCTCCCCGAAAAACCAGATATGTCCTACCTCTGGACAATGCACTTCGACGGATCCAAGCGGAAGGACGGAGCTGGTGCAGGTGTCATACTGACATCGCCCCAGGGGGACAAGCTGAAATATATCCTGTGAATGCAGTTCACCACCTCCAGCAACGAAGATGAATACGAGGCCCTGCTACACGGGATGAGGATGGCAAAAGCCTGTGGCGCCAAAAGGCTCATAATATATAGCGACTCCAAGCTGGTCGTCAACCAGACAATGCACGAGTGCGACACACTGAACGACAACATGATCGCCTACCGCGACCTCTACGACACACTCGAAGGGGAATTCGACGGCTGCGAGCTGCGGCACATAGGTCGTGAAAGCAATAAAGAGGCGGATGCACTCACCAACATAGGCTCTACCTGCACCCCCATACCACCTGGGGTATTTCTCGAGCGCATCTTCGAACGCTCCATCAAGCCAAAGGCCGCAGAAAAGAAAACAAGCGCAGCAACAGACTCGGGGGCTACGCCGCCCAATGAGCCAATGGCACTCGACGACTTGGAGCTAGATACAGGACTCGAAGGACCAATGAGCGTCATGATGATCGAGCCATCCTGGACTCAACCGTACATCACGTACCTTCTCAGTAAGAGGCTATCGGACGATCCGACTAATGCACGGCACATCGCGCAGCGATCCAAGGCATTTGCTGTTATCAACGGCGAACTATACAAGTGCAGCATCACAGGAGTACTCCAACAATGTGTCTCCACGGCCGATGGAAGAGCTGTTCTCCTCGACATCCATGAGAGAACCTGTGGACACCACGCCGGTAGTCGCGCCCTCGTTGCCAAAGCTCTACGAGCTAGATTCTACTGGCCTACGGCCATGCGCGACGCCAAGGACATCGTCCAAAAATGCAATGCGTGCCAGCGATTCATGGACAAGCCACACATACCTGGCACAGAGCTCTGGCCAATTCCATTGGCTTGGCCCTTCGCGCAATGGGGACTTGACATGGTCGGCAAGCTCCCCAAGTCCTCACGAGGAGGCTACGTCTACCTCCTGGTCACAGTCGACAAATTCACCAAGTGGATAGAGGTCATGCCAGTGACCAATCAATCATGGCACAGCGCAGTCAAGTTCTTTGAGTCCATCGTCTACCGCTTCGGAGTGCCACACAACATCATCACAGACAATGGGACGAACTTCACATCTAAGGAATTCCAAGAATTCTGCGAGAATTTGGGAATCAACATAAAAACACCTCGGTAGCACATCCACAGACCAATGGTCATGTCAAAAAGCGAACGGGCTCGTCTGCGGTGGCATCAAGAAGCGACTCCTCCGGCCACTCGAACGGGCCGCGGGTTGCTAGCCAGACGAACTACAATCAGTACTCTAGAGCCTACGCACAACTCCAAACAGTGCTACAGGGTACGCCCCTTTCTTCATGGTGCATGGGGCTGAAGTGGTGCTACCCGCCGAAGTACGATACAAAGCACCACGCGTGGTCGCTTACAGCGAGCAGGAGTCAACCCTGGTACTCGAAGACTCCGTCGACCTCCTAGACGAGGCAAGGGAAATCGCCGCGGAAAGATCAACGATCTACCAGCAGAACCTGCGCAACTACCACAGTAGGAGGCTACGCCCCAGATCCTTCGTCGAAGGTGACCTGGTCCTACGACTGAAGCAGCAAGGGCATCTCAAGCTCGAGTCCCCCTGGGAGGGACCATACGTGATTACAGAAGTAATCCCAGGTGGCGCCTATCGCCTTCAAGATTTAGAGACAAGAGTCGCATACTCCAATCCCCAGAACATCGCGCAGCTGCGATGCTTCTACCCTTAGTCGCTTTTTTACTTTTACATTGCAAATAAGGCTACTCAGCCAAGGCTACCTAGCCACACATTATACTTCATACTATCCCGCGAATAAATAAAGCTAAGTGCCCTAAAACTCTGTGTTTTCCTTTATTTTTTGCAACTTATCCACTCGGGGGCTGTGCCACCCTATACACATCTGTTCTACGAACTAAAACACGATATCCTAAGTAGCTGGCACACCAATCGAAACCCTTGACAAACATCAACCCAGTTGCAACGCACCTGACAGGTTGACAAGGAACCGAGATAAATACATGGCCAGGCTAACGAAAAGGAGTCACATAGTGCAACGCACTCACAAAACATACACGCTAACAAGCTCTTTTATACATCATCGACAATCAATTATACACAGCATATATACGAACTTTACAACATTGGTACAATTATGTGCAGGATACAAACTAAACTACTATTGCAACACGAGAACGTTGGTTTGCTCCTCGAAGAAGTTGACGATCTCCTCTGCTGGGCGATCCACCGCTTGATAGTGCGGCACCATATTCCAAGCAGAACCCACTGGAGGCGCAGGTGGTCCAGCTGCAATTGCCGCAACGTCTACATCAGGTCTATGCAGTCGCACCAGCGATAGAGCGGCCTTAGCACCAGCCACCAACTACTGCCTTACACACTCGCGGACCGCAGTCAAGTCTTGGAGCAACGTCCAACGGAAACATCGTCCGATAAATGTTCTTCAAGCATGATGGCGACTTCTTCAGGAAGTGCAGCACTCGCGACGCACGATCCTGTAGGGTCGCCAGTGTGATTGCACGATTATGATTCACCTAGAAGTATCCACTCTCCTGAAGCTGCTCTTGAGTCAGGTCATTCATGCGAATGGCAATTCGATCCTTCTCATCCTGCGGATGGCGCGCGCTGACAACTATACAAAGCAAAAACGGAAGTATGAAGGCAGCAAACCACTGCGAGTGACTATAAGGAAAAGATAAGAGTAAGAAAGCTAACATTTAAATTGGTCGCCCAGCTGCGTCACCTCTCCCAATAGATATTGTTCTCGGGCGGTGGCCTTCTCTGCCTTCGATTTCCATACATCCGCATTACCGCGGAGTACGGGCAATTCACGCTCCAACTGCTTCACGCGATCACGGAGTCGCGAGAGCAGAGACAGCTCATCCACCCTTGAGCGTGGCGGTGTCAAAATGTCATCAAGGGGTGGCAAATCCAGAGGTTCCCTCAACGGTTCACCTGATGTGCCCTATCACAAGTCAAGCAAGAAGCAATAAGAAGACTAAAGCGATGCACAGACAAAAGATTCAAGTGCATTTCAAATTAGCAAAAGTATCAGCAGACACACTCGCCAAAAGGCATGTTTTTCGACAGAAGACATAAGCTATCTAACTATTACAAGACTACTGAGGAGCAACTGGTTTCTTCGACTTGGACTTTGGCTTTGGGGGCCTCATCGAGTCCGTGGTGGTATCAGATGCCACTGACTTTCCACCGGCCCCTGACGCCGTAGCCTTCGCCGCCTTCTTGGCTCGTTGCAGCTCCTTAGAGTACTTTGTCACTGTGTTGATCAGCTGTGGCCCATACTTGCCACAAGCAGTCACGAAAGGGGCAAAGACTACCTGCTGGCCGTCCGCGCTAATGGGCATCGCCCTTGAGACTGTTGCAGGATCCACTTCGACTCTGTGGGCTTGCACCATCGCGAGTGACATTGATGCACCAGCCGCGCGGAGCGAGTTCTTGAAGCTCACAAGAACGCCTCCGGTAAGAGATTCCACCAGCTCGTCTAGATTTTCGATCAAATCAGCCTTGGGTGTCATCTCCTCCCGAAGACGGCTGAGCACGCCTTTAGCCTTGGCGAGCGTACACTGCACGGCAGCGTTGCGGTCTTCGACTGCCAAGACAACACTCGCCAATGCGTCATCACAGCGGAGCGCCTGTGCGTCAAAGCTCAGACCGCTGGCATCTACACAAGAATCAAGCATTGTCACAACGTCAGCAACAAATAGCAACATCGAAGGCAATCGAAAAAGAGGCAGTTGGTAAAATTGCAGACCAGCAAGTACCTGAGAGAGCCTTGGCAATCGAAAAAAGCTGTTCTTCGAACAACTTCTCCCTAGCTACGATGGAGGCATGCAGATCCTCTTCGCGCTTTTGCGCCTCGTCACGCGCTGCAATTGCCTCATCGCGGCTCTTCACATCCACGGCGAGCGTCTTTTCCATGGTGGCGGCGTTGCGAAGAAGGGCATTATGTTCAGCTGCAAAACAAAACAAAAGGGATAGACTATCAGTCGACTACATAACAACGATGCAGCAGAAAAAGAAGTAAAAGGCGCTTACTTTCCACCATGCGATAGCGCGTATCCAGCATGGCATGCTGGCGACCCATCGCAAGCACCTGCTCCGCCAGGTGAGCGGCTTCCTTCACAAGGAGCTATCGTAAAAATGAAAACAACAGAGGATCCGCAGATGACATAGATAAAATCGACTGCAACATCAGAAGAAGAGATACTACACTTACATGATCCTCCAATGACTCCGAAGTCGATTGATGAGCAGTCATCCGAGCAACCATCTGATGCTCCCCATCGTGCGGAGAGCTGGATGAGTTATGCCTAGAGTGGGCCGCCAATGGAGGCGAAGGAGCACGCTCAACCTCTTTCTTGGCCCTCGAGGTCGCGACTCCAGATTCTTTCAAAAATTGGACATCGCCAGAAGATGACGATGCCTGCTGACTGCAAGACCAAACCAACATCAAGAAAAGGCAACTCCAAAGAAGAACCAAAAAGGAAGACTCGAATACTTACCAATCAAACTTATCAAAGTCGAAGGTTTGATCCCTCGACTCTGACGATGATTCCTTCGGTAGCCACATCTTCTTGTGAGAGGATGGCGCCATGGCACTCACAGGAACGGCAGGGATCGGCGACTCTGCACCAACACTTTCACCTTCCGGAGTCGAAGGAGACGACGCATCCGAATCCTCGCTGTGCGCGAACGCTTGCGAGTCTCCGGACTACTCAACTCGGGGGCTTCCTCCTCCACATCAGATGGGACGGTCGACTCCGACTCGTACTCTTCCAAGGCTTCACGAGGGATAACCCCCTGATGTCTACGCACTTCTATTCTTGTAGACAATTGTTGGGCCTCCAAGTGCAGAGGTTTGTAGAACAGCAGCAAGTTTTCCCTTAAGTAGATCACCCAAGGTTTATCGAACTAAGGGAGGAAGTGGTCAAATGTATTCCCTCTCAAGCAATCCTGCAATCAAGATACAAGAAGTCTCTTGTGTCCCCAACACACCCAATACACTTGTCAGGTGTATAGGTGCACTAGTTCGGCGAAGAGATAGTGAAATACAAGTGGTATAGATAATTATAAGTGGTAATGGTGATAGAAAATAGCTTGATGGCGTGGAAAAGACTAAAGGCAAACTGAAATAAAGATGAAAGCAAGCAAACATGTAACAGATCTAGTTGCAAACGGTGTTTCAATGCTTAGAAACAAGGCCTAGGGATCATACTTTCACTAGTGAACACTCTCATATAAATATCTTCTCTTCATGATACTACTCTAAACTACTCTCCGGTTGGACACTCTAATCCATGGTAGGGCTATAACGGCACACCTCAAAGTAAGCATTTCCCATCTAGATAACCCCACACTGTCACCTTGAGCTCTAGATAGGTCCAACAAACACCACAATTTCATAAAGATATCCAACTCCAAATATAACTCATAACAAGTATTTGTAATCTCTAGCCTAAGTGCCACCATGGTGTGCACGTTGTCACTTTCACACACATGGGGAGAGCAGAGATCTATTAAAGCACTTGAGTAGCAAGGTAGATCTACTTGATTACAAAGCACATGATCACAACATGATCATGCATAGAGAGAGAGACATGAACACATAGCTACCGGTAGAACCCTTAGCCTCGAGAGAGAACTACTCCCTCCTCATCATGGGAATCAGCAACGGTGATGGAGATGGCGATGGAGATCGATGGCGATGGCTCCGGGGGCACTTCCTCGTCCCGGCAGGGTGCCGGAACAGAGACTTTCTGTCCCCCGAATCTCCCCTTCGGTGGCGGCGACGCTACGGAACTTTTTGTGGATTTCTGATTGATTATCTAGGGTTTTTGCCTCGGGAGGAATATATAGGCGAAGGAGGCAAGGTCGGTGGCCGGCCAGGGGGCCCACACCATGCCCTGGCGTGGCCTAGGGGGACCCGCGCCATGGGGTGGTGTGGCCACCCTGTGGCCCCTCTCCGACTCTCCTTCTGGCTCCGTGAGTCTTCCGGGAAAATAGTAACTTTGGCTTTTGTCCGGTCCAATTCCGAGAATATTCATTTTCTGACTTTCCTGGAACCAAAAACAGCAGAAAACAGGCAGCTAGCACTATGGCTCTTGTTAATAGGTTAGTCCAAGAAATCATATGAAAAGTACTCCAAAGTGTGGACAAAACGCAAGAAAGTAGATAAAACCAAGCATGGAACATCAAAAATTATAGATACATTTGCAATGTATCACCCCCTCGGGAAGAGGGGGCATACATGGTGACACCGCCCAATCCTGCATACAGAAAACAAATTTAACACAAAGTCAAGAAACGGCAAAGAAGCAATCAACAAACAAAGCTAGTACGTAGCACAACCGTACCTCAGGAGGAGGATTAGAAGCATCGAACGGAGGAACGACTGGTTCACTGGGGAGCACATCCTTGACGGTGTACTTGGTGACCAGTCACACCCTTTTGTCTACCTCACTCGCGGACATGCAATTGGCAGACACGCGAGTGACATCGTCCGCGCTAGCCCACTGGAACATGGGGTCGACTCTGGCCTGCAAGGGCTGGACGCGACGGCACAACCACGTGCGAATGAGGGCGCAACCTCCCTCCTCTTTTCCCATGTGACTCTCGAGGTTGCAGACGCGCTCGTACATCACATCTGTCTCCGCGGACTCGCCGGGCATGATCACGTTCTTCCAGGAGTGCCTCCTCTTGCATGGCGTTGCGGGGTCGAAGGGCGCGAGTCCGTAGTGGTCTCCGTCGGCCTTCTGGTCGCAGACGTAGAACCACTTGTCCCTCCACCCTTGGACGGACATCATCAGTTTGATGTCGGAGTATGTGGCGGATGGATCGACGTGGATACCGCAGCCGCCTACATCTTAGACTACGGAGCCAGACGCTGATTGGCGTTTCAACTTGAAGAGGCGCTTGAAGAGGCCGAAGTGCGGCTCGATTCCGAGCCAGCACTCGCAAAGGATAATGTAGCAAGCTACGTGGAGGATGGAATTGGGGGATAGCTGATGGAGCTGGAGCCCATAAAAACAGAGAAGGCCCCTAAAGAAAGGATGCAGGGGCAACGAGAGGCCGTGGATGATGAACGCTAGTAACATCACCCGAAAGCCGGCAGGAGGAGAGGGGATTACCTCGCCACTAGGGACACGCGCGTCAGTGACTGCGGACGACAAAACTCCGTCTTGGCGAAGAAGACGAAGCTCTGAGGACTTGATCACAAATGGACGCCACGCGCCATTCATGACGCGAGTGCCCGTGCCCTTCTTCTTTCCACCGGCGGCGGTGCTTGTGCCCGCAGCGGCGGAGCCGTCCTTCTTCTTCATCGCAGCAGCAGCAGCGGAATCGGCCGCAGCACCTCCCTTTTTCTTCCCCATTCCGCGGCGGCGATGTGACCAGAGGAAGTAGCTGGGAAATACGTGGAGCTGGTCCAGCGCCGCGAAGGAAAGGAGCGCAAAGAAGCAAAGGAACATCGGCAATGGTGATGGAGGCAAAGGATGAAAAGAAGTAGATGTGAAATTTACCGTTGTCGCATCGCTACTTAACCCCCTAGAAGATGCAATCCAACGGCTCAGAAAAACCCTATCAGACGCGTGGCGTCCATCGCGCTCGACACGCGGAGGACCTGAAGCGCGAACCGTCCCCCACTACTCCCATTACATGCGGAAATCGAGGAGGCACAATTAAAATAAAGATTGCGCATGCCCGGTCAAATTAGAGTCAGGAAATGGGACCCACCGCTCGTCACATCCCGTCAAAGTTGCTCACGTGGGCAACTGAGGTCATGGAATCGTCAGCACTGACGTCATCAAAAACTACGCAACAGAAGACTTCGACTACTTTAGTCCTTGCTCGAGTCTTCGACTCCACCAAGCACTCGAGGGCTACTCCCATAGGGAGCGCTGGTCGCGCACCCTACGATTTTTTCTTCTTCTTTTTTCAAGAACATGGACAATCAAAGCAAACCCAATCATTCGAAGCACAATTCGACTATGGACATGGGTTACTCCCATAGGGAGCGCCGGAAGTAAATTCTACTAAAACAAGCAAACAAAAGACGACAGCAGTCGCAAAAGTTCTTTAGTCCCTGCCTGAGTCCTCGACTCAACCAGGCACTCGGGGGCTACTCCCATAGGAAGCGCTGGTCGCGCACCCTATGATTATTTCTATAAAGTACTGTGTGTTGCTAACATCCACACTCGAAGCTTATGGCGACACTGCCTCACGATTTTTCCCAACAAAGAGATTGCGTCTCCTGGGTCACCCGAATCGTCTCCGCGATGACAAAAATTCGGATGCCGCGCTTACAGCCTGAAGATAAGACCTGAATAAGGCCTGGCAACGTATTCGCTGCGCACTACCAGAAATATAACTGTGCCTACAGGCACGATGAACATGCCTTGACGGACGCGTCGAGTGCTCACACCCATACACTAGAATTCGACTCCTGTAATACCTCCGTGGCTTGAGTCGAATTACACCAGCACTTTTCCGGATTCGAGTCCGGAGACTCGAGTTCAAGTAGATGGCGTTGTTTTACCCCAAGGTAGTTAACTGATACCGATACATCGGTTAAATCAGGCACGCACATCAACAATCCCTATGACACAAACAAAGCAGTCGAAAAACATACTCAGTCATGCACTCGAAAGGATTCATAAAGTCCCCAGCCGAATCTGCGATTCCGCTGGACACTCGGGGGCTACTGACATGGGTATACCCTATAGGTACTCGAGCTTAGCATATACGACCTGAATACAGTGGAAGCCCACGGTGTCGCCAAAGCCCAAGTGGAGAACTCGAGTAACCTACGGACTCTCGATTGCTTGAAGAATAAGAAGAAGCTAAAGATAGAAAGTTCAAAGGGGAAAACCCTAACCTGTAACCGACTCGACTTTCTATCCGAGACCTAGCCTATCTATATAAAGGCTAGGAGGGGCGGCGAAGAGGACACACGCAACCCTAGTTTCCACAACCCTCGCTAGATTGCACCTGCGCACCATTGTAATCCTCGATTCCTTTGATAATTCCACGAGCAGACAAGTAGGAGTAGGGACCTCTACGAGGCCTGAACCTGGGTAAATCTTCGAGTCCCTTGTGTGCTTGTTTGCTAGCCGATAGATATCTCCAGCGCTTCCTCCTTCTCCAAAACCCAATTCATAACAATGGGCATTGATGAGTTAAACCATCGTCAAGCGCCGTCATCGCCCGATCATAGATCTTAGGTTTCCACCCTGGAGAAGTTCCTCGCTAGCTAACTTGACCATGGAACGAGAAAGCATTCCCATGATGGTAACAGCCAGAAGAGATTCGCAGCACTCCCTCTGAAACCAAACAGTCAGATAAAAAACACGTGTGCGCACGACTGAATTCCATCCGATCTAGTAATCTACAAGCAATAGGTGTCCATGAGAGTTTACCAGCGGAGTCTTCCGAAACACGACACTCCCACTAGATCAATGGGGACTAGCATCCAGCATATCTTCATCTTGGCACGAGAAGCATCCTAGGACAACCTCCATTATTGGAGCACACAAGCAGGCCCCCACACCGCAAGACGGAGCAGAAAATGAGGAGGCATTCGCACACAAAGTTCATCCATGGTGGTTGGTAAGCCCAAGATCTAACCCTAAGGCCAAGAACCATGGCACTGTTGCCGCGTCGATGGAAGCTTCGCATCGACCGCTGCCAAATTGCCGCCCCGACTTCCAAGCCCTAGCCAGATCAGGCCGCGCCGCCAAGGATCGTCGATGCCTCCCCACCATCGCCTGTGGAGCCGCCTCCATGAATCCCTCTCCTCCCCTCCTTCGTTTGCTGAGAGAGGGGGTCGCCACGACCGCTGCCGTGGGCTGCAGCAGGGTCCATTGAGGGGAGGAGGACCGGTGGCGGGATCGTGGGTCGCCTCCGGAGTCGCTCGGGCGAGAGCGACCCGGGAGTCGCTTTTCGTTTGTGTGTCAAATGATTGCTAGATGAGTTTATCTTCCTATACTGCTACTTATGTAAACATGTTACATGTGAAAATAAACATATTACAAGTGAAAATAATAGTCATAATTGTACGTTGTTGAATAGAAAAAATTCAAGAGCACATTATATTTATAGAACGGACAGAGCATTAATTAGTCATACACTCTTCCTCCCCCTTCTCCAACCCCTACTACAGTACCCGAAGAAAAAGGTGCCTGCCCCGGGTTGCGCCGTCGCCGATCTCGCCGGCGCCACCGGTGGAGAGAGGTGGCGGCCCGTCTTCGGCTTAGCCCCCCTGTATATAGTAGGTTTTTGTGGTGGCCTTGTGCCGGTTGTGGGCTTAATGCCCGGAGGACTGCGTCGAGGTCTTGGTGCCAGATCCGTCGCGTGAGGCTGTTCCTCTTCCTGTTCGCCGGCGCGGCGGCGTCGTCGCGGTGGAAGGCCAGTCTCACCTCAAATAAGGCACGGCGGCAGCAGTTGGGGTCACGGCAGGCTGCTCCCCGCTCCACGTCTGGCCATGGCGGCTCAGGCGTTTTGGGGATTTGCGGCTGGCGGTGCTCCAGTTGTTGTAGCTCGGTGCCTCTCCTCTCTTGCGGTGGCTCACCTGCTCCCCCTCCTCCGGCCGGCCGTGGCGGCGAGGGGTGGAGGGATTTCTGCGTGGCTGCGACCGTGAGCGGGAGGGGCCTCGGATTCTGCCTCCTGGCGCGGTGGCGCGGCGGTAGGAGGCCGTGGTGGGTTGTTCCAGGCGCGTTTCGGAGGTTGAAGACACCGTGGATGCGACTCCAAGCGAATCCGCGATATAGAATAATGCGCCGTTCTGGGCCGCGCGCTGCCGGCCTCCTTGTTTTCGTCTTTGACCTGGCCGGCCATGGTGGCGAGGGGGAAGCGACTGAAAACGAGGATGCCGGTGGAGCTCGTGGTTTGCTGCTGCATGGTTGGTTCTCGGCCAAGCTGATCTCTTTCGTCGGTGCCCCTCCACCCGTGGCAGGAGTGGGTTTGGGGGCAGGGCGCGCTTTCCTGCTGGCGATGACTGGGGATCTTCCACGTGCAGCGGCGGGAGATGTAGAAGCACTTCTCGCGAGCTCTCTATCTGTGGCGATTTCTCGCCCATGGTCGACGCCGGTGAGCTCCGGCAAAGCTCAACCTCCATTGGGAGGCCCTCTTCTGGATCGGCGGTCGCGCTCATCGGCGACATCGAGGCAAGTGGTTCGTCCCTGCAGCGATGCTCGACGGCGGCCTTGCCGTTCCTTTTGCTCGGCAGTGGAGAAAGAGGAAGACTCGATTGCACTGGGAAAATCTTTAGAAGGGTCTTTTCTGCAAATATTGGGGAATCTAAGTGTAATTTTCTTTTCTCATGGGGTCCTCTATGTAATCTTGTACATCCACTGTTTGCTTTTAACGTGAGGTTCCAGGCCCTTCGGGGCCTATCCCGTTCAAAAAAAAATCTCCCTCGTAGGTTCAGCCTAAAATCGAGGAGGCTGTTATTAAAAAGTATTTGGCTCTAAACAGTGATGCACGCTATTTTTTTTAAATAATACATTTTTTTCATAATTTTCACGAATAATACGCGATTTGAGGGATTGTCAAATATAGCGCGGTATCATCTTTTCAAAAGTCGAAAGGACTAGTCTGTTTTTAAAAAACTGACTACCGTGTCGGTGGGTGTCAGGGCCAGAGTTGGCTTTTGAATAACCGACGAGGTCCGTCAGCTTTTCAATTAAAGACGAGAAGCTAGGAGGAAGAGGAAGAAGAAGGACGCGCGGGGCTGGCCGCTGCACGCGTGGATAAGAAGAGGGGCTGGTCGGCTGTTGAATTAAAGATGAGGGCTGGTAGGCTTTTTAATTAAAGACGAGGGTTTGTCGGCTTTTCAATTAAAGACGAGGGTTGGTCGGCTTTTCAATTAAAGACGAGTCGTCCGGCCGGGTGGGGCCCACTCTCACACCTTTCGGCGCTTCAAAAGACGAGACGGGGCGGTCAGTTTTTGAATAGACGACGACGCGCTAGATTCCGTAATCTCGTATTATTCGTGAAATTTCTGAAATTAAATGTATTATTTAAAAAAAATTAGCATGATGCGCGATAGGATTCTAGATTGACAAAAGTGGGATAGTATGTGCCCGTCTACCTGTTTGATTTGTATAAGTCCCGCTTGTCTGTTGACTAATAAACAAGATGGTTAGAATCAGCGGAAAATAATTACTCCCTCCGATCCATATTAATTGTCACTGGATTGGATGTATCTAGCCCTAAAACATGTCTAGATACATCCATTTCTACGAAAAGTAATATGGATCGGAGGGAGTACTTAACTTCTTATGCAGAAGAATAACATTACTAACGTGAAACGGCTATTTCCTCTTTATGAAAGGCTGATCGGTGGAATGCTCCTAAGTATCTGATAAATAGTGTGGGCAAGATATGTGGGGATGATCATAGATGTGCATTAAGACTTTTAGTCCCACCAATATCCCATAGATAGTCGACTTGCGGATTGACTGACTAATTAAACACCGTGAATGGAGCACGGTCACCAGCAAGAAGAAAGCCGTGTGGAGCTAAAAAGCACAAAGAGCAAACATGATCATTCTAGCGGTCTCACAATGCGTAGGTCACACACACCCAAAGTACTTTCAAACTATCCTGATGGCTCATATTCTCAAGTATGTGTTTAGGTCTTGATCTCATCATCTCAGGTGTATCTCTGGTGTACATGGTACACCAACCATCAAAGTGATACTAAAATGTTAGAGCGAAAACTATATATGGCAAAGTTCAGCCGAGGAAAGATGGGAATGGAGTACGTGATGCCTCCTCTTGTAAAAATGGGTGTAGAGGGCCACAGGGGGAAAGCAGGCATTGACTAGTGTCTGGATATAACACACGTAAAGCAGTTGGTGGGATATTCATTTGCATTAGTTTCAGTCGGGAGATCCGATTACTACTAGGCTGTACAAGTTGATGAACTGTTTAACAAGTTCTTCAATTCATGTCATTAATTAGGAGCAAAGCAGAAATATAAGATTGAGAATGAAATGCAACACATCTCATGTCCCCATGAACTAATTCCGACCTCTCTACTCCCGCTCCCCTTCCCTTTGGTCGCCAAACAAGCTGTCGATGGCCATCCGTTGTGCATCTTGCATCCCGGGGACCTTCTCGACCTCTTCGAGCTTCCTCCATTTCACAAACATGTTGTAGCAACATGTTGCTAAATCAGGCTGACTTGGTCTTTCTTGTAGCATTCGACTGTAGTTGTGTCTGAGCTCGACGAGGAACAAAGCTCTGTTTTCAATCGATCATCGCTGATGCGGGACAAGACAATGGAACCAATTATCTACAAATTTGAGTCGTTGTTTGCAGATCTCATTATACTATGGTAATTATCTACGGTTCATAATACAGAGCACTTGAAATAGCACACGGACTTTTCTTTAAGGTTTTACACTAACGCGACGCAGTAGCAGTAGCTCTGTGACTTGCCTCCTCTAGGTTAGATGAGCCACATCCATACAGTGTACTATCATGCTAATAGATAGTGTCAGCAAGAAGCTTAGATGCGCATGAAGACTAAATACCACGTGTCGGTGGCACACCCCAAAAGCTACTATCCCGATGGCTCATATTCTCAGTAAACACTACGGTACATATGTTCCAAAATATAAGATGTTAAGCCAAGGAAAGAGGGGAATGGAGTACATGCTGCCTCCTCGTTTAAAAATGGGGATATATAGAGGGGATCCTCTTGTAAAAATGAGTGTATATAGAGCAGGGAAGGAAGCATTGTCCAGCGACTGGACATTACACGTGTAAAGTAATTGGTGGAATATTCATCGGCATTTGTTTCAGTCTGGAGATCGGAGTAGTAGGCTGTACAAGTTCACAAACTAGTATGTAACCAGGTCTTCAGTTGATGGCATTAATTTATTTATTTTTGGAGATGGGCGCTTTGTTATTCAGTTGATGGCATTAATTGGGAGCAAAACATAAGATTATCGAGGGACAATAAGATCGGAGGAAATTTCCCTATTTCACGTTGCAACACGGGCTTCACCGCCAGACTGTCTCGAGCTCTCCTCTAATGACAATAGCTAGAGACTTACTGTAATTCACCCTTAGGCCTGACACATCTCCAAGAAATCTGAGAATTTCTCTCACGGTGGTGAGATCCTGCTTTCCATGAGCGTTAACTCAATCTTAGGCGTAATATCCTCAGCTTTCCATGAGCTAACAATTATTTGGGCCTAGGTAGATGGTGCATTTATCTGAATACCGTCCACCCTCTCCAAATCCTCGAAAGAAGGAAAAGCTAACCAAATAAGCATTCTCACCATGTGGTAGAACTTCCCACTTGCATTGTGTTTTGACTATAGGCAGAGAAAAAGGTTTGTGCCTAAAAAACTTCGGTATAGCTTTTTCTTCGCCTAAAAGTTTAAATGGACGTATAAATCAGTGGAAAGCAATCACCGTCTTCTGAACCTGGTGGAGTGCTTCTTGTTAGCAGCATGTAAGGAGCGACCTGCTGATAAGCGAAGCTGGCGAAATGGATGGCAGATGTGTGAAGACTCAAGAGGTGTCTATGCGCATGGATACTCTCGGTCCCACCCGTGTATCAAACGCCGTCAACATTCTCTCTAGTTCCGACTAATTAAACACCTCGAATGGTGCAGAGCCGGCAGCCATGAGAAAGCAGTGATCGGAAGCAGTTGACAAGGTAATCGTGCCCCCCTCGCCGGGTGCAGGTCATACACGCCGAGGGTACTTTGATTCTATCCCCATGGCTCATATTCGCATGTGCTCCTACGTGTTTCGGTTTTTCTCTAATCATTTCTATTGTTTACTCTACGGCAACTGCATACTCGTACCAACATGTTAAAGGGAAAATCTACGATAGCAAAGTTCAATAATGGAACTGGAAGAATGGTGCGGCGGAGGATGTGTTGCCTGAATGGGTGAAAACGGGGTCGTATATGAGAGAAGAAAATGACGCACTGCACAAGCATAATGCGTATGTAGGGTTTTTTTTCGGGTATGGAGGTTTTTGGTGGAATATTCAGTTCCGAACTCAATATATAGTCCTCCTCGTTCTATATATCCGAACAGTATGCATGTTCTTGTTTCCACGGTTGGAAACTTGTGCACATCATTGATATAGCTTCTTTAGATCTCCAAAGGGGTAAGAATAGATCTCGTTTCTTCTGGCAAAGTGACGATCACAAGAAAAAATATAGAGTCACTAAATGGAATATTATATGCAGACCCAAAGATCGGGGGGGACTCGGCGTTGAGGTATCAGATTTCAAAAACAAATGCTTACTAAGCAAGTGGCTTTATAAGCTTTTGAATGGACAAGGGGTGTGGTATGAGCTACTGCAAAATAAGTACCTGCACTCGGCAACCTTATCGCAAGTCACAAGTAAACCAACTAACTCTTCTTTTTGAAGAGGCCTCATGAAAGTTAAAGATGATTTTTTTGAGAGAGGTTCATTTAAAATTGGTGATGATTTGAACACTCGGTTTTGGGAAGATACTTGGTTGGGCAAAGAGCCTCTATCACAACAATATCCTTCCCTATATCGCATTGCACAACATAAAAAATTTACTGTTGCGGATGTTTTGTCATATAATCCGCTTAATATTCAGTTTAGAAGGACCCTAACCGGAAACAAATGGAACAGATGGATTCATCTAGTAAGCCGCCTGATGGATATCTAACTTATTGATCAGCCTGATGAATTTGTTTGGAAGTTAACATCCTCTAGTGAATTCACTGTTAAATCTTTCTACCTTGACCTGCTGAATGATCATACAAGGTTCCTAAGAAAATATTTTTGGAAGATGAAAGTTCCACTAAAAATTAAGATTTTTATGTGGTTCTTGCATAGAAAGGTAATCTTTACAAAAGATAACTTAGCCAAAAGAAGTTGGCAAGGCAGCAAAATGTGTTGTTTTTGTGACAAAGAAGAGACAATACATCACCTATTTTTCGATTGCCCTTTTGCTAGAATAGTCTGGCGTATAGTACATATGGCTTTCAACATAGCTCCTCCAAAAAATATATCAATTTTGTTTGGTAATTGGTTGGCTGGAGTTGGAAAGGATGATAAAGTTCAGATCCGTGTTGGAGTGTGCGCCATATTATGGACAATATGGAATGTGCGAAACGATTACATCTTTAACTGTGCCTTTAACTGTGCGAAATCTTCTTCATTTATGCAGGTTATTCCATTGGCCACCTATTGGATCCATACGTGGTCCTTGCTACAACCAACGGAAAAGCGTCCCGCTCTAGATACTGGGTGCAGTCAGCTGGAATCGGTTGCACAACATTTATACAGCCAGTGCAACTGGCGTTTTGATCTTTGCTTAACATGCTGATGAGAAGTATCTTCATGTTTTCTTGCATTTTCACTTGGCTGATTCATGTTGCAACTCTGTGTGACCCATGATGTAATAATGTGTAAGAACAGATTCTGAATAAAGTAATAAAAAGGTTGTATGTACCAATCGGTACAGAGGCCGGGGAATAGCCCATTTCGAAAAAAAAACATTGATGTAGCTTAAATTTGTAGTCATCTTTGAAGCTGAATATGTTGTCGGTTTGGTTGTGTTTTTCTGATGGTTCAAGATGTTTTTGCTTTTCGACGAAATGCATTTCCAACCGCTTGTCTGCATCATAGCTTTCTGATCGTCCTCCCACAATGCCTACGTCCGTATTCATTTACTAGAACATTTCCTCGTTCGCCAAAAAATACATAGTAGTAGATGCAACAACATTAAGTTCCACCTGTTTAAAGCTCTATTTTGATCCCTACATACTAGCACACGGAATACATAGAAAGGAAATACCTCAAAGGATTTTTGAACTGACACAAGTTTAATGCCTATGTGTAGTTTGTGCATACTGGTAAGCCCACGTGTAAATAACGTCAATGCTAACACAAAAACAGTATTTCTCCTCTAAATTGTATGAGGGCATAACTTTTCCGGCTGGGCTGAAATGCTCAATGGAATCCAAATGGTCATCCCAACTACTCTCCCAGTCCTAAAATATAAAGCACATTTGGCCATGTACCGCCAATGGCTACGAATCGAGGATTTGTAAGACGTGGTTCTATGTATCCCCTAATTTCGTTGTGGACTGGTTGGTCTCAGATGTTGCTGGGATTTAATAAATGAACGCAGCTTTTCCTCAAAAAAAAGTATGTATTATAAGTGGTAAAGTTGGGAGGTGGTGTTTTGGCTCCTAGGTGCAAATGAACTTATTACGAAAAATACATAAAAAATAAAATTTAAATTTTCAAAAAATCCTGTACAATTTTTTTCATATACATCAGGACATTCTATGCATGTACACAAGTTTTTAGAAAGAATGAACATTTTATGTGACTTGTGTAAAAATACAAAAAACATGTTCGTGAATAGACACATTGGAGCACTGAAATTTTGTTTTTTTACATGGATATCTAAAATGTTTTTTTTCACCAAACTGGTGTACGAACATTTAGTGTACGGATGTAAATGCTTTTTTTCCTAATTTTTTTGACATTTTAAAATGTGTTTACACATGAGGGGTTCATTTATACCCGTGAGCCGAATTGGATTTCCGGTAAAGTTGCATTTGTCTTGTGAAATTCTTTCACTTTGTATGTCGGCCATACTACTTATGTAAACATATTACAAGTGAAAATAATAGTCGTAATTGTATGTTGTTGATTAAAAAAAGTCAAAAGCACATTATATTATTCGGACAGAGGGAGCATTAATAATTTTGCTACAATTAGCTGGTCTCCCATCGTCCCACTATGATCTCCCTCATACGTTCAACCTAAAATCGAGAAGATTGTTATCAGAAAGTATTTGGCTCTAAACACGACAAGATTCTAGATTGACATCTGGTATAGTATGTGCACGTTAGCTACCTGTTTGATTTGTGTAAGTCCTGCTTGTCTGTTGACTAATAAACAAGATGGTTGGAATCAGCGGAAAGTAATTACTTAACTTCTTATGCAGAGGAATAACATTACTAACGTGAAACCTCTATTTCCTCTTTATGAAAGCCTGGTCGGTGGAATGCTCCTAACTATCTGATAAATAGTATCGGCAAGGTATGTGGAAAGGGCCATAGATGCGCATTAAGACTTTTGATCCCACCAATCTATAATAACTAAATAGGTCATCCTCATTAACTATTTCTCTCAACATGCAGCCTATCCACCTCAGCACATTCCACATCAGCAACTTCAGTCCAATTTTTCTCTATCATTTACGTGACAAATCTCCATTATGGTTTGGCGTGGTTCATGCAAGATATAACAGAAGCCCATTATCGGCCCATTTGCAACATGAGCAACCAGTCCAGAACTGGTCCTCTTCTGCGAGCAGAATCTAGATCGACCGACAATCGCCTCCTCTCGATGAATTTCCACGACAACCGTCTCTCTTCGTCTCCCCGACTATTACTATGAGAAACGGCTGCACGAGAAATTGATGGAGGCAGACAGGTTCACGCTGAATTCTCTCTGTGACGCCCTGCTGGGTCGGCCCTGATGGCGATTTACAATGCCATCCACCTCGCCCAGACGGCGGGCCTCCTGGTGTGCTCGCTCTAGAAGTGCATGCCAACCATTTCCTTTCTAAACAGTTCGCCGGTGATTTTCTGTCTTTTCAATTCCGGAGCAGCAGCAGAGTCTTGAGGACAACGCCCATCAATCCGCCCCGGCTACTGGTCATTTAGTTCTCCGTATATAATATTGATCAACTCTCCATATTGGACAAGTTGCACCTACCGGTCATTTAGTATTTTGTCCTTCGAAGGGTTCTACAAGTTTTCAGCAAGGATTACATGGTGATGGGAAGTGCCTATTCCATTTTTGTTTCTTCGGCTTCAGTTTCGACGCACTACTACAAGCTTTTGATTTTTTACTGTATCTGAACTTGATTTTAAATTATCTGCAGACACGTGGATACCAAAACTGAACTTCATATGAAGGAACAAGAATTTTTTACATTTGGTATGTTCAGGTTTGCCAGATATTGAAATGTGTTACCAACGAAGGTTTGTATTTTCAGATCTTGGGTAACTATTATTGTTCTGACATATAATTGCTACTCTCCTTTTTATCTTATTATGTAGGGAAATAGGACTCATGAGTTAAAATGCTGCTACAAAATGCTAGGTTTTATTTTCCGTCCAGATTAGAGAGGACAAGACCAAACTAAAAAATAATTATATTAATTTAGTTGTGCAGATGAGTAATCGAAGAAAAATAAATTACCTTCAGTTTCTTATACATCATCAAACTATCATATTTTAAAATTTATTTGTACATACACTGTTCTTTAGATGATCAAAGATAGGTTGTTCTGCAGTATATTGCTTTTCACCCCTTCAATCACTGATTCGAGTGTTAATGTTCTTCCTTGCAGAAATTGTTGACCTGATAACGATATATGAGTGTGCTTTCATCCAAATCATGTACTAAAGCTCGGGTGGACCTTCCCCTGCTATAAAATCTGAACGGCACAATCATGCTTTTTGTTATGCCCAAACTATAGATATCATTTATTTTCCTATGTATACACAATATATCTTATTTGATATCATACTTTGTATATATGCTATTTGGTACTTATTAAACTGTCCTTGATTATACTATTTTTTGTACCACATGGGAGTCTATTGTCCCAATGTATACGAGCTCCTTGGATTATTTCTTATATCATACCGGGTTCCGCTTTGTATTTTGTTGAACAGATGTTTTTTTCTATGTGATTTATTTCACTCCATGCTTAGCAATTTCAATTTGTATTACATAGTCCCGCCGCAATGCGCGGGGTTTTATCTAGTATCCATAGATAATCAACTTGCAGGTTGGTTCTGACTAATTAAACACCATGAGTGGAGCACGGTCACGAGCGAGAAGAAAGTTGTTTGGTCCTGAAAAGGCCAATGAGCGAACATCACCATTCTAGCGGTCTCACAAGATATAGCAGGTCGCGCACGCCCAAAGTATTTTCAAACTATCATGATGGCTCATATTCTCAGGTACGTGTTTAGGCCTTGCTCTCATCATCTCCGGTATATCTGGTGTACATCGTACATCAACCATCATGACTTCTTTGATTTGTAGGATAGAAAAAACAAAAGAATAGGATAAACATAGGATTGTAATGTCATGCCCACTTCAATCCTATAGAAACCCACATGCGACAAAGTTTGTTTGATTCCATCACAAAGAAACGCAAAGGATTCTAAGAAAGAGGTTTCGGTGGATGTCAGATTTCCTATGCAATCTAGTGCAAAGGAAATCCCGTAGAAAATTTCCTATAAAAATCAATCCTACAAATCAAACAACCATCATAGAAAAATTTCCTATGGGATACAAATTTTCTAAGCAAATACTTTGAATCACACATGCCCTCAAAGTGATACTAAAACGTTAGAGCGAAAACTATATATGGCAAAGTACAGCCGAGGAAAGATGGGATTGTAGTATGTGATGCCTCCTCTTGTGGAAAGGAGGCATTGACTAGTGTCTGGACATAGCACATGTAAAGCAGTTGGTGGAATATTCATTTGCATTAGTTTCACTGTGGAGATCGAAGTAGTAGGTAGTAAAAGTTCACAAACTATTTAACCAGATCTTCAATTGATAGCATTAATTAGGAGTGAAGCAGAAACGGAAGGTTGAGAATGGAATGCAAAACATCTCATGTCCCCGTGAACTAATTCCCACCTCTCTACTCCCCCTCCCCTTCCCTTTGGTCGCCAAACAAGATGTATAGGTGAATTGTAAATCAGAGCAGAAAACGAGCAAATGACTACTAATCTGAAGCATGTAGGCCAAAAGCCATATATACAAATATGAAGGACGAAAAACTATGGTGTTAGTATATAACATCACTGATACATCCCAAAAGGATTTGCATACTGATTCTAATACTGAGAATATGAGCCATGTGTACTGATTCTAATAACATTGAGTTGTTGTGTAGATGTTCATACTATTTTCTAAATATTGAGTGAAAGTTTATTAAATTTGACTTTAACCAAAGTAAATACGTATCCTAATTTGAAAAGGAGGAGTATATAATACGGAGTATCAATGATACAAGGTACTGCGCAACATACAGGCTCATGACTAGTAGTCTGTACAGTACGTTGCAGCAGATCTATTAATTTTTTCCATCTCTAGCGGATACCGAATATCCCGGCCCACAAAATTTTGCACGATATCGCGGCAAAAAACTAGCATTTTCAGATACCGCAAAACGACCTGTACCGCAATTTTTTTGCAGTTTACCGCAAAATGGCCCGTCTGTCTCGTATATATTCGGGATAGGAGGCGCTGGATGCGGGATACCGCATCCATTTTTTCCTCCCCCCCCTCCCCCGCCCAGAAACCCTCGCCGCCACCCGCCCTCGTCTCCGATTCCAGCCGACTGCGTCGATGAAAAGCACATCACCGCCGCCAACCTCTGTGTCCACCCCCTCTTGCCATGGCCGGCCAATGGAGCCACGATTTGGGCAGATGTGGCTACCGCTGCCAGTGCCATCGGAGGAGGAGGAGTTCCGGAGTGCGAGCTCGCCCGCCGCTACCATCGGAGGAGGGGGAGCGCGAGCGTGTCCCCGTGCAGGGACACGGCATCGGTGCCCGTGAGCGCCCCCTCCCCCCACCCATGTTTCCGCCTGACGATGCCGCGGACGAGGCAGAAGAGCTACTAATGGCAGATATGTGCGCCCTGCTGCCGGTCGTCCGCGAGCCTGCTGTCAACGACGAGCAGGAGGAGGTCTTGGTCACCAAGGCCAAGTACCAATCGTTGTGCGCCACCGTCATGCAGATCGTGCAGCGCCGGAAGCGTCGCCGTGACGCGCAAGGCGGAGAAGCGTGAGTTTCTTCGTGTCTGTCGCCTCTCTCTCCGCGAGTACATGGGGTGGATCAAGGACCAGGAAGCCCACTTACCCGACGTGTACTTCATGACGAACGACTTCGGCAACGCAACCGATGAGAAGTAAGCGCGCGCCGCCGCCGTTGATGATCCGATGAGTAGGTACCGCCGGCAAAGCTCCATAGATGCTAGGTGAAGTCTAGATGCAGGGCGCGACATCGAATTATGATAAACTTTCTATGTAGATCTAGATGATCAAAACCACCTCTATGTAATGTGGCACCAATGTGTGATGATATTTTAAATATACCCAGTCCGACCCGGTCCTAACCAAGATCGACCCGGTCCTAACCAAGATAGACCATGTTTTCTTCTCGGATGATTGGGACAGCCTCTTCCCGGATGCTCACCTTCAAGCCATCACTTCGGCATGCTCGGACCACGCTCAACTCCACCTGCAAGGTTGTGTCGCTTCTATCAGGAAGGCATCTTTCAAATTCGAAGAGTTCTGGCTACGTTTGAACGGGTTTAAGGAAACTGTCGCTGAGGCGTGGGGCAAGGACATCACCGACCTTGACCCCATTAGGAGAATTCACACCAAGCTCTCCCGTACGGCAAAGGCTCTCAAGAAATGGCAACGGCAGAGCGTTGGAGTCTTGGGGAGGCAAATTGCCATGGCTAAGGAGATTATCGGGCGGCTTGATGTTGCGGAAGAGTCGAGACTTCTTTCGGCGGATGAAAGAGAACTACGGACACGCCTCAAGGCCACCTACATGGGACTGCTCGCCATTCAGAAAATCAAACTGCCTCAAAGATCAAGGCTAACCTGGATCCGCCTGGGCGACGCCAACACTAAGATTTTCCATGCTATGGCAAATGGCTGCAGAATGAGGGTCTACATCCAGTCCCTCAGCATGAGCACTGGGATGGCAATCACTACTAAGGACAAAGACGAGGCTCTGCTGAAGCATTTCAAGGATCAGCTCAGCACGGCGGCTCTGCATCAGAACAGATTGGACTAGGAAGGCCTGGGATACACGATAACCCACAAGTATAGGGGATCGTGTGTAGCCTTTTCAATAAGTAAGAGTGTCGAACCCAACAAGAAGCTAATGGTAGGATAAATATTCTCTCAAGTTCTATCAACCGCTAATACAACTTTACGCACACTAAACGTTTGCATTATCTAGGAAATAAAACTAGAGCAACAATACGAGTAATAGAGATAGCTTTGCATAATAATAAATAACAAGAAAGTAAAGCTAATTGCTTCAGCAATAAAATACACTAAACTAACATAACCATGAGTGTGGAATAGTGGTGGTAATTGTGGTGGCTTTGTCCAAGTTTAAATAGCGAATAGATCAGGTTCATTGTCTTCGATGCAGTTTTCTATGTGGAAGAGGCAAAATATACATGCGCTTCACTACTTGGAATTACATGTACTATATGATTGGATTGTTAGCAAACATCTCTAAGTACTAATCAATGCATTAAGATTTCTCCAACCATAGCCTTAAGTTTAATGGTCCTCTTACTCCTATACGTACAACGTTCCGGTTCGCGTCCTCAGGTTTCTGTCACTCCGGCAGAACTTCCCCTTCCTCTTACACATACTACAAACCCTATGATGTTTAATCCATACGCGCACAAATATAATGGACACCAAAAGACTGTACCATATAATATACAACTCTAATGAACCAATGACGTTCAACCATTCAATCTAAGAACAAAGAAACTACGCAAACATGACATAGATCATAGGATTATAACTTATAGCATCAAATATCATATTTACATAGGACGATATAGAGGTGTGTGGGAGGATGAACCACTTCATACTAGGAGGATTAGATGATGGAGATGGCAGTGAAGATGGTGAAAATAGTGAAGAGGGTGGTGGCGGCGCTGGCGGTGGCATGGGGGACTCCTTCCCTGCCGTTGGTATCATGGGGGAGCACCGCCCCTTAGCCCCCTTCCTTCATGGCTTCTTGGGAGCCCTACCCCATGGAGATGGGATCCATGGGGGAGGCAAAAACTTGGCTTTGGCAGCTGCAAATTCGTGGGTGGAGGTGCCCTGGGAGAATTAGGTTTCCTCCCTTCTCGGATTCCCGTCACCCCATCTTGGGCTGCAGTAAATCGAGCCTAAAAGGTAAAACAAGAACATTGTGCACTTTTGTCGTGATCAGCTAAATTTTATGTCTAGAACGTTTGTCATGAAATTTCCAACAACTTTGTAGTTGAAGAGTTTTCCGTTTGACGTCGTATTCGACCCAAAACATGACCATATTCAAAAAGAGTTCTGAAACAGATTTCTGAAAAAATCCCAATTTGACTCCAACAAGGTTTCTTGGTAATTCCTACACTTCAAAATGTAAAACAAGAACATTGTGCACTTTTGCAACTATTAGTAGGTTAGTCCAAATAAATCATAAACTTTATACAAAAAGGAGTGTCAAAAGCATATTATTAGCATAAAACCATCAAAAATTATAGATACATTATGGACGTATCAACATCCCCAAGCTTAGTTCCTACTCGTCCTCGAGTAGGTAAACGATCAAAAAAATATAATTTTTGAGGTGACATGCAATGCAGACAACAGAATCTTGATCACCATTATTGTAAAAGCATTGATAGCTAGGATTAAGGTACTCTAAACATGAATCATGAAAGAGAGAGTTCTAACAATAAGACATAGCAACTATGTTGTATCATGAAAAGACACAAACAAAAAATTTATGAATAACAATGCTTTGCAAGACGTTTGTTTCACATAAAGAAAGCATAATGAGAATGGTATTCAGCTTGTCCCTCATAGAGTAGCAAAACATAAATTCATAGGACACCTTCAAAGTTCATAAGGGTGACTAGATACAAATAATTTAAGAACAAGCAATATCAATATTATGCATCAATCAACAAGTCTTGGGACAATGCACATTAAACTAAGAATGGCCACTATGCTCTCTTCATAGGTGCATAAAGATAGAATATGGAGACTCAACATAAACGTCCTTCTTAGAAGGAAGCAGGGATTCAAGTCTCATAAATAGCTTACAAAAATTATGGTACTTATTAGCTTTCAGCTCTCATTGCCCCTATCATAAGCATCTTAAGGTGATTAAGGTTAAAGTGAACAAACCATGGCGTATATGCTCGACAAAGTATAAGTTGGAAAATCTCATGTCCCTTGAATATGAGGGCCGCTCCTCATGCTACTCAAGTTTAGTTACCAGTAAGTTCTTGTCATAGTAAGTACATGTGTATCATTGAGAACCGCCAACGGGGTACCCCTTGCTCGATGATACGGAAGAATCCCCATATCAAAATGACAAAGCAAGCAGACAACGAGCATGTCAGCAATCTTCTTATTTACCATGGGAAAATGATGTTTTTTTCTCTCTTTCCTCTTTTCTCATCTTTTTTTCTTTTTCTCTTTTTTTTCAATCTCTATCTCTTTTTTATAAGTAGAATGCTTCATAGATTGCTCATTATGGTTACGATGCAGGTTTCCACCATGATTAGGCATGGATTAGACCGGCGGCCCAGGCGTTTCTCTAACACACATACATAACTCGATGGACTTACAAGCTCCCCTTTCGTTTCACATCGACGACATCCATATACAAAAGAGCATGATATCAACTAGGTACAATGTACAAGTGCAATGTTGAAAGCGTTCCCCTTGACAGCATGGTTCTGCTAATCCCCAACATATAAGTGCAAGCATATACAACATAGATGACACAATGTTTCAAGTTTATTAGGGGCAAGAAAAGTAAAGTGTGCCATCAAACTCGTGAGAGCTTTAATCATTAGTTTTCTCATAACAAGTTTAATTCGGAAGGTAGATAAAAACATGAATATACTTGGAATAGAAAATGCTAATAGGTAGGTATGGTGGACTCTTTAAAATAACTTGGTTTTATTTGGAGTTGAATGCATGAGTGGAACTCATACTTGGTTATGGAGGCTTGCAAAAGACTGGGAGCGACAAACTAAAAGGCAATAATGGCCATAATCATGCAAAGCGACAAAACATCATTACTTAAAGCATAAAGTGATATTGCAAGTTGAAAACTAAAGGATCATAAAGGCTATGGTGACTTGGGATAGTCATAACATGGTGTGAGCATGTGCCAAGTCAACCCAAATAAAGCATCAAAAGAGAATACCACAATACTATGCTTTAATATGCTAAAACAACGCATGATTCTTTCAAGGCACATTAAGCAATATCAATTGTTTATAACATGTCATGCTACAGCAAAAATCACTAAGCATAAAGCCAAAACAATATCAAGCATGACATGACAAAGCATAGGCAACCGTCAAAAACGAGCTCCTTTTACCACTTAAGCATGAACTTTTCCTACCCTTTTCCAATCCAAACCACACTTATTTGAAAAATAATGTATGAAAGAGGAGGTCCAGCCAATTTATTCAAGCAACCTAACAAAACCAAGCAAATGAAAACAAAAACGAAGATGCTCCAAGAACAACACAATTGTGCATGAAACAATAAAAATGAAGTGTTTGGAAGAACCTGGGATTTTTATTGATGAAGAAGGGGATGCCTTGGGCATCCCCAAGCTTTGACTCTTGTACTTCTTGGATATTTCTTAGGGTAACACACGTGGCATCCCCAAGCTTGAGATTTAGCCCATTCTTCATCTCATTACATCACTCTTTCCATACACCTGAAATTTTTCCTTCATATAAAACTTCACACAATCTTTATTAGCAACATTAGTGCACTCAAGCTAATAAGTCTTTGGGTTAAGTTCCAACACCAATAAAACTTCCATTAAAACACAATCTACTGTAGCACTTCCCTCAAAAAACTCAATTCCCCAAAAGAATTCAAAAAGGAATCAACAAGAAGCAAATGAAAATAATGGCAGAAATCTGTCAAAACAGACCAGCAGGTAAAAACCAATTTTTTCGAAGACCTTATGTTGCTCAAATCGAAAAGGGTTGAACTAACAAAAGTTAGATAACAACCTGGGGCAGAAACACAAAAATTCACGCCCCAAACCGACGTACACAGATTTGACACGAATTTTTATGGTGATGAACAAAAATCTGTTTCGGGACAGCAACTTTTCCAAGCATTATTTGTCTCACATTAGATGTTACTCTTAGCATAAAAAGCAAATAAAAAGGATAAGGAGCGGTTATTACAGAGGTAATAACTTTCAAGACTCATCTAAAACTTTTAGGTTATCTCCCAATAAGTACTTTTCTTTAACGCCTTTAAGTTAGGCATAGGAGCAAGATTCAAGTATTTTCGAATGAATAAGCATTAAGATTAATATCAGAAATATCTTTATTTTTCAAGGTTTCATGTATTCCTACAAGTTTTTAACTGAAAAGCTTTCATGGAAAGATTTGTTTTGGTTTCATAGGCATGAAGACAAGTGTTCAAGGTCGACCCCCACTTAACCATTACTCATCTTTCCAATCATTTTCCTTTTTGAAAACGTTTTTAGGTAACAAGTCCAACTATTTTTTTTTGTAATTCGCATTTCCTATCCATACTAAGATAGAGAACAACTTAATACTAAAAGTAAAAACTACTTGGAGATAAAACAAACAAGTCACACAAGAATATTCACTCACACGCTATTGCTCCTCGGCAACGGCGCCAGAAAAGGTCTTGATAACCCACAAGTATAGGGGATCGTGTGTAGCCTTTTCGATAAGTAAGAGTGTCGAACCCAACGAGGAGCTAAAGGAATATTCTCTCAAGTTCTATCAACCACTAATACAACTCTACGTATACTAAACGTTTGCATTATCTAGGAAATAAAACTAGAGCAACAATACGAGTTATAGAGATAGCTTTGTATGATAATAATTAACAAGAAAGTAAAGCTAATTGTTGTAGCAATAAAATACACTAAACTAACATAACCATGAGTGTGGAATAGTGGTGGTAATTGTGGTGACTTTTTCCAAGTTTAAATAGCGAATAGATCACGTTCATTGTCTTTGATGCAGTTTTCTATGTGGGAGAGGCTAAATATACATGTGCTTCACTACTTGGAATTACATGTACTATATGATTGGATTGTTAGCAAACATCCGTAAGTACTAATAAATGCATTAAGATTTCCTCAACCATAGCCTTAAGTTTAGTGGTTCTCTTACTCCCATACGTGCAATGTTCCCGTTCGCGTCCTCAGGTTTCTGTCACTCCGGTAGAACTTCCCCCTTCCTCTTACACATACTACAAACCCTATGATGTTTAATCCATGCGCGCACAAATATAATGGACACCAAAGAACTGTACCATATCAACATACAACTCTAATGAACCAAAGACGTTCAACCATTCAATCTAAGAATAAAGAAACTACGCAAACATGGCATAACTTATAGCATCAAACATCATGTTTACATAGGACGATACAGAGGTGTGTGGGAGGATGAACCACTGCATACTAGGAGGATTAGGTGATGGAGATGGCGGTGAAGATGGTGAATATGGTGAAGAGGGTGGTGGCGGCGCTGGCGATGGCACGGGGGACACCTTCCCCACCGCCGGTATCATGGGGGAGCACCGCCCCTTAGCCCCCTTCCTTCATGGCTTATTGGGAGCCTGATGACTCCTGTTGATGTAGAGCTCGTTGGGAACCCCAGGAGGAAGGTATGATGAGCACAGCAGCAAGTTTACCTCAGTTATGAAACCAAGGTTTAATCGAACCAGTAGGAGCAAGGAAACACCCCAAAGGTGTTGCTAGCTGAGCCTTGGCAAGGCGCACTATCGGTGCTAGTAGTAACTTGGAGACCTGCACAACACAACCACAGAACTCTGTCCCCAACTTGCGATGAGATTGTCAATCTCACCGTGTTTTGCTGAAAACAAAGGATTAAACGTATCGAATGGAAGGAAGTAATAGTTTGCAGAAAGTAAACACAAAGCAGTAAACAGTTATAGATTGTATGTAAAAGAAAAGGACCGGGATCCATAGTTCACTAGAGGTGGCTCTCCTTAAGATAGATAACATGCTGGGTGAACAAATTACAGCGGGGCAATTGACAAACATCGAGAAAGCAATACATGCATATACTAATCATCTTGACTCCTTTGGAACATGATTGGGCATTACAACATTATACATAGACCGCCATCCAACTGCATCTATGACTAATAATCCACCTTCAGGTTATCATCCGAACCCCCTCCAGTATTAAGTTGCAAGCAATAGATTATTGCTTTACGAATTGCGTGTAATGTAAACAATACGATTATTCTATGAACAAAGGATTGTTGTTTTCTCCCTAGTAGCAACAGCACATCTAGTACCTTAGAGATTTCTGTCACTTCCCCAGATTACCAGAGGCATGAACCCACTATCGAGCGTAAATACTAACTCTTGGAGTTGCTAGCATCTACTTTGCCAAGATAGCTACTAACAACGGAAAGCATGCAAGATCAGAAATAACAAAGAAATGATAGAATCAATAATCAATCTGAAATAACATCTCAATATCCATCGGATCCCCGCAAACACAACATGCAGAATTACAAATAGATGATCTTGATCATGAACGGAGCTCACAAGATCTAAACATGAAAGCACAAAGGAGGAGAACCAGCCATCTAGCTACTACATGGATCCGTAGTCCAAGGATGAACTACTCACGCATCACACCGGAGGCTTGCATGATGATGAAGAAGGCCTCTAGGGTGAATTCCCCTCTCTGGCAGGGTGCCGGGAAGACCTTCAGATCCCTCTCGATCTAGGGATGGAGATGCCGACGGCTACAGACTCTTTCGTGGATTTTTGATCGGGTACTTAGCGTTTTCGTCCCGAGGGCAATATATAGGCGGAAGGAGAGGCCGAGGGGGTGCTAGGGTCGGCCAGACCACCCCCTGACGTGGGCAAGGCCTGGCCGCGTGGCCAGGTGGTGTGGCCGACCCCTAGCCCTTCTCCGTCTCGTATTCTAGCATCATATGTCTTCCAGAAAAATAGGCACTTTGGCTTTTGTCCCGTCCAATTCCGAGAATATTCATTTTCTAGCTTTCCTGGAACCAAAAACAGCAGAAAATAGGCAGCTGGCACTGTGGCTCTTGTTAATAGGTTAGTCCAAGAAATCATATGAAAAGTACTCCAAAGTGTGGACAAAACACAAGAAAGTAGATAAAACCAAGCATGGAACATCAAAAATTATAGATACATTTGCAATGTACCAACATCCCCAAGCTTAACTCCTACTCGTCCTCGAGTAGGTAAGTGAGAAAAGGAAAGAATAATTTTTGAGGTGACATGCACCATCAAATACTTGATCAAAGTATTTGTAGAACATTCAAAGTTGGGATCATAGTACTTCAATCATAACATGAAATACAAAGTTCTAGCAATAAGACAAAGAAACTATGATGCAACTTTGGGTCTGCAACATAGAAAACAAAAAAATTCCTACGATGAGAACTATACGCCAACATCTATCTACTAGGTACAAAGCAACGGGTGGACATACATCCAACGAGAACTTACCCTCGAAGACAACGAGTTTTGTTAATGAGTAGGAACTCGTGGTTGATGTAGTCATACACTTGCCGATCTCAAGATCGTGAGGAAGTCTGAGAGCCGCAACTCAGCAGCGCATCCGTACTCGCACACACGTTCAAGCCACCGGACAACCTCCACCTCCTCGCTCCAGCGATCCAGCGGAAGCAGCAACTCCTTCCAGACGAAATGCCACCGGGAACATGTATCTCGCTAATCCGAGACCATGGGGAAATAATTCTAGAGGGGGAGAGAGATCCTTCACATGGAGGTGTGAGGATGAAGGAGGGAGTGGGTGGCCTTTTATAGGAGGAGGGGGGTGCCCCTCCTCTCCATGGCCGGCGCATGAAGGGGTGACCCCTCACCTCCCCCATTCATGTGGTGGTAACCCCTCCACATTAAAATTCCTCTTCACATTCCCTTTTAAAGTCTCCACTTTAAATGCATTAAAATTCTCCAAGTTTAATGCTCTCTCATTTAATAAAACTCTTTTATTAAATTTATTCAGAATTTTGTTAATTACTTTAATTAACAAACATTCACATATAGCCCCTTGCAATATTTCAATATCACATGCAGAACCACTTTCTGCAATTTCACCCGAAACAATTTCCGGTTTCTATTGAAACAATTCCTGCGCTTTTTAATTCTTTCGTCTGAAACATATGTGCTCCAAAATGGTGTCCAGTAACTCTTAAGTGTGTCACCCTACGGTTCGCGAATAATGCAGACATGATTGAGGCTCCTCTTAGATCAATAGTCAGAAGCAGGACCTGGAGATCCATACTGACTCCTGTATATTCAACGATGACTTCTGTGATCGTGAGAACCTTTAACGCTTGTAACTAAATCCCTTCATCTCGCGATATATTACATGTCCAAGATTCGATCATCGGTATCTCCATACCTAGTTTGATCTCGTTTCCGACATGCACTCTTTTCTTGTTCCTGTGATATAACATTCTAGTGATCACATCACTTTCTTGGAAGCTATCTCAATGTGATATCACCGAGAGGGCCCAGAGTATATCTATTCGTCATCGGGATTAACAAATTCCACTCTTGATCCATGAGCCTCAACATAACACCTTTGTAGTACTGAACCCATCTTTATAGTCACCTTGTTACGGTGTGACATTTGATGTTATCAAGACACTCTTCAGGTGTTAGCAATTAACATGATCTCATGGTCTAAGGATAAAGATTACTTTGTATGATGTTATAGCAATATAAACATAATGACTTGATCGTAATGCTATACTTCGGATGAATGCTCATCACATCATTCCACCAATGGTGTGACCTTGTTATTAACAACATCCAATGTCCATGATCAGGAAACCTTGATCATCTTATTAATCAACAAGCTAGTCTATAAGAGAGGGATAACTAGGAACCCTTTTTGTTTATTAAACACACATGTATTGATGTTTCCGATCAATACAATTCTAGCATGTAAAATAAAAATCTATCATATATAAGGAATACATAATAACAACTTTATTATTGCCTCTTAGGGCATATTTCCTTCAGTCTCCCACTTGCACTAGAGACAATAATCTAGTTCACATAGTGATAAATCTAACACCCATGGAGTTCTAGTGTTGATCATGTTTTGCCCTAGGGAGAGCTTTAGTCAACGGATCTGCTACATTTAGCTCCGTGTGTACTCTACAAATCTTTATATCTCCATCCTTGACATGCTCGCGGATGGAGTGAAACCGGCGCTTAATATGCTTGGAATTCTTGTGAGACCTCGGTTCCTTTGCATTGGCTATGGCTCCATTGTTGTCACAATAGATCACCATCGGGTCCAACGCACTAGGAACCACACCTAGTTCCGTAATGAACTCTTTCATCCAAACCACTTCCTGCGTCGCTTCTAAAGCAGCAACATATTTCGCCTCCGTCGTTGATCCAGCCACCACAGGTTGTTTGGAACTCCTCCAACTAACTGCTGCTCCGTTCAAGAGAAATGCGTATCCGGATTGAGACTTAGAGTTATCCGGATCGGTGTCAAAGCTAGCATCGACATAACACTTAGTGACTAGCTCTTCTTCACCTCCGTATATAAGAAACATATCCCTAGTTCTTCTCAACTACTTGAGGATGTTCTTGACCGCTATCCAGTGTTCCGAACCTGGATCAGATTGGTACCTACTAGTCAAACTAATAGCATGTGCCACATCCGGTCTTGTACATAGCATGGCATACATAATAGAGCCTATGGCCGAGGCATAGGGGATCTTATCCATCATCTCTCTTTCTTCCGCCGTAGCCGGACTTTGAGTCTTACTCAATGTCTTGCCTTGCAACATAGGTAAGAACCCCTTCTTACTTCCGTCCATATTAAACTTCTTTAATATCTTATCAAGGTATGTACTCTGCGATAGCCCAATTAGGCGCCTTGATCTATCTCTATAGATTTTAATGCCTAATATATATGACGCTTCACCAAGGTCTTTCATCGAAAATTTGCTGTTTAGATAAATTTTAACACTGTTTAAAAGATCTATATCATTTCCAATCAATAATATGTCATCCACATATAATATCAGAAATGCCACATTGCTCCCACTCACTTTCTTGTAAATACAAGCCTCTCCATAAGTTTGGACAAATCCAAACTCTTTGATCACCTCATCAAAGTGGAGATTCCAACTCCGGGATGCTTGCTTCAGTCCATATATGGATCGCTAAAGTTTGCATACCTTATTAGCATCCTTAGGATCGACAAAACCCTTAAGTTGTATCATATACAACTCTTCTTCAATATTACCACTGAGGAACGCAGTTTTGACATCCATCTGCCATATTTCATAATCGAAATATGCAGCAATTGCTAACATAATCCTAACCGACTTAAGCATCGCTACGGGAGAGAATGTCTCATCGTAGTCAACTCCTTGAATTTGTCGAAACCCCTTTGCGACAAGTCGAGCCTTATAGATGGTCACATTACCATCAGCATCAGTTTTTATTTTGAAAATCCATTTATTCTCAACGGCCTTTCGATCATGAGGTAAGTCCACCAAGGTCCAAACTTGGTTCTCATACATGGATTCCATCTTGGATTTCATGGCTTCTAGCCATTTGTTGGAATCCGGGCTCATCATCGCTTCTTCATACGTCGCAGGGTCATCCATTTCATCAACCATGAAATTCACAATAGGATTGCCGTACAGTTTAGGAGCTGCACTTGTCCTGCTTGACCTGCGAGGTTCGGTAGTGTCCTCTTTCGGAGTTTCATGATCAATATCATTAGCTCTCTCTTCATTAGGTGAAGTCAACTCCGAAACAACTTCCGGTGCTGCGCTACTCGCCATTTCATGAAGAGAAGGTTCAATAACCTCTTCGAGTTCTACCTTCCGACTACTCACACCATTCACGAGAAACTCCTTCTCAAGAAAGGATCCATTCTTGGCAACAAAAACCTTGCCCTCGGATCTGTGATAGAAGGTATACCCAATCGTTTCCTTAGGGTATCCTATGAAGACGCATTTTTCCGCTTTGGGTTCGAGTTTATCTGGCTGAAGTTTTTCACATAAACATCGCATCCCCAAACTTTAAGAAATGACACCTTAGGTTTGTTTCCAAACCATAATTCATACGGTATCGTTTCAACGGATTTAGATGGTGCCCGATTTAAAGTGAGTGCAGCTGTTTCCAGTGCATAACCCCAAAATGACAGTGGAAAGTCAGTCAGAGACATCATAGATCGAACCATATCCAATAAAGTACAATTACGATGTTCTGACACACCATTATGTTGTGGTGTTCCGGCAGGCGTGAGTTGTGAAACTATTCCACACTCTTTCATGTGTGTGCTAAACTCGTAACTTAGATACTCTCCTCCACGGTCAGACCGTAGAAATTTGATCTTTCTATTACGATGATTTTCCAATTCATTCTGAAATTCCTTAAACTTTTCAAAAGTTTCAGACTTGTGTTTCATCAAATAGATATACCCGTATCTACTCAAATCATCCATGAAAGTAACAAAATAACGATATCCACCTTGCGCCGACACACTCATTGGTCCACACATATCAGTATGTATGATTTCCAATAAATCTGTCGCCTGTTCCATTGAACCGGAAAACGGCGTTCTAGTCATCTTGCTCATAAGACATGGCTCACATATATCAAATGATTCAAAATCAAGTGATTCCAAAAGTCCATCAGAATGGAGTTTCTTCATGCGTTTAACACCAATATGACCTAGACGGCAGTGCCACATATATGCAGATATATCATCATCAAGTTTAATCTTTTTAGCATTAACATTATGAATGTGCGTAATATTCTATCGAGATCCATCAGAAATAAACCATTCAACATAGGTGCATGACCATAAAATATATAATTCTTATAAATCGAACAACCATTGTTTTCAGATTTAAAGGAATGACCAATTTGCATCAAACACGATCCGGATACAATGTTCATGCTCAGTGCAGGCACCAAATAACAATTATTTAGGTTTATAACTAATCCCGATGGCATATGGAGAGGTAGCGTCCCGACGGCGATCACATCAACTTTTGATCCATTGCCGACCCGCATCCTGACCTCATCCCTTGCTAGTTGTCGCTTGTTCTGTAGCCCTTGAACCGAGTTACATATATTAGCAACCGATCCCGTATCAAATACCCAGGTGCTACTGCGAGTACTAGTCAAGTACACATCAATAACATGTATATCACATATACCTTTGTTTGGCTTGCCGGACTTCTTGTCCACCAAATACTTGGGGTAATTGCACTTCCAATGGCCAGTCCCCTTCCAATAGTAACACTCGGTGTCAGACTTAGGGCCAGCTCGGGGTTTCTTTTCAGGCACGGCAACAGATTTCCCACCCTTCTTTCCCTTGTGCTTGCCTTTCTTGTCTTTCTTGAAACTTGTGGTCCTATTGATCATCAACACTTGATGTTCTTTCCTAATCTCCACTTTTGCAGTCTTAAGCATTGACAGAAGCTCGGGAAGAGTCTTCTTCATGCCCTGCATATTATAGTTCATCACGAAGCTCTTGTAGCTAGGTGTCTGAGATTGGATAACACGATGTATGCCTAAGTCAATGGGGATCGTTATTCCCAAGGACACAAGCTTATCAGCGTACCCAGACATTTTGAGTACGTGCTCACTAACGGAGCTGTTTTTCCTCCATTTTGCAGCTGAAGAACTTTCAAGAAGCATTATAACTCTCTACGGTAGCATGGGTATCAAAAATCATTTTCAATTCTCCCATGGTATCAAAAGCATTGCCATTTTCGAAACACTTTCGAAGTTCTGGCTCTAGCCCATACAGTATGCCGCAATGAACTAAGTTGTGGTCCTCCTGACGAGTCACATAGACATTCTTTTCGTCGTCAGGGGCATCAGGAGCTGGTGGGGGGCCTAGCAGCGCATCTAGCACATATTGCTTTTGTGCAGCAGTGAGGAGAATCCTCAAATTCATAGCCTAGTTGGTGAAGTTGCTACCCTTCGCAGCAAGTTTCTCTTTCTCCATGAACACATTGAAATTAAAAGCAGGTGGCTACAACAGAATTTGTAAAGTTTATTTAGACTAAGTTTATGATAGATTGAGTTCAACTAATCCAAATTACTAATGAACTCCCACTCAAAAACAACATCCCTCGTGTCCTTTTGGTGATTACATGAACCAAATCCACTACACCAAGTCTGATCATCACGTGAGTTGATGTAGCTTCAAAGGCGAGCATCTATATGGGCATCATATCAACTATATGACTCATGCTTAACCTTGCGGTCCGTGTTCCCAGGCCATGTCTGTACATGCTAGGCTCACCAAGTAAGAACCTTAGTATTCGCGTGTGTAAAACTGTCTTACACCCGTGCCTATGAAAGTGTAGATTCGAGTACACCCGATCATCACGTGATGTCTCGAAACACGATCCATAGAACGGTGCATACTTAAGGAAGAACACATTTTTATCTTGATATCTAAATGAGGGATCATCTTACAATGCTACAAAAAGCGCCAAACTAGCAGTATAAGATGCTAACATCTAATGTGTAAAGTGAGATGATATGGTCCATGCATTTGATCTCTATCACTTGCATCGTGGTATGATCTCTATCATTTCTTTGTGTGTAAGGCCAAGGTCTATGGAACTTACACGTTAAGTGTGTTGTAAGAGTATCTATCATATATCTACTTACAACAATACCATATCAATACACTAGCCCAGCAACGATCTAAACTAGACGCCTCTAATTTATCAATTGCAAGTTTTACATGGCTTAGGGATTTGGGAGATAGAACCGTTCTCACCTACGAACATGAACCACAACGAGGATAACTAAGTTATTAGCAACTCGTTGTAAATCAGATATTGACTATAGTAGGAGAGACAGACACCCGCCAGCCACTTATGCAAAACAAGTTGCATGTCAGTCGTGGAACCGGTCTCATGTACGATGACATGTAAGGTTGGTCCGAGCCGCTTCATCCCACTATGCCACCAATATCCAAAATATATAGAAGATGCAATAACATGATCATCATCGCCCACATATAAACATATGTGTACTACCCGTGCAAAGCACCTACGCATAGATCAGGCTCTGATACCACTGTTAGGTCCGCAGCATAGAAAACAAAAAAATTCCTACGATGAGAACTATACGCCAAGATCTATCTACTAGGTACAAAGCAACGGGTGGACATACATCCAACGAGAACTTACCCTTCAAGACAACGAGTTTTGTTAATGAGTAGGAACTCATGGTTGATGTATTCGTACACTTGCCGATCTCAAGATCGTGAGGAAGTCCGAGCGCCGCAACTCAGCAGCGCATCCGTACTCGCACACACATTCAAGCCACCGGACAACCTCCACCTCCTCGCTCCAGCGATCCAGCGGAAGCAGCAACTCCTTCCAGACGAAATGTCACCGGGAACATGTATCTCGCTAATCCGAGACCATGGGGAAATAATTCTAGAGGGGGAGAGAGATCCTTCACAAGGAGGTGTGAGGATGAAGGAGGGAGTGGGTGGCCTTTTATAGGAGGAGGGGGGTGCCCCTCCTCTCCATGGCCGGCGCATGAAGGGGTGACCCCTCACCTCCCCCATTCATGTGGTGATAACCCCTCCACATTAAAATGCCTCTTCACATTCCCTTTTAAAGTCTCCACTTTAAATGCATTAAAATTCTTCAAGTTTAATGCTCTCTCATTTAATAAAACTCTTTTATTAAATTTATTCAGAATCTTGTTAATTACTTTAATTAACAAACATTCACATTAGAGGTTACTTTCTCAATCATTAACAAATCTATTTTGGGACAGCAACTTTCTCAATCATTACTTCTCTCTCATTAGAGGTTACTCTTGGCACAAAAAGCAAATAAAAAGGATAAGAATCGGTTATTACTGAAGTAATAACTTCTAAGACTCATCTAAAACTTTTGGGTTATCTTCCAATAAGTACTTTTCTTTAATTCCTTTAAGTTAGGCATAAGAAGCAAAAAGAAGAATCAAGTGTTCTCAAATGAAGAAGCATTAAGACCAAATTTTGTTTTCATAGGAGAAGCAAAAGAAATCTTCTCTCTCTTCTTAGGGAAGTGTTATATACCTTTCTTGAGTGGGAGTTGATATTTATTGGTGCCTTCTTTCATATCAATAATGGCACCAACAGTTCTAAGAAAAGGTCTTTCCAAAGTAATAGGACAAGAAGCATTGCATTCAACATCCAAAACATAGAAATCAACGGGGACATAGGCATTTTTAACCATAATAAGAACATCATTAAGACTCCCCAGGAGTTTATTTTTAGCATTATCATCAAGTGGGACATTCAAATAACAATCTTCAAGTGGAGGCAAATCAAGCATATCATAAATCCTTCTAGGCATAATAGAAACACTACTATCAAGATCACATAAAGCTTTGAAATCAAAGTCATTCACTTTCATATTAATGATGGGTTCCCAACCATCTTCTTGTTTTATAGGAATAGAAGCTTTATGTTTCATCTTTTCTTCTTTAATCTTTATGAGAGCATCAATAATGTGTTTTGTAAAGGACATGTTCATAGCACTAGCATTAGGACTTTTAGCAAGCTTTTGTAGGAACTTAATAACTTCAGAGATATTAAAACCATCAAATTTATCATCTAAAGTAGTAGAACTATTACTAGCCTCAACACTAGTGGTGGTAATAGTAGAAACACTAATGTTTCTAGCAATTTCATCTTCTCTTTCCCACTTAGCATGTAATTTAGCTAATAGTCTAACATTTTCATCAATTCTTACTTGTATAGCATTAGTAGCTGCAAAGGATTCTCATTAGTTTCAGGTTTAGCAGCCATTTTATTAATCAAGGAAGATTGAGCTTCAAATAGAGATGATATATTCCTTTCAGCATCGAGAGTTTCAATTGTAAACTAGGAATTTCCCTATTTAGATTCTCAAGTTGATGGCTAATGCTCTTCAAAATGGTAGATTGTTCCTCCATAGTTTTAGTAAATACTTTATTTTGCTCATATTGCATTTGCATGAAGTTTTTAGTGGCTCTCTCAACTTCTAAAATTCTTCCTTCACTAGGTAATCCAGGTTTACCATTATAACCATAAGTATTATTAGGAGGGTAGGGCCTATAATTACCATAAGCATTGTTGCCAAAATTATTATTTCTTATGAAGTTCACATCAACTTGCTCTTCTTGAGAAACCAAAGAGGCTAAAGGAACATTATTTGGATCGACATGGGCTTTCCCATTCACAAGCATAGACATAATAATATCAATTTTATCACTCAAGGAGGAGGTTTCCTCAACAGATTTTACCTTCCTACCTTGTGGAGCTCTCTCAGTATGCCATTCAGAATAATTAACCATCATATTGTCCAGAAGTTTTGTTGCAGCACCCAAAGTGATGGTCATAAAGGTACCTCCAGCAGCAGAATCCAATAGGTTCCTTGAAGAATAGTTCAAACATTATAAAAAGTTTGGATAATCATCCAAGCAGTCAGTCCTTGAGTGGGACAATTCTTTACCAAAGATTTCATTCTTTCCCAAGCTTAAGCAACATGCTCATTATCAGATTGTTTAAACTTCATTATTTCACTTCTCATAGATATAATCTTAGCAGGAGGATAGTATTTTCCAATGAAAGCATATTTGCACTTAGTCCCTAGTTAAGGAGTTCAACCATTCTTTAGCTTTTCCTCTCAAAGAGAAAGGAAACAATTTCAGCTTAATAATATCACCATCTATATCCCTATGCTTTTGCATCTCACAAAGTTTAACAAAGTTATTTAGATTGGCAGCAGCATCTTCATTACCAATACCAGAAAATTGTTCTCTCATAACAAGATTGAGTAAATCAGGTTTTATCTCAAAGAAAGTATCTCCAGGCACAGGTGGAGCAATAGGTGTGCTCATAAAATCATTGTTGTTGGTGCTAGTGAAGTCACACAACTTAGTGTTTTCAAGAGTAGTCATTTTTTTGTTTTTTTTAAATAAGAAAGCAAACTTGTAAAACTAATGTTTGTGTGTTTTTGATAACAAAACAAGCAAACAAAGCAAAAAGAAACTAAGCAAAACAAAAATAACAAAGTAAAGAGATTGGTTATGAGGGACTCCCCTTGTGAAGATGTCCTTGACTCCCCGGCAACGGCGCCAGAAAAGTGCTTGATGGCTCGTGGTTGATGTAGAGCTCGTTGGGAACCCCAAGAGGAAGGTATGATGAGCACAGCAGCAAGTTTCCCTCAGTTATGAAACCAAGGTTTAATCAAACCAGTAGGAGCAAGGAAACACTCCAAAGGTGTTTCTAGCTGAGCCTTGGCAGGGCGCACTACCGGTGCTAGTAGCAACGTGGAGACCTGCACAACACAACCACAGAACTCTGTCCCCAACTTGCAATGAGGTTGTCAATCTCACCATGTTTTGCTAAAAACAAAGGATTAAACGTATCGAATGGAAGGAAGTAATAGTTTGCAGAAAGTAAACACAAAGCAGTAAACAGTTTATAGATTGTATGTAAAATAAAAGAACCGGATCCATAGTTCACTAGAGGTGGCTCTCCTTAAGATAGATAACATGCTGGGTGATTAAATTACAGTGGGACAATTGACAAACATCGAGAAAGCAATACATGCATATACTAATCATCTTGACTCCTTTGGAACTTGATTGGGCATTACAACATTATACATAGACCGCCATCCAACTGCATCTATGACTAATAATCCACCTTCAGGTTATCATCTGAACCCCCTCCAGTATTAAGTTGCGAGCAACAGATTATCGCTTTACGAATTGCGTGTAATGTAAACAATACGATTGTTTTATGAACAAATTATTGTTGTTTTCTCCCTAGTAGCAACAGCACATCTAGTACCTTAGAGATTTCTGTCACTTCCCTAGATTACCAGAGGCATGAACCCACTATCGAGCATAAATACTAACTCTTGGAGTTGCTAGCATCTACTTGGCCAAGATAGCTACTAACAACGGAAAGCATGCAAGATCACAAATAACAAAGACATGATAGAATCAATAATCAATCTTAAATAGCATCTCAATATCCATCGGATCCCCGCAAACACAACATGCAGAATTACAAATAGATGATCTTGATCATGAACGGAGCTCACAAGATCTAAACATGAAAACACAAAGGAGGAGAACCAACCATCTAGCTACTACATGGATCCGTGGTCCAAGGATGAACTATTCACGCATCACACCGGAGGATTGCATGGTGATGAAGAAGGCCTCCAGGGTGAATTCCCCTCTCCGGCAGGATGCCGGGAAGAGCTTCAGATCCCTCTTGGTCTAGGGATGAAGATGACGGCGGCTACAGACTCGTTCGTTGATTTTTGATCGGGTACTTAGGGTTTTCGTACCGAGGGAAATATATAGGCGGAAGGAGAGGCCGAGGGGGTGCTGGGGTCGGCCAGACCACCCCCTGGCGTGGGCCAGGCCTGGCCGCGCAGCCAGGTGGTGTGGCTGGCCTCCAGCCCTTCTCTGTCTCGTATTCTGGCATCAGATGTCTTCCGGAAAAATAGGCACTTTGGCTTTTGTCCCGTCCAATTTCGAGAATATTCATTTTTGACTTTCCTGGAACCAAAAACAGCAGAACACAGGCAGCTAGCACTGTGGCTTTTGTTAATAGGCTAGTCCAAGAAATCATATGAAAAGTACTCCAAAGTGTGGACAAAACACAAGAAAGTAGATAAAACCAAGCATGGAATATCAAAAATTATAGATACATTTGCAATGTATCAGAGCCCTCCCCCATGAAGATGTGATCCATGGGGGAGGAAAAAATGTAGCTTTGGCGGCTGCAAATTCATGGTTGAAGGTGCCCTGGGCGAATTAGGTTTCCTCCCTTCTCGGATTCCCGTCCCCCCATCTTGGGCTGCAGTAAATCGGGCCTAAAAGGCTCGTCCATACACGGAATCAGCTAAATTTTATGTCCAGAACATTTGTCGTGAAATTTCCAACAGCTTTGTAGTTGAAGAATTTTCTGTTTGAGGCCTTGTTTGACCCGAAACGTGACCATCTTCAAAAAGAGTTCTAGAAAAATCCCAATTTGACTCCAACAAGGTTTCCACTTGTATTCTTGTTAATTCCTGCACATCAAAGTGTAAAACAAGAACAATATGCACTTTTGCAACTATTAGTAGGTTAGTCCAAATAAATCATAAACTTTATACAAAAAGGAGTGTCAAAAGCATATTATTACCATAAAAGTATCAAAAATTATAGATACATTATGGACGTATCAATACACTAGTAACGACCTTACGGATCTTGATGCTCCCTTCACGAGAGACGGGATAAAAGAGGAAGTGTTCTCCCTACCTTCGGTCAAAGCGCCGGGCCTAGATGGGTTCATCCAAGCTTCTTCAAATCCCGCTGGGATATTATCAAGGTCGACGTCATCATGGCCATCACCCATATGTCGAAGCTTCGGGGAAACTGTGCTCATCTGGTAAACTTGGCAAACATCGTTCTCATCCCGAAGAAGCTGGACGCCGCGGCTTCTGGCGATTACAGACCCATCAGCCTCATCCACAGCCTCTCCAAAATTTTCTCAAAGCTTCTTGCCAACCGCCTCGCGCCCATCCTGCCCGACATTGTTTCCAAATGTCAAAGTGCTTTTGTTAAGAAGAGAAGCATCCATGATAATTTCCTGCATGTTCAAAACCTCATCAGAGAGCTGCAATCCTCAAAAACTCCTAGTCTGTTCCTCAAGCTAGACATTTCCAAAGCTTTCGACTCCGTCGGATGGGCCTACCGTCTCGAAGTGCTTTCGGCCATCGGCTTTGGGCCGATGTGGCGTGACTGGATATGCCTCACCCTCGCCTCTTCATCTTTGAGGGTTCTCCTTAGTGGTGACCCCGGAACGGCTTTCTGGCACGCCAAGGGCCTACGTTAGGGAGACCCGCTCTCGCTGATGCTTTTCATCCTGGCCATCGACCCTCTGCAACGCATCCTCTCTAGGGCAACCCTCGAAGGAATTCTGAGCCCAATACGATCGCGCACGACCACCTGTAGAGTCTCCCTCTATGCGGACGATGCTGGAATCTTCGTAAACCCTATCATAGAGGAGTTATGGGCCATTAGGGTCATCCTTGACTGTTTCGGAAAAGCAAGTGGCCTCGTCACCAACATGGTTAAGACTGAGGTCTTCCCGGTGCAATGCGGACAAATTGATCTTGCTGATGTTCTAGCTGATTTACCTACTAAGATTACCACCTTCCCGGGCAGATATCTCGGCCTACCTCTCCACGTCCGCTCTCTCCGCAAAGTGGATTTCCAGCCACTTTTCGACAAAATCGCTAGAAAGCTCCCGGGATGGTATGGTAAACACATTGCGTGGCCGGGGCGTGTTACCCTTGAAAAGTCGGTCCTCATGGCCACGGCAATCTACCACTCTACGGCCATCCTGCTTACGAGTTGGGCCCGTTAGAAGATTTCAAAGATCGTCAGAAACTTTGTGTGGGCTGGAGAGGAAGGAGAGCACGCAGCAAAGGGTAAAGCCCTCGTCAACTGGAAGACTGTCTGTCGTCCTAAAGCCTTCAGCGGGTTGGGTTTGAGGGATCTGGAGCGCATTGGGAGGGCTCTGAGATTGCGTTGGCCTTGGCTGCAGTGGAATGACCTCGAACGCACTTGGGTCGGTTCAAAGCTGCCTTGCAGCCCGTCTGATATGGCCCTTTTTAGGGCGTCCACGACGATTACCATCAGGAATGGTGAAATGGCCTCTTTCTGGCACGACAACTGGACTGGTCAAGGGCCTCTGCGCCTCAAAGCTCCCGACCTATACAAGATTGCAACTAGAAAAAAAAGATCTGTCACAAAAGAGCTCGACCGTGCGAATTGGATCCGCTCCGTGGCAAGACTAAACACCCCTACTCAACTTTCCCAGTACATCGAGGTCTGGGACATCACTCAGCAGACGCATCTCAACCCTTCAGAAAAAGACTCCATCAGATGGAACCTCACTAGTGATGGCGTGTATACGGCAAGTTCGGCATACCACGCGCAATTCAACGGCTCCTTCTCTAAATTTAAGGCTGGAAAGATCTGGTATGCCGACGTGGAGCCGAAGTGCAAGCTCTTCTCCTGGCTGGCTCTACATGGGAAATTACTTACTGCTGACATGCTGTCCATCAGAGGCTGGCCTCACGACCCGACCTGCAGTCTGTGCGGCTTTGCCCCGGAAACGGCATCTCACCTCTATAAAGACTGCCCCTTCACGACGGCGGTCTAGAACACAATTCAATCCTGGGACAACAAGGTTATGAGCAGCCACGGCACATCCTTCCCATCAATTTCGGACTGGTGGGATGATCTGATCATTGGACGTTCGAATGCCGAGCAGCATCGTCGGAGTGGTCGTCTGCTTTACACCCTATGGAACGCCTGGAAGGAAAGAAACCGCAGAATCTTCGCTGGCAAGCGGCCCACCTACATCGAGGTGGCATCCATTACTTGGGACGACATCTTCGAGAGGGCTGGCGCCTATGCTATGATGGGGCCGGCTATCCCAGCTGAGCCGGACTAGTTTTTCCTCTCTCTCTTTTTTCGCTATAGTGGTTTTCCGGCATGTTCCCACTTCAATCTAAACATGCCGTTCTCTGTACTTGTGTCCGTGGTTTTTTTCCTCTTCTAATAGAATAGGCAGCGCTCCTGCCGGTTGCTCTAAAAAATATATATTTTTTAAATATATAGTTTGGATTAGTGCATCTGTTCCGCCCCATGATTTTCCATATCGCAAACAACATTTCCGGTTTACCGCATCCGACTTTTACAGTACCGCGATATGCGGTATCTGCTACTCTAAGGCTGTCGATGGAAATCGGCTGTACATCTCTTCCAGTTTCTCCAGAGCTCCGTTTTTGATCGATCGTTGTTTGTTAGTCCAAATTAACAAATATTGCAGTGTTACAGGTGTTGATCCAATTGTTCCCTTCATTCGATTCTGCGAACAGCTTGCGTGCTTATCTAATTGAACATAATATCCTCCAGCAATGTTAGTACAAGGATGTGAATTCTAATAAGCATAGTTGATTAAGTTCCTGATTTTACATGATTTTGCAAGGACAGTCAATAGATCTTACTTGCTTACCTAGTGGAACAGAATCTCTTCCAGCAATATTAGGATAAGGATGTGAATTCTAATGAGCATATTTAATTGGTGAAGTTTCTGACTTTACTTGCTCCCAAAATAGATGTCGCAGATTTGTTAAAATTTGAATAAATCTAGACACTAGTATTTAGTATATAGATTCATCCAAATTTTAACGAACTTGCGACATATATTTTAAGACGGAGGGAGTAGATGCCTTCGTAATGGACCATGTTGAAATTACAAACCGTGTTTTCTGTTCTGAATCTAAGTCAACTAATATGGGTCGGAGTGAGTAATTACAGGTGAGAAAACAGAATTAGTAGTTTCCTATTTTTTCCATCTATTGGAAAGGAATAGAAAGAGAAGCAATGACAAGGAGTCGATCCATTGCTATGAATATACGATGGTCTGAACAAATATGTACAGATCTAATGGACAGAGTCGCCAAACAAACATGTACAAATCTAATGGACAGACTTGCCAAACAAATAAAATATTTCTGCAGAGATGAAAAAAGCAAGTGATAAATATACCCAACAATAAAATTCGAGACGTGTAAGAGAGAAACCAGGAAAAATTACAGATGTCCAGCAAGGTAAAAGTTCAGATCTAGCGTGTTCTAAACCGGGAGTAAATCAGTTCAAACAGCCCACCCCTCACCACCATGTTCCATGCCCAAGAACCCAAAGATTCAGTTCAAGAAACATGGGATCCCAGATCCAATCTATGAACTCAGCTACACATGGTGAATAGTTTTGTCCAAGCACCCATGTAGCAACACCAGCAGAATCAGCTGCCATATGATCATCACAACACGCAGCTGAACCAGTAGACACCGAAAGCGGTGTCATGGGTGCTAGCACAAGGCTATCACCAAATCACAAATCTGGCTGCCGCAAGTGTAGATCCGCCTATAGAGGGGACCTGCAAGGACGTACGTACCTAGGGCTAGGGGAAAAAAGGTCTCGCGTCTCGCGTCGCTCCCGAGTGGGCGGCGGGGACGTGCCTAACCCTAGCGCCACCCCAGCCCCCTCCTCCTTCCCTGCTCCTCCGCCGCCGCCAGAGAGCGTCGCCGGGCAAAGCTCGTTTGGTGCTGGCGGCGGCGGGATCTTATTTACCCGCGTGCAGGGCGGTCTCGTCAGGTGGCAGCGGCTTGCGGCGGTGCGGTATAGGTGGCGTTGACCTCGTCTGGCGAATCCGCGACGGTTTCAGGCAGGCATGGAGGCACCCTGGGCGACGCTATGGTAGATCTGGGCAAAGGGGTGCTCCAACGACGCAGTTCTCCACTCCAGGGCGGCGTGATGGGATGGGCCCGATCTAGGCCTGCCGAGGGCCAGGCAAGCTCATGGCGGCTAGGAATGGGTCATCTGGCGATGCTTCCGCTAGAGGTATGTGCCAGCCGCCGCGGTGTTGCGTGCATCTGTGTGCGGCTGGGCCAGGTCTGGGTCAGGTGGGCCCAGATCTGGCAGCACCCCTCACGGCTTGGTGGGTAGGGTTGCTGTTGTGGAGTCTTCGTTGCTCTGCAGGGACAAGGATGCCCGGATGGCGAGGTCGCGCGTGGCGGGCTTGACTGGCGGGGGGCGTTGGCAACGACACGGCCCGTCCTCGGGCGTCGTGGCTGAGGTGGCAGCGGCGTAGCTCCTGACTTCAGTTGGCAATGCATGGCAGCAGATTCAGTCGGTGCGGACGATGGCTAGCTCGACACTGGGTGGCAAGCGGACGGCGACGACGGCCAGGGCGGAGCAGTGTGGCGACATGGCTAATTGGCCTAATCTAGGCCTGGCAGGCGGCCGGGCTTGATCTGGACCTAATCGCTCTTGCTGCTGCATCCGGACGACAATCACCTCGGGTGGTGGAGGGAAGTTTCACTCCCATGGGTTGTCGTATGGCCTGATTGCTATCGTCTATGTTGTTGAACTACCTAGTCCAATATGTCGACTTTGCGGTGTGTTGTTGGTCGAATCATGGGCTCAAGTCTGAGTTGGTGGATGCCGGGGTGGCCGCCCCGGAAGGTGGGCTGCGCGGTTGGCTCTACGGCGAGCGACGTGGCAGCGGTGGTGGTCTCTCTCCTCGGTCATGTGGATAGTGTGGAGCAGACGGTGGGAGTTCCTGGTGTTGGCGGCGCTTCGGCTTTGGCAGCTCCCAGATCGCGGTTCGGAGGCCTAACTCGGGGACATCGGGCGCCTGAGTTCTCGAGAGCAGTTTGAGGATTTTTTTTTTGGGCAAAAGCTCAACGCCTCGGCACCAACGAACGGCGAGGCATGCGGGTGTCGTAACCCTCTTGAGGGCATCGTTGTGGTTATCCTCGCCGTACTACAGCTCCGGGTGAAAACCCTAGACCATCGGTCTTGACGGCGGCGACACAGTGCGTCGTTGCCCTCTTGGGGGCATCACCGTGGAGTCCCGATTTTACTCGGTCTCGCCAGGGCCGGCCCTGGCATGTCAAGGGCCCGGTGCAAGATAACGAAGTTAGGCCCCCTATACACAAATGATTAAAGAAGCACACTCGTTGGTATTTTAATAATAAATACTTAGTCTAAATTTTCATTCAATTGCCCAGAAGTACTACCATAACTTTTTTTTCAAAATTCCGTCGATCTATTAATAATCATCAACAATAGTACAAAGAGGCCTAAAAGTAATAAAAATTACAAGTAGGTCGATTGACCAGCTAGCGACGACTACAAACACTAGCACGAGCCAAAGGCGTGTAGTCGTCCTCGCCCCTCCATCATCGGAGTCGGGCAAAGCTTGTCGTAGTAGAGTTTGTTATAATAGACAGACGATAAGTCGTCGTGCTAAGGCCCCAAAGAACCAGCGCACTAGAGCAGCAACCGTCGCTAATGATGACATCCGTAGATTGGAAGAGACTGGCCTGAAATTACACCAACTAACACGAAAACCGACCAGATCCGAGGAGATCGCTGGGACACACGACTCCACGCGCCCTCCGTTAGTGCTAGACGCACCACCGGAGCGAGGATAAGGCGGGAAGGATCTTATTCTGACTTCAAGATGTAGCCATCGCCTCACCATCCTGAAGAAGACACAAAAAAGCAGCCTAAACGAAGAACGAAAAACCTCCCGCCGGCGAGAGCCGTGGTGCGCCATACCTCCAAGGCCCTAAGGCCACTGGAAGGCGGAATGGACCGGCAACGTCGCTGGCGGAGGGAAGAGAACCCTAGATGGGTCTTGAGCAGCCGCCACCTCTCAGCCGCCACCTCTCAGCCTGTGGGCACACACACGTATGAGTACTAGCATAACTTATATATGTTCTTTTTCGATGGCTCAACTACCGCTTTATGTACCCCAAACGTATAGAACATCTTAGAGCATCTTCGCTCGGGTTCCCAGCAGGCCGTTCCCATGGATTTTTTTCATCTGGACACCGAAAAATGGCCTAGTCGTGTTCCCAGGACTCCGGTTTCGTCTGGAATTGGCCTAACTTTCGCCCGAAGATCCTAGGCCGATCCCGGGGCGCTGGAACGCGCTGGGAACGCCGGATGAAGCGAATTCAGCGAAAAACGTCTCGGCGTGTGGACCCGCCCAGTCAGCGACTAGAGGCTGGTTCATCGTCATCCTTCCGCCTCGGCTCCCGTGACGGACCACCGGGCAATAACTGCCCATCTCGTCGACCACGCGTCACCGTAATGGCGCGCCACCGTCGCCTCGGCTTCCCGCGGCTTCCCCTTTCCCGCCCACGCCGGTACACCCCTCCCGCCTTCGCCGCCCATTTCGGCCTATAAAATATGGCTCTATCGCCGGCTCACAGCACACAATCTCTCCACCCACTCCACCATGAACTCCACTCCGACGAGAAGAAGCACTCGGCGAAAGCCTTAGCGGAGAGTGTTGGAAATATGCCCTAGAGACAAATAGTAGTAAGGACTATTAGTTTATGATTAAGTTTTATATCATGCTATAACTGTATTGAGTGGAAACATCAATACACGTGTGATATACAAACAACCAGGGGTTCCCAGTGAAACTATAGTCACTGGTTCATTGGTCAACATATGATCATGTTTCCTGATCATGTGGCATTTATGCCAGTTGGAAATGAGGTCAGATAATGAACCAATACCCAACCTAAACATCGTGACCCGATCATGTCACGAAGTTCAAGTTACGATGATTAGAAATGGATCCTCGTAGACTATTCCTTAGACCATGAGGCTATATCAATCACTGTCTCCCAAGAGTGCTTAGATAGCATCAAACTCCATCTGGTAATACGGTGGTTATAAAGGTGTGTTCAGGTATTCGGAGGAAACCGTAGAGGCAATATATGTCAAGAGCGGGATTTGTCCGTCCATGTGACGGGAAGATACTCAAGGGCCCACTCGGAGAAGTTATATCCAATAGTTGCGCAGCGTGTGATTTGATCACGGGGATATCACTTGTCGGAACGAGTCAAGTAGCATTGTTCAGTAACAAGATTGAACACGACATGGTGATGTCATTGATCAGATCTCGGGCAATACAAGTATCGAGTGACAAAGGGAATAAGACACGATTGTCCCGGTTCAAACGACGAAAGATCTTCGTGGAACGCACAGGGGTCACATGGCCATCCAGGTCCCTCTGTCGATCATTGGTGCGGGAGTGTCTCGACCATGTCTGGAGTGTTCCCGAACCGTGGGGTATCACGCTTAAGGGCTTGATGATGCTTAGAGAGTGTTTATGGGATCGGTGGAATCACCGAAGAATAGTAGAGAGAAAACCGGAAGGGTTTCGGTAAGTCCGGAGGATGTCCGGAGTAGAGGTGGAAGGTGTTCCATAGCCATGGAGGTTAAATAATATGTGAATGAATGTTAAATGTTGATTTAATCATTTATTCATAATTATTTAATAAAGAGAAAATCAATTAAAGGTCAAAAAGGCTTAATGGGCCAATTCCGGAGGGAGAGGGCCCATTAGGGGAAAGGAGAGAGGGAGAGGGACCAAGAGGGAGGCCGGCTGGGCCTAGCCCCCCGCGCGGGGCCCACGAGGGTGGCTGGCGGCCACCCCTCCTCTCCTTTAGTCCCACCCCGGGACTTTGAGGGAGGGTGTACCCCCTCCTCCCCCTATATAGTGGGGTATTTGGCCAAGATAAATACACCAATAATCAATAAAGGTCTCCCCACTTTTGGGAGGACCTCTAATTGATATTTTCTCTTTCCCCTCTCTCTCTCGTGACCGTGGTCCCAAGTCTGGACTACGCGAGCGAGAGACATCTTCACCGTGGAGCACCGTCGCGCTGCGGGATTCGGATCCGGGAGCTCTACTTCCGCAACTGCTGCTGGATCGGGGAAGCGGAAGTCATCGTCAGGCACCGGACGTGTGTAACTCCCCGCGAGGTGTCGCACTTGAGGCACTCAAGTCGTTGGAGCCAAGGAGCGCAAGGACTTGATCACGACCTTGAGGTCGGCTTCGGCTCATCTACATCAACCACGCTCTCCTAAGCATTGACAACGCTTTTCGGTCTTCAAGGGTAAGTTCACGAAAAGCCTTTCCCGTTACTGTATTACTAATAGATAGGTCCTGGCAGCTTCAGGGGTTCAGGGGCGTAGGGTAAATTTTATTGTTTTCATACGCGGAACCCCAATAGAGAGGTACCCTGGCGATCCAGCGGCGGCGAACAGCTTCGGCCGGCGCACGCTCGAGCCTTGGGAGGCCCGGATGCTCCATGACGCCGGCTACATGGCACCGTCGGACTTCCGCTGCCCACCCAGCTGGAAGCTCAGCATCGGCGGTGTGCTGGTGCCAACGGTGCCCGGGGACGACCAGATGGTGGAGGAGATCCAGGCCTCCATCGCGGCGATGCCGGATCCAGAGCTCGTCGAAGACCCCGTCAACCTCGTGTACTGGGAGCAGTTCTTCGCCGAGTGAAGGACCCAGGAGCTCGCCGCCCACGAAGGCCCGCCCGGCACGCCGCCGAAGCGCAACAACGCGGTGGGGCACCATCGATGGTGGAGTGTGCCAGGACGCACACTCGCTGCCGTCCTCGAGCACATCCACGCCGGCAACCACCCAAGGCTGGGCTTCCCGCGCTCGTCGGCGCCTGTGGTGAGGGCTAGGCACCAACCTCCGGCGAACTGGTTGTCCAGGAGGATGGGCAGCCTCAGCTCCTCTTCCTCCGCCGCCTCGCGCTCATCCTTGCTCGACGCCGGCGCAGTTGCCGCATAACAGCAGCGAGGCTCTTCGCCCACCCCAAGCGGAAGGCCGACACGCCGGTGCGCTCGTCGCCGAGGATGTGATCGCGGGGGATCGTCATCAATGAGCCCCACGCGCCGACACCTCCGACCGGTCGGCTTCGCCTGCGCCAGCCGATGCCGGAGCCGGCGGACTGGTCGGTGCCCATCGACGAGGACTCCTTCGCCATCAAGATGGCAATGGAGCGCTCTCTGCAGGACCTGGTTCCACCACTGCCGATGCCGGAGCCGGACCTCCTCGCCTGGTCCAGGGTGGGCGGGGAGCAGGAGGAGGCGCGCCGTGTTCAGCGCCGGCAGCAGGAGGCCGAACGCTAGGCCATATCTCGCCGCGAGCCCGCCTACCAGGGCGCGCCGCTTGTCGTCCTCGACGACGATGACGACGCCAGCCCCTCGTACCAGTCGTGGAGGTATGACGACGCAGTCTAGGGAAGCTCGCCCCCCCCCCCCCCCCCCCCGCAGCCGCCAAGCGACGACGACGACAAGACGTACCCCGACTACACAAGCTTGTACCGCAACTTCGGCATGTGAGGCGGCGTCCGGTGACATCGGCATCGGCATCGGCATTGGCCTCGGCCTCGGCATCGGCCTTCTTTTAAGTTTCTTTTAGCCTAAATGTAGTCTGAATTTGATGTAATATTTATGAGTCCGCCCACTATTAGTGAAAACCGCCTATATTCGCCCAAAGTTTGCCGAATTTAGTTGAAATTTGTCTAAACCCAGGAACTCGGTCTAAGAAGGCGACTGCAAAACTGACCGTTCCCAAGCTGAAAACTAGCTTTGTCCTGCGCTATTTGACTCCGGATTTCGGCATGTGAACACCGAACAAGTGGAGATGCTCTTAGTATGCAAACATAGTATGAGATTAAGAAAACGCCTACAGGATTGAAACGGGGCTGAATGCTTACTGCTTGTTGTGATGTCACCGTTAGAAGAAGCCGAGATCTTGCTTCGTTGTCTTCGGTGGCAAGTTTTGGTTTTTCGTGTGTTTTTTTGTATTTATCGTTGATCTACTTTGTAAGAGGTTTTCCTCACCACTTTGTATCGGTTCGGGCGTTGTGGCTTTATTTATAAAGCAGGACGAAAGCCTATTTTGAGAGAGATCCGCCTATATACCTAGTATAAACAATTTTCTCCCATCACACACATTTGACAACGCGAACAGAAATCAGGTCTCCGCCACTGAATCACATCTGAATCAGGTGAGGCGTCTGAAGATGGTGTTGTCAGACGAGTGGTAAGATACAAAATTAACCAACCTGGATAATTCTTTTGTTTAGGCAAGGCTGCTGTTGGCACTCTATATGTAGCAGGTCGAAAGTGTTGGTGTGCAGATCTGCGGAGGGCTGTTGTGTACATATGGTGAAGGGAAAGAGAGGGGATTACGGGTGTGCCATTGGGAACCGCCGCCGGGCTCGGAGACAAACGCTGAAAAGCCCAAATAGCGAACAAGATCATTCTGGCGGTCTCACAAGGCTTAGGTCGTGCACGCCCGAAGTACTTTCAAACTATCCTGATGGCTCATATTCTCAAGTAGGAGTACGTGTTTAGGTCTTGCTCTCATCATCTCCTGTGTACATGGTACATCAACTCTTAGAGTGATACTAAGATGTTTGAGCGAAAACGATGTAGCAAAGTACAGCCAAGGAAAGATGGGAATGGATTACGTGGTGCCTCCTCTTGTAAAAATGGGTGTAGAGGGCCAGAGGGGGAAAGGAGGCATTGACTAGTGTCAGGACATAACACATGTAAAGCAGTTGGTTTGCATTAGTTTTAGTCTAGAGATGAAAGCAGTAGGCTGTACAAGTTCACAAACTATTTAACCAGATCTTCAATTGATGGCATTAATTAGGAGTGAAGCAGAAACATAAGATTGAGAATGAAATGCAACACATCTCATGTCCCCATGAACAATTCCCACCTCTCTACTCCGGCTCCCCTTCCCTTTGGTCGCCAAACAAGATGTATAGGTGAATCGATTAAATCACAGCAGCAAACGAGCAAATGAGTACTCATCTGAAGCATGTAGGCCAAAAGCCATAGCAACAAATATGAAGAACAAAATACCATGGTATTAGTATATAACATTAAAGCTAAAATATCTTATATTATGAAACGGAGGGACTATATGCTACTCTGCTGCTGTGCAACGTACGGGCTTCAGATGACTAGTAGCCTCTACGCTGAAACGGTACTGTCGGTCATCGGTTGTGCATCTTTGCTTCCCTGGGACCTTCTCCACCTCTTCTGAGCTCGGTGAGGAGACAGCGCACCGCTTGATTAGTTAGTGGAACAGAATCTCTTCAGAAATGTTAGGATCAAGATGTGAATTCTGATAACCATATTGAGTTGGTGAAGTTCTTGAAGAGCCATTTTGAAATTACAACCCTGACCCTAACTATTTAGTTTAATTCTTGATCAAGGTGTTCAACTATTAGTCACTCATGAGATGCAGAATGTTAGTATTTGTTAATGTATCATTGTGGTAAGATGAGGAGAAGATCCATATGTACTAGTACTAGAAGGCAGAATTAGTCCACTCAAAAAAGAAGGCAGAATTAGTAGTTTCATCTTTTCCCTTCTATAAGAAATCAAAGAGGAGCAATGACGATTGGTTGATCCTTTGCTACGAACATTTAAACATATACAAATCGAACGAACAGGGTAGCCAAACAACTATGACCTGAATATAATATTTCCACGTAGATGAAAAAAGGAAACTGATCAATATACCCAAACATAATATCAGAGACATGTAACAGAGGAACCAGGAAATCCTGCAGGGTAAAAGTTCAGATGCATAACTTAACTGAAATAGCTCACCCATCACCACCATGTTCCGTGCTCTGTGACCCCAATATGATCCGGTTAATCTTCACAGTACAAACCTATAGTATATATATGTTTATACTTGCAATCAAAATTAGTAAGTAACAATTTTTTAGTTTAGATAATAATACTGTGGTAATTATCTACGGTTCATAATACATATCACTTGAAACAGCACACTTTCTTTCAGGTTTTACACTAGCACAACACAATAGCTCTCCATGTAAAAAAACAGTAGCTCTATGACTTGCTTCCTCTAGGCTAGATGAGGCACATCCAGACAGTGTACTATCATGCTAATAGATAGTGTCAGCAAGACACATAGATGCCCATGAAGACTTCTAGTCATTGACCTGATCCACTTTAGATTGGCTCTGACTAATTAAATACCACGTGTAGGTGGCTCACGGCTCGTACTCTCTTTTTTTTAGATGGATGGCTCGTATTCTCAGTAAATACTACATATGTTCCAAAATATAAGATGATTAAGTGGGTGCCAAGGAAAGAGGGGAATGGAGTACATGCTGCCTCCTCTTTGTAAAAGTGGGTGTCTATAGAGGGACCTTGTAAATATTGGTGTATATAGAGCAAGGAAGCATTGTCTAGTGTCTGGACATTACACATGTAAAGCAGTTGGTGGAACATTCATCTGCATTAGTATCAGTCTAGAGTTCGGGGTAGTAGGCTGTACAAGTTCACAAACTATGTAACCAGCTCTTCAGTTGATGGCATTAATTGGGGGGAAAAGAAGAAACATTAAGATTAAGAATGAAATGCAACATCTCATGTCCCATGAACTGATTTTCCACCTCTCTTCTCCTGCTCCCCTATCTACAAAATATAAAGATAATAAATATGCAAATGATAATAATAAGAAGCATGTCCTCAAAAACCCTATCTACAAATATAAAGGACAACACTATGGTATTATAGTATATAAAATCACTGATACAAGGTACTGTGCAACATACAGACTCATCTGTACTTTGCAGCAGATCTATCAAGTGGTGCTGTCGATGGTCACTGTGTAGTTGTTTACTGAGCTCAACGAAAAAACAGAGCTCTATTTTTGATTGATCATTGTTCGTTAGTCCAAATTAACAAAAACTGCAGTGTTACAGGTGTTGATCCAATTGTTCCCTTCATTCTACTCTGCAAACAAATACTCCAGGCACCGCTTGCTTGCTTACCTAGTGGAACAGAATCTCTAATGAGCATTTTTATTTGGTGAAGTTTCTGATCTCCTTATTGTAAAGGACCATGTTGAAATTACAAACCGAATTTTCTACCCTGAACCTGACTATTTGGTCTATTACTTTATCAAGGTGTTAAGCAGCTGTAACTATTGGCCACGCAGATAGAAAGTTTACCATTTAGGTAGATAATAAATAGTCTGCACGGATACATGCTATTGTTTGCACAGTGAAATAAGTTTCCAGAGATGCAAAGATCTCAGTAGAAACTAAGCGTAGTCATTTGTATTAATTTCATGTGAGAAGACAGAATTATTAGTTTCTTATTTTTCCTTCATTCGAAAGGAACCAGTGAGAAGCAATGACGAGGAGTTAATCCATTGCTATGAATATACGATGGTCTGAACAAACATGTACAGATCTAATGGACAGAGTCGCCAAACAATCATGTACAGATCTAATAGACATAGTCGCCAAACAAACATGATATTTCTGCAGATATGAAAAAAGCAAGTGATTAATATACCTCGACAATAAAATTAGAGACTTGTGAGAGAGAAACCAGGAAAAATAACAGATGTCCAGTAAGATATAAGTTCAGATCTAGCATAAATCAATACAAACAGCTTACCCCTCACCACAATGTTCCGTGCTCGAGAACCCAAAGATTCAGTTCAAGGAACATGTGATGCCAGATCCGATCTATGAACCCAGATACACATGATGAATAGTTTTGTCCAAGCACCCATGTAGCAACACCAGCAGAATCAGCCATCATATTATCACAACACGCGGCTGAATCAGGTAGACACCGAAATCGGTGTTGCCTCATGGGTGCTAGCACAAATCTATCACCAAAACTCAAATCTGGCTGCCGCATCTGTAGATCCGCTACCGAATCTCATATGAATCAGGTGAGACCACTGAAGATGGGTGTTATGAGATGGGTGCTGGGATAAAAAATTAACTAATCTAGATAATTTTTTTGTTTGGGCAAGGCTGCTGTTGGCACTCTATGTAGCAGGTCTAATGTGTTGGTGTGCAGTTCTGCGGAGGGCTGTGGTGTATATATGGTGAAGGGGAAGAGAGGGAATCACGTATGTAGGAGATAGCCCTAGATCTGACGGTTGGGAGATAGCCGTAGATGTAGATTGTAGATGAGCATCGGCCAGTGCTCGGAGACAAACGCTGCAGAGGTACCGCACATTCGGTTGACCGGATCTAAAAATGAGCGGAGGCCACCCATTCCAATACTTGGTCATCGAACCAAGCGGATTAGGGCATCTCCACCGGCCGATCTGAAACGGGTCCGATTTTATCCATTTGGATCAGGCCACGGTTGATTTTGAGTAGTTCTCCGGTTTGTCCGGCTAGTCAGGCGTGACCCATCTGCCTGCCCTGTCGTTCCTTGGTGCTATCGCTGGCCAGGGATTTATCAATCAGCTCAAACACTCAAATTCATAAGCAAATAGCTCATAAATTGCCTATGAAATAAATTGGCACACGTGTGTCATCGCCCTTCGGGCATCGCCAACAAGTGGCCAGTGGATCTCAAATGCGCGAAAGGGGGCTATATCATACACAATGTCCAAAAGAACAGCAACTTCTCTACCCAAAAAGTTACAGTCGTCATCGCCATGTCATTCAAGCATCGCGAGCCCGGATGGTCTGCTGCCTACAAGGGACCCAAGCCCTGCGATCGGGGTCGGCGATGGTGTCCAGGTCGGTGAGCATGATGGCATTCTCCTCGGCCATGATCTTCGCCTCGGCATCCTTGGCCTTGGCCTCTGCCTCCGCCACCCTAGACCTGGCCTCGACCTATTTGGCTTTGGCTTCGGCCTCCTTCACCTTTGCCTTGGCCTCAATCTCCATTAGCCATAGCCATCGACACCCTCATTGATCATGTAGTGCATGGCGTTCTCGGCATCGTTGGCCACGAAATCCTACACCCAATTTGGTCATGATAAATAGGCGGGAGCAGTATCTTGGCAAAGGCAAAGAAATGTCCCGACCCTACCATGTCGTCGGCAATCGACGGCCGTCGGGCATTTCGCCGAACAGGCTGCCTGACGCCGGCATGTCCGTGACGGAGATGGACCGCTGCTTCTTCGACGCATCCGGGGTTGTGTCCATGGTCATTGGAGTGTGGTTGAGATCGATGGCGGGCTCTCCCACCTCCGACGATGTTGTGCGGGAATGGACAAACCGGAAAAGTGAGGCGACGATCCTAGTGTGGACTCCAAGCAAAGTTGTGTGCGGGCCTGGCGTCTTGGGCTGGCCGCAAGGCGTGGAAGTGACGGAGCTATTAGAGGATGCGCCGGCCATGGACAGGCCGGGAATAGCGAAGGCCACGGTGCCACCGAAAGCGACGGTCAGCGCCTCCTGCTTTATCATGTTCATGGCATGCCTAGAGGCATCCACTGCCACCTTGTTGTGGTTGACCCTGTTCTGCGCGGCGAGGAAGAGCTTGTTCTCCTCCTGGCGCTCCTTGTCGAGCTCGCGCCGCAACCCGCTGACCAACATGCTTTCCCGTCTCATTTTTTCGCTCCTCCACCATTAGGTCCTTGGCAAGCTTCTTTGGCCAGCCGCGCTTCTTGGCGGCAGGAACGTCGGGGGGTGCAACATCGACCATGGCGGCAGGATCCATCGCCTTCCCCGCCGCCATGCCAGTGAAAATTTGGGAGAGAGTTGTGGAGGGAGAAGTGGAGGGTTTGTGTGCCACTAGCAGGAAGGACCGCCAAAGGTGAAGGTCGAACACGGGAGGTCCTGCGTGTTGTCCGGGCCGACACAACCGTTGCCCAAATTAGGTGCACGGATGGGTCGAGCCGGACGCGTAGGTCCAGATGGGTCGGGCCGCTGGGAGGTCACGCACATCCCGCACGTCCGGACGGACTCGTCCGGGTTGGTTGGGTCGGCCCGGTGGAGATGCCCTTATTATATCGTGTATTAGAGCATCTTTACTCGCCCCCCGGACACTGGTGGCTAGCCGTGCCCCCATTTTTAAATTCATGCAAATATAGTAAATACAAAGCAGTTCAAACAACATGTTTGTACAAATTTTAAATAAAAAAATAAAAACTAAACTTGTTCTCCTGGCGGTCCAATTTTAACTGAAGTTTACATAAAATCCAACTACGGCCCACAGCCGGGGAAGCGATGTCGTCCTGAGGGCGCGGGGTGGCGTCCCACGGCGGCGGGAGGTGTTGCTCTCGTCAAGAGGGCACGGCGGTGTAACATCCCAAAATTTTAATGAAGCTTATCAAGTTACTAATCACTCAATTTAGGGTTAACAAAAACTTTTTATTATTAAAATGATTAATGAATGCACGTGTGTTGCATTAGTGTAAAATTGTTTGGAAATACCATGTTTGATTGATATAAATGTTGTGAAATGGTTCAAAGGTAAACGCCACATCATCTAGACCATTTACAAACAAAATCCAAAGAAAAAGAAATCAAAGAAGATTAAATAAGGCAAGTGATCATTTTGACCCTTTTAATCTACTAGACCACTTTAGGTGTTTCTAGACGTCTTTTCCCAACAGAAACAATTCTAGATCTTTGCACCCCTTGCTAGACCAAGAAAATATGTACCTAGACCCACTTTACAATCTTACAGAAACCTTTAGCAAGACAATTTAAATAACATTTGAAAATTAAATCCAATATATATGTGAAGATCCATATTTTTGCAAAACCCATCAAATGAATTCACCTCGGCGATCCCAAGCAAACCTAGCCTCTCAAGCTTAGTACACAACCACTCAAAAAGTTTGGATCCAAAATTCAAATTTAAATTTCATGCGAGCATTATGTCGAAGACTTGGTGATCATAGAATAAACAGCCTAACTAATACTGTTCTTGATCAATGCATTGTCGACCCTTTGTCGCCAAAACGTGTCTCTAGTCTCCCCCCAGTCCCAACCAGCAACAATGCACAACTCCCCCTTTGTCGCTGCACTAGTGGAGCGCCGCCCAAAAATGGTCACCGCCGGTTGCCACCGTCCAAGCCGTAGCAGACCACCCCGCACCTATCTAGGATGCCTAGGAGGATCGCCGCACCCTACCGCCTCTTCATGTCCACCCCTCGATGACAGCCAGGCCGTGCACCACCCCTAGTGACACCGTGCCCACCGTGTCTGCGCCATGCCGAGAACACGCCAGAGTGCCGCGTCCGACAAGCGTGCACACACCACGCCTCGACCGCCGCCCGTGCGCACCGCTTCGCCACGACCCCGGGAACCGCCCGGACATGCCCGTTCACCGCTGCTTGACCCGCAGCCACCGTGCGCTGCGTCGAACCCCGCTTCTGCCGCGTAGAGCACGAGTCGCGCCCGACCAAATGCCACCGCCCTAGCCGCGCCTTTAAGCCATAGAGGACCGCTAGGGAGAACTACGTTGACCGCCGCTCGCAGCCATGCCGATAGCAGCCCGTAGCCATGTCGCCATGTGGCATCCCGCTAAAACCACTACTAGAAAATCGCGGTGTTTTTGTGCATTGCATCATCATGACCGCATGCTCATGTCATCATGCCACATTGCATTTGAAAATCGTCATGTCATCATGCACTTTGTTTGCCTAAAACTATTTCTCTAAAAGCCTATCTTTGTTTTCTAAATACCCTCGTCTTTATTTCAAATCAAACCCTGGTCTCTTCCGGATGTTTTATTTGGCTAAACTATTTGAAAAAGGTTTACAAATAAAATAAAATAATAAAACTATTTTATACCGGGGGAGGCAGCCCAGCCCATAGGCCAGGCCACCTACCACCCCGGCTGGCCCAGCCCGTCTTAATCAAACCCTAACCAGCTAACACCACCTAACCCTAAACCTACCCAGACCCACCCCGCCGCCGCCACACTTCCTCCACCTGCCGCTTTCCCGCCCACCAGCCACTCCCTACACCATCTCCCGCCTCTCTCTTCCACCTGCCGCCGCCACCTGCACAGCCCCCCACCCCACATGGCCGTTTCCCTCCTCCCACCAACCCCCACACGCCTGCTCTCACCTGGCCCCACCGCACGCAACCGCGTCCGCCCCACTCCCCGTGCCAGCCCCCGACCACCTCAATCTCGTTGCCACCTGGGCCCAATTCCCTTGCCACCTACCCCATCCCCGCTACTCCCCAAATCCCACCAACCGCCGCCGCGCTCGGTCACCCCGACCCCGCCGCCCTCGCCCAGCGAGCGTCCGCCAGAGGCCAGGCTGCCCCTCTCCGCTGTTGCCGTGCGCCGCCTCTCTCCCAAGCTCAGCACTGCGTGTCGGCCCCTCTCTTCCCTACGTCTCTCGCGTCCGCCACCGGCGCGGGCCCCGTCTGCTGCGCGCGACCGCTGTCCTGCGTTCATCCGCCGCCACCGGCCTCGCTAGGCGCCGATCTCGTCGTTTCCGGCCCTGCAGCGAGCTCCTCTTCTCCCTCTCGAGCTCGTCGTCCTCCGTCCTAGGCGTGACCTCGCCGGCGCCGCTCCGCCGTGGTCCTCCACCCCGCCGTCCTCGTATCCAGAGCTTCCTCGCCACGGTCTCTGCCGCCCAGAGCCGGCTGATGTTTACGCACTTCTATTCTTGTAGACAGTTGTTGGGCCTCCAAGTGCAGAGGTTTGTAGAACAGCAGCAAGTTTTTCCTTAAGTGGATTACCCAAGGTTTATCGAACTCAGGGAGGAAGTGGTCAAAGGTATCCCTCTCAAGCAACCCTGCAATCAAGATATAAGAAATCTCTTGTGTCCCCAACACACCCAATACACTTGTCAGGTGTATAGGTGCACTAGTTCGGCGAAGAGATAGTGAAATACAAGTGGTATTTATATAAGACAACGGTGCTAGGAAATAGCTTGATGGTGTGGAAGATACTAAAGGCAAACTGAAATATCGATGGAAGCACGCAAATATGTAACAGATCTAGTAGCAAACGGTGTTTCAATGCTTAGAAGCAAGCCCTGGGTCATACTTTCACTAGTGAACACTCTCATATAAATATATTCTCTTCATGATACTACTCTTAACTACTCTCCGGTTGAACACTCTAATTGTTGGTAGGGCTATAACAACACACCTCAAAGTAAGCCTTTCCCATCTAGAAAACCCCACACTGTCACCTTGAGCACTACATGAGTCCAACAAACTCCACAATTTCATAAAGACATCCAACTCCAAATGTAACTCATAACAAGTATTTGTAATCTCTAGCCTAAGTGCCACCATGGTGAGCACGTTGTCACTTTCACACACATGGGGAGAGCAGAGATCTAATAAGCACTTGAGTAGCAAGGTAGATCTACTAGATTACAAAGCTCATGACCACAACAAGATCATGCATAGATAGAGAGATGAACACATAGCTACAGGTAGAACCCTTAGCCTCGAGAGAGAACTACTCCCTCCTCATCATGGGAATCAGCAATGGTGATGGAGATGGTGGTGGATCGATGGAGATGGCTCTGGGGCACTTCCCCGTCCCGGCAGGGTGCCGGTACAGAGACTTTCTGTCCCCCGAATCTCCCCTTTGGTGGCAGCGGTGCTGCGGAACTTTTCGTGGATTTCTGATTGACGATTTAGGGTTTTGGTATCGGGAGGCTCCTATAGGCGAAGGAGGCAAGATTGGTGGAGTGCCAGGGGGCCCACACCACCTGGTGGCGTGGGTAGGGCTAGCCCGCACCTGGGAGGGGTGTGGCCAGGCCCTGGCCCCTCTCCGACTCTCCTTCTGGCTCTGTGAGTCTTCTGGTAAAATAGGAACTTTGGCTTTTGTCCCGTCCAATTCTGAGAATATTGATTTTCTGACTTCCTGGAACCAAAAATAGCAGAAAACAGGCAACTGGCACTGTGGCATCTTGTTAATAGGTTAGTCCAAGAAATCATATGAAAAGTACTCCAAAGTTGGAACAAAACACAAGAAAGTAGATAAAACCAAGCATGGAACATCAAAAATTATAGATACATTTGCAATGTATCAATATCCCCAAGCTTAACTCCTGCTCGTCCTCGAGTAGGTAAGTGATAAAAAGAAATAATTTTTGAGGTGACATGCACCATCAAAGACTTGATCCAAGTATTTGCAAAACATTCGAAGCTGGGATCATAGTACTTCAATCATAACATGAAAGACAAAGTTCTAGCAATAAGCAAAGAAACTATGATGCAACATGAAAAGGCACAAACAAAAGATTCATGAATAACAATGCTTTGCAAGACGTTTGTTTGTTTCACATAAAGAAAACATAGCATAAAAGTATTCAGCTTGTCCCTCGATAGAGTAGCAAATATAAATGCATAGGACACCTTCAAAGTTCATAAGAATGACTAGATACAATAGTTTAAAACAAGCAATAACAAGTTATGCATCAATAAACTAGCCTTGGGACAGTGCACATAGAACTAAGAATGGCCACTATGCTCTCAAAGTAGGTGCATAAAGATAGAAGGTGGAGACTCAATATATAAGTGGAAGAAAGACCTTCATAAAAGGAAGTAGGGATTCAAGTCTCATAAAGAGCTTCCAAAAATTATGCTACTTAAAGCTTTCAGATCTCATTGCCCCTATCATAAGCATCTTGAAGGTGATTAAGGTTAAAGTGACACAACTAAAAGGATATGCTTGACAAGTTATAAACCGAAATCTCATGCCCCTTACTTACGAAGACCGATCCTCATGCTACTCAACTTCAGTCACGAGTAAGCTCTTGTCATTGTAAGTATATGTGTATCATTAAGAACCGCCAACGGGGTACCCCTTGCACATGATACGGGAGCTTTCCCATAATCAAAATGACAAGGCAAGCAGACAATGAGCATCTCAGCGATCTTTTTATTTGCTATTTGCATAGGTTTTTATTGAGGATGCTTCATAAAGTTCTCACTATGGTGATGCTGCAAGTTTCCACCATGATTAGGCATGGCTTAGGCTAGCAGCCCAGGCGTTTCTCTAACACACATACAAACTCCATGATCTTACAAGTTCCACTTTTATTTCACATCGCCGGGATCCGTAAGCAAAAGAACATGATATCAACGGGGTACAAAGTACAGGTGCAATGTTGAAAGCGTTCCCCATGATACATGGTTCTGCTAATTTCAACTTATAAAGCGCAAGCATATACACAACAAAGAAGGACCCAATGGTTCAAGTTTATTAAGGGCAAGTAAAGTAAAGTGTGCCATCAAGTTCGTGAGAGCTTTAATCACTAGTTTCCTCATAACAAGTGGAAGGTAAACAAAAGCATGAATATACTTGGAATATCATAAGCTAGTAGGTAGGTATGGTGGACTCTTTGGAATAACTTGGTTTAGGGAGTTGGATGCATGAGTGGAACTCATACTTGGTTGTGGAGGCTAGCAAAAGACTGGGAGCGACAAACTAAGAGAGCAATAATGGCCATAATCATGCAGAGCGACAAAACATCATTGATCAAAGCATAAAGTGATACTACAAGTTGAAAACTAAAGGATCATAAAGGCTATGGTGACTTGAGATAGTCATAACATGGTGTGAGCATGTGCCAAGTCAACCCAAATAAAGCATCAAAGGAGAATACCACTATAATGCTTTCATATGCTAAAACAACGCATGATTCATCCAAGGCACATTAAGCAATCTCAATTGTTCATAGCAAGTCATGCTACAGTGAAGAATACTAAGCATAAAGCCAAAACAATATCAAGCATGGCATGACAAAGCATAGGCCACAGTCAAAAACGAGCTATTTTTACCACATAAGCATGAACTTTCCTACTCTTTTCCAAACCAAACCAACTCATTTGAAACAACTCACAAAGATGATAATAAATAAAGATTAGTGAGCTTGTCTCACAAATCTACAAAGAAGAACTAAAAAGTTCTAAGCTGAAAGCACAAGAAAACTAAGGCTAAACACGGTGCTAGCAAAAGAGAACACTCACAGAACAATAAGAATGAAAACTAGAGTGTTCTAGGCAATGAAAATGGAGCGTGTCTCTCTCCAAAAGAAGTGTGTTGGGATCCAACCAACTTATTCAAGCAAACTAAGCAAACCAAGCAAACTGAAACTAAAAACGAAAACAAAGACGCTCCAAGAACAACACAACTATGCATGAAACAATAAAAATGAAGCGTTTGGAAGAAACCTGGGATTTTTATTGATGAAGATGGGGATGCCTTGGGCATCCCCAATCTTTGACTCTTGTACTTTTTGGATATTTCTTGGGGTAACACGCGTGGCATCCCCAAGCTTGAGCTTTAGTCCATCCTTCATCTCATTACTCATTCCTTCCATACACCTGAAATTTTTTCCTTCATACAAAACTTCACACAATCTTTATTAGCAACATTAGTGCACTCAAGATAATAAGTCTTAAGGTTCAGTTATAACACCAAATAAACTTCCATTAGAACACTAGCTATTGTAGCACTTCCCTCAAAAAGCTCAATTCCCCAAAAGAACTCAAAAAAGAACCAACAAGAAGCAAATGCAGAAAATGGCAGAAATCTGTCAAAACAGACGAGCATGTAAAGACGAATTTTCGAAGACCTTCTGTTGCTCAAATCAAAAGGCGTTGAACTAACGAAAGTTAGATAACAAACTGTGGCAGAAGCACAAAAAAGTACAACTCAATCCGACATATAGTGCTCTCTCACGAATTTTTACGGTGAAGCACATAAATCTGTTTCGGGACAGCAACTTTCCCAATCATTACTTCTCTCTCATTAGAGGTTACTCTTAGCACAAAAAGCAAATAAAAAGGATAAGGAGAGGTTATTACAGAGGTAATAACTTCCAAGACTCATCTAAAACTTTTGGGTTATCTCCCAATAATTACTTTTCTTTAACGCCTTTAAGTTAGGCATGATAGTTTGAGAAGATGCTCACATAAGAAATATGAATTGAAGTAAAAGAGAGCATCAAGAAGAAAACTCAAAGAACATTTAAGTCCAACCCACTTCCTATGCATAGGAATCTTGTAAAGAAATAAGTCATGAAAGCACAAAGCAACAAGCATATGAAAGCAAAACAAGTGAAATTTCAAGACTTTCAACATAAAGAGGGGAACCTTAATATTATTGAGATGCATAAGCCCATGTTTCCCTCTCTCATAATAACTTTCAGTAGCAACATGAATAAAATTAACAATATAACTATCACAAGAAACATTATTATCATGAGCAACATGCATATAATCATTATTACTCTCCACATAAGCATCGTTATTCTTATTAATTATAGTGGGAGAAAATTCAACAAAATAGCTATCATTATTATTCTCATCACCATAATCATCAAATATAGGAGGAATATTGTAATCATAATTAATTTTCTCCTCAATAGTAGGTGCACTGAAAAAATATCATACTCATCATTGTAATCATCATATATTGGAGGTTTGGTATCATCATAAGCAATAGAATAGCTATCTTCCAAAGCTGGGGAACTAAAAAGATCATTTTCATCAAAACCAGCTTCCCCAAGCTTAGACTTTTCCACAGCATTAGCAATAATGGTGTCCAAAGAATTCATACTAATAACATTGCTATTAGCACGCAAATAAAGTTCCATAGGTTTTTTAATTTTCTCTTCAAACACTTCATGTCCTAACTCAAGATAAATACTACAAAAATCTCTATTTTTGTTGTTGTTTTCCATTAAGCCTAACTAGTGAAAACAAGAAACAAAAAGACAAAATTACAGAATCTAAAGGAAATAACTTCGAGCACTCACACCGGAGGATGTGAGTACCTTTTACCTTACCTCCCCGGTAACGGCGCCAGAAAATAGGCGTTTACTGTGGGAGGTTCTTCTTCTTTAATCCTCCGGTGTGAATACCTTTTACCTTACCTCCCCGGCAATGGCACCAGAAAATAGCTTGATGTCTACGCACTTCTATTCTTGTAGACAGTTGTTGGGCCTCCAAGTGCAGAGGTTTGTAGAACAGAAGCAAGTTTTCCCTTAAGTGGATTACCCAAGGTGTATCGAACTTAGGGAGGAAGTGGTCAAAGGTATCCCTCTCAAGCAACCCTGCAATCAAGATACAAGAAGTCTCTTGTGTCCCCAACACACCCAATACACTTGTCAGGTGTATAGGTGCACTAGTTCGGCGAAGAGATAGTGAAATATAAGTGGTATTTATATAAGACAACGGTGCTAGGAAATAGCTTGATGGTGTGGAAGAGACTAAAGGCAAACTGAAATATCGATGGAAGCAAGCAAACATGTAACAGATCTAGTAGCAAACGGTGTTTCAATGCTTAGAAGCAAGGCCTAGGGATCATACTTTTACTAGTGAACACTCTCATATAAATATATTCTCTTCATGATACTACTCTTAACTACTCTCCGGTTAAACACTCTAATCGTTGGTAGGGCTATAACAGCACACCTCAAAGTAAGCCGTTCCCATCTAGAAAACCCCACACTTTCACCTTGAGCACTAGATGAGTCCAACAAACTCCACAATTTCATAAAGACATCCAACTCCAAATATAATTCATAACAAGTATTTGTAATCTCTAGCCTAAGTGCCACCATGGTGAGCACGCTGTCACTTTCACACACATGGGGAGAGCTGAGATGTAATAAGCACTTGAGTAGCAAGGTAGATCTACTAGATTACAAAGCTCATGACCACGATAAGATCATGCATAGATAGAGAGATGAACACATAGCTACCGGTAGAACCCTTAGCCTCGAGAGAGAACTACTCCCTCCTCATCATGGGAATTAGCAATGGTGATGGAGATGGCGGTGGAGATCGATGGAGATGGCTCTGGGGCAGTTCCCCGTCCCGGCAGGGTGCCGGAACAGAGACTTTCTGTCCCCCGAATCTCCCCTTTGGTGGCGGCGGTGCTGCGGAACTTTTCGTGGATTTCTGATTGACGATTTAGGGTTTTGGTATCGGGAGGCTCTTATAGGCGAAGGAGGCAAGGTCGGTGGAGTGCCAGGGGGCCCACACCACCTGGTGGCGCGGGTAGGGCTAGCCCGCGCCTGGGAGGGGTGTAGCCAGGCCCTGGCCCCTCTCCGACTCTCCTTCTGGCTCTGTGAGTCTTCCGGTAAAATAGGAACTTTGGCTTTTGTCCCGTCCAATTCCGAGAATATTGATTTTCTGACTTCCTGGAACCAAAAACAGCAGAAAACAGGCAACTGGCATTATGACATCTTGTTAATAGGTTAGTCCAAGAAATCATATGAAAAGTACTCCAAAGTTGGAACAAAACACAAGAAAGTAGATAAAACCAAGCATGGAACATCAAAAATTATAGATACATTTGCAATGTATCACCGGCCCGCCTTCCGCGTCACCATGGCCATCCCCGGCGACATCTCCCGCGCGCCCGCCCTGGCTCCGCCCCTGCAGGCCGACCGCCGCCTGCACCGTAGCACCGTCCTCGCTGCTAGGCCCCGCCGGCCGTGCGCTTCTCCTCGGCACCAAGGGCACCGCTGCTGCTCTCCTCGCTCGCCGCGCGCGAGTCCCGCCGCCTTGCCTCGGTTTCCGCTACCTCCGCTAAGCCTGCGTCGAGCCCGCCGCCTCCACGACGGGAACCCAGCGTCGCCGGTGCTCCTCCGCTCTGCCCCGGCGCCGCCTGCACACCTCTGTCTACCTCGCCCAGCGTGGCCTCGCGTGCCCCATCGCCTCCGCACCGATGTGGCCGTCCACCCGCAGGAGTGCCGCCATGGGACTCTACAGCCATCGCCTCCCTGTGTGCGCCACGCACGCCTTTGTCTCGACCGACTCCTTTGGATTATGCGCATCCGTGTTGGTTCTCTGCAGCGAGTCTGCCATGTCCTTTTGGTCTAGTTGATGCGTGTGGGAGAGGTGTTGCGAATTACATGGTGGTGGCCATGTGAAGTTGGAGTGATCTCGGCAGCGCCGAACGGAACCCCTAGGCCTTCGACATGATGCGACAAGTTTGAACCCCAAGTCCTTCGAGGCGAAATCGATAAGATCCACATGACCCGACAAGATCTACTGCCCGGACGCCATGACCTTCACGGATCCGATGCCCAAGAACCCGGAACGCCAAGATCGTCTCTCGGACGTCCAGTCCTTCGGCCCGGGAAAACCGATGACCCGACCAAGATCCGAAGACCGAACCCTGGTGCGCCAAGTTCTTCGACCCCGAGGACTGATCCATCAGAACGACAAGATCCAAACCCGAAGACGCCAAGGTCGCCGACGCAGCACGCCAAGATCTTCTTCCCGAATGCCAAGACCGATCTGATACGTGGACCCGACAAGATCTTCATGACGACAAGATCGACACCGACCCGGGCTAATCCAGTGAGCCCCTGACGCCAAACCAAGACCTGCGACGACCTCCGAAGACTGATCCCTCGCACGACAAGTTCTCCATCTGGTATCCGAACCTCGTCGTCCCTGTCGAACCCTGAGACCGAACCCCGGACCCCCGGAACCCAAGATCTTCCGAACCCAGATGTGTGCCCCTAAGCCCCTATTTTTATAATATGACATTATCAACTATCGCATATTAAATTGTTCATGCATGCACACTTGCCTGTGGTTTGGGGGCATTATGTCGATTCACCTCATAATTAAATATGGAGTCAATATGAGGGATACCTTTGTCTTATTCTGGACTCCATTTAAATTGGTGTAGCGAACCGATGCCATGTTTTGTCTTGCTAAGACAACATTTAAATTGCGGGGGTTCTAAATAATTGGAACCGTGTAACTAATTATCAGGACCCCGGTTCCGCTTAATATTGTCTAATTGCACCGCATCTGCATCAGATCATAATCATGCCGGATCTTTTGTCGTAGTATTAAATATTGCATCCGGTTTTTCCTCTAGTGTTTGCTTCTTCGCGGATTAGGCCGATGAGTTGATGCGAGTATCGACAAGTTCTCCGGATATGAACCGTCGGCAGTGTTTCCCAGGCGAGCATCTCTTCCCCTTCTACCTATTTTGCATTTATAGTCTTTATTTCCTCCTGTTGATCTATTGCTATCCGTGTCGCGATGCTTTAGTTTCCGTGCACCAGTGATATCCCGTGCAGCCTCTAAATTGCCATGGACACCTCCTAATACCCGTTGTTTGGTAGATAGCTGGTCTTGCGAGTTGTAATTGCTTGCTCAGGTGCAGTCTCGTGTTGTCGAGTACCACAGTTGTTGGTATGCTGGCAGATGTAAATGGTGGAGATGCTTAATGGTGGAGATGATCATGTCTTTAATTACAACTATTAAATTGATGTGATAACTAATGAAAGAGGCACCGGTGGGAAATATATGCTATTTGGTTTTTATGTCCACTTGTGTCCCGTAGGCCCCGAGTACTTGATACCTGTTCCTTGACTATTCGCACTATCCACATCCGGGAGGCCTTATGGACCCCCATGAGCCAGAGCTTGATTCATTTCTATTTCTTGGGGCTACAAACGAGTTTGGGGTTTTATTACTATCATGTACTTATGCCATGCTTTACCGCTTTATTTACGATTGTGCGTGGAGCACCTGTACTGTTTAGGATCGTGACACGTTTTCGCTGTATCGACAAGCCCAGTCACACTTTCGGGTTCCTAGTCGTTTACAGCCGTCCACACAAACACTGGGTCTATCTCGGAGCCGGCCAACTTCGTCGCAGGTAGCTTAGTAGGGTGGCCCCCTGAAATATTTTATGAATCCTGTGATCGCTTTGTCGTGAAAGCCTCGTTGGGTTTTGAGTTGGTTTTTCCGAGGTTGATCGAGTGTGTGTTGCTATTTGTGCACCCCTATAGGGTAAAACTTTCTGAAAGTCGTGTCCGCGGTTATGGACGACTTGGAGCACAGTATCTCGATCATAGACAAGCATAACTAAAGTAGTGTTGTAAATTTGACTTAATATGTGACTAGTAATCAGATTCAAATACAACGGAATGGATATTAAAAATGCCAACAACTGGTGGAGCTGGGGTTCCTTGTGTCTGGTTATATCTGCCTAGTAAGTATTGCAACTCCAATGGAATGTGATAAAAGTGCCAACAACTATTGGGTTTTGGGATTCCTCAGGACAATTATCTCTGACTAGTAAATCGTTCCAACTACAACGGAATGGTAAATAAAACGGCCCACTACTTATGCTTCAGGATGACTCATGCTATCTATATCTGATTAGTAAGCGCTGCAACTATAACAGAATGAGTAAAATTGCCAACTGTGTGAGTTCCTTGGTCCGACTTCCTCGTTTGGTCTCGAGGGGGAAATACCAGGATGGGTATGTTTGGTGTTACCATCAGGTTGGATCCGTATAGGTCTTTCTTATCCCTCTCTTATAGCCGCCAGTTTTACTGAGTCTATAGGTTGTTTAGTGCTGCTGCGCTGCCGCTTCAGTCCACCATACCTATGTAGGCGAGGACCGCCGAATTCTAGCCTTGCCGTGTACTGGCCTTGGTACTGACGCTCCTCTTTTTCCTTTTGCCCTTTGTCGGCACCCCTTTTGTTTTAGCAGGTTTGAGATCGACTAATAGGGTTACCCTTCCGGCTTGGCCTGGGCAGGGTTACGGACGCCATTGGTTATTCTTCAGGGCTCTTAGCCCCATTTGCATCTTGTTGTAGTCGGACGCTCTATCGTTTTCAAGGTGATTTGGATCTTTGAATTGTATATCTGTATTCTTGACTCGTTGAGTCGCTGTTGTATATATATCTGTTCTGTGAGTCCCATCGAGGACTGTTGTGTAATGGTATTACTTCTTTTTCCACCCGCATGAAAGTGCCTGGTGGGCGTCCTTGAATCATTTCTATGCGGGTTTGGCGGAAAGGCCTAAAACTTGCATAGGGCCGATTCGAGGGTGTTACACGCCACCACCGACCGACCATGCCGCGCTGCCCCCTTCCTCGAGCTATAAAAGGAGGCCTCCTCCACCCCAATTCTGCACACCATCTCACTCCCCTCTCTCTACTGATCCTTCCACCCCATCCCCAGAGCAAGGCGAGCCACAGTTCGTCGGAATTTTGCCGGAGCTTGCCGCTGCAGAGGAGAAGAGGCGCCGTCGATTGGAGCTGCCCCAGGAGCCACCGCGACCACGCCTAGAACCGCCGTCGTCCACCAGTTCGATTGCCCCCATCTCCATGTCTAGCTGGAGCCCTGGTAAGCCCCCACGTACCCCCACCGTGTCGCGTTAGGGTTCGTTCTCGCCGGAGCTGTTCGCCGAAGATGACAAACCACAGTCGTTCGATCTGTTCTAATCGTAGCGCCCAGAGTGCCCCATACCGCTTCGTGTTTGATGTGTCGTTGACATGCGGGACCAGCCTGTCAGTAGCTCTATGTGCCACGGAGTGCCACTGGGCCGGCCCGTTTAGTTTCCCGTGCTAGCCCACAGATTCAAATAAGTGTTTTTCTATTTAGGTTTAAACTAGATTCTGTCTACTTATTCAAAAATCAATTTAGAGAGATTCAGTTAACCAAAATGCATGATTCAAATTTTGTTAGAAAGATAATTAAAATATCTATCCAAACCCGTTGGATTTAAGTCATTTGGAGTTAGAGATAATCTATAGCAAAAATAACAAGACAGAGAATATTCTACATTCAAACATTTTTCAAAAATCAACCATAATAGCTTTGGAGTTGATTCCAACTCTCAAAAATCACATTTGACCATATCTATCTGAATATGTAAAAATATTTCGGTTTGCCTGTAGTGACTTTGGACTAGTACCAAAAGAATGCTATTAGAGCATTTCTAGTCACTTTAAATGGATTAAATAATAAACTTAAACTTTATAAAATGTGACCAACATTTTAAATCACATTCCCATGTATTAGAATATGTGGTGATGACATGTGTCCACATGATCCCATATTTTATTTGGAGAATATTAAATCTTAATTAATTTCAATGAGTAGAAATTACTTTTCTCAAATAAAATAATGAAACTAGTTCTTTAAATCTTGTGATGTTTGTGATGATACTAGATCATCAAGTGTATGCCCCAGTGTGCTAAATAGGACTACTTAAGTATTGTTTGGTGATTGTGTATCCCGTATTCCTTTATAGACGATAGTACCAACCAAGTCTACGAGGAGGAGGAGTTCTACCTCGAAGAAGACGGGGATAATTTTAATCACTGCACCAATCAAGGCGAGCTAGAACTAAGCAAGTTCACCCTTGCTACCTTGTTAACTCAAGCAAATGCCTTAAGCATGCTTGGGTTATATATTTTTTACTTATACCAATCCCAAGTTTTATTTGCAATCTTTACTTTCTTTTACTTCACCACAGTTCTTTACTTTCCTTATAGATAGCATGAAGAGTATAAAACTTGGCCTATCTAGTTATACTTAGATGTCATTCTATGGCATGAAATTGAAGATTTGCACCCCTCTTTAGTGAAAACTCTTAACCTTAGTGGCTAGTGCTAAGCATAAAACTTGATCACTTTAGATGGGAATACTTTGTGAAAATGATTATGAAAACCTTGGAATGATGAGTCATTCTATTGAGATGTTTTGACATGTGTTGAGAAACACAAATGGTTTATGATGATGAAAATTTTGAGGCATGAGCCTTAGCCCTTTATAAAAACTGATGGTTGGGTTCGGATGCGATACCATTCCAATATTACCATACAACCACAATACATGAATTGGGTAAGGCTTAGACGGAATTTTATATGTATTATTATGGGTTCCCTCGCGGGAGAGGTTTGAGATGAGGCTACCTCTTGATGATGTCCACCTATGCAGTGCCCAGGATGGCAGATGGCCATGGCTAGGAGGCCAAGCTCATATGAGAGGTGCCTATACTAGAGTGTGTAATTGAAAGGTTATGATTGATTATCTGCATACTAAGTATGATGATTCAGGGTTATCCCTGGCGGATGTATCGAATTTTGTGGTGAAAGTGTACCACCTCTACAGAGTGTCAAACTATTCGAATAGCCGCATCCGCGGTCATGGACAGTTGGAGTGGCCATACTATTCCATCTTCAGATGTTTTCAAATGACTTATGAAATGAATGGTGACTTTGACTTGATCAGAACAGGGTTGTGACTATGAAAAACTAAGTTCCCAACTTAAGTGATTGTAGAACATTAAATTAGCTTTCTTTACTTCTGAATCCAGCTTAGGTTTTAAATCTGGCTTTTTATGAATAAACCTAAAGCTTAAGATTCCTATTAGAACTACCTTACTTGTTAGTGATAGTTTGCGAGTACTTAAAGAGTACTCATGGCTTTGTCCCTGGCTATTCCCGTGGCCACACTACGAGGAGGACTATCCGGAAGAAGGACAGCAGGACGGCTACGACAACTAGGATCATCTCCCATCGTCAGCATTGCCTGTGACACTGAACATGGAGCCCACTGATACGTCCAAAACGTATCTACTTTATCGAACACTTTTGCTATTGTTTCTCCTCTATACTTGTGTGATTTGGATGCAACTAATGCGGACTGCGCTGTTTTCAGTAGAATTGCCTTGGTGTCTACTTTTTGTGCAGAAAATCAACTATCAGGAAAAATCCCGGAAAATATGCCAAAAATCCTATTTCACCCGAAGACTCCAGGAGCCAGAATACGAGACGGAGAAGAGCCAGGGGTGGCCACACCACCTGGTGGCGTGGGCCAGGCCAGGCCGCGCCAGGGGGTGGTGTGGGCCCCCCAGGGACCCCCTCGGCCTCTCTCTTCGCCTATAAGGAGCCTTCTGACCTAAAAACTTCAGGGGGTTCGACGTTTTTCCAAAATAAGTTCTGCTCCGCCGCCACCACCAGATTCCACGAAACAGCACCAGAAACTCCGTTCTGGCACCCTGCCGGGATGGGGAATTGGAGGAGATCATCGCCATCATCATCACCATCGCTTCTCCATCGACCATCCATGTTTCCCCCATCTATGAGTGAGTAATCCCCCGCTATAGGCTATGGGGATGGTAGGGATTGGATGAGATCATTCATGTAATGGCATCAGATTGTTAGGGCATGGTGCCTAGTATCTTTTATTAGTGCTTTATGACTTTGTTGCGACTTGTTGTGCTTAATGCTTGTCACTAGGGCCCGAGTGCCATGATTTCAGATCTGAACATGTTATTGATTCATTATGATAGTATTGTTTTTGGTCTTATCTGCAAGTTGTATACACACGTTGTTGTCCGGAACCTATGGCCCCGAAGTGATAGAAATCAGGATAAACGGAAGGGAATGGCTTTGATGTGAGGATCACATGTGTTCACGGAGTGTTAATGCTTTGCTTTGGTGCTCTATTAAAAGGAGCACCTTAATTTCTAGTAGTTTCCTTGAGGCCCCGCTGCAAACGGGCTGGCAGGATAAAAGATGTTGTGCAAGTTCTCATTACGAGCACGTATGACTATATATGGAACACATGCCTAGGATTATCTAGTACTTGGATGCTTTATCTTATTTATCTGCAATTGCCGTATGTTCTGATTGCTATGTGAATTGTCTTGTCGATGCAACGCGCGTCCATCCATCCCTATGCCTACCGCACTCGAATCCTACTGTTTACTGCTATTGTTACTACTGCCTTTACTTTACTGCTGCTGCTGCTACTTTGCTATTCCTACTATAAAACTGTTGCTACTGATAAGCTGCTGTGAGCGAGATTGTTTCTAGGTGTAGCTGAATTGACAACTCAGTTGTTAAGGCTTATAAATATTCTTTGGCTCCCCTTGTGTCGAATCAATAAATTGTGTTTCACTTCCCTCGAAAATACTGCGATACACCCCCTATACTTGTGGGTCATCAAGACTATTTTCTAGCGCCATTGCCGGGGAGCAAAGCTTTATTTATCAAGTTCACTTGGATTCTCTATTGTTCGCTGCTTTCCATCCATCATGGGTAAGTCTCGTGATGGCAAGGTTCCTATTTTACCATCCACTACAAGACGAGGTACGATTCTGAACACCTCTACTGCTCTTGATTCACCATCTGTTATGAGTAAGTTCCTTACACCACCACATACACATGCTACACACAGTGCTACTACTGCTGAATTTGAAACTTTTGATGCTTATGATGCTGCTTCTACTGTGCTTGATAAGAGTGGTTCATTAGTGATACGTCCATTTTGCATCACTATTCTATGTCTTAATTCACTATTATTCATTGATATATTTCGTATTGAGAGGTGATACTTATGTTATTTCATCTGTTTTTGCATGGTTGATGACTTTTGGAGCATGGACCGCTGCAGTCAAGATTCTGATGGAAAAGGTGCTGTTTGGAGGCAAAATTCGCGAAGATCAGAAAATCCGAGAAAATATACGGAAAATTCTATTTTTCCAGAAGACTCAAGATGCCAGAATATGGAGTGGAGGTGGGCCACAGGGGGCCCACACCACCCCATGGCGCGGGCAGGCCTAGGTCGCGCCAGGGAGTGGTGTGGCCACCCTGACCCACTTCAGCCTCTCCCCTCTGGCATACATCTTCCTCCCGAAACCCTAAGACTCGGGGAACGACCACAGAAAGATTCCGCCGCCTCTGCGGGGCGGAAAACACCGAGAGAGAAAGATCTCTCTGGTAGACAGATTTCTGCCGGGGGAATTCCTTCCCGGAGAGGGGAGATCGTCGCCATCAACACCACCATCAAGCTGGACTTCATCGGGATCATCATCATCACCACCACCATCATCATCACCATCAGCACCCTCATCACCATCTCCATATTGCTGTAACAATTGGTTGAATCTTGCATTAGTTCATAGGGGAAACTTTCCCGGTGTTGATTACTCTTTGTAGTTGATGCTATTGAGTGAACCGTTGAATTATTATTTATGTTCAGATTGTTATACATCATTATTCCATCTCTGATCATGATCCATATGATGTCTTGTGAGTAGTTCGTTTTGTTCTTGAGGACATGGGAGAAGTCTTGTTGTTAGTAGTGGAGTTGCGTTGAGAAAGATTCAATAGATTGTTATTTAAGTTGTGGTGTACTTCTTCTAGTGGTGTCATGTGAACGTCGACTACATGACACTTCACCTATATGGGCCTAGGGGAATGCATTGTGTATTTGGCTACTAATCATAGGGGTTGTCGGAGTGACAGAAACCTGAACCCCCGTTAGGAAACCATTGCACAAGGGACGTAAGGGTCTTAGAGTTTAAAGTTGTGGTTAGGTTTCTACCTTAATTACTTTCTTGTACTTACGGATATTTGCAAGGGGATTTAATCACAAGTATGTATTAAGTCTTGGATGGGACGGTACATTAGCACAGGTTCACCCACACAACACTTAGCAAGAAATATATTGTCCCATACCAAGAGAAAAATTTGAAACTATTATGATTGGGACCATTGCTATCAAGGTTGAGGTAACATAATCATTAGTGGAGTACAAAGTTTTGTCTCATATCCAATTGTTTTGGTAGCAAGACTTGATCAACCTTGTTAACAAAAGGATTCCATTGAACAAAACAATGTTTTCATTATGATTATCTCCGTTTATTTCTATCCTTTGCATTTTAGTTTTTGCTTTCGTTTAGTTTTCTTTTTGGTGTTAGTTGCTTGCATGTTAGAACTTCTGTAGTTCTAGCCTTGTTTTGTCCTTGCATCATGTTTCCAAAATAAAAAAATCTGTTTGTCAGAAAAAAGGGGCAGAGGAGTACCTGGGAGGTACCAGGGGGCCCACCAGGCAGGCACACCACATGGTCGCGCGGCCAACCTTGGGTGGCGCCATGCCCTGGTGTGGGCCACCCCTGGCCCCCACTAACTCTCTCACCTGCCACTTTCTTCTCTCTCCCGAGTAAGCTCTAGTTCATATCTCAAAATCGCGTTCTTGCTGTGCTTGCTCTCGATTTTTTCGATCTCCTTGCTCAGCCCATCTTTCTTGCTGAAATTTGGAGCATTTGTTCCCTGGTATATGACTCCTCCCCTTGTCCAAGTAGATTTGTGTTTAGTGGATTATATGTTGAGTATTTTGCTGCTGTAGGTGACTGGTTACGAGGGCTTGTAAGCTTGTTTGATGCTTAGAGATATAGTTTTGATGCATGTTTAGGCCTCTTGCAAGTCCCTATGAGTAGGATCCTTCATTATATCTACTTTGCAATCACTTGTTTAATAGGTGTTTAAATTTCAGAATAGAAGATGAGTGAACACCACCTAAACCAACATGAGCTTTTGGTGCCTGAGGTCATGAAGGTCCACCGGGAGGAGGAAGTTTTTCCCTCCATTTATCCATGCTCTGAGTTCATGAGAGCTGCAGGAATTCTACAAGATTTCCACACTTTGGTTTCTAATGCAGGGCTAGAGCACTTTTTGAAAGATGAACCTTGTCAATTTGTGAAGCTAACCATGTCTGTGGTGCAAGACTTCCAATTTAGTCACTCTTTGCCTAACCCCATGGTCCATTACAAAATTTACAATATAGCTGTCGACCTTTCTTTTGATGATTTTTGTGCAGCTATTAAGGTACCTCAATGGGGATCATGTAGAAAGATTAAGGAGAGACCTGAACCACTCATGGATTTATACGCAGAAATTTGCCAAGGGAGTAGCTTCTCGAAGGAGAGTGGAAAAATCCGTAACATTCATCTTCCCTCCATTCGCTACTTTGCCTACTTTATTGCCAAGTGTGTTCTTGCTAGGAAAACTTCTAATAAGTTATCTTCATTTGATCTAGCATTTATCTCTGCTGCTCTTAGACGAGATAGGTCTTACAACTTGGGTGCTTTGATAGCCTTCCGTCTTGCTGCTAACCGTGAGAAAGGTGGAATTTGTGGAGGCCTCATTGCTTCTTGTTTACTAGCATTGCATAGTTTAGTGCCTCATCATCTAGACCTACAGTTTCCCATAGAAAGGCTTGATCTTAATTCCATGATACAACATAAATTTGTTTCCTCGTGGGCTAGTATGAGTGAGTTATCTTATGAAATAACCTTTCTCAAAGCTGGTTGGAGAAAGAGCAAGTCCGAGCGTGTTGTTTTTTTGCCTGCACCTATTTTGTTTAACCTTGACAACAGGGAAGGATGGCCCCTCACTGAGGAGGAGCTTGACACGTACTTGGGAGAGCTCTCCCAACAGGAGCAGGATACTAGAAGGGAGGTCACAGATGATTCGGCCCAGCCCTCGAATGAGGGAGAGTCTTCATATCAGTAGCCCGCTTATGATTGGGGAGCTTCTTCTTCATCTCATGGGCCCATCTACGACCATTCTTACCAAGATCCGCCCGCTTGGAACCCCTATTCGTACATGGATTGATACCCACTTAGGCCAAAAGCCTATGCTTGGGGGGAGGTATGCCGGCACCGCACTCATCTCCATATCATGTTGCGTCGGTACTTTGTATATTCATGTTTTCGTTCTCTTTTCAGTTCTCGTCCTTCTTTGCTTTTGCTTTCTAAAAACACAAAAAGACCAAAAATATTTGTCGTTCTTCTTTGGTTTTTGCGAGCTTGCTACAGGGTTCGGCAGTCCTCAGTGGATATTGGTTTCATATTATCATTCAAGCCAGACAAGTGAAGAGCAATAATGAAGATCAATGACAACTTGAGGCTTGGTAAGAGGCTGGTAACGAACTCTATTTGTTTTCATTTTTGTACATATACTCATCACTGTGGGCATGCTTAGTCCGTTCATGTAGGGTGTATGTTATCTTTGGATGCTTAGTAGTTCTTTGTTTCTTATGATTAGCTTCAACTCGCTAATAGTTTGTAGCATGTCTTATAAATGTTTGCTTGCATTGCTCTATTCATAAATTGGTATGACTCCGTGGTATCCTCCTCTGGATGTTTCATTTGAATTGACTTGGCACATGCTCACGCATGCACAAGACTGTGATAATCAGTTAAGCCTTGATGAATTATTTTGCCTTGAGGATCTTGAATCACTTTCATGCCATGGGTAGTCATGTTTTGTTGCAAGCATGATAATGACAGTTATTGCTCTCTCGTTTGTCGCTCCCTTACTATTGCTAGCCTTCACCTCCACTGAGTGTTTTACTCATGTCTCCAACTCCCTAAACCAAATATTTCCAAAGTGTCCACCATACCTACCTATTAGCATCATTTGCTACTCCCTGCATATTCAATATGCCTTGTTTTCTTCCAAATAAAATGTTTGCTTGTTATGGGAAAATTAGTTAGTAAAGCTCTCACGAACTTGATGGCACACTTTATTTCCTGCACTTAATAAACCTGAACCATTGTGAACTCTCCATGAAAGTTATATGCTTGCAAATTATAGGCTGGGGATTAGTAGAACCGTGCTGTCACGGGGAACGCTTTCAACACTTGTAAATATATACCTAGTTGATACCTTGCTCTTTTGTTTGCGGATGCCGTCGGTGTGAAATAAAAGGGGAGTTTGTAAGTCCATGGAGTTATGTATGTGTGGGTCATCATCCACCGCCTATACTTGTGGGTCATCATCCACCGCTACGCTTATTATTCCGCTGCTTGTTTGTATTAAGACTGGATCATGAGATCCTTTATTTGTGTAAGACCTTATTATGATTTGTAATGGATGATGTACTGTGATATCAAATCTGTTATGTCTCGCAAAAATGGTAATCCTGGGATTGCGATGTATGGCATAACAGGCATCTGGGATTAAAAATCCGGGTGTTGACAGGCGGCGGCGGTCTTCTGGCGACATCCCAGAACTCGAACATGGAGTTGTATATCACTAGCTGCGCGTCGCATTCCTCCTTAGCTCGGGCGCGCACGGAGGCATCGCCGCGGTATCTACGCTCCTCAAGGACACGACGTTCTTAGAGGTCGGTGAGTTCTTGTAGATGGACGTACTCCGGCTAGAAAACATGTGCAAAGACATCCCACCCGTAAAGCTCGTCATTGGTTCGATAAGCTGGCCTTCGTTGTATTGGCGGCTATAGCTCCAACGGCTCCTCGGAGCCGTCAGAGACGATCACGGCCAACTCCTCGCTGTCAGCGTTGCCGGAAACGTCAGAGGCGACCCATTCCTTATCTTCAGAGTCAGTGTGGTTTAAGCTATTTGGGTTGGGTGGTGGTGGAAGACGGGCCCAGGCATGGCGACGCTCTTGCTGGCGAAAACAACACCTCTGGCTACCGTAGATATAGTTGGAAAGGGGCGTGGAAGGGAGCTGTGAGGGGTAGTGTGGATCTGTGGATGGCAATGGCAGCCGCCCTAGATATGGCGGGAAATGGCGGGAAAGCTAGACGGGAAGAGTTGGAAAAGGCGGGAACGAAAGGGCGCACCGCCGCGCAGCCAGGTGACGGGACGCGTCGGTTCTAGAAACGAAGCACCTATCTCACTGCCAGGGCTGGCTAACGTCGTTTCCAGCTCCATCCGGGCCCACGTTAGACCCCCTGTGTGTTGGGTTTGGTCTGGGGACACTGGATAACTAAACGGGCTGCGTCGGCGCGCAAAAAGATTTGGGGGGTGGGTTGGGCGTGATTTTTGGCTCCGACGCCCTCGCTAGACCTTTAGGGTCCCCGGGTGGAGATGCTCTTACAAATGTAAAGCGACTAGTTAAAAATTAAATCGTAGTAGTTTTGACCAAATGTTTAATAAAAAGTATATGCATCTATAATATTGTATGAACACATTAAAAAAATATACTTTATGCCCCATAAAAAATAGTAGATATTCTTATTTTTTTGTATAAACTTGATCAAAATTACTATATATTCTGAGACGGAGGAGTATCTACAAAAAGACAAAATGCATAGGATTCAATTCGCAAAAGTAAAAAAAAGCATAGGATTCCGTTTTTATCATGGCAGTGCTAGTGCAAATTCTCACTCGTTGGTGTCATCCATCGTCTCACATATTAGAGCATCTCAAATTGGCTCCCCGAATTGTTGTACTCTTTTGTTCTCTTTTTTATTCGTTTTGGGGGAAGAAGGACCATTGTTATTTCTTTGTCCGCCCGGGAGGCCGGGACCGAACGGCGTACCCTCCCCAAATTGTAAGCAAATGAATTAGATTTTGATCAAACTTGAGCTACATTGCATAGTTCAGATAAATTCTTTTCTTTTTTAGAAACACAGTACAATCGTAGACGTTCACAACACGTACATGCACCCACCTCTATGAACGCACACACGCACACCCTACCCCTATGAGCACCTCTGATAAACTGAGCCAGCAGAACGGGTCTTGAGATTGACGAAGTCACCACGAGCGCCTCGCTGTCAAAGCTTACTTCAGATAAATTCTAGTTGCATGAATTAAATTAAATGGTTAAACCTAACTACTAGAACTAAAACTAGTAGACGGGCATACGAGGTTGGTCCTGGCACGGACGATGACGGGCTAATTCCAGACATTACGTTGTTGCAGAAGCGTGTGTAATTGATATATATTCATATTAATATATTTATTTTATAAAAAAATCCTACAGGCCATTTGACGGGCAAATACACTCGCAGGGTTTCCCTGCCTCTTTGTGCTCTTTCAGTTTGAGTTTGCACGCTGCATCATTCAGCTTGATGCTGATCTTCAGTGCTTTAGATTGCTTCTTCTTATCCTCATTGGAAGATCTGTTATACTCGATGTACTTTGCAGCCTACTCAGAAGGGAAAAAACAAAGACGCAGATCTATGTTAGGAACTCAATTCCATAGCACTCTAGAGTAACAAGAAGTCGGACTGAGAATCAACTCGTGGTTAGATGGTTAGGAGGGTTGTGATACCCCAATCCACCAGAGTTCAAATCCCAGGTTTAACGTTTTGGTGTCTCATAAAAGCAGAATATTCTTTCAGTGTGACTTCGTCAATCTCAAGACCCGCCGGCTCAGTCACTCGAAGGTGCTCATAGGAGTAGGGTGTGCGTGCATGTGTTCATAGGGGTGAGTATATGTATGTATTATGACCGTCTGCATTTGTATTGTGTTTCTAAACAAAAAAAAGTCGGACTAATAAGTGTACCGAGTATAAAAATTGATGCTGCACCTTTCATATTGCTCGGAAGCCTCGGCATGCTTGCACGTCTTACACCATATACATTCTCTCCATATTTGTTATTGGCAACTCCTTCAATCTCGGCAACATTGCTCTTCAGGTCTCGAGATTATTTTTTTGCTGGAAAATAGAGACACAACCAAACATTCTTCTAGCAGCAACAGAGATGAATAGGTAAACAACAAACCAGTAGACACCCAGCTGATTAGTATTTAACTACACCCATGCCATGTGGAACCGCTACTGTGAGCATGCACCGTCTTCTGCGGTCAGTGGAATGGTCGTAAACAGTATTCTCCTGGTAAGTAGGTTCGGCGAGACACGTAAACGGTATTCTCCTGATAAGTAGGTTTGGCGAGACACGTGGAAAAGATTATAGATACGCATTAGACATCTAGCCCCACCAATATCTCATACATAGTCAACTGTGCTGATGACTCTACCTAATGAAAGGCCATGAATGGAACATGGTGGTCATCAGCAATGAGAATGCCGTATGATGCTGAATAGACGAAAGAGACAGGAAAGTAGGGTTGCAGGTGCGGGACCGCTTAAGCCCGCAAAACGAGACGGTTAGTACAAATTATACTAATTGGAATGGATCTTCAACTTGTACTGTGAGTACGTGAGCTCAGGCAAATCAGTGCCCGCAAGCCCGCCCTGCTTGCAACCCTACATGAAAGTAGTTCCGGGAGTTGCACCAAACGAAAGTCTAACACGCTGAAAGTACTTTGTTTCTATCCTGATGACTCACATTCTCATATAATTGTTTATGTCTTGCTCTCATCATCTCGGTGTTCATTGAACATCAAGCACTAAAGTGACAATAGAGCGAAAAATCAAGGATGAGAGGATGTAAGTATGACATATTGCCTGCTCTTGTGAAAAATGGGGTCATAATATAAAGGGGAAAATGATACCTTGTCTGGTGTCCCAGCATTAACACATGCAAAGTAGTTGGACGAATTGTACACCTCTCCGTCTCTATATATTAAACGTTTTGAGAATACAATTTGAACTCCTATAATGTAGTTGGAGACGCCGAGGCAGATATAGCGACGCCATTTCTTATTTCATCGCCCCTCCCCTCCCACCTCGCACCGAACTCGCCATCCGTCGCAAGCTCAATTATAATAAGCCACTGCGCATGCGGATCAAATTTGAATACGTACAGGAGATGATGCGGTGGTCCTCAGCGGCGATTCAGGTCTCAAGAGGCGCTAGCAATTAAGTTGTGAAATTATATGGCAGAAGTGTGGCAGCTGCCTCCGATCGATTCAATCAAAAATACAGGGACGCATTGGTTGTTCGATGTCCTGTGCGGGATGTCTAAAACTAGAGTTTGCATGTCCTTGATGACTCTTTGGCGCACATGTCATGTTCGCAATGAAGTGGTTCATCATAAACCTCCACCGTTGATGGAATCATCTCGTCGCTTTCTAGTGAGTTATGTGGAGTCACTAATAAACATCAATTGTCATGGCAACGAAGATATTGTGAAGGGAAAGTTCAATGTTGATACAGAGCCAGAGGTACAGCGTTTCCAGTGCACTAAAACATCCCATCGAGAGGACAGCTTTGCATTGGTTGCCACCCCAGGTTGAATGGTGTAAGCTAAATGATGAATCTTATGACCCTAGTGAAGTTGTCGGAGCGGGGATGATTGCATGTAACCACGATGGAAGTATCATCTTCTCCATGTGTCGACAACTTCAATCTTGTAGAGACCCACTCGGAGCTGAACTACAGAAGGCTTATCTCCGTGCTTGCACCGCTGCAACTTGCCATTAAGTATTGGAATTGTGTCTCGAGATGGTTGATATGCAGAGTAAGAAAGAGGTTGATCATTCAGTTTATTGCTTGATGATTGCAAAGATTAAAATCCAGCTGAAAGTCTGTTAGACTTGTATTGCTCGTGTTAAAAGGTAACAGAATAGTAGTAGTCATTTTATGCCAATTACGCTAGAACTTCTTCTTGTATGGTTGTGTGGCTTTGCTCTGAGCCAGATGGATTAGCTAGTATTTTCCACCAAAATTGTAATCCCCTATTTGTGTAATACAAGTATCAATTCGCGAAATAAGCAGGCTGGTAGGATATCCATTTGCATTGTGGTTGATGAATGATGTTCTGTCTATTTTATAATCGGTCGTTGAAAATTAATACTACCTCTGTTTCAGAAAAAAAGACATTGGTTAAACGTCTATATTCTGAAATAGAGATAGTAGAGATAAAGATTGACAAAGTGGGTAAAAGAATATTGAAACAAATAAAACCAGACAGAGCAAATATTGTTATACTACCACAGTATATTGTCTCCTATAAAAAAAACTGTACTGAGTGAACGAAACTGTAATAGCGCACACTCGAATATCTCACAACTTATTATGGTATATCTAGTCTTGTGATTGAGAAGAAACAATTGATCATTTGTTCATCTCATGTTTTTTTGCACGCCTTATTTGGAGAGTTGTGCATTTTACCTTCAATGTTACTCTTTCAGCTAATGTAACTAATATGTTTGATAACTGGCTAAATGAGATAGATAGGCAATTTGAAATTGCCGATACGATGTGGTTTTTCATAAATTGTATTTTATAGATTATCCACAGGGCTTCGTGGTGTGGGGTTTGCATTTTATAGATTATGCACAGGGCTTCGTATTGGATATACACGTGATCTTACCTCCTTTTTGTGGAGCAGAAAGGACATATAAATATTGAATGCAACCGTTTGATGACAGTTGTATGGCCTATCTACAACTAGAGTGTCGGGTTGCATGTTAAACATCTCCAAGATTAGGATGATTAGAGTTTTTCTATTTTCCTTTTTTAGGTGACTGATTCATGTAACCATTGTGTGTGATCCATGAGATGTGAACTATGATACTCTAAACTTGGCAATAAAATTAAGGCGGTGTACATTGTTTTCATGCAGAGGACTGAACCATGCTTCCATTTTAACAAAATTACCCTCCCAAAAGAAATTACTCGGTTACCGTGAAGTGAAGGCGTGAACTGCTTTTACTCTTTGCGAGCATCGTCCTCTGCGCTTGCTGCAATTGTAGTACTAAGCAGTATCCAGCTGACAAGTGGAGTTGGCGAGATAGTTGGTGCAGGTCATAGAATAGACGCGCATGGAAACTGTCGTTCCTACCAGCTCAACACTAAACATCAACTTTCACCATAACTATGACTAACTAAACATTACGTGTGGCGCAAGGCCGCGAGCGATGAGAAAGCCAATAACTGAAACGCAGCCCAATCAGCCTAGGAGTAACTACTGAGACTCTCGAGCCGTGCAGATGATACACGCCGAGAGTACTTCTATATTATCCCGATGGCTCATATTCTCACATACCCGGTTCGGTTTTTCTCTGACCATCTCCGGTGTTTGCTGTTCATTCCTTGACAGGGCCACAGGGGGATAACCAAATAATGGGGCGAAAATCCTATGATTGCAAATTTTAACGGACGAGGTGAAAGCCATGCAGAGTATGTGTTGTCTGCTCGGGTGAAAATGGGGTCGTGTATATGTAGAGGGGAAAACGAACCAGAGCCTGCACAAGACGCGTAGACAGGTTGGTCGGATATTCATTTGCATTGATTCCAAGATAGAGTAGTTTTTTTTTAAAAAAAAATGGGTCAGAGACTCAGAGTAGTTGTTGAAAATTAACAATAAAAATGACAAAATTAAGTAGACAAAACCTGACAGAGCAAACACTTTCTGTCGCTAGTTCTGCCGCAAAGCTGGAGTACCTTGTTGAGCAGAATCCGAAAATCATATTTATGAGTTTTTTTAAAAAAAAATTGATTTGAAAAAATGGGATGTAGCTAAGGATATAATAAAAAATATTATTCCCTCCGATTCAAATTAGTTGACTCAAATTTGTCAAGATACGGATGTATCTAATGGAGTACTAAATAATCGTGTCTAGATACAATCGTATCTAGACAAATCTAAGTCAACTAATTTAGATCCGAGGGACTATTTTCAAATGTTTTTTACTCTGATACACAAAAAGATAAAAGCATAGATCTACATGCTTTTGTTTAGATCACCAAATTTTAACATTTTTTCTAGCCCATGATACAAAGAATCTTGTGTTGTAATTTGCAAATCTATGAGATATAACATTGACTATTTCCAGAATTATTTTTAGATTTTTAAAAAAATCTATAAATATGATTTAAAGGGAACTGGATCTCATGAGTCAAAGACACTTTCCTCCGATCTGTAGTAAGTGTCGCTAATTTAGTAGGAGTGAGTACCTTTTTTGCAATGTCAAAGAGAGTAGAGCAATATAAATAACCTCTATATAACCTCTCGTGTTTGATCGATCATTGTTGATGTAGGACAAAGGAAGCAACTTTCTACAGATTTGAGTCGTTGTTTGCGGATCTCATCACTTATGTAATGCGAATACATTAGGAGCCATATTGTTCATCCCTGAAATAGTAGCTATAATTTCTTATTTTCGCTTCTGTTAGTACCAATCTAGCAACAAAATCAGTGTTACAAAATTTGATCCACTTGTTCCTTTATACTATAACTTCTGCGAACAATACAGGCCAACCTAAAGAACCTCCATGAGATCAATAGATCAAGTAGCACCTTCCCTGCTGTTAGTGCCGATCTAATAAGAAAACCAGTGTCACAAAAGTTGATCTATTTGTTCCTTCATAATATAATTCTGGGAACAATACAGGCCAAGCTAAAGAACGTCCACGAGATCAATAGATCAAGTAGCACCTTCCCTGCTAGTAGTACCAATCTAGCAAGAATATCAGTAATACAGAAGTTGATCCATTTGTTGTCTCCGTACTATAACATCTTCGAACAATATAGGCCAAGCTAAGGAACGTCCATGAGATCAATAGATCAAGTAGCACCGCTTGCTTAGTCAGTGGAACAGAATCTCCTCCAGCAATGTTAGGATAAAGATGTGCATTGTAATAAACATTTTTTTTGCGGGTAATAATAAACATATTTAGTTGGTTACATTTTCATGTTCTTTTATAAAGGGCAATGTTGAGATCACAAATCTGTGGTTTCTGCCTTGAACCTGACTATAAAGTGTATATATCTTGATAAAGGTGCTCACCGGCTGTAACTACTGGCGATTGGTCGGTTTTACAGAACCTAGTCTCAGCATCCCTCTCCCCTCCCCCTGCTACAGTTCTCCTCTCAGATCTCGTGGGCGCCGGGCCGACCCGAGGCCGAACTCGCCGGCGATGCCGGTCGAAGGAAGCTGAGAAGAGGCGCCGGTACTTCCCATGTATATATTAGTGTTAGGTCTCGGCTGTGTGCCGGTTGTCGGCTTCGTGCCGTGAGGAAATCGCCAGTGTCTCTGGGCTAGATCTAGCGGTGGCTATGCTGCCTCTTCGTCATCGCCATCGCTGCGGTGCTGGAGTTGCAGGCTTGCAGCGATTCCCTCAATAAGGCCCCTGCTTGGGTGTGTCTCTGTCGGCGGCTGCTACCCCTCTCCTTGGCTGGCCGTGGTGGCGAGGAAGGAGTGGTAGGTGGCGCTCGCCCGCCTCAAGGTCACTGCCTGCCGGGCTTCTTCCCTTTGGCGCTTTTGCACGGCTTCGAAGGGCCGCTCCGCCTGCTCCCTTGCGAGCTCCTCCGGTGGGAGTTCGATGCAGAGGAGTTCACGAGCAGGAGTCCATCAAATAAGTGATTGGTTCGTGGCCCTCTTCTGATCTGCAGGTTCAATGCGTTGCTGCTAGGCGAGGGGAAGGTTCTTGCGGTGTCGTTGTTGTGTGGTCTTTGGAAGGGTCTTCTTCTTCTTTGGGCGGATAGTATGCGTTTGGGCTCCTTTCTCTTGGCCGGTCATGGCGGCGAGGGAGAGGAAGTGAGCTTCCAGATGCTGCTTGTCGTCTGGGGATGTTCTAGGGAGCTCTTGGAGCTTCTGCTCCCCGTGGCGGTTCCCAAGCAACGGTCGTCCCCTGTTGCTATCTTTGGTCAGAAGGCTGACCCCGCCTCGCCCGTCAGTGTTGTCTGTCGGTGCTTCAACCTCCTTGGGAGGCTCTTCTCCGATCTCGACGTGCCTTTCCATGCCGTCGCTCAGCCAAGTGGTTTCGTCCCCGGCCTGAGCTGCGGTGGCCGCGTCTTCTGGTCGCTCGTCGTCGGCGTGTTAGTACTCGATCACGTTTTTGCCATCTCATCTAGGGTGTTCGATGTAAATGAATAGGTCCTTGCTATATTTTCTTTTTCTTTGTGGACCTCAATGTAATGTTCACCCACGCCGATTGGAATAGAAGCTCCTGGTCCTTCGGGACCTTTCCCGTTCAAAAAAAAACGGCTGTAAGTATTGGTCTTATTTATTTATGTATCACTGAGGTAAAGCGATGAGAGGAAATTCCACCGATAGATGTCATTGCTTGCAGAATAAACTAAGTTTTCAGACACGCAAAGATTTCATTAGTAACTAAGCGTGGAGACATCTTCAATCTGAGAAGACAGAATTAGGAGTTCTTATCTTTTTCCTTCCATTAGTAAGGAAATCACAGAGAAGCAACGACCAGGAGGTGATCCATTGCTATGAAAGATATACAAATCTAACGAACAGGGTAGCCAAACAAACTTGGCCTGAACATAATGTTTCTGCAGGGATGAAAAAGGACGGATGGATCTATATACCAAAAATAAAACCACAGACGCGCAATTAACAGATGAACCAGGAAAGAGCAAAGATATCCTGCAGGGTAAAAGTTCAGATCTAGCATAACTCAATTGAAACAGCTCACCCAAAGATTCAGTTCAAGAAACTTGGTATCCAGATCCGGTTTATGCACCAGCAGAATCAGCTGCCATATGATCTCAAAAAAACACGCAGCTGAACCAGTGGACACAGAAAGCGGTGTTGCTTCATGGGTGCTAGCACAAGGGTATCACCAAAGCACAAATCTGGCTGCCGCAACTGTAGATCCGCCTATACCTTTGTGGTGTATATATGGTCAAGCGGAAGAGAGCTAGGAAACAGATCCCGGGTGTGCCGTTGGCAGATACTATCAGACGGGCGTTGCCGTCGGGCTAGGAAACAAATCTCGCAGAGGAAATAAGTGGACACCGCGCATTCCACAGTTTGCGGCTTGACCAGATCTAAAAATGAGTGGACACCAGGCGTCTACAATATCTGTCCACGTATGCTGCAGACGGCACTACATACGCCTCGTGCATGGGTCATCTGTTTGGATGTCTAGAGTATCTCCAACTGAATGCAGCGATTCCACCGGCAACCGCATACACCGGAGTCGCATCCACCTTTCTGCCCTGTTTTGAGATCTGTGCTGCTATTTCTCAGTTATATTGTCGTTAGCTTCTTTCCGTCCTGCGCTGATTCCGGCCTTTTTCAGTAAACCCTACCCAAATGCACTACTTTTCAGTTACGCTTCCGAGTTTCGCATCCGACCATAGGTCACAGTGCACATAATAGAACTGTTCAAACTTACTGAAATTTATGAAACAATATTGAAACCAGCTTGACAAAAGTACGAATTTATGAAATATGAATGGAAAAAGTGAAACGTGATCGACTTATTGAAATTACTGAAATTGTGAAAATATGAAACTGATCAACTAACTGAAATTAGTGAAATTGTGAAAATATGAAACTGATCAAGTTATTGAAATTACTGAAATTTTGAATTTTTGAAATTATGAAACATGATTGAAAAAAGTGTGACGTGGTAAGCTTATTGAAATTACTTAAATTGTGAGAAAATTTTGGATCAATTTATTGAAACAACACTAAAATTATGAAACATGACTATAGTTGTGAAACAAGTCTTAAAATATGAAACTAAATTGGTCAATGCCAAGTATGAGAGAGGTGTCACAAATGTTTCAACTAATCTTCACTCCGCTCCTCCAAGGCTATTGCAGGTCGAGGGAGAGGGCAAGCTCGCCGCCTTCTGCCCGCACCGGCTAGGGAGCCGCATTGTACGTCCTCATCCGCCTCCTTGCCGCGCCAGCCTGGTTGAAGAAGCACACGTCGTCCAGCGGCTTGTGCCACGCCCTTTCCTCCTTGCTCGACGACGCCCAGCCTGGGTGGGGGTGCGATTGGGAGGCCATGCCCTCAGAGGCCTCTATTTCCGCCGGCAGTGGCCTCCATGCCCCTCATAGCCTTTTTTTTCATCCGGCGTTTGCTCATGGGGGGTTTGAACGAGTGGAGATGCTCTTAGACAGCCGAAAGAGCCAGCATGGTAGTTCTGACAGTGGCATCAAACGATAGTGGTACGCGCAGAAAGTACTTTGTTTGTATCCTGATGACTCACATTCTCGCCTAATTGTTTAGGTCTTGCTCTCATCATCTCGCTTGTTCATTTAACATCATCATGCGCCAAACGGCCAAAGTTTAGAGCGAAAGGGCCATAAAAACAAACTTCAGCCGACCGATGAGGTTATGATGTGCTCCTGTGAAAATGGGGTTGTATATTGCGTTATGTAGGTTCTCAACATAACACATGCAAAGAAGTTAGTGGAACATTCATTTGCACTAATTTCAGCATGAAGATCAGATTGCTAAATCGTTCTCCATTTGTTTCTAAATATAAGACGTTCTGAGAATTCCGTTTGAACTCCGAAACGTCTTTATATCAAGAACATGTTGATGTTACTCTATGGCAAGCTGTAGAAGCTAACATACTTAAAAAATACGGCACAGACAACATGATTAATCCATGGTAACATCAAACGCTGCTGAGCATGTCGAAATTTAAGGTCTAGTCTTGATACTATTTTCTTTTAATGAAGGCCAAATATCTCCAGGGCGCCCCTTGATGGCTTGTGAGCACCGGAAGGGCTCTCAGTTCTAGCGAGCCATCCATGGCATAAAACATACCATCGGGGGAGGGGGGGGTGCACTTTTCGTCGTGGGAGACGGGCGGGAAGTGCTCTCTTGGCTAGATCCCTGGCTACAGGAGGCACCCCTGTGCCAGGAATTCCCGACCTTATTCGCCATTTGCGTAGCTCCCACGATGTTAGTGGCCGACGTGAGACAGGGAGGCAACTAGAACATCCCGCTCCGGAGGACCTTCAAAAATGCCAAGGCCGTTGGTTTCCTGCGACTAGGGGGCACCTTGCCTTTGTCCCTCTCAGAGGAGAGGGACAGGGTTACTTGGCGCCAGTCTCTCTCGAAAGCCTTTTCAGTTAGTTAGGCTTATAGGACCCTCTTCTAGGGTCCAGAGCTTGCGTGGACGACTCACCTTTGAAAATCACCCTTACCCTTGGTCTTGCAGATCTTTCTATGGCAGCTACTGCGAGACCGCCTTCCGAAGTAGAGGTATCGAAGCGTAATGGTCTGGGCAATGTTTGTTATGTGGGATGCCTGAGACATGCGTCCATATTATGTTCACGTGTCCTGCCGCTGAGTTTCTATGGAACTTCATCCGGGAAGTCCTTGGACCTGCCTGATTCAGTGAGTTCCTTGAGACAAAGGCAAACCGTACTGAAAGAAGGCACCACCTCTTCTAGATAGTGTTTGCCACTATTACTTGGACGCTTTGAAACATTCGTAATAAGATGGTGATAGAGCGAATATTTCCTCGATGCGCTTATGACTCTATTTTTTCTCTTCTTACCTACCTTCAGAAGTGGTACCCATTGTCTCGACAACGAGACCGGGAGCGAGTGGACAACATCCTTAAAGTGCTGAGGTCGTCAGTGTAGCACGTCACGGATCCTACTCGCTCCTCCCCAAAGGAACATGTCTAGGGAGCGCGCTCCCACTCCGTATCCAGTTATTTTATTTTATTTTTTGCTTTGGGCATTGTTATGTTGCTGCCCAGCGAACCTTTTTCTTTTCCCTTTGGTGTCTCAGCGCCCGTGTCACTGTCAAACTTTGTACTTGGATTTGGATGTGGCTTTATTAATAAAGCGAGAAGCCCGTTTCGAAGAATCGTGTTACGTTCTACTACGTATTATTTGTTGAAAAGTATGAATGAAAAGGCTTCAAATATTTGAATAAAAGGTGAGACGATAGTCGGTAAACAAAAGTCTGCAACAGATAAAACCGAGGGAGCATGCACTATGACACCAGATGATCTCATGCACACTCACACACTGTTGAACAGCTCAGAACTTCAATAGTAAAGATAGTCCGACGACACATCTGACTATCATCAGTTCTATTGGGTGCACGGGGATCGGGCCACCAGATTAAATTCTCTAGGTCTGTGCACTCTTCTATACGTTTTGGAGGAGAAGTGAAGTTAATGGTTCTGGGTGACAGAAAAGAAAGAGCTAGCCAACTCTTATATATATATATATATATATATATATATATATATATATATATATATATATATATCCATACCGGTATGTTTCGGAGGAAATGAGATGTGAATGATTCTACTAAGAGAAAATAACAGTAGCGCGACACAGATATTTACGCTTTGAACTTTTGAGACAACTAGCACAGCGTCCCTCGGAAATGCGAGGGCAATGTATATGATGTGTGAAATGTGGTTAAGAACTAAATCTCTGATATCACATGTGCTCACCGGATCTTGATATTAGATTGTATTTTTCTAGAGACACTGCAAATATTCTACTTAAAAAATCCCAAGTCATATTTTTATTGGTATCATATTTTTGCATGGACAAACTTGTACTGTAGTTTCTTAATAAACTATTTTGACAAGCATCTATTTTGGACACTCTTTATTTCTAGAATGCATAAGCTCTCTGAAAGGGTAATTGCCCCTATGTGTGGTTTTGGTGATTAATGACAATCTCTATGGGCTAATGTTTTCATTGAGTTTTATATGAAGGAATATTCCACAGGTCATGCTTGTAGTCCATATATTGGATTCAAGTACGGATTCCATGAAGATAAAGATATACCTTGAGGTTTGGCATCAAGATCATCGAACTGAAGAAAAGAATATGATATGTTCAAGATCTTGAGAGTGTGATCTCAATAGAAGAATTCAAGATATGGCTCTAAGTCGGTGTCATGATAGCCTCATTAGTTGAGCTATGGTTGACTAAGATTTAGAGCATGTAATCAAATGAAGAATTCTTTATGTACCTCAAGATATTTAGATGGAGCATGAGAAGATACTTGGTTGACCAATACAAAGAGTAAAGAGTGATTTCAAGTTGGTCAACATATGAAGCATAAAGAATGTACCACATGGATCTTGGGGTATGGTAAGCCTTGTCATTTATGCATCATGAACTAACCCATTATATATGTGTCTTTGCGTTTTCTATATGGGATAGGTATCTTTCCATGAGCATGCTTCAAAAGTGAAGATCTCATATATACCATGAGAGGATGACATCAAGTGGTGATCATCATCAAGGTTGAGAAGAGCAAGTTCAAGATAAGAATCTCGAGAAGATCATTTGCTTGAAGCTTGCCGTCCATATTGGTGATAATGTATATGTGAAGACGTGTCTTAATGAAGCAATCCCATTGTGGTGTATGGGGAGAAAATTATGAGTCTTCACGAAGCAACAATGATCAAGTGATGCATTCCGGCTTGGATGGAGCTTGAAGCATTATCATCAAGATCAAACGGGATGCACAAGGCAAAGGTATGGCCTTGCTAGGTTTTCCTTTACTGGTCTCAAGGTGGTTGTTGGGAGACTGGGTTATAGGATAAATAGGCGCACTATCAAGAGGGGCTTTCGGTTGGGTAACTTGATCACTTTGCCTTAGGGAGCTCAATCATTTGCATACTTTTCATCTTCCTATTTTGTTTCTTCTTGGTGTTTCTCCATGTGAGGTTCTTGATCTTGTTGGTAGCTCTTCAACAAGCCCAAGTTCATCAAAAACGGAATTTGAATGCATCTTCTATGGCATTTTCGAGTTCGAAGGTTTTATCGGTTCTTCTCATAGGGAGGCTTCATACCTTTCTTCATTTGGTTCTACCCTCCTTTGTTGGACTATGATGTTTTCATGCACCATATTGTAGAGCTTGTTGTCCTCGTCAAAACAAGCCCAAGATCATCAAAATCAGAGTCCGGATGCAAAAGTTATTGCGTTTTTCGTGAAGTCTATGTCATCCCGGTTGTGGGTCCGGTTCAACCGACTCCCACACCGGACGGTCCGGTACCAGCGTCGGAAAACCGAATCCAAACCAGGATTCTCGCTTTATTATACCGGGTGTATCCGGGTTTGCGCATAGGGACTTTCCCGGTTTGGATTCCGGTCTTCCGGGATGTATACCGGGCGGTCCAGTGTGTGGGCCAGTCCAACCGACTTTGAAACCGAGTTTTCGATGTTTTCTCTCCAACGGCCATATTTGCTTTTCCCTATAAAAGGGGGTTCTTCCCCCCAACGTTTTGGGGTGTTCTTGAGCTCGAAATTGACCTCCATTGTTGACCCTTTTGAGCTTGCTTCCTCTCCCTTCCCTCCTATGATTATTGCATCTTTTTGAGGGCTTTGGAAGAGGAGATCTAGATCTACAATCCACACCAATCAATTCCTCCGCTAAGTGAGGGGAACCCTTTGGATCTAGATCTTGGAGTCATTGGTTGACTTCCACCATTGTTCTTCCTCTCTAATTCCTCCCTAGCACTTGTTGCTTTGGTGGGATTTGAGAGTGAAGGATTTGAGCACCCTTGGTATTCTTACTTTGCATTCTTGCATAAGTGTTGAGCTTTCCATTACGATTTGTCCGAGTGAGAGACCGTGAGCTTGTTACTATTGGAGGGTGACCTCCTAGTTGGCTTGGCGGTTGGTGCCGCGGTGTCCTCTTTGTGGAAGATTGCGAAGAGACCCGGGCTTCCCCTTCGTGGAGCTTGTGAAGTGGTTGTGGAGCTTGCCATCTCCGTTGTGGAGGAAAAGCTAGCCATAAGGAAAGGGCCTACTCCATCATGGGATAGACTCGGAGAAGAAGGTGAGCCTTCGTGGCGTTAGGAAATCCTTCGTGGAATCCCACACCTCTCCAACATGACGTACCTTACTTGTAAGGGAACACAGGAATACATCTTTGTCTCCGCGTGCCTCGGTTATCTCTATACCCGAGCTTACTTTCCTTGTGATAGCCATCGATCTTGAAGTACTTAGATCTTGCCTATCACTTGTGGTATATTTATCTTGTGCTTTCTTGCTTAGCTTAACTTGTTGTTGGTGCACTTAGTTGAGCCTAGTGTATTTAGGTTTTGTGCTTGTAAAATAAATGTTAGTTTAATTCCGCATTATATCAAGCCAAAATCGTAATAGTTTTGAAATTGCCTATTCACCCCCCTCTAGGCGACATCTCTATCATTTCAATTGGTATCAAAGCAAGGTCTCTCCTTGTTTAGGCTTCACCGCCTAGAGTGTAAAGATGTCGGCTATTAGTATAGTACACAATGAGACAATTATCTTTGATGGGACAAATTATATTTTGTGGAGAAATTGCTTGCTTTGTAATCTTCCGACCTTGTGTCCAAATATTGAGTGATTTCTAGATGTAGGTTTTTCTCCTCCGATGGATCCTCAAAATATATATTTAGAGGATGAGAAAAATTTACATCTCGAAGCTCAAGTATCTAATAAGCTCTTTTTCTCATTGAGCCCCACAGTTAATTTGTTCTTAATGATTGTGAAGCGCAAGTCATCTCATGAGATGTGGACCAAGCTTAAGGAAATTTTTGGTGGGTCCATTTCTCATAGGGTCGGTGGTATCTCCGAGGAGCTCTCTTATCCTTCACATCATGAAGAGCTTCAAGTGGCTTCTACCTCCGGCCGTGATGAGATTTCAATTCCCTCCACTTCACCTACATGTGAGAAGTCACAAGGTAATAGCATGGTGAGTGGAGAAATCATATGTAATGATGGTAGTGGCTCTGTTTACACCAATGATTCATGTTCTATAAATGCTAATGGTGTAGAGAGTTTGGACTTAAGCACTTCTTGCAATGATAGTTATATATCCCCTTGTGTTGCTAGTCCTTGCATATTGTCTAGAAATTATTTGAGTACTAGTGTAGATGATATGCTTGATTTGTCTTGTTCCAATAAACAAAATGCTTCTATTTCCTCTAGTTGTGTATCTAACAATGTAGAGGAAATCAAACTCCCTATGGAGCAAGACACGATCATGAATGAAGATTCAAGAATATCCTCATCTTCATCCTCCCGTGCTCACATGTGCCTTATCGCAAGAGGATCAAAGGTATCTCCTACTTTGGATCTCAACATATCGTCTCTAGATAATATCAATGATAATGATGATAGTGATGATGACCTTGATGAGGATACTAGTGCTCTAGTGCTTGAGTTGACTTTTTTGTGTACCTCTCTTCGTGGTAATAATAAGGTCGTTGCTTGTCTCAAACATGTTATGGACACCATAACTAAACAAACGGAAACCATACATGAGTTGGATTTCCAACTTGATGATGTGAGTCATATATTCCATCTCCTTAAGCAAGAGCTTGCCGAGGAGAAGCACGCTAATTGTCTCCTCACACAAAAAATTGAATCTTATGAGCTTGAAAATGAAAAAAACTATTAATGATGCTAGTGCTACTAACTCTAATTCTTGTGAAGCATCTATGTTAAAGGAGAATGTTGAGCTAAGGGCTCAACTTGAGTTGCTAACTAGTAATTATGGGAAATTGGAAGGAATTCATGAAAATCTCTCGGCCTCTCATAATGATCTTCTAATCTACTATGATGGGCTAAAGTTAGCTTGTGAGGCAAGTATCACTAAGGTAACATGTTGTGAGCCTCATTTGGACATTAGCACAACTTATACTCAAAATACTATTTTGCCATGTGCTAGTCCTAGTGATCCTTCTTGTCATACTATTGATAAACTTTGTGTTAGATTACTCGATTTTCCTTGTTGCTATAACAATGAAGCTTTTACTTCCTATAGTACCTCTATTTCTACTAACAATGTAGAGGAAATCAAAGAGCTCAAGGCCCAAGTCACTTCTTTGAAGAAAGACTTGGATAAGAGTCATGAAAGCAAATCCACACTCGATAATATTATGAGTGTGCAAAAATACCCCAATGATAAAATTGGACTTGGATTCAAATCCAATAACAAGAACAAGTCCAAGAGCAATAATAAGAAGGGCCAAGACCAAGTCAAGAATTTGACCAAGATTATTTGCTTCAAGTGCAAGGTTAAAGGACATCATGTAAGGTATTCTCCATTGAAGAAAAAGCACTTGAATGAGAAGCAACAAGGGAGGTGGCCACAAGGTCAAGGTCAAGCCCAATATCAACCTCAAGTTGAACCTAGGCCACTTCTGAAGAAGAATCAAGATAAGGCTCCCCAAGACAATAAATCAATAAAGAAGAGAAAGGGGAGCACTTGTTGCTACATATGTCATGAGAAGGGGAACTTGGCCTCTTCATGTTCAAATGGTACCTTATCTAACCCTATAAATGTTGATGATGATTATTCTCTTGGGAAGGATAAGGATGGCATGTGTTTGCCAAGTTTTTTGGAACTCAAAGTGGTGTTAAGAAAAGAACCATTTGGGTTGCCAAGCCTATTGTGACTAACCTCTTAGGACCCAACTTGGTTGGGGACCAACAAGCTCAAACTTGATCAATAGGTGTTTGTGGAGGGCATTGGAGACTTGGCTAACTCATGAAGAATTAAGGGATGTTCATATATTATATTTTATCAAGCCAAGTTATAAGGATTATCATCTCCCTACCATATACCCAATGCGCCTCTTTGCGGTAACTCGGAATCAACTCTTTTATATTGTAAGTTACTTGCCCCTTTACATGTTTTTGGTTTTGTACCAAGTATGTGTTTGTATTTGTTGTGCCTCGTGCTTTCTTATTTTGTGTATTCAAGTATGTCTAGGTGTTTGGCACATCATTTATTCACGTGTTTTGTTTTGAGCCTCTAATGCATGTTGATGATATCTTACTTGGCTCTTTTCGAGTGGTTAATGGAACATCCCATTTTGGGGCGTGATATGCCTCGCGCAGCTCTCAAACCTTAAAATGTGTGTACATGAGTACTACCACTTAGTATTAATATTGCAAGCTTATCTAGTCACTATGTGGTGTGTCATACTCATGATAAATTCAAATTCTAAATGTCCATTAATTATCTCTAGTTGAGGTTGTTTTTCCTCTTATTAAGAAAAATGAATATCACATTATGGGGGAGTAATATGCTTCTTTTGCATATCATAATCCTAGGAAATGTGAATATATGAGGTGGTGCCACTTAGAGTTGATATTGTTGATTATATTGTATCTAGGTGGCATGTTAGCTCAAACAAGGTCCTATTTTTTTAGAAGCTTTTATTGCTTATCTTTTCGGTCTTTGTTTGAGTAAGAAATTCTTGGTGTGGCCTTCCTCAAATGCATATCTTTAGATCTTATTTGGGATACCATTTGCTTCAAGTTATTCTAATTATTGCTTTGCATGATTGTGTGACTAGTTGAAGCTATCAAGAATCTCTATCTTTGCATAGTGCTTAATCGTTTTATTCCTATCCTATGCTTTTTATTGTGAAGATTTATCTTTAATATCCGTTCAATATACCACCGGAAATAAATTCCAATACACTCATTGTCTTCGAAAATTGATATACTTGGGTGTGGTAGCATTTGTGGATCATCTTCACCTTGGATTTCACCTCTTATTGCCTTTTTTCCGAAAATTGTTGTGGCTCCTATTGTCTTACTTGGATTTTGAACATCTCTTTGATGGTGTTTTTGATTATTATCAAATGTGTTTTTAGTGGAAGACAAACCTTTTCTTCTCAGAACCTTGTGCCATTGTGAAAAGTGTTAAGGGTTTGGTTTTTTGATGAAACCTTGCTCTTTTGGGAGTTTGTTATCTCATTCTTTCTTCTCTATATTATTTGCTTGAATGAGATAGATCTTTGAGCATTTGTGTTTTTATCCCATCTTTTATGCTCAATAGTTTTTGTTTGGTTCATTTGTTGAACAAATCTTGTGTTGATTTGATTCTTTGATATAGTTTGGACAACAAATATGTTTCGTAACACCTTGTATGCCTTCTTGAATATTTTGATCTTTTGTCCAAATTATATCTTCGTTGGTTCTTGAAAGTCTCGTGCATGCATGTTTACTAAATGTATATCTTATATCATGTTTTGCTTTCTTTGATCCAATATATAGGGTATACTCCATCAAATCCTTAAATGGCTATGATGTGCATGAAATTCAAATTTCATCTCTAAATATGCTAATATTTTTATAGAGTATGTCCTATGTGTTGTGGTTATACTAACCACTTTGGACCCAATAAGTTTGGGGACAAATATGTACATGAATGTTGTTTTAGGTACATTGGAGATGCAATGGATGCTTGTCTCATCTATAATAAAGGTGTTGTCACCACATGATAGTTGGAGCCAAGCTAGGATGTTTGAAGAATTCTTATCTACTACATCATATCATTGCTATCTTGGTAACAAGTATCTTATTCATGTATAATATTATTCCATCCAATCTCTTGTCGGTTGCATCTTGGCATGAATTTATTTGTTTGTAAATGTTGCGGTTCTTGCAAGGATCTTTGAAATACTTTTCTATGTAATTTGAGATTATGCATATAATTGGGAGTATATAAAATCATGCTCATGATTCGCTAATCCCAAATATGCCTTCTAGCAATTTATTGCATATCGATTCCTCAAGGTACTCTCATCTGCAATATTGTTGAAATTGCATTGAATCCTTCCTTTTGATACTTGTTGCCTTTCTCAAAATATCCCAACTAGCATTAGTTCCCTTAGTGTTAGTTGTGATGTTTTTGAGGTTTTTCTTTTTCTTTGATGAAGTTCTTTGATATAACATAAGAGAAAATAGAGCCATGGGTTATATATGCACTTAAGCAAAATATCCTTTTTGGTATATCTTATGACTTCCTCTTGGATATCATGTATCCTTATTTTTTTAACCTCTTATGTGTGGATGTTTCTTTGTGGATTATTCTCATGTTTTGTCCACTTAGAAACTTATATATACAAGAGTGTTAATCTCCTGCCTTGATATCCTCGTTCTTATCCTCTTGTTTTTTATGGTATTGTTAAGGTCTTGATTTATGAGTGCTCGATTTACTTTCATTGCATCTTGATGTCTACGCACTTCTATTCTTTTAGACAGTTGTCGGGCCTCCAAGTGCAGAGGTTTGTAGAACAGCAGCAAGTTTTCCCTTAAGTGGATCACCCAAGGTTTATCGAACTTAGGGAGGAAGTGGTCAAAGGTATTCCCTCTCAAGCAACCATGCAATCAAGATACAAGAAGTCTCTTGTGTCCCCAACACACCCAATACACTTGTCAGGTGTATAGGTGCTCTAGTTGGGCGAAGAGATAGTGAAATACAAGTGGTATAGAGTGGTAATGGTGATAGTAAATAGCTTGATGGCGTGGAAAAGACTAAAGGCAATCTGAAATAAAGATGGAAGCAAGCAAACATGTAACAGATCTAATTGCAAACGGTGTATCAATGCTTAGAAACAAGGCCTAGGGATCATACTTTCACTAGTGAACACTCTCATATAAATATCTTCTCTTTATGATACTACTCTTAACTACTCTCCGGTTGAACACTCTAATCGTTGGTAGGGCTATAACAGCACACCTCAAAGTTCATCTTTCCCATCTAGATAACCCCACACTGTCACCTTGAGTACTAGATCGATCCAACAAACACCATAATTTCATAAAGACATCCAAATCCAAATATAACTCATAACAAGTATTTGTAATCTCTAGCCTAAGTGCCACCATGGTGTGCAGGCTGTCACTTTCACACACGTGGGGAGAGCAGAGATCTATTAAATCACTTGAGTAGCAAGGTAGATCTACTTGATTACAAAGCTTATGATCACAATATGACCATGCATAGAGAGAGAGATGAACACATAGCTATTGGTAGAACCCTTAGCCTCGAGGAAGAACTACTCCCTCATCATCATGGGAATCAGCAATGACGATGGAGATGGTGGTGGAGATCGATGCAGATGGCTCCGGGGGCACTTCCCCGTCCCGGCAGGGTGCCGGAACAGAGACTTTCTATCCCCCGAATCTCCCCTTCGGTGGCGGCAGCGCTGTGGAACTTTTTGTGGATTTCTGATTGACGATTTAGGGTTTATGCATCGGGAGGCTTCTTATAGGCGAAGATGCAAGGTCGGTGGGTGGCCAGGGGGCCCACACCACCATATGGTGTGGCCATCCTGTGGGCCCTCTCCGTCTCGTCTTCTGGCTTCGTGAGTCTTCCGGTGAAATATCGACTTTGGCTTTTGTCCGGTCCAATTCCGAGAATATTGATTTTCTGACTTTCCTGGAACCAAAAACAGCAGAAAACAGGCAACTGGCATTGTGGCATCTTGTTAATACGTTAGTCCAAGAAATCATATAGAAAGTACTCCAAAGTGTGGACAAAACATAAGAAAGTAGATAAAACCAAGCATGGAACATCAAAAATTATAGATACATTTATAATATATCAACATCCCCAAGTTTAACTCCTGCTCGTCCTCGAGTAGGTAAGTGATAAAAATAAAGAATATTTTTTAGGTGACATGCACCATCATAGACTTGATCAAAGTATTTGCAAAACATTGATAGCCGGGATCATATTACTTCAATCATAACATGAAAGACAAAGTTCTAATAATAAGGCAAAGCAACTATGTTGCTGTTGGAGATATGCCCAAGAGGCAATAATAAAAGTGATTATTATTATATCTTTGTGTTTATGATGAATGTTTACATCCCATGCTATAATTGTATTATTAGGAAACACTAATACATGTGTGTTTTGTAAACATATAAGAGTCCCTAGTAAGCCTCTTGTTGAACTAGCTTGTTGATTAATTGATGATCATGGTTTCCTGATCATCGACATTAGGATGTGATTAATAACAATGTCATATCATTAGGAGAATGATGTGATGGACACACACCCATAGTAAGCGTAGCATAAGATCAAGTCATTAAGTTCGTATTGCTATAAGCTATCAAATACATAGTAACCTATTCCTTCGACCATGAGGTTATGTTAATCACCATCACCGGATGGATACTTTGATGACATCAAACGCCGCTTCATAACTGGGTGGTTATAAAAGTGTCATTGGGTATTCTGAAAGTATGTGTTGAAGCGCATGAACCAAGATTGGGATTTGTCCATCCATATGACGGATAGATATGCTCTAGGCCCTCTCAGTGGAATGTCATCTAGTTAGCTTGCAAGCATGTGACTGGGTCACAAGGGATGACATATCACAGAACGAGTAAAGAGTACTTATCAGTAACGAGGTAGAACTAGGTATGGAGATACCGACGATCAAACCTCGGATAAGTATAGTATCGCGAGACAAAGGGACTTAGTTTCGTATGTAAGTGGTTCAATCGATCGCGAAGTCATCATTGAGTATGTGGGAGCCATTATGGATCTCCAGGTCCCGCTGATGGTTATTGATAGGAGATGTGTCTCTATCATGTCTACATATTCACGAACCATAGGGTGACACACTTAAGGTTCAAAGTTGTTTTAAGTAGATATGGAATATGCGTTGGAGACCGAATGTTGTTCGGAGTCTCGGATTGGATTCGGGACATCACGAGGAGATCCGGAATGGTCCGGAGAATAAGATTCATATATAGGAGATCATTTTATGAGTTAGGAAATGTTCCGGAGTGTTTTTATGAGGATTCTAAAAGGTTTCGGAATGTTCCGGAAGGTTCTAGAAGATATCTTGGAGTTTGCTTGAAAATCAAGATAGGGATCAAGGAGTCCTGGTGGGTCAAGATACGGATTCATGGGGGAGGAGGACTCCTCCCCCCACCTCCAATCCGCCGGCCATAGAGAGGGAGGGGAGTCCTACAAGGACTCCCCCTCCCTAGGCGCCTCCCCTCTTTAAATAGAGGGGCAGGGGCGCCCCCTCCTCCCAAGCTCTCATAACGTCCAATCTCTGCCGCCTCTCTCCTCCACCATCTTCTGCACAGGCATAGGCGAAGCCCTGCAGAATTCTCTACTCCACCACCACCACCACGCCGTCGTGCTGCTGGGATTCCGTAGAGAAGATCTACTACCTCCGCTGCTCGCTGGAACGGGGAGAGGAAGGTCTGCTTCGACCCCGCACGTGTGACCGACTGCGGAAGCGCTACCGAATCGCGGCGCCGGAAGGATCGTCTACTTGACCAAGGGCGGAAGCGCTGCTGGAACGCGACGCCGGAAGGATCGTCTACTTGACCGAGGGCGAAACCGCTGCTGGATCGCGACGCCGGAAGGATCGTCCACACGATCTTGAGATCGGCAAGTGATCGACTACATCAACCACGAGATCTAATCTCGTCAACGCTTTCGGCTCTACGAGGGTTAGTTCCCATCTATCTCGTTGCTCATGTCTAATAGATTAGATCTTGGCTTTTATCTAGATTAGATCTAGGTTTTGTTCGTTCTTGCGGTAGAAATTTTTTGTTTTCCATGCTACGAACCCTTCAGTGGTATCAGAGCCGTATCTATGCGTAGATCTGTTGCACGAGTAGAACACAATGGTTTTGTGGGCGTTGATGCTTTTGTTGTCGGTGTCTTAGCGTGTACTTTGCGTCTTGCAGCATGGTGGGATGAAGCGGCTCGGGATAACATTACATGTCATCGCACATGAGACTTGCTCCACGCTTGACGTGCAACTTGCTTTGCACAAGTGGCTTTGCGGGTGTCTGTCTCTCCCACCATAGTTAAGATTCGATTTACAATGAGCATCTTGACAACACTTGTATCAATGTTGTGGTTCTTGTTCGTAGGTAAGATCGGTCTTATGCGAAAGCCCCAAACCACGTAAAACTTGCAAAGAAAATTAGAGGCGTCTAACTTGTTTTTGCAGGGGTTTTGTGATGTGATATGGCCAACATGTGATTGTGATTGTATTTGATGTATGCAATGATCCTTGTTGTAATATGGCAACCGGCAGGAGCCTAATGGTTGTCTTTAATTCTGTTAAGACCTGCGTGTCTATTCATCTTGTAATAGCTTTATTCCAAGTAGTTGTAATAGTTGCTGGTGATGATGGACAACCATGAAGCGGCGCCACTGACCTTGACGCAATGCTGGTGATGATGGAAATCATGTTCGTGCTTTGGAGATGGAGATCAAAGGCGCAAAAAGAAAGGGCCATATCATATCACACTAATTATGAATTGCCTGTGATGTTAATCCTTTATGCATCTTGTATTGCTTAGATCGCGACGGTAGCATTATAAGATGATCCCTTTCACTAAATATCAAGTAATAAAGTGTTCACCCTTAGTTGGCACCGTTGCTAAGACTCGTCGTTTCGAAGCATCTCGTGATGATCGGGTGTGATAGATTCTACGTGTGCATACAACGGGTGCAAGCCAGATTTGCACATGCGGAAAATAAGGTTACCTTGACGAGCCTAGCACGTACAGACATGGTCTCTGAACACGGAATACCGAAAGGTAGAGCATGAGTCATATAATTGATATGATGAACATGAAGATTGTTCGCCGATGAAACTACATCTTCTCTTGTGAAGATCGGACTTGGTGTAGTGGACTTGGTTCGTGTAATCACTAAGACAATGTGAGGGATGTTGTTTTGAGTGCGAGTTCACCTAGTTAGTTTAATAATTAAATTTGAACTCAATTTGTCATAAACTTAGTCTAAACTACTTGCAAATTGTTGTAGATTATGGCAACCCCTCCATCAATTTCAATGCGTTCCTAGAGAAAGAAAAGCTTAAAAACAATGGAAGCAATTTCACGGTCTGGTTCCGTGGACTGAAGATCATCCTCAGGGCTGGTCAGTTGACCTATGTGCTCGATGCACCGCTAGGTGACCCACCTACAGATAATGCCACCGATGACGAAAAGAATGTTTTCGCCACTCGGAAGAATCATTACTCCACAGTTCAATGTGCCATCCTGTACGGTTTACAAGCGGAGCTCCAACAACGTTTTGAGCACCACGACCCGTTCGAGATCATTAAGGAGCTCAGGCTAATTTTTGAGACTCGCGCGGCCATGGAGAGCTATGAGGCCTCCGAAAAGTTCTTTAACTGTAAGATGGAAGAAGGAAGCTCCGTTAGCGAGCACGTGCTCACCATGTCTGGGTACGCAAAGAAGCTCCAAGAGTTGGGAATATCGATTCCTAATGAATTGGGGATTCACCGTCTCCTTCAATCACTGCCACCAAGTTACAAGAACTTTGTGATGAACTACAACATGCACTGCATGAACAAGACGTTGCCTGAACTGTCGTCCATGCTGAAAACTGCTGAAGTGGAGATCAAGAAGGAGCAACAAGTGTTGATGGTCAATAAGACCACCAATTTCAAGAAACGGAGCAAGCCTAAGAACAAGGGCAACTTCAAGAAGGACGGCAAGAAAGCTGCCGCACCTGCTAAGAAGCCCACGGCTGGTCCTAATCCTGAAACTGAGTGCTTCTACTGCAAGGGTGCTGGTCACTGGAAGCGTAACTGCCCCAAGTACCTGGCGGATCTGAAGAACGGCAACATCAAGAAGAAAGGTATATTTGATATATGTGTAATAGATGTGTATCTTACTAGTAATCGTAGTACTGCCTGGGTATTTGATACTGGTTCGGTTGCTCATATTTGTAACTCAAAACAGGAGCTACGGAATAAACGAAGACTGGCAAGAGACGAGGTGACGATGCGCGTTGGAAATGGCTCCAAGGTTGATGTGATCGCCGTCGGCACGCTCCCTCTACATCTACCTTCGGGATTAGTTTTAAATTTAAATAATTGTTATTTGGTGCCTGCGTTAAGCATGAACATTATATCTGGATCCTGTTTATTGCGAGACGGTTACTCTTTTAAGTCTGAGAATAAAGGTTGTTCGATTTATATGAGTAATATCTTTTGTGGTAATGCACCTGAGATGAATGGTTTATTCTTACTGAATCTCGATAGTAGTGATACACATGTTCACAACATAGATGCTAAACGAATAAAATTGAATGATAATTCTACATACATGTGGCACTGTCGTCTTGGTCACATTGGAGTGAAGCGTATGAAGAAACTCCATTCAGATGGACTTCTTGAATCACTTGATTTTGAATCACTTGAAAGATGCGAAGCATGTCTAATGGGAAAAATGACTAAGACTCCATTCTCTGGTACAATGGAGCGAGCTACAGACTTATTGGAAATAATACATACCGATGTGTGCGGTCCAATGAGTGTAGCATCGCGTGGTGGATATCGTTATGTTCTCACTTTCACGGATGACTTGAGTAGATATGGGTATGTCTACTTCATGAAACATAAGTCTGAAACTTTCGAGAAGTTTAAGGAATTTCAAAGTGAAGTGGAAAATCATCGTAACAAGAAGATTAAGTTTCTGCGTTCTGATCGCGGAGGTGAATATCTGAGTTACGAGTTTGGCATGCATTTAAAGAAATGTGGAATACTTTCACAGTTGACACCGCCGGGAACATCACAGCGTAATGGTGTGTCCGAACGTCGTAATCGAACTCTCTTAGATATGGTTCGGTCTATGATGTCTCTTACAGATTTACCGTTATCATTTTGGGGCTATGCATTAGAGACAGCCGCATTCACTTTAAATAGGGCACCATCTAAATCCGTTGAAACGACACCGTACGAATTGTGGTTTGGTAAAAACCTAAGTTGTCGTTCCTTAAAGTTTGGGTTTGCGAAGCATATGTAAAGAAGTTACAACCTGATAAGCTAGAACCCAAAGCGGAGAAATGCGTCTTCATAGGATACCCTAAAGAAACGATTGGGTATACCTTCTATCATAGATCCAAAGGCAAAGTTTTCGTTGCCAAGAATGGATCCTTTCTTGAGAAGGAGTTTCTCTCGAAGGAGGTGACTGGAAGGAAAGTAGAACTCGATGAGGTTGTTGAACCTTCTCTCGGATTTGAGAGTAGCGCAGCACCAGAAGATGTTTTTGTGCCGCCTGCACCAATTGGAGAGGAAGCTAATGATAATGATCATGAAACTTCAAATGAAGTTACTACTGAACCTCGCAGGTCAACGAGGGTTCGTACCACTCCTGATTGGTATGACTCTGCCTTGAACGTCATGTTGGTGGACAACGCTGATGACCCTGCGACGTATGAAGAAGCTATGGTGAGCCCAGATTCCGACAAATGGCTAGAAGCCATGAAATCCGAAATGGGATCCATGTACGAAAACCAAGTGTGGACTTTGGTGGACTTACCGGATGGCCGTAAGGCTGTCGAGAACAAATGGATTTTCAAGAGAAAAATAGATGTTGATGGTAATGTTACCGTCTATAAATCTCGACTTGTCGCGAAAGGGTTCCGACAGATTCAAGGAGTTGACTATGATGAGACTTTCTCACCAGTAGCGAAGCTAAAGTCTGTGAGGATTTTGTTAGCAATTGCTGCATATTTCGATTATGAGATTTGGCAGATGGATGTCAAAACGGCGTTCCTTAATGGTGACATTGAGGAAGAGTTGTATATGGTACAACCCAAAGGTTTTGTCAATCCTAAAAATGCTGACAAGGTATGCAAACTTCAGCGCTCTATTTATGGACTGAAGCAAGCATCCCGGAGTTGGAATCAATGTTTTGATAAAGTAATCAAAAACTTTGGATTTATACAAACTTATGGAGAAGCTTGTATTTACAAGAAAGTGAGTGGGAGCTCTGTAGCATTCCTAGTATTGTATGTAGATGACATATTGTTGATTGGGAATGATATAGAACTTCTTAATAGCGTCAAAACCTATTTGAAAAATAGTTTTTCAATGAAGGATCTTGGCGAAGCGGCATATATTCTAGGCATCAAGATTTATAGAGATAGATCAAGACACCTAATCGGGCTTTCACAAAGTACATAATTGGACAAAGTTCTAAAAAAGTTTAGAATGGAAGATAGCAAGAAAGGGTTCGTGCCCATGTTGTCAGGTAAGACCTTGAGTAAAACTCAAAGTCCAGCTACGGCAGAAGATAGAGAGAAAATGAATAACATTCCCTATGCCTCAGCCATAGGTTCTATCATGTATGCCATGATGTGTACAAGACCGGATATAGCACATGCTGTTAGTTTGACTAGCAGATATCAAAGTGATCCTGGAATGGAGCACTGGACAGCGGTCAAAAATATCCTAAAGTACCTAAATAGGACTAAGGATATGGTTCTTTCTTATGGAGGTGATGAACAGCTTGTTGTAAACGGTTACACCGATGCTAGTTGTAACACCGATCCGGATGACTCGAAGTCACAGTCGGGATACGTATTTATTTTGAATGGTGCTGCAGTGAGCTGGAGGAGTGCGAAGCAAAGCGTTGTGGCGAAATCTTCAACTGAATCAGAATACATAGCTGCTTCGGAGGCTGCACAAGAAGTCGTTTGGATGAAGGAATTCATTACTGAACTCGGCGTGGTTCCCAGTGCGTTGGACCCGATGGCCATCTACTGTGACAACACAGGTGCCATAGCTAATGCGCAGGAGCCAAGATCACATAGCAAGCTGAAGCACATCAAGCTACGTTTCCACGCTATTCGCGAGTATGTCCGAGATGGTGACATAAAGATTTGCAAAGTACACACTGATCTGAATGTGGCAGATCCGTTGACTAAACCTCTCTCTAGGGAAAAGCATGACCAACACCAAAACGCCATGGGTGTTCGGTATATTACCATGTAATCTAGATTATTGACTCTAGTGCAAGTGGGAGACTGTTGGAGATATGCCCAAGAGGCAATAATAAAAGTGATTATTATTATATCTTTGTGTTTATGATGAATGTTTACATCCCATGCTATAATTGTATTATTAGGAAACACTAATACATGTGTGTTTTGTAAACATATAAGAGTCCCTAGTAAGCCTCTTGTTGAACTAGCTTGTTGATTAATTGATGATCATGGTTTCCTGATCATGGACATTAGGATGTGATTAATAACAAGGTCATATCATTAGGAGAATGATGTGATGGACACACACCCATAGTAAGCGTAGCATAAGATCAAGTCATTAAGTTCGTATTGCTATAATCTATCAAATACATAGTAACCTATTCCTTCGACCATGAGGTTATGTTAATCACCATCACCGGATGGATACTTTGATGACATCAAACGCCGCTTCATAACTGGGTGGTTATAAAAGTGTCATTGGGTATTCTGAAAGTATGTGTTGAAGCGCATGAACCAAGATTGGGATTTGTCCATCCATATGACGGATAGATATTCTCTAGGCCCTCTCGGTGGAATGTCATCTAGTTAGCTTGCAAGCATGTGACTGGGTCACAAGGGATGACATATCACAGAACGAGTAAAGAGTACTTATCAGTAACGAGGTAGAACTAGGTATGGAGATACCGACGATCAAACCTCGGATAAGTATAGTATCGCGAGACAAAGGGACTTAGTTTCGTATGTAAGTGGTTCAATCGATCGCGAAGTCATCATTGAGTATGTGGGAGCCATTATGGATCTCCAGGTCCCGCTGATGGTTATTGATAGGAGATGTGTCTCTATCATGTCTACATATTCACGAACCGTAGGGTGACACACTTAAGGTTCAAAGTTGTTTTAAGTAGATATGGAATATGCGTTGGAGACCAAATGTTGTTCGGAGTCTCGGATTGGATTCGGGACATCACGAGGAGATCCGGAATGGTCCGGAGAATAAGATTCATATATAGGAGATCATTTTATGAGTTAGGAAATGTTCCGGAGTGTTTTTATGAGGATTCTAAAAGGTTTCGGAATGTTCCGGAAGGTTCTAGAAGATATCTTGGAGTTTGCTTGAAAATCAAGATAGGGATCAAGGAGTCCTGGTGGGTCAAGATACGGATTCATGGGGGAGGAGGACTCCTCCCCCCACCTCCAATCCGCCGGCCATAGAGAGGGAGGGGAGTCCTACAAGGACTCCCCCTCCCTAGGCGCCTCCCCTCTTTAAATAGAGGGGCAGGGGCGCCCCCTCCTCCCAAGCTCTCATAACGTCCAATCTCTGCCGCCTCTCTCCTCCACCATCTTCTGCACAGGCATAGGCGAAGCCCTGCAGAATTCTCTACTCCACCACCACCACCACGCCGTCGTGCTGCTGGGATTCCGTGGAGAAGATCTACTACCTCCGCTGCTCGCTGGAACGGGGAGAGGAAGGTCTGCTTCGACTCCGCACGTGTGACCGACTACGGAAGCGCTGCCGAATCGCGGCGCCGGAAGGATCGTCTACTTGACCAAGGGCGGAAGCGCTGCTGGAACGCGACGCCGGAAGGATCGTCTACTTGACCGAGGGCGGAAGCACTACTGGATCGTGACGCCGGAAGGATCGTCCACACGATCTTGAGATCGGCAAGTGATCGACTACATCAACCACGAGATCTAATCTTGTTAACGCTTTCGGATCTACGAGGGTTAGTTCCCATCTATCTCGTTGCTCATGTCTAATAGATTAGATCTTGGCTTTTATCTAGATTAGATCTAGGTTTTGTTCGTTCTTGTGGTAGAATTTTTTTGTTTTCCAAGCTACGAACCCTTCAGTTGCAACATGAAAAGACACAAACAAAAGATTCATGAATAACAATGCTTTGCAAGACGTTTGTTTGTTTCACATAAAGAAAAGATAGCATAATAGCATCCAGCTTGTCCCTCATGGAGTAGCAAGTATAAATGCATAGGACACCATCAAAGTTCATAAGAGTGACTAGATACAAATAGTTTAAAACAAGCAATATCAAGGTATGCATCAATCAACTAGTCTTGGGACAATGCACATAGAACTAAGAATGGCCACTATGCTCTCAAAGTAGGTGCATAAAGGTAGAAGGTGGAGACTCAATATAATGGTGGAAGAAAGGCCTTCATAGAAGGAAGCAGAGATTCAAGTTTCATAAAGAGCTTCCAAAAATTATGGTACTTATAGCTTTTAGCTCTCATTGCCCCTATCATAAGCATCTTGAAGTGATTAAAGTTAAAGTGAACAAACTATGGTGTACATGCTTGACGAAGTATAAGTTAGAAATCTCATGTCCCTTGAATACGAGGGCCGCTCCTCATGCTACTCAAGTTTAGTCACCGGTAAGTTCTTGTCATTGTATGTACATGTGTATCATAGAGAACCGCCAACGGGGTACCCCTTGCCCGATGATACAGAAGAATCCCCATATCAAAATGACAAGGCAAGCAGACAACAAGCATCTCAGCAATATTCTTATTTACCATGGGAATATGGTGCTTTTTTCTCTCTTTCCTCTTTTCATAATCTTTTTTTTCTTTTTCTCTTTTTTCTCAATATCGGACTCTTGTTTTATAAGAAGAATGCTTCATAGACAGCTCATTATGGTTACGCTGCAGGTTTCCACCATGACAACATGGATTAGACCAGCGGCCTAGGCGTTTATCTAACACACATATATAACTCCATGGACTTACAAGCTCCCCTTTCATTTCACACCGATGACATCCATAGACAATAGAGCATGATATCAACTAGGTACAAAGTACAAGTGCAATGTTGAAAGTGTTCCCCATGACAGCATGGTTCTGCTAATCCCCAACAAATAAGTGCAAGCATATACAACATAGACGACACAATGGTTCAAGTTTATTAAGGGCAAGAAAAGTAAAGTGTGCCATCAAGTTCGTGAGAGCTTTAATCACTAGTTTTCTCATAACAAGTTTAATTCGGAAGGTAGATGAATACATGAATATACTTGGAATAGCATATGCTAGTAGGTAGGTATGGTGGACTCTTTTGGAATAACTTGGTTTTAGGAGTTGGATGCATGAGAGTAACTCATACTTGGTTGTGGAGGCTAGCAAAAGACCGGGAGCGACAAACTAAGAGAGCAATAATGGCCATAATCATGCAGAGCGACAAAACATCATTGATCAAAGCATAAAGTGATACTACAAGTTGAAAACTAAAGGATCATAAAGGCTATGGTGACTTGGGATAGTCGTAACATGGTGTGAGCATGTGCCAAGTCAACCCAAATAAAGCATCAAAGGAGAATACCACAATACTATGCTTTAATATGCTAAAACAACGCATGATTCTTCCAAGGCACATTAAGCAATCTCAATTGTTTATAACAACTCATGCTACAACAAAGAATACTAAGCATAAAGCCAAAACAATATCAAGCATGGCATGACAAAGCATAGGCCACAGTCAAAAACAAGCTCTTTTTACTACTTAAGCATGAACTTTCCTACTCTTTTCTAATCCAAACCAAACTATTTGAAAACCAATGAATGAAAGAGGGGGTCCAACCAATTTATTCAGCCAACTAAGAAAACCAAAACAAACAAAAAACAAAATGAAAACAAAAAAGAAGATGCTCCAAGAACAACACAACTGTGCATGAAATAATAAAAATGAAGCGTTTGGAAGAAACCTGGGATTTTTATTGATGAAGAGGGGGATGCCTTGGGCATCCCCAAGCTTTGACGCTTGTACTTCTTGGATATTTCTTGGGGTAACACGCGTGGCATCCCCAAGCTTGGACTTTAGTCCATTCTTCATCTCATTACTCATTCCTTCCATACACTTGAAATTTTTCCTTCATACAAAACTTCACACAATCTTTATTAGCAACATTAGTGCATTCAAGATAATAAGTCTTTAGGTTTAGTTTCAACACCAATAAAACTTCCATTAAAACACATGCTACTGTAGCACTTCCCTCAAAAATCTCAATTCTCCAAAAGAACTCAAAAAGGAACCAACAAGAAGCAAATGCAAATAATGGAGAAATCTGTCAAAACAGACCAGCAGGTAAATACAAATTTTTTCAAAGACCTTATGTTGCTCAAATAGAAAAGTGTTGAACTAAAGAAAGTTAGATAACAACCTGGGGCAGAAGCATAAAAATTCATGCCTCAAAAGGACGTACAGAGATTTTACATGAATTTTTACGGTGAAGCACATAAATCTGTTTCAGGACAACAACTTTCCCAATCATTACTTCTCTCTCATTAGAGGTTACTCTTGGCACAAAAAGCAAATAAAAAGGATAAGGAGCGGTTATTACAGAAGTAATAACTTCCAAGACTTATCTAAAACTTTTGGGTTATCTCTCAATAAGTACTTTTCTTTAATGCCTTTAAGTTAGGCAAGATAGTTTGAGAAGATGCTCACATAAGAAATATTAATTGAAGTAAAAGAGAGCATCAAGAAGCAAATTCAAAGCACATTTAAGTCTAAGCCACTTCCTATGCATAGGAATCTTGTAAAGAAACAAGTCATGAAAGCAGAAAGCAACAAGCATAGTAAAACAAAACAAGTGCAACTTCAAAACTTTCAACATAAAGAGGGGGAACTTAATATTGTTGAGATACATAAAACCATGTTTCCCTCTCTCATAATAACTTTCAGTAGCATCATGAATAAAATTAACAATATAACTATCACATAAAACATTCTTATCATGAGCCACATGCATAAAAGAATAATACTCTCCACATAAACATAGTCATTCTTATTAATTGTGGTGGGAGCAAATTCAACAAAATAGCTATCATTATTATTCTCATCACCATAATTATCAAATATAGGAGGCATATTGTAATCATAATCAATTTTCTCCTCAATAGTAGGTGGACTGAAAATATCATATTCATCATTGTAATCATCATATATTGGAGGTTTTGTATCATCATAAGCAATAGAATAGCTATCTTCCAAAGCTGGGGAACTAAAAAGATATTTTCATAAAAACTAGCTTCCCCAAGCTTAGACTTTTCCATAGAATTAGCAATAATGGTGTCCAAAGAATTCATACTAACAACATAGCTATTAGCATGCAAATAAAGTTCCATAGGTTTTTTAATTTTTTCTTCAAACACTTCATGTCCTAACTCAAGATAAATACTATAAAGCTCTCTAATTTTGTTGTTGTTTTCCATTAAGCCTAACTAGTGAAAATAAGAAACAAAAAGACAAAATTGTAGAATCTAAAGGAAATAACTTCAAGCACTCACACCGGAGGATGTGAGTACCTTTTACCTTATCTCCCCGGCAACGGCGCCAGAAAATAGCTTGATGTCTACGCACTTCTATTCTTGTAGACAGTTGTTGGGCCTCCAAGTGCAGAGGTTTGTAGAACAGCAGCAGGTTTTCCCTTAAGTGGATCACCCAAGAACTCAGGGAGGAAGTGGTCAAAGGTATTCCCTCTCAAGCAACCCTGCAATCAAGATAGAAGAAGTCTCTTGTGTCCCCAACACACCCAATACACTTGTCAGGTGTATAGGTGCACTAGTTCGGCGAAGAGATAGTGAAATACAAGTGGTATAGAGTGGTAATGGTGATAGAAAATAGCTTGATGGCGTGGAAAAGACTAAAGGCAAACTGAAATAAAGATGGAAGCAAGCAAACATGTAACAGATCTAATTGCAAACAGTGTATCAATGCTTAGAAACAAGGCCTAGGGATCATACTTTCACTAGTGAACACTCTCATATAATATCTTCTCTTTATGATACTACTCTTAACTACTCTCCGTTGGACACTCTAATCACTGGTAGGGCTATAACAGCACACCTCAAAGTTCATCTTTTCCATCTAGATAACCCCACACTTTCACCTTGAGTACTAGATCGGTCCAACAAACAGCACAATTTCATAAAGACATCCAACTCCAAATATAACTCATAACAAGTATTTGTAATCTCTAGCCTAAGTGCCACCATGGTGTGCACGCTGTCACTTTCACACACATGGGGAGAGCAGAGATCTATTAAAGCACTTGAGTAGCAAGGTAGATCTACTTGATTGCAAAGCTCATGATCACAATATGATCATGCATAGAGAGAGAGATGAACACATAGCTACCGGTAGAACCCTTAGCCTCGAGGAAGAACTACACCCTCATTATCATGGGAATCAGCAACGGCGATGGAGATGGTGGTGGAGATCGATGGACATGGCTCCGGGGGCACTTCCCCGTCCAGGAAGGGTGCCAGAATAGAGACTTTTTGTCCCCCGAATCTCCCCTTCGGTGGCGGCGGCGCTGCGGAACTTTTCGTGGATTTCTGATTGACGATTTAGGGTTTATGCATCGGGAGGCTTCTTATAGGCGAAGAGGCAAGGTCGGTGGGTGGCCAGGGGGCCCACACCACCTGGTGGCGCGGCCAGGGCTAGCCCGCACCACCATATGGTGTGGCCACCCTATGGCCCCTCTCTGTCTCGTCTTCTGGCTCCGTGAGTCTTCCGGTAAAATATCGACTTTGGCTTTTGTCCGGTCCAATTCCGAGAATATTGATTTTCTGACTTTCCTGGAACCAAAAACAACAGAAAACAGGCAACTGTGGCATCTTGTTAATAGGTTAGTCCAAGAAATCATATAGAAAGTACTCCAAAGTGTGGACAAAACATAAGAAAGTAGATAAAACCAAGCATGGAACATTAAAAATTATAGATACATTTGCAATGTATCACATCTTCATGCACTCATATCTCATATTTGGTTTCTTTTGGACTTAAGCTTGTCTTGACAAGTGTATTGATTTATATCTATGCTCCTTGTATCTTGGTTGTGTTCTAAATGATATAGAGGGAGTGAGGATTCCATGTTTGTGCATATTGTATTCAAATGAAACAACTAATTTATGCACGAACCTTGGGGAGCTTCATTATTTCATTTAGAACACTATTTGTCCATTAGATTATTTGGATCTTTTGATTGCTTGCTTCATCCGTTGAAGTTTCTTCACCTTGTTATCTTTTTAGCAATATTTTATCCTCAATATAGTTTGATTTCCTCCAAGTATTCATCATTGGATATGTGCATATGATTTCACTCATATTATGAGTAATGCACACCTTGGGTAGGAACTCACACTATATTGTACTTCTAACCTTGTCATCCATTTTGGCACTTGTTGTCAATGGGGGTGAAGTTTAGAGGGTTTTAAGGGAAATGGTTTTGTACTTAAGATTGGTTTGTTCTTAAGTGTTTGCCTTTCATGCATTTCATCTTTATTATGTATTGCATGGTTGAATATATAGTGGAAACTCTCCCAAAGGTTATGCTTGACAATGTATGCAATGAAATTCAAGTTAATCACACGTGCATATGTTGTGGGGGAGTTTCCTCTATATATGTTGGTTCTACTCACATCTCTTGCATTAGTTGTAGTTTGTGTGAGTAGAATCGGTTTTGATATGGGCTGGTATCTTTGTGTTACTTAACCATATCAAATACATGTTGGGTCCGCAGCATAGAAAACAAAAAATTTCCTACGGTGTGAACTACACGCCAAGATCTATCTACTAGGTACAAAGCAACGGGTGGACATACATCCAACGAGAACTTACCCTCGAAGACAACAAGTTTTGTTAACGAGTGGGAACTCGTGGTTGATGTAGTCATACACTTGCCGATCTCAAGATCGTGAGGAAGTCCGAGCGCCGCAACTCAGCAGCGCATCCGTACTCGCACACACGTTCAAGCCACCGGACAACCTCCACCTCCTCGCTCCAGCGATCCAGCGGAAGCAGCAACTCCTTCCAGACGAAATGCCACCGGGAACATGTATCTCGCTAATTTGAGACCATGGGGGAATAATTCTAGAGGGGGAGAGAGATCCTTCGCAAGGAGGTGTGAGGATGAAGGAGGGAATGGGTGGCCTTTTATAGGAGGAGGGGGTGTCCCTCCTCTCCATGGCCGGCGCATGGGGGGTGACCCCTCACCTCCCCCATTCATGTGGTGGTAACCCCTCCACATTAAAATGCCTCTTCACATTCCCTTTTAAAGTCTCCACTTTAAATGCATTAAAATTCTCCAAGTTTAATGCTCTATCATTTAATAAAACTCTTTTATTAAATTTATTCAGAATTTTGTTAATTACTTTAATATGCTTGGAATATTTCAATATCACATGCAGAACCACTTTCTGCAATTTCACCCGAAACAATTTCCGCTTTCTATTGAAACAATTCCTACGCTTTGCAATTCTTTCGTCTGAAACATATGTGCTCCAAAATGGTGTCCGGCAACTCTTAAGTGTGTCACCCTACGGTTCGCGAATAATGCAGACATGATCGAGACCCTTCTCCGATCAATAATCAGCAGCGAGACCTGGAGATCCGTACTGACTCCTACACATTCAACGATGACTTCTGTGATCGTGAGAACCTTTAACGCTTGTAACTAAATCCCTTTGTCTCACGATATATTACATGTCCGAGATTTGATCATCAGTATCTCCATACCTAGTTTGATCTCGTTACCGACATGCACTTTTTTCGTGTTCCCGTGATATAACATTCTAGTGATCACATCACTTGCTTGCAAGCTATCTCAATGTGATATCGCCGAGAGGGCCCAGAGTATATCTATACATCATCGGGATTGACAAATTCCACTCTTGATCCATGAGCCTCAACGTAACACCTTCGTAGTACTGAACCCATCTTTATAGTCACCCTGTTACGGTGTGACGTTTGATGTTATCAAGATACTCTTCAGGTGTTAGCAATTAACATGATCTCATGGTCTAAGGATAAAGATTACTTCGTATGATGTTATAGAAATATAAACATAATGACTTGATCGTAATGCTATACTTCGGATGAATGTTCATCACATCATTCCACCAATGGTGTGACCTTGTTATTAACAACATCCAATGTCCCTGATCAGGAAACCTTGATCATCTTGTTAGTCAACAAGCTAGTCTATAAGAGAGGCATAACTAGGAACCCTTTTTGTTTATTAAACACACATGTATTTATGTTTCCGGTCAATTCAATTCTAGCATGCAAAATAAACATCTATCATATATAAGGAATACATAATAACAACTTTATTATTGCCTCTTAGGGCATATTTCCTTCAGTCTCCCACTTGCACTAGAGACAATAATCTAGTTCACATAGTGATAAATCTAACACCCATGGAGTTCTAGTGTTGATCATGTTTTTCCCTAGGGAGAACTTTAGTCAACGGATCTGCTACATTTAGGTCCGTGTGTACTCTACAAATCTTTATATCTCCATCCTTGACATGCTCACGGATGGAGTGAAACCGGCGCTTAATATGCTTGGAATTCTTGTGAGACCTCGGTTCCTTTGCGTTGGCTATGGCTCCATTGTTGTCACAATAGATCACCATCAGGTCCAACGCACTAGGAACCACACCTAGTTCCGTAATGAACTCTTTCATCCAAGCGCTTCCTGCGCCGCTTCTAAAGCAGCAACATATTCCGCCTCCGTCGTTGATCCAGCCACCACAGGTTGTTTGGAACTCCTCCAACTAACTGCTGCTCCATTCAAGAGAAATATGTATCCAGATTGAGACTTAGAGTCATCCGGATCGGTGTCAAAGCTAGCATCGACATAACACTTAGTGACTAGCTCTTCTTCACCTCCGTATATAAGAAACATATCCCTAGTTCTTCTCAACTACTTGAGGATGTTCTTGACCGCTATCCAGTGTTCCGAACCTGGATCAGATTGGTACCTACTAGTCAAACTAATAGCATGTGCCACATCCGGTCTTGTACATAGCATGGCATACATAATAGAGCCTATGGCCGAGGCATAGGGGATCTTATCCATCATCTCTCTTTCTTCCGCCGTAGCCGGACTTTGAGTCTTACTCAATGTCTTGCCTTGCAACATAGGTAAGAACCCCTTCTTACTTCCATCCATATTGAACTTCTTTAATATCTTATCAAGGTATGTACTCTGCGATAGCCCAATTAGGCGCCTTGATCTATCTCTATAGATTTTAATGCCTAGTATATATGACGCTTCACCAAGGTCTTTCATCGAAAATTTGTTGTTTAGATAACTTTTAACACTGTTTAAAAGATCTATATCATTTCCAATCAATAATATGTCATCCACATATAATATCAGAAATGCCACATTGCTCCCACTCACTTTCTTGTAAATACAAGCCTCTCCATAAGTTTGGACAAATCCAAACTCTTTGATCACCTCATCAAAGCGGAGATTCTAACTCCAGGATGCTTGCTTCAGTCCATACATGGATCGCTGAAGTTTGCATACCTTATTAGCATCCTTAGGATCGACAAAACCCTTAGGTTGTATCATATACAACTCTTCTTCAATATTACCATTGAGGAGCGCAGTTTTGACATCCATCAGCCATATTTCATAATCGAAATATGCAGCAATTGCTAACATAATCCTAACGGACTTAAGCATCGCTACGGGAGAGAATGTCTCATCGTAGTCAACTCCTTGAATTTGTCGAAACCCCTTTGCGACAAGTCGAGCCTTATAGATGGTCATATTACCATCAGCATCAGTTTTTCTTTTGAAAATCCATTTATTCTCAACGGCCTTTCGATCGTGAGGTAAGTCCACCAAGGTCCAAACTTGGTTCTCGTACATGGATTCCATCTCGGATTTCATGGATTCTAGCCATTTGTTGGAATCCGGGCTCATCATCGCTTCTTCATACGTCGCAGGGTCATCCATTTCATCAACCATGAAATTCACAACAGGATTGCCGTACAGTTCAGGAGCTACACGTGTCCTTCTTGACCTGCGAGGTTCGGTAGTGTCCTATTTTGGAGTTTCATGATCAATATCATTAGCTCTCTCTTCATTAGGTGAAGTCAACTCCGAAACAACTTCCGGTGCTGCGCTACTCGCCATTTTATGAAGAGAAGGTTCAATAACCTCTTCGAGTTCTACCTTCCGACTACTCACACCTTTCGCGAGAAACTCCTTCTCAAGAAAGGATCCATTCTTGGCAACAAAAACCTTGCCCTCGGATCTGTGATAGAAGGTATACCCAATTGTTTCCTTAGGGTATCCTATAAAGACGCATTTTTCCGCTTTAGGTTCGAGTTTATCCGGTTGAAGTTTCTTCACATAAACATCGCATCCCCAAACTTTAAGAAATAACAACTTAGGTTTGTTTCCAAACCATAATTCATACATTGTCGTTTCAACGGATTTATATGGTGCCCGCTTTGAAGTGAATGCAGCTGTTTCCAGTGCATAACCCCAAAATTACAGTGGCAAGTCAGTCAGAGACATCATAGATCGAACCATATCCAATAAGGTATGATTACGATGTTCCGACACACCATTACGTTGTGGTGTTCCGGCAGGCGTGAGTTGTGAAATTATTCCAAACTCTTTCATGTGTGTGCTAAACTCGTAACTTAGATACTCTCCTCCACGGTCAGACCGTAGAAATTTGATCTTTCTATTACGATGATTTTCCACTTCATTCTGAAATTCCTTGAACTTTTCAAAAGTTTCAGACTTGTGTTTCATTAAATAGATATACCCGTATCTACTCAAATCATCCGTGAAAGTAACAAAATAACGATATCCACCTCGCGCCGACATACTCATTGGTCCAAACACATCAGTATGTATGATTTCCAATAGATCTGTCGCCCGTTCCATCGAACCGGAAAACGGCGTTCTAGTCATCTTGCCCATAAGGCATGGCTCACATGTATCAAATGATTCAAAATCAAGTGATTCCAAAAGTCCATCAGAATGGAGTTTCTTCATGCGTTTAACGCCAATATGACCTAGACGGCAGTGCCACATATATGCAGATATATCATCATCAAGCCTAATCTTTTTAGCATTAACATTATGAATGTGCGTAATATTACTATCGAGATCCATCAGAAATAAACCATTCAACATAGGTGCATGACCATAAAAGATATTATCCATATAAATCGAATAACCATTGTTTTTAGATTTAAACGAATAACCACTTTGCATCAAACATGATCCGGATACAATGTTCATGCTAAGTGCAGGCACCAAATAACAATTATTTAGGTTTATGACTAATCCCGATGGTGTATGGAGAGGCAGTGTTCCGACGGCGATCACATCAACTCTTGATCCATTGTCGACCCGCATTGTGACCTCATCCCTTGCTAGTTGTAGCTTGTTCCGCAGCCGCTGAATCGAGTTACATATATTAGCAACTGATCCCATATCAAATATCCAGGTGCTACTGCGAGTACTAGTCAAGTACACATCAATAATATGTATATCACATATACCTTTGTTTACCTTGCCGGACTTCTTGTCCGCCAAATACTTGGGGCCGTTGTGCTTCCAATGGCCAGTCCCCTTGCAATAGTAGTACTCGGTATCAGACTTAGGTCCAGCTAGGGGTTTCTTTTCAGGCACGGCAACAGATTTGCCACCCTTCTTTCCCTTGTGCTTGCCTTTCTTGTCCTTCTTGAAACCGGTGGTCCTATTGATCATCAACACTTGATGTTCTTTCCTAATCTCCACTTCTGTAGTCTTAAGCATTGACAGAAGCTCGGGAAGAGTCTTCTTTATGCCCAGCATATTATAGTTCATCACGAAGCTCTTGTAGCTAGGTGGCAGAGATTGGAGAACACGATGTATGCCTAAGTCATTGGGAATCATTATTCCCAAGGACACAAGCTTATCGACGTACCCAGACATTTTGAGTACGTGCTCACTAACGGAGCTGTTTTCCTCCATTTTGCAGCTGAAGAACTTTTCAGAAGCATTATAACTCTCTACGGCGGCATGGGTATCGAAAATCATTTTTAATTCTCCCATGGTATCAAAAGCATTGCCATTTTCGAAACGCTTTTGAAGTTCTGGCTCTAGCCCATATAGTATGCTGCAATGAACTAAGTTGTGGTCCTCCTGACGAGTCACATAGACATTCTTTTCTTCGTCAGGGGCATCAGGAGCTGGTGGGGGGCCTAGCGGCGCATCTAGCACATATTGTTTTTGTGCAGCAGTGAGGAGAATCCTCAAATTCATAGCCCAGTTGGTGAAGTTGCTACCGTTCGCAGCAAGTTTCTCTTTCTCCATGAACACATTGAAATTAAAAGCAGGTGGTGCCATCTACAATAGAATTTGTAAAGTTTATTTAGACTAAGTTTATGATAGATTGAGTTCAACTAATCCAAATTACTAATGAACTCCCACTCAAAAACGACATCCCTCGTGCCTTTTTGGTGATTACATGAACCAAATCCACTACACCAAGTCCGATCATCACGTGAGTCGGTGTAGCTTCAAAGAAGAGCATCTATATGGGCATCATATCAACCATATGACTCATGCTTAACCTTTCGGTCCGTGTTCCGAGGCCATGTATGTACATGCTAGGCTCGCCAAGTAAGAACCTTAGTATTCGCGTGTGTAAAACTGTCTTACACCCGTTGTATGAAAGCGTAGATTCGAGTACACCCGATCATCACGTGATGTCTCGAAACACGATCCATAGAACGGTGCATACTCAAGGAAGAACACATTTTATCTTGATATCTAAATGAGGAATCATCTTACAATGCTACCAAAAGCGCCAAACTAGCAGTATAAGATGCTAACATCTAATGTGTAAAGTGAGATGATATGGTCCATGCATTTGATCTCTATCATTTGCATCATGGTATGATCTCTATCATTCCTTTGTGTGTAAGGCCAAGGTCTATGGAACTTACACGTTGAATGTGTTGTAAGAGTATCTATCATACATCTACTTACAACAATACCATATTAATACACTAGCCCAACAACGATCTAAACTAGACGCCTCTAATTTATCGATTGCAAGTTTTACGTGGCTTAGGGCTTTCGGAGATAGAACCGTTCTCACCTACGAACATGAATCACAACGAGGATAACTAAGTTATTAGCAACTCGTTGTAAATCAGATATTGACTATAGTAGGAGAGACAGACACCCGCCAGCCACTTATGCAAAACAAGTTGCATGTCAGTCGTGGAACCGGTCTCATGTACGATGACAAGTAAGGTTGGTCCGGGCCGCTTCATTCCACTATGCCACCAATATCCAAAATACATAGAAGATCAATAACATGATCATCATCGCCCACATATAAACATATGTGTACTACCCGTGCAAAGCACCTACGCATAGATCAGGCTCTGATACCACTGGTGGATAATTCTTTCTAATATTAATGTCAGCAGATTATCTATAAAATCCATCGACTACTAAATAGTTAAAGCGAGGGCTAGATGCTTCTGATTTTTGTAGGATTTTCTAGATTACTTCTTAATTTTCTAGGATTTTCCAGATTATTTCTTATTTCTTACTTTTAATATATAATAGATGCTACAAATATTTACCACGATTTGAACTTTTTTTGAGACGATGCAGAGTACAAAATAACATATTGAGAATGAAATGCAATATCTCATGTCTAATCCATGAACTAGTTCTAGTTTCTTCTCTACTCCCCGCTCCCTATTTTCTTTTTGGTTGCAAACTAGTAGCTGTGTAGGTTTATCGCTAATATCATGCGGTGTTTAAAACGTGGTTTATCCATAAATCTCATGTCTAATCCATGAGTGGGGAGTATATCAATATCACTGAGGTCGATCTCTCAAGCGGTGCTGTCGATGGCCATCGGCTGTGCATCCTGCTTCACGTCACAGGGACCTTCTCTGTTTCTTCCAGCTTCCTCCATTTCGCGAACATGTTGCCATAGAACTTGGTGTCCCTCTTGTTATACTCTCTCTGCTTGTTTTTTAACGCCTTGTACGCAACCTTCACATCCCTGGGAGTCACAACGATTCGATACTGAGACACAACATCCATGGTCGCTCAAAGGAATTTCGTAGCCATGGAGTACAGACGGCTGTTTTTACCTATTGTTTGGATCGATTTCCAGCGCCTTCTTGAACTCTGCCAGTTCAAGATCAATGAGTTCAGCGCCTTCTTGATATCTAACTCTGCCAGTTCAAGATCAATGAGTTCAGTGTACGCCTGCGCTCTTCTGTACAATGCCTGTCACTACAGAGAAAAGATGATATGTCAAAGGACCATCGGCATAGAGCAAAAGGGCCTCATCATAGGTACAGTAATGCCGATGGTGGCCCTTAGTAACTACCCGGTCGGTAGCTAGGTGCACGTGTTATCGACATATGTGCCCATGTCGAGCATTTTATGTGGCCCTCACCAACAAACAAATCTTGGCAAAAAAAGGTACGATGTTGTCCGTTTGACAGTGTTGGTGTGTATGCCGAGGGGCAGGCTGTTGACATAGATAGCCACATGTCCGCATCTGGAAGCTCCAAGGCACAACTATACGCCAAGGGTCAGGCCATTGGCATAGCTACAGCTATATGCCGAGAGCCTGGCTGTCGGAATAGAGGATGACGTGTCAGCACCTAGTGGCCTCTAACATGGCGGCATGCCAAGGGCATGGTTGTCGGCACAGACGGAGCTATATACCGAGCGTATGGACGTCACAGAGGGTGACGTGCCAGCACCTCGAGCCCCCTACCATGGCGGTATATGCCGAGGGCCAGGCCATTGGCATACAGTATGTGTCGAGTTCTGGTAGCTCCTAGGCCATTGGCATACAGCATGTGTTTGCTTTTTGCTGAGAGATTGTAATTTATACCATTGTTAAACAAGTTATGTACTTCAAATATTATCCCTTTTTCCGATATATATCTGTTTTACATGTACTCATAATTGATTTGAGCTAATGAAACCATCGTCAGGCCTTCATATGCTTGAAGTGCATCCCAGACAGAAGGATCTGGCAGACGGTACACGCCGAGAGTACTTGTACTCTATCCCGATGGCTCATATTCTTACATACTCCTTCCATTCAGAAATATAAAATGTTTTAGTTTTGTAAATTGAATGTACGTAGACCTCTTTTTGTTTAGATTCGTAGATGCTCAGAGTGAACTTATACACTAAAAAGTGTCTACATATATTCATTTCACAAAGCTAAAATATCTTATATTTCTAAACGGATGGACTAGTTCTTTCTGGTTTTGCTCTCACCACCTTCGGTGTTACCGTACACTCATTGCCAAGGGCAATACGGAGTACCGAGAACGAAAAACCTATGATAGCAAAGTTCAATGGACTCGAGTGAAGCGATGGAGTATGTTCTGCCTTGCTCTGGAAATGGTCTCTATATGTAGTGGCGAAAACGGAGCAACGACTACACATTACGCATAAGCAGTTGGTGGGATATTCATTTGCATTGATTTCAAGCAAAGTTCAATGGAGCAGTTGGTGGGATATTATTTGTTGAAAATTATGAACACAGATGAAAAAACTTCAAATATTCAAATAAAAGGTTAGACTACAGCCGGTAAACAAAATACTGCAACAGATAAAACCGAGGGAGCATGCACTACGACACCAGATGATCTCATGCACACTCACACACTATTGAACAGCTCAGAACCTCAACAGTAAAGATAGTCCGACCAACACATCCGACTATCTATTGGGTGCCAGATCATAAGCTTTTCCCAGAATTGTTGGCCCAACCTGCAACACTTCGATGTGTCAGTTTAGGTGGAACAATCGTCCCCTTTGGGTAGATCGTTTCGTGTTATATTAGCAAGGAAGAGCCCCTTGTATGACATATACATAGTCTAGCAAGGAAGAGCCTTTTGCATGACATATACATAGTCGGTACGTATACGGTGATGTAAGGGAATTGAGCATCGACTAGTTGGCCAGCGGAGTGCAGTTAAGCTGCGCTCGCTGCCCGTGACCAGCGTTCGAGCGCCCAGTTCTCTAGGGTTGTGCGTGTGCCCCTAGTCTATACTTTTTAATAATAAAGTATCTCTTACAGGTTCCGCTATTTTTAAACGATTTTACCCTCTCGCTAAATCACTTATTATACCCACCATGCCACCCTTGAGTGGAAAAAAAAATGTTTCACGGAAGAATTCCTGGTAGGCACTTTGTAGGTCAGACGTCTCCGTGTCGTACATATAGCAGACCGTGAGAAAAAGAACTCTTTGCGCTATGGGCCAAGTCTACACGAACGAGGCCTTCCACCGTCCGCCTTGGTTTTTAACGTTTGTTGGTTGACCCCGCATTCGCTGTCTCGCTGCTCTTCGCTGACCGAGACCTTGCCGACGCAATTAGTACCACCTTGCTCCCATGTAACAAATTCAACTGGTTTATATACTTCGATAGATTGGCTGTCAACAAGCCGAGCAACAGGACCTTAATAATGAGATAGAACCGAACGGCACTTGTGGGGGCATTGGGAGCTGAATGGATAATCAAATACTAAAGACTGGTGCCGTCCTGCTCCACTCGCAGCTCTGTCCGGCCGGGGCAGGCACTTGCGGCGGCGGGCGTCGAGCGTCAGGAGCGCAGGCTGGTGCCGTCCTGCTCCACTCGCAGCGCTCCCCGCCCATGGCTCCTGGACTGCACTACCGTCCTTGGAGCTCTGCGCTCCCGCGGGTCAGGCTAGGCGCACACAAAGCTGTTCTTGTAGTTCTGTACATAGCTTCGATGCATAAGGAAGGATTCGAGGAGTCTAAGTTTGTCGACTTTTGGGACCTCCTTTTGTCTATATTTTATTTTTACGGGGCCGTTATGCGGGTGCCGCTTGTCACACTAAATGGAACTAATAGAGAGAGGATAAGGATAACACGGGTGTGGTGGAGAGTAAATTCACTACTCCCTCCGACTCAAGATTTGTCTAGATTCAATTGTATCTAGACAAATCTAAGTAAACTAATTTGGGTCGGAGGGAGTATCATAGTGTAAGAGAATCATCTGTTTTTGGAAAAGAGCAGACTGGTCGGGTTGAATTTCTATTAAGATAACTATTTTTTATATCTTATTTATTTGTATTAGTGCAAATGAAATTCGAAAATGATGTACCTGCTTTAGTCCCTGTTTCTTCTTTTTAAATGCAAATTTTGATAATGCCAATGCATGGATTTATTAATTCTTCGTACACTAAGAAGCAATAAGAAGGCATGTTGAGACACAAGAAAGACCCGCCCTACCTCCATCCTTAACATTATTTATAAGTAAAAAATCAATTGAGTATGGGGACAATGTTGGACTAGGTGAGAGAGGCCCTCACGTCCAGCTCAACAAGATTAGTATTTTGAGTTCTTTTATTTTCTGGTGCGGTTCAATAGCTCACCTCGTTTGGGAAAGACCACGTTTGAGCGGGCTGTAATCAGATGCTATAATGCGGTCACCATCGTCTATGGCAAGAAGGATAAGTGGTGACGACACGAGTAGGACGTAGTATTCGGATAAGTGGTGACGACACGAGTAGGACGTAGTATTCAAATAGAGGGCTTGGGCTTGGAACATGTGGGATATAGATACGATTGCTAAGTTGAAGGAGAAAAATTAAGAGATCATCTCTTAGCAACAATATGTCTCACCACATATTTAGGAACATCTAGTGCTAGAGATAAGACTAAAAACAGAGCCCAATATATGTTATATTTTATTATCATATCAAATGATGTGATATATATAAGATAAGACTGTCTTATCAACATTGTACATGCCCTGATATATCCATACCGCATATATCCATACATGTTTCTAGGGTTACGAAGCAGCAATCCACGAGAGCTAGCGAAAGCAAAATTTAGTTTAAAGTAAAAAAAAATGATGAAAATTTGGCCTACGCAATCCTACTTGTTTCGGAGGAAAGATGTGAATGATTCTACTACAAGAAAATTACAGTAGCACGACACAGATATTTACCACGATTTGAACTTTTTTTGAGACGATGCAGAGTACAAAATAACATATTGAGAATGAAATGCAATATCTCATGTCTAATCCATGAACTAGTTCTCGTTTCTTCTCTACTCCCCGCTCCCCATTTTCTTTTTGGTTGCAAACTAGTAGCTGTGTAGGTTTATCGCTAATATCACGCGGTGTTCAAAACGTGGTTTATCCTTAAATCTCATGTCTAATCCATGAGCGGGCAGTATTATCAATATCACCCAGGTCAATCTCTCTTTCAAGCGGTGCTGTCGATGGCCATCGGCTGTGCATCCTGCTTCACGGGAACCTTCTCTGTCTCTTCCAGCTTTCTCCATTTCGCGAACATGTTGCCGTAGAACTTGGCGTCCCTCTTGTTGTACTCTCTCTGCCTGTCCTTCAATGCCTTGTAGGCAACCTTCACATCCCTGTGAGTCAGCCACAATGATTCACTGAGACACAACATCCATGGTCGCTCAAGGAATTTCGTAGCCATAGAGATACAGACGCTGCTTTTACCTGTTGTTCGGGTCGATTTCCAGCGCCTTCTTGATATCTAACTCTGCCAGTTCAAGATCAACCAGTTCAGTGTACGCCTGCGCTCTTCTGTACAAAGCCTTGACGTTTGTGCTCTCCAGTTCCAAGACCTGTTGAGGGCAACCGATTCTTTGTTATATTTTGTGTGATTCACACTCATGAAAACCTCCCAGCATGCCATATCTGCGCAACACACTTTACCTTTGTGCAGAGTTTCTCTGCCTCTTTGTACTCTTTCAGTCTGAGCTTGCAAGCCGCATCGTTGAGCTTGATGCTGATTTTCAGCGTCTTAGATTGCTTCTTCTCATCCTCACTGAAAGAGCTGTCATACTCGATGTACTTCGCAGCCTACTCACAAAGAAAAACAAAGATGCAGATCCATGTCAGGAACCCAATTTGGTACTAGTCCTGTGAATAACAGGATGTCCGACAAAGTGTACTGAGTTACAGCAAAAAATCATCCTGATGCAGTACCTTTTCATATCTCTTGGAAGCCTTGGCATACTTGCCCATCTTAAACCATGCATTCCCTTCATCTTTCTTCTTGGCAGCTGCTTCAATCTTCTCATCATTGCTCTTCAAATCCCAAGATTCTTTCTCCTGGAAAACAGTGACACAACCACACATTTTTTAACACTTCACTCGGTGAGCAACAGCAGAGATGGATAGGTAAACAACAAACCATGTACTAGACAACCCGACACCACAGTTTACCTTGTCAAATGAAACAAGCTCCACTTCATAGAAGACGGTGGAATCGGGAGGAACCACTGCCAGATCTTGCTTCGTTTCTGTGGAGCCGAACGCAAGTTCAGGTGGTATTCTAGCCAACGCAACCTCTCCTTTCTTCATGGTCATCACCGTTTGGTCTAGACCATCGATGGCCTGCTCCTCATCCGTCTTGAACTCAAATGGTTCATCGCCTTCATGTCCTTTCTTGGCGAACACAGTGCCGTCCTCTAACTTGCCGGTCAGCCTCACTGCAATTAAGATGTGGTACACACCATCAGTACCACAGTATACTTCTTGCCTGATATTGCAGGGTTTTCAGGATGCCGTGCACGGATTTTAGCATTGTGGCACATACCTCTGACAACTGCTCCATCGTTGGGACGCTCGTAGCCTTCACCTTCCTTGAGTACCTTCTTCAAGATCCTCTTCTTATCTCCGATCAGTGTCACCGTCCTCCAAGACACCAGCTCAAGATCGATGTGCAAGGTAGCATTTGGGGGCACGGCACCTTCGGCTTCAGAAGCCGGTCTTCCTTGCTCACCAAAACCATCTGTTCAGCATCATACGATCGAGAAAACATTATAATGATGACATTGCAAATTTTCCAGTGTGCCAGAATGTTCACGAGACACAGATTACAAATTTCAGGAAATATAAACTCACATTGTGGCTTGACAGTGAGGATAACTTTCTCCCCTTTCTTCATGGTCTTCACTGCTTTGGGAAGTGCTGGGCAGAAGTAACCTGAAATTGTGTACAAGAACTGTGCATCAGAGAACAAATACTTCAGAGAAAATGCCTGCATTGCAATGGCTCAAATCACTATGACTAACCATCTTTCACAGCGAATTCAACACCGTCGGATTTTGACACGACGGTTCCATCCTCAAGTCTCGCTTCGTACTTGACTGCATGAACAAGACAGAAGAAGAACACATGGATCACACGTTAGTACTACTTCACATACCACGCGCCTGTAGAAAGAGCAACTGAACATCAGTGTCCGCAGTGTCCTGTGTTCACCATTTCGTTGAATTAAACGATATACGTTGAGTCCGAAATATTTCAGTCTAGGCCAGATCAGAGTAGACTTCAAATTTTGGTCCAATTTGCAATTAAAAATGAATTTCGAAACGCCGTGTTAGAAACTGAAAGCACAATAACTTGCGCGGATTGGGCGATTTTGACTGACTGGACACTAAATCGTGAACCCGATCTGACACGTACCGAGAACTTCGTCGAGATCCTTGGGGTTCTCCCATTTCTGGCCCTCGGCCAGGACCTTCTTGAAGATGCCGCCGTCCTTGCAGATGTCCTTGACGCTGGCCCACGACAGCAGCTCGACGTCGAACTGGAGGGTGGCGTTGGGCGGGATCTTGGGCGGGGAGCCGGCCTCCCCGTAGGCGAGCTCCGGCGGGATGGTGAGGACGGCGTTCTCGCCCTTCTTCATGGTCTTGATGCCCTGGTCCCATCCCTTGATCACCTCGCCCTGGCCGAGCTTGAACTTGAACGGGGTTCCGCGGTCGCGGCTCGAATCGAACTTGGTCCCGTCGAGGAGGGTACCCGTGTAATGCACTGCGTAGAACATTCGGGGATCAGATGAAATCCGTTGGATCTATTTATTTGTTTTTGCGTCAGAGACGGGATCAGATGCGGCTCAGTACCTTCGACCTCGTCGCCGGTCTCGGGCCGTTCCCAGCCCTCGCCCTCCTTGACGAGCTTCTTCTTGAGCCCCTGCTTGCCGATCTCCTTCTCCTCCCCGACCTTCATCGCCGCCGGGGACTCTGCCTCCTCCTCGTCATCGCCGTCGAGGCCGTCCATGGGCTCGTCGCAGTCCAGCCCGGTCTCGTCCACCTCCTCCTCGAGCCCCCTCATCGTCTCCTCCTCAACGCCGGCCATGGGATCGTGGACGTGGAAGGCTCACGAGACGAAATCAAATGCTCTCTAGGTGTGAAGATCCAACCGATCAATGCGTGCGCGGGTTTGTGCGTTCTAGAGGTTGTTTGCAGCCGTAGCACGGCGGGTTTGGATTGTTGGCATTTTATAGCAGAACAGAGACTTGCTGTGCACGAGGATACGGTATTCTAGAGAGTTCCTGTGAGAGTGGATCGGGCGACCGGGACAGGGATTGGGAGATGCTTCCAGAGAAGGGTCGGTGGGAAGCAGGGGCGCGAGAGCTTTGGAAGGCAGTGGATGCTTCCAGAGGCCCTATTTTTTTTAATGTTTCTTTTTATAGAGTTATGAAATACACTACTCCCTCTATCCAGGTTTATTAGGCTTAATCAGAGCAGCGTTGCGATCAAAGTGAGATTCTATTGGCTGAGAAAAAGGCATAGGCGGGTTGTAATTGCTGATTTCATCTCATTAACTGCGAGGATTAATTACTAGAGCAGATTTTTCGTTATATACAATGTCATGCATAGGTAGTCTCATGCTTGCAACGAGGCTGATTTCCAGGAATCGAGGTAATTAAACCACGAATTAGGTAGCAAATCTAGCCTAATTTTTTAGAATTTTTCTAGTTTTACTAGTAGCCTAATAAACCTGGATGGAGGGAGTAACACTCGATTTAGTCCTCGCCACCTGCAGTTTGGGAAATTTTAGCAATGTACTTATAAATTAGAATTGATTTAGTCCTAAATCATGTTTATCGTTGAAATTGTGCTCACCGGGATGTGAAACCCATTGGCAGGAGACAACTGCTCTAAACTTCTTCCTCTCCCTTCTCTCTCTTGTGAACAGTACCTTGAGAGCGCCTCCGAGTTCCCGGGCCGATCCTGAGCCCCTTCGACGACGATGCCTGCCGGAGGTGGCGGAGGGGAGGCACCGGAGTAGTTTAGGGTTTGTAGTTGGTAGTTTTGCGGCGACTCGCCGCCGTTTGGGCATTCTGCCCGGAGTTGACTCCAGGTTATTGGCCAAGATCTGGAGCGGGCCGAGGCGGATCTCCCTCCTCGCAGCACTCCGGTGGTCAGAGTCAGTTGGGGTGTGCAGATCCACTATCTGAGACTCGCAATAAAGGCCTAGGACTCGGCATCTGGTGAGGAAGTTGAAGTTGCGACCTTTTCTTGGTCGGCCGTGGTGGCGGGGGAGAAAGGTGTTGTGGTGGACGACTTATGTGCTTCTCCTTCCCGGCTGGGCGTGGAGGCGAGGGGGATGCGGAGTGTTGCGGTGTCCTCTTCTTTCTTGTCTGGATGCTAGGGTGGTACATGCCACGGCGGGTTTTTCCCTCCTACTTCTTCAAGCGGTCATGGTGGTGGCTTTTGGCCAGCATGTTTTGGTTGCCGGCGGTGGCGGATTCGATTCTGGAGCTTCTCTCTGGCGTCTTCTTGCGGCAGATGGCTCATCATCGCGTCGGACCCAAGGGCAGTAGGGATGCCGCTCCTCCGCTACTTGTCTCTGTGGGTCGGTTACTCCCTGTGGCGAGGTTGCAGCTGACGCCGGAGCTTCGTCGTTGATCTGGAGGTGGAAAAGGACAAAGGGCTTGATCGTTTTTTCAAGTTTTCTTCGGGGTCCTAAGTGCTTATTTCTGGGCCTTAGTGTAATTTTTATTTCTTGAGTCATCTTGTACTCTAGGGACTTTATTACAACAATATATGTCGGGTGCTCTGCAGCTGTTCACCGTTCAAAAAAAGGAGACAACTGCTCTTGAAATGTGAACTTAATCCTCTCTGCTAGACTGTTTTGTTCGATGGGAGGGAAAAAGGCGACGGATAGGGAAGCACGGGGAGACGATGATGATGGCGGGGATCGTTAGACTGGGAAGAGTAGCGTCTATTAGAGGAGGGGAGATAGCATCGAGGTGACACCGATGGTCACGTTGACCGTGCTGAGTGCAAATTTCCACTCTCCTGCGAGTGGGACCCGCGTATATGTGTCATCCTGTCAGCCCAATTTCAACGGCAAACATGGTTTAGGATTAAATCGAGTCCAGTATACAAGTACACGGTTAAAATTCTACATGGTTTAGGATTAAATCGAGTCCAGTAGACAAGTACATGGTTAAAATTCTACAAAATATGAATGTGAGGACTAAATCGAGTCATATGCACAAATACAAGGACGACTACTATATGTAACTCTATTTTTAGCCGGGGATGTGCCCTCTCTTAGCGGGGACTAGGATCCCCTCTCTTAGTTTGGACTAGGACCGCCTCTACTCATTCGGCGTTCTCAGACCAAAATTCGGAAAATAGCGCCAGACGAAGCTAGTTTTTGGCCTGTGAACGACCATTTTTCCAGTCGTGTTCCCAAAACAAGTTTCCAGATTTGGACAAATTTCAATCAAACGCGGCAAACTTTCGGCGAATATAGGCGATTTTCATTAATAGTGGGCCGATTCATAAATATTAAATTCAATTCGGGTGAACACCTGAATTCAGACTTCATTTAGGCTAAAAAATAAAAATAATAAAAAAAGGCCGAGGTCGATGTTGATGCCGATGTCGCCGGACGCTGCCACACATGCCGAAGTTGCTGTAGAAGATTGTGTAGTCGGGGTCCGCCTTGCCATCGTCGTCGCTCAGAGGCTGCAGGGGGTGCGAGCTGCCCTGTCCTGCGTCGCCATACATTCACGACTGGTACGAGGGGCTGGTGTCGTCATCATTGTCAAGGACGACGAGCGGCGTGCCTTGGTAAGCGGGCTCGCAGCAAGCTTTGGCCTGGCGCTTGGCCTCCTCCTGCCGGCGCTGAACACGACGTGCCTCCTTATGCTCCCAGTCCATCCTGGATGATGGCCCAAGATATCTGGAGCTTGTTGGTGAACCCCAAGAGGAAGGTATGATGAGCACAGCAGCAAGTTTCCCTCAGTTATAAAACCAAGGTTATCAAACCAGTAGAAGCAAGGAAACACCTCCAAGGTGTTATTGCCAACTTGGAATCCTGCACAAACACAACCACAGAACTTTGCCCCCAACTTACAGTGAGGTTGTCAATCTCACCAGTTTTGCTGAAAACAAAGGATTAAACGTATTATATGGAAGAAAATGAAAACTTGCAGAAAGTAAACAGAAAACAGTAAACACTTGTAGATTGATGGTAAAAGAAAGGACCGGGGTCCAAGTTCACTAGTGGTGGTTCTCCTTAAGATAGATGACATGTTGGGTGAACAAATTATAGCGGGGCAATTGACAAACATCGAGAAAGCATACATGCATATACTAATCATCTTGACTCCTATGAGATTTGATTGGGCATTACAACATTATACATAGCCGTAATCCAACTACATCTATGACTAATAATCCACCTTAAGGTTATCATCCTAACCCCCTTCAGTATTAAGTTGCAAGCAATAGATAATTGCATTACGCATTGCGTGTAAAGTAAACAATACGATTGTTCTATGAACAAATGATTGATGTTTTCTCCCTAGTAGCAACAGCACATCTAGTACCTTAGAGATTTTCTGTCACTTCCCCAGATTACTAGAGGCATGAACCCACTATCGAGAATAAATACCCCCTCATGGAGTTGCTAGCATCTACTTGGCCAAGATATCTATTAACAACGGAGAGCATGCAAGATCGCAAATAACAAAGACATGATAATATCAATAGTCAATCTGAAATAGCATCTCAATATCCATCGGATCCCTGCAAATACAACATGTAGGATTACAAATAGATGATCTTGATCATGAACGGAGCTCACAAGATCTAAACATGGTAGCACAAAGGAGAAGAACCAACCATCTAGCTACTACATGGACCCGTAGTCCAAGGATGAACTACTCACGCATCACACCGGAGGCTTGCATGGTGATGAAGAAGGTCTTGAGGGTGAATTCTCTCCTCCGGCAGGGTGCCGGGAAGAGCTTCAGATCCCTCCCGATCTAGGGATGGAGATGACGACGGCTATAGACTCTTTCGTGGAATTTTGATCGGGTACTTAGGATTTCTGTATCAGAGGCATCTTACAGGAGAAAGGGGAGGCCGAGGGGGTGCCCTAGGCGGCCACACCACCCCCTGGCGCGGGCCAGGCCTGGCCGCGCGGCCAGGTGGTGTGGTGGCCCTCTGGCCCCTCTCCGTCTCGTATTCTGGCTCCGTGTCCCCCTTGGTGAAAAACTGACTTTGGCTTTTGTATCGTCCAATTCCAAGAATATTCATTTTCTGACTTTCCTATAACCAAAAATAGCAGAAAACGGGCAGCTGGTACTATGGCATCTTGTTAATAGGTTAGTCCAAGAAAGTGTATAAAAATACTCCAAAGTGTGGTCAAAACATAAGAAAGTAGATAAAAACGTAGCATGGAACATAAAAAATTATAGATACGTTTGCAACGTATCAACATCCCCAAGCTTAACTCCTTCTTGTCTTCGAGTAGGTAAGTGATAAAAAGAAAGAATAATTTTTGAGGTGACATGCACCATCATAAACTTGATCAAAGTATTTATAAAACATTGATAGCTGGGATCATAGTACTTCAACATAGCATGAAAGACAAAGTTCTAACAATAAGACATAGCAACTATGTTACAACATGCAAAGGCACAAACAAAAGATTCATGAATAACAATGCTTTGCAAGACGTTTGTTTGATTCACATAAAGAAAACATAGCATAGTGGCATTCAGCTTGTCCCTCATAGAGTAGCAAACATAAATGCATAGGTCACCTTCAAAGTTCATAAGGGTGACTAGATACAAATAGTTTACGAACAAGCAATATCAAAGTTATGCATCAATCAACAAGTCTTAGGACAGTGCACATAGAACTAAGAATGGCCACAATACTCTCTCAATAGGTGCATAAAGATAGAAGGTGGAGACTCAACATAAAAGTAAAAGAGAGGCCTTCATAGAAGGAAGTAGGGATTCAAGTCTCATAAAGAGCTTCCAAAAATTATGGTACTTTTTAGCTTTCAGCTCTCATTGCCCCTATCATAAGCATCTTGAAGTGATTAAGGTTAAAGTGAACAAACTATGGAGTATATGCTTGACAAAGTATAAGTTGGAAATCTCATGTCCCTTGAATACGAGGGCCGGTCCTCATGCTACTCAAGTTTAGTTACCGGTAAGTTCTTGTCATAGTAAGTACATGTGTACCATAGAGAACCGCCAACGGGATACCCCTTGCCCAATGATACAGAAGAATCCCCATATCAAAATGACAAGGCAAGCAGACAACGAGCATCTCAGCAATCTTCTAATTTACCATGGGAAAATGGTGCTTTTTTCTCGCTTTCCTCTTTTCTCAAATCTCTTTTTTTTTCTTTTTTTCTCAATATCTGACTCTTTTTTATAAGAAGAACGCTTCATAAACAGCTCATTATGATTACGCTGCAGGTTTCCACCATGACAGCATGGATTAGACCGGCGGCCTAGGCGTTTCTCTAACACACATACATAACTCCACGGACTTACAAGCTCCCCTTTCATTTCACACCGACGACATCCATAGACAAAAGAGCATGATATCAACTAGGTACAAAGTACAAGTGCAATGTTGAAAGCGTTCCCCATGACAACATGGTTCTGCTAATCCCCAACATATAAGTGCAAGCATATACAACATGGACGACACAATGATTCAAGTTTATTAACGGTAAGAAAAGTAAAGTGTGCCATCAAGTTCGTGAGAGCTTTAATCACTAGTTTTCTCATAACAAGTTTAATTCGGAAGGTAGATACAAACATGAATATACTTGCTAATAGGTAGGTATGGTGGACTCTTTGGAATAACTTGGTTTTATTTGGAGTTGGATGCATGAGTGGAACTCATACTTGGTTATGGAGGCTAGCAAAAGACTGGGAGCAACCAACTAAGAGAGTAATAATGGCCATAATCATGCAAAGCGACAAAACATCATTAATTAAAGCATAATGTGATATTACAAGTTGAAAATTAAAGGATCATAAAATCTATGGTGACTTGGGATAGTCATAACATGGTGTGAGCATGTGCCAAGTCAACCCAAATAAAACATCAAAGGAGAATACCACAATACTATGCTTTAGTATGCTAAAACAACACATGATTCTTTAAAGGCACATTAAGCAATCTCAATTGTTTATAACATGTCATGCTACAGGAAAGATCACTAAGCATAAAGCCAAAACAATATCAAGCATGGCATGACAAAGCATAGGCCACAGTCAAAAACAAGCTCTCTTTACCACTTAAGCATGAACTTTTCCTACTCTTTTCAATCCAAACCAAACTATTTGAAAACCAATGTATGAAAGAGGGGGTCCAACCAATTTATTCAAGCAAACTAAGAAACCAAGCAAACTAAAAACCAAAAACAAAAACGAAGATGCTCCAGGAACAACACAACTGTGCATGAAACAATAAAAATGAGGTGTTTGGAAGAAACCTGGGATTTTTATTGATGAAGAAGGGGATGCCTTGGGAATCCCAAGCTTTGACGCTTGTAACTCTTGGATATTTCTTGGGGTGACACGCGTGGCATCCTCAAGATTGAGCTTTAGTCCATTCTTCATCTCATTACATCATTCTCTCCATACACCTGAAATTTTTCCTTCATACAAAACTTCACACAATCTTTATTAGCAACATTAGTGCACTCAAGATAATAAGTCTTTGGTGCAGTTTCAATACCAATAAAACTTCCATTAAAATACAAGATACTATAGCACTTCCCTCAAAAATCTCAATTCCCCAAAGTGAACCCAAAAAGGAACCAACAAGAAGCAAATGCAAATAATGACAGAAATCTGTCAAAACAGACCAGCAGGTAAAAACAATTTTTTCGAAGACCTTCTGTTGCTCAAATAGAAAAGTGTTGAACTAAAGAAAGTTAGATAACAACCTGGGGCAGAAGCAAAAAAAATCATGCCTCAAAAGGACGTACAGAGATTTTACACAAATTTTTACGGTGAATCACAAAAATCTGTTTCGGGACAGCAACTTTCCCAAGCATTACTTCCCTCTCCTTAGAGGTTACTCTTGACACAAAAAGCAAATAAAAAGGATAAGAATATGTTATTACTGAAGCAATAACTTCCAAGGCTCATCTAAAACATTTGGGTTATCTCCCAATAAGTACTTTTCTTTAACGCCTTTAAGTTAGGCATAAGAAGCAAGAAAAAGAATCAAGTGTTCTCAAATGAAGAAGCATCAAGAGCAAATTTTGTTTTAATAGGAGGGGCAAAAGGAATCTTCTCTCTCTTCTTAGGTAAGTGGTCTATACCTTTCTTGAGTGGGATTTGATATTAAATGGTGCCTTCTTTCATGTCAATAATGGCACCAACAGTTCTAAGAAAATGTCTTCCCAAAGTAATAGGACAAGAAGCATTGCATTCAACATTCAAAACATAAAAATCAACGAGGACATAGGCATTGTTAACCATAATAAGAACATCATTAATACTCCCCATGAGTTTCTTTTTAACATTATAATCAAGTGGGACATTTAAATAGCAATCCTCCAATGGTGGCAAATCAAGCATATCATAAATCCTTCTAGGCATAATAGAAACACTACTATCAAGATCACATAGAGCCTTAAGATCAAAATCATTCACTTTCATATTAATGATGGGTTCCCAACCATATTCTAGTTTCATAGGAATAGAAGCTTTATGTTTCATCTTTTCTTCTGTAATTCTTATGAGAGCATCAGTAATGTGTTTTGTAAAGGCCATATTCATAGCACTAGCATTAGGACTTTTAGCAAGATTTTGTAGGAACTTAATAACATCAGAGATATTGCAACCATCAAGATTAAAATCATAATTATCATCTAAAGTAGTCGAGCTATTGTTAGCTTTATCACTAGTGGCAGTGATAGTAGAAACACTAATGTTTCTAGTAATTTCATCTTCTCTTTCCCACTTAGCATGCAATTCAGTTAATAGTCTAACATTTTCATCAATTCTAACTTGTATGGCATTAGTAACAGCAAAGGGATTATCAATAGTTTCAGGTTGAGCAGCCATTTTATTCAAAGAAGATTGTGCTTCAGCCAATGATGTTATGTTTCTTTCAGCATTAGAGAGTTTTTCCTCAATAGTTTTATTGAAAGCAGTTTGTTTGCTAATAAAATCTTTAAGCATAACTTCAAGGTCAGAGGGTGCAGTCCTATTATTGTTGTAGGAATTTCCATAAGCATTACCATTGTTGGGAGGATATGGCCTATAATTGTTGTTACCAAAATTATTCATGTAGGCATTGTTGCTAAAATTGTTATTTCTTATAAAGTTCACATCAACTTTCTCTTCTTGATCAACCAAAGAGGCTAAGGGAACATGATTTGGATCAATATGAGCTTTCCCATTAACAAGCATAAACATAATAACATCAATTTTATCACTCAAGGAGGAGGTTTCCTCAACAGAATTTACCTTCTTACCTTGTGGAGCTCTCTCAGTGTGCCATTTAGAATAGTTAACCATCATATTATCCAGAAGCTTTGTTGCAGCACCCAAAGTAATGGTCGGTACCTCCAGCGGCAGAATCCAGTAGATTTCTTGAAGAATAGTTCAGTCCTGCATAAAAGGTTTAGATAATCATCCAAGCAGTTAGTGCATGAGTGGGACAATTCTTTACCAAAGATTTCATTCTTTCCCAAGCTTGAGCAACATGTTCATTATCAGATTGTTTAAACTTCATTATTTCACTTCTCATAGATATAATCTTAGCAGGAGGATAGTATTTTCCAATGAAAGCATCTTTGCATTTAGTCCAAGAATCAATACTATTCCTAGTTAGGGATTGCAACCATTCTTTAGCTTTTCCTTTCAAAGAGAAAGGAAACAATTTAAGCTTAATAATATCCCCATCTATATCCCTATGCTTTTGCATCTCACAAAGTTCAACAAAGTTATTTAGATGAGCAGCAGCAGCAGCATCTTCATTACCAATACCATAAAATTGTTTTCTCATAACAAGATTGAGTAAAGCAGGTTTAATTTCAAAGAAAGTAGCTTCATGAACAGGTGGAGTAATAGGTGTGCACATGAAATCATTGTTGTTGGTGCTAGTGAAGTCACACAACTTATTATTTTCAAGAGTAGTCATTTTTTGTGTTTTCAATAAAGAAAGCAAACTAGTAAAACTAATGTTTTTGTGTTTTTGATAAAGAAACAAGCAAACAAAGCAAAAATAAACTAGCAAAACAAAAATAACAAAGTAAAGAGATTGGTTATGAGGGACTTCCCTTGTGAAGATGTCCTTGACTCCCCGGCAACGGCGCCAGAAATGAGCTTGATGGCCCAAGATATCTCGAGCTCGTTGGGGGACCCCAAGAGGAAGGTATGATGAACACAGCAGCACATTTCCCTCAATTATGAAACCAAGGTTATCGAAACAGTAGGAGTAAGGAAACACCTCCAAGGTGTTGTTGCCAACTTGGAATCCTGCACAACACAACCACAGAACTTTGCCCCCAACTTACAGTGAGGTTGTCAATCTCACCGGTTTTGCTGAAAACAAAGGATTAAACGTATTGTGTGGAAGAAATTAAAAACTTGCAGAAAGTAAACCAAAAACAGTAAACAATTGTAGATTGATGGTAAAAGAAAGGACCGGGGTCCATAGTTCACTAGTGGTGGTTCTCCTTAAGATAGATGACATGTTGCGTGAACAAATTATGGTGGGGAAATTGGCAAACATCGAGAAAGCATACATGCATACACTAATCATCTTGACTCCTATGAGATTTGATTGGGCATTACAACATTATACATAGACCTTAATCCAATTGCATCTATGACTAATAATCCACCTCCAGGTTATCATCTGAACCCCCTCCAGTATTAAGTTGCAAGCAACAAATAATTGCATTACGCATTGCGTGTAAAGTAAATAATACGATTGTTCTATGAACAAAGGATTGTTGTTTTCTCCCTAGTAGCAACAACACATCTAGTACCTTAGAGATTTCTGTCACTTAGCCAGATTACTAGAGGCATGAACCCACTATCGAGCATAAATACTCCCTCTTGGAGTTGCTAGCATCTACTTGGCCAATATATCTACTAACAACAGAGAGCATGTAAGATCACAAATAACAAAGACATGATAGAATAAATAATCAATCTGAAATAACATCTTAATATCCATCGGGTCCCCGCAAACACACCATGTAGGATTACAAATAGATGATCTTGATCATGAACGAAGCTCACAAGATCTAAACATGGTAGCACAAAGGAGAAGAACCAACCATCTAGCTACTACATGGACCCGTAGTCCAAGGATGAACTACTCACGCATCACACCGGAGGCTTGCATGGTGATGAAGAAGGCCTCCAGGGTGAATTCTCCCCTCCAGCAGGGTGCTGGGAAGAGCTTCAGATCCCTCCCGATCTAGGGATGGAGATGACGGCGACTACAGACTCTTTTGTGGAATTTTGATCGGGTACTTAGGGTTTCTGTATTGGAGGCATCTTATAGGCGAAAGGGGAGGCCGAGGGGGTGCCCTAGGCGGCCACACCACCCCCTGGCGCGGGCCAAGCCTAGCCGCGCGGCCAGGTGGTGTGGCGGCCCTCTAGCCCCTCTCCGTCTCATATTCTGGCTCCGTGTCCCCCTCGGTGAAAAACTGACTTTGGCTTTTGTCCCGTCCAATTCTGAGAATATTCATTTTTTGCCTTTCCTGGAACCAAAAACAGCAGAAAACAGGCAGCTGGCACTGTTGAAATGGATCGTATGGGCACCTAGAGGGGGGTGAATAGGTGTTACTTCAAGTTTTAATGCTTTTTCAATTTTAGGCTTGACACAAAAGGTAAATTCTCTAGATTGCTATTATATAGAATTTCCCTATATGCAAACCTAACTACTAGCGAGTAAAGGCGAGTGAGATGGAGGAACGAGGAAACCGTAGTGGATCACGCGAAGACACATGATTTGTTTTACCGCAGTTCCTTCCTTGTTAAGGGAAGTACATCTGCATTGGAGGGGTGGGCAGTACTAAGACCACCACACCACAATAGGCCTCACCCTATTCTCCGATGGATCCCGCCCCCAAAGGCATGATCCACCTTTCCACTATAAGAACCCTTCGAGGCGGGAACCGGCGCCTTTACACAACTAGCGGGGCACAACTCCACAACAAGATTGGAGGCTCCCGTAATGACAACAAGCTGCCACAAGAACAAGTTATCAAAAACAAAACACAAGATCTAGATATAAATGAAAATACTAGATCGGGGATTTCTCCAAGTGAATGGAGAGGAGTTGATACGCTTGATTCGTGATGACGATGTAAGATGTCTCCTCCTTCAATTCCCCCAAAGATCGAAGCCTTCGGGTGGTTGAAGTGGGAGATCTAGAGAGAGCACTTGCAATAGGTCTAGTAATTTCCGAGTGAATCAAGAAGTCAGAATGGAGGGGATGAAGGGGCTTTTATACCCCATGCACCCACTGAGCCGTTGGAGCCATTTGGGGCCGGATTATCCGGCCTGGGGAAAACTCCACCCCAGACTTGGATTATCCGGAAAATAATCTGCCCCAACTCAGAGCGACGTGCTGAGCTTGCCCTTGAGTGTCTCCTGGGGGCCGGATTATCCGGCCCCATGCAAGGGCCGGATTATCTGGCCAGGGAAGGAAAAACCGCCCTGTTCAGATTTTCTGGGAGATAATCCGAACCCACTCAGAGCGTCGCGCCTTGGCTGCCTTTGATCGTCTTCTGGGGACCTGATTATCCAGCCCAAGGCGAGGGCCAGATTATCCGGTCAGGGGAAGAAAATCTAAACAGGAGGGAGAAAATCCGACCCCAGACAGAGTGACGCGCCAAGCTAGCCTTTGCCAAATGAGTTAGGCCGGATTATCCGGCCCTTGATGGGGGCGGATAATCCAGCCCCCCAAACACAAAAACATTCCCTGCACACTTAGCACACATGAGAAAACTCCACGGTATTGTTATCTAACACACAAAACACAGGGAACCATGAAATGTTCTTTCAATCTCCCCCTTTTTGGTGTTAGATGACAATACTAGGATTTGCAGGATAGTTCTCAAGACAATAAGATTTAATGAATGAAAAAGACTCCCCCTTAATGTGTGCATACTGAAAATTGCATTTGATTACAAATACACACAAGAGGGTATAAGTCTATTTCATTGAAACATATATGAAAAGCTCATACCACCGATAGGGAGATAGATGTGTCCTCAACACATTATAAGAATATCCAATGATAGCCATAGTGAGCGCCTCCCTCGATATAGATATCCAATAGCCATAAGAATATCCAATAAGATAGATGACTCCATATGAATAATCCACACGATAAAATCCGCAACCACACAAACATAGTCTCATATTGCACAAAAACACATAAAACTTCAACGCTAAAAGGGCACAAGCGAGAGAAAAAAACGAAACGCTAAAGAGCAAGAACTTGTGCCCGACCCATGCAAAGCCTCGGATACCTAATAGAACTACTTCTCCCCCTTTGGCATCGAGACGCCAAAAAGGAAGAAGAGTGATGCTAACGCCCCAAGGGATCACTCGTAGTCCTCATCCTCATCCTCGTCCCCGTCCTCATCCTCAAGCTCCTCGGTGTCATCCTCCTCATCATCAGCAGTGTCCGCGGAAGGAAACATGTGGCGCTCCAGCTCCCCATAGTTGAGCCCAGAAGAAGAGTTCCACCGAGCATATGGTGTGGGAGCATAAGGAGCAGGAGGATCACCCGAAGCACCGGACACATGGTGAAGAATGAACTGCTGAGTGTGGGCCATCTCATGGCGCTGCTTGTAAGACTCATACTGTCCCTTGCGAGTGTCCATGCCCATGCAAAGAATGTTCCGCTGGAACCAGTTCAGCTGCTTGATCTCACGAGCAATGGGAGGCACTGGAGGCCTACGAGAACTAGCACGAGCATCCCTCATGAGACCCTCAGGAGCAAAGGAGGGGTGAGAGGTCTTCCTAACCTTGGTGTAGATCTTCTTGGCCTTGTGCACAACATCAATGTTGAACTCTTCAGTGGGGAGCAAGTGCTTGATCAGCATCATGATGTAAGGAGCATATGGGATGGAAAGCCTGTTGAACATGGCATCAATTAACTCATGGTAAATGAAGTCCATCACATCCAGCTTATATGACACGGACTCATCCTCACAGGATGCCACCTCATGAGAGAAGGCAAGAAGCGGAACCAAGTGACCACGGATACTGTCATTATTGCCTCCACTTGGAGTGATGGAATCACGAAAGAGACCCACCAAGCTAGCATATATGGGAGAAAGACCAGCAATGGTGCCCACAATACCATTGTCATCGGTGCATGGAGAGAGGGCAACATCTTTATTGGGCTTGAGTTGGGTGATGATGCGGTGGCCACTAGCATGGTCCCTGTGGCGGAAGGGATAACCAAGCACCTCAGCAAAAACACGGAAATCAGGTTGCATAGGCCTGTCACGAGTCATCCACTTCATGGTGCGGTGCTCATCACCACAAATGACCAAGGTTGAGAAGAACTGCTTCACAATCTCAGAATAATAGGAGCATTGGAGGGCCATGAGATGGTGTAGCCCCATCCTCTCAGACACATACATGGCATCAACAAGGTGAGGCTTCTCCAAGGCCTCAACAAGAACCAGAGGATGGATAGGCCGAATCTTCTGCTGAGCATACACATCTTCATAGATCCCCTTTTGTTCAGCGCACCAAAAATGACAGTCACCCAACTCAGTATCATGCGGCACTTCATCAAACAGATCCCGATGATGAATGGAGGAGAAGGTAACATGATCCATCTTCTTATAGTTAATCTTGGGCCCTTTTCCCTTCCTCTTGGACACACCCTTCCTATCCCTCTTTGCATGTTCAGCCATGCGCTTCTCCTCGTTCTTTCTTCTCCTCAGCTCAACCTCGTCCACCAAGTTACCCTTTCCGTCGTCCCGAAAGTATTTAGCACGAGGACGGCGCTTGTAGGTCTTGGGAGCGCTGGAACCACCTGTGAAGCGAATAAGGGGGATAGCAAAGGGGATAAGCATACACACAAGTCCAAGATAGAACATAGAAAAAGTAGGCAAAAATTTCATAGTCCAATCCTACTCAATGCACAAATCTATACGAAACTGAACCAGTTTTGAGTCTGGAAGGCTGGATTATCCGGCCTGTCCAGGGGCGGATAATCCGGCCTTGGCAAAAATTTTCAGAATTGCCTAGATTGAATGCAAAAGAGTAGATCAGGCCTAGATACTACAAGCCTACAATTTCTACGCGAAACAACATCCTTGTAGATAACATTCCACCCAACAAGTAACACATCTAGCCAAAGATGGGGAGAGAGGGAGTTACCCTCACTCATTGGAGGAAGGACGCAGAGGAGAAGGTACCCGGAGGCGTGGAGAAGAAGATCCGGGGAGGCCCGGAGAATCCGATGGCAGGGGAGGCTCCGGGAAGGGTGGGGGACGACAGGCGGCGGCTGGGCATAGGGAGAGGTTCGGGGGAGAAGTGATGCTCGTTATGAGCCCTTCCCCCCAACCCCAGCCCTTAAAGACTGCATCCGCCAGGGCCAGATTATCCGGCCTAAATTCTGAATTTCTGTTATACATAGATTCAGGCCTGCGCATCCCCAAACAACACCCCCACAAGGTGTACAAGGGACTTGTGTGCAAGAAAAGATGGCTTAGGGGTAGAGAAAAGCTTAGGATTAAGAGAACCAAACCGAGATGGTACTACACACTCAAAATTGCAAGAATTAAATCAACCAAAGGCCAAAATTAAGTGTGATTCCCATAAGAACATAAGATGAGCAAGAACAACCAAAAAGATCCAAATAAACTCAACTCTTCTCATGGAAGAGGTCGGTGCCTGAAGCCACCTTGTTGGAGTGTATGGTATGGCACCGCGAAGATATATCTTGGGTTCATGACCAATACTCATCAATAAGCTCACATATCACAAAATGATATTAAGAGGAATGATTTGACTTGTTGTCGGCATTATGGGGGAGGGTTATCCCAATCAATTAGGACCACACTCCCCCTATATCCATGCCCACATCTAGACCAAATAAGACTGAGATGTACGAGTGAGTGCATGGGTAATCAAGACAAGCTCCTTGAATCAACGATATTTAGCTCATTCCTCAAGTAACAAAATCTTGCTTCGTCAAGTGGCTTCGTGAAAATATTAGCAAGTTGGTTCTTCGTGCTCACAAAATATAGATCAATATCGCCTCGAGCAACATGGTCCCAAATAAAATGATTCCGAATCTCAATATGCTTCATCCTTGTGTGTTGTACCGGATTGTACGCAATTTTGATTGCACTTTCATTATCGCATAAAAGAGGCACTTTGTCACAATTGACACCGTATTCCTTTAAAGTTTGCCTCATCCATAATAATTGAGTGCAGGCACTAGCAGCAGCAACATAATCAACTTCGGCGGTGGAGAGTGATATACAATTCTGCTTTTTAGAACACCAATAGACTAGAGACCTTCCCAAGAACTGACAAGCTCCAGAAGTTGATTTCCGATCATCCTTATCACCAGCCCAATCTAAATCAGTATAACCAAATAGAGAGAAATTGGAGCCTTTGGGATACCAGAGACCAAAGTTAGGAGAATGAACCAAATATCGGAAGATCCTCTTGACCGCCACTAAGTGGCTTTCTTTAGGAGCTGCTTGATACCTTGCACACACCCCCACACTCAACACAATATGGGGTCTAGATGCGCAGAGGTAAAGAAGAGAGCCGATCATGGACCGATATACCTTTTGGTCCACATCTTTACCATGAGGATTGAGTTCAAGGTGACATTTTGTTTGAATCGGAGTGGCAACGCCCTTAAGATCTGTCATCTTGAATCTCTTGATCATGTCTTGGATGTATTTTGCTTGATTGATGAAGGTTCCTTCTCTAAGTTGCTTAATTTCGAATCCAAGAAAGAACCATAACTCCCCCATCATAGACATCTCAAACCTGTCAGTCATAAGCTTTGAAAATTCATCATTAAAAGATTTATTAGTAGAGCCAAAGATGATGTCGTCTACATATAGTTGGCATACGAAGAGCTCCCCCTTAATCTTCTTAGAATAAAGAGTGGGATCGATTTGCGCAACCTTAAAGCCACGATCTAACAAAAGCTCTTTAAGGTGCTCATACCACGCACGTGGGGCTTGTTTAAGCCCATAGAGTGCCTTATCGAGTTTGTAGACATGGTTCAGGAAGTTAGGATCCTCAAATCCCGGGGTTGCTTTACATATACCAACTCATGTAGAGGACCATTAAGAAACGCACTCTTAACGTCCATTTGCTGTAATTTAAAATTATTATGAGCAGCATAAGCAAGAAGGATACTGATGGACTCAAGACGAGCCACAGGAGCATAGGTCTCGCCGAAGTCAGTGCCCTCAACTTGGGAGTAGCCTTGTGCCACGAGTCTTGCTTTGTTCCTCACAACAATGCCATTCTCATCTTGCTTGTTTTTGAATATCCATTTAGTGCCGATAACATTACGGCAATCCTTGGGATTCTCCACTAGTTTCCAAACCTTGTTGCGTTCAAAGTTATTCAACTCTTCATGCATAACAACAACCTAGTCCGGATCTTCAAGAGCTTCAAACACTTTCTTGGGTTCCACCATTGAGATGTGGGCTTGATGCTCACCGAAACTTGCCAACTCCCATCTTGTGGAAACCCTTCGTCGACGATCACCTACAACTTTGTCAAGAGTATGACCCCTTAACTCAAGGTTCCTATCGGCACGAGCCTTGTGATGAAGTTCAATAATCTTGTTGTCTCTTGGCGGAATAGTTTCATCATTTGAGTCTTCGTTGGAATCATTTGCTTGGCCTTGATCAGTAGCTTGATTAGCAGTAGTAGGAGATGATGAACCTTGCCCTTGAAGTGGATCAACAACCGTAATAGAAGGCTGCTGATCATCAGGAGTTTCAGGGCCAGATAATCTGGCCGAGGGTGAGGCCGGATAATCCGACCTGGGAGAACCTAAAGCTTCTTCATGATCTTGACTGGAACTTGCTCGAATTGGTGAGTGGCCGGATAATCCGGGGGCAACCGGAAAATCTGGCCTGGGACTTGCAGCTGTTTCTTGGACATGATGATCAGTTTGGTCGCCAGTGGAGTGAGGGACGGATAATCCGGTGTCGACCGGATAATCCAGCCTGGAGCATTCAGGAGCATGTTGACCTTCAGCATTTGGAGGAGTTGGTGTAGAAGTTTCTCTCGTGGTTGGAGCATATTGAGTCTATGTAGATGAGGGCTCTACATGAGTAGAGCATTGTCCTTCCCGATCCTCCACAAGGGGTTCCTCAATGGGGCGGAAAAATCCCACGCCCATTCTTCTTATGGCATCTTGGGGTATTTCAACATCTGCATCACAAACATCAACTTGCCCCACACGGGAGCCATCATTTTCCTCGAACACTACACTACAAGATTCTACAACAGCTCCGGAGAGCTTATTGTAGACTCTATAAGTGTGGGATTCGGCACCATAACCAACAAAGATACCTTCTAAAGCCTTAGACTCAAATTTAGATAAACGAACTCCTTTCATGAGAAAGAAACACTTACACCCAACTACCCGAAAGTATGAGATGTTTGGCTTGTTACCGGTAAGTATTTCATATGGAGTCTTGTCCAAGATTTTATGGAGGTATAGCCGGTTGGATGAATGACAAGCGGTAGAGATTGCTTCAGCCCAGAAGTTATATGGAGACTTGAATTCAGCTAGCATAGACCTTGCCATATCCATTAGGGTCCAGTTCTTCCTCTCGGCAACACCATTTTGTTGAGGGGTGTACGCAGCGAAATATTGATTTCTTATCCCCTCTTCACTTAGGAATTCATTTAGGGTGTAGTTCTTGAACTCGGAGCCGTTATCACTTCTTATTGCCAATATAGGGACATTGTGTTGACGTTGAACCTCGTTGGCGAAGTCGATGACCGTTTGTTGAGTCTCACTCTTCAACTTGAATAAATAGATCCAAGTGTATCTTGAGTAATCATCAACAATCACAAGGCAATACTTCTTCCCACCAAGGCTTGCATGTGATGGAGGTCCAAAGAGGTCCACATGAAGCAGCTCCAAGATCCTCTTTGATGAAATAATAGTCTTCCTTCGATGAGGAGAGTCATGCATTTTCCCTTCAACACAAGCCCTGCAAACATGATCTTTGGCAAAGGAAACATTTTCTTTTAGTCCAAGGATGTGGCCACCCTTGTGGAGACTTTGCAAAGTTCTCATATTGACGTGGGCTAGTCGGCGATGCCATAACCAACCCGCGTCAGCCTTTCCGAAAAGACACATCGGGCCTGTAGTGGTTTTCCCCGAGAAGTCCACCACGTACAGGTCATTTTCGACATATCCCACGAAGGCGACTTTTAGAGACTTGCTCCACAAGAGTACCACCAAATCAGCATCAATAAACACCGCAAAGCCCATCTTACCAAGGGTGCGAACAGAAAGTAAATTGTAACCGAGGGTCTCAACAAGCATGACGTGCAATAGAGAGATATCTTGAGCAACCACAACTTTACCGAGACCCAATACCTCAGATTTTGACTTGTCACCATGGGATATGGTTATTTGATCATGATTTGGCCGTGTCTCTGTGATGATCTCCTTGCTTCCGGTCATGTGACTTGTGCACCCGCTATCGAGTACCCATTTAGACCCACCTGAAGCATAGCCCTGCAAGAAAGTTACTTCTTGGTTTTAGGTACCCATTTTTCAATGGGTCCTCTCATGTTAGTGACAAGGGTCTTGGGGACCCAAATAGACCAAGGAATGTAACAATCATAAGGCCCTACATAACTAGCATAAACATCACCATAATAATCACAATATAACTCATAGTTAGGATTGTTAGCCCCTGCAAAACCATCATAATTAGACTTGTCATTAGTGGATGTGCTAGTCTTTGGTTGAGCCATCTTGCTCTTCTTATTCTTCTTCTTGTTCTTTGTCTTGGGAATATAACCAAGACCCTCTTTTCCATTGTTTGTTCTTTGCTTGCTAAGAACCTCATCTAGAACTTCTTTACCTTTGTGTTGAGATCCCTTTGCAAGTTCTTCTTATCCACAAGATGGTGTGGAGGTGCTAGGCATATCATGTTTCTCCAATTGAGTTTGGAGCTGGTCACGAGACTCATTTAGAGTAGAATGTTCACTCTCCAAAGCCTTGTCAGCAATGTCAAGCTTCTCAAACTTCTCTAAGAGTCTAGCATGAGCATCCCCAAATTCAATCTTTTCCTTTTTTAGTTTCTTTGCCTTAGCAAGAGCGTTGTCACGTTCTTTGATGAGCTGAGAAACAACCTCTTCACGGGACTCCTCAATTGACTCAAGTCTCTCTTCCAAGGATACTCGAGCTTCCTCTTCTTCTTCCAAAGCATTCTTCAAAGAGGTTATCTCCAAGGCATCTTCTATTTCAGTTCTGCCCTTTTCTTCTAGAAGATCTTCGGATTGGGCATGTTGACTCATAAGAGCGTCAAAATGAAGTATGTGCTCACCTTGCAAGTTAGTGAAAAAGGTGTCCAAAGCAATAACTTCTTCTTTTATCTTAAGACTAGTATGATCATCCATATCCATATTTATGTTAGTCTTAGGAAATGAAGAAATAGAAGATGATACCTCGGACCCACTCGCCATAAGGCAAGTGGCGTTGTTGTTGATGATGGCATTTTCGTTTGGAGAGTTGAAGAGTGATGACGGAGTAGATGTGGTGGCTATAGCAGCCACCTCACGAGTACTATCTTCATCCTCTTCATCTTCACTTGTAGAGGAATATTCTTCTTGTGCCACCAAGACAATCTTAGGTTGGTTCTTGTAAGCGCCATTCTTTTTGATAAATGGCTTTTCTAGGTGCCTTGGATTTTTCTTTAAGGATGAGCCTACCACCATTGTCTCTATTTTGATATGGACACTTAGCCACAATGAAGGGAATATGCCCGAGAGGCAATAATAAAGTGGTTATTATCTTATTTCATGTTTATGATAAATGTTTATTTTGCATGCTATAATTGTATTAATTGGAAATGTTAATACATGTGTGTTTAATAAACAAAATACAAAGTTCCTAGTAATGCCTCTCATATAAACTAGCTCGTTGATTAACAAGATGATCAAGGTTTCCTGATCATGGACATTGGATGTTGTTAATAACAAGGTCACAACATTGGTGGAATGATGTGATGAACATTCATCCGAAGTATAACATTACGATCAAATTCATTACGTTTATATTGCTATAACATCATACGAAGTAATCTTAGTCCTTAGACCGTGAGATCATGTTAATTGCTAACACCGGAAGAGTATCTTGATAACATCAAACGTCACACCGTAACAGGGTGACTATAAATGTGGGTTTAGTGCTACGAAGGTGTTAAGTTGAGGCTCATGGATCAAGAGTGGGATTTGTCCATCCCGATGACGGATAGATATACTCTGGGCCCTCTCGGTGATATCACATTAAGATAGCTTGCAAGCAAGTGATGTGATCACTAGAATGTTATATCACGGGCCCTCTCGGTGGTTCTTAAGAAAGCGCTGGAATTATTTCAATAGACACCAAAACTGTTTTGGGTGAAATTGCTGAAATTGGTCCTGCATGTAATATTGAAATGTTACAGGGGGTTTTATGTGAATGTTTTTTAATTAAAGTAATTAACAAAATTCTGAATAAAAATAATAAAAGAGTTTTATTAAATGAGAGAGCATTAAATTTGGAGAAATTTAATGCATTAAAGTGGAGACTTTAAAAGAGAATGTGAAGGGGCAAATTTATGTGGAGGGAGTTACCACCACATGAATGAGGAGGTGAGGGGTCACCCCTTGGGCGCCGGCCATGGGGAGGGGCACCACCTCTCCTCCTATAAAAGTTCCCCCCTCACACCCCTTCTTCCACACACCTCCTCGTGAAGGATCTCTCTCCCCCTCTAGTATTATTCCCCATGGTCTCGGATTAGCCAGATACATGTTTCCGGTGGCTTTATCTGGAAAGGAGTTGCTGCTTGCGCTGCTTTGCTAGAGCGAGAGATGGAGGTTGTCGGGGTACCGGACGTGTGTGCGATCATGGATGCACAACTGCTTTGCGGTGCTGGACTTGGTGGTGCTGGACGTGCTGGAGCCGGCCCTGCTCGACTTCATCACGATCTTGAGGTCGGCAAGTGTACGACTACATCAACCATGAGTTCCTACTTGTTACCAAAACTCGTTGTCTTCGAGGGTAAGTTCTCTATGGAGGTATGTCCACCCGTTGCTCTGTATCTAGTAGATAGATCTTGGCGTGTAGTTTTCATCGTAGGAAATTTTTTGTTTTCTATGTTGCGGACCCAACACACAAAGTGTAGCCTATCTCCACAATTGTAGCATGTTCTCAGTTTTGGGCCATTCTCTCTTCTTCCACTTGACCCATTCTTGCGCTCGAGTTCCGACTTGGCCTTGGCTGGATCTTTCCAAAAGTTCCTTGCATAGAATGCCATGTACTCACCATGAGCACGCTTGACTTCCTCGGGGCAGTCTATGGAGACACCCTCGAAACTTCTTTCATCCTCATCTTGCTCAACAACATTTGCCTTTAGAGCAACATTGACCCTTTTTTGCATTCCAATGGCTCGGGCACGGGCATCTTCCGCGTTCTTAGCTGCAACCTTGAATGATGCCATTTCTTGCATGACTTCATTGGAAGTCATTTGATGGTAGTTGTGTCTACCTTGCAAGCTCTTCAAGTCCATTGGCTCAAAAGGCATTAGACACTCACGTATTTCCTTTTTATCCAAGCATCATAAATGTGAGTGGCTCCATGCTTTCTAAATGTTGTTGCAATGCCCTTGAGTCTTCTATACATATATTCATGGTTTTCACCATCCAACATGTAGAATCCTTCAACTTCATTACTAAGGGCATCATACCTATTCCTTCTCATGATTTCATTTCCAATAAAGAGGTCGGTGAGAGCATCCCAAGCTTCTTTAGCTGTGTTGACATGCTCAATGTGGGGCATGTCCTTGGGACCCACTCCCAGTTGTATCATGTGGAGAGCCGTTGCATTCAATTGGCTATCAACAACTTCTCTTCTTTTCAAGTTGGTGTGATCTCCAATATGAAGACTCTCTTCGATAATCCTCCAAAGTTCAATTGACGAACTGCATACATGAGACTTCATTAAGAATTGCCATTGATTAAATGAAGATGCAGTAAGTTTGGGTGGATCACCCCTATTGTTTATATGAGGGTGTGGGATAGGTGGGTCGGGAGAATATAGGTGATGAACCTCACTATAGTCCTCCTTACCACTTCCCTTCTTGGAGGTGGAACCATTATGTTTTTCACCTACCACTTCATCTTCCTTAGATCCGGTGTTAGCCTTATCCTTAGATGATGGAGTGGTAGCCTCAAAGGAGGATGGAGATGGGGCTGCAGATGATGTGAGGCGAGAAATCATTTGTTACATCTCCTCCATCTTGGTCTCAAAGGATTTCAACAAGATTGTTTCCAATGTCTTGAGGTCATCCATTGTGACCTTGTCCACAGCCTCATTCGCATTCTCCTTGGTACCCATACTTCTCTTAGGTGGTTAAGCCCGAATAAAGAGCCGGGGCTCTGATACCAATTGAAATGGATCGTATGGGCACCTAGAGGGGGGTGAATAGGTGCTACTTCAAATTTTAATGCCTTTTCAATTTTAGGCTTGACACAAAAGGTTAATTCTCTAGATTGCTATTACATAGAATTTCCCTATATGCAAACCTAACTAGTAGCGAGTTAAGGCGAATGAGATAGAGGAACGAGTAAACCGTAGTGGAGCATGCAGAGACACAAGATTTGTTTTACCGCAGTTCCTTCCTTGTTAAGGGAAGTACATCTGCATTGGAGGGGTGGGCGGTACTAAGACCACCACGCCACAATAGGCCTCACCCTGTTCTCCGATGGATCCCGCCACCAAAGGCCTGATCCACCTTTCCACTATAGGAACCCTTCGAGGCGGGAACCGGCGCCTTTACACAACTAGTGGGGCACAACTCCACAACCAGATTGGAGGCTCCCATAATGACAACAAGCTGCCACAAGAACAAGTTATCAAAAACAAAACACAAGATCTAGATATTAACGAGAATACTAGATTGGGGATTTCTCCAAGTGAATGGATAGGAGTTGATGCGCTTGATTCATGATGACGATGTAAGATGTCTCCTCCTTCAATTCCCCCAAAGATCGAAGCCTTTGAGTGGTTGAAGTGGGAGATCTAGAGACTGAGCACTTGCAATAGGTCTGGCAATTTTCGAGTGAATCAAGAAGTCTGAATGGAGGGGATGAAGGGGCTTTTATACCCCCTGCACCCACTGAGCCGTTGGAGCCATTTGGGGTCGGATTATCCGGCCTAAGTGAGGGCCGGACCATCCGGCCTAAGTGAGGGCCGGATCATCCGGCCTGGGGAAACTCCGCCCATACTCGGATTATCCGGCAAATAATCCGCCCCACTCAGAGCGACACGCCGATCTTGCCCTTGAGCATCTCCTGGGGGCCAGCGAAGGAAAAACCACCCTGTTCGGATTTTCCGGGAGATAATCCGAACCCACTCAGAGCGTCGCGCATTGGCTGCCTTTGATCATCTTCTGGGGACCGGATTATCCGGCCCAAGGCGAGGGCCGGATTATCCGGTCAAGGGAAGAAAATCCGCCCATGTTTGTATTTTTCGGGAGAAAATCCGACCCAAGACAGAGTGACGCGCCAAGCCAGCCTTTGCCAAATGAGTTAGGCCAGATTATATGGCCCTTGATGAGGGCGGATAATCCGGCCGCCCAAACACAAAAACATTCCCTGCACACTTAGCGCACATGAGAAAACTCCACGGTATTATTATCTAACACACAAAGCACAGAGAACCATGAAATGTTCTTTTAACTATGGCATCTTGTTAATAGGCTAGTCCAAGAAAATGTATAAAAATACTCCAAAGTGTGGGCAAAACATAAAAAAGTAGATAAAAACCAAGCATGGAATATCAAAAATTATAGATACGTTTGCAACGTATCACTGGACTAGGCGAGTAGGTCCAGCTCCGACATCGGCGGCGGCGGCACCAGGTCCTGCAAAGAGCTCTCCATCGCCATCTTGATGGTGAAGGAGTCATCGTCGACGGGCACCGACCAGTCTGCCGGCTTTGGCTTCGGCTGGCGCAGGCGAAATCGGCCGGTGGGCAGTAGCGACGCATGGGGCTCGTTGATGACAATTCCCCGCAGTCGCGTCCTCGGCGGCACGCGCACCGGCGTGTCAGCCTCCCGCTTGGCGGACCTAAGAGCCTCGCCGCTGTCACATGGCGACTGTGCCGGCGCGGACCCGAGCAAGCGCGAGGCGGCGGAGGAAGAGGAGCTGAGGCTACCCATCCTTCTAGGCAGTCAGTTCACCGGAGGTTGGCGCCGGTGAGCGCGGGAAGCCCAACCTCGGGTGGTTGCCGGCGTGGATGTGCTCGAGGACGACGGTGAGCGTGCGTCCCGGCACACTACACCATCGACGACGCGTTGCCGCGTTGTTGCGCTTCGGTGGCGAGCCTGGAGGTCCTTCGTGGGCGGCGAGTTCCCCGAGCCGATGCTCGGCGAAGAACTACTTCCAGTAAACTAAGTTACCAGGGTCTTCGGCAATCTCGGGATCCGGCATCACCGTGATGGCAACCTGGATCACCTCCACCATCTGGTCGTCCTCTGGCACCGGCAGCACCAGCACGCCGACTACGCTAAGCTTCCAGCTGGGCGGGCAGCGGAAGTCCGACGACGCCATGTAGCTGGTGTCGTGGAGCATCAGGGCCTCCCAAGGCTGGAGCGTCCGCCGGCTGAAGCCGTTCGCTGACGCAGGGTCGCCGGGGTACCTCTCCGCCATGGGCTTTCGCCGAGTGTTACTGCTCGCTGGAGTTGGAGTTCGTGGTGGAGTAGGGTGGAGAGGCTGTGTGCTGTGAGCCGACGATGGAGCCGGATTTTATAGGCCGAAATGGGTGGCGAAGGCTGGAGGGGTGTAGCGGTGTGGGCGGGAAAGGAGAAGCGGCTGGAAGCGGAGGTAGCTGGCGCGCCATTACGGCAACACGTGGTCGACGAGACGAACAGTTATTGTCCAGCGGTCCGTCGCGGGAGCCGAGGCGGAAGGATGACGATGAATCGGCCTCCACTCGCTGACTAGGCGGGTCCACACGCCGATACTTTTTTTCCCGCTGAATTCGCTTCGTCCGACGTTTCTAGAATGTTCCCAGCGTCCCGGGATCGGTCTAGAAAATACGGACCAAAGTTGTGCCAAATCCGATAAAACTAGCGTCGTGGAAACACAACCGAGCTATTTTTTGGCGTCCGGATTTTAATCCTGAAACGGCCTGCTGGAAACCGAGGGAAGATGCTCGATCAGCTGTCAGAATGTAGCATGCCGTGCCATAACGGCTGGAAAGACGAGGATAGGCTGCCCAAGAAACGGAACCAACTTATGGGGTCAGCTATGGACAAAAAGAGACGAAAGAAAGGGAGGGCGTTGTGCATGTATCGCGGGCACAAAAATTGATGGATGCCCAAAAATCAAAGAAAATAAATAAATTCGTAAGACTTAAATTGGTGCTCCGTATCTATTTTGTACCCCTCTGACTCATATTAGTTGATTTAGATTTATATAGATACGGATATATCTAATACTAAAATATGTTAGATACATTTATATTTAGATAAATCTGAGTCGACTAATATGTGTCGGAGGAAGTAACAGAATCTGGAAGACGGCCTCTAAATAACACTAAATGCATGGATGCACAAATTAACTCACTTGGAGTCATCTGGTCTTCTAGCGCAGCACGCCTCAACCATCGCACAAAGGCCATATAAATTACTACCTCCGTTTCATAATATAATCTTTTCTAGTGTAAATTGAACTGCTAAGTATATGATATAACACGAGAGACAAACTATGTTGTGCCAATGTGGGTTGCAAATCCTATTTGACACTCGCTGCGGGCTCTATCGTCAGCACCGCGCACCGCATTGCTATATGGGTTGGGCCCATTTCATCTTGTATTGTCATTTTCCATTTTGTCATCTTTGCAACTGTTTCTGGTTCCGATCTTCTGTCCAGTTTTCTGTTTTCTTTTTTGGAAATGTGCAAATCTGAAAATTGTTCAGATCTAAAATTTGTTCCGGTGTGTAAAAATAGATTTTTAAATATATTTAGATTTGGAAATTATTCAGATTTAGATTTAAAAATTGTCCAGTTTTGAAATTCTTTCAGATTTAAAAAAGTTTAGATTTGATAAATGTTCAGATTTAAAATTTATTCATATTTTGAAAATGTTCACATTTTAATTTTATTCAAATGTGAGAAAACCATGAACAATTTACAGAAAACCTGCTGGAATAAAAAGACATATATTTTCCCAGTAGCTGCAATTTATTTAGTAATCAGGATCTATATTTGAACACTTGAAAAACAATTCCTAGCTAGTTACGAAGCAATTAGGAGGAGAAATAGTCATTGACCGAGAGCGATTGGAAATAGTCAACGATCCCAGCAGGGAAAATGGTCATGTGCCATGAGAGCATCTCCAATGGAGAATATATCTCAACGCGCTAAAACTACTTTGCAGCGAGATAGAGCATGCGGCGCCGCCGCGACCTCCACCAGAGACGCCATTTGCAGCGCGCGCTTTGTCCCAAAAACTTCCTCCACTAGGCGTGGCAAACTACATCGCGCGGAGCCAGCGCAAACAACGAACACACACTTTCCGACGATCAACAAGATCAAATAAATTAAAATAGTTCAACAGGGAATTATCTAGTTTATTGTTGCAACACAAGCAAATAATACATAAAAGCAATACACACAAATTGTTCACAATAAATACAACAAGTTGTTTATCAAGAATACAACAAACACACAAATAAAGAAGCCATTATTGTTTTCCAAACTATTTTCACCACTCCTGGATGAGATCTTTCTGAATCTTATCACGTGTCTATACGAGAAAATGAAACACGCCACCCTATGTGCTTGCCTCTTCACTTGCACGCGAACCCCATCAAGTCATAGTGGGTGTGATCATGTTATGCATGGCGACATAAGAGTTCATGATATACTAAAGACACTCTTGGTCGCGGTAACGTAAACCTTGCGGTGATTTCGACGAACACGTTGTGTGCGCCAAGTTGCCTCTCGGCTAGAGGAGGACATAGTCGCCGTCGAGCTCGATGCGGCGCCACGGCAGCACGACGCCAGGCGAGACTCACCGCGCTGTGGCGGTGACGGCGGGAGATTCACTGCGGCGGCGTGCACAGGGCACGCACGGCGGTGGCGGATGTATAGGGGGATAGAACCAGCGGGACTAAATCGCCAAGGTGGCAGCGCCGGAATGGTTGGGGGTGGATTGGGGAAGGACGCAGGCGCTGGGGAATTTTTTGGACGTTGCCTGTTCGCGAGCGTGGGCAGCGATAGCGTGCGCTGTAGCCGGAGCATCAAATATCTTACGTTGGATAGCGCAAAACGCCGCGCTGCGCTAAAATTTTACAACACGTGCTCGGATACATCGCATGCTCCCGCGTGCTAATTTAGAGTCATTACTGGAGATGCTCTAAAATGGGTTGAGCCAAATCCAACACGAGGGTACGCGGTGTTCCGGATAGAAATCTCTAAAAGCGGAGAATAGGAGCTCCCATTTTTCATGTCTTCTAACAAAAAATATGTTTTCCTCAAAATAAAAAAAATCAGTATGTTGATGGACCCGCACTGTTAGCTTTTGTATTACGGTAGATCAAGGATTACTATATTTGATAGTTTAGGATTCTATCTCTATTAGGCTTCTTAGTCCCCAAGTCTACGAGCAATATATAATCAACCCAAGAGCTCTCTCAATGTTATCACCTCTTGCAATATCAATACAATAAATATTCTGCAATCTATCATGGTTTCATAGCCTTTCATTTCTCAACCTAGGGTTTAGTCCACCGCATCCTCCGTGCCATCCTCAGGGAGATCGATGTCACCAGGGGCCGCGCAACTCGTAGATTAGATCCAATAAATTTCGTCAAAATTTTCTGGCTGACAATTTGACCGGCGTTTCTTATTCTTTCGCCGATCATAGATCGGATTGCGTCGCCCGCCAACGGTCACTGCATGTCATCATCAGACGCCTCTACTCCAACCTCGGCATCGACTCATCTCCGGTAAATCATCGTCAAACGAACATGTTAAGGAGGTTCTGTGCGATGCCCCAAGGGACGCCTTCATGCGTCGTCAGCGGCTTCTCCATCCGCACGTCGCCTCCACGCCGGGTTGTCTTCCTCAACATCAACCGGGACACACGACCCTGAATACGCGAATCGCCATCAACAAGGGCCACACCTTCATCATCGGTGGTCACCATCGTCGATAACCATATACACCAACAACCCCATCACACGTACCACATCGTTGTCGCCACCACCACCACTCAAGGTCTTCGTCAATGCCAACATGTTTTACGTTGCTGCGCTCCAACATGTAGATGAATAAAACGGGGTTGATCCCCAACATCTACTACCTTGCTTTTAAAAACGCGAAAAGATCCTACATGTGGATCGATAAAACGGGTTAGATCCCCGACATCTACTACCGCTACAGCCTGATCGCCATCGACAACCACCTCGCTATCTTCGTCCACCACGACCTCGCTGCAAGAGTCGCAATCTTTTTTATTTGCATCGCTTGTGCTCAATTTTATTCTTGCAACCAGTTAGTCTACTCCGGCATACGGCGCGCAACCGACCATACACGGAGCCCTCTTCTGCTACTCCCTCCAACTTTGGCTGACATGGATCGTGATGGTCCCTATCTTCACACGTCTGGTATTGGCACCATCGACACGTGCCTTCGTCCCGGCACGCTCCCGAGTTTGGCAAGCTTGGCACAACATGTCGCCTACCCCGACTACTCCTACTCCAGCTACATCTACCTCAATTACTACGGCGAATTTATCCAAGAATCAATGACGACATCGATCCCACACCACGACAACATCAACCTCACTGGCTTCATCAATGGCGAATGCATCACCAACGACACCAACGACCACGACTACAGCGCCCCACTCCCGGCTACATCGACATCGACATCCACATGCCTCCTCTTCAGTCCGCGACTTCGGATTATGCTCCAGTCAGACCGTCCGTGATGCTCCTGCTGTTCGCGTCACTACCGATCCGACTGCGGAGGGTGTTAGAGTATACCACGGTTTCATATTACAGTAGATCAAGGATTACTATATTTGGTAGTTTATGATTATATCTCTATCAGGCTTACTTGTTCCTGAGTCTTCTAGTACTATATACAATCTATGTTTCCGCAATTCTTCACGCACTAATTTTGATTTGAAGGCATATACTCCCCCGCCCCAAAATAAGTGATTTAGATTTGTCTATATTCGTATATATCTACACAGTAAAACGCGTAAGGTGCATTCGAATCTAGATAAATCTAAATCACTTATTCTAGGAGGGGGAGTATATTGATATCATGATATATATTCGCCTCCTTATATAATTGGATAAGGTAATTATGCACGTTTTCGCCTTCTCATTGAACTACCAATGTAACTCAAGGGATATTTATCTAAGAAACATGGGAATGTTCGTTTGCGGTACCAAACTTGGTGGGTGAGCGCAACGCGGTACCCGAGTTGCCATCAATCGCGCGGAGGGGCCATAGTAGATTCGCCAATTGTCCAGAAGGGCCAAATGTGGGTGAATACAAATCTAACGGCCAAACGGTCCTTCGAACCAGACGAAAAACGGTTGAACTCAAATACCGTCGTTAGGTCAACTTTTCTTGGCCCGCCATGTCAGTATTCCCCTTTATCTTTTGCGGTCATGGACTAGCTTACCCCTGCGTGGACCAGATCCTTGAGTGGACGAGATCTATTTCTTTGCTCTGCTCTGGTCTTCTCCCCTGCTCCCCTCCCCATAACATTTGCTCAGCTCTAGCTGCTCGTCTCAGATCGGAGCTCGCACTTGCTCTAATTTGCGTCTCCGCCATGTCCGGTCAACCTCCCACGCCTCTAATCGAAGCTCGCAGCCGTCGCCGTTGCATCGTCCGCCGTATCGGAGCTTCGCGTCCCCGGACTAATATCTCGCCTTTGGCTAGTCCTTCTCGCACGGCGGAGCGCGTCCCGTCGGGCGATCCAGGCCGGCGACCGGCCTCGGGAAGTTGTGTGTTGTCGCGCACCCCAAGCATGGTAGCCCTGGCACAGCAGTTCGATGACCACGCTCTCATGGCCACCATGCTAGGCGTCCGTCCTGCCGTGTCGCCGGCAGAGTTGCTGTCGGCTTTGAGGTCTCGTTTTGGGATCAGACGAAATGAGGTCAACATTGAGGTATGCGCACTGCCATTCGATTTTTTCGTCCGGTTCGAGCACAGCTCAGACACCGAGCGCGTTCTGCATTCTTCCCGTTCTTTCGAGTGCTGCGGGGAGAAAATGAGCTCCATGCGTTGGCATCACGCATGTGGGTGGGATGATCGCTTGGGGCAGCTTCGTTTTTTCTCCAAACTCGGCTTTGACGGCCTCCCATTGGATGCTTGGGAGCCGGAGACCCTCAAGCAGGTCATCAGTAGCCTTGGCGGCGAGCTGGTGGAAATCGTGCCACCAAGAGATAGATGGGTCATCGAGGTAAAGGCATGGCTGAAAGATCCTGACGTCGTTCCTAAGATGTACGAGGTGCAGATTCTAAGCAGGGCAGGGCGACAGCTTTGCTGGAAGCACCCGGTCATCATCCACCTGGAGGAGGTTCTGGACTCGGTACATGGCATTCGGGGCCCCGAAGAGGCTGCCAGAAAGCGCCCTCGTCGCCTGCAGTGTTGGCCTGGAAGGATTGATGGCATAGGACCGTCACCGTTTTGCGACGGGGCACACAATTTCGGTGGGGGGACCGGGCTTGGACGAGCTGGTGGTTCTGATTTCCCTCGAGTGAAGACAAAGCTCTAGTGAATTGCCGTGGTATGTGTGGCTAATGAATTTGTAGTATGGAGAGCGTAGCAGGAAGTTAGCGTCGACTAAAAATGTGTAATAGTTTGAATCGATGTAGTACGTATGTGTAATAGTTTGAAGTAGTATGTGTGTGTAATAGTTTGAATCGATGTAATATGTGTGGGTAATGAATTTGATGTAGTTTGTGTGCGTGTAATAGTTTGAATCGATGTAGTTGAACACCGTGTTTTTATAATTTCTGTGAATAACCAAGGACAACCTCATGAAAAGAGGATGGTCTGGCAATGAGCAATGTCAATTCTGTGGATGCCAGGAAAATGTAGTCCATCTCCTCTTCAAGTACTCCCTCCGTTTCAAAATATAAGATGTTTTAGCTTTATGAATGGAGCATATCTAGACATCTTTTAGTGATGGTGCTTTCTAAACCTAGATGAACCTACATACTAAAAGGGGACTAGATACACTTCATTCACAAAGCTAAAACATCTTATATTTTGAAACGGAGGGAGTACAGGGTAGCTACATTTGTAACACGTTGAACTGCAGGACCATTTTGCAGGCAACACAAGACAAAGGAAAAAATGGTTTACAACACAGACAGCAGACGCAAAATCTGTAGTCTGGGATAAAAAGATGCCAGTTAACTAGATTGAACCACGACTAGTAATTGGAGCAAATAGGTACTTGATAGTATTTGCTTACAACAGTAGTACTTCCATACAAAAGGGTCTTATACCTGCACAAAAGTGGGCTAAACTTCCTACTAGTTTATAGAACAATTCGTCAGCATTTCATCTACAAAAGCCATTCTTTAGTCTGAACTTAACTATTCTACACTGAAGAAATTACAGATCTCCACTAGAAAAGTTGGCTGGCCAATTGCTTTGAGAGAACATAAGTTCTTTGATCATTTAACCCAAATTGATCTATTGCCTTCCTGCCAAACTACAAGAAATCTGCATCGTTCATGCACGAGCGATTTGCGTGCGCTAGTCCCGATTCAGTTGGACCATCTGCACCGCCGCAACGATTTCTTTGAAACTGAAATTCGACATCTCCTTCTCGGGATCATAGGTCCGTGTGAACTCGAACCTGAATTTCGGGGCTGAGCTGATGCCCGCCGCCGGCTCTGGCTGTCGAACAATCCAGCATGCTGAGTGTAGACACTTGGTCGCTGCCACGGTATGGCCTTCGACGGTGCGTAGGATGGAGCGTCTTTGCCGCAGACGGCGTGCTTCCAGCCTACCCCACTGAGGTAAGGTAGTCCGCGCCGAAGCGTGGACGCGAGAGTTCCTAGACCTTGGCGCTGCCCTGTTCGAGGGTGTGTACCCTCGGCGGCGGCATGCTCTCATGAACGATTTGATACATACCTTGTTCCCATTGCCTAGAGCATGTCGTAATGCCACCGCGCGATTTCTCCACATCGCTCTCTTGGCCTTGCTTGCCGCATCTAGCGCCGACAACGGCACAGTCGCCGCCGCGGCCGATTCGGCACATTCGGAGAAATCATCCGCCTGGTAGGGCAATGGGAGACCGGCCTTGAAGTAGAGCTTCATGGCCTGCCTTAGAGGGGCTAAATACCCCAGTTTCGCCGGCTGTCGCGGCGGCGGCTTAGGCGGGGCCATGTTACCCTAGTTGGTGCGACGCGGAGGAGCTGCGCAAGGTGAACTGTGATTAGTCGGAGAAGGGGAGTGAAAGACTGACAGTAGATTTGGACTACGGGCACGCGTGAAAATAACCATTTCCCATTTTCTTAGAGGGTAATAATTCGACACTCGTTGCATTAACAGCTCAATCTTTATTTCCCTTCTCAGCATAAGAGTACGAACGTATTAAAAAGATCGGTCGTGGCTATCCACCTCATCGGGCAATGTACCAGGACAGGTAGGAGACGGGACCGGGTTTCATTTTAGAAATATTGACGACTGTGCCCTTATGTTTATACGATATTATTTATATGCCACCATGTACCGTCGAGTGTAGCAACACCATCAGAAATAGGGGATAACAACGTGGCGTGTTTTATTTTTTTAAAGGGCATCAGAAACAGGGGATGCCGATGTGGCATGTTTTCTGACTGGCGGGCCCGCCCCCTCCACGTTCGACGGCGCGCATCCCAAGTTCGAGGGGTGGTGCCGCCCACCAACACATTATTGTGCAATTTTCCATGTGGGACCTGAATTCTGGCGCTGAGCTGATGCCCGTGTCGAACACAGAGAATTCTGAAAGAAGCTACTAAAAATAAATACTTTGAATTCTGGAAGTACAAAATTTAAATACATTACAATTTTGTCTGAACGGTAATACACATTCTGATCATCGAAATAATATAAATACAGTACAAATTTCTACTTCAAAAAATAGACCTAAAAATGCTAGCAAATAACCTAGGATGAATATATGATTCATTCTCCCCTATATATTTCGTCGTCGTCAGCTCCCGCGTGCTGCAACACATGTTCAGAGAACTCTCTTCGTCTACAGTGTGCTGCCAGTATCTCGTACAGAGGATAAGGCCTCGATGTATATTCTAGACTTAAGCCAGACATTACAATTGTTGGTTCCTCTTCCGAGGCTTGAACCTCATGATCGTACAGTCTAATGTAATTCCTGTAGTATATGCAACCAGGTTTGACTGTGGGGTGTAACCTGGTGTCAATGGAGATAGACCGGTTGTAACCAACGAAGAGGGCACGACTTCCAATGTCGCTGACGGCCTCGAGAGAGCGGTTCTCTGTGTCCACCCGGTACAACACCGGTTGCCCTTTGGTGAAATCCCTGTTCAACACAAGAAGAAGATCACCATCTGACTCCACAAGGTAAAAATTGTAGGTTCCGCGTACCTGTTCAAAGACTGGGGCCGAAATTATTTTGGCCATCGTGACAGTGCTCGCGCGCTACTCTAACTGGATGTTGGTCGACAAGATGTCTCCATTCTCAAGTAATGCATATACTTCCCCTCGGAATGTTGTCATGCAGACTAGAAGCGTATCAGGAGGTGACGAATACAATCCTTCTCCAAATGATCCATTGATTTGCCCCATTGGGGTGCTCTCATCGGTCCATGCAATATGATCTGGATAATCAGTGCAAACGAACACCATCGTCGGGGACTTCGTCACGATGACATATTCCAGAAGATCAGATGGTATGTGTGCTTGAAACTCAGTGTTAGACTTATGAGTGATTGGGTTCAGAAGCCGATCTGGTACGGCTCCACCCTCTGAGCAAGCACGATGATGCCACGAGAAACACCGACGAAGTAGAATCTTTTGGAAAAAGAGGGCATCAGTTAGCACTAAGATGTTTACAATGGAAAATACCAATAAATATTGGATGTGAATGTGAACCTACGATGGACGTCCATTAGATTTGTCCTGAAGCAACAACCAGTGGCGAGGTTGAGGAAGGTGAAGTCGCCAACGTCTGGAAGTGTGTTATCTATCATGATCCAGTTGTTGAGATGGAATTCGGGCACCTTTAAAGTGCGGCACCAATCGGTGCAGACTTCCCGACAAGCAGCATAGTTGTCGACGTACTCCTCTTTCTCCAGCAAATAGTCGGCGATCTTGCGAAGTGGGTCGGCCGGGAGATCGGCCCAATTCCTCTTCATCCGGCTACTGGCCATAGCTTACGTGCGGGAATGTTTTGATCGAGGAAGAAAGAAGAACTACCACTGCGAGGAGAAGAAGAGGATAACAGACGAGGGAGACGAAGCGGAACTGCCACTGCGAGGAGACGATGAGACGAGGGAGAAGAAGCGGAACTGCCAATTCAAGTTTGGATCAACGGGATTTTTTTCCGGAACTAGCGCATGGACCAGCCATGCACTGCATGCAAGTTTTGATCAAACAGACTGACATGTGGGACCTGCTAAAAATTCCGTGAAGTGCTCCCCGTGCATAGTGCGCTAACAGGTGGCATGTTTTCTGACAGGCGGGCCCGCCTCCTCCACCTACGACGGCGCGCATCCCAGGTTCGAGGGCTGGTGCCGCCCACCAACACATTATTGTGCAATTTTCCATGCTTTGTCGCAACCAGCTCCGCTCCGCTCCTCTCCTCTGCTCCTGCCGCCGCCACTCCGCTTAGTCGTGCACCGCTCTCGTCGTCCCCTTGGGTCGTCGTCCTCCCGCCCTCTCCTCCCTGCCATCCCCTCACGTCCCCTCCCCTCCCTGCCCTGTCTCCTTGCCGCCGCCCACCGCCCAGGCGCATCTGGAAACGAAAACCGAGAGTTGGCCATTAGGTTAGGGGCCCAACGACGCTGGTGATCCGGATCCCGCTCGGAGATGGATCTTGCGAGGCTTGAGAGCACGAATATGGGTCCTGCGCGGCTGGAGAGCACAGAATCTCCTTCTAGTCTAGAGAGCACAGAGGACAACGAAACGGGGGGAGAGGTAGCGGGGTGTAGAGCTTTAGAGGTATGGAGCCCGGAGAAGGTGCCGTGCGTCCACATTGAAAGGTAAGAACTGTGATTCCTTATCTGCATACCCCAATTAGCGTTTATAGTCCCGTGGTGATGCCAAGGATATGGGTTGGTAACCGCAGGACGTCTGTACAGCTTGTCCTTGAGCATGATGCTTTGTCAAGCGAGCATGAAGGCACTGAAACGTGTGGCGGTGTGGATGATGATGAGAAAGCATATCCAGACGTGGCTGCTGACCCTGATAGGATGGAGAGTAGGGAATATTTGGTTGACTCGAACTTTGAGCCTGACTATGGGATTGATGAGGAAGAGGAATGTGAAGATGTGGAAATGGGATGTAGATACGATGACGAAGACGTGGACAGGCCAGTGATACACTTTGACAGGGACAATCCTACAATTGATGAGGGGACTGTCTTTGATAATGTGGAGGACTGCAGATATGTAGTTGCAACCTATGCAATCAGAGTTGGGTTCGAATTTATCATTGAAAAGAGCGACCAAAAGAGATTTAGGGTGCACTGTAGGGAAAGTAATGTGTGTAAATGGAGATTACATGCACCTCCAATGCGGGGTGGACACCCATTTCAGGTTGCAATAGCTACATTTAGTTTCAGTCTTTCTCATATTTGTTCTACTGATAACTAGCTCTGAATTATTTGTATTCTTATCGAATGTAGATCAAAGTAAACACGAAGGAACACAACTACCCTAATACTTCTTTAAGTGGTAAAATTAGACCGGCAACTACCAAGTGGATTGCTGCTACTGTACTTGACTAGGTGAGGCAGGATCATAACATTGGACCAGCTGAACTCAGAGCAAAGATTAGCAAAAAGTTTAACGTTCTGATTCCTTATCACAGAGTCTTTGATGGGAAGGAGATGGCTCTAGACTTCATTCAAGGCAAGTGGAATGACAGTTTTCATATGTTGCATAGTTTCAAAGCTCACGTAGAGAAAACATCACCTGGTAGTGTTGTTGACGTCGATTACGAGGTTGTGAAAGGGAGAGAAAAGGTCTCGAGGGGGCTCAGGTATAAGCAGGCAGATAAGATATGCTTCAGGAGATGTTTTGTCTGCCTGAAGGCATGCTGGAAGGGGTTCCTAGACGGCTGCAGGCTGATACGTCTATTTTGCATCACTATTCTATGTCTTAATTCACTATTATTCATTGATATATTTCGTATTGAGAGGTGATACTTATGTTATTTCATCTATTTTTGCATAGTTGATGACTTTTGGAGCATGGACCGCTGCAATCAGGATTCTGATGGAAAAGGTGCTGTTTGGAGGCAAAATTCGTGAAGATCAGAAAATTCGGGAAAATATATGGAAAATTCTATTTTTTCAGAACACTCAAGATGCCAGAAGATGGAGTGCAGGTGGGCCACAGGGGGCCCACACCAACCCATGGCGCGGGCAGGCCTAGGCTGTGCCTGGATGTGGTGTGGACGCCCTGGCCCACTCCAGCCTCTCCCCTCTGGCGTATATCATCCCCACGAAACCCTAAGACTAGGGGAGTGACCACAGAAAGATTCCGCCGCCTCTGCGGGGCGGAAAACACTGAGAGAGAAAGATCTCTCCGGCAGATAGATTTCTACCGAGGGAATTCCTTCCCGGAGAGGGGAGATCGTCGCCATCAACTTCACCATCAAGCTGGACTTCATCGGGATCATCATCATCACCACCATCATCACCATCAGCACCCTCATCACCATCTCCATATTGCTGTAACAATTGAGTTGAATCTTGCATAGTTCATAGGGGAAACTTTCCCGATATTGATTACTCTTTGTAGTTGATGCTATTGAGTGAACCATTGAATTATTGTTTATGTTCAGATTGTTATACATCATTATTCCATCTCTGATCATGATCCATATGATGTCTTATGAGTAGTTTGTTTTGTTCTTGAGTACATGGGAGAAGTCTTGTTGTTAGTAGTGGAGTTGCGTTGAGAAAGATTCAATAGATTGTTATTTAAGTTGTGGTGTACTTCTTCTAGTGGTGTCATGTGAACGTCGACTACATGACACTTCACCTATATGGGCCTAGGGGAATGCATTGTGTATTTGGCTACTAATCGTAGGGGTTGCCGGAGTGATAGAAACCTGAACCCCCGTTAGGAAACCATTGCACACGGGACGTAAGGGTCTTAGAGTTTAAAGCTGTGGTTAGGTTTCTACCTTAATTACTTTCTTGTACTTACGGATGTTTGCAAGGGGTATAATCACAAGTATGTATTAGTCTTGGATGGGGCGGTACATTAGCACAGGTTCACCCACACAACACTTAGCAAGCTAAAGAAGATTAATCGACTATATGAAGCGAAAGCACTTGACAGTCTTCCCATGTGTCCTCGAGAACTTTTGGTCATCTTAAGAAATACAACCGGCTTGTCCTTTGCTGCATAAAGGATTGGGCCACTTGGTGCAATCATTCCTTTTATCTTTTGTTTACTCGTACTTTGTTTACTTGCTTAATCGAAAACCCCTAAAAACCTTTGTTAAGTATTTGTAGAGAATTCCTGATCCATACCACTAGCCAGCACCTTTTGCTCCTCGTTGGGCTCGACACTCTTACTTATCGACAATACTGCGATACACCCCCTATACTTGTGGGTCATCAAGACTATTTTCTGGCACCATTGCCGGGGAGTGAAGCACTATTAGAGAGTGTAACTGGTAAAGGAAACTTCTACTGTGAGTATTGTTTGCTTCTGTTAGTTGCTTTATTTTCGTTATGGATAATTCACTGAGTTTCTTATTTGGTAATGCTACTACCACTACTAAGGTAGTAGATAAGCCACCACCTGCTGAGACAGATGTTTTCAAGATACCTACAAGAATTATTGATCGTGTTATAGATAACTACTATGTTGGGGATGGAACTGTCCATCCCGGTGATCATTTACTCTTTATACACGAATTATGCGGGTTGTTCAAGTGTGCAGGTATTACTACAGATCAAGTTAACAAGAAGTTATTCTCATTATCACTGAAAGGAAGAGCTGAGGAATGGTATAAGCTGCTGAAGAATGGTCAAGCTCTGGAATGGGAGGAAATAGTGCCTCTCTTTTATTCAAAGTTTTATCCTCCTAGTGAGATTCATAAAGATCAGAATCAAATATACAACTTTTGGCCTCTTGATGGAGAGTGTACAACTCAAGCTTGGGGGAGATTGAAGTTACTAATGCTCAAATGTCCCATTCATGAGCTCCCCAACAATATTATTATCAATAACTTTTATGCAAGGCTCCCTCTACATGATAAGGATTTATTGGATGCTTCTTGTGCTGGATCATTCACTCGCATAGAAGAAGAAGCTAAACGGGACCTTCTAGACCGTATTCAAGACAATGCTGAAGCTTGGGAGAATGACAAAGGTAGAAAGTCAGGTATAAATTATGATTATGAATGCATTGAATCTTTTATGGGAACTGATGACTTTCAAAATATTAAAAATGCTTATGGTCTAGACTCTCAAGCTATCGCTTCTTATTTTAAGGCTTTTGCTTCTTATATTGAAGTGCTTAAAAAGAAGTGGAATAAGTATCATGAACCTTATAAAGATATTGCTAAGAGTGTTCCTGCAAGAAATACTGAAGTTTATACTACTAATCATGTCTTACCTAAACCTTACATTGAGAAAATCCCTTTCCCATATAAGATAAAGGAACATTCTATGATAGCTAGTGTGGTTAATGAAAGCATGAATAAGGCTGTTGAACCTGATAAACAAATGGTTGATGAACCCATGATAGCAAATGTGAAAGACTTTGTCACCAAGTATGAAAAAGAGGGACACCCTATCCTTTGTAAGGATACCTCTAATATTGTTTCACATATTAGAGTTATGAGAGTTAGTATTCCTCTGTTTTCTGTTAGAATAAGTGATCATTGCTATGATAGTCCTTGTGATAGCTATATTGTTAAGTTTATGCATGATACTGAAAGTTATTATGAGAGAGGCAAAAGTGTTCTTATGTATCTCAATAATATCAAGTTCCCTCGTTTTATGCTAGAAGTTTTTATGTTGCACTTCTTTTGCCTTCTTATGCAAGTTGCCTTTGGTTTCAATAACTTGTTTGTTTACAAAATCCCCTTGCATAGGAAGTGGGTTAGACTTAAATGTGTGTGTGTGTTTTTGCTTCTTAATGCTCTCTTCCGCTTCAATTCATATCCCTATGAGAGCTTCCTCAAAATTATCATGCCCATCTTAATGGCTATAAAGAAAGAGCTTTATGGGAGACAACCCAATTTGTTTTTGCTCTCAGTTTGTTTTTTGTTTCTTTGAGTCTTGGAAGTTATTACTTCGGTAATAACCGCTCCTTATCCATTGTGTTTGATTTTTGTGTCAAGATCAACCTCTAATGAGAGAGAAGTAATATTTGGGGAAGTTGTTGTGCCGAAACAGATTTTTTTGCTTCACCATAAAAATTCGTGAGAGATCTCTGTATGTCGGATTGAGCTGTAATTTTTTGTGCTTCTGCCCCAGGTTGTTATTTAACTTTCGTTAGTTTTGCACTTTTTTATTTGAGCAACATAAGATTTTCGAAAAATTGATCTTTACCTGCTGGTCTGTTTTGACAGATTTTGCCAATCTTGCATTTGCTTCTTTATTCGATTTCCTTTTTGAATTCTTTTTGGGTTTTCGGAAGGAGTTGCTACAGTAGCTTTTGTTTTGATGGTTTTCGGTTGAAGTTGGACTCAAAAGGTTCTATCACTTCACTTATACTAATGTTGCTAATAAGAACTGTGTGAAGTTTTGTGTGAAAGAAGTTTCCAGGAAGTCGAGATAATGGTGTAATAAGGAAGAGAAGGGTTTTATGACTCAAGTAATAAGTGTATGAGGATGAAGATATCGATGATACTCAAAAGATGACTCCGGAAGAATCCACTGGATACCAAATTCAGAGGCATGCAGAGTCCATTTCCAACTAGGTAACAGTTCTGGTAAGAAAAGTTCCACGAAAATACAATCCAACTATATTTTTGCAGTTTTCAGTCAATAAGGAAAGTTTCGAAGCGAAAAAGGGACGGAACCGGAGCCGGGGTGGCCCACACCACCAAATGGCGTGGGCCCTCCCCTGGCCGCGCCACCAGGTGGTGAGACCACCCAGGACTCCGCCTCCGACTCGTTTTCTCCCAGTACCTTCCTTTTGATATGAAAATTCGTAATATATAACCCCCCGGATCTCCCGAGTTTCGTATATCGTGTTTTCGCCGTGTTTTTGTTTCGATTTGTTTCTGCCAGGACATACTCTTTGAAGGTTTAGAAGCACAATGGTGTCTGCCAAGGATAAAGGGAAGGAGACCATGGAGGAAGACCTCTAAGACCCCGGGAAGGAGAAGGAGATCAAGAGTGAAGGTTAAGAGGAGAAAGGCCAACATCCACACACCGGCACTACCATTGCAAGCATTGGAATGGTGATGAAACCTGCCAGGGTTAGAAGGACTACACGGATGCAGACTGGCGGGAAAGTTCCCCGTCACAGTTTGGCTCCAAGGTCACTTCCTCCACACACCAAGAATCCCTTCCATACCTTTATCCATAACCATGCAGCAAAAGAAGACTCCAAGTGGGAAGAATGGAAAAAGAATCACAAGAGCTGGGATCCACAAACTGAAATGATTATGGGCCGTATTGAGCACAACTCAGAGTTGATTCGTACTCTCACCTTCGATATTGAAGACTTTGGGAAACTGATCAAGGAGCTCATCAAGAAGATACCACCACCACCAAAGGAGTAATTCGTCATCACGTTTGGCATCCCCTTGGTTTGTTCCAAGCTTGGGGGAGTGCCGCGGTATCATATCACTATCTTCTATCTTTTTACCTTTTTAGTAGAGTCATATCATGAATAGAGGAGTTATTTTGTAGTATGGTTTGCATTATGGAAGTGTTCCCTCTCTCGTTAGATATGTATCCCTTGGTGTGAGTTGCCGTTATGGATTATTAATGACAAGTTCTTTCATTCACTCTTTTGCGTAGCTTATATTAGTTTTCAATTCGTGGTTATATGATTTATCTTGTTGTTAGTATTGGTATTACTTTGGGATCATTGAGTTAATTTAGTTGGTTTTGGAAAACCTGGTTCGGTCAGTAGCAACACTATTTTTGAGAGTTGAATGAAAAAGATAGAAGTACTCTAGAGAAAAAAAAAATTTCATCATCTTTCTTTTTTGATTTGCTCATAAGTCTAGTATTCTCTAGTTAAGATCTTTTGTGCTTCCAAGGAAGATTGCATGTTTGTCTTTATCACTTGTATGTTTGTTTGTTTCCTTCAACTCTTGTACTTGCTACCCAGCCTTGCAAGCCAAAAACCTGTACTGAGAGGGAATTCTTCTCGTGCATCCACCTCCTTAAAACCAAAACCTTTGCCATTTGTGTCCACCATACCTACCTAGTAGCATTATTGCTATTCCAAGTAAATTCTTGTTTTATCTACCTCCCAAATTAAACTTGTTATGTGAAAATTAGTGATTAAAGCTCTCACGAACTTGATGGCACACTTTACTTTCTTGCATTTAATAAACTTGAACCATTGGGTCCTTCTTTGTTGCGTATATGCTTGCGCTTTATGAGTTGAAGTTAGCCGAACCATGTATCATGGGGACCGCTTTCAACACTTCATTTGGTACTTTGTACCTAGTTGATATCATGTTCTTTTTCTTATGGATCCCGGCGGTGTGAAATAAAAGTGGAACTTGTAAGGTCATGGAGTTTATATGTGTGTTAGAGAAACGCTTGGGCCGCTAGCCTAAGCCATGCCTAATCATGGTGGAAACTTGCATCATAACTATAGTGAGCATTCTATGAAGGATCCTCAATAAAAACCTATGCAAATAGCAAATAAAAAGATCACTGAGATGCTCACTATCTGCTTGCCTTGTCATTTTGATTATGGGATAGCTCCTGTGTCATGTGCAAGGGGTACCCCGTTGGCGGTTCTCGATGATACGCATGTATTTACAATGACAAGAGCTTGCTCGTGACTGAAGTTGAGTAGCATGAGGATCAGTACTCATAAGTAAGGGGCATGAGATTTCAACTTATAACTTGTCAAGCATATCCTCTTAGTTGTGTCACTTTTACCTTAACCACCAAAAGATGCCTATGATAGGGGCAATGAGAGCTGAAAGCTAGTAAGTATCATAATTTTTGGGAGCTCTTTATGAGACTTGTAAATCCCTGCTTCCCTCTTTGAAGGGCCTTTCTTTTACTTTTTAGTTGAGTCAGTAAACCTATTCCCTTCTATCTCAGCAAGTATTTTGAGTTGATGTGTTTCATTCATTCATATGATGATTTATTCAATCATGTTTCTTATGTTCCTTGTTTTGCACATTGCTCTTATCTCTATGTTTACTACTTTGAAAGCTTTAATTGAAAAGCCAGCTATTTGTGAACTCCAGCAAATTATCAACTCTTCTTCGACCAAGAGCTAAGTTTGCCATTACCAATTCTGATTCACTTTATGTATCTTTATTGTGTTTCCTTTACGCATTACAAGTTGATTTACATAATAGTGAGTTGTCTTCTTTTATGATCTATGTATTTGATGAATGTGATGCTTCTTGTCCTTATTCTTTTATCAACTCTTCACTCCATAAACCTGAGGTCATGTTTATTGAGCTCAGTTTCGCTTGGGGACAAGCGAAGTCTAAGCTTGGGGGAGTTGATACGTCCATTTTGCATCACTATTCTATGTCTTAATTCACTATTATTCATTGATATATTTCATATTGAGAGGTGATACTTATGTTATTTCATCTATTTTTGCATGGTTGATGACTTTTGGAGCATGGACTGCTGTAGTCAGGATTCTGATGGAAAAGGTGCTGTTTGGAGGAAAAATTCGCGAAGATCGGAAAATTCGGGAAAATATACGGAAAATTCTATTTTTCCAGAAAACTTAGGATGCCAGAATGGAGTGGAGGTGGGCCATAGGGGGCCCACACCACCCCATGGCGCGGACAGGCCTAGGCCATGCCTGGAGGTGGTGTGGCCGCCCTGGCCCACTCCAGCCTCTCCCCTCTGGTGTATATCATCCCCACGTAACCCTAAGACTGGGGGAGCGACCACAGAAAGATTCCGCCGCCTCTGCGGGATGGAAAACACCGAGAGAGAAAGATCACTCCAACAGACAGCTTTCTCCCGGGGGAATTCCTTCCCGGAGAGGGGAGATCATCGCCATCAACACCAGCATCAAGCTGGACTTCATCGGGATCATCATCATCATCATCACCATCAGCACCCTCATCACCATCTCCATATTGCTGTAACAATTGAGTTGAATCTTGCATAGTTCATAGGGGAAACTTTCCCGGTGTTGATTACTCTTTGTAGTTGATGCTATTGAGTGAACCATTGAATTATTGTTTATGTTCAGATTGTTATACATCATTATTCCATCTCTGATCATGATCCATATGATGTCTTGTGAGTAGTTCGTTTTGTTCTTGAGGACATGGGAGAAGTCTTGTTGTTAGTAGTGGAGTTGCGTTGAGAAAGATTCAATAGATTGTTATTTAAGTTGTGGTGTACTTCTTCTAGTGGTGTCATGTGAACGTCGACTACATGACACTTCACCTATATGGGCCTAGGGGAATGCTTTGTGTATTTGGCGACTAATCGTAGGGGTTGCTGGAGTGACAGAAACCTGAACCCCCGTTAGGAAACCATTGCACAAGGGACGTAAGGGTCTTAGAGTTTAAAGCTGTGGTTAGGTTTCTACCTTAATTACTTTCTTGTACTTACGGATATTTGCAAGAGGTATAATCACAAGTATGTATTAGTCTTGGATGGGGCGGTACATTAGCACAGGTTCACCCACACAACACTTAGCAAGCTAAAGAAGATTAATCGACTATATGAAGCGAAAGCACTTGACAGTCTTCCCATGTGTCATCGAGAACGTTTGGTCATCTTAAGAAATACAACCGGCTTGTCCTTTGATGCATAAAGGATTGGGCCACTTGGTGCAATTATTCCTTTTGTCTTTTGTTTACTCGTACTTTGTTTACTTGCTTTATCGAAACCCCCTAAAAATCCGTTTGTTAAGTATTTGTAGAGAATTCCTGATCCATACCACTAGCCAGCACCTTCTGCTCCTCGTTGGGTTCGACACTCTTACTTATGGAAAATACTGCGATACACCCCTATACTTATGGGTCATCACAGGCCATACTTAGCAATAGGCGCAACTTCTTTAACAGGGAAGTTCAGGAGACATGTTGCTTCTACTTGTGCTTTGGACGCGCATAATTGGCTTCTACCCGTAGCTTATGCTGTTCTTGAGGGTGAATCAAATGAAAGCTAGACATGGTTCATGCAGTGACTACGGGAAGTAATTGGTCACCCTGAAGGCTTGGTGATACACATCGGTGCATCCGAGGGTCTTCAGAATGCTGTTGATGCTGTGTTTCCTGGGGTTGAGCATAGGGAATGCATGCGGCACCTCGCTACTAACTTCACGAAGAAGTTCGAAGGAAAGATCTTTGAAGCGGACTTGTGGCGATCAGCATACACATACATCCCAAGCACGCATGCTACTTACTTGCAGAATATGTATGTAGTTCCAAAGGTGAAAAAAATACCTTGAGGAACATCACACCAAGCTATGGGCCAGAAGCAAGTTTGGTGAGTTAAGCAAGGTGGATTTTGTATGCAATAATTTGGCAGAGAGTTTCAATGATAAGATTTTGGGCATGAAGACACTTGGAATTGTTATTTTGTTGGATGCAATAAGACAGTGCATAATGGTGAAGATAGATTTAAGGCAAAGAATTTGTGGAAGAAATTTTTTAAGCCATAAAATAGTTCCAAAGGTGGTTATGTTACTGAATGAAAGAACCAGGGCAATGAGAACGATAAAGATGAGGGTGGTCAGAAGTTCCAGAACATTGGCTGAGGTTTATACAGAATACAAGCATGGAAGTGAACGGAGGTACACTGTAGACATTGGAAACAAGACTTGTTCATGCAGGCAGTGGCAGATTACTGGTCTGCCATGTCACCATGCAATTTACTTCATCTTTAAGCTTAGAGGTAATGGAGCTTAAATAGAGAACTATGTCGACAACTATTTCTCCGTGGACAAGTTTGCTACAACTTATGCAGAAAACGTACCACCTATGGCCGATGAAAATGATTGGGAGATTGTCGATCCAGGGTTCAAACTTCAACCACCAGTTCTTAGGAGGCCACCTAGGAGGCCTAGAAAGCTAAGGATCGTAGCCTCCACCGATAAAGGTCCAAGGCTTGGTGCTAGGAAAAGGAAATGCGGACGTTGTGGCGGATTTGGCCATATCAAGAGGTTGTGCAAAAACCCAGTTACACATGCTATTGTCCCTGTTCACACCCCGGTGGCAGAAAATGAGGCTTCTCAGCCAGAACTGGCGGAAGAGCAGCGCAAAGACGGTGGTGAGCACTCGGAGGAAAACGTACGTAAGCAGCCAATTTATGAAGAAGTGGAGGTGTCGGCGAGAAAAGGGTGTGAAAAGAAACAAAACGGTAAGCGGGACGGGGAGGAAAGGGCAAATAATGGAGGTGTATTAGAATATGAAGAAGTTGCAGGGGTGATTGAGGATGTTCTTGAGGATCTTTCGGCTAACTACGGGAGAAATAATAAATCCCTGCCAATTCCATCTTTGTACGATTCTCTGGATGAAAGGTAAGCTTAAAAATTGTTTTATTTGCCATTTTATCATTTTTTATCCTCATCAACTGATGCTTAATGCAGCATGGGCTAGCAGACTAATAAGAGGAGCAGAAAGATACGGGCACAAGAACGTCCTATGTTGAATTGTATCATTGAAACTAAACTAGCCGTGTCGTCTTTATTTATATCTGGCGCGTGCAACGTGTCTGTGATGGGGTCATGTGGACCAGCTTATTATTTTTTAAAATATTATTACATTAATTTTTTACCTGCGTTTGGACGCGGCTACTAGTTCCCATCTCCATTGCATTCCCATCTCCTCTGGCGCACTCCAGAATTATGGCTGTGTCATCAAGTAGCAGAGTCAGCATATTGTCCCATCAGGTGTGAACGCAATGACTTTGTTTGTTCAGAATTTGGCGACTTTTGATTAGAAAGACAGAGAAACCTAAAACATGTATCTAGACATGTTTTGGGTATAGACACATTTATTAAATATCTAAAAAAACTAAGTCAGTTATATCTGGACAGGAGTAGTATACTATTACAACACGCTCGATCCCTTCTCCTCAGGCGCACTCCAAATTACGGCCGTGCCATCAAGTGCTGGGAGCAGAGTCAGCGTATTGTCCCATCAGATATGCCAGGGAACGCATGAACTTTATTTTCAGGATCGAACGAGTTTCGATTGACTAGTTTCAAAGACAAAGACAACTAAAACATGGCCAACATATATAGATTATGACGATAATCGACCATGACTCAGGTGACCCATATCCAAAGAGCGTATTAAGATACCGTACATAGATTTAATTTGGGAAAGTATGCTACAAGACGCCGTTATTTTCTGGCATTTGCTAAAACACACCGCTCAATTGTAATGGTACTTGGCAAAGACACAATCGACGGTGTGTTGCAGCAAATGACAGAAAATAACGGTGTCTTGCAGCAAATTTTCCCATTTAATTTATGCTTAAGTGGCCCTAATCGACTATGACGCTCCCACAGTCTCCATCATTGACGACATTGTCCGCGTCGCCGCGAGCCTCCGCGTCGGAATCAATCCCGACGTTCCGGCAGTGTTCCTCCTCCTCATGGATTCTTCACGGCGCGCTGCATCGATAACGGTGGAGGTCGTACGCCCAGGCACTGCCCAGAAGCGCTGCCTCCCTTCGGAGTTGCGCAGATCCGGGTGGATCTCCCACCGGTGGGTTCCGCACAGCGCAATCAACGCATCCTGCTCCTTCTTGAACAACTTTCGCCAGTACGCGCTCGTACGCGAGTATCGCGCCATTGCCCTCTTCCGCTCCGACAGCTGGCAGCAGCGCTCCTCGATCTGCCTCGCCAACACGTTGTCGTGCAAGAGCGGCGTGACAGGAACCCCGGCGTAGCTGAGCTCGAAGCCGTCCGGAAGCCTCGCTAACGGCAACGCGAGTATGTCGTAGTGGGCGAACATCTGAGCCTCGTGCAAGCTGAGTTTGGGCCTCTCCCTCTCCATGGCGATGAAAGAACACGATATAATTTTCAGCCCCGAGGTTAAGGGGATAAAGGCAAGGACGTAGGCCCAACGTAGTTGCCATGGTCAATTAGTTCGCAGAACAGACTTCTCGCGGATCGCCCTCGCGAAGGACATCACTATCGTCCACACACCCCGATCCAACGGCGCCTAACAATTGGGGATCGGGTCTACTAGAAGCCCAGAGCGGTTGCTGGTTAGTTCTACGTCCCGATTGTTTGTGGCCAACAGCGATAGTTGAAAATAATACACATTTCAATGACACTGGTGGATCCATGTGTGGTCTCTAAAGAGAACACACATCCAATGACTCTGGTTGTTGTTAGTAAAAATAACACACATGCAATGACACTGGTGGATCCATATGTGGTATGTGAAAAGAACACGCATGCAATGACTCTGGTTGTTGTTACTGAAAAGAACACACATGCAATGACACTGGTGGATCCATGTGTGGTCTCTGAAGAGAGCACACATTTCAATGACACTGGTGGATCCATAGGTGGTATGTGAAAAGAACACACATGCAAGATGACTCTGGTTGTTGTTACTAAAAAGAACACACATGCAATGACACTGGTGGATCCATGGGTGGATCGTGAAAAGAGCACACATGCAATGACACTGGTGGATCCATGTGTGGTCTCTGAAGAGAACACACATGCAATGACACTGGTTGTTGTTACTAAAAAGAACACACATGCAATGACACTAGTGGATCCATGTGTGGATTGTGAAGAGAACACACATGCAATGACTCCAGTTGTTGTTAGTGAAAAGAACATACATGCAATGACACCGGTGGATCCATGTGTGGTCTCTATAGAGAACACACATTTCAATGACACTGGTGGATCCATAGGTGGTATGTGAAAAGAACACACATGCAAAATGACTCTGGTTGTTGTTAGTGAAAAGAACACACATGCAATGACACTGGTGGATCCATAGGTGGTATGTGAAAAGAACACACATGCAAAATGACTCTGGTTGTTGTTACTAAAAAGAACACACATGCAGTGACTCTGGTGGATCCATGGGTGGATTATGAAATGAACACACATGCAATGACACTGGTGGATCCATAGGTGGTATGTGAGAAGAACACACATGCAAAATGACTCTGGTTGTTGTTACTAAAAAGAACACACATGCAATGACGCTGGTGGATCCATGTGTGGTCTCTGTAGAGAACACACATTTCAATGACACTGGTGGATCCATATGTGGTATGTGAAAACAACACACATGCAACAACTCTGGTTGTTGTTAGTCAAAAGAACACACATGCAATGACACTGGTGGATCCATGTTTGGTCTTTGAAGAGATCACACATTTCAATGACTCTGGTTGTTGTTAGTAAAAAGAACACACATGCAATGACTCCAGTTGTTGTTAGTGAAAAGAACACACATGCAATGACACCGGTGGATCCATGGGTGGATTGTTAAAAGAACATACATGCAATGACACTAGTGGATCCATATGTGGTATGCGAAAAGAACACACATGGAATGACTCCAGTTGTTGTTAGTGAAAAGAACACACCTGCAATGACACTGGTGGATCCATAGGTGGATTGTGAAAAGAGCACACATGCAATGACTCCAGTTGTTGTTAGTGAAAAGAACACACCTGCAATGACACTGGTGGATGCATAGGTGGATTGTGAAAAGAACACACATGCAATAACACTGGTGGATCCATAGGTGGTATGTGAAAAGAACACACATGGAATGACTCTGGTTGTTGTTAGTAAAAAGAACACACATGCAATGACACTGGTGGATCCATAGGTGGATTGTGAAAAGAGCACAAATGCAATGACACTGGTGGATCCGACGCTGCAGGTACCCCATGCTCCTCCTGCGCGGCCGGTACGAGCTTCGTCGTCGCGGTGTCCTCGAGTGCCAATGTCAATGGATCCTGGCGCGGTCGGACACGACGTGCTGCCTCAGCAGGCGACTCGCGAGGGCGGACGATGCAGCGAAGAGCCGGGGACGCAAGACGGTCAGTGGACAGCTTGGACCTGCCATTGCCACGGCGAGGGGGCATCGTGCTCCAGGTAGTTGCTCCAAATGGTCGATGGCGGGTACACAGAGTGGGGTGCCGATCTGATCAAGGACGAGCAGCGGTTTCGCGTGTCATGTCCACGCGTGCATTTGTTGATTATCAAAAAAGAAGAAGAAAGAAGTAATATCTCGCGTACTGAACATAATTTGATCACAACTAAAGTGGCACAGCGTATTCTAGACTCGTAAATATCTCGTGCGTGCTTGTCACATGGAGTTCGACGGAGTTGGACGTGCCGACGTGATCGTGCAGTAGTTGCTCACGTCATTGCCCCATCAAAACGTGACACACGCACGCGGGATGTGCGCGCCGATTCCCGTGACGACCACCTGGCTCGCACTCCCCTTATTATATACTGGATTTTGGGCGGCGCCGAAGACCATTGAAGTGTCCATCGCAATAAAGACAAGTCCCATCGATTCCCTACCCCTTCCTCCCTGGCTTCTTTGAGAAGGTAGGCCGTACACGGTGGTCTTTTATATTAGTACTAGTACTACTAGACCACGGCCTATACTCTTTACTCTTCTCCCACACTAATAATCACTATCTCCTTCCTCCTGCCTCCGCCACACTCACCCTGCAAGCCATGGCTCCACTGAGGAGGGAGAGAGGCCGGTCGACGATCCTCGCGGAGAAAAGGGAGAGAAATCGCCGCGAGGCACTTCTTGCTCTACCAGCTGCTCAAGCCCACCCTCTCATCGAGGCCCAATTTCCCCCGACAATGGCGCCGAATGTTCTAGCAGGCGAGGGCTCCTCCCGGTATGGTCTCCTTATTCTACTTCTTCTCCATCTCCCTCTTCATCATGATCTTAATCAGCTTCTTCTTGTTTTTCTTCTTCTTCTGGCTCTTCCTCTTCTACGTATTATAGGTCGGCCGTGGAGCCCGAATCCACCACGACGAAGACGTTGCAGGACCCGTTCGGCCCCATTCCATGTCTCAGCGAGGTAGCAAATCTTCACGCTGTTATTTCTCCGAGTTATGATGTGGATTTCTTAGATGCTGTCCGCCCCGCATTGGTTTTTCTTCTTCTTTTGCGAGTTGTATTTGTTTTCATGAATATGACTGGATCTCTTGGTCTTTCCTTAATATCGTTGTTCATAGATTCACTATGGATTTTTTGTGATTAGGATTAGTTTATCGTGGTCATGAATAGATCTCCAGGTCCATTTTTTAACACTGCGGCCAATAGATTCAACGGGGATTTTTTTGATCTGTATTAGTATTCACCTGGGACCTGGAGTGTAATTGTAGAATTCCTATTTCAATTAACATGAACGATGCAGTGATCGAAGGCTGAGTACCGTGAGAAGGTGGCCGCGATCAGTTCCAAGATTGCCAACCAACATGAGCTTGCACGCTCCCTCACCCAAGATAATGAGAGCCTACGCAAGCAATTATCTGTGCAGAAGGAGATCTCGCTAGATTTTGCACGTGACGTCGTTAGGCTGCAGAAAGTGCTCGACCGTAACTTGATAAGGCAAGAATAGGCCATCAAGATAATCAACGAGCTCACGGAGGAGAAGAAGAATCTCGTGGAAATGTGCATTCTCCTGCAGGACGAAGTCAGCGAGGCACTCAGAGGACGCGTCAAGGAAACCAAGGCTACCATCCGAGCCTACCATGACAGGAACCGTTGCCTCGATGCAGTCGAGGAGATGAAGGTGGACATGAGCAGAGGGATCACTGTACTCGAGGGTGTTCAGAAAGAGAACGAGGAGCTAAGGGCATGTCTGGAGGCGTACCGAAGCAATGCCCAAGTCTGATTCCCGTTAGCAGGGACACGAGTACTAGTTCGTCCTCCTCTCCTTTTGTAATGTTTAGGGTTCAGGGAGCAATGCCCATGTCTGCTTCCCATTATAGGGTGCAATAGGAATCCTAGGGCAACTCCTTATCTATCTGGACATGTGTTGGTGTTCATGTTCATGAATGGACACCATGTTCTCTTTCCATATGTATCTGGACATGGGTTTCTGCATTATGAGTTTGCCACTCTCCCACTACTATTTGGTGATATTGGGAAAAACCCACAGTACACTAAACTGCTGATAAATCTTATTTGTCTTCAAAATTGAAATTATGACAGTGCCACTAGTCGATTCATAAAATGTTGATTAGTCCTAGATTGCTTCTTCCTTGAAATTATGACAGTGCCACTAGTCGATTCAGTTAATTATGGAAACTAATCAGCTTGTCCTGGTGAACTGAACAAACCATACCATGTATTTTTGTTGCAGGGAAAGAGGCGAAAGATCGACCAGGACCTGGCGACCTGGCTAAATGACAAGATAGCAATCCAAAGGGAGAAGCGGAATTCCCAGAAACTGGCCTTTGACCAACTGCGCGCTGAATTCGCGGTCCTTTCTGACAAGTGCTAGAAACTGAAGGAGTTAAACGCCAACTGGGCGAAGCTACACAGTGAAGGTCGCGCCTCGGCTAGGAAGCAGACGGAGATCATGAAAGGGATCTTGAAGGAAAATTGTATGGCTACAGACAAAATTCTCCAATCTGTGACGCAGTGCTGGAACCTACAGCTAAAGCACGACATAGTACTGAAGGAGCTGGCCAATCTTAGGGAGGAAAATGGGTAGCTCCGTGCCAAGCTCGCTTGAACACAACATATGTCTATTTAGTACTGAACTGCCTGGTTTATCCTCTGCAGTGGTGATTTTGTAAGCGTGAACTAAACTCTATGCACGATATGTGTGTTCGTCTGAAATTAGTTTGCTCGAGGATTGAGTTTGGCTTAGTTCGGAAAGCGCAACTGCAAGTCTTACAATTAACTAGTTTCAGGCATTGGTACAACATAAATTATTCATCTCGAATTTCCTTTATCCTCTATAGTATGTCCTTGTTCACCCTCGCGCGCCTTCTTCAGTTCCTTCAACAAATCCGCAATGCAGCACTCTAGCTTCTTCTTGCCTTCCTTGAGCTGATCCCTCTCCTTTTCTACATTATGAATCAGCAACCTGTGACTATCCTGAAGCTTCTTTGCAGTTCCAACAACCAAGCTCCCATCTATTCCGTCAGTTAGGTTTGAATGCAAATTCTCGATTTCTTGTTCTAGCTCCTTATTTTGTACCGACAGCTTATAATTTTTTTCAGCTGCATCACTTACATCAGTAAATCTCCCCGACCTTTCCAACTCATACATCTCCCATAACTGTGCCAAACATTTCTTAAGTGCATCTGGCCACTCAAGATCCACCCACTCTACTGCTTTACACACCGGGCCAACCTAAAAACACACACACTATAGTGTTATGAACATGCACGATACATTTTACTTCATGTCACAGTTGCACATAATGTAAACAAACCTGATTTGTACAACCCAAAAACCTTCTCCCAGTGTTACTGCCTTCGAATGCAACATATCTCCTCAGTTTTAGCCCATGGTCACATGGCACTTCTCCATCAAGATCTAGGCCCTCCCATTCGGAGTCGTAGATCGTCCTTGGTACCTATAGGTAAACGCAAAGCTGAAATCTAACACGATTGCATGCACATATGGAGCTCAGATCGAGTGATTTACCATTGCCTAACCCTACCCCGAGAAAACAGAGAAACTCACATCGTGGAAGGAATACTCGATGTCGGAGAGAAGGCTGTCGCTGCTCGACTGGTCGTCCTCGCCATTCAAGGACAGCATGGCGAATGTGACGGCGACGGCGAGAGAGAGAGAGAGAGAGAGAGAGAGAGAGAGAGAGAGAGAGAGAGAGAGAGAGAGAGAGAGAGAGAGAGAGAGAGAGAGCAGCCCTTCTACCGCTGCAATAATGACTAAATTGGCATGTTACAATAGTTTAATGGATACCATGCCCTTTCCCTGGATTACTCTCCTACCTGATATGGATTCTCTTCACACATTCTCATTTCAAATATTAAACCTGCACTCCCTCCATCCCAATTTCATTGCCTAACGAAAACATACTAGTATATTACATCATCCAAAGAAACAAAATCATATCAACTACAAGGTACTTATGCATCACTTCTTCGGTCATGGTTTCACAAAACATTATATTATAATCTCCCAACAAACATAACCACAACATGGTTTCACAAAACATCACATTACAATCTCTCAACAAACGTAATCACAGAAACAAGTATATTACATCAACTCAAGAAACAAAATCATGTTGACTACAAGGTACTTACACATCACTTGTCCTGTCATGGTTTTCGCAAAACATTATATTACAGTCTCTCAACAAACAAAATAATAGAAACAAGTACAGTACATCATCTCAAGAAACATAATCATGTCAACTATAATGTATTTATGCATCACTAGTCCAGTCATGGTTTCACAAAACATTACATTACAATGTCCCAACAAACATAATAACTGAAACAAGTACGATACGTCATCTTAAGAAACATAATCATGTCAACTACAATGTACTTATGTCTTATTACAACAATGATGGTTTCAGTGAGTGACATGCCCGAAAATCTTAACAGCTCGCACAATATTATATCGCAATCTCTCAACAAACATAATCACAGAAGCACGCTCTGAATGCAACATCAGTCAATATTACAAATACAGGCAGTGGAACCCTGCGGTCCATATGACAAGCCCGGGGTAGCAGCTCTCATCAGATCTCATCAACGTCGACCACCTCATTCTGTTCAGCCACTACAGGGGCATCTACATCCACTATAACCTGTTCAACAACATCAGAAATGGTACCAAGAACACCTTCCTGGTTCGCTTCTTTCGCCGCATAATCTGCATAAGATCTTCAGTATCCAAAACATCTATGAATTGCTGCTTCTTATGATGCCACCACCGGATTTTTGCCATCTGCTTAGGTCCAATACTGATTTCCTTACCGGTCATCTCTCTCATTTCATCAAGAGTTATGTTTTTTGTATCGACAGTGATCTCCACAGTACATGAAAAAACTAGCTTATTAACTCCCTCATCAAGTTTTGTCATGTATGAATCCACCTCTATGCGTATACTGAACTTATCTAGATCAGCATCTATTGGTCCGTATTCTCTAGGAGCAGAAGCTCTGGCAGCAAGATCTCCAGCATCTACATACATATCATCAATCATCGCTTCAACTTTCACCTTACGATCAGCTGCACAACACTCCCAAACCATCTAAAGCTCATGGGAGTGCTCAATTTGCTGATAGGTATCATTCATGTTGCGCCACACCAATTTTGTCCTCTGTCTAGAACCCTAGGGAATTCTAGCGGCAAGCATATCTACCAGCCGCGAAACAGACATAACCTCTTTGCAATTCACAAGCAGATGCACATCTTGCCCGAACACAACCCTCTCGCAACCAAAATCAAGCTTTGCAGTGTACTGCCGAACATGAACTATGAACTCATATACGTCACTTGTATCAAAACCGTGCCTAATTTGATTAAAAAGGGGAACATTTCAGTTCATTCGATTCTATTATGCCGTAACTAATCTACTTGCAAGATAAGGCATAGATAAGAAAAATTCACCGCTCGCTCTTCTCCCGGGTTTTTTTCTTCGAGATCTGAGTGCTGCATCCGCCCACCGGAGCCGAACAATCCGCCGCCGGTCTTGCTTTTCTCTTCAACCCGCTGCTCGTAGGTACCTTGGGAGCAGAATCCTTGCTGGCCTCCTCGCTAACCGGGGCTGAAGACCTCGCCGCTGCTACATGTTGAGCCCTAGACTTGGGCCCGGACGGACCCTTTTCAGTCGGCGACGTAGCTACAACCTTCGCCTTGCAAGACATGCTGGGCCACCGCCGTCGGATTCAGTGTCTAGGGAGGGAGAAAAAAGGTCCTCCGCCGCCGGCAGATTTAGGGTCGAGGAAGGGAAGAAAAGGGGTCGTCGCCGCCGTCGCAGCAAGATTCAGTATCGAGAGTTAGGAAAGTACAGTAATGGATTTGCCCCTATGACACGTGCAGGGTGGCTAAGAAGAGTGACCGACGAAGGAGGGGCACAGCAGGAACTAGTGTAACGGAATATCCTGACTTAACGGGCGCGATTTGAAAATATTGGATTTGACCATCATTCACTCGAAAGACCACTCTCAGCAATTGGCGCCCCAACTTTTCGAATCGCGGTGATAAAAATCAACTTGGGTACCGCATTGCCTGGCTACCCCAACTTTCGGGCCGCAAAATGATATTCTCAAGAAACATCCGCCTCAGAGTTTAAGAATACATCTATCAGAACAAAGGAGTTAACTAGTAAGGAGTATGTAATTTGGTGGGCTATCATTTCAATTGGGTTGACAGGGGTACAGGAGAAAATGGATGCCCAATTCCCCTAACGCCAAAGGTCGGCCGGATACTGTACCGCTATTCCCATCAATTCATCGTCTCTCTAATCTACTGTGCAGCAATCAAGCAAAGCCGACTGTCATCGCAATCTCCCATTGTTTTCTACAGTAGTAGTATACAAAAGCAAAATTCAAGCTTTATAACACAGGCGGCAGTTGTTGTGATATTATATGAAATACAAGACATCTGATCGACGAGTTGGTTGGCGAATTTAAGTCCGGATGGCAAGTGAAGATATGTGTACTGTCATCCACGTACGCGTCAAACCGAACTAGCTATATCTATTTCGATGCAAAAAATTAATTAGGAGAGACATATTAGAACCGATGGTGCTAGCTAGTGAACGATGGTACGAGATTCGTTACCCAACCTGCAGCTCTATCACAAAAGCTGAAAGGCGCCGGGCAAAGAAACTGCTAGAATAAGTACCACGTACGAAGTCGATCAGCGACAACAAAAACCCATGTAGGGTCCGGTCCCTCCCGCTGACGATATTGTCGGCCCTATCTGTTTTCCATGGTCTTCTGAATTTTGAGGTGCGGCCCACATCCTCTCACTGACTGGTCTTTATTTGAGAAATTGTTTTTTTTCGAAATTCCACCGATCTATTAATAATCATCAACAACAGTACAAAGAGTCCTAAAAGTAATAAAAATTACATATAGTCATTGGACCACCTAGCGACGACTACAAACACTGGCACGAGCCGAAGACGCGCCGCCGTCCTCGCCCCTCCATCACCGGAGCCAGACAAAGCTTGTCGTAGTAGAGCTTGTTGTAGTAGACTGATGGAAAGTCGTCGTGCTAAGGTCCCAAAGGACCAGCGCACCAGAGCAGCAACCATCGCCGAAGATGAACAACATAGATCGGAAGAGACTGACCTCAAAGCACACGTACGAAAAACGACCAAATCCCAAGGAACCTGTCGGACACATGACTTCGCGCGCCCTCCATTGATGCTAGACGCACCACTAGAGCGAGGATAGGGCGGGAAGGAACTTATTCTGACCTCAGGACGTAGCCGCCGCCTCAACATCCTGAAGAAGACACCAAAAATAGTCTAAAGAAAACACTTAAACCTCCCACCGACGAGAGGCCGTGGTCCGCCACGCCTCCAAGGCCCTAAGGCCGCCGGAGACGGGACGAACCGGTGGCGTCGCCGGCGGAGGGAAGGAAAACCCTAGATGGGTTTACTGCCGCCGCCGCCTCCTGGAGAACTCACGTAGGTACCGGTTCGGTATGTCGTACGATAGAAAATTTCTTATTTGACACTTGCTTAAAACCTGCTTCCCTATTTGACACTAGAAAAAAATTTCTTTCCATTTTGACATCTAAACTTGATATTTTTCCTCAATTGACACTACCGTTTGTTTCGTTAGTTTTTCCGTTAGACGATTTATTCAGTGGACCAAATTACCTTACGTACGGGTCAACCACAGCGACAAGTGATTCCTCTCCCGTCCATCTCAAAAAAAAGAGAAGGAAATCCTCCTGTCTGAGCCCGTGCTCACTAACCCTAGCCACGGAGTGGCGGCGACCGGTGATGGCGCAGGGCGGCGGCCACGGGAGGCACGGGCACGGCGGCCACGGGCAGCGCAGGCATGGCTTCGGCGGCCGCGGACAGCAGAGGCACAACAGGCACGGGCGGCCCCGGAACAGCGGCTGCCGGCGGCGCTACCACGGACGGGGCTCAGGCGGTGGGCACGTGTGTTCGTGCATGGTGAGTTTCTCTGGTCCTTTCTCTTAGCCTTTCTCTTCTCTTCTCCAAATGTTGTAGTAGATGGTTGTAGATGGCTCTATGCAGTTTTGATTTTCAACAGATGTGTATATGTAGTAGATGCATTCACAGCTTTTCTCCAGTGACTCAAATTCAACTTGTTATCATTTGCATTCACGGGATGGATCCAAGTTCAACTTATTTGCTGAAAATATGTTTGATTCACAACCCAAAAAAGGCTAGAAAAGAAATCAAGTCATTTTGTTTTGAGAAGTTTATTGACAGTGACTTTACAAATTATAAGGCTTTGCTTGAAGAAATCGTAGAGGAGTACCCGCCACGGTATTTGGAAGTTGCACATTTTCAATACTATGATGATTTGTTGAAAATATATTCAGAGATACATTCTGACCAAGAGTTGATGTCTATATTTGAGAAACACTCCCAGAAAAAGGTTGTGCAAATGTTCATTGCATATTGTGATCCTGCTGAACCATATGAGCCAATCACTGAGTATTATGAGGATAGTGAAGTGCATATCCAACTAGAAAACAACATAGATCAAGATGAGGATAGTTATCTTCGCAATCCAATACCTGAGAATGAGCATGTCGGTATTGACGAGGAGAATGCATATTTGGAGAAAGAGCCTATGCCTCTAAATGTGGTTCTTTTTTATGATAAAGAGAAGGACACGGAGTATGTTCTTAGGTTGCAATGGAGGCATCAAAGCCAGACGCAATTGCATATATAAGGAAGTGGCACAATAGGTTGTGGTCTAGGAATCAGTTTTCAACGTGGACTATGTAACCAACAACTTGGCAGAGAGCTTTAATAACTAGATCAAGCACCACAAGTCCTTGAACTTGGACGACTTCCTGGACAAGGTGCGACAGCTGCTGATGATCATGTGGAACCGAAGGAGAAACGTGGCAAAGAAGTTGGATGGACTCATTATGCCCCACATTATTAAGAAGCTAAAAGCAATGACTAGAGACTTAAACTTGGAAGTGGTTCAAAGCTTAGAAGAAGTGGCCGAAGTGACAACATTAGGAGGCAGCGGCTTCAGGTTTGTGGTGAACTTGGAAGAGAGGACATGTTCTTGTAGACAATTTCAAGTTTCTGGCCTTCCTTGCAAGGATGCTCATGCATTCATCACCTCGCTTAGCAATGCACATATACAAACCTATGTTGACTTGTATTACTCTGTTGCTAAATTTAGAACAGCTTATGCCCAACTAATCCCTGCTATGCGTGACAAGACCCAGTGGCCTGAATTTGACCATGGATTCTTCATGCATCCACCACTCTTAAAATCCACTGCCGGTAGGCCTAAAACTGAGAGATATAAAGGCTGTAGTAGTGAGAAGAAAAGAAAATCAGGCAAGCATCTATGTCCTATCTGTAAGGACTATGGGCATCATTGGCACAATTGTAAGAAGGGTAACCCAGATGACATTGCTGCAATGCTAACACTGAGGTAATATATCTCTATAGATTTAATCTTGTACTATTTATTTGAATGAACTATACATGTTTATTGCTATTCTTGTTTATTGCTCATGTAGAGAACCGCAAAGAAGAAGATAAATGCCATGAAAGGAAATGAGTCAGTCATTGTGCCTTCCATGGATGAAGCACCAACAATGATGTCTTTTCCACCAAGGTTAGCAATTTTACGTTCATGCTCATTATTACTTGAAACCTGAGTTTTTGGTCTAAGTATCTTCTTTCTCACATAGCCAAAGCTTAGAAACTTCAAGTTGCAAAAGGGCAAAGGGCGCAATACCAAATCCAAAGGATCAAAGAGGTATTATTTTTATTTTTCATTCAGTTGTTATGCATTTTATTTTGTTTCTTTTTATAATTGTTGTTGTCATACTTGTTTGGATACAGATCAAGAGCGGCCTCAAGTCAACCTAAGCCTATTTCCCTCGAGCTTCCTATGCCCAACAACAAAAAGGAGGTTGATGTTCCCGCGAAGGTAAGAGCCAAGAAGAAAAAGAAGGAGGTTGTTTTCCCTGCTATGCCACTTGACAACCCAGCCATGGGTACAAGGAGCAAGAAATTTAACCCTCCTAGCCCAGCTATGAGCACAAGAAGCAAAAGAAGGCTCAGTTTGTGATTTTCTCTTCATGTCATGGGTATTATTGGAGTTGCTTTTGGTGATCTCCTCTTACTTTTGTGTTCTGGTCATGTAGTTATTTGAAAGGCCTCACGTATGAGTGTTACATATGGACTAGATAATCTCTACGTGTTGCTCTATGGACTACTAGTGGACCTAGCTGTTTATCTATGTAGTTAATATGAACATGAACATGGCTACTATATCTGAACTTGACTGTTTATCTATTATATGCAAATATACTTCTATATATGAACTGTGTGCATGGATATGGTCAAAAAGGGGAGGCTTTGTCCAAATTTTTAATTTTTCTTGCACTAAAATCTGGTGACAACGTATTCAAACGTGAGTGGAAGACATGACACGCATGATCAATGTCCATTGGTGTAAATGTGTCTTTGTAAAACATTATTTTTGTCACAAGCTTGTCAGGGGCAAAAGGGTATTTCCATGTTCCTATTTGACACCGTTAGTGTTGAAAATGAACTAGAGTGTCAATTGAGGAAATAAAGCAAGTTTAGATGTCAAAATGGGAAGATTTTTTTTTTCTATTGTCAAATAGGGAAGCAGGTTTTAAGCCAGTGTCAAATAAGGATTTTTCTCTTTTTCCTTTTTATTTAGCATGTTTTTCCGTGTCTTGTCCGGCTACATCCTGAAGTCAGAATTAGTTTCTCCTTGCTCTACCCTGCTCCCGTGATGCATCTAGCATAGGTGCCTGGAGTTGTCTGTCCGCCAGATCTCCCGAGATCCGGTCTTTTCGTGTTCTTTCGTGTGATTTCATGTCAGTCTTTTCGGATCTACGGTTATTATCATTAGCGCGTTTGCTGCTTTCGTGCGTTTGTCCTTTTTTGCCTTGGCTCGACGATGTCCCGTATGTCTGTTACAACAAGCTCTACTATGAGAAATTTTGTCCGGCTCCGGTGACGGAGTGGCGAGGACGGCGGCGCGTGACCTATTTATAATCTTTTATTACTTTTAAGTCTATTTATATTCTTTTTAGTAGAATTTCGCAAAAACAAAAATACTCCCTCCGACCCAAATTAATTGACTTGAGTTTGTCTAGATTCAGATGTATCTAGACATGTTTAGTGCTAGATACATCCGAATGTAGGCAAATCCAAGTCAATTAATTTGAATAGGAGGGAGTAGCAAGTATGTATAAGCGGTGACTAGCTAGCTATAACGTTAGTTTAGTTAGCTGCCTGGTTGTAGCTAGCTTAGCTAGTAGTACAACCGAGCCTCACTTGCTTCTGTACTAGTGCCAACTGCCGCAACTAGCTGCCTTCTTGACCTAGCAAGCAAAGCAAAACTAACAATACGATGGTTCTCGCACTTGACGCCAAATGGTCACTTTTTAGTTCAACATTAGCATTCCGACCGATCTCCAAATGGCCGACTCCTAATTGGAGTTGGAGCTTGCCGATCGATATCTCAAATTAATTAACTAACTCCATTATTAGTTTAGCCAAAAAAAAAAACGAGATAAAATTATAGAGCGCATGTAGCACAATCTGTATGTACAGGCTATATATATCGATATGAACGATATACTAGATGGCAAACCAATCACAAAGGGGCTTAACTATTTCCCAGCCATTTGGCCAAGCTGCATGCATGCTAGCTAGCTCTCTGCACTACTGCAAATAAGATCAGATCAAGCCGCCAACGAGAGCGTGTGCAGGACGCGCGAGTGCTGGGAAACCAAAAAAATGGCAGCTCTCTTGTCTCCAGAGGCAGAGTCGCGCCACCGAGCTGCTGCCATCCTACCATTTCTACGCATACTGTACGTACGAAGATTTCCCCTCTCGATCGATCAATCTCTCTAGTTGCTCCTTCATTTGGATTTTTCACGCACGATCATGATTCGTATGCATTCGTGTTTGCTTATTGTTTGCAGAGGAGATGACGGTGCATCTGCAAGAAAGAGGCCGGCGGCGAGCTCCTCCTCCAAGGGCGGCGGCAAGAAGAAGCTGCTCATCACATTGGCGCTCTTCGTCTCCTCCACCTTGCTCGTGCTGGCCATCCTCAAGACCAGGACCCTCCTCTACGGCCGGATACTCTTGCTACATCATCGTCCGCCGGCTCCTACGATTACTATTCCGCATCCGCCCTACGCCACACACCGGCGCGTCCACTGGGACAGTGTCGCCGCTTCCCTGTCGTCAGATACGACAAGAACGACGCCGGCGTCGGTGGCTCTGCTCAACTTCAGCCCGGCGGAGGTGAACCGGTGGAGGAAGCTGCAGCTGCCCGGCGGCTCGTCGTCAGTCCGAGCGGTGCGGTTGCAGCCCGTGGACACCCGCGTCGTCACCTGGGCCGCGCTGTACCCGGAGTGGATCGACGAGCGCACCAACAGCAGCAGCTCGTGCCCCACCCTCCCCGACCCCCAAGACCTGGGAGGCCAGCGCTTTGACCTCGTCGCCGTCAACATCCCCTGCAGAAACAGGAGCAGCAGCTCTAGGGACGTGGCCAGGCTGCATCTCCAGCTCGCCGCCGCCAAGCTCGCCGTCGATGTGCATTCATCGTACGTCCTCGTCATCTCCGACTGCGTCCCACTCCCCAACCTCTTCCCCTGCAAGCACCTCCTCCGCCGCCATGGCCACGCCTCGCTCTACGCCACCAAACCCGCCTACCTCCGCCGCCGCGTCCGCCTCCCCATCGGCTCGTGCGATCTCGCCCTACGCCTTCCCGCTGCTGACCCCCACCACGATCAGCAGCCCAAGCGGCGGCGTGAGGCATACGCGACGGTGCTGCACTCGTCGGACGCGTACGTGTGCGGCGCCATCGCGCTGGCGCAGAGTATCCGGCAGCAGTCCGGCACGAGCAGGGACCTGGTGGCGCTGGTGGACCACAGCAGCGTGGGCCCCGAGCAGAGGGCAGGCCTAGCGGCGGCCGGGTGGCAGGTGCGGGCCATGGAGCGCATCCGCAACCCCCGCGCCGTGCCCGGCGCGTACAACGAGTGGAACTACAGCAAGCTCCGCCTGTGGCAGCAGCTCACCGACTACCGCAGGGTCGTCTTCGTCGACGCCGACCAGCTCGTGCTCCGCAACGTCGAATTCCTCTTCGACGCGCCGGAGGTGAGCGCCACGGGCAACAGCCGGACGCTCTTCAACTCGGGCGTCATGGTGCTCGAGCCCTGCAACTGCACCTTCGACATGCTCATGGCGCGCGTCCACGACGTGCGCTCCTACAACGGCGGCGACCAGGGGTTCCTCAACGAGGTCTTCACCTGGTGGCACCGCCTGCCGCGCGCCGTCAACGTCCTCAAGTACTACAACCACCACCGCGACGGCGAGGACGACGCTGCCTCGGCAACGACGTCGGAGGAGGAGAAGCCGTACGTGATGCACTACCTGGGTATCAAGCCGTGGCTATGCTTCCGCGACTACGACTGCAACTGGAACGTGCCGGCGCTACAGCGGTTCGCCAGCGACGAGGCGCACGCGCGGTGGTGGGCGGTGCACGACCGGATCGAGCCCAAGGAGCTTGCCACCAGGTTCTGTGCGCTGGAGGCGAGGCACAGCGAGGCGCTGGAGTCTGACCGGAGGCAGGCGGAGATGGCCAACGCCACCGACATGCACTGGAACCGCACCATCACCGACCCAAGGAAACTCTCTCCGTTGCCAATGGCATCCACCGCTTAGTTCATCAGTCATCACATCCATCCGTTGTTGCTTCCATCCTTTGCACGGTGGTTTCTGTAATTTATTATCACGAAAGTATACTCCAACTTAATTCATCAGTATATAATTTCGATGAAGTGACCGAAACGGTCAAATTCTTCAAACTCTGTTTTCGCGTTTTGTTCATATATATACACTACCCGTTCTTTTTTGTTTCCAACTAAAAGGAACATAGCTTCCAACTTCATAAAAAAAGATGATAAACAGCAAAATAATACAGAGTTGTTCTCAATTGGCATTCCAGCCAAAATGAGCATACGGCCATCTCCCCTCTCAGAACCTTACCGGTTTTCTCCCTAATAAAACAGTTCAGAACGAAAGAAAATAAAACAAACTGATCGACAATTGCACTTAGAACATCAAAACTACTACTCCCTCCGTTTCAAAATATAAGATGTTTTAGCTTTATGCAGCAAATAATCTAGACCCCTTTAGTATGTAGGTTCACTCTGAACCTCTCCGAACCTACATACTAAAAGGAGACTAGATACATTAGTTTCACAAAGCTAAAACATCTTATATTTTAAAACGGAGGGAGTACATCAACTAAGGGCATCTCTAATCGATCCTCTAAAATCGGTTAGAGGAGTAAAAATACGCACCATCGGCACCTAACCGAACTCCTAAATGGTTAGAGGAGTAAAATTATACTCATCGGAGGAGTAAAAGTGTCTGCCGACTCCTAAATTTAATCCTCCGAGGCTAATTCCGAGAAAACTTCTCGCCTCCCGACCTCCTCTTCCCGCCCTCCGCTGTTCTTTCCCGCCTGCCTCCCCGCCGGCGCTGATGTCGCCAACTCCGCCCGCAATCGATGCGCAGCTCTCCGGCGCACCTTCTCCGACCATCCTCGGCGTCAGAGACGCCCCAACGCCGCCACAATCGAAGATTTCCGCCACGGCCGCGGATGGGAAAAGATTGGGGGCCAACAACGTGGTCCGGCCGGGTGGCACGGCCATCAAGGCCTCCGGTAAGGCCGGCAAAAAGCGCGTGGAGGCTCCCGAGGTGGCGCCGCATCCTCCCCTTGCTCCTGTGGACGGCCGACGGCAGAGCAAGCTGACTCTAGCCAAAGTGGCGCTCACGGAGGCGGCAGCCAAGAAAAAGAGGAAGAAGGCTGAGGCGGTGCTGCCGAATGCTGCAACTGCCTCTTCGATGCGCAAGGCCTCGACGGTGAATCCTCCACGAGGACGGCCATCGCGGGCGACCGTTGTCAACATCGACGAGCGCGAGGTGTTCGATGGATCGTCGGCAAGGTAAAAATCTCCTTTTCTCCTCTCCTCTCATCGGTTCGTGATTTGTAGACACATGGTGATGTTGTTTGGATGAAATGTAGTGTGGTGGAGATGGAGGTGGCCTCCTTCATGAGCCAATTGGAGGGTAGCCATGCCGCCGGGATCGACGACCTTAACTTTGACGATCAATAGGTTGAGCCCACCACCGAGCAAGGAGAGGTGGAGGAAGTCGAGGTGGAGCTCAATCGAGCAAAGATCCTTCAACAATCTTTTGGTGGAGATGCTCATGGCCAAGGAGGAGGAGATGGTGGTGGTGATGGTCATGGTGAGGATGGTGGTGGCCGAGGAGGAGGAGGTGATGATGATGAGTTCTTTGGAGATCGTCTTTGAGCTCTTCGATGGTGGTCCACAATATATGAGGTGATATGTTGGTGGTATTTTGGATCAAACAAGGTCGATAGCTCCTTTTTGGTGACCTTGATCCATGTTGGTGGTAGATTCTACTTTTGAATGAACTCTATGCATGTTTCATTTCGATGTGTTCGATTCGATGAACTATGCCTATGTATGTCATTTAAGTGGTGTATTGCTTGTGTTTGAATTTTCCGTATGTTTAAATTTTTTGTTTTAACTATATGTAAGATGTTTGAATGCATATATGGAGTGTGGAAATAAATGGGGCAAAAAAATTTACTCCTTTAAATTAGGGGTTCGGTTCGGCGCCGACCTCCTTTAGAGGAGTATATTTAGTCCTCTAAAGTTTACTCTTCTGTTTATTGGTTAGAGAAGTAAACGGAGGAGTAAACTTTAGAGGAGTAAATATACTCCTCTAAAGGTGGTCGGCGCCGAACTGAACCCCTAAACTTTAGAGGAGTATAGCTTTTTTTTATAGAAATCAAACTATCAATAGCCAAACATTCGACATAGTTCACATACAATCAAATAAAATGTTTACGAATGAATAAATATTAAGATTACAAACCAAATAAATTTAAAGACAAACACATGACAAGGTTCAAATTCAACAAATCAACAGAATAGTTCAAACTCAACTAGGTAGTTCAAATTCAACAAATCATGTGCAAGCACTCGAACAGCTGCAAGACACTTCATCAACGGGCTTACGCTAATCTCACCGGATGCACTCCTCTGAATCTTGAACCAATCATCATGCTTCTCCACCGCTTTGGCAATGGTGAGAAAGAGGCTCTTGTGCATAAGGAAATGTCAGTGTGAAAGTACTTCTTTGGATATGTGGCATTGGGGTTGAAATAGTCACGCATGATCTTGGCATGGCCCTCGGATCTATCTCGGTTGATGTATGCGCGACCGAACTGTGATCCTAGCCTCGGCCGCCGAACTTCATCGTTCAAAATGATGGCCATGGCCATCTCGACGTCGTCGTCATCCTCCTCTTCCTCCGACGATGAGTCATCCAAGATGTACTCCCTCAACCTCTTCATCTACACGACAATGGTGCCGGTCAAATTTGAAAACCAAAACAAACAAATTCGGCCAAAAAACCTCACGTTCCTATTCGGTCGAACACCTCACGGGCGGAGGAGGTGACGAGGTTGGCTGGGCGGTTATCGGGTAGGACAGAGGAGGTGTCAAGGGCGATGGTGCCTGCCTTCTACAGCCTTCCCAGCCTCCGACGGCTCAAAGTTGCTGTGAATCGACGGCGACGGAGCCCGATTTTCTCCAAGGGGGGGGGACGACAAGTGAAAACGAGCTCGCTCTATCGATTCCAGCGATGACGAGAGGCGGTGAGCAAGGGAGAGGTAGGCCGTAGGGCGGCGGAGGGACCGGGGTGGGGACGACGGGGTATGGGGTCGCCGGCGGGAATGGCTGCGGCGGGTCGTGAGGCAGGAGGTTTCCGCGGAAGTGGCTGATGGGTTCATTGCATGGAAAATTAGGTCGCAAGAACGAACAAAACCAAGATCTAATCTATGAAAAAGCCAAGATCTAATTTATGAGATAAGTGCAACGAGATAGATCTGTACTAACCCTTGTAGATCCAAAGCCTTGATCGAGATCGGATCTCGTGGTTGATGTAGACGATCACTTGTCGATCCTTCCAGTGCCGCGTTCCGGCAGCGCTTCCGCACCCGGTCACACGTACGAAGTCGATGTAGACGATCTTCTCCCCATTCCAGCAGGCAATAGAGGTAGTAGATCTCCACGGAATCCCAGCAGCACGACAACGTGGTGATGGTGGTGGATGAGAATTCCTGCAGGGCTTCGCCTAAGCCGCAATAGGAGGATGGAGGAGGGAGTGGCAGCTAGCGTTTGGGGTGAAGGGGCAAGGGGGAGGCGCCCCCACCCCTCTTTATATAGAGGGGTGCGGCCTAGGGTTCCCACCCCTTGGCCCACCTCCTAGGGCCGGCGCACATGGGGAGGAGGGAAGTTTCTTTCCCCCAAGTCTTATCCCCTATAATCTAGGGATTTATGTTTATCTCTTCGTAGAACCTTCTGAAACATTCCAAAACCTTATAGAAGCTCCAAACAAAACTCCAAAACTTTTCCGAACCCCATAAAATGACTTGCATTATATGAATCTTATTCTCCGGACCATTCCGGAGCTCCTCGTGATGTCCTGGATCCAATCCAAGACTCCGAACAACATTCGGTCTCCAACTCATATTCCATATCTACCTAAACAACATCGAACCTTAAGTGTGTCACCCTACAGTTCGTGAACCATGCAGACATGATCGAGACACTTCTCTGACCAATAACCAATAGCGCGACCTGGAGATCCATAATGGCTCCCACATATTCAATGGTGACTTCGTGATCGATATAACCATTTACATACGACATCGATTCCCTTTGTCATGCGATACTCTACTTATCCGAGGTTCGATCATTGGTATCTCCATACCTAGTTCTACCTCGTTACCGATAAGTAATATTTACTCGTTCTATGATATGACATCCCTTGTGACCTATTCACATGCTTGCAAGCTAATTTGATGATATTCCACCGAGAGGGCCCAGAGCATATCTATCCCTCATATGGATGGACAAATCCCATTCTTGATCCATGTGCTTCAACACATACTTTCAGAATACCTAATGCCACCTTTATAACCACCCAGTTACGAAGCGGTGTTTGATGTCATCAAAGCACTCATCTGGTGATGGTGATTAACACGATCTCATGGTCGAAGGATTAGGTTACTATGCATTTTGGAAGCTTGTAGCAAAACGAACTTAATAACTTGATCTTATGCTATGCTTATTATGGGTGTGTGCCATCACATCATTCTCCTAATGATATGACCTTGTTATTAATAACATCTAATGTCCATGATCAGGAAAACATGATCATCTATTAATTCAACAAGCTAGTCTTAACAAGAGGCTTACTAGGGACTCTTTTACGTTTACAAAACACACAAGTATTATTGTTTTCGATTAATACAATTATAGCATGGGATGTAAACATTTATCATAAACACAAAGATATAATAATAACCACTTTATTATTGCCTCTTGGGCATATCTCCAATAGTGTTCCACTTGCACTAGAGTCAATAATCTAGATTACATAGTAATATACCTAACACCCATGGCGTTCTGGTGTTGGTCATGTTTTGCTCTAGGGAGAGGTTTAGTCAACGGATCTGCCACATTCAGAGAAGTGTGTACTTTGCAAATCTTTATGTCACCATCTTGGACATACTCGCGAATAGCATGGAAACACAACTTGATGTGCTTCAGCTTGATGTGTGACCTTGGCTCCTGTGCATTAGCTATGGCACCCATGTTGTCACAATAGATGGCCATGGGGTCCAACGCACTAGGAACCACACCAAGCTCAGTAATGAACTCCTTCATCCATATCGCTTCTTGTGCAGCCTCCAAAGCAGCTATGTATTCCAATTCAGTTGAAGATTTCGCCACAACGCTTTGCTTGGCACTCCTTCAGCTCACTACAGCACCATTCAAAATAAATACGTATCCAGATTGTGACTTCGAGTCATCCGGATCGGTGTTCCAACTAGCATCGGTGTAACTATTTACAACAAGCTGTTCATCACCTCCATAAGAAAGAACCATATCCTTAGTCCTATTCAGGTACGTTAGGATATTTTTGACCGCTGTCTAGTGTTCCATTCCAGGATTACTTTGATATCTGCTAGTCAAACTAACAGCATGTGCTATATCCGGTCTTGTACATAGTATGGCATACTTGATAGAGCCTATGGCCAAGGCATAGGGGATTTTACTCATCTTCTCTCTATCTTCTACCGTAGCTGGACTTTGAGTCTTACTCAAGGTCTTACCTGGCAACATGGGTAAGAACCCTTTCTTGCTTTCTTCCATTCTAAACTTCTTTAGAACCTTGTCCAGGTATGTACTTTGTGAAAGCGCTATTAAGCGTCTGATCTATCTCCATAAATATTGATGCCTAAAATGTATGCCACTTCACCAAGATCCTTCATTGAAAAACTATTATTCAAATAGGCTTTGACACATTCAAGAAGTTCTATATCATTCCCAATCAACAATATGTCATCCACATATAGTATTAGGAATGCTACATAGCTCCCACTCACTTTCTTGTATATAGAAGCTTCTCCATAAGTTTGTATAAATCAAATGTTTTTTATCACCTTATCAAAATGTTGATTCCAACTCTGGGATGCTTGCTTCAGTCCGTAAATGGAGCGCTAAAGCTTGCATACCTTGTCAGCATCTTTAAAATTGACAAAACCTTTGGGTTATACCATATACAACTCGTCCTCAATGTCACCATTAAGGAACGCCGTTTTGACATCCATCTGCCAAATCTCATAATCAAAATATGTAGCGATTTCTAACAAAATTCTCACAGACTTTAGCTTCGCTACTGGTGAGAAAGTCTGGTCATAGTCAACTCCTTGAATTTGTTGGAACCCTTTCACGACAAGTTGAGCTTTATAGACACTAACATTACCATCAACATCTGTTTTTCTTTTAAAGATCCATTTGTTCTCGATAGCCTTGCGACTGTTCGGTAAGTCCACCAAAGTCCATACTTGGTTTTCGTACATGGATCCCATTTCGGATTTCATGGCTTCTTGCCATTTGTCGGAATCTAGGCTCATCATAGATTCCTCATACGTCGCAGGGTCATCGATGTTGTCCACCAACATGACATTCAAGGCAGGGTCATACCAATCAGAGTGGTATGAACCCTTGTTGACCTACGAGGTTCAGTAGCAACTTCGTTCGAAGTTTCATGATCATCATCATGAACTTCCTCTCTTATTGATGCATGCGACATAGAAACATCTTTCGGTGCCGCGCTACTCTCAAAACCGAGAGAAGGTTCAACAACCTCGTCGAGTTCTACTTTCCTTCCAGTCACTTATTTCGAGAGAAACTCTATTTCAAGAAAGGATCCATTCTTGGCAACAAAAACTTTGCCTTCGGATCTATGGCAGAAGGTATACCCAATTATTTCTTTAGGGTATCCTATGAAGACGCATTTTTCTGCTTTGGGTTCAAGCTTCTCGGGTTGTAACTTCTTTACATACGCTTCATAACCCCAAACTTTAAGGAACGACAACTTAGGTTTCTGACCAAACCATCATTCGACCAGTGTCGTTTCAACGGACTTAGATGGTTCCCTATTTAAAGTGAATGCGGATGTCTCTAATGCATAACCCCAAAACAATAACGGTAAATCTGTAAGAGACATCATAGACCGAACCATATCTAAGAGAGTTTGATTACGACATTCGGACATACCATTACGTTGTGGTGTTCCTGGCGGTGTCGATTGCAAAAGTATTCCGCATTTCTTTAAATGCATGCCAAACTCATAACTTAGATATTCAACTCCGCGGCGAGAACACAGAAACTTAATCTTCTTGTTACGCTGATTTTCTATTTCACTTTGAAATTCCTTAAACTTCTCGAAAGTTTCGGACTTATGTTTCATAAAGTTGACATACCCATATCTACTCAAGTCATCCGTGAAAGTAAGAACATAACGATGTCCACCACGCGATGATACACTCATTGGGCCGCACACATCAGTATGTATTATTTCCAATAAGTCCGTAGCTCGCTCCATTATCCTAGAGAATGGAGTCTTAGTCATTTTTCCCATTAGACATGCTTCGCATCTTTCAAGTGATTCAAAATCAAGTGATTCAAGAAGTCCATCAGAATGGAGTTTCTTCATGCACTTCACTCCAATGTGACCAAGACGACAATGCCACATGTATGTAGAATTATCATTCATTTTTATTCGTTTAGCATCTATGTTGTGAAGATGTGTATCACTACTATCGAGATTCATTAAGAATAAACCATTCATCTCAGGTGCATTACCATAAAAGATATTACTCATATAAATCAAAAACCATTATTCTCAGACTTAAACGAGTAAGCGTCTCACAATAAACAAGATCTGGAAATAATGTTCATGCTTAACACATGCACCAAATAACAATTATCCAAGTTCAAAACTAATCCCGAAGGTAGGTGAAGAGGGAGCGTGCTGACAGCGATCACATCAACCTCGGAGCCATTTCCAACGCGCATTGTCACCTCGTCTCTTGCCAGTCTTCCTTTATTCCACAGCTCTTTTTTCGAGTTACAAATATGAGCAACCGAACCAGTATCAAATACCCAGGCACTACTACGATTACTAGTAAGATACACATCAATAACATGTATATCAAATATACCTTTCTTCTTGATGTTTCCGTTCTTCAGATCTGCTAGGTACTTGGGGAAGTTGTGCTTCTAGTGACCTTCACCCTTGTAGTAAAAGCACTCAGTATCAGGCTTAAGACCAGCCTTGGGCTTCTTAGCAGATGCGGCATCTTTATTGCCGTCCTTCTTAAAGTTTCCCCTATTCTTGGGCTTGCCCTGTTTCTTCAAATTGGTGGTCTTATTGACCATCAACACTTGGTGCTCTTTCTTAATCTCTACTTCAGCAGTTTTCAGCATGGAGAAGAGTTCAGGCAACGTCTTGTTCATGCAGTGCATATTGTAGTTCATCTCAAAGTTCTTGTAACTAGGTGGCAGTGATTGTAGGACACAATGAATCCCCAACGCATGAGGAATCGTTATTCCCAAATCTTGGAGTTTATTCGCATGCCCAGACATTTTCGGCACGTGCTCGCTAACGGAGCTTCCCTGTTCCATCTTACAGTTAAAGAACTTGTCGGAGGCTTCATAGCTCTCCACGGCCGCATGAGTTTCAAATATCATTTTGAGCTCATGGATAATATCATAAGGGTCGCGATGCTCAAAGTGCTTCTGAAGCTCTGATTCTATACCGTACAGGATGGCACACTGAATTGTGGAGTAGTGATTCTTCCCAGTGACGTAAACATTTTTCACATCATCGGTAGCATCTTATGCAGGTGGGTCACCTAGTGGTGCATCGAGCACATAGGTCAACTGACCAGCGCTGAGGACAACCCTCAATCCACAGAACCAATTCGTGAAGTTGCTTCCATTGTTTTTCAGCTTTTCTTCCTCTAGGAACGCATTAAAGTTTATGGAGGGGTTCTCCATGATCTACAACATATTTGCAAATAGCTTAGACCAAGTTTATGACAAATTGAGTTCAAATTTAATTCTTAAATTAACTAGGTGAACTCTAGCAAACGGATTTTTAGGGGTTTTCGATAAAGCAAATTAAAAAAGTACGAGTAAACAAAAGACAGTAAGAATGAATGCAGCAAGTGGCCCAATCCTTTATGCAGCAAAAGACAAGCCGGTTGTATTTCTATAGGTGACCAAATGTTCTCGCGGACACATGGGAAGACTGTCAAGTGCTTTCGCTTCATATAGTCGATTAATCTTCTTTAGCTTGCTAAGTGTTGTGTGGGTGAACCTGTGCTAATGTACCGCCCCATCCAAGACTAATACATACTTGTGATTATACCCCTTGCAAACATCCGTAAGTACAAGAAAGTAATTAAGGTAGAAACCTAACCACAGCTTTAAACTCTAAGACCCTTACGTCCCTTGTGCAATGGTTTCCTAACGGGGGTTCAGGTTTCTATCACTCCGGCAACCCCTACGATTAGTAGCCAAATACACAATGCATTCCCCTAGGCCCTTATAGGTGAAGTGTCATGTAGTCGACATTCACATGACACCACTAGAAGAAGTACACCACAACTTAAATAACAATCTATTGAATCTTTCTCAACACAACTCCACTACTAACAACAAGACTTCTCCCATGTCCTCAAGAACAAAACAAACTACTCACAAGACATCATATGGATCATGATCAGAGATGGAATAATGATGTATAACAATCAGAACATAAACAAATAATTCAATGGTTCACTCAATAGCATCAACTACAAAGAGTAATCAACACCGGCAAAGTTTCCCCTATGAACTATGCAAGATTCAACGCAATTGTTACAGCAATATAGAGATGGTGATGAGGGTGCTGATGGTGATGATGGTGGTGATGATGATGATGATCCCGATGAAGTCCAGCTTGATGGTGGTGTTGATGGCGACGATCTCCCCTCTCCAGGAAGGAATTCCCCCGACAGAAATCTGTCTGCCGGAGTGATCTTTCTCTCTCGGTGTTTTCCGCCCTGGAGAGGTGGCGGAATCTTTCTCTGGTTGCTCCCCGAGTCTTAGGGTTTCGTGGGGATGATATACGCCAGAGGGGAGAGGCTGGAGTGGGCCAGGGCGGCCACACCACTCCCAGGCGTGGCCTAGGCCTGCCCGCGCCATGGGGTGGTGTGGGCCCCCTGTGGCCCACCTCCACTCCATCTTCTGGCATCCTGAGTCTTCTGGAAAAATAGGATTTTCTGTATATTTTCCCGGATTTTCTGATCTTCGCGAATTTTGCCTCCAAATAGCACATTTTCCATCAGAATCCTAACTGCAGCGGTCCATGCTCCAAAAGTCATCAACCATGCAAAAGTAGATGAAATAACATAAGTATCATCTCTCAATACGAAATATATCAATGAATAATAGTGAATTAAGATATAGAATAGTGATGCAAAATGGACGTATCAACTCCCCCCAAGCTTAGACTTCGCTTGTCCCTAGCTAAACTGAGCTCAATAAACATGACCTCAGGTTTATGGAGTGAAAAGTCGATAAAAGAATATAGACAAGAAGCATCACATTCATCTAATACATAGATCATAATAGAAAACAACTCACTATTATATAACTAAACTTGCAATGAGTAAAGGAAACACAATAAAGATACATAGAGTAAATCATAATTGGTAATGGCAAACTTAGCTCTTGGTCGAATAATAGTTGATAATTTGCTGGAGTTCACAAATAGCTGGTTTTTCAATGATAGCTTTCAAAGTAGTAAACATCAAGATAAGAGCAATGTGCAAAACAAGGAACATAAGAAACATGATTGAATAAATCATCATATGAATGAATGAAACACATCAACTCAAAATACTTGCTGAGATAGAGGGGAATAGGTTTACTGACTCAACTACAAAGTAAAAGAAAGGCCCTTCGCAGAGGGAAGCAGGGATTGCAAGTCTCATAAAGAGCTCCCAAAAATTATGATACTTACTAGCTTTCAGCTCTCATTGCCCCTATCATAGGCATCTTTAGGTGATTAAGGTTAAAGTGACACAACTAAGAGGATATGCTTGACAAGTTATAAGTTGAAATCTCATGCCCCTTACTTATGAGTACCGATCCTCATGCTACTCAACTTCAGTCACGAGCAAGCTCTTGTCAGTGTAAATACATGCGTATCATTGAGAACCGCCAACGGGGTACCCCTTGCACATGACACATGAGCTATCCCATAATCAAAATGACAAGGCAAGCAGACAGTGAGCATCTCATCGATCTTTTTATTTGCTATTTGCATAGGTTTTTATTGAGGATGCTTCATAGAATGCTCACTATAGTGATGCTGCAAGTTTCCACCATGATTAGGCATGGCTTAGGCTAGCGGCCTAGGCGTTTCTCTAACACACATATAAACTCCATGATCTTACGAGTTCAACTTTTATTTCACACCGCCGGGATCCATAAGCAAAAGAACATGATATCAACTAGGTACAAGTACCAATGAAGTGTTGAAAGCGGTCCCCATGATACATGGTTCGGCTAACTTCAACTCATAAAGCGCAAGCATATACGCAACAAAGAAGGACCCAATGGTTCAAGTTTATTAAATGCAAGAAAATAAAGTGTGCCATCAAGTTCGTGAGAGCTTTAATCACTAATTTTCACATAACAAGTTTAATTTGGGAGGTAGACAAAACAGGAATTTACTTGGAATAGCAATAATGCTACTTGGTAGGTATGGTGGACACAAATGGCAAAGGTTTTTGTTTAAAGGAGGAGTGGATGCACGAGAAGAATACCCTCTCAGTACAGGTTTTTGGCTAGCAAGGCTGGGTAGCAAGTACAAGAGTTGAAGGAAACAAACAAACATACAAGTGATAAATACAAACATGCAATCTTCCTTGGAAGCACAAAAGATCTTAACTAGAGAATACTAGACTTATGAGCAAATCAAGAAAGAAAGATGATGAAATTATTTTCTCTAGAGTACTTCTATCTTTCCTTTCAACCCTCAAAAAGGTGTTGCTACTGACCGAGCCAGGTTTGCCAAAACCAACTAAATTAACTCAATGATCCCAAAGTGCTACCAATACTAATAACAAGATCAATCATATAACCATGAATTGAAAACTAACATAAGCTATGCAAAAGAGTGGATGATAGAACTTCTCATTAATATTCCATAATGGCAACTCACACCAAGGGATACATATCTAACGAGAGAGGGGACACTTCCATAATGCAAACCATACTACATAATAACTCCTCTATTCATGATATGACTCTACTAATAAGATAAAAAGATAGAAGATAGTGATATGATACCACGGCACTCCCCCAAGCTTGGAACAAACCAAGGGGATGCCAAACCTGATGACGAATTACTCCTTTGGTGGTGGTGGTATCTTCTCATCTTCGTCCGTCTTCCAGGGTAAAGGCTTCCCATCAACAAAGGACATCGTGGTTTCCAACACCCTGAAACTTGCAGCAGCACTTATGCGTTTAAATCTAGCCTCATACTCACAGTTTTGATTTTGAACGTCATAGAACTGTGCTTGCAGTTCGTTGGTTATTTGGCGGAGTGAGAGGACTTCATCTTTGAGTTCAGCAGTCTCCTTCTGGTGCTCGGTGATGAGTTCGGAACAAATCTTATGGATGATATCCACTTCGCGCTCCGCCATCTTCCTGTACCTAAAGACTTCATGCTCCAGTGCTTCCATCCTGTCCTCCAGACTTCCTTCACCTTTAGGGCCTTGAACCTCTTTAATCCGGACCTCTCCACCTTCGAGCAACAACTCCTTGGGATGAATCTTCAATTCTCTCATGTATGGGTTGATGATATCTTCTAAGGAATCTCCCTTGGATGATCCAGAGGAAGACATTGTGGCTCCAAATCTGGGATTCTACCTAGCAGAAATAGATTGGAACAAAAACACGGCGAAAACACGATATACGAACCTCGGGAGATCCGGGGGGTTATATATTATGAAGTTTCATATCAAAAGGAAGATACTGGGAGAAAACGAGTCGGAGGCGGAGTCTTGGGTGGCCTCACCACCTGGTGGCGCGGCCAGGGGTGGGCCCATGCCATGGGGTGGTGTGGGCCACCCTGGCTCCGTTTCCGTCTCTTTTTCGCTTCGTAGCTTTCCTTATTGACTGAAAACTGCAAAAATATAGTTGGATTGTATTTTCGCGGAACTTTTCTTACCAGAACTGTTACCTAGATGAAAACAGACTCTGCAGATCTCTGAATTTGGTCCTCAATGAATTTCTCTAGAGTTATAACTTGGAAGGCATCAACATCTTCATTGTAAGAATCTCCAGCAATATAGTGTTTGAGTCGCTGTCCATTCACTACTTGTGTAGTATTATCTTTTAGAGAAGAAATTTTTATTGCTCCTGAACGGTATACTTCTTCAATGATAAAAGGTCCTTCCCATTTTGACAGTAGCTTACCTGCAAAAAATCTGAGACGAGACCTATACAATAGAACTTTCTCACCAACATGAAATTCTCTCTTAAGTATTCGCTTGTCATGCCATCTTTTAACTCTTTCCTTAAAGAGCCTAGCATTCTCATAGGCTTCACTCCTCCATTCATCTAAAGAACTTAAGTCAAATAATCTTTTCTCACCAGCTAGCTTACAATCTCTATTTAGTTCTTTCACTGCCTAGTAAGCTTTGTGTTCTAATTCTAAGGGTAAGTGGCAAGCTTTCCCATAAACCATTTTATAAGGAGACATTCCCATAGGATTCTTATAAGCAGTTCTATAAGCCCATAAAGCATCATTCAACTTCTTAGCCCAGTTTTTTCTAGACCTATTAACAGTCTTTTGTAAGATAGATTTAATTTCTCTATTTGATAACTCTACTTGCCCGCTAGTTTGGGGGTGATAAGCTGAAGCAATTCTATGATTAACATCATACTTAGCGAGGGTCTTTCTAAAACCGCCATGAATGAAATGAGAACCCCCATCAGTCATGAGATACCTAGGCACTCCAAACCTAGGAAAGATAACATCTTTAAGCATTTTTAGAGAGGTTTCCCCGTCAGCACTTTTTGTAGGAATGGCTTCTACCCACTTAGTAACATAATCTACGACAACAAGAATATGAGTATAGCCTTTCGAAGGAGGGAAAGGACCCATAAAGTCAAATCCCCAACAATCAAAAGGTTCAATAGCTAGAGAGTAGTTCATAGGCATTTCATTACGTCTAGAAATATTACCAACACGCTGACATTCATCACAAGATAAAACAAATTTTCTTGCATCTTTAAAAAGGGTAGGCCAATAGAAACCTGATTGTAGTACCTTTTGTGCAGTTCTATCTCCTGCATGATGTCCTCCATAGGCGCTACCATGACATTTATGCAATATCTCTTTTTGCTCATATTCTGGAACACATCTTCGCATAATACCATCAACTCCTTCTTTGTATAAGTGTGGGTCATCCCAAAATAATGCCTCAAATCATAAAAGAACTTTCTTCTTTGTTGAGCTGTAAAAGTTGGAGGCAAATACTTGGAGACAATACAGTTAGCATAATAAGCATACCAAGGGCTTCCTCGAGAGCTCACCCCTACTGCGGCTAACTGTTCATTTGGGAAACTATCATTAACAGGCATAGGATCAAAAGAGATTTTTCCAAACGAGATAAATTATCAGCTACAGGATTTTCAGCACCCTTCCTATCTACTATATGTAGATCAAACTCTTGTAAAAGCAGTACCCATCTAATAAGCCTAGGCTTAGCGTCCTTCTTCGTCATAAGATATTTAATAGCAGCATGATCAGTATGAATGGTTACTTTTGAGTCCACAATATAGGGCCTAAACTTATCACAAGCAAAAACAACAGCTAGAAATTCCTTTTCAGTAGTAGCATAATTTCTTTGAGCAGCGTCTAGCGTCTTACTAGCATAATGGATAACGTTTAGCTTTTTATCAATATGTTGCCCAAGGACGGCACCTACAGCAAAATCACTAGCATCACACATTATTTCAAAGGGTAAACTCCAATCAGGTGGTTGAACAATAGGGGCTGTAGTTAAAGCCTTCTTAAGAGTTTCAAAAGCTTCCCTACAATCATCATCAAAAATAAAAGGTACATCTTTTTGAAGAAGATTAGTGAGAGGCTTTGATATCCTAGAGAAATCTTTAATAAACCTCCTATAGAAACCAGCATGACCAAGGATACTACGAATACCTTTCATGTCTTTTGGACATGGCATCTTCTCAATTGCCTCAACCTTAGCTCTATCAACTTCTATGCCTCTTTCAGAAACTTTATGCCCAAGAACAATCCCTTCATTAACCATGAAGTGGCATTTCTCCCAATTAAGAACAAGATTAGTTTCTTCACATCTCTTCAAATCTTTATCAAGGTTGTGCAGACAATTATCAAAAGAAGTTCCATAGACAGAAAAGTCATCCATGAACACTTCTACAATTTCCTCACAAAAGCCATGAAAGATAGCAGACATGCACCTTTGGAAGGCAGCAGGAGCATTACATAAACCAAAAGGCATACGTCTATAAGCATAAGTTCCACAAGGGCAAATAAAAGTAGTTTTTTCTTGATCTTGTTGTTTAATAGCAATTTGAGAGAAACCAGAATATCCATCAAGAAAACAAAAATGAGTCTTTTTAGACAACCTTTCCAACATTTGGTCGATAAAAGGAAGCGGGTAGTGATCTTTCTTAGTGACTTTATTGACTTTCCTAAAATCGATGCACATCCTATAGCCTACCACTATTCTTTGAGGAATAAGCTCATCATTATCATTAGGGAAAACGGTAATACCTCCCTTTTTAGGAACACAATGAACAGGACTAACCCATTCACTATCAGCAATAGGGTAAATAATACCAGCATCAAGGAGTTTCAATACCTCATTCCTTACCACTTCCTTCATTTTAGGATTTAAACGTCGTTGGTGCTCCACTACTAGCTTCGCATCTGGTTCTATGTTAATAGAATGCTGACATATAGTAGGTGAAATCCCTTTCAAATCATCCAGAGTATAGCCCATAGCTCCTCGGTGTTTCCTCAAAACCTCCAATAATCTTTCTTCTTCCTCCCCTGAAAGTTTAGCGCTAATAATAACCGGATATATCTTTTTATCATCAATAAAAGCATATTTAAGATCATCAGGGAGAGGTTTTAGATCGAAAACCGGATCCTTTTTAGGTGGCATCGTGGTACCCAAGTATTCCACAGGCAAGTCGTTCTTAAGCATCTTAGGTTGATCACGGAGGATCCTGTCAATCTCATTCCTTTCTTCCATGAAGATTTCACTTTCGTGATCTTCCATAAATTGCTGCAGAGCATTGTTAGGAGCAAGAGAAATAGAAGCAAGTTGTTCAACCCTAAAATCCTCATTATGGGTTTCCTCTTCGCAAAGTTCTTTAACAAATTTCGAAAAATTAAACTCATAGGATTCCCCATCAAACTTAGTCAAGATTTTCACCCTCTTGCAATCAATAATAGCTCCACAAGTACTCAAGTAAGGTCTACCAAAAATGATAGGATAGGTTTTACTAGCAGCCGAACCAAGTACTAGAAAATCAGCAGGGTACTTAATCTTACCACAAAGAACTTCCACGTCTCGTACAATACCAATTGGAGAGATGGTCTCTCTATTAGAAAGGTGAATAACCACATCAATCTCTTCCAACTCGCAAGGACTGATTTCATGCATAATTTCTCTGTAAAGCTCAGGAATAGCACTAGAACTTGCACCAATATCACATAAACCATAATAGCAATGATCACCAATTCTAACAGAAAGCACAGGAACACTAGCCTTTTTAGTTCTATTGGGATGTGAAACAATATTAGAAGCATCCTCACAAAAGACTATGTGCCCATCTTCTACGCTTTTAGTGACAAGGTCTTTCACAATTGCTACCCCAGGTTCAATGTTTATTTGTTCATCAGGTTTTACAGTTCTTTTTTCACTTTTGGTGATTACATTAGTTATCATAGGATGGTCCTTTACCTTTTCGGGGAAGGGAATCTTCTCGATATAAGGTTCGGGTAAGATGGGGTCAATAATGCAATACTCAGCACTTCCAATAGGAGCATAGTCAACAATATCTTTGTAAGGTGCATGGTATTTGTTCCATCCCCCTTTTTGGAATTTTGATATAGGAAGCAAAAGCTCTAAAGCAATTCGTAATAACTTGCAAATCAAGACCATAAATATTACTAATATTTTGAAAGTCATCAGTTCCCATAAAAGATTCAATGCATTTATAATCATAATTTATACCTGACTTTCTACCTTTGTCATTCTCCCAAGCTTCACCATTGTCTTGAATACGGTCCAGAAGGTCCCATTTAGCTTCTTCTTCCATACGAGTGAATGATCCAGCACAAGAAGCATCCAATAAATCCTTGTCATGTAGAGGGAGCCTTGCATAAAAGTTGTTGATAATAATATTGTTGGGAGCTCATGAATGGGACATTTGAGCATTAGTAACTTCAATCTCCCCCAAGCTTGAGTTGTACACTCTCCATCAAGAGGCCAAAAGTTGTATATTTGATTCTGATCTTTATGAATCTCACTAGGAGGATAAAACTTTGAATAAAAGAGAGGCACTATTTCCTCCCATTCCAGAGCTTGACCATTCTTCAGCAGCTTATACCATTCCTCAGCTCTTCCTTTCAGTGATAATGAGAATAACTTCTTCTTAACTTGATCTGTAGTAATACCTACACACTTGAACAACCCGCATAATTCGTGTATAAAGAGCAAATGATCACCGGGATGGACAGTTCCATCCCCAACATAGTAGTTATCCATAATACGATCAATAATTCTTGTAGGTATTTTGAAAACATCTTTCTCAGCAGGTGGTGGCTTATCTACTACCTTAGCAGTGGTAGTAGCATTACCAAATGAGAAACTCAGCGAATTATCCATAACAAAAATAAAGCAACTAGCAGAAGCAAACAATACTCACAGTAGAAGTTTCCTTTACCAGTTCCACTCTCCAATAGCGCTTCACTCCCCGGCAACGGCGCCAGAAAATAGTCTTGATGACCCACAAGTATAGGGGGTGTATCACAGTATTTTCGATAAGTAAGAGTGTCGAACCCAACGAGGAGCAGAAGGTGCTGGCTAGTGGTATGGATCAGGAATTCTCTGCAAATACTTAGCAAACGGATTTTTAGGGGTTTTCGATAAAGCAAATAAACAAAGTACGAGTAAACAAAAGACAGTAAGAATGAATGCAGCAAGTGGCCTAATCCTTTATGCAGCAAAGGACAAGCTGGTTGTATTTCTATAGATGACCAAACGTTCTCGGGGACACATGGGAAGACTGTCAAGTGCTTTCGCTTCATATAGTCGATTAATCTTCTTTAGCTTGCTAAGTGTTGTGTGGGTGAACCTGTGCTAATGTACCGCCCCATACAAGACTAATACATACTTGTGATTATACCCCTTGCAAACATCCGTAAGTACAAGAAAGTAATTAAGGTAGAAACCTAACCATAGCTTTAAACTCTAAGACCCTTACGTCCCTTGTGCAATGGTTTCCTAACAGGGGTTCAAGGTTCTGTCACTCCGGCATCCCCTACGATTAGTAGCCAAATACACAATGCATTCCCCTAGGCCCTTATAGGTGAAGTGTCATATAGTCGACATTCACATGACACCACTAGAACAAGTACACCACAACTTAAATAACAATCTATTGAATCTCTCTCAACACAACTCCACTACTAACAACAAGACTTCTCCCATGTCCTCAAGAACAAAACGAACTACTCACAAGACATCATATGGATCATGATAAGAGATGGAATAATGATGTATAAAAATCTGAACATAAACAAATAATTCAATGGTTCACTCAATAGCATCAACTACAAAGAGTAATCAACACCGGGAAAGTTTACCCTATGAACTATGCAAGATTCAACGCAATTGTTACAGCAATATGGAGATGGTGATGAGGGTGCTGATGGTGATGATGGTGGTGATGATGATGATCCTGATGAAGTCCAGCTTGATGGTGGTGTTGATGGCGACGATCTCCCCTCTCCGGGAAGGAATTCCCCTGGCAGAAATCTGTCTACCGGAGAGATCTTTATCTCTCGGTGTTTTCCGCCCCGCAGAGGCGGCGGAATCTTTCTCTGGTCGCTCCCCGAGTCTTAGGGTTTCGTGGGGATGATATACGCCAGAGGGGAGAGGCTAGAGTGGGCCAGGGCGGCCACACCACTCCCAGGCACGGCCTAGGCCTGCCCGCTCCATGGGGTGGTGTGGCCCCCCTGTGGCCCACCTCCACTCCATCTTCTGGCATCCTGAGTCTTCTGGAAAAATAGGATTTTCCGTATATTTTCCCGGATTTTCTGATCTTCGCGAATTTTGCCTCCAAACAACACCTTTTCCATCAGAATCCTAACTGCAACGGTCCATGCTCCAAAAGTTATCAACCATGCAAAACTAGAGGAAATAACATAAGTATCACCTCTCAATACGAAATATATCAATGAATAAAAGTGAATTAAGATATATAATAGTGATGCAAAATGGACATATCAACTCCCACTCAAAAACAACATCCCTCACGTTGCCTTAGTGATTACACGAACCAAATCCACTACACCAAGTCCGATCTTCACAAGAGGATGTAGTTTCAAAGGCGGACAATCAACATTATCATCATATCATTCATATGACTTATGCTTTAACTTTCAGTATTCCGTGTTCCGAGACCATGTCTTTACATGCTAGGCTCGTCAAGATTAACCTTAGTATCCGTATGTGCAAATCTGGCTTGCACCCGTTGTATGCACACGTAGAATGTATAACACCCAATCATCACGAGATGCTTCGAAACGAGGAGTCTTAGCAACGGTGCTTACTAAGTACGAACACTTTATTACTTGATATTTTAGTGAGAGGGATCATCTTATAATGCTACCGTCGCGATCTAAGCAATACAAGATGCAAAAAGGATTAACATCACATGCAATTCATAATATGTGACATGATATGACCTTTCTTCTTGTGCCTTTGATCTCCATCTCCAAAGCACGGACATGATCTCCAACATCACCAGCGAAGCGTCAAAGTCAGTGGCGCCGCTTCATGGTTGTCCGTCACTAATAGCAACTATAGCAACTACTTGGAATAAAGCTATTACATGATGAATAGACACACAGGTCTTACCAAAATTAAAGAAAACCATTAGGCTCCTGCCAGTTGCCATATTACAATAAGGATCATTGCATACATCAAATATAATCACAATCATATCATGGCCATATCATGTCACATTCCCCTTGCAAAAACAAGTTAGACGCCTCTAATTTTCTTTGCATGTTTTACGTGGCTTGGGGATTTCGAATAAGAACGGATCTTACCTACGAACAAGAACCACAACACTGATACAAGTGTTGTCAGATGCTAATTGTAAACTGAATCTTAACTATGGTGGGAGAGACAGACACCCGCAAAGCCACTTATGCAATGAAAGTTACACGTCAAACATGGAGGAAGTCTCATGTGCGATGACATGTAAGGTTAGCCCGAGCCGCTTCATCCCACCATACTACAAGATGCAAAGTACACGTGAAGACAACGACAACAAAAGCACCAATTCCCACAAAACCATTGTGTTCTACTCGCAATAGATCTACGCATAGACACGGCTCTGATACCACTAGTGGGTTCGTTGCATGGAAAACAAAAAATTTCTACCGCAAGAATGAACAAAAGCAAGATCTAATCTATGGAAAAGCCAAGATCTAATCTATGAGATAAGTGTAACGAGATAGATCTGTACTAACCCTTATATATCCAAAGCCTTGATCGAGATCGGATCTCGTGGTTGATGTAGATGATCACTTACCGATCTCAAGATCGAGTAGACTATCCTTCCGGAAACGCGTTCCGGCAACGCTTCCGCACTCGGTCACACATATGGAGTCAATGTAGATAATCATCTCCCTATTCCAGCGGGCAGCAGGGGTAGTAGATCTCTACGGAATCCCAGCAGCATGACAACGTGGTGATGGTGGTGGAGGAGAATTCTTGCAGGTCTTCTCCTAAGCCGTAGCAGGAGGAAGGAGGAGGGAGTGGCGGCTAGGGTTTGGGGTGAAGGGGCAAGAGGGGAGGCGCCCCCACCCCTCTTTATATAGAGGGGGGTGCGGCCTAGGGTTCCCACCCCTTGGCCCACCTCCTAGGGCCAGCGCACATGGGGAGGAGGGAAGTTTCCTTCCCCCCAAGTCTTATCCCCTATAATCTAGGGATTTATGTTTATCTCTTCGTAGAACCTTCTGAAACATTCCGAAACCTTCTAGAAGCTCCAAACAAAACTCTGAAACTTTTCTGAACCACAGAAAACGACTTGCATTATATGAATCTTATTCTCCGGACCATTTCGTATCTCCTCATGATGTCCTGGATCCAATCCGAGACTCCGAACAACATTCGATGTCCAACTCAAATTCCATATCTACCTAAACAACATCGAACCTTAAGTGTGTCACCCTACGGTTCGTGAACCATGCAGACATGATCGAGACACCTCTCCGGTCAATAACCAATAGCGGGACCTGGAGAACCATAATGGATCCCACATATTCAACGATGACTTCGTGATCGATAGAACCATTTACATACGATACCGATTCCCTTTGTCACGCGATACCCTACTTATCTGAGGTTCGATCATTGGTATCTCCATACCTAGTTCTACCTCGTTACTGATAAGTACTCTTTACTCGTTCCATGATATGATATCCCTTTTGAACTAGTCACATGCTTGCAAGCTAATTGGATGACATTCCACTGAGAGGGCCCAGAGCATATCTATCCGTCATATGGATGGACGAATCCCATTCTTGATCCATGCGCTTCAACACATACTTTCAGAGTACCTAATGCCACCTTTATAACCACCTAGATACGAAGCGGCGTTTGATGTCATCAAAGCACTCATCCGGTGATGGTGATTAACACGGTCTCATGGTCGAAGGATTAGATTACTATGCATTTGAAAGCTTGTAGTAAAATGAACTTAATGACTTGATCTTATGCTATACTTATTATGGGTGTGTGTCCATCACATCATTTTCCTAATGATATGATCTTGTTATTAATAACATCCAATGTCTATGATCAAAAAACCATGATCCTATTAATCAACAAGCTAGTATTAACAAGATGCTTACTAGGGACTCTTTTATGTTTACAAAACACACAAGTATTAGTGTTTCCTATTAATAAAATTATAGCATGGGATGTAAACATTTGTCATAAACACAAAGATATAATAATAACCATTTTATTATTGTCTCTTGGGCATATCTCCAACAGTGGCCTCGGGGGAAATTTAGGAGTCGGCCACCCTTTTACTCGTCCGATGAGTATAATTTTACTCCTCTAACCATTTAGGAGGTTGGTTAGGTACTGCCGCTGTGTAGTTTTACTCCTCTAACCGATTTTAGGGGGATCAGTTAGAGATGACCTAACCGGTTGGGGATCGGTTAGAGATGCCCTAAAACAGGGCGAAGCAAACTATCGTAAACTGAAGACTTTCCTGGAGCTCAACGTTCCTTTTTCTAGATATTTTATCAACTACTCCCCATGCTTCTGGCCTTCTCACCATTGGTACCCACCCTACACTTTTGTGGTAGAGCTCAGTTGCCACCACCAACACCTGCAACAATTGGCTCCTAAGAGTTGATACTCTCTATTTTTTCTCTTCTGCATAATTAACTAAGACAATAACAATTGAGATACATAGGTAATAAGACTACTTGGATTTTTTTGAAAACTGGTGAATTCCATTAACTTAACAAATATTAATGGTTACAATCTTTTAGGACCCATCCCAACGCATGGAGGGTTGTGCCTTGCAAAACACCATTGGTACATTCTCTATGGCTAAAACTAGCAATCTCATGAGCCCGCGTGTTATCTTCTCTTGCAACCTTCTTGAACACGTAATCTGGTAGTAGCAGATTTACAAGTCGATGGATGTCTGAAATAATACTCGAGGTGTGGGGGCGATCCTTTTCAGGAGAACCTGCCTTTTGTACCAGCACTGCACAGTCGCTCTCAATGATCAACCCAGTATCAATTCAGATCAGGGCCTTTTTTAGGCCTTCCAGGCAGGCAAGGGCTTCAGCTGATTCTTTCACTGTCACACTCTGAAAGTACACCGTACCCCAAGTATACCAACTTATCTGGCCAAGGTGGTTACCAAACTATAGCACCCCAGGAGGCAAAATTCGTTTCCCTTATATAGCTAGCATCTATGTTGAGGCACTGCCAGCCTTCCTTTGGTGGTTTCCATCCAGAAGTTTTCTCCTCTTTTTTGTTCCCCGGTCTGAGCTCCTTTATACGGAACATTGGTTTCTTTCCCTTTGTATCTTCGGGTCGAGATTCCTTTGATTTACTGCAACTTGCTAATGTTTGCATGTAATTGTTCAGAAACTCCGTCGAGTGAGAAATTCCTGCCTTGCCATCGCTGAAGATGGTATTGTTTCTCAGATGCCATGATCATCATCATTTTCTCCCTCATCTCCGGTCTGAGGGCATTTAGAATGTTCAAAATCCATTATTTGCCACTGTTTCTTAGGTTCTCTTCAGGAGGGAGCTTCCAAACATTTCTCATGCTTTCCCCTAAGGCCACTGACTTAGTACACCTCACCGTTGAATGATATCCATCTTCCTCCTCTCTTCCACATATAGTACATCGTTGCATCAATTGTCATATTTCTGGAGCATCTATTTTTTTTGAACAGTGAGTGCATCAGTGGCTAGTCTACAGTTGAATATTCTCAATTTTTTGCGGCACATTTGTTTTCCAGATAACATCCCAAACAGAGCGGTCTCCATCAGGTCTACTGCTTTGTTGTCCCCGAACAGAAGTTTTGGGAGTTCTATAGAAGGGCGAGTCTGTAGGCACTACAAACAAAGAAGATTCAAGACTTCTCATAGTGCGAAGCGATGAAAACCTCTTTAGCTGATTGGGGGAGTCGAATACACAGTATATCTTCGGGATCATACACAGGAAAGGTTGATCTCACCAAATCCTCTTTCCAATAAAAGCTGTATATGTAAGTTGACCGTTCGCGTAGTACTTCGATTTCATCAGTCGGGCACATAGGCTGTTTGGAAAAGCTAGCAATCTCCATTCTTGTCTAGCAGGGAGAGCTTGGTTGAATAATTTATAGTCCTTGAAGCCGAGACCACCGAAATGCTTTCTGGCAATAATTTTTTCACAAGCTTTCCAGTGGGTTTTCATTCTATCCAGCTCATCACCCCACCAAAAGTTTCTCGTAATTTGGGTGAACACATCACATAGGGCTGCTGAGAATTTAAAGATGCTCATCATGTAATTTGCAATCTACTGCTTCTGATTCTGATTAGTGGCGGTGTCAGGCCAGGCTCTACTGCTTCTGATTAGCCTAACTGAGTATGTTCGTTTTGGACTCTCCAAAATTGAAGGCCGCCAAAAGGTAGACTCTGCATCAGCACAATGAACAGGGTGTGAGAGTGTATGTATGTGCCCATTTATTGTTTTTAATCTTTATATCGGCATGTTCTGATCTCGAATGGCAAGGGGCCGGCGGCTCACCTTGGCGCCGCGAGCGCTGTCTCCGCCGGCGCACGGTCGTTCCCCTGCGCACCCATGTGGATCTCGCTTCTCGAGTTTCGGATCTGATTTCAGCGATTCCGATGGCGAGGGTTCAGCTGTACCGATGGCGGTGGCCATGGAAGTGCTCACCGATTCCTCCGATGTGGCTGAACCGGAGGTTCATGTTGATCGGAAGACGGAGGCGGAGCTCGTACAAGAATTTTGGGAGGATATCGGATTTCCAACGCCGGCATCTCGGTTTTGGGAGAGGAGCTCGTCATCGCCGGCGTCAAATAACTCTGATGGAGGTAAGGTTTTGTCTGTGTGCAGGTTGGAGAAATCGGGTGCCGCGGAAGGCACTGGTGGTTCGAGGGCAAGATCGACCTCACCTATGGCGATGATGCCTGAATTGCCCCGACGGCGGTGTGCTTCGGCATCTCTGATTGGAATGCGGCTGGCGCGCCGTGCCCCTATGATGGGGCATTGGAGGGGACCATTGCCTCGACCGCGGATAACACCACCACCTATCCTCGGCCAGTTCCTCGAGAGGGCATCTACGTCGTCTTCTCCATTGGCCATGGACCATGGTGTTGGCAACAACACTGGAGCAATCACCGCATGAGGCACAACGGCCAAGCGATGATGAAGCGCGATCCGGGGGAAATCGTAATCCGACCGGTGGGACCAGCATGCATGTTGATCCGGACAATCAATCACCATGGGGGTATCTGCGCCGTAGACTGCGTTGCCTTTGGAAGGAAACTGAAGCGCCTGGGTCCATCGTATCCGTTTCTCACCAAGCCTCCGATCCAGCCGCCTCGAATCCTCCCTCTGCTTCATCCTCTCTCCCGGCCGATCTCTCGCCGCCGGCCTCCTTCCTAGGCTGGGGGCGACCTTTCCCTGCTTCTGTTTCAAGAACGCCGCCGACCTCGTTTTTGACTTCGCCTGCAACTTTTTCTCCACCTCTCGTGCCGCCGTGGGAGGGACGCCGAACCTTCGCATCTGTGGTTCAGGCGGGACCGCCACGGATGGCCGGGAACCTGCAGCAACCCAGGGGTCCTCCTTATGCGGCACCACCGCATCCGCGAGCCCCGTTCGCACCTCCGGCAGCCATGACCGCGCCTCGTCCGAACAGGGCTCCTCAGGGGATGCAGCCTACTGCTCATAGGGCTGCGCCACCCTTCCGCTTCAAAGGCCGATGGTGCCAGGTTACGGCTTTGTACCTGCGAATCAGTACCAAGTTCAGCACGGCTCGTATGGACATGCACCTTACGTGGCTGCTCCTGCTCCGATTCAGGCTTCTGGGGCCTCCCAGTTGAGACTGGCAATTGGTATGTTACCGCAGCAGCAGTTTGCTGTTGGCTCATCTGGGGGTCAGCAAAAGAAGAAAAATAAAAAGAAACCTTCGGCTAATCTGAATCGGCAGCAGCTCGATCCGGCCTTGCAGCAATACAATACGGACATCAAGTCCCTCAGTACGGTACGGCTGGTCAATTTGAGTCAGGGGGATTGTACCATCAGCAACTTCAGTTCTCGCAACACCCACAGCAGGTTGCACAACCTTAGCAGGGACAAATTCCTTTGGGGTCGCACGCGATTATGCAAGCTACTGGTCCGTCACAAGCTAACACTGCCGAGTTTGAGCCGCCATGTGCTGCGGTTGCTCCGTTGGAATCGGCTGTGGGGAAAGGGAAAGCCAAGAAGGGTGTCCGTTGCTGGAAGTGTGCGGTGAGTATTCATTCCGTTAAGGATTGTAAAGTTCGACACTATTGCTATATTTGTGACAAGATCGCGCACCCAACTGTGCGTTGCCCGGTTTTGAAACTCCCCAAACCTAGTGTTTTTGTCTCGGGTGTCGGAGCGGAGGAGACGTACTTTGCACGGTTACCTGATTGTGTTGTGAAGGAGAATCTGGCACCAACACAGTCTCCTGTTGCTCGGGTTCAAGTCAGTGGAGTTATGGTTCCGGCAAACATTATTGAGACTCAGATTGCAAGAAGATGCCCGGTGCAGTCCCAATGGAAATGGGAGGCCTTGCCACATGGCGACGATGCATATCTAATTAGTTTCTCCTCTTTTGCAGACCTGGATAGGATGGATGGTGTTCAGATGAGTATACCTTCTGTTAGTTCACAGTTGACTGTTTCGGCCTGGAGGTATGAGGGTGTGCCTCATAAGTTAGAGCTGCAGCCGGTCTGGCTTCATGTGGAGGGCGTGCCCCATACTATTCGTCACTTTTGGGGCATTTGGGCAGTGGGTTCTCTAATGGGCAAGACGCTATACGTCGATCTCATTAATTTGCGACGAAGGGGTGTTGTCTGAGTACTTGTTGCCATGTCCAATACTACCATCCTTTCCAAAAAAGTGAAGTTACTGGCAATTTCTACTCCACTGATGTTATTGTTAGTCTTAAAGGGTATGCCTTCACCTTCAGGAGAGAACCGAACCGAAGGGGTACGTACCTGAGGCTGATTTTGTCCCTTTCTTGTGGAAGAGAAAAGGGGACGATGCTGATGATGATAGTATGGCGAAAGAAAATGACGATGTGATGGATACGACGGAACCGAGAGCTGGTGGTACTAACTCTGCAACAGTTGGTCATGTCGCTCCTACTGATGGTTCTTCGACCCATGTTCAGGGCCATGGGCTTGCGGCGATTCCCGAACCTAGTGGTAAACAATCGTTTTATGATGTGACTCCTTTTAACTCCTCTCCACAGACTCCTCACGGTATTGAAATTGTAAATGCATGCAAGAGGATGCAGCTCTCTTTGGATGTCACGGACACGAACAAACATCTGCCATCGATCAGCTGTTCATGGTAGTTCCGGCCTGGATTGTAATGACGCCAGGGCTAGTGCATGGGGTTGGGTCGTGCTCGATCTGCTGAGACTGGGACAGCAACGCGGGCGCGGGGCCGCACCCATACTTTGGGACGGACGGTTCCTATGTGCCGGGAGCTCTCAGCCGATACTCAGCAGAAGACTGCCCAGGTGGTGGAGAACGACCACTCTGATGCCGGAGTTCTACCGGCCCAGGTGGATTCTGTTGCCAGGCTTCAGGAGGACGTGACGGCGAGCAAACTTCAACGTGCGTCGGCTGACCACGTCTCCTCTACTACGACACAGGAGGACGTGGCGAGGCCGACATCGACTGCTGCTACTGTATGTCCGTCTGCTGTTCGGACGGAGGGGATTTCTACCCCACCACCACCACCATCCCCTCCACCGATAACCAAGCCGGTGGTCCATTCGGAAGTAGTAACTCCGTCACGACGGAGTGCACGTCACTCGATGACGGAGGACGGCAGCCTGGACACGGATGAGGACTCGCTTTCTAAGGCGATGCGGTGCAAGGCGGCATACAACATGGATGATAAAGGTAAAAAATCATAGTCTAAATCTTTTCTATCTTTCTCTACGCCAACTTTGTTGTCGAAGCTACATAAGGTTGGTGTTAGCTTAGGAAGTAATGGAAATATTATTAATGTTTCGGCTAATGCTTTGCGACATATGGAGTATGGCTGACTCAAGGTTACTCCTCGTGACGCTAGCAAGTCTTTCTCCACTTATCTAGATGAGGATGAACTGAATGCCACATCGGATGGGCAGTTACTCTCTCATTTAGTAAGTGATGTTTCAGAGGTGGCTATCGATGAGTCGAGTTTTAGTTCTTTATATGAGCTGAATGCATCTGGACGTAAATCGAAGGGCGGTCTTTCGAAAAAGTTTCAAAAGTCCTCGAAGAGGGCTAAGTTATCTAAATCTCCTATTGTTTCCAAATGAATGGCATGTTTCATAATAGCAGAGGTCTACGTGACTTGGCTAAACACCTATTCATCGCGGATTGCAATAGAGAGCATAATTTAGATTTTTTTGGCAATCTCGGAAACGGGCAGATGAGATTACTCAGTAAGTCTCTTTAACCGGCTCTCTGCTAGGATTGACTTTAGTTGGTTGTCACGCCCACCTACTGGCCGTTCTGGGGTATTTTACTTGGTGTGAGATCACAGACCATGTAAGTGTTAGACTGTTCGGATGGTGAGCATCATATTAAACTTCATATCTGTAACAAGACTGACAATTTCATATGGTCTCTCGTCACCGTGTATGGTGCCGCCCAGAATGAGTTCAAGGCTGACTTTCTCCGTGAGTTGGTGAATCTGACAAAGGATAATCCCTATCCTATCTTAATAGGGGGGATTTTAACTTGCTAAGATACTCGCATGAGAAAAGTTGTGGCAGGTTTGATAATCATTGGCCATTCCTTTTCAACGCTGTTATTGACAGTCTTGATCTGCGAGAGTTAGCTATGACTGGTAGACAATTTACTGGGACAAACAGTCTACTAGAGCCCACTTATGAAAAGCTAGACCATGCGCTTATGTGCACCAATTGGGAATCCCAAATCCCTATGGTGACCGTGCGTGCGTTAGCTCGTATTGAGGCCATATCAGACCATGCTCCTATACTAATCAGCACTGGGACACCTAGACCACACTATAGAAAACCATTCAAGTTTGAACTTCGTTGGCTACAGCGGGATGGTTTCTATAATTTGGTGAAAAAGGTATGGGAAAGACCTGTGTCTGGTTGCTCGACAATCCAATGTTGGAATAATAAAGTGCGAGCAACTCGCAATTTCCTCGGTGGATGGGCTAGACATACTATTGGTATTCTGAAAGATGAGAAATGTCGACTTCATGATGTTATCGATCATTTAGAAGCCATCGCTGAGTCTAGACCGCTATCTATGCAAGAAATCGAGACCAAGTGTCAATCGAATGCACAACTAGCTAGTCTACGGAGAGAGCAGGAACTCAAATGGTATCAACGATCAAAGTCCCAATTTATTCTAGAAGGGGATTCGAACACGAGATACTTTCATAGTATTGCCAATGGCAGACACCGGAAGAAACTTATTCATTCTCTTGTACAAGAGGAGGGTATAATCGAGGGCCATGAGCAACTCAAATCTTATATTACTAATTATTATAAAAATCTTTTTGGGGAGCCAGAAGAAGGTAACTTCTCGATGGACGAGTCCCGAATTGATGATATACCCCAGGTTTCCGATGTGGAAAATAGTTTTTTAACGGACTCCTATTCGGAGGAAGAAGTTAAAAAGGCAGTTTTTCAGATGGAACATAATAAATCCCCGGGCCCTAACGGCTTCCCAGTGGACTTTTATCAGAACTTTTGGGACGTCATTAAGGTGGAACTTCTCGAATTGTTTGTATGTCTACGCGATGGACAACTTGAACTGTTCCGTCTTAATTTCAGGGAGATAATTTTATTACCTAAGATTAATGAGGCAGAAAGGATACAACAATACAGACCCATTTGCCTTCTTAATGTTAGTTTAAAAAATTTCACGAAAGTGGCGACATTAAGGCTTAATTTTGTGGCGGATCATGTAGTTCAGCCATCTCAGTCAGCTTTCATGCAAGGGAGAAATATCCTGGATGGTGTTGTCATCTTGCATGAAACGTTTCATGAGCTACATAGAAAAAAGCTTAATGGGGTTGTACTTAAAATTGATTTTGAAAAAGCTTATGATAAAGTCAAATGGTATTTTCTCCAACAGACTCTCAGGATGAAAGGTTTTTCACCTGAGTGGTGGGCTCTTATCCATAGTTTTGTTTCTGGTGGTAGTGTGGCTATTAAGGTCAATGATGACATTGGCCATTACTTCCAAACAAAAAAGGGATTGCGACAAGGTGACCCATTATCGCCCTTGTTGTTCAACATCGTGGCTGATATGTTGGTTGTCATGATTGAGTGTGCTAAGGTTGATGGCCAGATTGAAGGAGTAGTTCCCCATCTTGTTGATGAGGGTCTATCTATTCTTCAATATGCCGATGAGACAATTCTTTTTATGGAACATGACATCGAAAAAGTGAAGAATCTGAAATTAATTTTATCAGCATTCGAGCAATTATCGGGTCTTAAGATAAATTTCCATAAAAGCAAATTGTTTTGTTTTGGTGAGGCCAAGGACGAAGTCCACCAATATGCTGAGTTATTCGGCTGTGGGGAGGGAAAGTTTCCAATTAATTATTTGGGAATCACGATTCACTATCGGAGACTCACAAATGTTGAATGGGAACACGTCGAGGAGAGACTACAACAACGTTTAAGCAGTTGGAAAGGCAAATTACTGTCCCTTGGTGGAAGATTGGTTCTTATTAACTTAGTACTAAGCAATATGGTACTTTATATGATATCCTTCTTTTAACTTCCAAAAGGTGTCTTACAAAGGTTGGATTATTTCCGATCAAGATTCTTTTGGAAAGGTGACAGTGAAAAAAATAAATATCGTCTGGCTAAATGGAGTGTGGTATGCCATCCCAAAGACCAAGGGGGACTTGGAATTCATGACCTGGAGGTCAAGAATACATCTCTCCTTGGTAAATGGCTTTTTAAGCTACTTTCAGAGGATGGTATATGGCAAACACTTCTAAGGAGAAAATATGTGGGTTCGAAAGCGGTTTCACAAGTATACTGGAAATCGGGTGACTCTCACTTTTGGGCTGGTCTTATGGCAACGAAAAAATATTTCTTCCCATATGGATCTTTCTCCATTAAGGATGGTTCAGAGATTAGGTTCTGGGAGGACAAATGGCTAGGGAATGCCACTCTCCCAGACCAATATCCATCTATATATAATATTGTACGACACAAAGGGGATACTGTTTTCTCCATCATGGAGACATTTCCCCCAAATGTTTCATTCAGACGAGATATAATTGGTCCTAGATTAGTATTGTGGAATGCTCTATTACAGCGTTTATCTACGATACATCTATCACAAGGTATTGATGAATTTCATTGGAATCTAAATGAGAGCGGTAAGTTCTCAGTTGATTCTATGTATAGAGCCTTGATCCATTCTGATGTGCCAGTTGATAATAATAAAAAGATCTGGAAAATGAAGATACCACTGAAAATGAAAGTATTTGCGTGGTATCTACAACGAGGGGTCATTCTTACTAAAGACAACCTTATTAAGAGGAATTGGTATGGGAGTGAACAATATGTTCATTGTCATCATGATGAGACAATCAAACATTTGTTCTTCGAATACAAGTTTGCTCGTTCTACATGGTCAGTCATCCAAATTGCTTCTGGCTTATCTCCACCACGTAGTGTTACCAATATATTTGGAAACTGGTTACATGGAATAGACCATCGGTTTAGAATTTTTCTAAGGGTGGGAGCTTTGGCTTTAATTTGGTCTCTTTGGCTATGTAGAAATGATAAGGTGTTTAATAACAAAGTTTTGTCTTCTCTACAGGTTATTTACAGGACTATTGCTATGCTCCGTTTATGGTCTCCACTACAGCATGTGGAATATCGTGGCCTCTTTACGAAGGTCTATACACGGTTGGAGGACATGGTGATGGATACTTTTTTCCGACATGGATGGCAGCATAATCTTCGGATTGGTCTAGCTTAGAAGCCTTTTAGTCATGTCTTCTGTTTCTAGACTATGTTTTATTCTGTTTTTGAACTTATGGCGGCTATGTGCATCTCAGTTATGCGGAGGTCGGGTGTAATGCTTAAACCTTTTAAGTAATAAAGCTCCCTTTATCGAAAAAAGTAATTTGACATCGCTTGCATGATTGTCTTGATCAAGGATTCTTTGGCCTGGTGACATGTATTTTTTTGACCAGACACTCATTTTTTCGATAAAGGGCGTTTTTTATTAGACTTCAATGTTTATATTAAGATGATACAATCAAAGAGAGCCACACCCGTCCTCTGCATAGCTAAGATGCACACAACCGAAATAAAAGAATAGGGGGTAGAGGTGAACAATCTCATAGGAAAATCCTAGTATACATGAAACTACAAGAGATTCCTATGGTGGAGGATGTTCAATCCGCAAACTATGCTACCATCCATGATGGGTAAAAAGTTCTTTCGACACTTTCTCCAAGCGCGAACACACCTCCATATAAAGGACGCGGTGTTTCGTTTTTGTAGAGTAGACCACTCCCGAAGTAAGTGTGCACAGTGATAAATTACATGCATAAGGGAAGACATTTTAGCATCAAAAACCTTATTATTTCTACACAGTCACAACGACCATAATAGTGCAATCGTTCCTACCCTTATATGTATCATGTTCCTGTTATATATACCATGCAACCAGTTTTCAAAAATATTGGCTACTGAGCATGGTGGATACAAGCTTGAGGCACTTGGATGGTTGACCACTCAAAGAACAAATGTTTGATAGTTTAATCGTGATGGAAGAAACAACATTTTGTACTTTCTTACTAATTGCGTCTAACTAGATTATCTTTTGTCAAAATCACACCACACGATGGAGATACCAAGCGAAAAGTTTAATCTTCAATGGAATCTTCATTTTTCAGATGTGTTTGTTTTTATGTACCGGTGCATTTGAATGTAGTAATGCTTTATACATGAATTAACTGACAATATATTATTCTTTGTTAAATTCCAGCGGAACTCATCGTGCTCATCTGTTAGCTGTACACTTGCTAACCGTCGTTGTAGAGCGTGCCAAGAGGTAAGACGTGCACTAACAAGGTCTCGTCTAAAAGTCACGTTAGGAGGAGAGGTACTTAACACCTCAGCGATTGTATCACTCTTGTTACGTGATATATTGTATAAAGCCGGATATTATTCCATGAGAGGTAAATTCCCTAACAAGGAGTCCTCCTAGAATCTAATATCCGAACCATCCTTAATAAGGAAAGATCCAAGATGGAAGAAGGAATTTTTCACACGCATTAGACCAGCCCAAAAGTGTGAATCCCCTGGTTTTCAGCATATCTGGGATAACGCTTTTGAGACTATTTATTTCCTTCTCAAGAGGGTTTTCCATACACCCTCCTCGGTTAATAGCTTAGACATCCATTTTCCTAGAAGTGCGGTATTTTTGGCCTTGAGATCATAGATCCCACGCCCCTTGGTCTTTTGGATGACATACTACATTCCATTTTTCCAGTCTATATTTTTTCTTATCCGAATCTCCTTGCCAAAAGAATCTCGAGCAGTAATAGTCTAACCGCTGTAAAACTCCTTTTAGCACAAAATAGAGGGAGGATTTCACTTCCCCGACCTCTGCACCAACTAGGGATGCACATAGCCATTAAGCATGAGTACCAGGATTTTTAAACTTAGTTAAATACCAAGCCTGATCCTCAGGATAAACTACATGTGTACCAGGAGATCCTGGTTGTCAAGTATAAATAGGAACCTTAATTCGCTTCTGTGAGGATTTGAACTCATGTGTTGGGTTTGTACATCCACTCCACCAACCAGTTGACCAGTCACTCATATGCTTGTGTGGTCCATCTTTTGTTGGTTTGAAACGATCATTTGTCAGTCTTCCTTCTAGGACAGCTAGTCCGAGATACTTTTCCTCGAACGCAGCTTTTTCAATTTGCAGATTGACATTGTAGCTTCAACGTGATATATATTCTGGAAGCAAGTTTTTTTTAAGAATTTCCCAAATGCCCACAAAGGAGTAGATAAACCAGAAGCAATAACTCCAGGGAGGAGTTCAGGCTTTGGCAATTAGCTAGGTCTGGCAGAGGAGCTGTAGCCATGTCACAAGAGTAGGCCCTCAAGATTAGTGAGGTGAGGGAGTGTGAGCGGGAGAGTTTGTGTGGTGTGTATGCGTTAGGCTGGGAGCCATGTTCGCAAGGTGTTACCCAACATCTTGTAATTGTTGTTGCTGCCTTCTATAAAAGTTTGGTACGACATTAACGTACCCTCGAAAAAAAAGAAACAATAACATGTCTAACCCCAGTTCTCCTAAAAGACTTAATCTAGTTATGAACATCTACCATCTTACTGGGAATAAAATAACAGTTTAGAATAGAAGATACCACACACCAAACATATCTAGCTACTCCACATTGAAAGAAGCTCTTGAGCCTCCCGCATGACGACCAGTCCCCGACACCGAAGCTCTCGATATCACACCCATCCCTCGACCCTTCCTTCTCATCCAAGCCATGCCCCTCCCCTTTTCGCACCACCGCCCCTTCCGATTCTGGCATACGGTGAAGCTGAGGTGAGGGAGTGAGGCCATGGAAATGGAGAAGGAGGCGGATATTGAAAACACAAAAATAAATAGTATGTAGGCTACCACTGGCGGAGATCAGAGGGGGAACTGCTGTTGGAATCACCTCCAGTTGCCTCCACCCCCTCCGGCATGGTCATTATCAACATTTACAGCAAGATCCTCTCCATCCATCTACTGTAATATCTTGGCAAATATGATTGTTGGGCCCGGGATTCAGGGGTACCCCGGACCACTGGTGGTTAGGCCACTAGTCGGGTTTGCGGTAACTCGGTCTGAGGTATGTCGAGCCTCGTCCGCATCTCGTGAAGGAGCCTTGAGGAGGACACTGTTCTCTAGAGGCGTGACACCCTCTTGAGGGTCCCCACTGTTCTAGAGGGTACCTGTGGGACCCCACCGGGGCCTTCCTGAGGGTTAGTTCATTGCCCCAGAAGACTACAAGTTCAACGGGCGGTACGTGCGTTGAACCGGTCATAGAGCCTGCCTTGGAAAGGGGCAAGATGTTGTCTAGACATGCTTGTGCTAAAGAAGCGTTGACGCCATCCGCGTCAGACCCCCATTTTGATCTCTTTTGCTACTTCGGTGCAAGGCCATAGTGGGCGGCGCCAGGCAACTGAAGGGTTCGCAGCATAGAAAACAAAAAAATTCCTACGATGGGAACTATACACCAAGATCTATCTACTAGATACAAGCAACGGGTGGATATACATCCATAGAGAACTTACCCTCAAATACAACAAAGATTTTTTAACGATATGGAACTCGTGGATGATGTAGTCGTACACATGCCGATCTCAAGATCGTGATGAAGTCCAGCAGGTCCGGCTCCAGCACGTCCATCAGATCCAGCTCTAGCAAGTCCAGCACCACCAAGTCCAGCACCGCAAAGCAGCGGTGCATCCGTGATCGCACACACGTCCGTTACCCCGACCACCTCCGTCCCTCGCTCCAGCAAAGCAGCGGAAGCAGCAACTCCTTTCTAGAGAAAGCCACCAGGAACATGTATCTCGCTAATCCGAGACCATGGGGGAAAAATACTAGAGGAGGAGCGAGATCCTTCACGAGGAGGCGTGAGTGTGAAGGTGTGAGAGGGGGACTTTTATAGGAGGAAGGGGGTGCCCCTCCCCATGGCCAGCGCCCCAAGGGGTGACCCTTCACCTCCTTATTCATGTGGTGGTAACTCCCTCCACATAAATTTTCCCCTTCACATTCTCTTTTAAAGTCTCCACTTTAAATGCATTAAATTTCTTCAAATTTAATGCTCTCTCATTTAATAAAACTCTTCTATTAGTTTTATTAAGAATTTTGTTAATTACTTGAATTAACAAACATTCACATAAAACCCCTTGCAACATTTCAATATTACATGCAGAACCAATTTCAGCAATTTCACTCGAAACAGTTTCGGTGACTATTGAAATAATTCCAGCGCTTTCTTAAATATTTATCTGAAACATATTTGCTCCAAATGGTGTCGATATCCCTTAAGTGTGTCACCCTACAGTTCGCGAATAATGCAGACATGATCGAGACCCCTCTCCGTTCAATAATCAGCAGCGGGACCTGGAGATTCGTACTAACTCCCACATATTCAACGATGACGTCTGTGATCGTGAGAACCTTTAATGCTAGTAACTAAATCCCTTTGTCTCGCGATATATTACATGTCCGAGATTCGATCATCAGTATCTCCATACCTAGTTTGATCTCGTTACCGACATGTACTCTTTTCTCGTTCCCGTGATATAACATTCTAGTGATCACATCACTTGCTTGCAAGCTAACCAATGTGATATCACCGAGAGGGCCCAGAGTATATCTATCCGTCATCAGGATGGACAAATCCCACTCTTGATCCACGAGCCTCTACATAACACTTTTGTAGCACTGAACCCACCTTTACAATCACCCTTTCACGGTGTGACGTTTGATGTTATCAAGATACTCTTCCAGTGTTAGTGATTGACATGATCTCATGGTCTAAGGACTAGGATTACTTCGTATGATCTTATAGCAATATAAACACAATGACTTTGATCGTAATGCTATACTTCGGATGAATGCTCATCACATTATTCAACTAATGTTGTGACCTTGTTATTAACAACATCCAATATCCATGATCAGGAAACCTTGATCATCTTGTTAATCACCGAGCTAGTTTATAAGAGAGGTATAACTAGGAACTTTCCTTTTGTTTATTAAACACACATGTATTAACGTTTCCAAATTAATACAATTATAGCATGCAAAATAAACATTTATCATAAACAAGGAATAAGATAATAACCACGATATTATTGCCTCTCGGGCATATTCCCTTCAGTCTCCCACTTGCACTAGAGTCAATAATCTAGTTTGAAAAACTTTGCGTATGGAACACCTATGGCTTTCTGGTGTTGCATATACGTGATTGCTAGTGGTTAACATAATCTCTGGATCTAACAGTTTCAGGTCCATGTGTATTTGCATGTCTTTGCGTCTCTACGCATCACTCATTCTCAAATGAGATGGCATTGTATAAATTTGGTCCTTTGGTGAGACCTTTAGTTCGTTCAGGTTAAAATATGTTGATATTATTGTCATACAATATATCTTCATAGTATTAGCCCACTTTAAACCACACCTAGTTTGATAACAAACTACTTAACACAAATGCCCTCCTTTGCTTCTACTATACTAGTCATATACTTAGCCTTTTGTTGTAGTATCCATCACAATGTATCAACTTTGTAACTCATCCAAATCCATCATGGAACATCCTTTCCATTACATTGTGCCACCCATAGTCTAAATTGAGATGAATTTTAATTTGTATCTTGTGAAAAAACTAGTATCAATGTAACACTTTACAATGAACTAACTTTGACTATTTGTCACTTATACATGATATATTCTTAGTTCTTCCAAAGCTCATAATAATATCTTTACTATTGTCTAATGATCATCTTATGAATCATTCTGGTATGTGCTCATAACATTTAGAGCATAGGACATATCAGGATATATACATATCACGGTATAATCGATCAAAATCTTCATGTGATTTTACTCACCAAGTGTTTAAACACTTGAATCATGATACAATCCTTTCCATGCAGCAAGAACCTTTCTTGTTGTTTCCATATTGAATGCTTTCAATATCTCATATTGATACATTGCAAATGTATCTATAATTTTTGATGTTCCATGCTTGGTTTTATCTACTTTCTTATGTTTTGTCCACACTTTGGAGTACTTTTCATATGATTTCTTGGACTAACCTATTAACAAGAGCCACAGTGCCAGCTGCCTGTTTTCTGCTGTTTTTGGTTCCAGGAAGTCAGAAAATGAATATTCTCGGAATTGGACGGTACAAAAGCCAAAGTTATTATTTTACCAGGGGACACTTGGAGCTAGAATACGAGACGGATAAGGGCCAGAGGGCGGCCACACCACTTGGTCGCGCGGCCAGGCTTGGCCCGCGCCAGGGGGTGGTGTGGCCAGCCCAGGCACCCCCTCGGCCTCTCCTTCCGCCTATATATTTTCTCTGATACAGAAACCCTAAGTACCTGATCAAAATTCCACGAAAGAGTCTGTAGCCACCACCGTCTCTGTCCCTAGATCAGGAGGGATATGAATGTCTTCCCGGCACCCTGCTGGAGAGGGGAACTCACCCTGGAGGCCTTCATCATCATCATGCAAGCCTCCGGTGTGATGCGTGAGTAGTTCATCTCTGGACTACGGGTCCATGTAGTAGCTAGATGGCTGGTTCTCCTCCTTTGTGCTTTCATGTCTAGATCTTGTGAGCTCCGTTCATGGTCAAGATCATCTATTTGTAATTCTGCATGTTGTGTTTGCGGGGATCTGATGGATATTGAGATGCTATTTTAGATTGATTATTGATTCTATCATGTCTTTGTTATTTGTGATCTTGCATGCTTTCCGTTGTTAGTAGCTATCTTGGCCAAGTAGATGCTAGCAACTCCAAGAGTTAGTATTTATGCTCGATAGTGGGTTCATGCCTCTAGTAATCTAGGGAAGTGACATAAATCTCTAAGGTACTAGATGTGTTGTTGCTACTAGGGAGAAAACAACAATCCTTTGTTCATAGAACAATCGTATTGTTTACTTTACACGCAATTCGTAATGCAAAAATCTGTTGCTTGCAACTTAATACTGGAGGGGGTTCGGATGATAACCTGAAGGTGGATTATTAGTCATAAATACAGTTGGATGGCGGTCTATGTATAATGTTGTAATGCCCAATCAAATTTCAAAGGAGTTAAGATGATTAGTATATGCTTGTATGCTTTCTCGATGTTTGTCAATTGCCCCGCTGTAATTTGTTCACCCAGCTTGTTATCCATCTTAAGGAGAGCCACCTCTAGTGAACTATGGACCCCGGTCCTTTCTTTTACTATGAATCTACAATCAACTGTTTACTGCTTTGTATTTACTTTCTGCAAACTATTACTTTCTTCCACTCGATACGTTTAATCCTTTGTTTTCAGCAAAACCGGTGAGATTAACAATCTCATCGTAAGTTGGGGGCAAAGTTCTGTGGTTGTGTTGTGCAGGTCTCCACGTTGCTACTGGCACCGGTAGTGCGCCCTGCCAATGTTCAGCTAGCTACACCTTTGGGGTGTTTCCGTGCTCCTACTGGATTGATAACCTTGATTTCGTACTGAGGGAAAACTTGCTGCTGTGCTCGTTATACCTTCCTCTTGGGGTTCCCCAACGAGCTCGATATATTTTGGGTCATCACATATATGTATGTCTGGCCCAACCATATTAGCGCCTCAATCTATCCATATAGATATTGATGCTAAATATTCTGGTTTTTCCCAAGTCTTTCATCGAAATCCCATTTTAATGAAATTTTTAACTTGTGTCAATAAAAGATACATCATTTCCAATCAACACCATGTCCTCTACATAATGTATTAGAAATATGTCTAAGCGCTCCCACTTAATTTCTTGCAAATGCAAGCATCTTCATCATCTCCGACGAATTTAAACTCTTTTAATAGTTTCATCATGGTGAAGATTCCAACTCCGCTATGCTTACTTCAATCATTGAAGTTTGCATGCCCTTTTTAGCATCCTTTGATTTAACAAAACCCTTTGGACCGTGTCATTTACACGTCCTAGGTAACCATTCTATTAGAAGAACCTTGTTTTTTTATTCAACTACCATATACCAAATTATATGTAGTGATTACTACATTAATCCGTTAAGACTAAATTGTAGGGGTTCCGCGCATGAAAACAATAAAATTTTACCCTATGCCCCTAAATCCCAGAAGCTGCCAGGACCTATCTATTAGTAATACAATAACGGGAGGGGCTTTTCGTGAACTTACCCTCGAAGACCGAAAACCGTTGTCAACTCTCAGGAGAGCATGGTTGATGTAGACAAGCCAAAGCCGACCTCAAGGTCGTGATGAAGTCCTTGCGCTCCTTCTGGCTCCAACGACTTGAGTGCCTCAGGTGTGACACCTCGTGGGAGTTACACACGTCCAGTGCCTGACGATGACTCCCGCTTCCCCGATCCAGCAGCAGTTGCGGAAGTAGAGCTCCCGGATCCGAATCCCGCAGCACGACGGCGCTCCTTGGTGAAGATGTCTCTCGCTCGCGCAGTCCAGTCTTGGGACCACGGTCACAAGAGAGAGAAGGGGAGAGAGAAATTATCAATTAGAGGTCCTCCCAAAAGTGGGGAGACCTTTATTGATTATTGGGTGTATTTTTCTAGGCCAAATACCCCCACTATATATAGGGGGAGGAGGGGGTACACCCTCCCTCAAAGTCCTGGGGTGGGACTAAAGGAGAGGGAGGTGGGGAGGCAGCCGCCGGCCAGCCCCCACCATGGGCCCCACCTGGGGAAGGCCCATTAGGGCCACCGGCCACTCCCCCTTGGCCCCTCCTAGGGTCTCGGCCCCTCTTGGGCCCTTTCCCCTCCGGGAATTGGCCCATTAAGCCTTTGACCATTTAAATTGATTTTTCTGTTTATTAAATAATTATGAATAAATGATTAAATCAACATTTAACATTCATTCACATATTATTCAATCTCCATGGCCATGGAACACCTTCCACCTCCACTCCGGACATCCTCCGGACTTACCGAAACCCTTCCGGTTTTCTCCCTTCTTTTCTTCAGCGATTCTACCAATCCTATAAACGCTCTCTAAGCATCATCAAGCCCTTAAGCGTGATACCCCACGGTTCGAGAACACTCTAGACATGGTCGGGCACTCCCGCACCAATGATCAACAGAGGGACCTGCATGGCCATGTGACCCCTGTGCGTTCCACGAAGATCTTTCGTCGTTTGAACCGGGACAGTCGTGTCTTATTCCCTTTGACTCTCGATACTTGCATTGCCCGAGATTTGATCAATGACATCACCATGTCGTGTTCAATCTCGTTACTGAACAATGCTACTTAACTCATTCCGACAAGTGATATCCTCGTGATCTAATCACACGCTGCGCAACGATTGGATATAACTTCTCCGAGTGGGCCCTTGAGTATCTTCCCATCACATGGACGGACAAATCCCGCTCTTGACATATATTGCCTCTACGGTTTTCTCCGAATACCTGAACACACATTTATAACCACCGTTTTACTAGATGGCGTTTGATGCTATCTAAGCACTCTCGGGAGACAGTGATTGATATAGCCTCACGGTCTAAGGAATAGTCTACGACGATCCATTTCTAATCATCGTAACTTGAACTTCGTGACATGATCGAATCACGATGTTTAGGTTGGTATTGGTTCATCATCTCATTCTCAGAATGAGATGACCTCATTTCCAACTGGCATAAATGCCACATGATCAGGAAACATGATCATCTGTTGACCAATGTGTTGGAGATATGCCCAAGAGGCAATAATAAAGTGGTTATTATTATATCTTTATGTTTATGATAAATGTTTACATCCCATGCTATAATTGTATTAACTGGAAACATTAATACTTGTGTGTTTTGTAAACATAAAAGAGTCCCTAGTAAGCCTCTTGTTAAACTAGCTTGTTGATTAATGGATGATCATGGTTTCCTGATCATGGACACTGTATGTCGTTAATAAAAAGATCATATCATTAGGAGAATGATGTGATGGACACACACCCGTAGTAAGCATAGCATAAGATCAAGTCATTAAGTTCGTTTGCTATAAGCTTTAAAATACATAGTAACCTAATCCTTCGACCGTGAGGTTATGTTAATCACCATCACCGGATGGGTACTTTGATGACATCAAACACCGCTTCGTAACTGGGTGATCATAAAGGTGTCATTGGGTATTCTGAAAGTATGTGTTGAAGCGCATGGACCAAGATTGGGATTTGTCCATCCATATGACGGATAGATATGCTCTGGGCCCTCTCGGTGGAATGTCATCTAATTAGCTTGCAAGCATGTGACTGGGTCACAAGGGATGACATAACATGGAACGAGTAAAGAGTACTTATCAGTAACGAGGTAGAACTAGGTATGGAGATACCGACGATCAAACCTCGGATAAGTAGAGTATCGCGTGACAAAGGGAATTGGTTTCGTATGTTAATGGTTCTATCGATCACGAAGTCATCGTTGAGTATGTGGGAGCCGTTATGGATCTCCAGATCCCGCTGATGGTTATTGATCAGAGAGGTGTCTTCATCATGTCTGCGTATTCACGAACCGTAGGGTGACACACTTAAGGTTCGAAGTTGTTTTAAGTAGATATGGAATGTGCGTTGGAGACCGAATGTTGTTCGGAGTCTCGGATTGGATCCAGGACATCACAAGGAGATCCGGAATTGTCCGGAGAATAAGATTCATATATTGGGGATCATTTTCTGAGTTAGGAAATGTTCCGGAGTATTTGTATGAGGATTCTAGAAGGTTTCGGAATGTTCCGGAAGGTTCTGGAAGATTTCTTGGAGTTTGCTTGAAAACCAAGAAAGGATCAAGGAGTCCTTGTGGGGCAAGACAAGGAGTCGTGGGGGAGGAGTCTCCTCCCCCCTTCCCAATCCGCTGGCCAAGGAGGGAGGGGAGTCCTACAAGGACTCCACCTCCCCATGGCGCCTCCCTCCTTTAAATAGAGGGGTGGAGGTGCCACCCCCTGGCCCCCTCGACTACTCCAAACCCTAGCCGCCTCTCTCCTCCTCCTTTCTTCTGCTCAGGCTTAGGCGAAGCCTTGCAGAATTCTCTACTCCACCACCACCACCACGCCGTTGTGCTGCTGGGATTCTGGGGAGAAGATCTACTACCTCCGCTGCTCGCTGGAACGAGGAGAGGAAGGTCTGCCTCGACTCCGCACGTTTGACCGACTGCGGAAGCGCTGCCGGAACACAGCGCCGGAAGGATCGTCCACTCGATCTTGAGATCGGCAAGTGATCGACTACATCAACCACGAGATCCAATCTCGTAACGCTTTCGGATCTACAAGGGTTAGTACAGATCTATCTCGTTGCACATGTATAATAGATTAGATCTTGGCTTTTAGCTAGATTAGATCTGGGATTTGTTCGTTCTTGCGGTAGAATTTTTTTGTTTTCCATGCTACGAACCCATCAGTGGTATCAGAGCCGTGTCTATGCGTAGATCTGTTGCACGAGTAGAACACAATGGTTTTGTGGGCGTTGGTGCTCGTGCCGTCTTTTTCTTTGTGTACTTTGCATCTTGCGGTATGGTGGGATGAAGCGGCTCGGGCTAACCTTACATGTCATCGCACATGAGACTTGCTCCACGCTTGACGTGTAACTTGCTTTGCACAAGTGGCTTTGCGGGTGTCTGTCTCTCTCACCATAGTATAGATCCAACCTACACTTTGCACTTGATAGCACTTGTATCAACGTTGTGGTTCATGTTCGTAGGTAAGATCCGTTCTTATTCGAAAGCCCCAAGCCACGTAAAACATGCAAAGAAGATTAGAGGCGTCTAACTCGTTTTTGCAGGGGTTTCGTGATGTGATATGGCCATCATGTGATTGTGATTATATTTGATGTATGCAATGATCCTTATTGTAATATGGCAACCGGCAGGAGCCTAATAATTGTCTTCAATTCTGTTAAGACATGCGTGTCTATTCATCATGTAATAGCTTTATTCCAAGTAGTTGTAATAGTTGCTGTTGGTGACGGACAACCATGAAGCGGCGCCACGGACCTTGACGCCATGCTGGTGATGATGGAGATCATGTCCGTGCTTTGGAGATGGAGATCAAAGGCACAAGAAGAAAGGGCCATATCATATCACACTAATTATGAATTGCCTGTGATATTAATCCTTTATGCATCTTATATTGCTTAGATCGTGACGGTAGCATTATAAGATGATCCCTCTCACTAAATATCAAGTAATAAAGTGTTCGTCCTTAGTTGGCACCGTTGCTAAGACTCGTCGTTTCGAAGCATCTCGTGATGATCGGGTGTGATAGACTCTACGTGTGCATACAACGGGTGCAAGCCAGATTTGCACATGCGGAAACTAAGGTTAACCTTGACGAGCCTAGCATGTACAGACATGGTCTCGGAACACGGAATACCGAAAGCTAAAGCATGAGTCATATGGATGATATGATGAACATGTTGATTGTTCGCCTTTAAAGCTACATCATCTCACGTGATGATCGGACTTGGTGTAGTGGATTTGGTTCTTGTAATCACTAAAACAACTCGAGGGATGTTGTTTTGAGTGGGAGTTCATTTGTAATTTGGATTAGTCGAACTCAATTTATCATAAACACAATCAAAGTGAATTTGCATAGTTTGTTGTAGTCATTGGCATCCATTCGCTTAGTTATAGTTGAGATAGTGGAACTATAGAAACTCTGGATATTTGCTTTACGAACTGGTATCGTATTGTTTTAAGTGTCAATCTAAAGTTTAAAAGTCCTGTTGTAAACTTTCAGCAAACTCCGTTTACTCTGTGAAGTTTAATAAATAGTGTTAAATCAAGAGTAACAATTACAGTGTTAGTATCTAATGTATCATGTTTGCCTCCATGATTCTTGATACTCAAAAGATTGTTTTTAATATCAAGTTTATCTAAGAGCTAAAAGCAATGTTTCAGAAACCATCATATGTGAAAGGTATTGTGATATCTAAAACAATGTGTTGGTTACAACATGATAGAGTATACATCCTCATATTTGATGAGAATGTGTGAAGGTTGAAGACTCTAGTCGTCCTAATCCTCCAAAAGGTTTTGAAAAAGAAACATTATACTCGCAATTCACCTTTATAAGCTATAGCAGCTTGATCATGAAAGTTGTCATGATAAGGATGAATACAAGATGTAAGTAAAATATTTACTACACTAAAATATTACTAAAGAATGGAATTTTTAAAGAATGCCAAACATTTGATGAAGGTGATCCACTTCAAAGTGCAAGTCCAAAGGTATTGGTATTTGACTATACACACTTTGTACTATGTGTCATGTGAATGACACCACTATTGATGTTGATAGATTCTTTTAAAAGAAAAGGAATTGTTGAAAGAGAATCTATAAAATATTTGGCAGAAAAGAAAAGATTGGAGATGTGCAACTTAGGTATATAGAAGATACATGTTATGGCTGTATTCCTTGGTTGTTAAACAATGTGGTTCTGCGGTATTGGATACCGAATTGGTTGGTATGAAGTGTCATACAGGACAACACAACTCATGAACTGCAATGGCCTAAGTAACTAGCAATAGAATATGTGATGATGTTCATCGAAAACAAACAAAGGGTTGTTGTGTTGCTCGTTAACATCAAAGCTTGCCTTCAAGATTTGTTTCAATAATTGTTATTTTGATCAGGTATTATGACGACAAAAGGTTGTTCAAATAATTACCGTATTCCATAATAGATGGATGATATACAAGTCTGGTTGGAGAAATAACGACCATAAAACTAATGCTAAAATGTCGCAAGACAAATGATTGAAAGATCACTTGCGAAGTGACATCGCCGTTTAAATTATATTGAAAGGGATACATGAAGAAACTCCATGTTGATGGATTTTTGGAGTCTTTGATTTTGATCAAATGACGCTTGTGATACTTTCCTGGAGATAATTAAAACTCCATTCGTAGGCCAAAGGAGGAACGAATGACTAACTGATTGGAATTTGTACATATTGATGTATATAGTCCATTATGTGTAGTCGTGGGCGATGGATTTCAACTTCATATGGTTTCTCCGAAGATTTGAGTGAGTATATGTATATACTTACTCAATTAAAGAAGAAGTATGAAACATTTGAAAAATGTTCAAAAACTTTCAAGATGAAGTGGAAAATCATTGTAACAAGAAAATAAAAGAGTTTATGATTGGATCATAAAGAAAGATGTTTGAGTTACAAGTTTAGCAAAACACCTAAGATTTTAGGAATCGTTCCATGGATTTGCATTTCCCAAAACACCATAGGAGTATGGAGTGTTCGAGATATGTAATGAAACCTTGTAAGATCAAAGGTGTCATTTATAAAACTGCCATTATATTTTAAAGATTAAAGCTTTAGTGACTACCGCTTTTACACTGAAAAGAGCTCCATCGTGATCCGTTGAAATGACACCATATAAGGCATGGTTTGGGATAAAACCCGAATTTTCTTTTCTTAAATTTTTGGTATGCTAGGCATAAGTAAAATGTTTACAACCAAAGTCAGATAAGCACGTCTTTGTAGGTTATTCCAACGAATTTGTTGGGAATTTCTCCATAACGCCGAGGACAAAAGAGTTTGTCGCTTGGAACGTAAAGTTTCTTGAGAAGGAATTTTTCGTGAAAAGTTAAGTGGGAGGACAATAGAACTTTGATAAGGTTGTTGAACCTTAGCTATATGTGCTAAGTAGCGCAGCGCCGGAAAGTGTCCCGGTAGCAGCCACAATGCTCATGGCTCTCGTGATTACAAAAGGTGTGATCTCGGAGATTAGAGTTCCTATAGAACCGTGTGGGTCGGTAAGAATCAAATAGTAAGATTTGATAAGCAAGTCGTTATTGTTTTGACAATGATGAAACGACTACATGCAAAGAAGCGATGATGGGCCCTGACTCCGTAAAATGACTAGAAGTCATGGAATCCGTGATAGTATCCATACGCAAGAAATCAAGTTTCTGAACATAGAAGACCCTCCGGAAAGGCGTGAAGCCTATCGGTCGTGTTTGGATCTATAAAGAAATAGACATGGATGTTTCAAATCTATGAAATAGTCGACATGTCGGAAAGAGTTTATGACAATGTTCTAGGAATTGACTATGATAAGATTTGATCTTTCATAGCGATATTTAGTCTGGACGGATTAATGTAGCAACCACTACATATATTTTGGTATATGGTAGTTGAACAAACAAAACAAGTTCTTCTAATAGAATGGTTAGCTAGGACGTGTACATGACACGATCCAAAGGGTTTTGTTAATTCAAATGATGCTAAAAGAGTATGCAAAACTTCAATGGTTGAAGTGAGCATCGCGGAGTTGGAATCTTCACCGTGATGAAACCGGTAAAAGGTTTAATTTCATCAGAGACGATGAAGATGTTTGCATTTTGCAAGAAATTAAGTGGGAGCGCTAAGACATATTTCTAATACATTATGTGAAAGACATGTTGTTGATTAGAAATAATGTATCTTTTACTGACACAGGTTAAGAATTTCATTTCGATGAAAGACTTAGGCATAACTCAAGAATTAGGCATCAATGTCTATATGGATAGATTAAGGCGCTAATATGGTTTTGCCAAATGTATATAGATAAGATGTTGAATGATTTCAATATGGAAACAACAAGAAAGGTTCTTGACGCACGGAAAGGACTAAATCAAGATTCAAGTGTGTTGACACGAGATTCAAGTGTTTTGACACTTGGTGAAATCACAAGAATATTTTGATCAATCATTCTTTGAGATGTACACATCCAGATATGTCCTATGCTCTAAATGTTATGAGCATATACTAGAATGATTCATAAGATGATCATTGGACAATAGTAAAAATATTCTTATGAGCTTTGGAAGAACTAAGAATATATCATGTATAAGTGACAAATAGTTAAAGGTAGTTCATTGTAAAGTGTTACATTGATACTAGTTTTGTCACAAAATACAAATTAAATTTATCTCAATTTAGACTATGGGTGGCACAATATAATGGAAAGGATGTTCCATGATGGATTTGGATGAGTTCCAAAGTTGAGATATTGTGATGGATACTACAACAAAAGGCTAAGTATATAACTGCTATAGTAGCAGCAAAGGAGGGCATTAGTGTTAAGTAGTTTGTTATCAAACTAGGCGTGGTTCATAGCGGGATAATACTATGAAGATACATTGTACGACAATTGTATCAACATGATTTAATCCCAAGGAACTAAAGGTTTCACCAAAGGACCAAATTTATACAATGCCATCTCATTAGAGAATGAGTAATGCGTAGAGACGCAAGGACATGCAAATACACACGGACCTAGAAGTGTCAGATCCGAAGATTATGTTTACCACTAGCAATAGTGTCTATACAACACCAGAAAGCCATATGTGTTGAATGCACAAGTTTTTTATCTAGATTATTGACTCTAGTGCAAGTGGGAGACTGTTGGAGATATGCCCAAGAGGCAATAATAAAGTGGTTATTATTATATCTTTATGTTTATGATAAATGTTTACATCCCATGCTATAATTGTATTAACCGGAAACATTAATACTTGTGTGTTTTGTAAACATAAAAGAGTCCCTAGTAAGCCTCTTGTTAAACTAGTTTGTTGATTAATGGATGATCATGGTTTCCTGATCATGGACACTGTATGTCGTTAATAACAAGATCATATCATTAGGAGAATGATGTGATGGACACACACCCGTAGTAAGCATAGCATAAGATCAAGTCATTAAGTTCGTTTGCTATAAGCTTTAAAATACATAGTAACCTAATCCTTCGACCATGAGGTTATGTTAATCACCATCACCGGATGGGTACTTTGATGACATCAAACACCGCTTCGTAACTGGGTGATCATAAAGGTGTCATTGGGTATTCTGAAAGTATGTGTTGAAGCGCATGGACCAAGATTGGGATTTGTCCATCCATATGACGGATAGATATGCTCTGGGCCCTCTCAGTGGAATGTCATCTAATTAGCTTGCAAGCATGTGACTGGGTCACAAGGGATGACATAACATGGAACGAGTAAAGAGTACTTATCAGTAACGAGGTAGAACTAGGTATGGAGATACCGACGATCAAACCTCGGATAAGTAGAGTATCGCGTGACAAAGGGAATTGGTTTCGTATGTTAATGGTTCTATCGATCACGAAGTCATCGTTGAGTATGTGGGAGCCGTTATGGATCTCCAGATCCCGCTGATGGTTATTGATCAGAGAGGTGTCTTCATCATGTCTGCGTATTCACGAACCGTAGGGTGACACACTTAAGGTTCGAAGTTGTTTTAAGTAGATATGGAATGTGCGTTGGAGACCGAATGTTGTTCGGAGTCTCGGATTGGATCCAGGACATCACAAGGAGATCCGGAATTGTCCAGAGAATAAGATTCATATATTGGGGATCATTTTCTGAGTTAGGAAATGTTCCGGAGTATTTGTATGAGGATTCTAGAAGGTTTCGCAATGTTCCGGAAGGTTTTGGAAGATTTCTTGGAGTTTGCTTGAAAACCAAGAAAGGATCAAGGAGTCCTTGTGGGGCAAGACAAGGAGTCGTGGGGGAGGAGTCTCCTCCCCCCTTCCCAATCCGCTGGCCAAGGAGGGAGGGGAGTCCTACAAGGACTCCACCTCCCCATGGCGCCTCCCTCCTTTAAATAGAGGGGTGGAGGTGCCACCCCCTGGCCCCCTCGACTACTCCAAACCCTAGCCGCCTCTCTCCTCCTCCTTTCTTCTGCTCAGGCTTAGGCGAAGCCCTGCATAATTCTCTACTCCACCACCACCACGCCGTCGTGCTGCTGGGATTCTGGGGAGAAGATCTACTACCTCCGCTGCTCGCTGGAACGAGGAGAGGAAGGTCTGCTTCGACTCCGCACGTGTGACCGACTGCGGAAGCGCTGCCGGAACACAGCGCCGGAAGGATCGTCCACTCGATCTTGAGATCGGCAAGTGATCGACTACATCAACCACGAGATCCAATCTCGTAACGCTTTCGGATCTACAAGGGTTAGTACAGATCTATCTCGTTGCACATGTCTAATAGATTAGATCTTGGCTTTTATCTAGATTAGATCTGGGTTTTGTTCGTTCTTTCGGTAGAAATTTTTTGTTTTCCATGCTACGAACCCATCACAATGAACCAGTGACTAGAGTTTCACTGAGAACCCCTGGTTTGTTTGTATATCCCACGTGTATTGATGTTTCCACTCAACACAGTTATAGCATGATATAAAACTTAATCATAAACTATATGAAATATTATAATAGTCCTTACTACTATTTGTCTCTAGGGCATATTTCCAACAGTCTCCCACTTGCACTAGAGTATAAATACACTAGCTGCATTTGTTCTTAATTATTGGTACCATGTTACCGGTACCCTGAACATGCTTGCTCATGGAAGAGGTTGAGTCTTGGGTCTGTACTTTAAAGTCCCAGATCCTTTGCAACTTACTAATGTCACTTTGATTAACATTAATATTCTATCATCGCATGAAAGCATCTGTGTGTATGCATCGTTGCTATGGCAGCAGAACGAGGCCTGATTCTAGGAGCCTACAGTGACATTGAGATCAACTTCGAGGGCTTTCTCATGGGCACTGTGCCCTGGGACACATCATTGTATGTTAAAAGCGAATTAGCCCTGCCATAACATTATATAACACTTTAGATGGTACCCTTATCTATTATTATAAATGTATTCATCGAAACACTAGTGCACTCTGTGCAACTTTCGATGTTTTGGTTCACCTCGCTTCCTACTTGACTTTAATTGGTATCTACAGGAGTTTTCAACATATTCCCTTATAACATAACTCTTTATGCTTTAAGATATGTCATCCTTTATGGATTTGGAAAACATGTCTACAGTTCTCTACTAGGCACTGCGGACAAAACTCAGCTCAACGTTCTGTGATTCAAACTTAATCACTTTCAAACGTTCCTTATTGGATCACATATTATGCTAAATTATCATCATGGTTTTTCTAAGATAGAACCTATGTCTTAACATAATGGATGGTGATCATCCTTTTCTTTCTTTCAACCATTGATGTTGAACTTAATGCTATTCCTAATTCGAGTTATTAAGGACTGGTTCCTTAATCAACTTCTATCCTGAAACCTCTTTTTCAGAATCCCTTAAGGAATATCATAATACATCTATTATCAACTTCTACATCTTATAAATCATTATTTATAAGTATTTGCACTTTCATTCTTAACATATTTAAGAATTACTCCTATAAGCTCCTACTCAAACTATGTTGCTAACATATTTGGGTACGAGTCAGTACTCTTACTCAAACTATGTTCCTACATATTTGAATTTGAGTCTTATGTTGCTCCCACTTAAAAATATGTCAATCACATATTGTTTTAGGAAGACTTACATAGCTCCCACTCAATTTTATGCAAATTACATATCTCCTTATTATTTTTGAATAACTTCAAAATCCTTTGATCAAATATCGAACTTGGAGATTTATTATGAGATACCAGTACTATTACTACTTTTAAATCCACTAGACATTTAGCACACATGAATCAAATTCATTTGAATTTGTCCAATACTTGACAAATTTGTTCTTTTGTCATTCACCCCCTTTTTCCTACTATGGCTTTGCAGTCATTTGGGAAAATTCAAGTAACCCCTTTTACTTGTGATATTCAGCAATGAATTGCTTTCTAATATCAAGTGAATTTTGCTTTTAGGATTTCTCATAATTCTAGTTTACCATTATTTCCTTAGTAGCTCGTAGGTATGTCATATTCCAAAAATCATGACAAGTGGTTCACAAATGTCTCCATACAAGATATGGATTTACATTTTGAATCCTACTTCATATAGTGAAAAACAACAGTGGAGGTAAAAACACAATGATCAAAATCATTGATTCTTTCCTTCTGTGAGGAGAATCGTTCAGGATCGCCGTCCGTTGCGCTTTTCAACACTCTGATGCAGGGTTTTGAATCCTCGTCGTGTTTTTACACTAATTTCCATTTGCTCATAATTGAGAAACATCACTAGAGGTGAGCTTTCTCAAGAATGCACCAAAATCCAAGCAATACGAATCTTGCTTTGCTTTTGGTTTGAGCTATGGGTTTCGTATTCAAAGTTTCCAATGAATACACTACAAGGACTTATTCACTATTGTTTTGGTTGTATCGAATAACCCCAAAACTCTCACGAATTCAAATGGTTCGCTAATTCTAATTGAGTGCTAACTATTTCTAAGCTAATGGTCTCTACATATACACTACAACGATTTATTTAATGCCTTCTATTCAACCCCTTTTGATATCTAATATCACATTGTGATGCTTTGTATTTTGACATTTCAAAACACTTTGCATTCCACAATGTCTTTTATGCCATTCTTATAAATTTGAACTTTATTACTATTGATCAAATCATAGTAATTGGATTCTCTTTTATATTTATACCCTATCGATGAAACACTTTGATCAAATCAAATAGTTTCATATTCATGTTTCCTTTGGTAAACTACTTTACACATTTAAACAATCAAATAATGTTAATTACCATTTTTTGTTAAAATCCAATACATCGGATATGTATTAACTTTTAACAATTCATTAAACACTTTGTATTCAAGTAATACATGGTGTTCAAGTTATTTTGCCGAACTTAGGCATGATTTATATGTGAAGAGAAATCGAATGACTTTCACATATTATCACATAACTTTGAATTCAAACAACGGTTTCATTCATTGATGAAATATCATTAAGTTGGGTATTTTAAACAAGGCATTTTAATATTTTACAAATGTTCATACATTATCAATTAGTTTCAAACAATAAGGATAATTCACACATAATCAAACAAGATATGAACACGAATAGAAATCATTCATAAAAGCAGAACAACTGTTTGTTACAAACTCATATGAATAACTGTCTCACGAAGTGTGAGACAAACTAAAGAAGTTCACAATCTCTTGATTACAATAATCATACTAAAACACAAACTAAATGATAAATGTCGAGGGAGAGTGTCATTGGCCGTCATCATCATGCTCGCCATCAACACGCAACATCACCTCCTCTCCAGCAAGCACCTCTCATGCAGAAGGACCTGTTTTCACCAAAACAGAACAAGTATCAGATATACTTAACACTGCAAATGTGTCTGCAAGATTATAACATTTATAAAACTATATATCAAATATATACCTTTGTCGTTGACGACCTGAGTGACATCTGGTTCAACCAACACATTCCTGAGATGTGTCATGAACCGGTGGAACTCCATTTCCGTGTCGCCCCTCATTATGCAAGTCCTGACTTGTGCTTGGTAGCTTGGTGGCAGCGACCGCAGCACAACTGCATTTGCGAAAGAGCCTGAAATCCAGACGTCTAGGAAGTATGCTAGCCTCATGTACACATCATGCATGTGCTATAAGTGGCTGTCCAGTGACGAGTTCTCCTCCATCTCAATGGAGAGGAAGTCTCCCATCAACTCATGCTCCCAGATGCGTGTCTCCTCCACGAAATGTGTCCTAAGCTGTAGCATCACCGAACGAGGGTTGACATCACCCACGAAAGGCCACAGCTCGTCCACCATTCTGAAACGCATCACAACTAAAATATAGGAGGCCATCTCACAATAGAGATAGCGGTCTTTCCGCTCCTCTGGGGTCTCAAGGTCTGTGGACGGATCCAGATCCATCCCGTCGAGTATGTAGTTGACCATGTCGTTCTCGCTAAGGAGAACATGGAGACTGGCAACCCAAATTGAGAAGTCCGATCCATCTAATCTGAGCTTCTCTCCTTCTAACCATTTAGTTGTCAACACGAAAGAACCCAACATTTATAATTGCAAAAGGAATGTAGACTAAGTTTATAATTAAATGAATTAATAATAACTCCACTCAGAAACACCTATCCCCAGTGAGGCTTGCTAGTGATAACATGACCCCTATCAGCCACATCCCCCCCGATCGTCACGGTCATCAATGTGGGTTCAAGGGTGGACGCTAAACGTCGGTCACATCATTCATGCGACTCGTGCTCGATATTTCGACCATCCGCATTCTGAGGCCACGCTTCTCTAGCGTGCTAGGGTCGCCAACTCAACCTTAGTGTATTCGCTGTGCAACATGGCTTACACCCACTGTATGCGAACGTAGATATGTATGACACCCAGGCCTGTCACCCTGGATCGCCTCATACCGAAGAACTTTCTTGGTGGTGCACACTAAGGGGGAACACAATCGTTGGTTATTTTAACATGGATCATCTTATTAGGCTACCGTCGAGTATCTAATACTAGCACACAATAAGACATACAAACAATAACATTGAATGTAAATGCTATGTGATATGGTCCTTCACGTCGTGATCTCCATCCGTCGTCACCGGGTTCCGGCGCCAGGGTTCCGGTGCCGTAGACACTAGGGTAGCAGTGTCATTCCGGCGTGGTAGTTTGTCACCTTCGTGACTATCTACTACTATGCAACAAAAGGTAATTACTTTACCTTTTCCACAACCATATCACAAAGCAACGCCCCCCTGCAAAACAAAGTTAGACGCCTCTACTTTATCTTTGCATGTTTTACGTGGCTGAATGGGCTTTCGCACAAGAACCGTTCTTACCTACGAACTTTCAGCACAACGTTGATCAAGTAGTTGTCTCTACTACACCCCTTTCGGGGCCCTCCGTTGCAAATGGTATACCAACTAATGCGAGAGAGACAGACACCCCCTAAGCCACTTTATACGGTGCAAGCCGTATGTCAAGCGTGGACCAGTCTTGCGAATGAACGCGTAAAGTCGGTTGGGGGCCGCTTCATCAAGCATTACTGCGGTATACACAAGTACACGTGGGAGGGTAACAACTAAAAGATCAACGCCCACACTCTACATCTCGTGTGTTCTACCCATATTAGCATTACTACGCATAGATCTAGCTCTGATACCACTGTAGGGGTTCCGCGCATGAAAACAATAAAATTTTACCCTACGCCCTTGAACCCCTGAAGCTGCCAGGACCTATCTATTAGTAATACAGTAACGGAAGGGGCTTTTTGCGAACTTACCCTCGAAGACCGAAAATCGCTGTCAACGCTCAAGAGAGCGTGGTTGATGTAGACGAGTCAAAGCCGACCTCAAGGTCGTGATGAAGTCCTTGCGCTCCTTCTGGCTCCAACGACTTGAGTGCCTCAAGTGTGACACCTCGTGGGAGTTACACACGTCCGGTGCCTGACGATGACTCCCGTTTCCCCAATCCAGCAGCAATTGCGGAAGTAGAGCTCCCGGATCCGAATCCCGCAGCGCGACGGCGCTCCGCGGTGAAGATGTCTCTCGCTCGCGCAGTCTAGACTTGGGACCACGGTCACGAGAGAGAGAAGGGGAGAGAGAAAATATCAATTACAGGTCCTCCCAAAAGTGTGGAGACCTTTATTGATTATTGGGTGTATTTTTCTAGGCCAAATACCCCCACTATATATAGGGGGAGGAGGGGGTACACCCTCCCTCAAAGTCCATGGGTGGGACAAAGGAGAGGGAGGTGGGGAGGCAGCTGCCGGCCAGTCCCCACCATGGGCCCCACGTGGGGAAGTCCCATTAGGGCCACCGGCCACTCCCCCTTGGCCCCTACTAGGGTCTCGGCCCCTCTTGGGCCCTTTCCCCTCCGGGAATTGGCCCATTAAGCCTTTGACCATTTAAATTGATTTTTCTCTTTATTAAATAATTATGAATAAATGATTAAATCAACATTTAACATTCATTCACATATTATTCAATCTCCGTGGCCATGGAACACCTTCCACCTCCACTCTGGACATCCTCCGGACTTACCGAAACCCTTCCGGTTTCTCCCTTCTTTTCTTCGGCGATTCTACCGATCCTATAAATGCTCTCTAAGCATCATCAAGCCCTTAAGCGTGATACCCCATAGTTCGAGAACACTCCAGACATGGTCGGGACACTCCCGCACCAATGATCAACAGAGCGACCTGGATGGCCATGTGACCCCTATGCGTTCCACGAAGATCTTTCGTTGTTTGAATTGGGACAGTCGTGTCTTATTCCCTTTGACTCTCGATACTTGCATTGCCCGAGATTTGATCAATGACATCACCATGTCGTGTTCAATCTCGTTACTGAACAATGCTACTTAACTCATTCCGACAAGTGATATCCCCGTGATCTAATCACACACTCCGCAGCTATTGGATATAACTTCTCTGAGTGGGCCCTTGAGTATCTTCCCATCACATGGACGTACAAATTCCGCTCTTGACATATATTGCCTCTACGGTTTCCTCTGAATACCTGAACACACCTTTATAACCACCGTTTTACCAGATGACGTTTGCTGCTATCTAAGCACTCTCGGGAGACAGTGATTGATATAGCCTCGCGGTCTAAGGAATAGTCTACGAGGATCCATTTCTAATCGTCGTAACTTGAACTTCGTGACATGATCGAATCACGATGTTTAGGTTGGGTATTGGTTCATCATCTCATTCTCAGAATGAGATGACCTCATTTCCAACTGGCATAAATGCCACATGATCAGGAAACATGATCATCTGTTGACCAATGAACCAGTGACTAGAGTTTCACTGGGAACCCCTGGTTTGTTTGTATATCACACGTGTATTGATGTTTCCACTCAACACAATTATAGCATGATATAAAACTTAATCATAAACTATATGAAATATGATAATAGTCCTTACTACTATTTGTCTCTAGGGCATATTTCCAACATAAATGTCGCTATGAAAGATCATATCTTGTCATAGTTAACTCCTTGAACATTGTCGTAAACTCCTTTACGACATGTCGACTATTTCATAGATGTCAAACATCCATGTCTATTTATAGATCCAAATACAACCGATAGGCTTCATGCCTTTCCGGAGGGTCTTTCAAGTTCAAAACTTGATTTCTCGTGTATGGAAACTATCACGGATTTTATGACTTCTAGTCATTTTAGGGAGTCAGGGCCCATCATCACTTCTTTGCATGTAGTCGATTCATCATTGTCAAAACAATAATGACTTCTGTTTCAAATCTTAGTATTTGATTCTTACCGACCCACACGGTTCAATAGGAACTCTAATCTCCGAGATCACAACCTTTGTAATTACGGGAGCCACGAGCATTTTAGCCGCCACCGGGACACTTTTCGGCGCTGCGCTACTTAGCACATATAGCTAAGGTTCAACAACCTTATCAAAGTTCTATTGTCCCCCCCCCACTTAACTTTTCACGAAGAATTCCTTCTCAAGAAACTTGACGTTCCAAGCGACAAACTCTTTTGTCCTTGGTGTTATGGAGGAATTCCCAACAAATTATTTGGGATAACCTACAACGACGTGCTTATCCGACTTTGGTTGTAAACATTTTACTTATGCATAGCATACCAAAAGAAAAGACAATTCGGGTTTTATCCCAAACCATAACTCATATGGTGTCATTTCAACGGATCACGATGGTGCTCTTTTCAGTGTAAAAGCGGAAGTCTCTAAAGCTTTAATCCTTAAAACATAATGGCAGTTTTATAAATGACACCTTTGATCTTACCATGTCAAACATGGTTTGATTTCATCTCTCAAATACGCCATACTCCTATGGTTTATCAGAAAACACAAATCATGGAACACTTCCTCAAATCTTAGGTGTTTTGCTAAACATGTAACTCAAATATCTTCCTTGATGATCGAATCATAAACTCTTTATTTTCTTGTTACAATGATTTTCCACTTCATCTTGAAAGTCTTTGAACAATTTTCAAATGTTTCATACTTCTTCCTTATTAAGGAAATATATAGATATATTCACTCAAATTTCTGGAGAAAGTATATAAAGCAAAAAGATCCATCGCATATGGCTACACATAATGGATTATGCACATCAGCATGCACAATTTCCAATAAGCTAGTCATCTGTTCCTCTTTGGCCTATGAACGGAGTTTCAATTATCTCGAGGAAAGTTTCACAAGCGTCAATTGATCAAAATCAAAAGACTCCAAAAATCCATCAACATGGAGTTTCTTCATGTTTACTTTACAATATAATTCAAACAGCGATGTCACTTCATAAGTGATCTTCCAATCATTTGTCTTACGACATTTTAGCGATAATGTTTATGGATGTGATTTCTCCAACAAGACTTGTAAAAGTTCATCCATCCTTTATGGAATACGGTAATTATTTGAACAACCATTGTTCTCGTAATACCGGAACAAAATAACAATTATTAAAACAAATCTTGAAGGCTAGGTTTGACGACAACGAAGAACACAATAACACTTTATTTGTTTTCGATGAACATCATCACTTATTCTCTTGCTAGTTACTTAGGCCGTTGTAGTTCATGAATTGTGTTGTTCTGTTTGACACTTCACACCAACCAATTCGGTATCCAATACCTAAGAACCACATTGTTTAACAAGCAAAGAATACAGCCATAACATGTATATCTTCTATATACCTAAGCTGGACATCTCCAAATTTTCTTTTCTGCCAAATATTTTATAGATTCTCTTTTAGCAATTCCTTTTCCTTTTAAAAGAATCTATCAACATCAATAGTGGTGTCATTCACATGACACGTAGTACAAAGTGTATATAGTCAAATACTAATACCTTTGGACTTGCACTTTGAAGTGGATCACCATCATCAAATGTTTAGCATTCTTCAAAAATCCATTCTTTAGTAATCTTTTAGAGTAGTAAATAGTTTACTTGCATCTTCTATTCATCCTTATCATGACAACTTTCATGATCAAGCTACTATAGCCTATAAGGAAGAATGACGAGTATAATTTTAGTTCCCGAAACCTTTTGGGAGATTCGGATGCCTAGCATCTCCATCCTTCACAAATTCTCATACAATATGAGAACATGTATTTTGCTAAATTATACTCTATCATAATGCAACCAAAAACTTTGTTTCAGATATCACAATATCTTTCACACATGATGGTTTCCGAAACAATTCTTTCAGCTCCTAGATAACCTCGATATTAACTTTTGAATATCAAGAATCATGGAGGCTGATGGACCAAATATATCGAGCTCGTTGGGGAACCCCAAGAGGATGGTATGATGAGCACATCAGCGAGTTTTCCCTCAGTAAGAAACCAAGGTTATCAATCTAGTAGGAGCAAGGAAACACGCCAAAGGTGTAGCTAGCTGAACGTTGGAAGGGTGCACTACCGGTGCCAGTAGCAACGTGGAGACCTGCACAACACAACCACAGAACTTAGCCCCCAACTTGCGATGAGGTTGTCAATCTCACCGGTTTTGCTAAAAACAAAGGATTAAACGTATTGAATGGAAGGAAGTAATAGTTTGCAGAAAGTAAACACAAAGCAGTAAACAGTTTGTAGATTGTATGTAAAAGAAAGGACCGGGGTCCATAGTTCACTAGAGGTGGCTCTCCTTAAGATACATTACATGCTGGGTGAACAAATTACAGGGGGGCAATTGGCAAACATCTAGAAAGCATACAAGCATATACTAATCATCTTGACTCCTTTGGAACTTGATTGGGCATTACAACATTATACATATACCGCCATCCAACTGCATCTATGACTAATAATCCACCTTCAGGTTATCATCCGAACCCCCTCCAGTATTAAGTTACAAGCAACAGAATATTGTTTACGAATTGCGTGTAATGTAAACAATACGATTGTTCTATGAACAAAGGATTGTTGTTTTCTCCCTAGTAGCAACAGCACATCTAGTACCTTAGAGATTTCTGTCACTTCCCCAGATTACTAGAGGCATGAACCCACTATCAAGAATAAATACCCCCTCATGGAGTTGCTAGCATCTACTTGGCCAAGATATCTATTAACAACGGAGAGCATGCAAGATCGCAAATAACAAAGACATGATAATATCAATAGTCAATCTGAAATAGCATCTCAATATCCATCGGATCCCTGCAAATACAACATGTAGGATTACAAATAGATGATCTTGATCATGAACGGAGCTCACAAGATCTAAACATGGTAGCACAAAGGAGAAGAACCAACCATCTAGCTACTACATGGACCCGTAGTCCAAGGATGAACTACTCACGCATCACACCGGAGGCTTGCATGGTGATGAAGAAGGTCTTGAGGGTGAATTCTCTCCTCCGGCAGGGTGCCGGGAAGAGCTTCAGATCCCTCCCGATCTAGGGATGGAGATGACGGCGGCTACAGACTCTTTCATGGATTTTTGATCGGGTACTTAGGGTTTTGGTCCCGAGGGTAATATATAGCCGGAAGGAGAGGCCGAGGGGGTGCTGGGGTCGGCCAGACCACCCCCTAGCGTGGGCCAGGTGGTGTGGCTAGCCCCTAGCCCTTCTCCGTCTCGTATTCTGGCTTCAGATGTCTTCCGGAAAAAGAGGCACTTTGGCTTTTGTCCCGTCCAATTCCGAGAATATTCATTTTCTGACTTTTCTGGAACCAAAAACAACAGAAAACAGGCAACTGGCACTGGGGCTCTTATTAATAGGTTAGTCCAAGAAATCATATGAAAAGTACTCCAAAGTGTGGACAAAACACAAGAAAGTAGATAAAACCAACCATGGAACATAAAAAATTATAGATACATTTGCAATGTATCAACATCCCCAAGCTTAACTCCTGCTCGTCCTCGAGTAGGTAAGTGATAAAAAAGAAAGAATAATTTTTGAGGTGACATGCACCATCAAAGACTTGATCAAAGTATTTGTAACACATTCAAAGCTGGGATCATAGTACTTCAATCATAACATGAAAGACAAAGTTCTGGCAATAAGACAAAGAAACTATGATGCAACATGAAAAGGCACAAACAAAAGATTCATGAATAACAATGCTTTGCAAGACGTTTGTTTGTTTCACATAAACAAAACATAGCATAATAATATTCATCTTGTCCTTCATAGAGTAGCAAATATAAATGCATAGGAAACCTTCAAAGTTCATAAGAGTGACTAGATACAAATAGTTTAGAACAAGCAATATCAAGTTATGCATCAATCAAATAGTCTTGGGACAATGCACATAGAACTAAGAATGGCCACTATGCTCTCAAAGTAGGCACATAAAGGTAGAAGGTGGAGACTCAATATAATGGTGGAAGAAAGGCCTTCATAGAAGGAAGTAGAGATTCAAGTTTCATAAAGAGCTTCCAAAAATTATGGTACTTATAGCTTTCAGATCTCATTGCCCCTATCATAAGCATCTTGAAGTGATTAAGGTTAAAGTGAACAAACTATCGTGTACATGCTTGACGAAGTGTAAGTTAGAAATCTCATGTCCCTTGAATACGAGGGCCGCTCCTCATGCTACTCAAGTTTAGTCACCAGTAAGTTCTTGTCATCGTAAGTACATGTGTATCATAGACAACCGCCAACGGGGTACCCCTTGCCCGATGATACGGAAGAATCCCCATATCAAAATGACAAGGCAAGTAGACAACGAGCATCTTAGCAATCTTCTTATTTACCATGGGAATATGGTGTTTTTTTTTCTCTCTTTCCTCTTTTCATAATCTTTTTTTTCTTTTTCTCTTTTTTCTCAATATAAAACTCTTTTTTTATAAGAAGAATGCTTCATAGACAGCTCATTATGGTTACGCTGCAGGTTTCCACCATGTCAGCATGGATTAGACCAGCGGCCCAGGCGTTTCTCTAACACATATACATAACTCCATGGACTTACAAGCTCCCCTTTCATTTCACACTGACGACATCTATAGACAAAAGAGCATGATATCAACTACGTACAAAGTACCAGTGCAATGTTGAAAGCGTTCCCCATGACAGCATGGTTCTGCTAATTCCCAACAAATAAGTGCAAGCATATACAACATAGATGACACAATGGTTCAAGTTTATTAAGAGCAAGAAAAGTAAAGTGTGCCATCAAGTTCGTGAGAGCTTTAATCACTAGTTTTCTCATAACAAGTTTAATTTGGAAGGTAAACAAAAGCATGAATATACTTGGAATAGCATAAGCTAATAGGTAGGTATGGTGGACTCTTTGGAATAACTTGGTTTAGGGAGTTGGATGCATGAGCGGAACTCATACTTTGTTGTGGAGGCTAGCAAAAGACTGGGAGCAACAAACTAAGAGAGCAATAATGGCCATAATCATGCAGAGCGATAAAACATCATTGATCAAAGCATAAAGTGATACTACAAGTTGAAAACTAAAGGATCATAAAGGCTATGGTGACTTGAGATAGTCATAACATGGTGTGAGCATGCGCCAAGTCAACCCAAATAAAGCATCAAAGGATAATACCACTATACCATGCTTTAATATGCTAAAACAATGTATGATTCATCCAAGGCACATTAAGCAATCTCAATTGTTTATAACAAGTCATGCTACATCAAAGAATACTAAGCATAAATCCAAAACAATATCAAGCATGGCATGACAAAGCATAGGCCACAGTCAAAAACAAGCTCTCTTTACCACTTAAGCCTGAGCTTTCCTACTCTTTTCCAAACCAAACCAAACTATTTGAAAACCAATGTATGAAAGAGGGGGTCTAACCAATTTATTCAGAAAACTAAGCAAACCAAACAAACGAAAAACCAAAACGAAAACGAAAAAGAAGACGCTCCAAGAACAACACAACTGTGCATGAAACAATAAAAATGAAGCGTTTGGAAGGAACCTGGGATTATTGATGAAGAAGGGGATGCCTTGGGCATCCCCAAGCTTTGACGCTTGTACTTCTTGGATATTTCTTGGGGTGACACGATTGGCATCCCCAAGCTTGAGCTTTCGTCCATCCTTCATCTCATTACTCATTCCTTCCATACACCTGAAATTTTTCCTTCATACAAAACTTCACACAATCTTTACTAGCAACATTAGTGCACTCAAGATAATAAGTCTTAAGGTTCAGTTCTAACACCAATAAACTTCCATTAGAACACTAGCTACTGAAGCACTTCCCTCAAAAAGCTCAATTCTCCAAAAGAACTAAAAAGGAACCAACAAGAAGCAAATGCAGAAAATGGGAGAAATCTGTCAAAACAGACCAGCAGGTAAAGATGAATTTTTTCGAAGACCTTCTGTTGCTCAAATCAAAAAGTGTTGAACTAATGAAAGTTATATAACAACCTGGGGCAGAAGCACAAAAATTATCGCCTGAAAAGGACATCCAGAGATTTTACAGGAATTTTTATGGTGAAGCACAGAAATCTGTTTCGGGACAGCAACTTTCCCAATCATTACTTCTCTCTCATTAGAGGTTACTCTTAGCACAAAAAGCAAATAAAAAGGATAAGGAGCAGTTATTACTGAGATAATAACTTCCAAGACTCATCTAAAACTTTTGGGTTATCTCCCAATAAGTACCTTTCTTTAACGCCTTTAAGTTAGGCATAAGAAGCAAGAAAAAAGAATCAAGTGTTCTCCAATGAAGGAGCGTTAAAACCAAATTTCTTACCCTTACCTCTCTTACTCTTATTCTTAACCCTGGGGAAAATATGATTGTTTGGTGGAGAAGAAAGGTGCATGGTCCCCTTTCCCACATCTATTATTGCTCCAAGGAGTTCTAATAGGGACCTTCCAAGTGTAATTTGTCCTTTTCCTACACATTCAATAACAAGATAATCAGTAGAATTCATTTTCCCAAGGATCTTTGTAAACACTCATTCAGCTATTCCAATAGGTAATATTGTGGCATTATTATCAAGAAATATTTCTTTTCCTCCTTCAGAAAGCCCCCAAAGATTCAAAGATTCATAAATATCTTTGGGCATAAGACAAAATTCAGACATGATATCACAGCGATCTTGAAAAGTGTCATTATTTATATCAATCTTCACTGTGGGGAGCCACTTTGATTGTTCACAATTTATTGGAACATAATTATGATGCTCTCTAAGCGTGTTATAACAATCGTTTAAACTATTAGTGCGGGTCTCAAGAGTGTTCAATCTAGCAAATATGTTCATAAAGGAAGAATCAGATTTGCTAGGCAAGTTGTAAGTAAAGATCAATTTCTTTATGGCATTAACAGCATCGTCCTCATTGCATTGGAGGAAATCTCCTCCCACAACAGCATCCAAAGCATATCTATAGAAAAGAGCAATTCCAAGGTAAAAACTGCTAACGAACAAGCTTTGAGTCATTTTAGGTTCAGTTTTCTCATGTAGATCAGAGATTCTAGACCAAGCTTCTTTAAGACTCTCTTCAATTCCTTGTTTAAAAGTGAAAATCATTTCCTCAGGTGACATAGTGATTGGAGCAATGCTAGACATAATGGCAACTTAAGATAGGAACTATTTTTTTTTGTGTTTTTAATAAAGAAAGCAAACTAGTAAGACTAATTTTTTTGTGTTTTTGATAAAGAAACAAGCAAACAAAACAAAAGTAAACTAAGCGAAACAAAAAACAAAGGAAAGAGATTGGTTATGGGGGACTCCCCTTGTGAAGATGACCTTGACTCCCCGGCAACGGCGCCAAAAGTTATTGATGGCCCAAATATATCGAGCTCGTTGGGGAACCCCAAGAGGAAGGTATGATGAGCATAGCAGCAAGTTTTCCCTCAGTAAGAAACCAAGGTTATCAATCTAGTAGGAGCAAGGAAACACCCACAAAGGAACGTTGGCAGGGCGCACTACCGGTGCCAGCAGCAACGTGGAGACCTACACAACAAAACCACAGAACTTTGCCCCCAACTTGCAATGAGGTTATCAATCTCACCGGTTTTGCTAAAAACAAAGGATTAAACGTATCAAATGGAAGGAAGTAATAGTTTGCAGAAAGTAAACACAAAGTAGTAAAAAATTTGTAGATTGTATGTAAAAGAAAGGACTGTGGTCCATAGTTCACTAGAGGTGGCTCTCCTTAAGATAGATAACATGCTAGGTGAACAAATTACAGCGGGGCAATTGACAAACATCGAGAAAGCATACAAGCATATACTGATGGGTTCGTAGCATGTAAAACAAAAAATTTCTACCGCAAGAACGAACAAAACCCAGATCTAATCTAGATAAAAGCCAAGATCTAATCTATTAGACATGTGCAACGAGATAGATCTGTACTAACCCTTGTAGATCCGAAAGCATTAACGAGATTAGATCTCGTGGTTGATATAGTCGATCACTTGCCGATCTCAAGATCGTGTGGACGATCCTTCCGGTGTCGCGCTCCGGCAGTGCTTCCGCAGTCGGTCACACGTGCGGAGTCGAAGCAGACCTTCCTCTCCCCGTTCCAGCGAGCAACGGAGGTAGTAGATCTTCTCCACGGAATCCCAGCAGCATGATGGCGTGGTGGTGGTGGTGGAGTAGAGAATTCTGCAGGGCTTCGCCTAAGCCTGAGCAGAAGAAAGGAGGAGGAGAGAGGCGGCGGAGATTGGGTGTTATGAGCGAGAGATAGGAGGGGGCGCCCCCTCCCCTCTATTTAAAGGAGGGAGGCGCCTTGGGAGGGGGAGTCCTAGTAGGACTCCCCTCCCTCCTTGGGCCGGCGGGTTGGGAAGGGGGGAGGAGTCCTCCTCCCCCACGAATCCGTGTCTAGCCCCCACAAGGTTTCCTTGACCCTTTCTTGGTTTTCAAGAAAACACCAAGAACTCTTCTAGAACCTTCCAGAACATTCCGAAACCTTCTAGAATCCCCATACAAACACTCCGGAACATTTCCTAACTTAGAAAAAGATCCCCAATATATGAATCTTATTCTCCGGACCATTCCGGATCTCGTGATGTCCCGGATCCAATCCGAGACTCCGAACAACATTCGGTCTCCAACGCACATTCCATATCTACTTGAAACAACTTCGAACCTTAAGTGTGTCACCCTACGGTTCGTGAATATGCAGACATGCTGAAGACACCTCTCCGATCAATAACCATCAGCGGGATCTGGAGATCCATAACGGCTCCCACATACTCAACGATGACTTCGTGATCGATAGAACCATTAACATACGAAACCAATTCCCTTTGTCACGCGATACTATACTTATCCGAGGTTTGATCGTCAGCATCTCCATACCTAGTTCTACCTCGTTACTGATAAGTACTCTTTACTTGTTCCGTGATATGTCATCCCTTGTGACCCAGTCACATGCTTGCAAGCTAATCAGATGACATTCCACCGAGAGGGCCCAGAGCATATCTATCCGTCATATGGATGGACAAATCCCAATCTTTGTCCATGCGCTTCAACACATACTTTCAGAAGACCCAATGACACCTTTATGACCACCCAGTTACAAAGCGGTGTTTGATGTCATCAAAGTACCCATCCGGTGATGGTGATTAACATAACCTCATGGTCGAAGGATTAGGTTACTATGTATTTTAAAGCTTATAGCAAACGAACTTAATGACTTGATCTTATGCTATGCTTACTACGGGTGTGTGTCCATCAGATCATTCTCCTAATGATATGATCTTGTTATTAACGACATCCAATGTCCATGATCAGGAAACCATGATCATCCATTAATCAACAAGCTAGTTTAACAAGAGGCTTACTAGGGACTCTTTTATGTTTACAAAACACACAAGTATTAATGTTTCCGGTTAATACAATTATAGCATGGGATGTAAACATTTATCATAAACATAAAGATATAATAATAACCACTTTATTATTGCCTCTTGGGCATATCTCCAACAGTCTCCCACTTGCACTAGAGTCAATAATCTAGTTAAAAACTTGTGCATTCAACACCTATGGCTTTCTGGTGTTGTATAGACACTATTGCTAGTGGTAAACATAATCTTCGGATCTCACACTTCCAGGTCCGTGTGTATTTGCATGTCCTTGCGTCTCTACGCATTACTCATTCTCCAATGAGATGGCATTGTATAAATTTGGTCCTTTGGTGAGACCTTTAGTTCCTCGGGATTAAATCATGTTGATACAATTGTCATACAATGTATCTTCATAGTATTATCCTGCTATGAACCACACCTAGTTTGATAACAAACTACTTAACACAAATGCCCTCCTTTGCTGCTACTATAGCAGTTATATACTTAGCCTTTTGTTGTAGTATCCTTCACAATGTCTCAATTTTGGAACGCATCCAAATCCATCATGGAACATCCTTTCCATTACATTGTGCTGCCCATAGTCTAAATCGAGATAAATTTAATTTGTATCTTGTGACAAAACTAGTATCAATGTAACACTTTACAACAAACTACCTTTAACTATTTTTCACTTATACATGATATATTCTTAGTTCTTCCAAAGCTCATAAGAATATCTTTACTATTGTCCAATAACCATCTTATGAATCATTCTGGTATATGCTCATAACATTTAGAGCATAGGACATATCTGCATGTGTACATCTCAAAGAATGATTGATCAAAATATTCTTGTGATTTCACCAAGTGTCAAAACACTTGAATCTCGTGTCAACACACTCAAATCTTGATTCAGTCCTTTCCGTCCGTCAAGAACCTTTCTTGTTGTTTCCATATTGAACTCATTCAACATATTATCTATGTACATTTGGCAAAACCATATTAGCGCCTCAATCTATTCATATAGACATTGATGCCTAATTCTTGGGTTATGCCTAAGTCTTTCATCGAAATGAAATTCTTTAACCTGTGTCAATAAAAGATACATCATTTCCAATCAACAATATGTCCTCTACATAACGTATTAGAAATATGTCTCAGCGCTCCCACTTAATTTCTTGCAAATGCAAGCATCTTCATCATCTCCGATGAATTTAAACTCTTTTAACAGTTTCATCATGGTGAAGATTCCAACTCCGCGATGCTCACTTCAACCATTGAAGTTTTGCATACTCTTTTAGCATCCTTTGAATTAACAAAACCCTTTGGATCGTGTTATGTACACGTCCTAGGTAACCATTCTATTAGAAGAACTTGTTTTGTTTGTTCAACTACCATATACCAAAATATATGTAGTGGTTGCTACATTAATCCGTCCAGACTAAATATCGCTATGAAAGATCAAATCTTATCATAGTCAATTCCTTGAACATTGTCGTAAACTCTTTCCGATATGTCGACTATTTCAAGATTTGAAACATCCATGTCTATTTCTTTATAGATCCAAACACGACCGATAGGCTTCACACCTTTCCGGAGGGTCTTCAAAGTTCAGAAACTTGATTTCTCGTGTATAGATACTATCACGGATTCCATGACTTCTAGTCATTTTATGGAGTCAGGGCCCATCATCGCTTCTTTGCATGTAGTCGGTTCATCATTGTCGAAACAATAACGACTTGCTTATCAAATCTTACTATTTGATTCTTACCGACCCACACGGTTCTATAGGAACTCTAATCTCCGAGATCACACCTTTTGTAATCACGAGAGCCATGAGCATTGTGGCCGCCACCGGGACACTTTCCGGAGCTGCGCTACTTAGCACATATAGCTAAGGTTCAACAACCTTATCAAAGTTCTATTGTCCTCCCACTTAACTTTTCACGAAAAATTCCTTTTCAAGAAACTTGACGTTCCAAGCGACAAACTCTTTTGTCCTCGGTGTTATGGAGAAATTCCCAACAAATTCTTTGGAATAACCTACAAAGACGTGCTTATCCAACTTTGGTTGTAAACATTTTACTTATGCCTAGCATACCAAAATTTTTAAGAAAGGACAAGCTGGGTTTTATCCCAAACCATGACTTATATGGTGTCATCTCAACGGATCACGATGGAGCTCTTTTCAGTGTAAAAGCGTTAGTCACTAAAGCTTTAATCTTTAAAATATAATGGCAGTTTTATAAGTGACACCTTTGATCTTACCATGTCAAACAAGGTTTCATTACATATCTTGAACACTCCATACTCCTATGGTGTTTTGGGAAATGCAAATCTAGGGAACGATTCCTCAAATCTTAGGTGTTTTGCTAAACTTGACTCAAACATCTTTCTTTATGATCCAATCATAAACTGTTTTATTTTCTCGTTACAATGATTTTCCACTTCATCTTGAAAGTCTTTGAACATTTTTCAAATGTTTCATACTTCTTCCTTATTGAGTAAGTATATACATATACTTACTCAAATCTTCGGAGAAAGCATATGAAGTTGAAATCCATCGCCCACGACTACACATAATGGACTATATACATCAATATGTACAAATTCCAATCAGTTAGTCGTCCGTTCCTCTTTTGGCCTACGAACGGAGTTTTAATTATCTCCAGGAAAGTATCACAAGCGTCATTTGATCAAAATCAAAGACTCCAAAAATCCATCAACATGGAGTTTCTTCATGTATCTCTTTCAATATAATTTAAACGGCGATGTTACTTCGCAAGTAATCATTTGTCTTGCGACATTTTAGCATTAGTTTTATGGTCGTTATTTCTCCAACCAGACTTGTATATCATCCATCTATTATGGAATACGGTAATTATTTGAACAACCTTTTGTCGTCATAATACCTGATCAAAATAACAATTATTGAGACAAATCTTGAAGGCAAGCTTTGATGTTAACGAGCAACATAACAACCCTTTGTTTGTTTTCGATGAATATCATCACATATTCTCTTGTTAGTTACTTAGGCCATTGCATTTCATGAATTGTGTTGTCCTGTATGACACTTCATACCAACGAATTCGGTATCCAATACTGCAGAACCACATTGTTTAACAAGCAAGGAATACAGCCATAACATGTATCTTCCATATACCTAAGTTGGACATCTCCAATCTTTTCTTTTCTGTCAAATATTTTATAGATTCTCTTTCAACAATTCCTTTTCTTTTTAAAAGAATCTATCAACATCAATAGTGGTGTCATTCACATGACACATAGTACAAAGTGTGTATAGTCAAATACTAATACCTTTGGACTTGCACTTTGAAGTGGATCACCTTCATCAAATGTTTGGCATTCTTTCAAAGTTCCATTCTTTAGTAATCTTTTTAGTGTAGTAAACATTTTACTTACATATTTTTTTCATCCTTATCATGACAACTTTCGTGATCAAGCTGCTATAGCTTATAAAGGTGAATTGCGAGTATAATGTTTCTTTTCCAAAACCTTTTGGAGGATTAGGACGACTAGTGTCTCCAACCTTCACAAATTCTCATCAAATATGAGGACATATACTCTATCATGTTGTAACCAACACATTGTTTTAGATATCGCAATACCTTTCACATATGATGGTTTCTGAAAACATTGCTTTCAGCTCTTAGATAAACTTGATATTAAAAACAATCTTTTGAGTATCAAGAATCATGGAGGCAAACACGATACATTAGATACTAACACTGGAATTGTTACTCTTGATTTAATACTGTTTATTAAACTTCACAGAGTAAGCGGAGTTTGCTGAAAGTTTGCAACACGACTTAAACTTTAGATTGACACTTAAAACAATACGATACCAGTTCGTAAAGCAAATATCCAGAATTTCTATAGTTCTACTATCTCAACTATAACTAAGCGTAAGGTGGTAAACGGATGCCAATGACTACAACAAACTATGCAAATTCACTTTGATTGTGTTTATGATAAATTGAGTTCGACTAATCCAAATTACAAATGAACTCCCACTCAAAACAACATCCCTCGAGTTGTTTTAGTGATTACACGAACCAAATCCACTACACCAAGTCCGATCATCACGTGAGATGATGTAGCTTCAAAGGCGAACAATCAACATGTTCATCATATCATCTATATGACTCGTGCTTTACCTTTCGGTATTCCGTGTTCCGAGACCATGTCTGTACATGCTAGGCTCGTCAAGATTAACCTTAGTATCCGCATGTGCAAATCTGGCTTGCACCCGTTGTATGCACACGTAGAGTCTATCACACCCGATCATCACGAGATGCTTCGAAACGATGAGTCTTAGCAACGGTGCCAACTAAGGACGAACACTTTATTACTTGATATTTAGTGAGAGGGATCATCTTAGAATGCTACCGTCGCGATCTAAGCAATACAAGATGCATAAAGGATTAACATCACAGGCAATTCATAATAAGTGTGATATGATATGGCCCTTTCTTCTTGCGCCTTTGATCTCCATCTCCAAAGCACGAACATGATCTCCATCATCACCAGCATTGCGTCAAGGTCAGTGTTCATGGTTGTCCATCATCACTAGTAACTATTACAACTACTTGGAATAAAGCTATTACAAGATGAATAGACACGCAGGTCTTAACGGAATTAAAGACAACCATTAGGCTCCTGCCGGTTGCCATATTACAACAAGGATCATTGCATACATCAAATACAATCATAATCACATGATGGCCATATCACATCACAAAACCCCTGCAAAAACAAGTTAGACGCCTCTAATTTTCTTTGCATGTTTTACGTGGTTTGGGGCTTTCACATAAGACCGGTCTTACCTATGAACAAGAACCACAACGTTGATACAAGTGTTGTCAGATGCTCATTGTAAATTGAATCTTAACTATGGTGGGAGAGACAGACACCCGCAAAGCCACTTGTGCAAAGCAAGTTGCACGTCAAGCGTGGAGCAAGTCTCATGTGCGATGACATGTAATGTTATCCCGAGCCGCTTCAACCCATCATGCCGCAAGATGCAAAGTACACGCTAAGACACCGACAACAAAAGCATCAACGCCCACAAAAACATTGTGTTCTACTCGTGCAACAGATCTACGCATAGATACGGCTCTGATACCACTGATGGGTTCGTAGCATGTAAAACAAAAAAATTCTACCGCAAGAACGAACAAAACCCAGATCTAATCTAGATAAAAGCCAAGATCTAATCTATTAGACATGTGCAACGAGATAGATCTGTACTAACCCTTGTAGATCCGAAAGCGTTAACGAGATTAGATCTCGTGGTTGATGTAGTCGATCACTTGCCGATCTCAAGATCGTGTGGACAATCCTTCCGGCGTCGCGCTCCGGCAGTGCTTCCGCAGTCGGTCACACGTGCGGAGTCGAAGCAAACCTTCCTCTCCCCGTTCCAGCGAGCAGCGGAGGTAGTAGATCTTCTCCACGGAATCCCAGCAGCATGACGGCGTGGTGGTGGTGGTGGAGTAGAGAATTCTGCAGGGCTTCGCCTAAGCCTGAGCAGAAGAAAGGAGGAGGAGAGAGGTGGCGGAGATTGGGTGTTATGAGAGAGAGATAGGAGGGGGCGCCCCCTCCCCTCTATTTAAATGAGGGAGGCTCCTTGGGAGGGGGAGTCCTAGTAGGACTCCCCTCCCTCCTTGGGCCGGCGGGTTGGGAAGGGGGGAGGAGTCCTCCTTCCCCACGAATCCGTGTCTAGCCCCCACAAGGTTTCCTTGACCCTTTCTTGGTTTTCAAGCAAACACCAAGAACTCTTCTAGAACGTTCCAGAACATTCCAAAACCTTCTAGAATCCCCATACAAACACTCCGGAACATTTCCTAACTTAGAAAATGATCCCCAATATATGAATCTTATTCTCTAGACCATTCCGGATCTCCTCGTGATGTCCCGGATCCAATCCGAGACTCCGAACAACATTCGGTCTCCAACGCACATTCCATATCTACTTAAAACAACTTCGAACCTTAAATGTGTCACCCTACGGTTCGTGAATATGCAGACATGATGAAGACACCTCTCCGATAAATAACCATCAGCGGGATCTGGAGATCCATAACGGCTCCCACATACTCAACGATGACTTCGTGATCGATAGAACCATTAACATACGAAACCAATTCCCTTTGTCACGCGATACTATACTTATCTGAGGTTTGATCGTCAGCATCTCCATACCTAGTTCTACCTCGTTACTGATAAGTACTCTTTACTCGTTCCGTGATATGTCATCCCTTGTGACCCAGTCACATGCTTGCAAGCTAATCAGATGACATTCCACCGAGAGGGCCCAGAGCATATCTATCCGTCATATGGATGGACAAATCACAATCTTGGTCCATGCGCTTCAACACATACTTTCAGAATACCCAATGACACCTTTATGACCACCCAGTTACGAAGCGGTGTTTGATGTCATCAAAGTACGCATCCGGTGATGGTGATTAACATAACCTCATGGTCGAAGGATTAGGTTACTATGTATTTTAAAGCTTATAGCAAACGAACTTAATGACTTGATCTTATTCTATGCTTACTACGGGTCTGTGTCCATCACATCATTCTCCTAATGATATGATCTTGTTATTAACGACATTCAATGTCCATGATCAGGAAACCATGATCATCCATTAATCAACAAGCTAGTTTAACAAGAGGCTTACTAGGGACTCTTTTATGTTTACAAAACACACAAGTATTAATGTTTCCGGTTAATACAATTATAGCATGGGATGTAAACATTTATCATAAACATAAAGATATAATAATAACCACTTTATTATTGCCTCTTGGGCATATCTCCAACATATACTAATCATCTTGACTCCTTTGGAACTTGATTGGGCATTACAACATTATACATAGACCGCCATCCAACTGCATCTGTGACTAATAATCCACCTTCAGGTTATCATCCAAACCCCCTCTAGTATTAAGTTGCAAGCAACAGATTATTGCTTTACGAATTGCGTGTAATGTAAACAATACGATTGTTCTATGAACAAAGGATTGTTGTTTTCTCCCTAGTAGCAACAACACATCTAGTACCTTAGATATTTCTATCACTTCCCCAGATTACCAGAGGCATGAACCCACTATCGAGCATAAATACTAACTCTTGGAGTTGCTAGCATCTACTTGGCCAAGATAGCTACTAACAACGGAAAGCATGCAAGATCACAAATAACAAAGACATGATAGAATCAATAATAAATCTGAAAAAGCATCTCAATAGCCATCTGATCCCCGCAAACATAACATGCAGAATTACAAATAGATGATCTTGATCATGAACAGAGCTCACAAGATCTAGACATGAAAGCACAAAGGAGGAGAATCAGCCATCTAGCTACTACATGGACCCGTAGTCCAGAGATGAACTACTCACGCATCACACTGTAGGGTTGCATGATGATGAAGAAGGCCTCCAGGGTGAATTCCCCTCTCCGGCAGGGTGCCGGGAAGAGATTCAGATCCCTCCCAATCTAGGGATGGAGATGACGGCGGCTACAGACTCTTTCGTGGATTTTTGATCGGGTACTTAGGGTTTTGGTCTCGAGGGCAATATATAGGCAGAAGGAGAGGCCGAGGGGTGCTAGGGTCAGCCAGACCACCCCTTGGCATGGGCCAGGCCTGGCCACGCGGCCAGGTGGTTTGGCCAGCCCCCATCCCTTCTCCGTCTCGTATTCTGGCTTCAGTTGTCTTCCGAAAAAATAGGCACTTTGGCTTTTGTCCCGTCCAATTCCGAGAATATTCATTTTCTGACTTTCCTGGAACCAAAAACAGCAGAAAACAGGCAGCTGGAACTGTAGCTCTTGTTAATAGGTTAGTCCAAGAAATCATATGAAAAGTACTCCAAAGTATGGACAAAACACAAGAAAGTAGATAAAACCAAGCATGGAACATAAAAAATTATAGATACATTTGCAATGTATCAGAGGCAAACATGATACTTTAGATACTAACATTGGAATTCTTACTCTTGATTTAATACTACTTATTAAACTTCATGGAGTAAATAGAGTTTGTTGAAAGTTTGCAATAGGACTTCTAAACTTTAAATTGACATTCAAAACAATACGATACTAGTTCGTAAAGTAAATATCCAGAATTCTATAGTTTTATTATCTCAATTAAAACTAAGCATAAGGTAGTAAATAGATGCCAATGACTGCAACAAATTATGCAAATTCACTTTGATTTAGTTTATGACAAATTTGGTTCAACTAATCCAAATTAGAAATGAACTCCCACTCAAAAACGACATCCCTCGTGCCTTTTTGGTGATTACATGAACCAAATCCACTGCACCAAGTCCGATCATCACGTGAGTCGGTGTAGTTTCAAAGGCGAGCATCAATATGGGCATCATATCAACTATATGACTCATGCTTAACCTTTCGGTCCGTGTTCTGAGGCCATGTCTATACATGCTAGGCTCGCCAAGTAAGAACCTTAGTACTCGCGTGTGTAAAACTATCTTACACCCATTATATGAAAGCGCAGAGTCGAGTACACCCAATCATCACGTGATGTCTCGAAACACGATCCATAGAACGGTGTATACTTAAGGTATAACACATTTTATCTTGATATTTAAATGAGGGATCATCTTATAATGCTACTAAAAGCGCCAAACTAACAATATAAGATGCGAACATCCTATGTGTAAAGTGGGATGATATGGTCCATGCATTTGATCACCATCATATGCATTGTGGTATGATCTCTATCATTCCTTTGTGTGTAAGGCCAAGGTCTATCGAACTTACACGTTAGGTGTGTTGTAAGGGTATCAAATATACATCAACTTACAACATTTCCATATCATGACACTAGCCCAACAACGATATAAACTAGATGCCTCTAATTTATCAATTGCAAATTTTACATGACTCAGGGCTTTCGAAGATAGAACCGTTCTTACCTACGAACATGGAACCACAATCATGATAACCAAATTATTAGCAACTCATTGTAAATCAGATATTGACTATAGTAGGAGAGACAGACACCCACCAGCCACTTATGCAAAACTAGTTGCATGTCAGTCATGGAACCGGTCTCATGTGCGATGACATGTAAGGTTGGTCCGGGCCGCTTCATCCCACTATGCCACCAATATCCAAAATACATGAAAGAAGCAATAACATGATCATCATCGCCCAAATATAAACATATGTGTGCTACCCGTGCAAAGAATCTATGCATAGATCAGGCTCTGATACCACTGTTGGGTTCGCAGCATAGAAAACAAAAAATTCCTACGATGGGAACTATACGCCAAGATCTATCTACTAGATACAAGCAACGGGTGGATATACATCCATAGAGAACTTACCCTCAAAGACAACAAAGCTTTGTTAACAAGATGGAACTCGTGGATGATGTAGTCGTACACTTGCCGATCTCAAGATCGTGATGATGTCCAGCAGGTCCGGCTCCAGCACGTCCATCAGATCTAGCTCTAGCAAGTCCAGCACCGCAAAGCAGCGGTGCATCCGTGATCGCACACACGTCCGGTACCCCGACAACCTCCATCCCTCGCTTCAGCAAAGCAGCGGAAGCAACAACTCCTTTCCCGATAAAGCCACCGGGAACATGTATCTCGCTAATCCGAGACCATGGGGGAAAATACCAGAGGGGGAGAGAGATCCTTCACGAAGAGGTGTGAGTGTGAAGGTGTGAGAGGGGGGGCCTTTTATAGGAGGAAGGGGGTGCCCCTCCCCATGGCCGGCGCCCCAAGGGGTGACCCTTCACCTCCTCATTCATGTGGTGGTAACTCCCTCCACATAAATTTGCCCCTTCACATTCTCTTTTAAAGTCTCCACTTTAAATGCATTAAATTTCTCCAAATTTAATGCTCTCTCATTTAATAAAAATATTTTATTAGTTTTATTCAGAATTTTGTTAATTACTTTAATTAAAAAACATTCACATAAAACCCCCTGCAACATTTCAATATTACATGCAGAACCAATTTCAGCAATTTCACCCGAAACAGTTTCAGTGTCTATTAAAATAATTCTAGCGCTTTCTTAAATCTTTATCTGATAAATATTTGCTCCAAATGGTGTCGGTATCCCTTAAGTGTGTCACCCTACGGTTCGCGAATAATGCAGACATGATCGACACCCCTCTCCGATCAATAATCAGCAGCGGGACCTGGAGATCTGTACTGACTCCCACATATTCAACGATGACTTCTGTGATCGTGAGAACCTTTAATGCTAGTGACTAAATCCCTTTGTGTCGTGATATATTACATGTCCGAGATTTGATCACCGGTATCTCCATACCTAGTTTGATCTTGTTACCGATATGTACTCTTTTCTCGTTCCCGTGATATAACATTCTAGTGATCACATCACTTGCTTGCAAGCTAACCGATGTGATATCACCGAGAGGGCCTAGAGTATATCTATCCATCATCGGGATGGAAAAATCCCACTCTTGATCCATTAGCCTCTACATAACACTTTTGTAGCACTAAACCCACCTTTATAATCACCCTTTCATGGTGTGACGTTTGATGTTATCAAGATACTCTTCTAGTGTTAGTGATTGACATGATCTCATGGTCTAAGGACTAGGATTACTTTGTATGATGTTATAGTAATATAAACACAATGACTTTGATCGTAATGCTATACTTCAGATGAATGCCCATCATATCATTCAACTAATGTTGTGACCTTGTTATTAACAACATCCAATGTCCATGATCAGGAAACCTTGATCATCTTGTTAATCAACGAGCTAGTTTGTAAGATAGGGATAACTAGGAAATTTCCTTTTGTTTATTAAACACACATGTATTAACGTTTCCAAATTAATACAATTATAGCATGCAAAATAAACATTTATCATAAACAAGGAATAAGATAATAACCACTTTATTATTGCCTCTTGGGCATATTCCCTTCAACAACAAGAAGGCGCCAGGGAGGACTTCAACTTTAGGATAGACGGGCATCTATGAGGACCATGCACCGAGTCCATGGCGAGTATCCCATAGATTGACATCCTTTGGGCGGCAATGTGGAGACCCTTCCCGCCTATTGATTGGGGGTAGAGGCACAGATCCTCTATAAAAGGAGAACTCCTCCCACCTTAGAACGGATCAATCCTAGACATCGTAAACCCTAAGTGACATCCACCATTGTACCCTCACAATGCATCGCAGGCAATATAACAAAAGTAGGAGTATGGACTTTACCTCCTCAAGAGGGTCCTGAACCTGGGTAAAAAAAACCTTTGTCTACTCTTTGTCGTGTGCGAGCTTCGCCACTATCGTCGTTGATAAGAAGTCTGAATGTGTGCTCAGCTTCCTCTTGAACCCTGGGCTCGTTGGACCCCTCGTTCCTTCGCGGGATGCAAACTTCGACATTTGGCATGCCAGGTAGGGGGATGGGGTGCATAGCCATGGCCGCTCGGGACTAGGCGCGAGCCGAGCTGGGGGAAGGTGTAGCATCCCAATTGTCTAACAATTGTAATGCTACTTGTCCTGTAAGATATTGGCTACTTTATATATATTATTGTTGCATCATAATTATATCATGCTCATGTCATCATGCCACCTTGCATTTGAGCATCATATAAAACTCCTTTTTCTTTTGGTTCTTCCCTCACATGCATTATAAATTGTATTTGCCTCTTGATATTGTATTTGGTTGTTGATATATTGTCTAAATGCCCAAGTTGAGTTGGGGGCATATCTTTTATTTCCATTCCACCACCTTTCTCTTCCACCACTTTATAATTCCACCATCCTACTAGATCATGAGCTTGTTTGTCTTTATTTTGGATTTCTCTAGCTCATGTGCAATAGGGTGGATCTAGTCCATTAAATTTCTTTGCTTGGCTTTGTTCCACTTCTTGGAAATGCATAAGATTAATGCCATCATATTATTATTGTTTCCACATAATAAATCATGGGATTATTATTTTTGCATGGGCCATGCACATTTCTCCACCACCTTTTTGCTCCTTTGGTTTTCCTTTATTTTAAGTGGATCTTTACTTCTTGGGTCATCTCTTTTCCTTCCACCATTCCTAATCCTCATCTATATCTATTTCTTTTATTTTATTTTCTCCAGGCATGAACCATATGAGGCTTAGCCCACAATTCTTTTCTTTTTCTTTTCTTGGAATTCTTTCCACCTCCACCTCTTGTTAGCTCAAGCCCTCTCCATGTCCACTTGGGATGGTCTTATCCACCTTCTTTTCTTCTATTTTTATTTTATTTATTTCTACATGTATGAGCCTTATTCCACCAAATTCTTTTATTCTTCTTTCTAGTTCTTCTCTACATTAGTCCATGCAAGGTCAAGCCTTTCTAGTTCTTCTTGGATTGGCCTCTTGCACAAAATTTACAATCTATATACTTAAAAATAATCAAACCTATTTAATCTATTTTCTTCTCATAACCCTAATTTCTACTAACCCTCTCTCTCTCTCTCTCTAGCTTGGCCTCCATGCCAAGCCCCTCTCTCCACCTGGCCACCCTCTCTCTACCTGACCCACCACCCCAGCCTCTCCTCTCTCTAACCTAGCTAACCCAAACCCTAACCCTAGCTAAACCTAACCCGAGGCCACCATCTAACCTAACCCGAGCTAGTCCCTCCCTCTCTTCTCTCCCTCATGCCAGCCCCACCCTGCAGCCTCACTGCCTCGCCCTGGACCAGCCCCAGCCAGCCCAGCCGTCCGAGCACGTGCTCGAGGCAGAGGAAAAGGTGGCACGAGGCCACCTTTATCTCTGCCGTGTCCCAGCTGCCTCCTCCCTCTCTCCCTCTTTTCCTCCCTCCACACGCCTCCTCTGGCCTCTCCAGATCTCCCCGAGACGCCCTCCTCTCCTCCTTCTTCCTCCCTAGCGACCACCACCTGCCGCCGTTCGCCGCCAGCAACCAGCCTGCCCCGACGAACCAGCCGTGCAGCGTGACCGTGAAGTGGCGGAGAAGATCGGGCACGATCCCCTGCGACGCCCCGACCACGCTGACGCGGACGAGAAGCTCCCCCGCGACGCCAGAACCTCGCCGCCTCCAAAACCCTAGCCCGCCGGTGCGCCAGCGACCTCGCCGATCCGTAGCCCCTCGCTCCGATCTAAGCCCACCAGGCAAACCGCGGTGAGCATCTCCTTCTCCCTGACAGCCTCCCCTTCTCCGCCGCCGTCTAGCTCCGCCGACCGTTTTGTCGAGCACTCTCAGGGCACGCCGTCCGTTGTAGTCTGCAGCCTCCCCGCGCCGCGCCAGCCCTATCTAGCCCGCGCCCTCCTCCCAGTCAGCTCCCCTAGCACTACCGCACCGGCTCGCACCCCAGCGCGCACGCTCACGTCCCCGGATCGAATCCCCGCCCCGCGCCGCGCGCCAGTTTTGTGTCAGACGCGAGGAGAAGAAAACAGTAGCCGCCGTGGTCGATTTGCAAAAAACCCCTCCCCTTTTTAATTACTGCAACCCGCGCTCCTTTCAGCCCCACCAGTCAGCCACGCCAGCGCGTTTGCAGAAAACCCCCCGGTTTTTCCCGTTCGCAACCAGCGCTCCAGCCGCAGCCCCGCCTGTCAGCCCTGTCTCCCGCATCGCTGGCACGTGGGCCTTCCGCCGCTGGTCCCGCCTGTCAGCCGCTGTGGGTAAGCCAGACCCGCGTGCAAAACGCGTTTTCGTGCGCGTGTGGCCCCAGTCCGCTGTGTCCCCACCTTTCAGTGTCTGTGTGTAGATTTGCCTGGGTATAAAAGTAATTCCCTGTCTGTTTTTATTCAAACCTTTTTCAAATTAATTTAAATTCAAATTCTTTTCAGATTCAAATAATTTTTAAAATACAAATCCAAATAATACAAATAATATATGTTTTGGAATCAGAAAAATGTGAGGAATTCAAATATGCCCTTCAAAATATATTTTGAACACTTTAATTTCGAGATGATTAAAATTACAATAAAAATGCCCTTTTCCTTATTTAATTAATAACTTTTGTTTTATAACTCCAAATTTGACAAATAATATATCTAAATCGATCAGCACGACGAGCCCTTCTATTTATGCAATCCTTGTTCTGAATTGAAGCATGCATCATGTTGTCATTTAAAATCTGAACTGGTTATGACAATAAAACTTGGGCAAATAAATAATAAAGTGCTTTATTTCTTGTATCCACACCTCACCTTTGCCATGCTACTTTAATGCCATGTAATTGTGCATCATTCATCATGGCATGCTTGGTTGCTTGTTGCATTTTAAATTCATATGCTTGTGCACTTTATTTATGTTGGCCCTTGTTTGTTTGGTTCTTCTTCGAATAGACGCCTAGTAGGAGAATTACCAGGAATCACAGGAGTATTACCCAGATCCATCTCTCGCTTCAACTGAACTGCCAGTCAAGCACTACCACATGCTTGCATACATACAGTACCTATTGGCTCTATCTTATTCTTGCATCATTGAGTCGCGATTGCATGAAATTGAATCCCAAGTACTGCATAGCCTTTACTTTTAAACCACACTAAGCTTGTTCCGGTCCCATGAGCCATTACTACAAGAGTTGTTTGAGCCATGCGAGTCGTAGAAAAGCATGAGTAGGGTATTTGAGTGTCTGATGGATAATGAGGTACCTAAACAACATAACCTGAGTAGTAATGGGATAACTAATGAAAGAGGCACCGGTGAGCAATATCTGCTATTTGGTTTTTCATGCTCACTTGTGTCCCGTAGGACCCCGAGTACTTGATTCCTGTTCCTTGACTATTCGCACTATCCACATCCGGGAGGCCTTATGGACCCTCCTGAGCCAGAGCTTGATTCATTCTTATTTCTTGGGGCCACAATTAGTTTGGGGCTTTATTACTATCCTGTACTTATGCCATGTTACTGCTTTATTTAAGATTGTGCGTGGAGCACCTGTACTGTTTTGGATCGTGGAATGTTTTCGCGGTATCGACGAGCCCGGTCACATTTTCGGGTTCCCAGTCGTTTACAGCCATTGACACAAACCTTGGGTCCGTCTCAGAGCCGGCCAACTTCGTTGCGGGTAGCTTAATGGGGTGGCCCCCTGAAATATTTCTGAATCCTGTGATTGCTTTGTCGTGAATGCCTCGTTGGGTTTTGACTTGGTTTTTCCGAGATTGATCGAGTGTGTGTTGCTATTCGTGCACCCCTGCAGTGTAAATCTTTCTGAAAGCCGTGTCCGCGGTTATGGACGACTTGGAGCACAGTTTCTCGATCATAGACAAGTATAACTGAAGTACCACTTTTAAATTGACTAAGTACTTTACTAGTAAATAGTGCAATACTCATGGAATGGTTAATAAAACTGCCAACGGATGATGGGGGTTGTTCGTCCGCTTCCTCGTTGGTAAGCGAGGAGGAGGATGGATCTGTTAAATATACTGTTATAACTGTTGATCTTAATTCACGGACTTCCGTCTATCTTTGGTTAGGCGGAAGGTTAGCGAGTCTCTATAGAATTGTTAGGTATTATATTTTGCTGCAATTGCGTCACCCCAGGTTGTGTCCCCTTTAGTGGCATTAAGACTTGCTGAGTACCCCTAGGGTCTCACACGATAAATTGTTTGATTCAGATGAACAGGTGTACCCGCAAGATGGATACTGGGTGGAAGAGACAGATGATGTTGGCAACGATCATTCGGTGTAGAGATTCCGGGAACGGGGATCCGTGTGATCTGTGAGCGGGATGTGTTTATTTATGGGGCATCTTATGCCAATTTGCTTCTTATCCGTACTCGGATCTTGTTTTCCGCTTCCGCCTGATACTCTGATGTGTGATGTATGAGGAGCTATCCTAAATTATTATATCTATCTAGGATGTTTGGATCTTGCCGTATGGCGTTGCACTATTTCTATTTCTTCTAGATGGAATGGCTCTGATGTACTGTTGTATGTGGCTTGCATACATACTCACTTGTGTATGTAGTTGATCCCTTCGCCTGCCGATTACACCGCTCGTTCTTGTCCCGTTGTCTGAAAGTGGTTAGGACGGCCGAAAGGTCTACCGTGAGTGGCCCTGGGCCCCACCGTACTATTTTAACCACTTTCGTTCATCCAGGCATTAACTAAGAGCGTAATTCACCGATGTAGTTACAATTGGTATCAGAGCCATCCCGCCCTTCAGGGTCTCAGCCAAAATGGTCGTTGTCTGTCTAGCAAATATTTTGGTAGTTATGTATATTAGGGAAAAACAAACGTGAGAGTAGGACTGCTTCCATTTTTATTCTTACCCACCCACCCACCCTTTTCTTGTAAGGAAGTGTAACGTTTTCAATGCTCTTCTAAGCTTCAAACTAGGATTCACGTGTTCTGGGTTCCGTAGTACCCTAGGTTATGTTTGTGTGTGTGTGTGAATTCCTTTTCTATCTGTTGCATCCAAATGTTATCACTATCTGCCTTTGGATATCAACTATTGGTACATTCCATACCAACAGGCCTTTGTAAACCGACGCGATCTATTCTGATTCGTTGTACACCGATGCGATCTATCTTACTCTTTGTTATCCGATGTTATCTTGTTGGGGTGTTCTTTTTCGTAGTTACCAATCTTTAGGTTCATCTTAAGAAGAAGTTGTTGGGATATGTGTTTTACTGATTCATGTGCGGAGTAATGATTTGAGTGCGGGATGGAGTCGCGACCATACCACTACTTTTGTCATTTGCTTTTGTATATTGAACTAGTAGAGTTACTAATCTTGATTCGTTAAGTGGTTTTGCGCATATAATGGTATTTTAATGCCGAAATTTGTGGAAATTTTTTCTTTGTTAGTTGTGTACCACACTCCTTGTTCAGTCGTGTGCGTTATGCTTTATCTTCTAATTGCCTTGAACTTTGTTGATATTTTAATATCACCTCAGTGTATTGCATTCTTTAACCTCGATTAATTCCATTTTGGTACTATTTTGGATTATTATCATTCTCCATTATAGTACTGACTTGTGTTTTATATCAATCACAGGATGGCACCACCACGCCGTTCTGAGGAGGATATACCACCTGAACTCGGGGCTGCTTTGGCAAGTATTGCAAATGCTTTGGGCACTACGCAGCAGAACCAGCAAGGAAAGTGTGAGGAGGAATGAGTTTGCTCCGCTACCTCCACCTCCCAAGCGAGGAGACATCAAGAGTTTTCTCAAGTTCAACCCACGCCAATTTGAAGTGTCGGATCAGCCACTTGATGCGGATGATTGGCTTCGTGAAGTGTCAAGGTTGCTCATGACTGCGGATGTTCCCGAGCAAGAATGGGTCAAGTGTGCTACTCACCTTCTGAAGGGAGATGCAGCTCTCTGGTGGGAAAATTATCTCAAGGCAGATCTTTCTGGGTTTCAGCCTACTTGGGAGCGGTTCACTGCTGCTTTCAAAGAGCAATATCTGTCAGAAATTGTCATGGAAAGGATGAAGGAAGTGTTTCTCAACCTCAAGCAGGGCACTGACAATGTCAACACCTAATCAGAAACTTCATGAACCTGTCTCGTTATGGTGGCGATGAGATCTCTGATGACAAGAAGAAGCAAAAGAGGTTTCGGCAAGGCCTCAATGCTTCCATCAAATATGCAATCACTCGTGCAAGGCCAGCATCTTTCCTGGAACTTCAACACACAGCTCTGCAGGAAGAAGCAAGTAGGCAAGTGTTTGAGGAGTCAAAGAAACACAGCCGTGATACAACAAGCTCTTCTGCTATGACAGCTCCTTCTAAGCGTCGTGTCTGGGTTCCTAACACCCCACCGTCGCTCCCTGCTCCACCAAGACCGTCAAGCTACGCACCAAGGCCACCAAACTCCTTCACTACGGCTCCCAGGGGCTACAACCACAACTACCCTAGAGCGCCTGGCGGAGTCCCTGGCTACGTTGCTCCACGTCCACCTGGTGCTTGCTATACTTGTGGGAACACTGGGCATCAGCAGTGGAATTGTCCAATGAACAACAAAGCTCTTCCACCACCACCTCCAAGACCTGCAGCAAGTGCTCCTATGATTCGTGCACCTCCACCTCGGGCTCTCAACATCAACACTAAGCCGGGATCTACGGTTGCTCGTGCCAACTGTGTCAACGTCGCTCAAGCTGAGCATGCACCTGGAGTTGTCATGGGTATGCTTCCTGTTAACTCAGTTCCTGCATGAGTTTTGTTTGATTCTGGTGCTTCGCATTCTTTCGTTTCTCACAAATTTGCAAATGAGCATGAGCTTGTTATCGACCAGCTGGATAAAAAGTTAATGGTTCTTTCTCCCGGGGCAAGATTGTTATCTACTAAGATCAGCCATGGCAATCAAATTGAGATTGGTGGTTCTTCTTTTCCGGCTTCCTTAATTGTTCTGGGCAATTCTGATATTGATGTTATCTTGGGCATGGATTGGTTGACAGCGAATGCAGTTGTGATTGATTGTGCTGAACGTTCGGTTTCTCTGAAAATTCCTGAAGGCCATATAGTCTATTCTCCAAGTCTGACTCCTGCAATTCAGCTTTATTCTTTGGCAGCTCTGAATGATGATGCTATGGAAGGTATTCAGAGTGTTCCTGTAGTTTGTGAGTTTCCAGATGTTTTTCCTGAAGAGTTGCCAGGTATGCCTCCGGATCGTGAGGTTGAGTTTGTCATTGAACTTGAACCTGGCACCGCTCCTATTTCCAAGCGGCCTTATAAAATGGGTCCTGCTGAGTTGGCTGAACTTAAGCGTCAGTTGGATGAACAAGAGAAGTTGGGTTTCATTCAGCACAATACTTCTTCTTGGGGTAGTCCAACCATCTTTGTGAAGAAGCGAGACAAGACTGATAGACTTTGTGTTGACTATCGGGCACTCAATGCTAAAACCATCAAGAATAAATATCCCCTTCCGCGGATTAATGATCTCTTCGATCAACTAGCTGGAGCTGTGGTATTCTCTAAGCTTGATTTGAGAAGTGGTTATCATCAAATCAAGATTCGCAAGGAAGATGTTCCCAAAACAGCTTTCACCACTCGCTATGGCCTGTATGAGTACACGGTCATGTCTTTCGGTCTCACCAATGCACCTGCCACCTTCTCGAGGCTTATGAACTCGGTTTTCATGGAGTATCTTGATAAGTTTGTTGTGGTCTATCTAGATGACATTCTAGTCTATTCTAAGTCAAAAGAAGAACATGAAGAACACCTTCGTTGTGTCCTAAACAAGCTTCGTGAGAACCGCCTGTATGCAAAGTTCTCCAAGTGTGAATTCTGGCTGCCTCAAGTCACCTACCTTGGTCACGTTATCTGTGCCAAGGGCATTGCCATCAACCCAGAAACTATTAAGACAATTATGGATTGGCTTCCACCCATAAATGTCAAAGAAGTCCGGAGTTTCCTTGGTTTGGCCAGTTACTGTCGTCGCTTCGTTCAAAATTTCTCAAAGATTGCGAAGCCTCTTACCGATCTCCTCAAGAAAGGCAAGAAATACCTTTGGACTCCTGCATTTCAAGCAAACTTTGAAACACTCAAAGAGAAGCTCACTTTCACACCAGTCTTGGTTCCTCCAGATACATCAAAGCCTTTCCAGATATTCTGCGATGCCTCATTGCAAGGATTGGGTGCGGTCCTTATGCAAGAAAAACAAGTTGTTTCTTATGCCTCTCGACAGTTGAAGATGCATGAGATCAACTATCCTACACATGACCTCGAACTCGCAGCAGTTGTCTTCGCTTTGAAAGTATGGAGGCATTACTTGCTTGGCAACCGTTGTGAGATCTTTTCTGATCACAAGAGTCTGAAGTATATCTTCACACAGCCTGATCTCAACCTTCGTCAGAGGAGGTGGATTGAAACAATCAATGATTTCGATTTGACCATCAACTACACCCCGGGCAAAGCTAATGTCATGGCAGATGCTCTCAGCCGAAAAGCTTATGTCAACAACCTCATGGTGGAAGAACAACAGCCTCTCTTGTGCGAGGAATTCCGCAAGCTCAACCTTGAAATTGTGGATCAAGGTTATCTTCTGAACCTTCTAGCAACACCTCTCTTGGAAGAAAAGGTCCGTTCCATTCAGCTTGGGGATCCTTACACTAAAAAGATCATCTCCAACATTCAACTTCCGAAGTATGAGTCTTTCCACGTTGATGACCAAGGCACTCTCTTCTTTCAACACCGGATGTTTGTTCCGAACTACCCGGGTTTAAGAGACCAAGTTCTCAAGGAAGCGCATGATTCTATTCTTTCTATCCACCCTGGCAGCACTAAGATGTACATGGACTTAAAAACACAATATTGGTGGCCTGGTTTGAAACGATATTGTGCCAAGTATGTCTTAGAGTGTGATGTTTGTCGCAGAGTTAAAGCTGTCCATCAGAAACCTTCCGGTCTTCTACAGCCATTGAAGCCTCCGGAATGAAAATGGGAGAAAGTAGAGATGGACTTCATCACTGGTTTTCCAAGGTCGCAGAAAGGCAACAATGCAATCTTTGTTGTCATTGACAGGATTTCCAAAGTAGCTCACTTCTTTCCAGTCAAGGAAACAATTTCTGCAATTCAGTTGGCTGAGCTCTATATCAACAGAATTGTCTCTCTGTATGAAGTTCCTCTTGAGATCAGTTCAGACCGTGGAAGCATCTTCACTTCCAAGTTCTGGGGAAGTTTCCAAAATGCTTTGGGAACAAAACTAAACTTTAGCACAACTTACCACCCTCAGTCGCAAGGACAAGTTGAAAGGATCAATCAGATTCTGGAAGATATGCTTCGTGCTTGCGTTATCTCTTTCGGCATGAAGTGGGAAGAATGTCTTCCTTATGCTGAGTTCTCTTACAACAACAGTTTCCAGAAAAGTCTAAAGATGGCACCATTTGAGGCTCTCTATGGTCGCAAATGTAGAACTCCGATTGGTTGGTCCGGCGCAGGTGAAAGAATATTGTTTGGCCCCGACATTGTAACTCAAGCGAAGGAGAAAGTTCATATCATTCTTGAAAATCTGAAGATTGCTCAAAGTCGCCAGAAGAGCAATTATGACAGAAAGCACACGGACATGGAGTATGTCCCTGGTGATCTCGTTTATCTTCGTGTCACTCCCATGAGAGGCACGCATCGCTTTGGTATCAAAGGAAAGCTGGCTCCTAGATACATCGGTCCTTTCAAAATTCGTGGAAGAAGAGGAGAAGTTGCTTATGCTCTTGAGCTTCCTGAACAACTCAAAGTCCACGATGTTTTTCACATCTCTCAACTCAAGAAGTGCTTCAAGGATCCCGGCAGGACCGTGGACCATGAACTCATCAATCTCCAAGAAGATCTGTCTTATCAAGAACACCCCACAAAAATTCTTGAAGTCGCAGAAAGAAGGACTCGCAACAAGTCCATCAAGTTCTGCAACGTGCAGTGGTCGCACCATTCCGTTGATGAAGCCACATGGGAACGTGAAGATGAGCTCCGTGCCAAGTATCCTACCCTCTTTGAGTCTTCTTCTTCATAGAATCTCGGGGCGAGATTCCTGTTTAGTGGGGGAGAGTTGTAGCATCCCAATTGTCTAACAATTGTAATGCTACTTGTCCTAGTAAGATATTGGCTACTTTATATATATTATTGTTGCATCATAATTATATCATGCTCATGTCATCATTCCACCTTGCATTTGAGCATCATATAAAACTCCTTTTTCTTTTGGTTCTTCCCTCACATGCATTATAAATTGTATTTGCCTCTTGATATTGTATTTGGTTGTTGATATATTGTCTAAATGCCCAAGTTGAGTTGGGGGCATATCTTTTATTTCCATTCCACCACCTTTCTCTTCCACCACTTTATAATTCCACCATCCTACTAGATCATGAGCTTGTTTGTCTTTATTTTGGATTTCTCTAGCTCATGTGCAATAGGGTGGATCTAGTCCATTAAATTTCTTTGCTTGGCTTTGTTCCACTTCTTGGAAATGCATAAGATTAATGCCATCATATTATTATTGTTTCCACATAATAAATCATGGCATTATTATTTTTGCATGGGCCATGCACATTTCTCCTCCACCTTTTTGCTCCTTTGGTTTTCCTTTATTTTAAGTGGATCTTTACTTCTTGGGTCATCTCTTTTCCTTCCACCATTCCTAATCCTCATCTATATCTATTTCTTTTATTTTATTTTCTCCAGGCATGAACCATATGAGGCTTAGCCCACAATTCTTTTCTTTTTCTTTTCTTGGAATTCTTTCCACCTCCACCTCTTGTTAGCTCAAGCCTTCTCCATGTCCACTTGGGATGGTCTTATCCACCTTCTTTTCTTCTATTTTTATTTTATTTATTTCTACATGTATGAGCCTTATTCCACCAAATTCTTTTCTTCTTCTTTCTAGTTCTTCTCTACATTAGTCCATGCAAGGTCAAGCCTTTCTAGTTCTTCTTGGATTGGCCTCTTGCACAAAATTTACAATCTATATACTTAAAAATAATCAAACCAATTTAATCTAATTTCTTCTCATAACCCTAATTTCTACTAACCCTCTCTCTCTCTCTCTCTAGCTTGGCCTCCATGCCAAGCCCCTCTCTCCACCTGGCCACCCTCTCTCTACCTGACCCACCACCCCAGCCTCTCCTCTCTCTAACCTAGCTAACCCAAACCCTAACCCTAGCTAAACCTAACCCGAGGCCACCATCTAACCTAACCCGAGCTAGTCCCTCCCTCTCTTCTCTCCCTCATGCCAGCCCCACCCTGCAGCCTCACTGCCTCGCCCTGGACCAGCCCCAGCCAGCCCAGCCGGCCGAGCACGTGCTCGAGGAAGAGGAAAAAGGTGGCACGAGGCCACCTTTATCTCTGTCGTGTCCCAGCTGCCTCCTCCCTCTCTCCCTCTTTTCCTCCCTCCACACGCCTCCTCTGGCCTCTCCAGATCTCCCCGAGACGCCCTCCTCTCCTCCTTCTTCCTCCCTAGCGACCACCACCTGCCGCCGTTCGCCGCCAGCAACCAGCCCGCCCCGACGAACCAGCCGTGCAGCGTGACCGTGAAGTGGCGGAGAAGATCGGGCACGATCCCCTGCGACGCCCCGACCACGCTGACGCGGACGAGAAGCTCCCCCGCGACGCCAGAACCTCGCCGCCTCCAAAACCCTAGCCCGCCGGTGCGCCAGCGACCTCGCCGATCCGTAGCCCCTCGCTCCGATCCAAGCCCACCAGGGAAACCGCGGTGAGCATCTCCTTCTCCCTGACAGCCTCCCCTTCTCCGCCGCCGTCTAGCTCCACCGACCGTTTTGTCGAGCACTCTCAGGGCACGCCGTCCGTTGTAGTCTGCAGCCTCCCCGCGCCGCGCCAGCCCTATCTAGCCCGCGCCCTCCTCCCAGTCAGCTCCCCTAGCACTACCGCACCGGCTCGCACCCCCAGCGCGCACGTTCACGTCCCCGGATCGAATCCCCGGCCCGCGCGGCGCGCCAGTTTTGCGTCAGACGCGAGGAGAAGAGAAACAGTAGCCGCCGTGGTCGATTTGCAAAAAACCCCTCCCCTTTTTAATTACTGCAACCCGCGCTCCTTTCAGCCCCACCAGTCAGCCACGCCAGCGCGTTTGCAGAAAACCCCCCAGTTTTTCCCGTTCGCAACCCGCGCTCCAGCCGCAGCCCCGCCTGTCAGCCCTGTCTCCCGCATCGCTGGCACGTGGGCCTTCCGCCGCTGGTCCCGCCTGTCAGCCGCTGTGGGTAAGCCAGACCCGCGTGCAAAACGCGTTTTCGTGCGCGTGTGGCCCCAGTCCACTGTGTCCCCACCTGTCAGTGTCTGTGTGTAGATTTGCCTGGGTATAAAAGTAATTCCCTGAGTCTGTTTTTATTCAAACCTTTTTCAAATTAATTTAAATTCAAATTCTTTTCAGATTCAAATAATTTTTAAAATACAAATCCAAATAATACAAATAATATATGTTTTGGAATCAGAAAAATGTGAGGAATTCAAATATGCCCTTCAAAATATATTTTGAACACTTTAATTTCGAGATGATTAAAATTACAATAAAAATGCCCTTTTCCTTATTTAATTAATAACTTTTGTTTTATAACTCCAAATTTGACAAATAATATGTCTAAATCGATCAGCGCGATGAGACCGTTCTATTTATGCAATCCTTGTTCTGAATTGAAGCATGCATCATGTTGTCATTTAAAATCTGAACTGGTTATGACAATAAAACTTGGGCAAATAAATAATAAAGTGCTTTATTTCTTGTATCCACACCTCACCTTTGCCATGCTACTTTAATGCCATGTAATTGTGCATCATTCATCATGGCATGCTTGGTTGCTTGTTGCATTTTAAATTCATATGTTTGTGCACTTTATTTATGTTGGCCCTTGTTTGTTTGGTTCTTCTTCGAATAGACGCCCAGCAGGAGAATTACCAGGAATCACAGGAGTATTACCCAGATCCATCTCTCGCTTCAACTGAACTGCCAGGAAAGCACTACCACATGCTTGCATACATACAGTACCTATTGCCTCTATCTTATTCTTGCATCATTGAGTCGCGATTGCATTAAATTGAATCCCAAGTATGGCATAGCCTTTACTTTTAAACGACACTAAGCTTGTTCCGGTCCCATGAGCCATTACTACAAGAGTTGTTTGAGCCATGCGAGTCGGAGAAAAGATGAGTAGGGTATGTGAGTGTCTGATGGATAATGAGGTACCTAAACAACATAACCTGAGTAGTAATGGGATAACTAATGAAAGAGGCACCGGTGAGCAATATCTGCTATTTGGTTTTTCATGCTCACTTGTGTCCTGTAGGACCCTGAGTACTTGATTCCTGTTCCTTGACTATTCGCACTATCCACATCCGGGAGGCCTTATGGACCCCCCTGAGCCAGAGCTTGATTCATTCTTATTTCTTGGGGCCACAATTAGTTTGGGGCTTTATTACTATCCTGTACTTATGCCATGTTACTGCTTTATTTAAGATTGTGCGTGGAGCACCTGTACTGTTTTGGATCGTGGAATGTTTTTGCGGTATCGACGAGCTCGGTCACATTTTCGGGTTCCCAGTCGTTTACAGCCATTGACACAAACCTTGGGTCCGTCTCGGAGCCGGCCAACTTCGTTGCGGGTAGCTTAATGGGGTGGCCCCCTGAAATATTTCTGAATCCTGTGATTGCTTTGTCGTGAATGCCTCGTTGGGTTTTGACTTGGTTTTTCTGAGGTTGATCGAGTGTGTGTTGCTATTCGTGCACCCCTGCAGTGTAAATCTTTCTGAAAGCCGTGTCCGCGGTTATGGACGACTTGGAGCACAGTTTCTCGATCATAGACAAGTATAACTGAAGTACCACTTTTAAATTGACTAAGTACTTGACTAGTAAATAGTGCAATACTCATGGAATGGTTAATAAAACTGCCAACGGATGATGGGGGTTGTTCGTCCGCTTCCTCGTTGGTAAGCGAGGAGGAGGATGGATCTGTTAAATATACTGTTATAACTGTTGATCTTAATTCACGGACTTCCGTCTATCTTTGGTTAGGCGGAAGGTTAGCGAGTCTCTATAGAATTGTTAGGTATTATATTTTGCTGCAATTGCGTCACCCCAGGTTGTGTCCCCTTTAGTGGCATTAAGACTTGCTGAGTACCCCTAGGGTCTCACACGATAAATTGTTTGATTCAGATGAACATGTGTACCCGCAAGATGGATACTGGGTGGAAGAGACAGATGATGTTGGCAACGATCATTCGGTGTAGAGATTCCAGGAACGGGGATCCGTGTGATCTGTGGGCGGGATGTGTTTATTTATGGGGCATCTTATGCCAATTTGCTTCTTATCCGTACTCGGATCTTGTTTTCCGCTTCCGCCTGATACTCTGATGTGTGATGTATGAGGAGCTATCCTAAATTATTATATCTATCTAGGATGTTTGGATCTTGCCGTATGGCGTTGCACTATTTCTATTTCTTCTAGATGGAATGGCTCTGATGTACTGTTGTATGTGGCTTGCATACATACTCACTTGTGTATGTAGTTGATTCCTTCGCCTGCTGATTACGCCGCTCGTTCTTGTCCCGTTGTCTGAAAGTGGTTAGGACGGCCGAAAGGTCTACCGTGAGTGGCCCTGGGCCCCACCGTACTATTTTAACCACTTTCGTTCATCCAGGCATTAACTAAGAGCGTAATTCACCGAGGTAGTTACAGAAGGTTCTTGCCAAAACTTGGCGCGGGGGCTGTACTACTCGAGGCCTGCAGGCTACTCTATTCTTATTCGGGTAAAGCTAAGAGGGTCGCGTGGCGCACGTGCCTCATAGAGCTCTTAGGCCGCTCGTACCATGTGCCCACGCCTATGGCCAGGGGAGCGGACCCTCAAGCGCCACACATGGGGCCAGAGGAGCCCGCATGTAGACGCCTCGTTGTTCTCAAAGCCATCGCCTTCATACTAGGCATGTCACAAGAACCCGCCTCCAGGCGGCACTTCAAGCAACTCTCCCTCGAGCTCGCGACAGCGAGAACCGGGGTCACCATTCTGCAGCTCAGATGGTCACGATAACCGATCTCCTTCAGCATAGAGGATCACCTCACCTCGATCAGAGCGGTGGGAATCATAACAATGGTGTGCGCCCCCACGATCAACAGTGTCACCATCCCCAAGACACTCGTCGACGGTGGCACCAGACTGAACGTGCTCTCGGAGGAGGCGTTTGATAGGATGCAGGACTCGCGCTCCCGGCTAATGCCCGTCTAACCCTACTCTGGGGCGACGGAGGGAACCACCATTCCTATTGGGCAGGTGCGTCTCCCTATCACGTTTGGGACACGTGAGAACTACCGCACCAAACTAATCGACTTTGATGTCACCCATGTCGGTCTGCCATACAACGCCAGCCCTGGATAAGTTCATGGAGGACAGGCACCACACCTAAAACCTCCTCAAGATGCCCGGGGGTAGTGGAAGAACCCCCACCATCCACTACGACAAAGGGGAAGCCATGCGCTCCCTGGATCAGGTCTACAAAGGCACCACAGCCGCACTCCATGAGGAGGAAAGAGAGCCGACAGACACCAGGCCCACTACATGAAAAATACGGACCCTCCCTCCGGAGGGTGCGGGAGCCGGAGAATCTATGTCGGTAGTCCTCGCCGAGGAGCACATTGAATTCTCCGCCAAGACGGCTGAGTCCCAATTTACTCAGGAGCGTGCCGCCACGAAGAAGGTACCTCTGGACCCTAATCGTCCGGGGGCTACCGTCACCATAGGTGCCCTCCTCTCAACTGAGGCAGGAGGGCGCGCTAGTGGGTTTCTTATGGACGAGCGTTGACATGTTCACCTAGACACCGTCAGACATGACATGGGTACCCAGAGAGGTAATCGAGCACCACGTAGCGGTGTGCCCCACGTCATGTCCAGTAAAACAGAAGGTCCATCGGCAATCCCCCGAGAAGCAGCAGTTCATTGTGGAGGAGATGGATAAGCTCATCAAGGCCCACATTGTCCGAGAAGTCATCCAGGCTGACTGGTCTTTGAACCTGGTGGTGGTTCCAAAGGTCACGGGCGGAGGAAGGTTGTGCATCGACTTCACCGATCTCAACAAGGCCTACCCCAAGGACCCATATCCGCTGCCTAGGATCGATCAGATAGTGGACTCACTGCGGGATGCGACCTCCTGAGCTTCCTAGACCTCGGGGTTCCAAAACAGTACAATAGTTAACCGCTCTCCTCGAGCAACAGTAGTAAATAAAGTAGTAAAACATGACATAAGTATAGGATAGTAGTAAATCCCCAAACTAGTTTGTGGCCCCAAGAAATAAGATGTGAATCAAGCCCAGGTGAAGGGAGATCCATAAAGTCCCCTACCTGTGGATAGTGCGATAGTCAAGGAACAGGCATCAAATACTCGGGTCCTAGGTGGACACAAGTGGGCGGGATAAAGTCCAGATCTCAACTATTGTTCACCATTGCCACTTTATTAGTTATATATATTCCCAACATTTTAATTATCAAGTTGTAATTAGAACGATGATCATATCCATCATTAGGCATGTGTCAACCTCCCAACAACCGTGGGACTCGACGACTCGAACCAACACCTGAGCAAGAAACTATGACTCACAAGGCCAACTATCTACCAAAACAACTGGCAATAAGAAGTGACCAAGGCAACATAGGCTGCAGGGAATATAAATGGTACAAAAACAAAAGCATTACAACACGAATAGCAATAGAGAGGAGTAAATCCATAAAGAAAAAATAGGTAGAAGTGGGAGGATGCTTGCCTGGGAACCATTGTCGAAGATTCATCCGAAGAATGGGTTGAAGATCGCATCTACTCAACATCCTAATCCGCGAAGAAGCAAAGCACTAAAAGAAACACCGGATGCACTATTTAAAGACACGGCAAAAGATTCGGCATGATTGTGTTGTGATGCATGGCATGTAAATATGAGGTCTAACTTAGCAATATTAATCGGAATCAGAATCCCGACAATTAATAGAAGGTTCAAGTTGTTTACCTACCCCACAATTTAGATGTTGAATTAACAAGTCAAAACATGTCATCGAGGGGCTACACAACTTAAATAGAGTCTGGAATAAGACAAGAATAACCCGCATATACACTCGACATCTAATTTAGGTGAATTTCTATTTAACCTAGAACCACAAGATAGTATGTATGCAAGCATGTAAGATTTAATATGTAACAAGGTATATTTCATTTATCAAAATAGGGTATCGGAAAAAGGGTCACACATTTAGGGTCGAAGATCTTGGTTTCGGAGGGATTCGGGTTTGGTCTTTGGATTCCATGATTGAAGTTATCAATCTTCAGTTTCCGTGAAGGATATCTTGAGATTGGGCATCACCGTCCTTGGGTTCCGTGAGGAAGATCTTCGGGTGCAGCTCCAATACAGTCTTGTCGACAAGAAGATCTTGGTGTTCTATGGCATGCATATGCGGACGAAGGTCTTGTCGATGGGTCAAAATTGAAGAACTTTGGCGACGGTCCTGATCGAGAGGATTGAAGCACATGACGGTGTAGCTCGCGACAAAACACATCGGAGACACGATACCGGGGAATGAGCACACAGTACAACGGAATGAGCGTTGCCTCCACCACACACACAAAGTACCAAAGCAACAAGAGCATACCATCGCCCACCACACAGTCCGACGGCTTCAAGGTAAGACACAACGGAGAGGCCCTGCATGAACAAGGTCGAAGACGATGGGAGGCAATTCTAGGGTCGCAAGGGAGGTGGGGACGCACTGGCCACGAGGAGATCTAGGCAGAGGTCGGTGCCACTCTGAGCTGAGGTACGGGAGGTAACCACCGTGGATGGTGCGGTGTGGGGCACCCCAGCAGGGTCAAGGGGCCGACTCGAGCGCAAGGAAGACGTCACTAGGGAGTGGAGCTGGGAAGAAGCTGGACATAACCGATGATAGAGGGGAGGAGCTTGAAGCAGCAACATGAAGGGAAGCACGATCATGGGCACCCTGGGATGAGGTTGACACGGACCACCTGTTAGTGAGGGTCGGGGTTGAGCCAAACCTTGAGATGGAGACCTTTTACAACGGCGTTCTGTAGGGAGTTGAGGCGCTAGGCGGCGTTTGGTGGCGATGGAGTTGGCGCGAGGCACGTGGACGGGCCCTGGTCGATGGTGGAAGGCATATGGAGGAGCTCGCGGGAAGAAGGGCGCTTGCTGGCGACATGATCGAGCAAGGGTGCTCGCTGGCGACGGGGATGCAGGGGTCGAAGAGGAGGTTGGCGAGGAGGCGGGGAACGTTGGCGGCGCCATCAGCGACGAGAGAGGTATAGCAAGCAGAGAGGCAAGGGGATCGCAATGGGATGGGTGCCCCTGGGTGCGTGCGTGGTTCCTGTGTCACGTCAGGTGTGTGTCCAGCAGTGGCCAGATCTGGGTCGTGTCCGGGGTGCTAGACCATGGTGTGCGTGTACATATGGCCCGTGTCCACCGGTGGTGTGGTTCGGTGCGTGCGTGGCAATGTGTGCTGGGAGTGTGTGTTATAGAGTGGTGTAGGTGCGATAGGGTGTGGTGGCGGGGCCATGGTGTGTGTGTTTGAGTCTAGGGTTAGGGTTTGGTTCAGCTGGGGTTGTAGGTGGCTTGGACGGCTAGGCTAAATCCCCCGTTTCAAAAAAGACTTTTATGTTTCTATTTTAAAAACAATTTTTAAATAGTTTTTATAGACAAATAAAAGAGGGGAAGTAGTGTAGAACAAAAATAGGATTTAGCAAAAATGTTTTAAGAGACACAACTATGCATGATGATGCACAAAATAAAAACAACATGTATTATTATAATTAGGGTTTACCCGGGGTGCTGCATAGGACATCTATTAGTTCGATGAGGCGAATTATTACAAACAAGATAGTAATGCTGAACTAGATAATTTTTAGTTGCATGTGTGTCCACTGAGCATTTCCAACACTTCACTATCTTCTTAGATTTACTCTGTTCAGTCAACATAGCATTCTCCTGAGTAGTAGTCACTACAGTAGTCGAAATACTTACAGAGGGGGTGCATAAACTGGACCAATAGATGGTGGCACGAACACGGGTTGAACCTGAGGAAGAGGAGAACTAGAACCACATGCAACTAGGTAGACGTTCAAGCAATGTTCTTCTTTTTTCCCTCTTGTTCCTGGGTACACTCGGACTAGGATGCACCTGCGGGACAAAAGGTTGTTGCATCTGTGGATACATCTGTTGGAACTGCTATGGCGGATAGATCGGCGGGAACACCGGCCTCAGAAACTATGCCTGGTGATGAAAGAAATTCGCGGTTGCTGAGGCAGCATGTACGCGAGGGTATCAGGACAACGCGATGGCGGTTCAAGTGGTTGGAACGACGCCGTAGCCGACCCGGAAAAGAACGGCGGGGTACCCAAAGGAACCGTCCCTGCTCCATGTACCATGGATGCACCTGCTGGGGCATGCATCGCCGCAGGTGCAGGTGGGTGAGGCTGCTTGGGCTTCCCGACCCCGGACCCGGCTTGCACAGGTGCAGGTGGGTGCTGATGTGCCCCATATATCACGGTGATTAGCGGCATCGACAAGACCTCGGCGAAGGAACCGTTGGGCCACGTAGAGATAAATAAAACTTTTTGCTCTACGCGGTGACCCAAGATCTAGATGAGGTGATAGGCCACGAGGATTACCACCAGACACGCAGTTGCGGACTTGATGAAGCATGTCGCTTGATGTAGTGTAGTCCTCACGATCTGATCCGATCCGATCATCGAAGTACTGAATGTACATCACCTCCGCCAGTATCCACACGTACGAGGAGGAGCGCCGGCGGCGGACTGCTAGGTTCGGTACAGCGGCAGGACTGGACTTGAGTTAGGGTTTCCAACGCATGGAATGACCTAACCATGCACGTTGGGCACCTGTGCCCTAGTATATATAGGGAGTGAAAGTGAGCTCCACTCACTTGTGGCCCATTCACTAAAAGCCCTATATTAGTCACTATGAGTCCAACTCACTAACTCAGTCCGTATCCAATTTAGGTCCAACCCAAATAGATTTCTGGTTCGGGTCTAACCTAAACTTGCTCCCGCTCTTAAGTGTGTGACCTGACAGGATCATGGTGACTCGGACACAATCCGAGTCTCACTCGTGACCGATCTGTCGGTAGCGGATCCTGGCAGGACGTGTTGACTCCCAAGTACCAAATAGTCATGACGACATACTTTCCAATACGAATTTCGCTTGAGTCGCTTTTGCCTCACGATACATCTTGTCAAGCTATAGGCGAATAATCGTCATCCTTCAAATAGCTCAACTCTCTTCTCGATCCGAGATAAGTGATTCATTCAACTAACTCTTAGTCGACCGCCTCGGTTAACACTTAACCGAGTCATGCATGGTCATTTTTTTCGAATCATATCTTCCGAGAGGGTCTAGAGAATATCTCTCCAATAGGAGGGGAAAATTCCATCTTGGTCATCCACATCACGCATATTCATTCTCAGTCGACCCGAACCTCTACCTTTGTAACTGCCCAGTGACGGAGCAACGTTTGACAGACCAAACTCGGTGATCCTCAACTCAGATTGTGCAATACTCTCAGGTCTAAGAATTACACTGATTGAGACATACAAATGATGACTTGTTCATTGTATCTCAATATGGGTCAGTCCGACTCGCTAAACTCTTTAGCTGAATCTATGTAAGTCAGAATAGCATCTCCATGCCCATGACAAGTGGAACCGAGTTATCGGCCGACTTTCACATTAGTCTAAGTTGCGTGTCCAAAACAACCTCAATGACCAAGGAGAATTAATATAAACAACATGAATATATAGTTCTACAATCGAATCACACATTCAATGATACATATCAGTATTTCATACAAGGACAATAAATTTATGAATACATTGGGAATAACATCATACATGATTGCCTCTAGGGCATATTCCCAACATGAACGCGATCCGGCAGCGTTGGAAGAGAGAACGACAGCGGCAACTATACCTAGGCATGTTCCGGGTTAGGCTTGGCTCGGGTCGGGCCTCACAAATCTTACCCGTGCAAATCCCAGGCCTGAGCTAGGCCTGGCCCGGCTATCGGGCCTAAAAACTCGTCCCGAGCCTGGCCCGCCCCTGTGCAAGTTTCTCTGGGCTGTCGGGCCACGAGCTAGGGCTCCCCTTATTTGCGCATTTCCTTCGGCCCGAGCCCGGCCCATGCGCCCATCGGGCTGCAAATCCCAAGCCTAGGCCCATCCAACGGGCCTTAAAAGCCCGGCCCGTCAAGCTTTTTTTGGGCCAGGCCGGTCGGGCAGGGCTGCCCACGCCTAGGTTTAGCGGCAGTAGAAGGGAAGGGTGGGTTGCAAGGCGGAAGCGCGAGCGTAGTAGGACGCGTAAGCCTCGTACGCGTTTGTAGTCGTAACGCACCCGGAAACCACGTAGGCTCCTGAACCCTTGCATGCACGCGAGACCTACCACGATCCACAATTTCTCCTATGAGTCAGTAACGTGCGAGGAAACCGGGGTAAACACCGCCAATGCCAGGGACGTGGCTGCCATTGGGAGAACCATCCCAAGTACCAGCGCCGGTAAAACATGCCTCCGAGGCAGCAGGCCCCTCCAAGGCACCACACGCGGAGGCCGGGCAAGGCGTATTCTGGTCAGCGAGGAGGATGCGCAACGATGTTGTTCCGTTGACCCAACTGCAGCCGGAGGTGACAACAGATGTCGCATCCCTCCACTCCGATGGCTGCGCAGTACACCTCCGTTCCCAATAACGTGAAGCCTGGGTCGGAAATCTAGTCTCCTCCCTGAACTTGGCCAAGCATCGCTGCCGATTCCTCCGAGAGATCACGGGGATCCATACCTCATCCTTCGTGATTGCTTCTTCCGCCACTTGAACTGTGACGTGATCTTCTCCGACCTCCCCATCGGACAAACTTGAGAGCCTCGACCCAGTCTCTGAATCGGGATAGAGAGGATATTTAGCTTCGCACGGAAACTCTAGGCGAGGGGCGGGCGAGAGGTGGCGACTGCGCGCCGCCGCGCGGGAGACGTCGAGCGTTCCGCCAGACATAGAACACACATGTTGGATCATGTTGTACTACAGTTCAACGCTATAGCCTAGCTCAACTAGTTGGGGAATAGATGTACAAACCCAGTACCTGAGTTCAAATCCACACGAACACGAATAAAGGTTCCTATTTATACTTGGGGACCAGGTTCTCCTAGTACCAGGGACGGATTTACCGTCCGGACACCCTGGACATGTGCCCGGTCTCGTCTCTGCCGCTTATATGAACTCCGGCGAGTTGCCGGAGCGGTCCTACTCGCTACAGCAGCTAGAATTAGCGATCTAAACCAAAAATTACTCTGGTTTAGTCGTTTCGGTCAGCATGGGCCTTTCCCACAGCAGTGGTACCTTAGCCAAAGGCCCTTTTGGTTTCATACTTTTGTTTGGGCCGCAAAGGTCATCTCTCCCACACCTTCACGAAGCAAAAAATCAGCTTGACTCTTGTGCGTTTCAGGAACCGAGAGATCTCATCTGTTCGTCTCGCTCGTGAGCTGTTGCCTGTAATTGCGAGATGCCTAGACCGACAGGACGGCCGGTGACTGCGTGTGGCGTGTTAGTTCCACCCGGCGGACAGTGGCTCGTCGGCACTAGGAGTGGCCGTGCGGCCAGCGGCTGCGAATTCCTAGCATGTGCAGGGCCAACGCATGGAAGCAGGAAGCAGGAGCAGACCAGGGACGATAGCGAACGGCCTCAACCCCGTGTGACAAATAGGTCAGTTTTTCTCCTTAGTTTACCGGGAGAATTTTGGAAATAAACATCAGTTGGTGTCTAATTTCAGTTCTTACTTGTTTAAATCTTAAACATAGATATACTTTAGTTACTGGTAGACCAAAGTGAAATCACTTAGATTGTGGTGTGCCCAGGCTTCAAAATATGCCTAGGTCCGCCACTGCATAGTACTTATGCAATTTATCTTAAGAACCATGTTCGGTATTTACCAAGTTTAAAAATCATGGGCCTTATACTTAAAAGGCTGTGTCCATCCTTAGTTGGTGTAGAGGTTGAAAAGTAAAAAAATTCTCCAATTTTAAGAATAATCTCAATTTTAGTTGGTTGTGATAGAATCCTACACACGTTATGTGTTGCCTTGTATTATGGTACACGATCGTGCCGGCTCTCCCATGTTTCTCATGAATCGCTAAGCACCGCAACATGCGTATATATATACGTGTATGGCAGGGCTCGGAAACACTATTTTTTGGTGTTCCCTCCCACTCTTCTTCAAACTCTGGCATAAAGAAACTCGTGAACAGCTAGAATCGCTCGCATGATACCGATTCGCTTCAAAAACCGTATAAACGCACCCAAAGTCTGTCTACTCCGCTTAGACGTGAATGTACCATACACATATTCGCATGTGTCTACAGGAAGCGGAAAGTCACGAGATATATAGTAGCAGCAAAGTTTTAAAACGCATCATGCAAAGACGTAAATCGCTAAAGGGAAGGTGGAATCGACCGGTGGGAGCGTGGAGTATATTCAGCTCGACTGACTATATCTGAAAACCCATACAAAGGTGTAAAGGGTCGGGGCCTCAATATGGGTTTTCGACGGGTTAAAAAAACCTGATAGATGCAATATTAAAGTTTGAAGAGGGGACGCCAGAGCACATCTCGATCGGAAATCATTCGAGTAGCCTCCTCTACTTGATCGCTATTGTAGTTTTACAGACAATAAAAAGTCGATACCGATTTGTTTTGAAGACTGTATGAACCCACCTGAATCCTGTATGGTCCTCTTAGATGTACACATTGTACACGTCTACTCACGTGTCTACGGGAGACAAGAAGGTACTACATATAGCAACGATAACAAAATTTCAAAACATGGCATGCAAAGACGTAGATCGCGATAATGAAAGGTGGGATCAGCCGGTAAGAATGTGGAGTATATTCAACTCGACCGAGTACAACTATACAGAGGTATACATAGCCTCGATATAGGTTCCAAACTGTTAAAATAAAACCGATCCGTACATACTTAAGTTTTAACTTGTTCAGTTACTGAACCAATAGTGTTGCTCGTGAATATATGATGGACAAAGAGATGTCATGAGTGATCACGTGAAGCAAGCTACTAGCCGACATGGATCCCGTCCGTGAAGCAATGGAACGAATTCGATCCGACAAGAACAGATCGATGATGCATGTCCCCCTCTCTCATCCGGCCTCATCTCGGAAAGGAGTATATATACAGTTGCATTGCTGCCATCCATTCATTCAAATGCCCTGCACACACAGTAGTGACTGACAGAGACTGAGAGAGTTATACTATGGCAGCAATGGCGTCGGGCTCACCTGCTCTGCTAGTAGTACAAGTACTGCTCCTCCTCCTCCCGCTACTCTTCTCCGTGGACGGTTGTGCTGCTGCAGGCACCACAACACCAACAATACGAGCCCAGCGCGGCAAGCCCAACACCATCAGCAGGCAGCCACCGGCACCGGCAGTGCGCGCCCTGGTGCAGTCCACCTGCAACGCCACCACGTACTACGACCTCTGCGTGGCCGCCCTCGTGTCAGACCCGTCCAGCTCCACCGCCGACCTCCGCGGCCTCTGCGCCATCGCCGTCTCCGCAGCTGCCACCAACGCCTCCGCCACGGCAGCCAACCTCACCAACGCCACCTCCTCCTCCTCTGCTGCCACCGCAGGCCCGATCACTGGGTCGCCACAGCCGGGTAGTGATGGGCGCGCGCAGGTGCAGGCGGTTCTTCTCCAGGCGTGCGCGGCCAAGTACGGCGAGGCACGGGAGGCGCTGCTGGAGGCACGGGAGTCCGTCGGCGAGGAGGCGTACGACTACGCGTTCGTCCACGTGAGCGCGGCGGCGGAGTACCCGGCGGTGTGCCGGACCCTGTTCAGGAGGAAGCGGGTGGCGTACCCCGTGGAGCTGGCGAAGAGGGAGGAGGCGCTGGAGCACCTCTGCACCGTCGCCATCGACATCATCACGCTCCTCGCCTAGCCTTAGCTAGCTCTCGCGTGAAATTCCTGACTGCTTCCGAACAGAGATTTTCATCCAGAACTGTCACTACTTGCTTTTTTTTTTCATACGCCTCCAACATGGAGCCAGGTTCCATAATCAGAGGATAAACTTCGATGTCATATACTCCCTCGCTCCGTCCTAAAAAAAATATCTTAGATTTTTTAAAATTTAAATGTATCTACGCATAATAAAACATGTTTAGAATCATTTAAATTTGGACAAATTTACAATAGTATCATTTTTAGGACGGAGGAGAGAGTATATTCCTTGTATATGTTAATCTGGCAGGTATTCGGATTGATTATTTGTGCGTTCTGAAATTCATCATATGCAAACATGCACGATCGAGTAAAAGTTATCAAGTTTGCTAGATCACGCAGACGTGCGGCAGAGTATGGCTGTCCTCCGCTCCCGAGGATTACCTGATACTTGCCAAATATTTTTGTATTTCCTGATGTTTTGGGTAATAGAAGTGATTCGAAAAAAGAGAACCAACTCGTGGTTGGATGGTTAGAAGGGCAGTCGTACCACCAGCCCACGAGAGTTTAAACCCAAGGTTTAACACTTTGGTGTTTCATAAAGGCGAAATATTCTTTCAGTGTGCGTGCGTGTATTTATATGGGTGATTGTATATACTCATTGTGAGCGTCAACGATTTATACTATGTTTCTAAAACAAAATGATTGAAAAAAGAAAGGAATAACAGTTATCAAGAGGGAGGGAGACAAGGCAGTTAATGAAAAGAAAAGGCCGGTCACGGACTCTCCCTTGTTTGCGTCCTGTTTATTTATCTCTACTGCTTGGCCGCGAATCATCACATTACACGGAGTTGAATCGATTGGATGCATGGGCCCTGGGCTTCAAACAGGTTTGGATTTTTTTTATAAATATACACCCTGCAATTTTGCATCGTCAAAAACAACCTGCTTTAAATGCAATTGTCAAAACTACCACACATGACTCTTCCCGCCACTGCACATGGCGGCCCTGTCGTCCCTCTCCCCAGAAAGGACATCCCGCCCTTGTTACTGGCGGTAGGGGGTTTGGCCACGTCGATGGCTGGCGGGAGGCCTGGTGCCGTCATAACGGCTGGCAGGAAGAGGGAAACAGGCATGAGGTGCAGCATATTCTCTGGCATTGATCGCCGCTACTACAGGTCTGAACACCATCCGTAAAAGCACTGAGCACTACTGTGTCTGATAAGTAGTAGGAGCATACTGAATGGCGACGTCCTTTTGTGTGTAGCTCCTTGTTGTTACCCTGATGTCTATTCTAAACTCTTTTTTAGATTAAATAGCTGTGATTATGTTAGGTACCCGATATCTCTCTCGATTAACAACAACAATCAGTAGCAATATTTGATTACAATCGAGAAACTGAGGTAGAATTAGTATCTATCCTATTACAAGGAGACAAACTCCTGCCGCCGCCGTTTTGCCGATGATCCCGAGGATACCTCTCATCGTATCTCTCCTTGCCTTAAGTAGATGATACATGTGTTGCCAATACCGTGCTCACGGAACCCAGTCTGGACCAACATGACGTCTGTTGGGCTGGATAAGTCGTTTGGGCCTCTCTTGTCTCACGGAAGCTCACATGCCCATGTCAGTGTCCAGCATGGGAGTTGGGACCTTGGCATCCCCTCCTCCTCCTTGAGTATCGACTTGTCCCCAAGCCGGCGCTGCTGGAAAACGTTGTTGTAGTTCCATCTTGTCCTCCCAAGTTATGTTGTGGCTATCTGAATTGGACCACTGCACTTGAACTTGTTCACGACGTCCAGTAGGTGATCGCTTCCAACGTTGGGTAATGATTTTCACAGGAATTGCAAGAACATCAATAGGGATATGAAGTGTAGGACTGACTTTTGTACCTGGGATCAGAGGCTTGCGTAGCTGGGAAACATGGAAAATAGGATGTATCTTGGATTCAGCTGGGAGTTGCACTTCATAAGCCGTGGGGTTGATGATGCGACTGATGCTGTAGGGGACAAAATATTTGAAAGCCAATTTATGGTTTGCCCTACGAGCCACCGATGATTGAACATAGGGTTGTAGCTTGATGAACACTGAATCACCTGCAGCAAATGTTCTGTCAGTGTGTTTCTTGTCGGCTTGCTCCTTCATCCGTTGCCTTGCATAATTCAGATTGTGTTGAAGGAGCTTTTGCATCAGTTGTCTTTCCTCGAGCCATTCTTTCACTGATGGTACAGGGCAAGTGGAGATTGCCTCAATGCCCCAGTGGCGTGGCTCGTGGCCGTACAGAGCAACAAATGGTGAAGTCTGTAGTGCAGAATGTGAGCTCGTGTTATACCAGAATTCCGCAAGGGAGAGGAACTGACTCCACCTTCGAGGACATGCATGAGCAAAACACCGTAAGTAGGTCTCTAGGCATTGATTTACCGTTCCGATTGACCATCCGTTTCTGGATGGTAGGCTGAGCTCATGCGCAATTCACTTCCCACTTGTTTGAATACTTCCTTCCAAAACTTGCTTGTGAAGATCGAATCACGGTCTGAAACCATGATGTTAGGGAGACCGTGGAGCTTGAACACATTGTCTATGTAGGCTGTTGCTACCTTAGCAGCTGAGAAAGGGTGATGCAATGGGATAAAATGGGCATACCGGGTGAATTTATCCACAACCACCATTATGCAGTTGGCTGGTCCAGAAATAGGGAGGCCCTCGATGAAGTCCATTGTAACCATCTGCCAGGCGCCATTAGGTGTGGGAAGTGGTTGGAGAAGTCCGGGATATTTGACTCTCTCTGGTTTTGATTGCTGGCATACCAGACAAGATTGCACAAAATCTTTAATGTGGTTCTTCATCTTGGGCCATGCAAATAGACGTCGGATGCGCTTATAGGTCACTGGAAAACCAGAGTGGCCTCCAATGGCGCTAGAATGGAAAGCAACCAATATTTTGTTCTGCATTTCGACTAAGCCCCCTAACCAAATTCTATTATGGAAATATAGGATCCCTTGCTGAAAAGTGAAACGTTGTTTGGTGTCAGGACCTTCTTGCAATTTGGAAATCCATTTAGTGCCATGAGCGTTCATGGTATAGCTAGCCCGGACATCATCAAGCCAAGCTGGCTGACACTCAGTAATCGATGTGATTATCGCTGGTGTTTCATGTTGACGACGGGACAATCCGTCAGCAGCTCGATTTTCAGCTCCCTTGCGGTAACAAAGGCGGTACTGGAGACCTAGAAGTTTGGTAAATGCCTTATGTTGCCAATTTGTCGTAAGGCGCTGGTCCTCGAGATGAACCAAATTCTTTTGGTCGGTACGAATGATGAACTCCTTGTGCTGCAGGTAAGGGCGCCATTGCTCAATCGCCATTAATACTGCGAGACATTCTTTCTCGTATGTCGAAAGCCCTCTATTCTTAGGACCCAGTGGTTTGCTCATATATGCTATGGGATGGCCCTCTTGCTGCAGAACTGCGCCCACACCCGTGTCACAAGCATCAGTGTCAATCGTGAAGGTTTTACTAAAGTCAGGAAGTTTGAGTACTGGTGCCTCGACAAGTTTTTGCTTGAGAATCTGGAATGCTGTATCAGTTTCACTTTTCCAAATGAAGGGTGTATTCTTCTTGAGAAAATTGAAGAGAGGACGGGCAATAATGCCAAAGTGTTGCACGAATTTTCTGTAATAACCGGCGAGGCCCAAGAAACTGCGAACATCTTTGCTACTTTGAGGTGTGGGCCATGTTGCAACTTTGCTAATCTTCTGAGGATCGGAAGAAACCCCTTGGGAATTGATCACGCGACCAAGATAAGCAATTTGCTGCTGGCCAAAAGAGCATTTGGTTAATTTGACTTGCCAACTATCACGGCGAAGTAGTTCTAGGACAGATTTCAAATGCTTCTTGTGCTCGCACAGAGTTGGGCTGTAAACGAGAATGTCGTCAAAGAAGACAACCACACACTTGCGGAGAAGAGGTTGTAAGGTGGCATTCATCGCACCCAGAAAGGTAGCTGGAGCACCTGCTAGTCCGAAGGGCATAACTTTGTATTCCCAGTGCCCGGAGTGAGTTTGAAATGCCGTTTTGAATTCCTCCCCTTCAGCCAGTCTTATTTGATGATATCCTGCGCGTAAATCCATTTTCGTGAACCACCGTGCACCTGCCAACTCATCAAGAAGTTCATCGATGATGGGCACAGGATACTTTCTTACCACCGTCATGGAATTGAGTGCTCGGTAATCAATGCACAACCTCCAGGTACCATCTTTCTTTTTGACAAGAATGGTTGGGGAAGAGAAATGACTTGTGCTATGTTGAATTATCCTAGATTCCAGGAGCTCTGCCACTTGACGCTCGATCTCTGACTTTAGTTCAGGTTTGTGTCTGTAAGCTCGTATATTAACTGGCTGCGCTCCAGGCATCAGAGGGATGCGATGGTCGCATGCACGACTGGGTGGCAAAGAGGTGGGTGTGGCAAACACATCAGGAAATTGGTCGATCACTGTCTGTATATCCGCGGGAACAATTTCCTCGATTTGGATTTCACCGTCCAATGCATAGATGTGAATCAAGTGTGCTGCCGAGCCTTGACGACAGATATTGGACAACTCTGTCACTAAAATTGCTGAACACTCAACATTACCATGGCGGTGTCCCTGCAGATGTATCACGCCATCTGGTTGTTGGATTTTTAGTGTTTTAATGACCCAATCAATATCTGGGTTGTGTTCCTCGAGCCAGTCCATGCCTAGGATGGCATCAAATGTGCCTAGTGGAAGAATCTTCAGGTCAGTATGGAAGATATGATCATTAGCAGACCATTGGCACTGAGGAATGTATGAAGAGCAACGATGTTGAGTCCCATCAGCCACATTCACTTTACACAGTTGAAGAAGAGGCTGGGCTCCTTTCAATGTAGCTGCCAGATGTTGATTGATGAAGGAAGTGGAGCTTCCAGAATCCACCAAGATCAATATTTCCTTGTCCACAATGAATGCCTGCAACTGAATTACACCTGGTATATTTGCCGATGACCCAGTCAGAGCATGCACTGAGATGGAACATACAATTTCAGCTTCCACTGATGGTTTCTCATTAGTATCTGGGCCAGACAATTCTTTAGTTGAGAACAGAGCCAATAGCTCTTCCACAATATGTAACTGAACAGTGGGAGGGCAAGAGTGTTCCTTGTTCCAACGTTCACCGCACTTGTAGCAGAGCCCTTTGGCACGCCGATAGGCACGCAAAGCTGTAACACGCTCATCAGTTGTGGCACGAGCAACTTCCGAACCACGCTGATCATCAGACCTAGAAGGTGGGCGAGAGGAGCTACCATATTGCTGGATCGGCAGCCCTTTCATTGGTACTCTGATGTATCTATGTTCTGTCTGGCAAGTGGGTGATACAGGTTCTCCTTCAGAAACTTCTTCTTGGATAAGTGCCAGAGAACATGCGGTGTCCAGATCGGCAGGGCACTGGATCATGACCACTGAACGAATATCCGCCCTCAAGCCCTCGATGAAACGTGTTAAAAAATAAAAAGGGTGAGTATCTTCAGAATATGATAGCAAGTGGTTCATCAGGATATCAAAACGCTCAATGTAATCTGCTACTATTGTCAGTTGCTTGATAACATAGAACTAACGAATCAGTAGCTGGTGTCTATCACGACCGAATCTAGTGCAAAGCAGAGATGTAAAAGAGAGCCAATCTAAACCAGCTAGGTAGGCGTTTATGCATTGCTTGTAACCAAATACCGGCTGCTCCTTTAAAATGCAAAGTGGACATTGGTACCCAACAGGACTCGTGCGTAGAAAACATGTGAAAATATTGCTCTGCTAAAGTTTTCCATAGGTTTGGATTTTCTCCTGTGAACAGTGGAAAAAGCATAGATGGTGCAGTGTTCCCCATGGCGGTCATCAATTGATTGGTAAGAAGCGTGGGATCAACAGTAGTAGGTGGCGGGGATTGTAGAGAATGCATACCCGTGACCGGAGGTACCATCGGTGAACCAAGGTTCACCTGAGGGAAACCTCCGGGAAGAATTTGCTCGCCGTGGCCGGATTGCCCCCGGATCGCGCCTTCAGGTGCTGAGGCTGTGGCGTCGATGTGGGCCGCCGCCGATCCACCATCAGTCGCAGGTGAGGCTGACCTGGTCCGCTGGAGATCAGCCACCACCTCGGTGAGGTTGGTGAGACGCGCCTCCAGATCAGGACGCCATTCGGCCAGATCGCGGAGTTGCGCTGTTTGGGCCACGATTTGCTGCGACAGCCCCTGCTGCGTCGCCAGGATCGCATCTGACCGCGTGTTGGCGTTCAGCTCCATACGATCCAGGTACTCTCGGAGTGCTGGATCCATGGCTTCCAGTAGTCGTCGCCGATCTTCGGTTCGCTTGCACGTTTCCAGCCTGCTCGCCTCCAAGCACGACGGGGAGGTGGATTGGATCGAACTGGCGAATCTGATACCAGATGTTAGGTACCCGATATCTCTCTTCATTAACAGCAACAATCAGTAGCAATATTTGATTACAATCAAGAAACTGAGGTAGAATTGGTATCTATCCTATTACAAGGAGACAAACTCCTGCCGTCGCCGTTTCGCCGATGATCCAGAGGATACCTCTCATCTTATCTCTCCTTGCCTTAAGTAGATGATACATGTGTTGCCAATACCGTGCTCACGGAACCCAGTCCAGGCCAACATGACGTCTGTTGGGCTAGATCAGTCGTTTGGGTCTCTCTTGTCTCACGGAAGCTCCCATGCCCATGTCAGTGTCCAGCATGGGAGTTGGGACCTTGACAGATTATATTAGGCCGGAAGCAAATTCAAGTCTAAATAGTTTACGAGAAAATCTGGTGGAACAGATAGCCGCACTTTGCAGATTTTATTGTCGCAGCCCTCTTGTGTCATGCGATGAGCAGTACCATTCGCCTGACTGCTTGTACCACGACTTCATCAAAGCCTCCCAGGGTATTCAGTTCAGCTACCAAAGGGCCATGGGAATACCCGTCTTGCTCCTCCCTCGGAAGCTTCATTGCAATCGTGCTACTGTCAGTCTCTAGGATCACACGCCTGGCTTGTATCTCCCTGGCTAATAGTAGCCCGGCAGGCTAGCATCTCTGAAGCTTCAGCATGAGCGACGTGAGTGGCACGCACTCGAAAGGAATGCACCATGATAGTCATGCAGTACTACCCCTCGTCCACCGATATTGTATCCCGAACGGAAAGCTCCATCACAGTTAATCTTCATGAATCTGTCAGTTGGCAAGGACCAGTGCTCCTTCACCTTGATTTGTTCATGATCTGGGTTGCAGTGGACTGCGTCCACTCCGCCATACCTTCCACGGACTTACGGACTATAGCATTTGGATCAGCGATGCAACCTGAATCCCGGGCATCATTCCTAGCAAGCCAGATGTTGTAGATAGTTGTCATCACCAGGGAGATGCATCTATCATCTTCTTTCCCTAGCCAATTTAGCAGACATCCCTTTAGCTCAGAGTGACAAGCAAGTAGACGGGATGGCTTTTGGAAGTACTGCTTAGCTCGGAAGTACTCTTAGTTAACTGCGGCTGAGAGTATTGGATTATGTCTCGAAGAAAAAAATATCTAATGCAATGAAAATTAGAATTCGATTCTAAAAATAATTAATTTTTGAATATGTACAAATTAGAATATGTCAGGTTATAAAGAGTTCTGAGGGAAGATGCTGATATATAATGACACTTATTTCCTAAACCATGGTTACTACAAATTTAAGCTCGGACAAATTTAAACAAAACTTACACAAACTTGGATATAACTAAATTCTCATACTTTCATAATAACGTAAAGCTATCTTATATTCGATATTTTTTCTCTCCTTTTTTTTTGGTAAAGATTGAATTTCTGAAAAAAAATGAAATGTAATACTTAGTATTTTTGGGATTTGTACTTTGATAAAAACATGTGAATGTTAAAACATAAAACGCCTATTTTATTGTATATTGCAGAAAACAGAAAAAAACATTCACTCGCTCGCCCTTCCGTGGGCGATGAGCGAACCCTAACCCCTCACGCCTCTTCGCCCCCTCTTCCCTCTCTACAGTCGTCGCCACCGACGTGGACCACCGGCAGGGGCGGACCCAAGTAGAGCTAAGTGGGGGCCTTGGCCCCCACTCAAAATTTCAAATTTCTATACTATTTCTTCATATTTGACACAGAAAAGGGTTATGTTCTACAAAGTTCATGCAAGGAATGCCCCCACTCACTCTATTTTCCCCCACTCGTAAGTTTCTCTAGGTCCGCCCCTGACCACCGGGCCCTTCTCGCGCGGGGCTGGCGGCAACAAGTCGGTATTTTCCTGCTCGCGCGTTGGGGAGGCAGGGCTTCACGATGTCGGTGATGCGCCTTAGTAGATGGCGGTCCGGCTCGGCGGTGTGAACTCCCGTGAGCCCAGGTGGTTCTTCGAAGCGGCGGTGCGACCATTGGTTGTTGGGGGGTCGTGGTAGCTAGTGTGGCTCTGGTCCGCTGGAATGCGGTTGGCGATGCCCTACCAGCCTAGATCTAGACCCAAAGGGGGGACATCGGTGCCTGGGTGGGCTATGTCTAGCTTAGTGGCGGCTCCCCCGGTGGACGAGAGGCAGGGATCCGCGGGTGTCATCTTCCTCCTGAAGGGTATCGGGTGTACATTTTCCCCACCCCTGTAGCGGACTGGGGGAAACCCTAAGAACGGTTCGGGCAGCAACATCGTCATCGCCGCTTTCCTTCTTGGAGGTGTTGCTTGGTTCAGGCCTGGTGCAAATTCTTGGGAGGACGCAATGGTTGAGTCATCTCCGTTTTCATCAATTTGCTCTTCCATTTTGTTTTTGTTTCTTTTAGGTTTGATTTGTCCTGTTTTGCCCTAGCAAGGGTATCACAGCTGTATCAGATGGTTGTTGTATTAATATAGAGAGCTTTCCTGTTTCAAGGATTGTATATTATACAAATCCCTATGTTATAGATTAAAAAATAATGCTCGTATTTGACAATTTAAGTTATAGATTATAAAACATCTCTACTTTCATAAAAATTTAAGTTTTTGTAGATAATGCCTACTTTGATTTTAAAAAATAAGTATATTGTAGGAATCCTTATATAGCCTTAAATTAGTCAGGTGGGCAAGTTAACGGAAAAATTGGCATTAAAATAAGCAGGAAATTACACTTCCGGTGATTATCTCTACTACTATAGTGGAGCAGTTTTGAATTGGATCCAAAACACCAATTCTGACCGTTGGGCTGTTGGATCCAATAGTTCAGAGAAGCTGGATTCGTGTTGAATAGTACCTAGAGCAAACTCCACCATGCATGTTCTGAAAGCATCATGTCACCACCCAAAATTTCATAACACCGTAGGCTGTATTCTCTCTAGTTTTGTTATAGCATACTAGTGTGCAGCGGCCTGACATGGGGTAGCTGGGTAGGATAGCCATGCATGCCTGCTACACGTAGCATCAACAGTTCCACACGAGCATCAACATGACGTGCTTAGCTGCATGTACATCCCGCCACCTACTTGTTCGGGAAGCTCCTCCCGGGAAGTTCCACGAGTGTAGCTTTTTTATCCTTCCGCCAGACCATTTTTGACAATCAATTTTACAAAGGGGTATTTTTGACGATGCAGATTTGCATATATATTTGTAAAAACATCGAGAACAACGAAGCCGACACTTCATCGATGACTGAAAATGTCTTAGATAACACGAATACTTGTCGGGCAGACATTGTATTTCTTTGATTTATGCAGTTAAAAATGACCCACGTGTTGTCCTCTAGCGACACGTGGGAGCTCCAGCCGCCGCCGCCGCCGCCAGAGGCGCCTCCTCTACCTGCCCTGCATTGCTGTCGTCGGAGGGGATGCCGGCAAAGCCCGCGCACGCCCAGGGAGGGTGGCGGCGGGGTGTTTCGTCTTGCTGCTCGACTACGGGCAGAGTTTCTTCGCGGTGGCGGGGCAGAGCTTGGAGCGGGTGGCGCGGCTAGGATAGTCGTGGTGGAGTGCGGCGGCGGGCAAGTAGCAGGAGGCGAACGTGGGAGGTTCAGAGCGCGGTCGAGCAGGGCGCACTTGTCGCCCTGGGTGGGCTACATCTGGGCCTAGGCTGGCCAGGATGCTCATGACGTGCTACGGGCGGGCGAGATGGCGTTGCTCAGCACGACGATTGTTATGAGGGCCGCCAGCTCTGCCTTGGTCCTCCGTGTCTCTACAGCGGATCAGGGGCATGCTGTGCGGGGACAAGGGCTGACGAGGAGGCTGGGCCTGGCGTGAAGTTTGATTTCACTAAGGGCGTGCTGCCTGGCACGATGCGGCTCCTGAGGTCGGAAGAGCGTGGCTAGGAGCTGCTGGTTGGGGGAGGCCCTCCTCCTTCGGCCGGTGTGCTCCAGATGAGGGCGAGGACGTTAGGGCACCGACCACGGCTTCGGAGCGGCTTCGCATGCCACAACAAGAGGTACGGCGGCAAAAGCAGCATGCCTTGGAGCTTGGTGGTTGACGACATGGACATGCTACCTTCTCCTTGCTCCTCGAGCTTCGTGGTTGGGTTGGTATACGGGCGAAAGTCCTGCAGCCACTCCGGTCGGTGCCTTCGGGTTTTGTATCCTTTATTGTTTGTGTCATCGTGGAGTGTCGATTCCCACCGATGTGAGTGGTGTCAAGTTCTCCGGGTGAAAACCTAAGATCCATCGGGAGCATGCGGCGATGATTGACACATCACTACCTTGTTGGAGGCGTTGCCTTGGAGTTGTTGGCCCTCGGGGTGCGACGGGTTCACGGCGGTTAGGCAGATGGTTCTATGGTCGAGGGTAGCGGACGACGGGGCAACGGCCCCGGACGGTCGTGGCATGTCGAGGCGGCGACCTAAGGATCCCCTGCAGCGACGGTCATATGGGGCCTGGCCGTGGCCTAGCATGTGGATGGGGTGGCGACTTGGAGATCTATGTGGCCAGCAAGTTCGTCGACCCAGCTGGTTCGTCTTCGGGGTAATGCAAAGTTTGATCTAGCTGCTATGTCGGGGCAGCAGCCTCGCATTTGGCATGATGTTTGAGGTCTTTGGGCGGTCGGCTGGGTAGCGAGGGCTAAGAGACTTCTGGGTCGTGTTGCATCACGGCTCGTGTGCGGCATTGGTGCCGAGTGGTGTAAGTTGGTGCGGCGGTCCCGAATTTTAAGGTGTGTGTTTGTTGCGTTTGGTGGTTGTGTTGTTCTGTGGGCGAAGAGTCTCCTTGTATGATAGGTTTTTACCCGGTTTTCCTCATAAACCAGCGATGTATAGTTTGTATAGTTTTTGGACCCATTTTTCTTATGAACTAGGTCCCTCTTCTCTCTAATCGGACGGCAGATACAACCGCCTTGTGCCTCAAAAAATACAGTGTATTTCTCTACAACATCATATGCATGTGTCATGACCCTAGCTTGGATCTGACTAGAAGAAGGGGATTCAGGAGGGAGTCTAGGGATCGTGAGAGAGGAAAGCACACACAACATCAAAGGCATGTTCTCTCCAGAGCCTTATAACAATGACGACTCAGTCAGTACAACATGACAAGGCTCAAGGCCAAACACACGCTTCTAGAGCCCGATGGCTCTGAAATATAGCCATCTATGTCCATATTTAAAATAGATATTATTCATATTTTTAATGAAATATCTTTCTAAACTCTACCACTAATGTCTAATTATCAAAGGGGTATGCAATCCTTTCTTTATATTTTTCCCTGCGCAGATAATAACGTTTGATGATGGGAATCACTATATTAAAGTCAAAGATACAAGATTCCCAACAACACAAAGAAACCAGGAGTCGTGAAGTGGAGACAGACGCTTTAACGACCAACTATACGGCGGGAATAAAATTTCGGCCGTATAGCTCCGGTCGTATAGTTGCCATCAATACCGCTAGGTCAAACAGAACAACTTTCATGAAGGGGCCCCTATATAAAGAGGCCTCGAGCGACGAGAAACCCCCCCTCCGCACGCTCGCCAGCTCCTCAGATCATCAGCCGCCTCGAGATCTCCATCCACCACACCAAAGGGCCGCCGGAGGAATAGACTTAGATCTAATTTCCAAACCATTCTCCACCACCATAGCCATATTCCACCACTTGTAATAGTACATCTCATCTTTGATTGGCGACATTGTAAGACTATTTGCTATCAATCTCATGATTTCCATTACAATGTTTATGATCTTTGATCTCATCTCTATGTGTGTGTAATTCTCTTTGGGCTAAGGGCTTCGGCCTAGCCATGTAGCTTTTATGCATGTTATTTATCATAGATGGGATCATGTATTAGTTTGTATGACATGATGATTATTGTATCCTCTCTTGCCTCAATCTAAGGACTTGTCAGGTACCCAAAACCCTAAGGATCGACCCAGGTATAGGGAGTATGAGTAATGATTAATCTGCAGGTTGGGAACCCCAGTGACAGAAGGGGTAGTACGACTGTATGTGAGGGATTTACTTGGGATTAACGGTGCCGTCACTATGCATATAATTAGTTCTCTTTCTTCTATGGATGAGATTAGTAGGTTATTGCTATAAGCGGTTGCGGAGGCAATAGCAATTATGGATGCATTGCCCACATATAATTTATCTTGCTCTAAAAATTACACGCATACTTTATTTTTATCTTTTATTCCCATTAGATGTTTTGCATAGCTACAGGTGAAACTGAACGCTCTAGACCCTCTCTCTCCATCATCGACAACAACAAAAGACGCAAACTCTTGGTTCGGTAAAAACACAAAAGGAATTCTAAAACTCCCGAAGGTCCGTTAAAGTAACTTCACCACGCTTCTACTTCCCGAGGATTCGATAAAGCTAGGTCTACTAGGGAAAAAGAGCTATACTACATCCGTAATCTGGATCGAAGGTATCAGAGCCCAACCGACCCAAGGGTTCTATCCCAACTCCTTGGCCGAGGATATCGCAGTGGTCATGAAAATCCCCTCTGGTTGAAGAATTGATTGCCCCGCAAGCAGGAGCTCGAGGGAAACATTGTTGAAAGTGATCTTCTAGCTCCAAGGTATCCAAGGACGAAAACTTGTTAGATTATATTGATCTTCTTGTAACACAAGCTAGGGTAGTCAGTGCCCTCCACTATAAAAACTATGTACCCCCGTCGATGATTTATCAAGTTGTGAGATTATTAAAACTCTTCATGGTATCAAATTTTTGTTCCTAGGTCATGGGTACCCCACCACACCACCACTGATGTCGCGGCCGCAGCCAATGCCTCCTCCTCCATTACCCACACCTCCCTCTCTACAAACCCTACCCTACTAGCCTCTCCAATCTCCTTCATAGATTCCATCACCGATGTTAGCCCTTTTATCTTAATAACCTTAGATTTGGCCACCCACAACTACTACCATTGGTGCCACCTGTTTGATGTTTATCTTCACCGATGCAATGGACCCTCCCATGTCGCCGAGAATTCAGTCCCTCATCAATGGGTCAAGGATGACCTCGTCATCATCCAATGGATCTATGTGCGTGTCTCCAGTGATATATTCAACCTCGTGTTCCACGATGCTGCTGTTGGGGATCCGCAGCAGAAAACAAAAAATTTCCTACGATGGAACCCCAAAACTGCCTAGGATCTATCTATCTAGTAATGCGGTAACGGCCAATGCGTAGAGAATACATACCCTTGTAGACCGTACGCGGTTAACGTTCCGCGTGGAACGTGGTTGAAGTAGTCGTACTCGTAGCCGACCTCAAGGTCGCGAAGCTCCTCGCAAGTCACCCCTTGCTCCTTCTTCATCTTCATCGTGCAATAGCTCCGGCTCATGACATTTAAGCACCCCAAGTGTTGCGCCTCGTGTCTTCGTACACATTCGGTGCACGATGAGACCTTCGGCTCCCCGATCCTGCCGGGAGTGCGGAAGTTGATATCCGGCTACGAATCCTTGCAGCGCAACGGCGTACTGCAGGTGTGCCTCGATCGCACAGCCTAGACTTGGGGCCATGGTCACAAGGTATAGAGAGAGGGAGGGAGAAAGTCAGCCAAAGGACTTCTCTAGTTGTGTGTCTCATCCCACCCATGGGCACCCCCTTTATATAGGGGGAGGGGGTGTGCCCTCCCCTTTGGGTTTCCCATGTGGGACTATTCAAGGGAGAGGGGGAGGCACATGGGCCTCATGGGCCAGCCGTAGGGGTGGGCCCTACCTCGCGCACAGCCCTAGGCTGGCCGGGTGGGCCCCCTTGAGGCACCTGGGCCTTGGCCCTTGGTCCTTCCCTCCTCCGGTTTTCCCTCATGGGCCCTTTTTCCTAGGAAGTTTGGCCCATTAGTGGAATACCTCTTCAAATTAGATTTTAATATTATATTTAATATTAATTAATATGTAAATACATATTACAAATCCGTCTTGACCCGAAACACCTTTCGGTTCCCTTTCGATTTCCGCCGAACGACTTCGGATCTTTCTCGGAATGATTCCGGTCCTTTATTCTTTCCCCAAACAACTTTGGATCTCTCTGCGGAATGATTCCGGCTTTCTCTTTCTCTACTGTGATTCCGTCTTACGAATGATCGCTCTCATTGTACCCTTAAGTGTATCCTCTCATGGCTCGGGAATGCTCTAGACATGATCTGTATCAATGATCAACAGAGGGACCAGGGATATCCATGTGACCCCTATGCATTCCTGATGACAATGTCGTTTGAACCACTAAATGTAGCATCCTCTTCCTTTTGTTTCTCGATACAACTTGTCCGAGATCTAATCATTGGTATCCCATACCTTGTTCAATCTCGTTCACAACAAGTTATGTTTTCTTGTTACCGTGATATTACATCCCCGTGACCTAGTCACATGTTGCAACATTTATGGATATAATCTCACCAAGCCGGCTGTATGTATCTTTACCCGTCATGTGGGTGAACAAATCCCGGTCTCGCAGTCACATGTCATCTACTGTTCCTTTGGAATACCCAACGTACACCTTTATGGCCACCGTATTACCAGATGACGGTTGATGCAGTCTAAGCAGCCTAGGGAAATAGTGAGTAATATGAGATCACGGTCTACGGAGAAGGAGTCTAGGTATAGCTGTTGCAACAATGAACTATATGACTTGATCGTGTTGCAATCCTTCGAGGAATGTCCAATCACATCATTCTCCAATGATATGATCCTGTTGTCAGTCGGCATAAATGCCCATGATCTTGAAACCCAGATCATCTTCGTGAGCAATGAACTAGTATGAATAGAGGCTACTAGGGGCTTGGTTGTTTCATACCACACCTGTACCAATGTTTCTACTTGGCACAATTATAGCACAATATGAAACTATTATAAACTAATTGAGATATGACAATAAAAACCTATTTATTGCCTCTAGGGCATATCTCCTTTAGTCTCCCACTTGCACTAGAGTACAAATAATCCATCTCGCATTTTAATCATATAAACCATATACCATATGCGTTTACAGATCATGCATGCTTATGGGAAACGTCATGTCCATGTTCTATTTTACCAGATCATTATGTCTTTTGCAAATTGTTAATGTCTTCCTAATTTGACATTCACACCATTATCTTATAATGGGTCGAAGTTTTTGTTTGGCAACAAAGCGAGACTTTTGTTTCTAGTGTTTATGATGAACGTCGTTTTCACCATTGTCATCTAAACTTCGAAACACACTTTGCTATCCTTTGTGTATATACTATAGTCATGGCAGTAGAACGAGGCCGGATTCCAGGAGCTTACAATGACGTTAGATCAATCTCGAGGGCTTTCTCATGGGCACTGGGCCTTGGGACACATCATTCTACGTTAAAAGCGAACTATCCCCGCCATAACATTATACATCACATAAGATGGAGCTTTTATATTTCTATATCTATGTAGATCCTAGTGCATGAAACGCAACTATGCCACTTACATTGCTTCTAGCCATTTATGTACAAACTTTAATTCTGGTTTTGTGATTAACTCAGGAATCACTTAAAGACATGTTCTTACTGTTAAGACTTTGTCCTATCAACCAGAACTTCGGGTCACTTTATGTCGAGTATACAACATGGTTTGATGGAAGAACCTATGACTGAGGCATAGGAGATGCAACACATCTCTTTCTTTCAACCATAGTTGCAATACTCAATGCTTCATATAGTAAGAACTACTTTCTCACCTTGTTCCATTCCGAGCTTCTTCAGAATCTTGTCTTAGAACATTATGAACATCTTTCAGAATCAAGTCCAGGAAGCATTCAACATTTAGCGTTTATTAAACTCACCAATCTACCTCGATAGATCTTATTGTTTAATAACTTCAACTTCATCCTTATTTATCTAACTTGAACATTATTAACACCAATCACATCATTCACATATGTTGTCCACATATCACAAAATGATTTCACGCTCCCACTCAAATATGACATTCATATTTGAGATCCAGGGATTTCACTTAGCTCCCACTCAGATCTAGGTTCTCTCGATAATCTTGGACATTCCAAAATTCCTTGATCACCATCAAATCGAGAATTCCACTAACGAGATTTCAATGACCATTCATTTCTCGTACTTAGGTCCATCACACTTCTTTGTAATTCGTAGGTATGTCTTGTTCAAAACATGACAAGTGAATCAACAACATAATTCCACAAACTTGTAGAATATATTATTGAATCCTACTTTCTTTAGTAAAAGTATTCACTAAAACTTTATGATCATTATCATTGGTTGCTCCTCTATTAGCAGAGTTTGGATTTCATGAAACAAATTCGCTACGCCACTCAACAATTCGGAGGTAAGGTCAAATACCTTGATCTTTTACTTTCTTCCACCTGTATCTTCATCAAGCCACGTCAACTTAGGACAACAGCAGGTTTGCCCCTTGTGGACGATGCATTCATAGCTTCCTAAGATGCTCTACAAAGACTTGTTTATTCGCCACGATTTCGACTTATCGAAATCTGCAGAAACTTGAACGTGCCATAACACTTATGGTGTTGTTTCCACGAATCTTTAGATGTTCCTTTGTATTTCAAATGAGTGTTTTCTTATATTGATCTTTAACTCTAAATGATAACTATAACCCTATAAGAGATGATATTATACCATATGTATCTTAATACATAATGATTATGATGTTTATACATTTCAACTTAGTTTGAATTCGTCCAATTATCATAATTTGTGAAACATCTTTCACAAGTTCCTTTTATGCTAAACTTTGACTTGAAAATTTAGTCACGTCGATCAAATTGAAGAGACTTGTTAATTCAGTTAATTCAATATCCCATGAACTCATTTGAACAATTCAAATCATTTCAAACTTCATGTTTCATTAAGTAAATACACTTATTCACTTGAGTCCACAATGATTTCCACTACTTGTTGAAAATATGATAGATCACTATGTATAAGATTCAACATTTCTTCGCATATCACCGTTTTGCCAGAATGCAGAGTTTTAGTCATTCTGCCCAAGAGGCATGGTTTTGCAAAGTCTCTAGATTAAGCATCTAGGACCCCGATCTTTCATAAAGAACCTGCAGTAACCAAAATGACTTAAACTGTAGGGTCATTTCATTATTAAACTTTGGATGTCTTTTAGCATTCTAATCCTTTATAAATGTTTAAACTATTATCATTAACATAGTGATGAGAATAACTTGTTTGTAATCGTAATGTGACCTTAACGGTATTGTTCATAAGAATAGTACAAACTAGTTTGTAACTTGTTCATATGAATAATCGTCTTGCCAAAAGCAAGACACACAAACAAGGATTACAAAATTATATCCAAGTCCACTAATCCAAATGACAAACTTTGAGGGAAGAGGTGATGTCAGCCATCAACTATTGTTCTTACCGTCTTCAAGTCACGTTGCCTCAAAACCAGCAATTCTTAAGCAGGTCCTCCTGTTTTCACAAAACAGGACAAGTATCAAATACTTGGCAAACTACAACGAGATTTGCAAGAATCACATTTATAATTTGTATATCTTACATATACATTTTTCATCCATGACCTCCTTTTGCAATCAAGCCCTTCTAAGAGTTCTTAACTCTAATGCAAGATCTCTAAGTGTTTTTCCAAACATTATGGAGTCGTCGGATTATCTCCTAATGGTTATTATGTCAAGAAGAGAAGATCACCTTTTACGAGGATATCCCTCAGGAGTGGGTATTAATCTATGAAGTTGGACCCTTTTGCTAAGTTCCAAGTAAAGCAATATATTCCTATGGTCGCAAAGGACCTCAATGGGATAGGCTAAGGTCTACTAAGATATTTGCAAATAGACATCTAGACTAAGTTTATAATAAGAGATCAATTTATAATTGGTCTCCACTAAAATTGTCATCCTCTGGACGACTTTAGTGATCGCATGATCCCTATCCTCTTCACCTCCCCCGATCGTCACGGCCATCAGTGCATTATCAAAGGTAGACATTCACTAATGTCAACCACATCATCCATGTGACTCATGCTCGATCTTTCGATCTCTTGTGTTCCGAGACCATGTCTGCACATGCTAGGCTCGCCAAATCTAACTTGTGTGTATTCGCTGTGCAACATGGCTTACACCCACTGTATGCGAACGTAGATATGTCTGACACCCATGCATGTACCATGGATCGCCTCATACCGAAGAACATTCTTGGTGGTACACACACAAGGGGAACACGAAACATTGGAATTCAATAGGGCTTATCTTATTTGCTACCGTTGAGTATCTAAATACTAGCACACAATAAGATGTAAAAACTGATATCAACATCATATGTATAATGTGATATGATATGGCCTTTCTTGCGCCTTGATCTCCATTGAGCGCTCCGGCATGATCTCCATCTTGCCCTTGGTTTGACGCCAAGTCCACGACGCCTCCACCAGGTCGTTTATCGGAACGATGACTATTACTATACTTCTTAGTAATAGAAAAGTAAACTACTTTACCTTCGTAACGACCAATGCCATATCATAATCGCATGCCCCCTGCAAAATAAATTTAGACGCCTCTACTCTATCTATTGCAAGTTTTACGTGGTTGTCAGGGATTTTGCAATGGAACTGTTTCTAAACTACAAACTTTCCAACCACAACATGGACCCGACAGTTGTCTCTACTACACCCCTTTCGGGGTCCTCCGTTGTAAATGCTATATCAGCTATCGAATGAGAGACAGACACCCGCTAGCCACTTATACGGTACAAGCCGTATGTTGAGCGTGGAACCAGTCTCGCATACGAATACGCGCAAGGTCGGTCTGGGCCGCTTCATCAAACAATACCGCGATATAAACAAGCACACATTAGAGGGTAACAACTAAGAGATCAATGCCCGCACAAAACTTGTGCGTACTGGCCGTACAACACTCCTACGCATAGATCGGCTCTTACCACTGTTGGGGATCGGTGCGGAAAACAAAAAATTTCCTACGATGTAACCCCAAAAACTGCCTAGGATCTATCTATGTAGTAATGTGTAATGGTCGGAGCGTAGAGAATACATACCCTTGTAGACCGTACGCGGTTAACATTCCGCGGGGAACGTGGTTGAAATGGTCGTACTCGTAGCCGACCTCAAGGTCGCGAAGCTCCTCGCAAGTCACCCCTTGCTCCTTCTTCATCTTCATCGTGCAACAGCTCTGGCTCACGACATTTAAGCGCCCCAAGTGTTGCGCCTCGTGTCTTCGTACACATCCGGTGCACGATGAGACCTCCGGCTCCCCTATCCCGCCGGGAGTGCGACAGTTGATATCCGGCTAGGAATCCCTGCAGCACAACAACGTACTGTAGGTGTGCCTTGATCGCACAGCCCAGACTTGGGGCCATGGTCACAAGGTATAGAGAGAGGGAGGGAGAAAGTCAACCAAAGGACTTCTCTAGTTGTGTGTCTCATCCCACCCATGGGCACCCCCTTTATATAGGGGGAGGGGGTGTGCCCTCCCCTTTGGGTTTCCCATGTGGGACTATTCAAGGGAAAGGGGGAGGCGCATGGGCCTCATGGGCCAGCCGTAGGGGTGGGCCCCACTCCACGCACAGCCCTAGGCTGGCCGGTTGGGCCCCCTTGAGGCGCCTGGGCCTTGGCCCTTGGCCCTTCCCTCCTTCCGTTTTCCCTCATGGGCCCTTTTTCCCTAGGAAGTTTGGCCCATTAGTGGAATACCTCTTTAAATTAGATTTTAATATTATATTTAATATTAATTACATTAATAAATATGTAAATACATATTACAAAATCCATCTTGACCCAAAACACCTTTCGGTTCCCTTTCGATTTCCTCCGAACGACTTCAGATCTTTCCCGGAATGATTCTGATCCTTTATTCTTTCTCCGAACAACTTCGGATCTCTCTGCGGAACGATTCTGGATTTCTCTTTCTCTATTGTGATTCCGTCTTACGAATGATCGCTCTCATTGTACCCTTAAGTGTATCCTCTCACAGCTTGGGAATGCTCTAGACATGATATGTATCAATGATCAACAAAGGGACCAGGGATATCCATGTGACCCCTATGCATTCCTGATGACAATGTCATTTAAACCGCTAAATGTAGCATCCTCTTCCTTTTGTTTCTCGATACAACTTGTCTGATATCCGATAATTGGTATCCCATACCTTGTTCAATCTCATTCACAACAAGTTCTATTTTCTTGTTACCGTGATATTACATCCCCGTGACCTAGTTGCAACATTTATGGATGTAATCTCACTAAGCCGGTCGTATGTATCTTTACTCGTCATGTGGGTGAAAAAATCCCGGTCTCGCAGTCACATGTCATCTACTGTTCCTTCGGAATACCCAACATACACCTTTATGGCCACCGTATTACCAGATGACGGTTGATGCAGTCTAAGCAGCCTAGGGAAACAATGAGTAATATGAGCCCACGGTCTACGGAGAAGGAGTCTAGGTATAGCTGTTGCAACAATGAACTATATGACTATCGTGTTGCAATCCTTCGAGGAATGTCCAATCACATCATTCTCCAATGATATGATCCCGTTGTCAGTCGGCATAAATGCCCATGATCTTGAAACCCAGATCATCTTCGTGACCAACGAACTAGTATGAATAGAGGCTACTAGGGACTTGGTTGTTTCATACCACACCTGTACCAATGTTTCTACTTGGCATAGTTATAGCACAATATTAAACTATTATAAACTAATTGAGATATGACAATAAAAACCTATTTATTATTTTCCTCTAGGGCATATCTCCTTCAGCTGCCACCACTGTCAATCTCTGGGTAGCCCTTCGACAACTGTTCCAAGACAACTTTGATGCTCACCTGAACAACCTCCACACCGAGTTCCGTAATATGGTCCAGCGTGACTCTCCAGTAGGCGTGTACTATCAATGCCTCAATTACATCACCGATGAGCGGCAACTCATCAATGTCCTCCTCGTCGGGCTCAGTGAACGCTTCGAGAAGCAAGCGCCCTTCATCCCCTTGATACAGCCGGTACAATCCTTTGCTGAGGTGTGCTCCATGCTCTAGTGGGCCGATCATGCTCAAATAAACAAGGAAGCTTGCCCCCAAGTCTTCACTACAACTCCCGTGACCACCAACACACGTCTCCACAGCAGCACAGTCTCCGGCGCCCATGGTGAAACCACCTCCAGGATGGCTCCCCAACCCCAACTATCGCGGTAAAACCCAATGTACCAACTTCCTCGCCCTACGCTACATGCACCACCTCCAACTCCTCCTCATGATCCATGGAAAGGTCTAGTCTAGACCTAGACTATGCCTTAGATGGCGCCCTCTCCGCTCGGTGCTCCACCGACATACTCTGACGCGTCGAAGCCGGGCATGCAGACTCACACCGGTGCGCATGGGCTTCTTAGCTCCTTCTCGCCCACCCATGTGTACTGCACTACACCATCAGTCCACCCCACCAATGCAAGCGGCTATTGCCCACCCTACCACATGTACATGCCACCATATGTGCCATCGACTGCACCATCTGCCGTGCAATCTGCCACTACTCCGAATTGGGATCAAGTTGTGTTTCTTCAGGCCACGAATAATTTTGTTGCTCAAGGAAACTCAGGTACCGATTGGATCATTGACTCTGGTGCTTCTAGTCATATGTCTTCATCGAGTAATATGCTAACTCATTACACCTATTTCTTGTGTCGGTCACACCAAGCTACCCTCCCACACAAAACCACTTCTCCTTCGTGATGTCCTCATTGCACCAACTCTAATAAAAAACTTAATCTCAGTTCAACAATTTACTCATGACAATCTTGTTTTTCTCGAATTTGACCATTTTGGCTTATCTGTGAAGGATTACCTGACCAATGCGGAGATCGCACACTTCAATAGTTCCGGTGACCTATACTCTCTTCATGGCGCTCATCTGGATGCTTCACCATCATTCCTGGTCGCCACCATCGATCTTTGGCATCCGTGTCTAGGCCATCCAAATAATGCTACTTTTTCATATTTACTTAGTGTTTTTTCTATTCCTTGTAATAGAGATTCTCATGACTCCTCTGTTTATGAGTCTTGTCAGCAAGGCAAACATGCGCGTCTCCCCTTTAGCTCCTCTAGCTCCTCAAGTACTTTTCCTTTTGAGGTTCTACAATGTGATTTATCGATGTCACCATCTACGGGTGTCTCTAGTTTCAAATATTATCTTATCATATTGGATGGTTTCACTCACTTTGTTTGGGCATTCCCTTTATGCAACAAGTCGGATGTGCACACAATTTTCTTTAATTTTCAATGATAAGTTGCCACTCACTTTTTCTTCCAATCCGATTCATTCAATGTGACAATGGCCAAGAATTTGACAACTTTAACAAATTTCTTTCTTCACCGCGACGTTCATCTATGTTTTTCATGTCCATATACTTCTCCACAAAGTGGCAAGGCCGAACGCTAGCTCTCATCGCACACTAAACAACAGTATTCGTACTCTCCTAACTCAATCTTCCATGCCTCCCCAATTATGGGTCGAAGCACTATGTATAGCCACCTATATCCTCAACATTCATCCTTCCAAAGTTAATCCCAAAACAACTCCATATTACTCTCTTTTCCTATGTCACCCTAATTATACTGAGCTTCTAGTCTTCGGCCTCCTATGCTTGCCTAATGCCGATGCCAGTTATCCAAATAAACTCTCAGCCCGCTCCATCCCATGTGTATTTCTTGGTTATTCTGATGAAGACAAGGGTTATCGTTGCCTCGATGTTCTCTCCGGTCATGTACACATCTCTCGTCATGTCACATTCAATGAAAACCTATTCCCTTTTGCCACCTGGTCCTCCCTCGACACCACAACTCCAACCCCATCCAAGCCGTCTCTTGTCGTACCTTTTCCCCTACAAACTCCTATTGCCCCGATAGATGTCGTTGTTGCGGCAACAAAACTGCCTGAATCCTCTACTACGGTAGAGCCCTCTAATCCTTCTTCTGCCGTGGTAGCACACCCAAGCGAAAATCCTACCACGGTAGATCACCCAACCGAAACTTCCCCCGCCTCTTCTCCATCTCCACCATCCCTTCCATCCCATGCCATATATATTGCTCCACCCCAAAATGACCATGTTATGTGCACTCTTCCTAAATCTGGCTTTCATCTACCTACGCAATGTATTAATCTCCATGCCAACCCTTCTCTTTCTCCCATTCCAAAATCCTATAAAGCTACTTGGCTTGATTCCAATTGGGTCTCTTCCATGCGTGAGGGATTCCAAGCCTTGCTCGCCAATCACACTTGGCATCTTGTTCCGTGTCCCCCTAATGCTAATGTGGTTTATGGTAAAATGGGTCTTTTGCCAAAAATTCCACTCTCATGGCAGCCTCTCTCGCTACAAAGCTTCTTGGGTTTGTCGCGGTTTCTCGCAACAACACGATGTTGACTATGAAGACACTTATTCTCCTATCGTTAAGCCTACTAGTACTATCTGCACCATCCTTAGAATTGTCGTCGCCTCTTCCTAGCCAATTCACTAACTCAATGGACAAAATATTCCTTCCTCCATGGTTCCCTTACCGAAATTGTTTACTATCAACAACCTCTTGGCTTCAAAGATTCATCTTCTCCCAATCATGTTTTTCTTCTCCAAAAATCTCTCCATGGTTTAAAACAAGCACCTCACGCTTGGTTCCAATGTTTTTCTTCTTTTATTCAAACAATTGGCTTCACTCCATATCTTTCTAATTATTCTCTCTTTGTTTATCATTCCGACAAACATGTTGCCCATTTACTCCTCTATGTCAAAGACAATGTTCTAACTTCTTATTCTCAATCCTTTCTTGATCGCATACTTTCTCTTCTTCAAAACGAATTTTCCATGACTGATCTTGGTTCTCTTCACCATTTTTTGGGAATTGTCATGACTCGTGACTCTCGTGATCTCTTCCTCTCCCAATGCCAATATATAATCGATCTTCTTTGCAGGGTTGACATGATTGATTGTCAACCCTCTCGTACTCCTATCGATACTAGCTCCAAATTCTCTTCTGAAGGTGAACAATTTCCTGACACCACTCTCTATCGTAGTCTAACTAGGGCACTCCAATATATTATTATCACTCGTCCTGAGCTCTTCTATCATGTCAAACAAGCTTGCTTATTCATGCATTATCCTCTAATTCCCCACTACAATCATGTCAAACACATTCTTCGCTATCTCAAAGGCACTCTTGATCACGGTCTTCACATTAATTCTTCCTCACCACTTCTTTGATAGCATATTCCGATGCATACTAGGCTGGTTGCCTGGATACTCTTAGATCTACTTCAGGATACTATGTTTTCTAAGCAACAATTTGATTTGTTTGTTTTCGAAGCTCCACTCATGGTCTCTCATTCTTCAGCTTAGGCTGAATACCACGTCGTCGCTCATGTCGTTGCTAAAACTGTTTGGTTGCGCCAACTACTATCAGAGCTTCACCCACCCATGCAACATGCCACTATTGTTTATTGTTATAGTATTTCAATGGTTTATATGTCTGGTAATCCAGTACAACATCGACGGACCAAGCATATTGACATTGGTATTTATTTTGTTTGGGAGAAGGTCGTCTTGGTAAAGTTCGAGCTCTTCATGTTCCCACTACTACTAAGTTTGCTGACATCTCACCAAGGGACTTGCTACATCTTTCTTTACTGATATTCGTTTCAGCCTCAATGTTGTTGAACCCACCATTGATACTGCAGGGAGATGTTAGATTATATTGATATTATTGTAACACAAGCTAGGGTAGTCGGTGCCCTCCACTATATAAACTCTATACCCCCTCGATGATTTATCAAGTTGTGAGATTATTAAAACTCTTCAACATTGATTACTCCAATGCACTTTGTCAGATTGTTTAGTTGCTCCACCATGGCGAACCCAAGGATGCGCCAGGATCTATATGGGAATGTGAAAGGAGTTGATTGAGTTTAGTTCAGCACTGATATATGTATTTGGGGCAAATGTCGCTTCAATTGAGAGACATCGATGACTAGGTGTATTTGGCTGGCAGGTGGTAAGTCAAGTTTGTAGGAAACTACACCAATGCATTGTAGGATCTTGTATGGCCCAAAGAATTTGAACGAAAGTTTGTAATTGCTGCGAGTAGACACCGATGACTATATATAGGGTTGTAGCTTCAGGTAAACTGAATCCCCCAAGACAAAGTATCGTTCAAAATGCTTCTTGTCTTCTTGATCTTTCATCCACTGTTATTTATGCTCAGACTAATTGTTGGTGCAAGAGTTCTATCATAGCGGCACACTTCTTGAGCCAAGCTTCCAGGTCAGGTGCAGCACGATCAGATGAAGAAAGGCCCAACTGACACGGAGCCCATTTTTGGGGGCATGAGTGTACTGAGTATAGCAAAATCCTTCTAGACATTGATTGATGCACTCAGCTATATAGTCTGTATGTGGATGGTACGCATAGCTCATGTGTAGGGCTATATCTAACAAGCAAAACAATTCTTGCCACAGGGTGCTCATGAAAAAATCGTGATTAGATATGATCACCTTAGGTAGCCCTTGCGGTTTGAAGATGTTATTCACGTATACCTGCACCATGTGAAGAGCCATTAAGGGATGCTTTGATAGAACAAAATATGCATAGAGGGTTAGCTTGTCTACCACCACTAGGATTACTGTGTAACCAGTCAATAAAGTCAAGAGTGACCACATCCTAGCTTGGTCTGGAACTGGCGGGGGTTGAAGGAGTCCCGACAGACGTACATGTTTCGATTTGGCTTGCTGACAAATCTCACAGGATTGTACAAAAAATTGACATCTTTGAGTTTTGGCCATGCAAAGAGTTGTTTGATACGTTTGTATGTTGCCGATTGTTTGATACATTTGTATGATGATAAGAAAGTCCCAAAAATCCACCGCTTTAGCTTTCTTGGGCAGCAACATAAGGTAGGCAAGATTGAGCAGGTGCAAAGTGCTACAATCAAGACAAAAGAATTGATTCACCATATCCACAACATCTGATTATTTAATCAACTCCCAGCAACTCTTATAGAAGATCTAGTGTTGCGAATCCATCAGGCCCCAGCACCCCCTAGTGAAAGTTAATTTCCTTCTTAAATGCTTTTAGATGTTTGTTAACAACATAAATGATATCTTACCATGTGCTTGAGTATTTTAGGTGGTATCTTATGAAGCTTATGATGGTGATCGACCCCCTCCCCAAGTGAAAAGTTTACGAAGCAAATGTGCATAGGTTTAGGCCATGAAATTCCATTGCAAGAATGGAAGTTTGCGTATGGCCAGAATTTCCAGCCCCATTAGGCCCGAATTTTGGCTAAGGGCCCAAGTGGTGTGACGCTCAATAAGGGAACCGAATAGATTGCAGTGAAACGTTTGTTCTTGTAGCATTAATATTTGATATACTTCAAAATATTGTACACGATAGCATGTTCTAAAATTGTATAATAAAGAAAAAATATACTTTAGCTTGGTTGGTTATTTTTTGTTTCTTTAGTCTCAGATTTTACATTTTACATGGGGGACCCAAATTTCTGAAGATGGCCCTGGTCATGTCGAGTCATTTCCAAGGTCCATTTAGTAGCCATGTTGTGAGGATGTTTATCTAATCTTTGACATAGTGGTTCTGCATCTCTATTCTCATTGTTCTCTAATAAGCGCTTAGTTGAGGTGGAGATGGCCGGTGTGTGATGGTGATGTCCTTTTTGTTTTTTTGGGAGGTCCTTTGTGTGAATTTGTAGGAAATTACCTTCTTAGTCATTCTACCATGTTCCTGCTTGCCTGTGTTGTAATGTATTCGATATGTAATTAAAATGAGGGAAATATCAAAAATGTGTGAAGCCTTGAATATTGATACTGAAGCTTTATCTCACAAATATTTGGGTCTTCCTGCACTTCTGGGGTTTAAATTGAGTGATTGGTTTATTCACTTTGTGGAGAGAATTATTCAGTGGATCAACGGATGGAAAGAGAAACACCTTTCTTTTGGAGGAAAGAAGATATTATTGAAGGTAGTGACTCAAGCCATTCTAGTATATGTTATGGCGGTGTTTAAAATATCAAAAGGAGTTTGTAAAATGATGATGGATGCAACCTTGAGTTTTTTCTGGGGTGATGATGAGAACAGCAAAAAATACATTGGCTTGCGTGGTGGATACTCTACTACCCTAAGAGAGAGGGGCTATGGGGTTCATGGATTTCACTCTTGTATCCTTGCTATGTTTGCAAAACAAATCTAGAGGCTTATTAGTGAACCAATATCACCATGTGCTAGAGTTCTCCGTTCTAAGTGCCATCCCCATGGAGATATTATGAAGTCGGGATCAAAAGCAGGATCACCATTCACTTGGCAAAGTCTACTAGCTAGATTGACCATTTCTAAAAGAGGTTATATTTGGAGAGTATGCAACAATGAGAGAATCAATATATGGAATGGTCATCTTGGATACCATCTATCCGCAGTATGAAGGGTTTATCACCGAGGCAAGGAGTTGTCTACACGAGAGTCAGCAAGTTAATCAATCCCCATGATGGGAGGTTGAGATGAAAGACTTTTAGGAGAAATCTTCGGCTCAATACATATTAGAAGAATTATAAAGATTACAATTAACAATCATGGGTTCAATGATTTTATGCATGGGGATTTATCAAGCACGGGGTACATAGTGCAATTGGGATATCACCTACACTAGAAGCATCATTCTGGGACTAACGCTGGGAAGATGGTATTACCAGGAGGATCGGCGACATCTAATCCAATTTGGAAAACATTGTGGGGATTAAAAGTACCGAGCAAGGTAATACATGTGATCCTATCTTTAAAATGTATCCTTGTTAATCGCCACATTGGCACTAGGGGTGGATGTTTGATCTGCAACATGGGGTCGAGGATATCATGCATTTTCTTTTTGAGATGTGGAGTATTTCTAAATTGAAAAATATTATAGAGAAGGCAATGCATATAGATAGATCTAGATATGATGTCCTAGAACATCTACTTTGATCAGAGGACAAAACACTTCCAGGATATGATCGAGTTTAGCTAAAGGAAATGATAGCAGACATATGTCGATACCTATGTTGTATGCATCGCTGACGTACTCGTAATGAGACTGTGTCACCCCTAGGCCGATGCAGTATGTGGATCATTTCTATTACAAAAACGAATCAAAAGTGTCCAAAGTTCAGAGCCAACCAAACCCTACTAAATGGACCAGACCAAAACCTCGTCGCACAAAAACCTGAATGGCTCTGCCCCTTATACGGATGATGTTTGTGCAGGTGTTATAGGAGCAGTTCTACTCAATTGCCTGGTAGAATTCATAGTTGCGTCTATGTTGTTTATCCTGACAAAGTTTTAGAATATTGATTTCTCGTTGATAGATCAATTGAAGGGTATTGTCACGTATATAAATCAGGGGGTCAGTAGCAATGGCTTCGACTCATACATGTATGATTTTTGTACATCGTACCTTACATGAACATGGTTTGATAATCAGAAACTATTCCTATCTCTAGCACCCTCCCTTAATCACAACTTTGCAAGTTGAAATTCTGCTTGAACTCCTTAAATATTGAAGTTAACAAAGTCTTAGTAAAACCATCAACAATTTGATCCTTTGAAGGAACAAATTGAATTCCGAGTTGCTTGTTTTGAACTCTCTTTCTCTACCAAATTGAAAATATATTTTAATATGTTTAGCTCTTGTATGAAGCACTGAATTTGCTGATAAGTATGTTGCTCTCAAGTTATCACACCACAAACAGGGCAGTTGAGTAGGTTTGATGCCAAGTTCCTCAAGCAAAGATAGGATGCATCTAAATTGCTTTAGATGTAACATTTGAAAAAGACTTGTACTTTGCTTTTTTACTAGATCTTGAAATGGTAGCTTGCTTCTACGCAGTTTAAGGTATGAGGTTAGATCCAAATAAAACAAAAAAACTTGTAATTGATCAATGATCATCCAAGCAACCTGCCCAATCGTCATATGAGAATGCACTAGTCAGAATAGACTTGTCTCTCATGAAAGGTAGTCCAACACTAATAGTATCCTAGATGTATCTCAGAATTCTCTTGGTAACAGTCTAGTGCAAAGTAGTTGGAGCATGTAAATATTTATAGACTTTATTAACATCATAGGAAGTATCAGACCTCGTGACAGTTCTATACTGTAGTGCACCAATCATAATTTTGTACTTAATGCTATTTTCATGCCCTAGCAACTATTTTTGATGTCTTGTCATCTTTTCTAAAGATGACAGTGTATTAAGAAAATCTTTGCAATTCTCCATAGAAACACAAGAAAGAACACCTCTAGCATACTTTGCCTGATTTAGTAAAAGTCCATCGTATAATTTTTCACTTCAGTGCCCAAAAATAAGTGAAGATTTCCAAGATCCTTTAGAGAAAATTCTTTGCTAAGATTTTTAAGAAAGACACCTATTACATGTTCAGAGAATCGACAACTATAATATCATCAACATAGATCAACATATATATAGTGACATTCAACCGAGCGATAGATGAACAATGAAGTGCCAAATTTTTAAGAAACAAAACCAAGACTCGTCAATTAAGAATTTAATCAATAATACAGACCCGAAAGAGCTTGCTTCAATCCATATAAAGCATTATTTCCATATCCTGGTGGTTGTCTCATATAGACCTCCTCTTCTAGAACACCATGCAAAAAAGCGTCCTTGACATCCAATTGTCTGATCATACTCCATCCCCTAGAAATAGCAATAGCCAAAACAAGTCGAATGGTAGTAATCTTAACAACATGACTAAATGTAACCTCATAATTTATAGCATAGTGTTGTTTGAATCTTTTTTCTACCAATATTTATTTGTACCTATCCATAGAACCATAAACTTTCTTCTGGACTCTATACACAAGCACCATGTTTTTGAGGAACTAGGTGCGAAGTCTTATTTTTCATAAGAGCATCATATTCTTCATCCATTGATTCTTTCCATTGCGCATTTGTATCCTGCAAATTTTCTGGCTGATCAGATTCACACATAAACACCATCTTACTGTACTATCCTTGTACTCTTTCGATTGAAAAATCCTACGAGAAGCTCGCCTGGTTGGACTTGTGGGTGAAGAAGATGCAGAAATAGTACGCCTCACAACATTTGGTGTTGCAAAATATCCTGGCACAAAGGATCTTGGCGTGTCATCATTGCAAGCCCAGCTGTTCCCTCTCGGCCAACATTTTCTTTTTGTCGACTGGATCTGGTGTGCGATGGACACACTTGTGTATGTGTGGCTCTTGCCAACCGCAAAAGATATCGAGGTAGGTTCTGCTTCCCCCAGCTGGCGATGACACGTCACTATCGGATGCACGCGGTGAACCATACAACACGGTTTCTGCACTGGGGCCAGACAATCGATCCGAGGAAGATTACAATGATCCCAAGGTCGATTCCGGTAGAGAATTTTCTTCGATAACTGTGCCCGAGTTGTCATCTTCTGCTGTTATGTTATGTGATCTGTTTGAGCCTAAATATGCATTGTTTTTAATGATTCCTCTTCTTGATGATGGAAAAAACTCAGAGGAAGTGTTAGCACGATTAGTCAATATTGAATCACTAAAAATTCATCCCCATGTTCAATATTAAGAAGAGATTGATCTAGAAAAATAATTTGTTTGCAAAGTAGAGCGTCGACGTTTGGAAAGATCCTTAAAGGGAAAGACATCCTCGTCAAATACAACATATTGAGACACATAGATACGACCCATAGAGACTTGAAGACACTTGACACCTTTAATTTGTGCATTGGTGCTATAGTCTAATAAAATGCACGAAAGGCAAGCTTTCTTTTGTTATATGGATGGAGGTTAGGCTAATAATCACATCTGAAAACACAAACAAAATTATGTACCTAGAAGTCGATGAATAAGCATTTCATTGTTGATAACTTTACTAGGAAGCGTGATTATGAGATAAGTGTGGCAATTATAAAATCTTCAACCCAAAATTTTAAGAGCATGGACGCATGTGCTAGCAGTGGAAGACCAAGCTCAACAATATGGTGATGTTTTCTTTCAACATCACAATTCTGTTGATAGGATGAGGCCATGAAACATGATGTGCATTTCCTTGAGTTTGAAAGAAAGAATTAAGCTTCACATATTCTCTCCCAATCATATTGTACTATAAGATTTTTCCTATTTTATTTTCATTCAACAAGATTTTGGAATTTTGTAAAGGTAGCAAAGACATTCGACGTTTTCTTAAAAAAGATACTTACATGTAAACTTACTATAATAATCAATAAATCTTACATGATAGTCATGATGACCAACCAAAGTTGGTGAAGTACCACAAACATCAAAAAATATTAACTAAAGAGGAAAATATTAACTTCCATACATCCATACCTTTCCCGTTGGCAGCATTCACCTTGTCATGACCATTGTAGTTGTCATGAACTGAAAGATTGTTTAATTCACCAGCAATATGATGTGTCACCCTAGTCTCCGAGTACCATTTTTATCAATTCATATGCATAGGGTGTTAGAAATCCTTAGGATCACCTACCTCAAGAAAAAGCCACACAAGATAAGATCAGAGGTGTGTACCTTGATCTGGAGGTCCAGCCATGGCCTCCTCTCGATCTGCTCCACCTGAATCTTGTTGATGATGATGAGAGGTTTGATATCTACGCACTTCTTTTCTTGTAGACAGTTGTTGGGCCTCCAAGTGCAGAGGTTTGTAGAACAGCAGCAAATTGCCGTTAGTGGATTACCTAAGGTTTATCGAACTCAGGGATGAAGTTGTCAAAGGTATCCCTCTCAAGCAACCCTGCAATCAAGATACAAGAAGTCTCTTGTGTCCCCAACACACCCAATACACTTATCAGGTGTATACGTGCACTAGTTCGGCGGAGATATAGTGAAATACAAGTGGTATGGATATAAGACAACGGTGCCAGAAAAGAGCTTGACGGGTAGGAAGAGACTAAAGGCAATCGAAAATAAATATGGAAGCAAGCAAACATGTAATAGATCTAGTTGCAAACGGTGTTTCAATGCTTAGAAACAAGGCCTAGGGATCATACTTTCGCTAGTGAACACTCTCATATAAATATCATCTCTTTATGATACTACTCTGAACTACTCTCCGGTTGGATAACTCTAATCCACGGTAGGGCTATAACAGCACACCTCAAAGTTCGTATTCCCCATCTAGGTAACCCCCTAACTATCACCTTGAGCGCTAGATGGTTCCAACAAACACCACAATCTGAGACATCCAACTCAAATTATACTCATGACAAGTATTTATGTAACCTTAGCCAAAGTGCCACATGGTGTGCACACTGTCAACTTCACACATGTGGGGATAAGCAAAGATTCATTAAAGCACTTAAGTAGCAGAATAGATCTATTACATTACAAAGCTCATGATCTCAATAAGATCACGAAGAGAGAGAGAGAGAGATGAACACATAGCTACCAGTAGAGCCCTTAGCCTCGAGGAGGAACTACTCCCTCATCATCATGGGAATCAGCAACGGCGATGGAGATCGATGGAGATGGCTCTGGGGGAAATTCCCCATCCCGGCAGGGTGCCAGAACAGAGACTTTCTGTCCCCAAATTTCCGCTTCAGTGGCGGTGGCATTGTGGAGGTTTTCGTGGCTTTATCCTTGATGATTTAGGGTTTTCTCATCGGGAGGCTTCTTATAGGGAAAGAGGCGATGTCAGAGGGTGGAACAGGGGCCCACACCACCTGGTGGCGTGGCCAGGGGACCCACGGCACCACATGGTGTGGCCAACCTCTGGCCCCTCCCCGTCTCATCTTCTGGCTCCGTGAGTCTTCCGGTAAAATATCGACTTTGGCTTTTGTTTGGTCCAATTCCGAGAATATTTCTTTTCTAGCTTTTCTGAAACCAAAAACAGCAGAAAACAGGCAACTGGCACTGTGGCATCTTGTTAATAGGTTAGTTCCAGAAAATGTGTAAAAATACTCCAAAGTGTGGATAAAACTTAAGAAAGTAGATATAAAACAAGAATGGAACATCAAAAATTATAGATACATTTCCAACGTATCAATATCCCCAAGCTTAACTCCTGCTCTTCCTCGAGTAGGTAAGTAATAAAAGAATAATTTTTGAGGTGACATGCACCATCATAATCTTGATCAAGGTATTTGTAGAACATTGATAGGTAGGATCATAGTACTTTAACATAGCATGAAAGATATAGTTCTAACAATAAGACATAGCAACTATGTTGTAACATGAAAAGGTACAAACAAAAGATTCATAAATAACAATGCTTTGAAAGACGTTTGTTTGTTTCACATATAGAAAACATAATGAGAATGGTATTCAGCTTGTCCCTCATAGTGTAGCAAAACATAAATGCATAGGACACCTTCAAAGTTCACAAGGGTGACTAGATACAAATAGTTTAAGAACAAGCAATATCAAAGTTATGCATCAATCAACAAGTCTTGAGACAATGCACATTAAAATAAGAATGGCCACTATGCTCTCTCAGTAGGTGCATAAAGATAGAATATGGAGACTCAACATAAAAGTAAAAGAAATGCCTTCATAGAAGGAAGCATGGATTCAAGTCTCGTAAAGAGCTTCCAAAAATTATGATACTTATTAGCTTTCAGCTCTGATTGCCCCTATCATAAGCATCTTAAACTGACTAAGGTTAAAGGTAACCAAGAATGGAGTATATGCTTGACAAAGTATAAGTTGGAAATCTCATGTCCCTTGAATACGAGGGCCGCTCCTCATGCTACTCAAGTTTAGTTACCGGTAAGTTCTTGTCATAGTAAGTACATGTGTATCATAGAGGAACTGCCAACGGGGTACCCCTTGCCCGATGATACGGAAGAATCCCCATATCTAAATGACAAGGAAAGCAGACAATAAGCATCTCAACATCTTCTTATTTACCATGGGAAAATGGTGCTTTTTTCTCTCTTTCCTCTTTTCTCATATTTTTTTTCTTTTTTCTCAATCCCTATATCTTTTTTTATGAAAAGAATGCTTCATAGATTGCTCATTATGGTTACGCTGCAGGTTTCCACCATGATTAGGCATGGATTAGACCAGCCGCCTAGACATTTCTCTAACACACATACATAACTCCATGGACTTACAAGCTCCCCTTTCATTTCACACCGATGACATCCATAAACAAAAGAGCATGATATCAACTGGGTACAATGTACAAGTGCAATGTTGAAAGCGTTCCCCATGACAATATGGTTCTGCTAATCCCAACATATAAGTGCAAGCATATACAACATAGATGACACAATGGTTCAAGTTTATTAGAGGCAAGAAAAGTAAAGTGTGCCATCAAGTTTGTGAGAGCTTTAATCACTAATTTTACATAACAAGTTTAATCCGGAAGGTAGATAAACACATGAATATACTTGTAATAGCAAATGCTAATAGGTAGGTATGGTGGACTCTTTGGAATAACTTGGTTTTATTTGGAGTTCGATGCATGAGTGTAACTCATACTTGGTATGGAGGCTAGCAAAAGACTGGGAGCGACCAGCTAAGAGAGCAATAATGGCCATAATCATGCAAAGCGACAAAACATCATTAATTAAAGCATAAAGTGATATTACAAGTCGAAAACTAAATGATCATAGAGGCTATGGTGACTTGGTATAGTCTTAACAAGGTGTGAGCATGCTCCAAGTCAACCCAAATAAAGCATTAAAGGAGAATACCACAATACTATGCTTTAATATGCTAAAACAACACATGATTCTTTCAAGGCACATTAAGCAATATAAATTGTTTATAACATGTCATGCTACAACAAATATCACTAAGCATACAGCTAAAACAATATCAAGCATGACATGACAAAGCATAGGCCACAGTCTAAAACAAGCTCATTTTTACCACTTAAGCATGAGTTTTCCTACTCTTTTCCAATCCAAACCAACTTATTTTAAAACTAATGTATAAATGAGGGGGTCCAACAAATTTATTCAAGCAAACTAAGCAAACGAAAACCAAAAGTAAAAACAAAGACGCTCCAATAACAACACAACTGTGCATGAAACAATAAAAGTGAAGTGTTTGGAAGAAACCTGGAATTTTTATTGATGAAGAAGGGGATGTCTTGGGCATCCCCAAGCTTTGATGCATGTACTTCTTGGATATTTCTTGGGGTGACATGGGTGGCATCCCCAAGATTGAGCTTTTGTCCATACTTCATCTTATCACATCATTCTTTTCCTACACCTGAAAATTTTCCTTCATACAAAACTTCACACAATCTTAATTAGCAACATTAGTGCATTCAAAAGAGAATAAAACTTTGGGTTTTAGTTTTAAAATAGAAAAACTTTCATTAAAAACACAAGCTACTGTAACAATTTCCTCCAAAAACTCAATTCACTAAAAAGAACCCAAAAAGAAATCGATAAAGAGGCAAATGCAGATAATGGCCAAAATCTGTCAAAACAGACCAGCGGGTGAAAAGCGATTTTTTAGAAGACCTTCTGTTGCTCAAACCGCAAAGTGTTGAACTAACGAAAGTTAGCTAACAATCTGGGAGATTTATTCAGAAAATTAACGCTCAATCCAACATACAGAGATTTTTCACGAATTTTTACAGTGAAGCACAAAAATCTGTTTCGGGATAGCGCTTCCCCAAATCTTACTTCCCTCTCATTAGAAGTTATTCTTGGCACAAAAATCAAATAAAAAAGGATAATGATAGGTTATTACAGAAGTAATAACTTCCAAAACTCAAGAAAACTATTGGGTTATCTCCCAAGAAGTACTTTTCTTTAACGCCTTTAAGTTAGGCATGATAGTTTGAGAAGATACTCACATAAGAAATATGAATTGAAGTAAAAGAGAGCATCAAGAAGCAAATTCAAAGCACATTTAAGTATAACCCACTTCCTATGCATAGGAATCTTGTAAAGAAACAAGTCATGAAAGCACCAAGCAACAAGCATAGTAAAGCAAAACAAGTGCAACTTTAAGACTTTCAACATAAATAGGGGAAACCTAATATTATTGAGATGCATAAAACCATGCTTCCCTCTCTCATAATAACTTTAGTAGTATCATGAATAAAATTAACAATATAACAATCACATGAAACATTCTTATCATGAGCGACATGCATAAAGGAATTAATACTCTCCACATAAACATAGTCATTATATTAAGTGTAGTGAGAGTAAATTCAATAAAATAGCTATCATTATTATTCTCATCACCATAATCATCAAATATAGGAGGCATATTGTAATCATAATTAATTTTCTCCTCAATAGTAGGTGGATGGAAAATATCATATTCATTATTGTAATCATCATATATTAGAGGTGTAGTATCATCATAAGCAATAGAATAATTATCTTCCAAAATGTGTTCATTTGTAAACATATCATCATTGGAAGGAACATGGATAGAACTAATAGTACAAAAATTATTGATATCATCATTTTCAGAATTGGTACCGAAGAGATTTCCAATATCAAAAGAAGTGTGCTTTTCCCAATCATGATCACTACTATAGGTAACAGGCATAGGAACATCATCGAGTTCAGACTCATCAAAAACTATAATAGGAGCAACATGCTTAGGGGAAAATACCATTTCCTCTCTCCTTTTACTCCTCCTTTTCTTCTTTTTCTTCTTCAATTTAGGAGGGAGAGGCTTGAAAGTAAGCTTCTCCATATACCCTGGTTTATTGTTAGAGACAATAGACGAAACTTTGGAGGATTCCTCCTTTTCATTAATAAGATCATAACACATATTAGTTCTGCCATATTTTGGTAAAACCTCATCTTTTATAATATTTTGTATGTAAGTATTTGTGTAGAAATTATCAACACAATAAAGATGACAACCATGCATGACACTATTCATATCAAAAGCACCCATATCTACAAAAGAGTTTTTTTTGACAATTCTTCACACCCCAAAAATAATGTAAGTTCATCATGCTGATTAGGAGTGATCATGTCATCACAATACAAACTTGCAGTACTCATTGGATTAGAAGGGCTATTATTATGGCCTGACCATTGAAAATTTAAATGACCCACTTCAAAGCAAAGTTCACAAATAAATGGATAGAGAGCACAAACTTTTTTACCAAGATCATTTAGAGTCCTATACCACGTTCTAGTTTTTTCATTCATGTGGGTCATACAATATTCTTCTTCAATTTGATTATTATCACAAGGACTATGTATTCCACAAAAATTAACATGCTTATAAGAAATAGTACTTTCAAAGGTTTGAGCATGTTTATTGCTATCATTAATAACAATTTCATTTTCCATGCAAGTGTCTTTAAAAGGCTCATGATACATGTCCCATTTTTATTTAGAAGCATTAATATGAGAAGCAAAGGATCTAAAACAATCAATAAGAATTTGAGGATCAATACCATATTTATTACTAAGATCTTGAAAATCAGCAGTTTCAACGAAAGACTTAATGCAATCATACTCATAGTTTATACCTGGTTCTTTACCTTTGTCGTTATACCAATCTTGGGTATTGCTTTGAATTGTTTCAAGAAGGTCCCACTTAGCTTTGACCTCCTTACTTGTGAAGGATCCCTCTAAACAAGTGTTTATATATTTCTTGTAATGTCCTGAAAGCCTTGCATAGAAATTATTAATAACAATATTACTGGGGAGCTCATGAATGGGACATTTGAGCATTAGTGACTTCAATCTCCTCCATGCTTGAGAAATACTTTCTCCATCATGTGGATTAAAATTATAAATGTAATTCCTATCTTTATGAACTTCATGAGGAGGATAAAATTTAGAGTAAAAGAGAGATTCAAGTTCCTTCCACTCCAAATGACGAGGATCATCTAGTAGCTCATACCACTCCCTTGATTTTCCCTTAAGTGAAAAAGGGAATAGCTTCCTCTTAACTTGGTTCATTGAAATACCTGCACACTTGAGAAACTCGCATAATTCGTGTATAAAGAGTAAATGATCACCAGGATGGGCAGTTCCATCTCCAAAATAACAGTTATTCATAACACGTTAAACATTTTTTATAGGTATTTTAAAAGGGATGCTTTCAGTATGTGGATTTAAAATATCACAAGTATCATTAGAATTACCACATATGGGAGATAAAGTATCATCAGAGCAAATTTTCTTCTTTAAAGCTGGGGAACTAAAAAGATCATTTTCATAAAAACTAACTTCCTCAAGCTTAGACGTTTCCATAGAATTAGTAACAAAGGTGTTCAAAGATTCATACTAATAACATTTCTATTAGCATGCAAAGAAAGTTCCATGGGTTTTTTAATTTTCTTTTCAGACAATTCATGTTCTACCTTAGGAAAAATACTAAAAAGCTCTCTGATTTTGTTGTTGTTTTCCATTAATCCTAACTAGTGAAAATAAAAACAAGAAACATAAAGATATAATTGCAGAAACTAAAGGAAATAACTTCGAGCACTCACACACCAGCAACCACACTAGAAGGTAGCTTAGTAGCTAGAAGATGTGAGTACCTTTTACCTTACCTCCCCAGCAATGGCGCCAGAAAATAGCTTGATGTCTATGCACTTCTATTCTTGTAGACAGTTGTGGGGCCTCCAAGAGTAGAGGTTTGTAGAACAGCAACAAGTTTCCCTTAAGTGGATTACCCAAGGTTTATCGAACTCAGGGAGGAAGTGGTCAAAGGTATCCCTCTCAAGCAACCCTGCAATCAAGATACAAGAAGTCTCTTGTGTCCCCAACACACCCAATACACTTGTCAGGTGTATAGGTGCACTAGTTGGACGAAGAGATAGTGAAATACAAGTGGTATGGATATAAGACAACGGTGCCAGAAAAGAGCTTGACGGGTAGGAAGAGACTAAAGGAAATCGGAAATAAATATGGAAGCAAGCAAACATGTAATAGATCTAGTTCCAAACGGTGTTTCAATGCTTAGAAACAATGCCTAGGGATCATACTTTCACTAGTGAACACTTTCATATAAATATCATCTCTTTATGATACTACTTTGAACTACTCTCCGGTTGGATAAATCTAATCCATGGTAGGGCTATAACAGCACACCTCAAAGTTCGTATTCCCCATCTAGATAACCCCTCACTATCACCCTGAGTGCTAGATGGTTCCAACAAACACCATACTCTCATAGAGACAACCAAATCAAATTATACTCATCATAAGTATTTATGTAACCTTATCCAAAGTGCCACACGATGTGCACACTGTCAACTTCACACACGTGGGGATAAGCAGATATTCATTAAAGCACTTAAGTAGCAGAATAGATCTATTAGATTACAAAGCAAATGATCTCAATAAAATCACGCAGAGAGAGAGAGATGAACACATAGCTACCGGTACATCCCTTAGCCTCGAGGAGGAACTACTCCCTCATCATCATGGGAATCAGCAACGACGATGGAGATGGTGGTGGAGATCGATGGAGATGGCTCCGGGGGCAATTCCCCATCTCGGCAGGGTGCCGGAATAGAGACTTTCTGTCCCCCGAATCTCCCCTTTCGGTGGTGGCGGTGTTGTGGATGTTTTCGTGGCTTTCTCTTGGATGATTTAGGGTTTTCTCACCGGGAGGCTTCTTATAGGCGAAGAGGCGATGTCAGAGGGTGGACCAGGGGCCCACACCACCTGGTGGCGTGGCTAGGGGGACCCGCGCCACCACATGGTGTGGCCAGCCCCTGGACCCTACCCGTCTCGTCTTCTGGCTTTGTGAGTCTTCTTGTAAAATATCGACTTTGGCTTTTGTCTGGTTCAGTTCCAAGAATATTTCTTTTCCAGCTTTTCTGAAACCAAAAACAATAGGAAACATGCAACTGGCACTGTGGCATCTTGTTAATAGGTTAGTTCCAGAAAATGTGTAAAAATACTCCGAAGTGTGGACAAAACATAAGAAAGTAGATATAAAACAAGCATGGAACATTAAAAATTATAGACATGTTTCCAAAATATCAAGGTTCATCCTAGTGTTGTAGGTGTTGTGCTTGATCAGATAGCAGGAGAGTGAGAGAGAGAGAGCACAGCCGTGTCTGAGGTTGTGTCTCAGCTCTAACCCTAGGTCCTCTATTTATAGCACTTGCACTAGGGGAGCCACACCCCTAAATGGATGGTCAGGATGCACCTGATTAGGGCATCCAATGGCTGTAAATAATAGGCACTTAAATGACCTTAATATGCCTTAGATTAATCATAGCAACCTCTAGATTACTGTAGATCACTTATGTATCCAACATTCTCCCCCTTGATCGTAAGGATAAACTTATAAGCCCATTTCTCAACAAAACATCATACGAGACAACAGAATTACAACGGTCACAGAGTGCCACAGAACCTAGTTCCCACAATACACCACTTTATTTCAAAACATAACTCATTTAACTTAAGAGCTCCATAAACTTATACTTATTACAAACTTATGAGCTTAACTCTTTGTTGAAACTTATACAGAGACAATAAATTACAACGGTCAGTTAAGTACCATTGAACTAATTGACTACAATACATCGTTCCATCGAAGAGAACAACCCTTCTTAGACTTATGGTGAGATGGTGTCATAACGGTCCCAATTCCAGGATCAAAAGCCTTCTGCCAATCCCATGCTAGCAACATGTTGTTTGAACACATTGGTTGGTAGGCCTTTCGTGAGTGGATCTGCTAACATTGCGTTAGTCCTTATATGCTTAATACTTATTGTCTGATCCTCGATTCTATGTTTCACAACATGATACTTGATGTCAATGTGTTTGGCAGCACCACTTGACTTGTTGTTACTAGAATAGATAACTGCGGGTTGATTATCGCAGAAAAGAGTGAGTGGCTCAGATATACTGTCAATCACCCTTAAACCCGGAATGAAATTCTTCAGCCATACTGCTTTCCCGGTTGCCTCAGAACATGCCACAAACTCTGCCTACATTGTTGACGAAGCAGTAACACTTTGCTTGGTGCTTTTCCAAGAAATAGCTCCTTATGCTAGGGTGAAAATATAACCCGATGTGGATTTCTTAGTGTCAACACACCCCGCAAAATCAGCATCTGAATAACCCACCACCTCGAGGTTATCAGTTCTCTTATATGTGAGCATGAGGCCTTTAGTGCCTTGCAAATAGCGCAAAGCTTTCTTAGCAGCCTTCTAGTGATCCAACCCTAGATTAGACTGATATCTGCTAATCATCCCGGTTATAAAAGCTAAGTCAGAGCGAGTGCACACTTGTGCATACATAATACTTCCAATAATTGAAGCATAAGGAACTGACTTCATTTGCGCAGATTCATAATCATTACTTGGGCACTGGAAAGTCCCAAACTTATCACCCTTGACAATAGGAGCAGGCGAGGCTGAGCACTTATGCATATTGAACTTCTTGAGTACATTCTCAATGTACGCTCTTTGTGATAGCCCCAATATTCCTTTGGATCTATCTCCGTGAATTTGAATGCCTAATACATAAGAAGCTTCACTGAGATCCTTCATATCAAACTTTGAGGAGAGAAACCTTTTAGTTTCCAGCAGCATATTCTTATCGCTACTGGCTAAGAGTATGTCATCGACATATAGTATCAGGAAGACAAAATTTCTCCCCCTGAACTTCACATAAATGCAATTGTCCACTTCATTCTCTTTGAAACCAAAATTCTTTATCACTTGATCAAACTTGAAGTACCATTTACTTGAGGCTTGCTTCAATCCATAAATGGATTTCATAAGACGACATCCTAAGTGTTCCTTCCCTTCCATAACAAAACCTTCCGGTTGAGACATGTAAACATCCTCATGTAATTCACCATTCAGAAATGCCGTTTTGACATCCATCTGATGCAACTCTAGATCATAATGAGCCACAAGTGCCATAACAATTCTGAATGAGTTGTTGAGGGCAAACCTCTAGGGTGGCCCGATCTTTCACGATTCCCTTTCAAATCGAGGGTGGAGTGTGGGGGGAAGGATGAACACGACGAACACATGCACGAAGAACGCGATGAACACACACACGCAAAACCATGATAAACACCAATAGCTCACGCCGGCGGTGACCGGTCCGGTGCAATCCCTAGGATCGGCGTTGGGCGGAGGACTCTCTCTCAAACTGGCACGGCGAGATGGGAGACTCGATGAGATCTTGACGTCTTGGCAAAGGGACACCGATGCCAAGGCCTTGTACAACACGGACGCACGATGCAAACTCCAACGAGGTTTCGTGATATTGGTGCTCCTTGGTTAAGGAGCATGAGGCAAGAATTAGATAGATCCACAAGGGGTTTCCACTAATTCCAATATCATGCCTAGGGTTTACAATAGAGGTGGGGGGCTATATATAGGCCAGCCACAAGTTCATGGGTAGTTTAGGCAACTAAAGTATCAAAAGGGTACGTTACAAGGCCAAAGGCCCAAGCTGGAGCGCGCAGGCCTTGGGGTGTCCGGTAGTACCGGTCAGTCGAGCGGTAGTACCGGTCAGAGGCGGTAGTACCGCTTGAGTGGTGCGGTAGTATCGGAGCGGGCAAAAGCTTTGGCGTGAGTCTTCAGGTGCGCGCGGTAGTACCGCTTGCTGAGTGCGGTAGTACCGGTGGGATCTGGGGCTTTGGGTCCATCTCTCTGTCTGGGGCGGTAGTACCGCTGTCCATGAGCGGTAGTACCGCTTGGGCGGTAGTACCGCTTCCAGGGGCCGGTAGTACCACGGTCTCCTAGCAGCTGTTGGCTGCTGCGTCGCTCCCCTGGCTCGTGTCTTCATACCTGATGATGCATAGTGTCGAGGCATGAAGTAGCAAGCCATCCAAGGGTGTATCGAAGTCACATGAGTACAAGAGCGAATTCACCTTAGCTTGGAGAAGCTTGGCTTGAGAACGAGTCATGGGTCCACTTGGGGGACTTGGTGGTGTAGATGTAGGAGCATCCGTAGGACGGGCTGCATCAGCTCCCCCCTTGGGAAAGAGTCATCCTCGACTCTTCATGGTTATCATCTTGAACATATCCATAGTAGGGTGAAAGGTCCTTGACATTGAATGTATTGCTTGCAAGGTACTTGGAGGTCGGTATGTCGATGATGTAGGCGTTGTTGTTGATTCTCTTGAGGACCTTGAAGGGGCCATCTCCTCTTGGTTTGAGCTTGGAATCTCATTCCTTGGGAAAGTGGTCCTTGCTCAAGTGCATCCACACAAGATCACCTTCTTGGAAGATCATCTCCTTCTTGTCCTTGTTTAACCTTGAAGCTTGGCGAAGGACTTGTTGCTCGATAGTAGCTCTTGTTTCTTCATGAAGTGTCTTCATAGCTTGTGCGCGCTTCTCGACGTCCATGTTTGCGTTCGTGGAGAGGTAGTGGTAGGATGTCGAGCGCGGTGAGTGGCTCGAACCCATAGACGATCATGAATGGACTCATCTTTGTTGTTGAGTGCTTGACACGGTTGTAGGCAAACTCGGCGTGTGGGATGCATTCCTCCCAATCCTTCAAGTTCTTCTTGATCAACACACGAAGGAGAGTCCCAAGGCTTCGGTTGACAACTTTGGTTTGGCCATCAGTTTGGGGATGCGATGTGGATGAAAAGAGTAGCTTGACGCCGAGCTTGGCCATGAGGGTCTTCCATAAGTAGCTCATGAACTTGACATCGCGGTCGGAGACGATTGTTCTTGGCACCCCGTGAAGACGGACGATTTCCCTAAAAAACAGATTTGGAACATGTGAAGCATCGTCGGTCTTATGGCACGGTATGAAGTGTGCCATTTTTGAAAAACGATCCACAACAACAAATATAGAATCATGACCTTGCTTAGAATGAGGCAATCCTAACACGAAATCCATGCTAATGTCGGACCAAGGGGTATGAGGAATAGGCAATGGCATATAAAGACCATAAGGGTTAGCTTGCGACTTAGCTTGAACACATGTCGTGCATCGTTGAACGTAGCGCTCCACGTCACGCTTCATCTTGGGCCAAAAGTAGTGATTGGAGAGCATGTCCAATGTCTTGTCATGGCCAAAGTAACCCATGAGGCCTCCACCATGAGATTCTTGGAGAAGCAAAAGTTGAAGCGACGACTTCAGGATGCATAGCTTGTTTTGTTTTAAAAGAAAGCCCTTATGCAAGTAGAAATCATCAACTCCTTTGTCATTGGAGTACTTTGCAAAAATTGGTTCAAAGAATGGGTTGGAAGCATACAAAGATTTTATTTCCTCAAGACCTAACACGTTGATTTCAAGTCTCCTAAGAAGGCTTTTGTGTTTGCGAGACAAAGCGTCCGCAACTACATTATCTTTGACCTTCTTATACTTGAAAATATACGGAAAAGACTCCATGAACTCAACCCACTTAGCGTGTCTCTTACTCAAGTTGGCTTGGCCTTTGACGTATTTCAAGGACTCATGGTCGGAATGTATGATAAATTCCTTGGGCCAGAGGTAATGTTGCCAAACTTGAAGGACACGAACTAAGGCAAAAAGCTATTCGTCATAAATCGGATAATTAAGGCGAGAACCATCAAGTTTCTCGCTATGGTAGGCTATAGGACGTCCGTTTTGCATAAGGACTCCTCCAATGCCAATACCACTAGCATCACACTCTATCTCAAAAGTTTTTGTGAAATCCGGTAAAGCAAGAAGAGGCGCTTCAGTGAGCCTCTTTTTAAGTTCATCAAAAGCTTTTTGTTGTGCCTTGCCCCACACGAAGGTGACATTCTTTTTGGTCAATTCATTGAGGGGACAAGCAATGGTCGAAAATTCTTTCACAAAGAAACGATAGAAACCGGCCAACCCATGAAAACTTCGGAGTTCACTCACATTTGTTGGGATGGGCCAATCTCGTATGTCGTTAACCTTGGAAACATCAACTTCAATGCCTTTCGAAGAAAGGACAAATCCAAGAAAAATCAACTTGTCTTTAGCAAAAGTGCACTTGGGAAGATTTGCATAAAGTTGTTCATGTCGAAGGATTTGCAAAACTTCCTTGACATGTGTTATATGGTCCTCAAGTGATTTGCTATAAACAAGAATATCATCAAAATAGACAACAACACTTTTTCTAGTGAGAGAACGCAAGATGTGATTCATAAGGCGCATGAAGGTGGATGGGCATTAGATAAGCCAAAGGGCATAACCAACCATTCATAGAGACCAAGTTTGGTCTTGAAAGCGGTTTTCCACTCATCACCTTCCGCCATACGTATTTGATGGTAACCACTACGAAGATCAATTTTCGAAAAAATAGTGGCTCCACACAACTCATCAAGCATGTCAACGAGACGCGGTATGGGATGTTGATAACACACGGTCATAGCATTAATTGGATGACAGTCCATGCATAACCGTAACGTATCACCCGTCTTTGGAACAAGAATCATGGGTATGGTACTTGGACTAGTGCTAACTTGGAACAAACCTTTGGAGACGAGTTAGTTGATTTGACGTTCGATCTCCTTCGTCTCCTCCAGGTTCATGCGGTAAGCAGCGCGGTTGGGAAGTGGTGCATCGGGGATGAGGTCAATGCGGTGTTCGATGCCGCAAAGAGGAGGTAGTCCATGTGGAAGCTCTTCAGGGAACACATCCTTGAATTCCTGCAAAACATTCATCAAAGATGGAGGAACATTGGTTAATTCATTAGTTCCTTGCACTAGTCCCTTGCAAAGGAGGTCATAGTGCAAGATGGATGGGTTGTTCCAAACATCTCTCATCTCACGTTTGGTGGCAAGGAGAACACTCTTAGTTTTTCCACTCGAGTTAGGCTTGTGGCTCTCACTCACTATGAGCTGGTTCTCTCTCTCACCACTCTTCTCACAAGTAGGTGTTGTGCTTTACGCCCTCGCTAAAGCCTTTGCATTGTCCGCAATTATTTGGCTAGGAGTCATCGGTTGCAAAACACATGTTTTGTTGAGCCATTTGAAGGTGTATAGATTGGTGCGACCATCACGTTGAGCAGCCTTGTAAAATTGCCATGGTCAACCAATAAGCATGTGGCAAACTATCATAGGAACCACATCACACTCCACCGTATCTTTGTAAGGACCAATGGCGAAGGAGACCGATACGATATGCTTGATCTTCACGGACCCTTGGTCACTTAGCCATTGCACGTGGTAGGGGTGCTTGTGCGGATGGAGGGTGAGGTTGAGCTTCTCACACAACTCGGTGCTAGCAAGGTTGTGGCAACTACCTCCGTCAATGATCACCTTGATAGATTTGCCATTGATGTCGGCTCGTGTTTGGAAGATATTGGAGCATTGGTCTTCATGATCTTGTGCTTGAGTGGTCAAGATCCTTGTGACGACAAGCGATGGACTTGCGTCATGTTCACACATGAGGAGTTCTTGATCATCTTCCACTCGTTGCCTTGCCATTGCTTCCTTGACACAGGCATCAAACTCATCTTCACTCAAGTACTCTTCATCGCCATTGTCATGGATGAACAATACTTTCTTGTTTCCACATTCGGCCGACTTGTGTCCTTTGCCTCCACATTTGTAGCATTCACCGTTGAAGGGTGTATCACTCTTTTCTTGTTTGCCACTTGGGGGCAGTTTTCCTTGAGGAAGTGTGGGATTGAAGGAAGGCTTGGAGGCCATTTCTTTGAAGTACTCTTCCACGGTCTTTGTCCCTTGAGGAAGCGCTTGAAGGTTGTTGAAGAGGTCACGCGTGTAGTGCACGGGGACGAACCGGGATCTCATGTGAGCCTTCATGTCATGCCAAGTTGTGATTGGCGGTTCTTGTCTTGCATCATGAGCAACTTGAACTTGTTCCCACCAAAGGTTGGCGTAATCATCAAACTCAAGTGAAGCCATGGCGACCATCTTCTCGTTGCTATAGTTGTGCATGCGGAAGATCTTGTCGACTTTGAGTGCCCACGAGAAGTATTCTTCGGGGTCATTGGATCCGGTGAACTTGGGCATTGTGAACTTGAGCTTGCCAAAAGTTTCTTCATTGTTGCGGTCATTGCGACGAGCTTGGTGACCTTGTTGATGATCTTGTAGTTGGGGAGGTGGAACTTAGTTCTCGTGACCTTGTTGCGGAGCTTGCTCTTGATATTGATGTGGAGGAGCTTGCTCTTGCTCTTGGCGTGGTTGTTGACGTGGTTGAGGCACTTGGGCCTCATGGTGGTGAGGTGTGGAGCCTCTTTACGCGGTTGACGACGTAGGGGAGGCTCGTTCCTCGGTTGGTGGTATTGGTTAGGCACATGGGCCTCATGGCGAAGAACATGGTCATGAGCCTCTTGACATGGTGGGCGTCGCTCAACTTGTATCACTTGACGCTCCAAGTTTTGTTGAGGTGGTGGAGGCGCCTCGTGATGACCATGGTATCGGTGCGGACATTCGTGACGTTGATGACGAGGAGGAGGATCTTGGAGAGCTTCACGTCGATGACGAGCTTGATTCTCCAACGTAGATTCATCACTTGTTGTGTCAAGTATGTGTCGCGGTCGATGTTGGTAGACTTGCGGTTGCGCTTGTGGTTGCTCTTGTTGTATCACTAATGTCCTTGCGTGATGACGGTGTGCTTCTTGCCTTGCTCGTGGCCTTGAAGAGAGGTCACCGTCATAGCTTGACGTTGCGGCGTGCCGTGGCGAAGGTATGTAGTTGGAAGAACTTCCATCTTCAACCACAGGGGCATCATTGTGTCTTGGAGCACTTGTCTGAAGATCTTGTTGGAGAGGAACATGACGACGTGAAGAACTTGAAGCACGTGAACGAGGCCTTGCTATTCCATCGATGAGGCGTCGAAGATTGTCATCTGTTTCGGCGACGGAGCGTTGAAGCACTTCATTTTGGTGACCAAAGTTGTGATGCATTGCATGCATTTGTCGTTCTAGGCCGTCGAAGCGGTTGTCGATGTTCTTGAACTCGGCTTGCGTCTCGCCAAATTGTTCATCTTGTCGCGTCTCAAGGGCTTGGAAACGTTCACGAAACTCTTGTTGGACGATGAAGTAACTTGCGCGTGTCATGTACGGTCCTTGTTCTTCTTCATGGGGAGGTGGTTGGCTCGACTCACCGTGCCTATCCATCATGCAAAACACACAAGTATTGTATATGGAAGTGGAATATGGTGGTTTTAGCCTTGTTCCTCACCTTGGGGATTGCACCAAACTAGAAACCACAAGTGAGAGCTATGAGCGTGCAAAGTGGAAACGCAAAGAAAACTCACACTAAAGAAAGAACTAACTCTCAAAAGCTGTTGGTGGAAGGTTAGGATTGTGGAAAACCAAACGAAACGATCCAAAGAAAAGGGTATTGTCAAATGTGGTAGAGAACCAAAAGATCAAAGCAAAAAGGAAACGATCTATAAAACACAAAGATACACACACGTGGAGATGGATGTGGTTAGCACAACTATGAAAAAGAGCACAAAAGGTCCTAACGAAGACTATGCTCGGTGTCGTGCCAACGCAAGGAGAGACCACAACTCGTTCGCCAAAAGAGAAATAAGCAACGGATTTGTGCACTTGCCTCGGTCGCGCTCTTTTTCTCTATTTGCTTACAAGCTTGAGACTCTCTTTGTATTGGGATACTTTGTATCTTTCTATTTTTACTTTTACTTTTTCTCTTTTTTTGATTGTTTTTCTCCCTTTCTATACTACTATGTTAACTCTTGTATTTGCTCTCACACTCTCACTTTCCAAGGACAAGTGCACAATGCTTAGGCAAACACAAAATGAGCTGCTCTCATAGGATAGATACACACAAGGAAGAAGGGTTAACAAGGTGGAGAAAGTTATACCTTCGGTATTGACGACTTGCTACCGGTGTTGGGGATGTTGTTCGGTGTCGCGGTGTCGATGAGCGCGGGATGTGAAATTTTTTGCGGAAGCTTGAAGTTAGTTGGGCGCACGCACACGAAACACGAACAAGCCAATACGAAATTAGCAAACAAGAATGGGGGTTGAAAAATTTCTTGTCTGACAGGTGCGGTAGTACCGCTCAAAATGTCTGGTAGTACCGGTGACCGATAGTACCGCTGTGATCTGCCGGTAGTACCGCTCGCCCGTAGTACCGCTTGTTTTGGCGGTAGTACCGCTTCGCAGTTCCTGGGCGCGTGGATCTCGAAATTGAACGCACAAATGGCCCAAAAATACTCAAGTTGGCAGAAAACTGAACAAAATTGGGGCTAGGAACACACAAAGAAGGTAGATCGATAACCCAAGCAACAGATCTATGGACCAAAACCACAAAAAACGCACAAATTGGGCTCTTTTTTGTGGATTTTCGAATTTTTTGGTGGATAGAAGAAAATTTTATGGGGGAATTCGTGAGCAACAAAGCTCTTGTTACCAATATGTTGAGGGAAAACCTCTAGGGTGGCCCGATCTTTCACGATTCCCTTTCAAATCGAGGGTGGAGTGCGGGGGGAAGGAGGGAAGGATGCACATGTCGAACACATGCACGGAGAATGCGATGAACACACACACACGCAAAACCATGATAAACACCAATAGCTCACGACGGTGGTGACCGGTCCGACGGAATCCCTAGGATCGGCGTCCGGCGGAGGACTCTCTCTCGAACCGGCACGGCGAGATGGGAGACTCGGTGAGATCTTGACGTCTTGGCAAAGGGACACCGATGCCAAGGCCTTGTACAACACGGACGCACGATGCAAACTCCAACGAGGTTTCGTGATATTGGTGCTCCTTGGTTAAGGAGCATGACGCAAGAATTAGATAGATCCACAAGGGGTTTCCACTAATTCCAATATCATGCCTAGGGTTTACAATAGAGGTGGGGGGCTATATATAGGCCAGCCACAGGTTCAGGGGTAGTCTAGGTAACTAAAGTATCAAAAGGGTACGTTACAAGGCCAAAGGCCCAAGCTGGAGCGCGCAGGCCTTGGGGTGTCCGGTAGTACCGGTCAGTCGAGCGGTAGTACCGGTCAGAGGCGGTAGTACCGCTTGAGTGGTGCGGTAGTACCGGAGCAGGCAGAAGCTTTGGCGTGAGTCTTCAGGTGCGCGCGGTAGTACCGCTTGCTGAGTGCGGTAGTACCGGTGGGATCTGGGGCTTCGCGTCCATCTCTCTGTCCGGGGCGGTAGTACTACTGTCCATGAGCGGTAGTACCGCTTCCAGAGGCCGGTAGTACCGCAGTCTCCAGGTAGCTGTTGGCTGCCGCGTCGCTCCCATGGCTCGTGTCTTCATACCTGATGATGCATAGTGTTGGGGCATGAAGTTGCAAGCCATCCAGGGGTGTATCGAAGTCACATGAGTACAAGAGCGAATTCACCTTAGCTTGGAGAAGCTTGGCTTGAGAACAAGTCATGGGTCCACTTGGGGGACTTGGTGGTGTAGATGTAGGAGCATCCGTAGGACGGGATGCATCACAAGTCCTTAAAAGAGACAGGTGAAAAAGTCTCATTATAATCAGTACCTTCTCTTTGAGTGAAGCCCTTAGCCACAAGCCTTGCTTTGAACCTTACAATATCACCTTTGGAGTCACGTTTGGTCTTATAGACCCATCTACTGGCCACAGTTTTGGCTCCTTTAGGGATTTCTACTAAGTCCCATACATCATTAATGCTCATGGACCTCATTTCATCTTTCATAGCATCAAGCCACTCTGATGAATGATCACTTTGTATAGCTTCCTTAAATGATGCAGGATCATCATCCAACATCGACTCATTCATATCCTCACTCATATAAGTGACATAATCACCAGAAATAGCGAACTTTCTGGCCCGCTTAGACCTTCTGAGCGGTACATTATTTGGTACCTCAACCACAACTTTAGGCTAGTGAGTATCTTCCGTAGAAGTATCATTAGGTATGGACTCTAACCGAGTCACTGGTATCTCAGCAGATATAGGATTAGCAGTTCTTTCAACTGGAGGTGTAACCTCAACATGAATAGGAAACACTGGCTCTTGGATCACAGGGATCGGAACATAATCCCGTTTCTCCTCCAAGATTATTTCCCTAGGAGTCATACTCCCCTTCATCATATCATTTTCCAAGAACACAATGTGTCTTGTTTCAACAAACTTAGTGAAGTGCTTTGGACAATAGAAACGATATGCCTTAGATTTGTCAGGATAACCAATGGCAGTTGACAGTCTTGGGGTCTAACTTTCCCATAATTGAATAGAAAAATCTTGCCTCGGCAGGGCAGCCCCACACATGCAAATAACTCAGGGTAGGTTTTCTCTCAGTCCATAATTCATACGACGTTTTCAGCACCGATTTGCTGGGAACCTTATTAAGAATATGTGTAACTATCTTCAGAGCTTCTATCCATAAACCAAGCGGCAAACTGGAGTGACTTAACATACTTTGTACCATATCCATAGGAGTACGATTCCGCCTTTCAGCGACTCCATTTTTCTGAGGTTCACCCGGTGCTAAATACTGAGGAACAATACTATTTTCCTATAGGAACTTAGCAAAAGGTCCAGGAATTTGGCCATAAGAAGTGTGTCTACCGTAGTACTCACCACCACGATCAGACCTTACAACTTTGATCTTTTAACCAACTTCATTCTCAACTTTAGCTTTGAATATCTTGAACTTTTCTAATGCCTCGGATCTTTGTTTGATAGGATAGATGTATCCAAAGTGGGAGAAGCCATCAGTGAATGTTATGAAGGAATCAAAACCATCCACTAATTTCACATTGAATGGACCACAGATATCTATGTGAACAATTTCTAAAACTCCCGTGCTTCGATTTGCACCTTTCTTGATTCTCTTAGTATATTTCCCTTTGATGCAATCAATACAATGATCCATATCCGCATACGAGAAATCCAAAGGATGAAGGACTTGCTCCTTAATGAGACGCTAAATTCTCCCCCTCGAAATATGGCCCAATGGATAGTGCCATAGTTTCAAAAAAGTCTCATCATCATCGCACTTACGCTTGGTACTAACATTCACATTAGAAGAGGCATCAACTTTATTTAGGGAATCACTTAAGGAAACAAGATAAAGTTTGTCTTGTCAAAAGGCAAGACCAACATTATTATTGTCAAACATAATTATACATCTCTTGTTCCCAAAGTCACAGGGAAAACCATCATCATCTAAGCATGAGACGGACACCAGGTTTCATCTCATAGAGGGTACATAAAGTACATTACGTAAACAAAGCAAAAAAGCTGCTATGGAGCATAAGTCTGAACTCTCCAATAGTCTCAGCCTCAGCCTCAGCCTCAACACCATTAGCAACTCTAATGGTTCTGTCCCCTCTTCTTAGGGTCCTCTTCGTATCGAATCCCTATAAGGAGTTTGAAACATGAATCGTTGCACCTGAGTTAACCCACCATGTATTGGTGGCATAATTAACATAAAGGGATTCATCAACAAAGGTTATAACATTAGTACCTTTCTTATTGAGCCATTTCATGAACCCAATACAATCCCTCTGAATGTGTCCGCTTTTTCCACAAAAGCGACATCCATTAGGATCTTTACCATCAGCGTTAGGGTGTGCATCTGCATTAGAAGATTTGTTAGGATTCTTTTGCTGAAAGAACTTAGAAGATTACCCTTTATCCTTAAACTGGGTAAGCTTAGGCTTCATAAACTTTTCATTTTTCTTCTTCTGAGAGTCCTTGAACTAGTTGACATGATCAACTCGTCCAGCTTTAAGCCTTTCCACACATCTAGCCATCATTTCATCCATGCCCCATTTAGAATCCATCGCATTGTAATTGATGGTAAACAGAGAGAACTCTGTGGGCAAGGATGACATAATAAAATGGATAAGGAAACCTTCAGAGATATCCATCTCCATTGTCTTAAGTTTACTGGCCATGTTGATTTTCCTCATGATATGCTCTCTCAGACTCCTAGTTGGATCATACCTTTCATCAATAAGCCTTCTAATGAGACTTGCGCATAAATTTTGGATGATCCCTTAAACTGGTCCTCAATCTTTCCAAGGTAACCCTTAGCAGTCTGAGAGTCTGGAACATCTCCCCTCATACTCTAAGTGATGGAGCTCTTAATGATCATGAGACACTTACGATTTGAATCCTCCCACTTAGTTTTCTCATCATCATAAACCCTTTTCAGGGCATCATACTTTTCATCACCTTCAGTAGGTGCTATAGGACGGTCCTTAAGGAGGGCATAATCAATATTCAGCAAAGCTAAAGTGATCTCAAGCTTTTCCTTCCAAGTACCAAAATTACTACCAGTCAATTATTCTATGCCATTAATAATTCCGTCGATTTAAGAGGAATTAGATGCTGCAAAAGAAAACAAATGCTTTGGTTAAGCATAACTATTTCATAGTCCTTTTATCAATCTAGTCTACATCATCTTTGGTCAGAAATAGATATGATCAATAAAATTTTGTGATCAAAATATATGCCAATCAGCTTTGGCCAGAATGACAGATATAAGCCACACTTAATTAAATCCTTTCACATATAAAATTATTTTCATCAGTCTGGCGCACATCAGCTTTGGCCAGAAGTGAGCCGAAGTAATAAAATTTCATTGTCAAAAATGCCTGTCAATCAGCTTTGGCCAGAATGATAGACATAGGACAAGCTTAATTGAGGATTTACCAACTTGATTTTGCAGCAAAACATTATTACCACAATTTTTTGGAAAAACAACACAAATGAATCAACTAAGTATATTAAAGACAAAAAAGAATCAGCTTATCATAATAAAACACATCAAACTTACTTAAGTGAGATACATAATTGCATGACAACAGAATAAATGTCACACAAGTATGTTCCATAATTGACATAATAAACAATATGCCAAACATTTAGCCCCAAAAACTATTTATATAATCCCTAACTCATAAAACATTAATTGTTAAAGCTTTATACTTAATCTGGGCTCAAACAGAAAAATTTGCCCAAAACAATTCTTCTGGACTGGGCCAAAACAAGCCCAGACTGTCTCCCCTTTTCCTCGCCTTCAGCAGCCCACCTAGCCTATTAAGCAGCCAGAGCTGCGAGCTGTTGGAGCGAAATCCAACAGTGGAGGATGCACCGGGTCAGAACAAAACCGACCCGTGACGACACCCATGCGAACCCTAGTCCCATTTCCTCCCTCCCCTTCCTTCTGCCTCCCACTGCGAGCGAGAGAGTGAAGCGGCGGCTGCGATGATCGCTAGCGCGAGAGAAGGAGGCCGACAACGCCGGTGAGCGTCCCTCGCCGGATCCACGTGCAGCTATGGCTAGCACGCGGCTCCGTCGAGTGATGCTTGCGGCGTTCTTTGTGCAGTAGCCGTGAGCCCACGCATGCGAGCGTCCCCACAACGATAGCAATGAGCGGTGCGACGCCAGTCCCAACACAGTGACTAGCTTCCAACGGCGACAAGCGCACAAGGAGACTAGACCACCTGCCGGTGTAGTGGATGGCAAGGCTGCTCGGGTGCGAGCCCGAGCAGGTCTGCCAGACTCAGGTAGCGACCCCAACGCTACCGTGGCCAACGACGATGGCGGGATCCTCAGGTAAGGCCCACTGCCTCTTATTCTTACGAAAATAGGGTTAGGATTCCTCAAAATTAGAAATTAGGGTTAGGGTTCATCAGGAATTGGGGAAATTAGGGTTAGGGTTCATCGATCTGATGAACTAGGGTTAGGTTTCCTCGGAAATTGGGAATTTAGGGTTAGGGTTTGCACCAAAACTCAAATCCCCACATCAGTAAAGCAAAAAGAAACCCTAGATCATGTTCTTGATTAGTTAGGGCTTAAATTTAGTGAAATTTAGGGCTAAAGCATCAACTTAAAGCAGTTTGAGCATGAACTTGATCAAGAATCAGAATTCCAGCAACAAAACTAGGTCTTGAACAAGAAGAACATCTCACTTAAAGATAAAACCTTAATAAAGAGGACTCAAAATTGCAGCTAGGTGATCTGATACCACTGTTAGAAACCCTTAGGATCACCTAGCTCAAGAAAAAGCCACATAAGATAAGATTAGAGGTGTGTACCTTGATCTGGAGGTCCGGCCATGGCCTTCTCTTGATCTGCTCCACCTGAATCTTGTTGATGATGGTGAGAGGTTCTTCCTAGTGCTGTAGGTGCTGTGCTTGATCAGATAACATGAGAGTGAGAGAGAGCACAGCCGTGTGTGAGGTTGTGTCTCACTCTAACCCTAGGTCCTCTAATTATAGCACTTGCACTAGGGGAACCACACCTCTAAATGGATGGTCAGGATGCCCCTGATCAGGGCATCCAATGGCTGTAAATAATAGCCACTTAAATGACCTTAATATGCTTTAGATTAATCACAACAACCTCTAGATTACTGTAGATCACTTATACATATCCAACATAGGGCTCTTCTGAAGCATCATCATCGTCCTAGAAACGATAACATCAACCCTTGGCGGCATGTCCTTCATGGATCCAATGTGACAAGTAACGTCAACCCATAGAGAGGTGCGAGGACGTCCATGTCCACGACCACAACAACCTCCTAGAGCACGTCTTCCACGACCTCCCCCACGATTGTTGAAGTTGTTGTGGGGATGATCATCCTGACACCGATCTTCACGCCAATCTTCACGTACGTGAGTCGTCGTAGCGCCGCACATCGCAGCTGTTGTTATTTCGCGGGCAGTAGACATTTCCACCACCACCATTGTGGCTGTGAGCCCTTGCGGTAACATTGGTAGAGGGTTCCAAACATCCGTTTGTTGAGCCAAGCATATCATGTCGCTCATCATGCGATTGAGTCTAATAGTAGAGCTCGATAAACGTTAGAGAATTCATGATCACCCCGAGTGTAGCAACTAGAGAATCATAGTGAGAGATGAGACCATCTAGAATAAATGACACGAGTACATCACCGGGCAATGGTTTTCCTGGTGTTGATATCTCATCCGTGAGTCATTGCATCTTGGCAAACAAAATCAGAGTTTTCATGTCGAATTTTTTGTGTTTGCCAATGCGATCCGAATGTTTGCAAGCTTGGACAAGCTCTGTGAGGCAAACATTGCTTCTATCTCTGTCTAGACATCGGTGGTGTGCTCTAGACGAAGAAAGTGCATCGGAACTTCTTTGAAGAGCAAATTTAGAAGGTATCTCGGCACTTGTTGATCTGTTCTAGCCAGGCTTCATACTCCGGGTTGGAAAGTCACAGTAGGTTCCTTCTCCTTGTCTAGATTTCCCACGGTCATAGTTTTCGACGGCGCTGCATAGGAGCCGTCCAGAAGACCGATGGGTCTGGCTTCACAAAGATTAGGCATAACTTGCGCGCGCCACAGTGGGTAGTTAAGTTATCCCGCGTTAGCATCTCCAACGGCGGGGGATACGAGATTCACAAAGCATAACTTGAAGATGATGTCGCCATGGCTGCTTTGCTCGGATCTGTTTTGTCGATACGTGAATCTAGGATTTGTCTATGGAAGAGGTGGCTCTGATATCATGAAAAAGTTTTAGAAGATTGATCACTCGTCGATATATCAATTGAGGGTGTTGTAACGTATATAAGTCGAGGGGGGAGGGGTCCGTAGGGATGGCTCAACTCGTACAGGTATGGTTTTGGTACATCGTACCTTATATGGACACAACTTGATAACCGAAAACTAGTCCTATCTCTATCATCTCCCACATCTCCCTTTAGCAGCAATTGTCGAGGCATGGGCGATGAGGAAGGGCTAGCTCTAGCGAATAGAATGGGTTTCAATAGAATTCAAGCTGAATCTGACTCCATCGAGGCGATCCATGCACTAGGGATGAAGTATGGTGGAACGAATTAGCCACAATTTTTGTAGATTGTGTCGACATGGCGACCTATACTAGAATTATGAAATTTAAATATTGGCCAAGGAAAGTAAACCACGTAGATCATGAGTTAGCTAGAGATTGCTTTTGTAATAGAAGTTCCTGTAATTGGATATCTGAACCCCTTAGTTTTCTTGTAAGTTATCCTATAAACGATTTAACACTTGTTAGTAATTAATAAAACTAGATCATGTAGGCGCGCGTTGCCGCACCCATCCTTAGGAGAATAGATTGTTATGAATTGATGAAAATATATTCGATAACATGTTCCAAAGTATCGAGCCATGTTTTGGACTATATTTCATAATGTATGCTCTTATAAGAGCAACTTGCACGTACCCCTATATGGTGAAATTCATTTGCATTCTAAGCTAAAATTCTTCATAGGTTTATTAGTGGTTTATTGGAAGGATAGCATGGAGAGTCAACAAAGAGAGAATAGGTGTGATATGTGAATGTTCTACATTGTTCAAATTATTTTTAGAATCAATAATTTTTGTAATCCTTAATACTATTCTTCTATTCTGATTGTTTTTTTCACGAATGATGACTTCAAAGATGGAAAATAAACTGAATACAAAAATCATGAATCATTATAGTGGGAAAGGAATTGACCCATGTGTAATACTGTAAAATACATTCTTAACTACATCATAGAATGAAGAGACAAGCCAAGATTTCCAAAAAGTAAGATGGCGTCAAAATGGAAACAAAGATATTGTTCTGGATATGCCTTGATTAACTATTTCACTGACACACAAAAATAATAAGTAATTTATATATACTGTCATAATTTTAGAATTAGTACCTTTGAGTTGCAAAAGAAGCACACCAGTCTAATGCTGAAGAAATCGGCCAAAACGGTACAGAAATCAACTCAATCGGGCCAAATCCGAGCCCTATGGAAACAAACAGCAGTGACGCAGAGTTCGGAGCAGATTTTCGGCCCTGTCACCGCGATCGACCTCAGACAATTTACAATGGTGCAAGTGACATGGATATAAGTATAGCAATGGCAAACATTTATAATAATAAGGCGTATACTATTAAGTAAAATTAGTGATGTAATTGAGGAACTCACCTGTCCATCAACCATTGGTAATACCGAGTCCATCAAAACCAACCAGATAAAAATTCGACCAATCACCAGGAAGCAATAGAATGTAAGCAGCTGAGCTAGAACAAGAACAAATAGAATCAACCTATCAGTCCACCACTAGACCTATCAGACCACCATTAGACCTAGACAGAGAAATATATTTCTGATTTAGAAAGATGACAATTGTTATCTGAAGAAGATGGGTATTTCATTTGGAAATAGAATCAACCTATCAGACTACCATTAGACCTGGAATCTACTATTGAGTGGGAGTACCACGGGCAGAAACTGAGGCAATAGATTTTATAGGACATGTAGGCAGTGTAGTGGCAGTGTATTAACATACCATAACCATTTACCACCATCAATTTGTGCACCATGGCTGCCATTAGGGATTTGTAAGAACTGAAAAAATAACACGGTCATAAAGATCAATTAAGACCGGCGCATCAGATCACCATGAATGGGAAGGCGAGGGCAGGATCTGTACCGCATCCGCAGGAGAGATCGATGGCCACTCCAGATTCTGGCTTGCGTTCGAACGGATCGAGAGGTGTGCATCTGGTCTCGGTCGGTCGAATCTCGATTGGAGTCTGCTGCATGCCCGCTCTAGATTTCGGCATGCGGTCCAATCGATCGAGAGGTGTGCGTCTTGTCTGGGTGGTTGAATTTACATTGGAGTCTCCCACCGCATCGTGTGTCCTCTTCAAAAAAAATCTGGTGGTTCCGGATGAGCAAGGAGGCCCCTTTTCAATTGGAGTCTACTGCTGCATGTGTCCTCTACAAAAAAAATCCGGTGGTTCCGTACGAGGAGACCCGGTTGTCGAAAGGTGTAGTAGAGCGGGCCGAAATAGATAGACATTCCAGCCCAATTAAGCACAGAAAGACTTTTTGATGTCCAGAGAAGCGTCTCTAAGGGATAATTCGGCCCATGCGGGAGCTGAGGATCATCCAACGGCCAGAATGACGTGGGGGCGAGATCGTACGGCCAAAACTTCCCAGACCGGCGCATCGTATCGCCATAAATGGGGAGGCGGGGGCAAGATCTGTACCGCATCCGCAGGAGAGATCGATGGTCGCTCCAGATTCTGGCCTGCGTTCGAACAGATAGAGAGGTGTGCATCTGGTCTCGGTCGGTCGAATCTCGATTGGAGTCTGCTGCATGCCCGCTCTAGATTTTGGCCTGCGGTCCAATCGATCAGGAGGTGTGCGTCTTGTCTGGGTGGTCGAATTTACATTGGAGTCTGCCACCACATTGTGTGTCCTCATCAAATTTTTTTCTGGTGGTTCCAGATGAGCAAGGAGACCCGTTTTCTATTGGAGTCTACTGCCGCATGTGTCCTCTTCAAAAAAACCCGGTGGTTCCATACGACGAGACCCGGTTGTCGAAAGGTGGAGTAGAGCGGGCCGAAATAGATAGACATTCTAGCCTAATTAAGCACATAAAGACTTTTTGATGTCCAGAGAAGCGTCCCTAAGGGATAATTCGGCCCACGTGGGAGTTGAGGATCATCCAACAGCCAGAATAACGTGGGGGCGCGATCGGACGGCCAAAACTGCCCAGTTCATGGGAGGCCTCCTTTTTGACTCGATTTTAATATCCCTATTCTAGCTTAATTAAGCATAGAAAGACTTTTTGATGTCCAGAGAAGCGTCCCTAAGGGATAATTCGGCCCACGTGAGAGTTGAGGATCATCCAACGGCCAAAATGACGTGGGGGCGCGATCGGACGGCCAAAACTGCCCAGTTCGTGGGAGGCCTCCTTTTTGACTCGGTTTTAATATCCCTAAATTCTAGCCTAATTAAGCACAGAAAGACTTTTTGATATCCAGAGAGCGTCTCTAAGGGTTAATTTGGCCCACGTGGGAGCTGAGGATCATCCAACGGCCAGAATGACGTGGGGGGCGCGATCGGACGGCCAAAACTGCCCAGTTCGTGGGAGGCCTCCTTTTTGACTCGGTTTTAATATCCCTCCTTTTTGACTCGGTTTTAATATCCCTAATTCCGCAGCAGAATCCTCCTGCTTCCTTAAACAACACAAAGGGCATGATCTCTCAAACATCTATTCCTTTTATGCTAGTTAACTGACTCAACTTTTTTTAAATACGAGTTTATCTATACACTAAGACGTCACAACGATATGTCAGTTAATTTGGGACCGAGGGAGTACGTGGACTCATTCAGTTGGAGTAATTCTTAATTACCTGCTCGTCACGCTGCTGGCGTTTGTGGAAGATACACCACATTAATGTCTTTGGGCCCAACATGCAATTGTTTTGTGGGGCTATATAGACTTGTTTCCGGTTGAAACCGATCAGTTCAATTGTTTTGTATTTTGTCTCGATCGGAACACGTACACAGGAATACACCGACAAATCTATGCAGTCAAACATCCAAACTTGATAGTAGTAGTATTGATAAATAGATGTGAGATGTGGCCATCACATTTTCTCAGCTCTTTGAATGGTTCAGTCGCCATTCTTGACTGGCGAGGTTCTTTATCATCGAAGATCATGGATGAGCGAAGAAAGTTCAATGTGACATGCGTACGCCGTGACTTACACCATGACGCCTCCACCGCGGTACAAGCAGTACTTCGGGCGTTCAACTGTGAACACACATCATCATCACATACGCGGGCGCACACACACTGACGCATGGACGCCATGTCTTCCGCTGTTCCGGTGGTTGTGCCGCGCATGAAGCTGGGCTCGCAGGGGCTGGAGGTGTCGGCACAGGGCCTCGGCTGCATGGGCATGTCAGTCGCCTACGGCGAGCGCAAGCCCGACATGGACTTGATCGCGCTCCTTCACCACGCGGTCGCCGCCGGCGTCACCTTGCTCGACACATCCGATAGGTACGGGCCTCACACCAACGAGATACTCATCGGCAAGGTTGGTTCCGGGCTCTCTAAAGTACTCCCATGTGTTTTTTTTCTTTCGATTTATGGATGTACGCTCAAGGTGTTCGATGTAATGGTCGTACTTGACACTGACAGGCGCTGCAAGGCGGCTTGAGGGAGAAGGTGGAGCTGGCCACCAAGTTCGGCGTCGCCGACAACTGGGTGGTGCGCGGGGACCCTGCATACGTGAGGGCGGCATGCGAGGGCAGCCTTGCCCGGCTTGGCGTCGACTGCATCGACCTCTACTATCAGCACCGTATTGACAAGATTGTCCCCGTCGAGATCACGGTTAGAACATACTCCCTCTATCCGTTTCAAAATATAAGATATTTTAAGTTTATGAAGATAATGTATCTAGATGACTTTTAATGCGTAGATTCGGAGTGAACCTCGTCGAACATACTGAAAGTGTCAACCAAATAGTGGATTCTAATATCTGAGGTATTGCATCTAGATACATTATCTTCATAAACCTAAAACATCTTGTATTATAAAACGGAGGGAATATATGTTCACTTCATTAAAACATTGGAGATATAGTTGTAGATACTGACGAGCCTGATTTCTTTACTTCCGTCGACAGATGGGTGAAATCAAGAAACTTGTCCAAGAAGGGAAGGTGAAGTACGTTGGGTTATCTGAAGCCTCGGCGTCTACAATCAGAAGGGCACATGCAGTTCATTCTATTACTGCCATCCAGCTGGAGTGGTCTCTGTGGTGAAGAGATGTTGAAGAAGATATAATCCCCATTTGCAGGTATTTTGCAACAATAGCAACCTACTCTTTGTCCGGATTTTATGTCCAAAAATAAGTACTTCCTCCGATCCATATTATTTGTCACTGGATTGGATGTATCTAGCACTAAAACATGTCTAGATACATCCATTTCCACGACAAGTAATATGGATCCGAGGGAGTATTATTATTATAATACTTATCAACCGTCCTGATCATGTGTGTAATTCTACAAAGAACTTCCCAACTGTTTTCCGTTTCAGAGAACTTGGCATTGGAATTGTTGCATACAGTCCACTAGGCAGAGGGTTCCTAGCCAGCGGACCTAAAATGGTGGACACATTATTAGAGAACGATTTTCGCAAGGTGAATGAAGAGAAGTAGCCATGATCCCACATGCGGCTAGCCAGCTTACTTTTTCTCTAACAAATATGCTAATGCATTTCCAGAGCCTCCCAAGATTTCAACCCGAGAACATGGAGAAGAACGCTGCCATATTCGAGCATGTGAGTGAGATGGCCGCGAGGAAAGGATGCACGCCGTCGCAGCTTGCACTAGCCTGGGTTCACCACCAGGGAAACGATGTGTGCCCCATACCTGGCACGACGAAAATTGAGAATTTCAACCAGAACGTGAGAGCTTTGTCTGTGAAGCTCACGTCCGAGGAGATGGCTGAGCTCGAATCCTATGCCGTCATGGATGTTGTGCATGGTGACCGGTACCTCAAGCATCACCCCAACACCTGGAACGACTCCGAGACCCCTGCCTTATCGTCATGGAAACCCACTTAGATATTTCTTACGGCCGGGGTTCAGTATGCGGAATTGTCGGATGGTTCATGTCACTGGTTCAAAATAGTTGCATATGATTATAAAATGATAAAATAAGAAGTTCGGTTAAAGATAAAATATGAAGTATTGAGCTAATGAAAATGGATTTAAGTGGAAGACAATATACTTGGTGGAATGAATAATGAAGATCCTACTTATCAAAGCCTAACACACACTACAATAAAAAATCACCTTCTACCATGGTATGTTCCATGGTAGAAGGCGAAGTGCGATAGAATGGCCCTTTTGTCGCCATAATGATTTTTACCACGAAAAGTAATACTCCCTCCGATCCATATTAATTGTTGCCGAATCGAAGATAATATGGATCGGAGGGAGTGCATGGTTGAAAGAGAGTGGTAGATTGATCTACCACATTTCACCAAAATCTGTGTTAGATGTGCTCTACCTCATGTGGCTTTTGTGGTAGATGAGATTGCACATCTACCTCATAAACAGTTCCGTGGTAGATGTAGCTCAGCGCCAGACCCAAAACTCACTTAACTGCTATTGTGGCACTTAAGTACCAAGTGCCACATGGCAAAGGTGTTAAACTGACATCATCTCATTATCTGACATGGCAGTAGCGGCATGGAATAAGGTGACGTTGTTGTTTGATCCCTTAGGATCACCTAGCTCAAGATCTTGGCCACAGAAAGAGGATCAGGGATATGTACCTTGATCTGGAGGTCCAGCCATGGCCTCCTCTTGCTTCTTCTTCCACTTGTATTCTTGAGCTTCAGTAGTGAGTGGTTCTTCCTGGTGCTTTCAATCCTTGCTTGATCGGTGAGCAGGGGAGATAGTGAGAGAGAGCAAAAGTGTATCCTTATCCTCCTCAAACCCTAGGGCCCCTTTATATAGGACATGCACCAGGGGAACCACACACAATGGATTGATGGTTTGGATGCCCCTGATCAGGGCATCCAATGGCTGTAATTAAACAACCCCTAAAAGCCATTATATTGACTTAATTTGATCACAGAAAACTGCAGATCACTAATACCCAACATTCTCCCCCTTGATCGTAAGGAAAAACTTTATAAGCCCATTTCTCAACAAAACGACATACGAGATAACAGAATTATAACAGCCATTGAGTACTGCAAAACTCAGTTACTACAATACATCACTTTATCTCAAAACAAAGCTTATTGAACTTAGGAGATCCATAAACTTATACTTATTACAAACTTATGAGCTCAACTCTTTGTTGAAACTTATACGGAGACAATAAATTGCAATGGTCAGTTAAGTACCATTGAACTAATTGACTACAGTACATCATTCCATCGAAGAGAAGAACCCTTCTTAGACTTATGGGGAGATGGTGTCATAACGGTCCCAATTCCAGGATCAAAAGCCTTCTGCCAATCCCATGCTAACAACATGTTCTTTGAACACCCTGGGTGGCAAGCCTTCCATAAGTGGATCCGCTAACATTTCGTTAGTCCTTATATGCTTAATACTTATTATCCGATCCTGGATTCTATCTTTCACAACATGATACTTAGTGTCAATGTGTTTGGCAACACCACTTAACTTGTTGTCACTCGAATAAATCACTACAGGTTGATTATCGTAGAAAAGAGTGAGTGGCTCAGATATACTGTCAATCACCCTTAAACCCAGAATGAAATTCTTCAGCCATACTGCCTGGCCAGTTACCTCATAACATGCTACAAATTATGCCTGCATTGTTGACTATACAGTAACACTTTGCTTGGTGCTTTTCCAAGAAATAGCTCCTTCTGCTAGGGTGAAAATATAACCCCATGTGGATTTCTTAGTGTCAACACACCCCGCGAAATCAGCATCTGAATAACCCACCACATCGATTCTCTTATATGTGAGCATGAGGCCTTTAGTGCCTTGCAAATAGCGCAAAGCTTTCTTAGCAGCCTTCCAGTCATCCAACCCTAGATTAGACTGATATCTGCCAAGCATCCTGGTTATAAAATCTAAGTCAGGGCGAGTGCACACTTGTTCATGTTGGGGATCGGCGCAAAAAACAAAAATTTTCCTACGAATGAAACCCCGAAACTTGCCTAGGATCTATCTATGTAGTAATGCGGTAACGGCCGATGCGTAGAGAATACATACCATTGTAGTCTGTACGCGGTTAACGTTCCGCGGGGAACATGGATGATGTAGTCGTACTCGTAGCCGACCTCAAGGTCGCGAAGCTCATCGCAGGTCACCCCTTGCTACTTCTTGATCTTCATCATCTTCATCGTGCAACAGCTCCACCTCACGACATTTAAGTGCCCCAAGTGTTGCGCCTCGTGTCTTCGTACACATCCGGTGCACAATGAGACCTCCGGCTCCCCGATTCCGCCGGGAGTGCGGAAGTTGATATCCGGCTAGGAATCCCTGCAGCGCAACGGCGTACTGCAGGAGTGCCTTGATCACACAGCCCAGACATGGGGCCATGGTCACAAGCCATGGAGGGAGAGAGAAGGAGGAAGTCAACCAAAGGACTTCTCTAAATATTAGTGTCTTTAATCCTCCCATGGGAACCCCTTTATATAGGCTAAGGGGGTGTACCTTTCTCAAAGGCTAAGCCATATGGGACTAATTACTAAAGGAAAAAGGCAGCAAATTTTCGGACTACCAAATGGGTTGTTTTTACTCAGCCCAATAGGCAAATAGAAAATAAATAGATAAAAGAAAAAGTGGACAGCAGGCACTGGTCGGGTGGGCCCTGGCCGCGACCCACCTCGTGCTCAGTCTCACCCAACCGCGGCGGCCTGGCGCCCGGGTGGGCCGGCAGTGGCCGCGGCCTGCCTGGCGGCCTGGCTCCCCTGCGCGCCCGAGTGGGCCAAGGTCGAGCCGGCCGGCCCGGCGACCGTTGGCTGCTGTCCGCCCCCCGTGCGGCACCCTTTATCCACCGCCTGCCCACGAGCATGGCCCAGCTCCGTACCGCCCCGTGTGGCGGCTATTATTTGCCGCCCACGTGGGCCTGTGCTGTTTTTCTTTTCCTATTTTTCTGCGGCTTTTCTTTTAGGCTAATTCCCTCCGAGGATTTGGCCTAATATAAAAGTTGCTTTTATAAATCTTAATATAAATATTATTTATAATATATTAATTCATAATTAACATATAATAAATATATATTTAAATTCCCATTTATTCGAAAACACTTTTCGGGGCTTTTCCTTTATTCTTTCTCCGAACAACTTCGGATCTCTCTGCGGAATGATTCCGGCTTTCTCTCTTTCTCTACTATGATTCCATCTTACGAATGATCGCTCTCATCGTACCCTTAAGTGTATCCTCTCACAGCTCGGGAATGCTCTAGACATGATCTGTATCAATGATCAACAGAGGGACCAGGAATATACATGTGACCCCTATGCATTCATGATGACAATGTCGTTTGAACCGTCTAAATGTAGCATCCTCTTCCTTTTGTTTCTCGATACAACTTGTCCGAGATCCGATCAATGGTATCTTATACCTTGTTCAATCTCGTTCACAACAAGTTCTGTTTTCTTGTTACCGTGATATTACATCCCCGTGACCTAGTCACATGTTGCAACATATATGGATGTAATCTCACCAAGTCGACCGTATGTATCTTTTACCCGTCATGTGGGTGAACAAATCCCGGTCTTGCAGTCACATGTCATCTACTGTTCCTTCGGAATACCCAACATACACCCTTATAATCACCGTATTACCAGATGACGTTTGATACAGTCAAAGCAGCCTAGGGAAACAGTGAGTAATATGAGATCACGGTCTAAGGAGAAGGAGTCTAGGTATAGCTGTTGCAACAATGAACTATATGACTTGATCGTGTTGCAATCCTTCGAGGAATGTCCAACCACATCATTCTCCAATGATATGATCTCGTTGTCAGTCGGCATAAATGCCCATGATCTTGAAACCCAGATCATCTTCGTGACCAACGAACTAGTATGAATAGAGGCTACTAGGGACTTGGTTGTTTCATACCACACCTGTACCAATGTTTCTACTTGGCACAGTTCTAGCACAATATGAAACTATTATAAACTAATTGAGATGTGATAATAAAAACCTATTTCTTATTTGCCTCTAGGGCATATCTCCTTCAGTCTCCCACTTGCACTAGAGTACAAATGAACTAGCTCGCATTTTACTCATCTAAACCATATACCATATGTGTTTATAGATCATGCATGCTCATGGGAAACGTCATGTCCATGTTCTGTTTTACCAGATCATTATGTCTTTTGCAAATCGTTAATGTCTTCCTAATTTTGACATTCACTCCATTATCTTATAATGGGTCGAAGTATTTGTTTGGCAACAAAGTGAGACTTTTGTTTCTAGTGTTTATGATGATGGTCGTTATTCACTGTTGTCATCTAAACTTCGAAACACACTTTGCTATCCTTTGTGTATATACTATAGTCATGGCAGCAGAACGAGGCCTGATTCCAGGAGCTTACAGTGACTTTAGATCAACTCGAGGGCTTTCTCATGGGCACTGGGCCCTGGGACACATCATTCTATGTTAAAAGCGAATTAGCCCCGCCATAACATTATACATCACATTAGATGTAGCCTTTATACTTCTGTATCTATGTAGATCCTAGTGCATGAAATGCATCTATGCCACTTACATTCCTTCTTGCTACTTAAGTACAAACTTAGTTCTGGTTCAGTGATTAACTCAGGAATCACTTAAAGACATGTTCTTACAGTTAAGACTTTGTCTTACCAACCAGAACTTCGGGTCACATTATGTCGAGTATACAACATGGTTATATGGAAGAACCTATGACTAAGGCATAGGAGATGCAACGCATCTCTTTCTTTCAACCATAGTTTCAATAATCAATGCTTCATACAGTAAGAACTTCTTTCTTACCTTGTTCCATTCTGAAATTCTTCAGAATCTTGTCTTAGGACTTTCTGAACATCTTTCAGAATCAATTCGAGGAAGCATTTGACATTTAGTGTTTATTAAACTCATTAATCTATCCTGATAGATCTCTTTGTTTAATAATTTCAACTTCATCCTTATTTATCTAACTTAAACGTTATTAACACCAATCACATCATTCACATATGTCGTCCAGATATCCCAGAATGATTTCACGCTCCCACTCAAATATGACATTCATGTTTGAGATCGAGGGATTTCACTTAGCTCCCACTCAAATATGACATTCATGTTTGAGATCCAGGGATTTCACTCAGCTCCTACTCAAAATATGTCAGCTACATATTATGAATTAGCCAAGCTGATTTGCTCCCACTCAAATCTTAGGTCCTCTCAATAATTTTGGATATTCCAAAATTCTTTGATCATCATCAAACCGAGAATTCCACTAACAAGATTTCAATGACAATTCATTTCTTATACTTAGGTCCATCATGCTTCTTTGTAATTCGTAGGTATGTCTTGTTCAAAACAAGACAAGTGAATCAATATATGATCCCACAAACTTGTAGAATATATAGTTGAATCCTACTTTCTTTAGTAAAAGTATTCACTGAAATTTTATGATCATTATCAACAGTTTCTCCTCTATTTGTAGAGTTTGGTTTCACAAAACAAATTTCACTGCGCCACTCAACAATTCGGAGGTAAGGTCAAATACCTTGTTTTGATCTTTTACTTTCTTCCACCTGTATCTTCATCAAGACACGTTGACTTAGGACAACATCAAGTTTGCCCCTTGTGGAAGATGCATTCATAGTTTCCTAAGAATGCTCTACAAAGATTTGTTTATTCGCCACGACTTCGACTTGTCGGAATCTCCAGAAACTCGAACTTTCCATAACACTTATGGTGTTGTTTCCACGAATCTTTAGATGTTCCTTTGTATTTCAAATGAGTGTTTGCTTATTTTGATCTCTAACTCTAAATGACAACTATAACCCCTATAAGAGATGATATTATAACATATGTATCTTAATACATAATGATTATGATGTTTAGACACTTTCAACAAAGTTTGAATTCATCCAATTATCATAATTTGTGAAACATCTTTCACAAGTTCCTTTTATGCTAAATTTAACTTGAATACTTTAGTCTTGTCGATCAAATCCAGGAGACTTCGTATTCTTGTTAATTTCAATATCCCATTTAGTTATGAACTCATTTGAACAATTCAAATCATTTCAAACTTATGTTTCATTAAGTAAATACTCTTATTCACTTAAGTCCACAATAAATGATTTCCACTACTTGTTGAAAATATGATACATCACTATGTATAAGATTCAACATTTCTTCGCATATCACCGTTTTACCAGAATGCGGAGTTTTAGTCATTCTGCCCAAGAGGCATGGTTTTGCAAAGTCTCTAGATTAAGCATCTAGGACCCCGATCTTTCATAAAGAACCCGCAATAACCAAAATGACTTAAACGGTAGTTTCATTTCATTTAAACTTTGGATATCTTTTAGCATTCTAATCCTTTATAAATGTTTAAACTATTATCATTAACATAGTGATGAGAATAACTTATTTATAATCATAATGTGACCATAGGGTATTGTTCATAAGAATAGTACAAACTGGTTTGTAACTTGTTCATATGAATAATCGTCTCGCCAAAAGCAAGACACACAAACTAGGATTACAAATTGTATTCAAGTCCACTAATCCAAATGATAAACTTTGAGGGAAGAGGTGATGTTGGCCATCAACTGATTTGCTTGCCATCATCAAGTCACGTTGCCTCAAATCCAGCAATTCTCAAGCAGATCATCCTGTTTTCACAAAACAGGACAAGTATCAAATACTTTGCAAACTGCAGTGAGTTTTGCAAGAACCACATTTATAATTTTGTATATCTAACATATAACTTTTTCATCCATGACTCCTTTTGCAATCAAGCCCTTCTAAGAGTTCTCAACTCTAATGCAAGATCGCTTAAGTGTTTTTCCAAACATTCTCTTTTCATCCATGATGGAGGAAAACTCATCCAATGGCTCATACTCTATGTGCCTTATTCGGTAGAATACAAAATGTAGCCCAACTCTTCATCGAATGGAGAATGGCTTATTGGATGATTATGGGGAAAACACAAACATTCCGGCGTCATCGAATTATCTCCTAATTGAAGGAAATATGCCCTGAGAGGCAATAATAAAGTTGTTATTATATATTTCTTGTATATGATAGATGTTTATTTTGCATGCTATAATTGTATTGATAGGAAACATCAATACATGTGTATTTAATAAACAAAAAGGGTTCCTAGTTATGCCTCTCTTATAGACTAGCTTGTTGATTAACAAGATGATCAAAGTTTCCTGATCATGGACATTGGATGTTGTTAATAACAAGGTCACAACATTTGTGAAATGATGTGATGAACATTCATCCGAAGTATAGCATTATGATCAAGTCATTATGTTTATATTGCTATAATATCATACAAAGTAGTCTTAGTCCTTAGACCATGAGATCATGTTAATTGCTAACGCCGGAAGAGTATCTTGATAACATCAAACGTCACACCGTAACAGGGAGACTATAAAGATGGGTTCAGTACTACGAAGGTGTTATGTCGAGGCTCATGGATCAAGAGTGGAATTTTTCAATCCAGATGACGGATAGATATACTCTGGGCCCTCTCGGTGATATCACATTAAGATAGCTTGCAAGCAAGTGATGTGATCACTAGAATGTTATATCACGGGAACGAGAAAAGAGTGCATGTCGGTAACAAGATCAAACCAGGTATTTGGATACCGATGATCGAATATCGGATATGTATTATATCATGAGACAAAGGGATTAAATTGCTGACGTTAAAGGTTCTCACGATCACAGAAGTCATCGTTGAATATGCAGGAGTCAGTATGGATCTACAGGTCCCGCTTCTGATTATTGATCTGAGAGGAGTCTCAATCATGTCTGCATTATTCGCGAACCGTAGGGTGACACACTTAAGGGTTGTTGGACACCATTTAGGAGCACATATGTTCCAGACAAAAGGTTTGCAAAGCGCAGGAAATGTTTCGATAGAAATAGGAATTGTTTTGATAGAAACCGGAATTGCTTCGGGTGAAATTGCATAAAGTGGTTCTGCATGTAATATTGAAATGTTGCAAGGGGTTTTATGTGAATGTTTGTTAATTAAAGTAATTAAAAAAATTCTGAATAAAATAAATAAAAGAGTTTTATTAAATGAGAGAGCATTAAATTTGGAGAAATTTAATGCATTTAAAGTGGAGACTTTAAAAGGGAATGTGAAGAGGCATTTTAATGTGGAGGGGTTACCACCACATGAATGGGGGAGGTGAGGGGTCACCCCCCCATGCGCCGGCCATGGAGAGAGGGGGCACCCCCCTCCTCCTATAAAAGGACACCCATTCCCTCCTTCATCCTCACACCTCCTCGTGAAGGATCTCTCTCCCCCTCTAGATATTCCCCCATGGTCTCGGATTAGCGAGATACATGTTCCCAGTGGCCTTGCGTCTGGAAGGAGTTGCTGCTTCCCCTGATTCGCTGGAGCGAGGAGGTGGAGGTTGTCCGGTGGCTTGAACGTGTGTGCGAGGACGGATGCGCTGCTGATTTGCGGCGCTCCGACTTCCACACGATCTTGATATCGGCAAGCATACGACTACATCAACCACGAGTTCCTACTCGTTAACAAAACTCGTTGTCTTCGAGGGTAAGTTCTCCATGGATGTATGTCCACCCGTTGCTCTGTATCTAGTAGATAGATCTTGGCGTATAGTTCTCATCGTAGGAAATTTTTTGTTTTCTATGTTGCGGACCCAACAGTGGTATCAGAGCCTGATCTATGCGTAGGTGCTTTGCACGGGTAGTACACATATGTTTATATGTGGGCGATGATGATCATGTTATTGCATCTTCTATGTACTTTGGATATTGGTGGCATAGTGGGATGAAGCGGCCCGGACCAACCTTACATGTCATCGTACATGAGACCGGTTCCACGACTGACATGCAACTAGTTTTGCATAAGTAGCTAGCGGGTGTTTGTCTCTCCTACTATAGTCAATATCTGATTTACAACGAGTTGCTAATAACTTGGTTATCCTCGTTGTGGTTCATGTTCGTAGGTAAGACCGGTTCTATCTCTGAAAGCCCTAAGCCACGTAAAACTTGCAATTGATAAATTAGAGGCGTCTAGTTTAGATCGTTGCTGGGCTAGTGTCTTGATATGGTATTGTTGTAAGAAGATGTATGATAGATACTCTTACAACTCACTTAACGTGTAAGTTCCATAGACCTTGGCCTTACACACAAAGGAATGATAGAGATCATACCATGATGCAAATGATAGAGATCAAATGCATGGACCATATCACCTCACTTCACACATTAGATGTTAGCATCTTATATTGCTAGTTTGGCGCATTTGGTAGCATTATAAGATGATCCCTCATTTAGATATCAAGAGAAAATGTGTTCTTCCTTAAGTATGCACCGTTTTGTGGATCGTGTTTTGAGGCATCACGTGATGATCGGGTGTTCTCGACTCTACGCTTTCATACAACGGGTGTAAGACAGTTTTACACACGCGAATACTAAGGTTCTTACTTGGCGAGCCTAGCATGTACAAACATGGCCTCAGAACACGGACCGAAAGTTTAAGCATGAGTCATATAGTTGATATGATGCCTATATAGATACTCGCCTTTGAAGCTACACCGACTCACGTGATGATCGGACTTGGTGTAGTGGATTTGGTTCATGTCATCACCAAAAGGACACGAAGGATGTCGTTTTTGAGTGGGAGTTCATTAGTAATTTGGATTAGTTGAACTCAATCTATCATAAAACTTAGTCTAAATATATTTTACAAATTCTGTTGTAGATGGCACCACCTGCTTTTAATTTCAATGTGTTCATGGAGAAAGAGAAGCTTGCTGCGAATGGTAGCAACTTCACCAACTGGGCTATGAATTTGAGGATTCTCCTCACTGCTGCACAAAAACAATATGTGCTAGATGCGCCGCTAGGCCCCCCACCAGCTCCTAATGCCCCTGATGAGGAAAAGAACGTCTATATAACTCGTCAGGAGGACCACAACTTAGTTCACTTCGGCATATTGTATGGGCTAGAGCCAGAACTTCGAAAACGTTTCGAAAATGGCAATGCCTTTGATACCATGGGAGAATTGAAAATGATTTTCGATACCCATGCTGCCGTAGATAGTTATAATGCTTCTGAAAAGTTCTTTAGCTGCATGATGGAAGAGAACAACTCCGTTAGTGAGCACGTACTCAAAATGTTTGGGTACGCCGATAAGCTTGTGTCCTTGGGAATAACGATTCCCATTGACTTAGGCATACATCGTGTTCTCCAATCTCTGCCACCTAGCTACAAGAGCTTCGTGATGAACTATAATATGCAGGGCATGAAGAAGTCTCTTCCCGAGCTTCTGTCAATGCTTAAGACTGCAGAAGTGAAGATTAGGAAAGAACATCAAGTGTTGATGATCAATAAGACCACCGGTTTCAAGAAGGACAAGAAAGGCAAGCAGAAGGGAAAGAAGGGCGGAAAATCTGTTGCCGCGCCTGAAAAGAAACGCCGAGCTGGCCCTAAGTCTGACACCGAGTGCTACTATTGCAAGGGGACTAGCCATTAGAAGCGCAACTGCCCCAAGTATTTGGCGAACAAGAAGGCCGGCAAGGCAAACAAAGGTATATGTGATATACATGTTATTGATGTGTACTTGACTAGTACTCGCAGTAGCACCTGGGTATTTGATACGAGATCGGTTGCTAATATATGTAACTCGGTTCAGGGGCTGCGGAACAAGCGACAACTAGCAAGGGATGAGGTCACGATGTGGGTCGGCAATGGATCAAGAGTTGATGTGATCGCCGTCGGAACGCTGCCTCTCCATATGCCGTCGGGATTAGTTATAAACCTGAATAATTGTTATTTAGTGCCTGCACTGAGCATGAACATTGTATCCGGATCATGTTTGATGCAAAGTGGTTATTCGTTTAAGTCTGAATACAATGGTTGTTTGATTTATATGAATAATATCTTTTATGGTCATGCACCTGTGTTGAATGGTTTATTTCTATTGGATCTCGATAGTAGTATTAAGCATATTCATAATGTTGATGCTAAAAGGATTAAACTTGATAATGATATATCTGCATATATGTGGCACTGCCGTCTAGGTCATATTGGCGTTAAACGCATGAAGAAACTCCATTCTGATGGACTTTTGGAATCACTTGATTTTGAATCATTTAATACATGTGAGCCATGCCTTATGGGCAAGATGACTAGAACGCCGTTTTCCGGTTCAATGGAACGGGCGACAGATTTATTGGAAATCATACATACTGATGTGTGTGGACCAATGAGTGTGTCGGCGCGAGGTGGATATCGTTATTTTTTTACTTTCAGGGATGATTTGAGTAGATACGGGTATATCTATTTGATGAAACATAAGTCTGAAACCTTTGAAAAGTTCAAAGAATTTCAGAATGAAGTGGAAAATCATCATAACAGAAAGATCAAATTTCTGCGGTCCGACCGTGGAGGAGAGTATCTTAGTTACGAGTTGAGCACACATATGAAAGACTGTGGAATAGTTTCACAACTCACGCCTGCCGGAACACCACAACGTAATGGTGTGTTAGAACGTCGTAATCGTACTTTCTTGGATATGGTTCGATCTATGATGTCTCTGACTGACTTGCCACTGTCATTTTGGGGTTATGCACTGGAAACCGCTACATTCACTTTAAATAGGGTACCATCTAAATCCGTTGAAAAGACACCGTATGAATTATGGTTTGGAAACAAACCTAAGCTGTCATTTCTTAAAGTTTGGGGATGTGATGTTTATGTGAAGAAACTTCAACCGTATAAACTCGAACCCAAAGCGGAAAAATGCGTCTTCATAGGATACCCTAAGGAAACGATTGGGTATACCTTCCATCACAGATCCGAGGGCAAGGTCTTTGTTGCCAAGAATGGATCCTTTCTTGAGAAGGAGTTTCTCGCAAAAGGTGTGAGTAGTCGGAAGGTAGAACTCGAAGAGGTTATTGAACCTTTTCTTCATGAAATGGCGAGTAGCGCAGCACCGGAAGTTGTTTCGGAGTTGACTTCACCTAATAAAGAGAGAGCTAATGATATTGATCATGAAACTCCGAAAGAGGACACTACCGAACCTCGCAGGTCAAGCAGGACACGTGCAGCTCCTGATCTGTACGGCAATCCTATTATGAATTTCATGATTGATGAAATAGATGACCCTGCGACGTATGAAGAAGCGATGATGAGCCTTGATTCCAACAAATGGCTAGAAGCCATGAAATCTGAGATGGAATCCATGTACGAAAACCAGGTTTGGACCTTGGTGGACTTCCCTCACGATCGAAAGGCCGTTGAGAATAAATGGATTTTCAAAAGAAAAACTGATGCTGATGGTAATGTAACCATCTATAAGGCTCGACTTGTCGCAAAGGGGTTTCGACAAATTCAAGGAGTTGACTACGATGAGACATTCTCTCCCGTAGCGATGCTTAAGTCGGTTAGGATTATGTTAGCAATTGCTGCATATTTCGATTATGAAATATGGCAGATGGATGTCAAAACTGCGTTCCTCAATGGTAATATTGAAGAAGAGTTGTATATGATACAACCAAAGGGTTTTGTCGATCCTAAGGATGCTAATAAGGTGTGCAAACTTCAGCGATCCATCTATGGACTGAAGCAAGCATCACGGAGTTGGAATCTCCGCTTTGATGAGGTGATCAAAGAGTTTGGATTTGTCCAAACTTATGGAGAGGCTTGTATACAAGAAAGTGAGTGGGAGCAATGTGGCATTTCTGATATTATATGTGGATGACATATTATTGATTGGAAATGATATAGATCTTTTAAACAGTGTTAAAAGTTATCTAAACAGCAAATTTTCGATGAAGGACCTTGGTGAAGCTTCATATATATTAGGCATTAAAATCTATAGAGATAGATCAAGACGCCTAATTGGGCTATCGTAGAGTACATACCTTGATAAGATATTAAAGAAGTTTAATATGGACGAAAGTAAGAAGGGGTTCTTACCTATGTTGCAAGCCAAGACATTGAGTAAGACTCAAAGTCCGGCTACGGCGGAAGAAAGAGAGATGATGGATAAGATCCCCTATGCCTCGGCCATAGGCTCTATTATGTATGCCATGCTATGTACAAGACCGGATGTGGTACATGCTATTAGTTTGACTAGTAGGTACCAATCTGATCCAGGTTCGGAACACTGGATAGCAGTAAAGAACATCCTCAAGTACTTGAGAAGAACTAAGGATATGTTTCTTATATATGGAGGTGAAGAAGAGCTAGTCGCTAAGTGTTATGTCGATGCTAGCTTTGACACTGATCCGGATGACTCTAAGTCTCAATCCGGATACATATTTCTCTTGAACGGAGTAGCAGTTAGTTGGAGGAGTTCCAAACAACCTGTGGTGGCTGGATCAACAATGGACGTGGAATATGTTGCTGCTTCAGAAGCGGCGCAGGAGGCAGTTTGGATGAAAGAGTTCATTACAGAACTGGGTGTGGTTCCCAGTGCGTTGGACCCGATGGTGATCTATTGTGACAACAATGGAGCCATAGCCAACGCAAAGGAACCAAGGTCTCACAAGAATTCCAAACATATTAAGCGCCGGTTTCACTCCATCCGCGAGCATGTCAAGGATGGAGATATAAAGATTTGTAAAGTGCACACGGACCTAAATGTAGCAGATCCAGTGACTAAAGTACTTCCTAGGGCAAAACATGATCAACACCAGAACTCCATGGGTGTTAGATTTATCACTATGTAAACTAGATTATTGTCTCTAGTGCAAGTGGGAGACTAATGGAAATATGCCCTGAGAGACAATAATAAAGTTGTTATTATATATTTCTTGTATATGATAGATGTTTATTTTGCATGCTATAATTGTATTGATAGGAAACATCAATACATGTGTGTTTAATAAACAAAAAGGGTTCCTAGTTATGCCTCTCTTATAGACTAGCTTGTTGATTAACAAGATGATCAAAGTTTCCTGATCATGGACATTGGATGTTGTTAATAACAAGGTCACAGCATTTGTGAAATGATGTGATGAACATTCATCCGAAGTATAGCATTACGATCAAGTCATTATGTTTATATTGCTATAACATCATACGAAGTAATCTTTATCCTTAGACCATGAGATCATGTTAATTGCTAACACCTGAAGAGTATCTTGATAACATCAAACGTCACACCGTAACAGGGAGACTATAAAGATGGGTTCAGTACTACGAAGGTGTTATGTTGAGGCTCATGGATCAAGAGTGGAATTTTTCAATCCAGATGACGTATAGATATACTCTGGGACCTCTCGGTGATATCACATTAAGATAGCTTGCAAGCAAGTGATGTGATCACTAGAATGTTATATCACGGGAACGAGAAAAAAGTGCATGTTGGTAACGAGATCAAACTAGGTATTTGGATACCGATGATCGAATCTCGGATATGTATTATATCATGAGACAAAGGGATTAAATTGCTGACGTTAAAGGTTCTCACGATCATAGAAGTCATCGTTAAATATGCAGGAGTCAGTATGGATCTCCAGGTCCCGCTTCTGATTATTGATCTGAGAGGAGTCTCAATCATGTCTGCATTATTCGCGAACCGTAGGGTGACACACTTAAGGGTTGTCGGACACCATTTAGGAGCACATATGTTCCAGACAAAAGGTTTGCAAAGCGCAGGAAATGTTTTGATAGAAACAGGAATTGTTTCGATAGAAACTGGAATTGTTTCGGGTGAAATTGCAGAAAGTGGTTCTGCATGTAATATTGAAATGTTGCAAGGGGTTTTATGTGAATGTTTTTTAATTAAAGTAATTAACAAAATTCTGAATAAAATAAATAAAAGAGTTTTATTAAATGAGAGAGCTTTAAATTTGGAGAAATTTAATGCATTTAAAGTGGAGACTTTAAAAGGGAATGTGAAGAGGCATTTTAATATGGAGGGGTTACCACCACATGAATAGGGGAGGTGAGGGGTCACCCCCCATGCGCCGGCCATGGAGAGAGGGGGCACCCCCTCCTCCTATAAAATGCCACCCATTCCCTCCTTCATCCTCACACCTCCTCGTGAAGAATCTCTCTCCCCCTCTAGATATTCCCCCATGGTCTCGGATTAGCGAGATACATGTTCCCGGTGGCCTTGCGTCCAGAAGGAGTTGCTGCTTCCGCTGATTCGCTGGAGCGAGGAGGTGGAGGTTGTCTGGTAGCTTGAACGTGTGTACGAGAACGGATGCGCTGCTGATTTGCGGCGCTCGGACTTCCACACGATCTTGAGATCGGCAAGCGTACGACTACATCAACCATGAGTTCCTAGTCGTTAACAAAACTCGTTGTCTTCGAGGGTAAGTTCTCCATGGATGCATGTTCACCCGTTGCTCTGTATCTAGTAGATAGATCTTGGCATATAGTTCTCATCGTAGGAAATTTTTTGTTTTCTATGCTGCGGACCCAACACTAATGGTTATCGTATCAAGAAGAGAAGATCACCTTTTACGAGGATATCTCTCAGGCGTGGGTATTAATCTATGAAGTTGGACCCTTTTTTCTAAGTTCGAAATTAAGTAATATATTCCCATGGTCGCAAAGGACCTGAATGGGATAGTCTAAGGTCTACTAAGATATTCGCAAATAGACATCTAGTAAGTTTATAATAAAAGATCAATTTATAATTGGTCTCCACTAAAACGGTCATCCCCTGGACGATTTTAGTGATCGCATGATCCCTATCCTCTGCACCTCCCCCGATCGTCACGGCCATCAGTGCAGTATCAAAGGTAGACATTCAATAATGCCAATCACATCATCCATGTGACTCATGCTCGATCTTTCGATCTCTTGTGTTCCGAGGCCATGCTTCTCTAGCATGCTAGGCTCGCCAAATCTAACTTGTTTGTATTCGCTGTGCAACATGGCTTACACCCACTGTATGCGAACGTTGATATATCTGACACCCAGGCCTGTAACCCTAGATCGCCTCATACCGAAGCACTTTCTTGGTGGTGCACACACAAGGGGAACACGGAAAATTGGAATTAAATAGGGACTATCTTATTTGCTACTGTTGAGTATTTAAATACTAGCACACAATAAGATGTAAAAACTCGTATGAACATCATATGTATAATGTGATATGATATGGTCTTTCTTGCGCCCTGATCTCCATCGAGCACTCCGGCATGATCTCCATCCTGCCCTTGGTTTGACTCCAAGTCCACGACGCCGCCACTAGGTCGTCCATCAGAATGATGACTATTACTATACTACTTAGTAACATAAAAGTAAACTACTTTACCTTCGTATCGACCAATGCCATATCATAATCACATGCCCCCTACAAAATAAAGTTAGACGCCTCTACTTTATCTATTGCAAGTTTTACGTGGTTGTTAGGGCTTTCGCACTAGAACCGTTTCTGAACTACGAACTTTCCAACCACAACATGGATCCGACAATTGTCTCTATTACACCCCTTTCGGGGGCCCTCCGTTGTAAATGCTATATCAACTACCGAATGAGAGACAGACACCCGCTAGCCACTTATACGGTACAAGCCGTATGTTGAGGGTGGAACCAGTCTTGCGTACGAATACGCGTAAGGTCGGTCCGGGCCGCTTCATCAAACAATACCGCGATATAAACAAGTACACGTTAGAGGGTAACAACTAAGGGATCAATGTCCGCACAATACTTGTGTGTACTGGCCGTACATCACTCCTACGCATAGATCGGCTCTTATACCACTGTTGGGGATCGGCGCAGAAAACAAAAAAATTCCTACGAATGAAACCCCAAAACTTGCCTAGGATCTATCTATGTAGTAATGCGGTAATGGCCGATACGTAGAGAATACATACCCTTGTAGTCTGTACGCGGTTAATGTTCCGCGGGGAACGTGGTTGATGTAGTCGTACTCGTACCCGACCTCAAGGTCGTGAAGCTCCTCGCAGGTCACCCCTTGCTCCTTCTTGATCTTCATCATCTTCATCATGCAACAGCTCCGGCTCACGACATTTAAGCGTCCCAAGTGTTGCGTCTCGTGTCTTCGTACACATCCGGTGCACGATGAGACCTCCGGCTCCCCGATCCCGCCGGGAGTGCGGAAGTTGATATCCGGCTAGGAATCCCTACAGCGCAACGGCGTACTGCAGGAGTGCCTTGATCGCACAACCCAGACATGGGGCCATGGTCACAAGGCATGGAGGAAGAGAGAGAAGAAGGAAGTCAACCAAAGGACTTCTCCAAATATTGGTGTCTTTAATCCTCCCATGGGCACCCCTTTATATAGGCTAAGGGGGTGTACCTTTCTCAAAGGCTAAGCCACGTGGGACTAATTACTAAAGGAAAAAGGCAACAGATTTTCGGACTGCGAAATGGGCTGTTTTTACTCAGCCCAATAGGCAAATAGAAAATAAATAGATAAAAGAAAAATTGGACAACAGGCGCTGGCCGGGTGGGCCCTGGCCGCGGCCCACCTCACGCTCAGCCTCACCCCACCGCGGCGGCCTGGCGCCCGGGTGGGCCGGCAGTGGCCTGCCTGGCGGCCTGGTTCCCCTGCGCGCCCGAGCGGGCCGGGGTCGAGCCGGCCGGCCCGGCGGCTGTTGGCTGTTGTCCGCCCGCCGTGCAGCACCCTTTATGCACCGCCTGCCCACGAGCATGGCCCAGCTCCATACCGCCCCGTGTGGCCTGTGCTGTTTTTCTTTTCCTATTTTTCTACAGCTTTTCTTTTAGGCTAATTCCCTTCGGGGATTTGGCCTAATATAAAAGTTTCTTTTGTAAACTTAATATAAATATTATTTATAATATATTAATTCATAATTAACATATAATAAATATATATTTAAATTCCCATTTATCCGAAAACACTTTTCGGGGCTTTTCCTTTATTCTTTCTCCGAACAACTTCGGATCTCTCTGCGGAACAATTCCGGCTTTCTCTCTTTCTCTACTGTGATTCCGTCTTACGAATGATCGCTCTCATCGTACCCTTAAGTGTATCCTCTCACGGCTCGGGAATGCTCTAGACATGATCTGTATCAATGATCAACAGAGGGACTAGGGATATACATGTGACCCCTATGCATTCATGATGACAATGTCGTTTGAACCGTCTAAATGTAGCATGCTCTTCCTTTTGTTTCTCGATACAACTTGTCCGAGATCCGATCAATGGTATCTTATACCTTGTTCAATCTCGTTCACAACAAGTTCTATTTTCTTGTTACCGTGATATTACATCCCCGTGACCTAGTCACATGTTGCAACATATATGGATGTAATCTCACCAAGTCGGCCGTATGTATCTTTTACTCGTCATGTGGGTGAACAAATCCCGGTCTTGCAGTCACATGTCATCTACTGTTCCTTCGGAATACCCAACAGACACCTTTATAATCACCGTATTAGCAGATGACGTTTGATGCAGTCAAAGCAGCCTAGGGAAACAGTAAGTAATATGAGCTCACGGTCTACAGAGAAGGAGTCTAGGTATATATGTTGCAACAATGAACTATATGACTTGATCGTGTTGTAATCCTTCGAGGAATGTCCAACCACATCATTCTCCAATGATATGATCTCGTTGTCAGTCGGCATAAATGCCCATGATCTTGAAACCCAGATCATCTTCGTGACCAATGAACTAGTATGAATAGAGGCTACTAGGGACTTGGTTGTTTCATACCACACCTGTACCAATGTTTCTAGTTGGCACAGTTCTAGCACAATATGAAACTATTATAAACTAATTGAGATATGATAATAAAAACCTATTTCTTATTTGCCTCTAGGGCATATCTCCTTCAGTTCATACATCATACTTCCAATAATTAAAGCATAAGGAATTGACTTCATCTGCGCAGATTCATAATCATTACTTGGGCACTGGAAAGTCCCAAACTTATCACCCTTGACAATAGGAGCAGGCGAGGTTGAGCACTTATGCATATTGAACTTTTTGAGTACATTCTCAATATACGCTATTTGTGATATCGCCAACATTCCTTTGGATCTATCTCGGTGAATTTGAATGCCTAAGACATAAGCGGCTTCACCGAGATCTTTCGTATCAAACTTTAAAGAGAGAAACCTTTTAGTTTCCAGCATCATATTCTTATTGTTACTGGCTAAGAGTATGTGATCGACATACAGTATTAGGAAGACAAAATTTCTCCCCCTAAACTTCACATAAATGCAATTGTCCACTTCATTATCTTTAAAACCAAAATTCTTTATCACTTGATCAAACTTGAAGTACCATTGCCTTGAGGCTTGCTTTAATCCATAAATGGATTTCTTAAGACGACATCCTAAGTGTTCCTTCCCTTCTATAACAAAACCTTCTAGTTGAGCCATGTAAACATCCTCATGTAAGTCACCATTTAGAAAAGCTGTTTTTGACATCCAACTGATGCAACTCTAGATCATAATGAGCCACAAGTGCCATAATAATTCTGAATGAGTCCTTAGAAGAGACAGGTGAAAAAGTCTCATTATAATCAATACCTTCTCTTTGAGTGAAGCCCTTAGCCACAAGCCTTGCTTTGAACCTTTCAATATCACCTTTGGAGTCATGTTTGGTATTATGACCCATCTACTGCCCATAGTTTTGGCTCCTTTCGGGATTTCTACTAAGTCCCATACATCATTAATGCTCATGGACTTCATTTCATCTTTCATAGCATCAAGACACTCTGATGAATGATCACTTTGTATAGCTTCCTTAAATGATGCAGATCATCATCCAACATTGACTCATTAATATCCTTACTCATATAAGTGACATAATCACCAGAAATAACGGACTTTCTTGCCCGCTTAGACCTTCTGAGCATCTTATGTAGAAGTATCATTAGGTATGGACTCTGGTAGAGTCACTGGCTGAGCAGGGGTAGGATTAGCAGTCCTTTCAACTAGAGGTATAACCTCAACATGAATAGGAAATACTGGCTCTTGGAAAGGAATCGGAACATAATCCCATTTCTCCACCAAGATTATTTCCCTGGGAGTCATACTCCCCCTCATCATTTCACTTTCCAATACCACATCATATCTTGTTTCAACAAACTTAGTGAATTTCTTTGGACAATAGAAACAATATGCCTTAGATTTGTCAGGATAACCAATGAATTGGCAGCTGATAGTCTTGGGGTCAAATTTCCCATAATTGGATTGAAAACTCTTACCTCAGCAGGGCAGCCCCACACATGTAAATAACTCAGGGTAGGTTTTCTCCCAGTCCATAATTCATACGGCATTTTTGACACCGATTTGTTGGGAACCTTATTAAGAATATGTGCAGATGTCTTAAGAGCTTCTATCCATAACCAAGAGGCATAGTGGAGGGACTTAACACACTTCATACCGTGTGCATAAGTGTATGATTCCACCTTTCATCGACTCCATTTTGCTGAGGTTTGCCCGGTGTTGAATACTGAGAAACAATACCATTTTCCTGTAAGAACTTGGCAAAAGGTCCAGGAATTTAGCCATAAGAAGTGTGTCTACCGTAGTACTCACCACCGTGATCAGACCTTACAACTTTGATCTTTTGACCAACTTGATTCTCAACTTCAGCTTTAAATATCTTGAACTTTTCTAATGCCTCAGATCTTTCTTTGATAGGATAAATGTATCCAAATCGGTAGAATTCATTAGTGAATGTTATGAATGAATCAAAACCATCCACTGATTTCACATTGAATGAACCACAGATATCTGTGTGAACAATTTCTAAAACTCCCATGCTTCGATTTGCACCTTTCTTGATTATCTTAGAGTATTTCCCTTTGATGCAATCAATACAATGATCCAGATCCGCATCCGAGAAATCCAAAGGATGAAGGACTTGCTCCTTAATAGGATGCTCAATCCCCCCCTCGAAATATGGCCCAGACGATAGTGCCATAGTTTCGATGAAGTCTCATCATCATAGTGCTTACGCTTGGTACTAACATTCATATTAGAAGAGGCATCAACTTCATTTAGGGAATCACTTAAGGAAACAAGATAAAGTTTGTCTTGTCAATAGGCAAGACCAACATTATTATTGTCAAACATAATTATACATCTCTTGTTCCCAAAGTCACAGTCAAAACCATCATCATCTAAGCATGAGACAGACACAAGGTTTCGTCTCATAGAGGGTACATAAAGAACATTATGTAAACGAAGCATAAACCCGCTATGGAGCATAAGTGAGAACTCTCCAATAGCCTCAGCCTCAGCCTCAACACCATTAGTGAATCCAATGGTTCTTTCCCCTCTTCTTAGGGTCCTCTTCGTATCGAATCCCTGTAAAGAGTTTGCAACATGAATTTTTGCACCTAAGTCAACATACCATGTATTGGTGGCATAATTAACATAAAGGGATTCGTCAACAAAGGTTATAACATTAGTACCTTTCTTATTGAGCCATTTCATGAACCCAATACAATCCCTCTGAATGAGTCCGCTTTTTCCATAAAAGCGACATCCATTAGCATCTTTACCATCAACATTAGGGTGTGCATCTGCATTAGGAGCTCTGTTAGGATTCTTTTGCTAAAAGAACTTAGTAGATTGCTCTTTATCCTTAAACTAAGTAAGCTTAGGCTTCATAAACTTTTGATTTTTCTTTTTCTAAGAGTGCTTGAATTGGTTGACATGATCAACTCGTCCAGCTTTAACCCTTTCCTCTTCTTGTACACATCTAGCCATCATTTCATCCATGCCCCATTTAGAATCCATCGCATTGTAACTGATGGTGAACAGAGAGAACTCCGTGGGCAAGGATGACATAATAAAATGGACAAGGAAACCGTTAGAGATTTCCATTTCCATTGTCTTAAGTTTAGTGTCCATGTTGATTTTCCTCATGAGATGCTCTCTTAGACTCCCAGTTGGATCATACCTCTCATCAATAAGCCTTCTAATGAGGCTTGCTGCATAAATTTTGGATGATCCCTTAAACTGGTCCTCAATCTTTCCAAGATAACCCTTGCTAGTCTAAGAGTCTGGAACAGCTCCCCTCATACTCTGAGTGATGGAGCCCTTAATAATCATGAGACATTTACGATTTGAATCCTCCCACTTAGTTTTCTCCACATCATAAACCCTTTTTAGGGCATCATAATTCTCATCACCCTCAGCAGGTGCTATATGAGGATCTTTAAGGAGAGCATGATCAATATTCAGCAAAGCTAAAGTGATCTTAAGCATTTCCTTCCATGTACCAAAATTGCTACCAGTCAACTGTTCTATGCCATTAATAATTCCGGCAATTTGAGAGGCATTAGATGCTGCAAAAGAAAACAAATGCTTTGAGTAAGCATAACCATTTTATACTCCTTTTATCAATCTAGTCTACATCAGCTTTGTCCAGAAATAGACACGATCAATAAAATTTTGTGATCAAAATATTTGCCAATCAGCTTTGGCCAGAATGACAGACATAAGCCACACTTAAGCAAATCCTCTCACACATAAAATTCTTCATCAGTCTGGAACACATCAGCTTTGGCTAGGAGTAAACCAGACCAATAAAAAATTCATGGTCAAAATGTCCATCAATCAGCTTTGACCAGAATGATAGACATAAGACATGCTTAATTTGAGGATTTCCAAACTTTATTTTGCAGCAAAACATTATTACCACAATTATTTGAAGAACAACACAAAAGAAACAACTAGGCATAATAAAACTTATAAAAAGAAACCACTTATCATAATAAAACACATCAAACTTATTTAAGTGAGATACATAATTGCATGACAAAATAATATTTTGTCACAAAATTGTGTTTCATAATTGACATAATAAAAAATGCCAAAACTTATTGCCAAAAATCATTTATATAAGCCCTAACTCTTATAAACATTAATACTTAAATTCCTCTTTTTATTCATTATCTAGGCCCAAAAAGAATTTTGGCCCACAAACCCTAAAACCCCCTTAACAAAAGAAAAGAAAAAACTTCTAGATTAGGCACAAAAAGGCCCAGCCCGTCTCCCCTTGCGGCCCAAGCCAGCCTGTTAAGCAGCTAAGGCTACAGGTCGTTGGATGTAATCCAATGGTGGAGGTGGCGCCCGGTTAGCACGAGGCTAACGCGTGACAGCCGCCCCGAGCCCTAGCCCCCCATTTCCCCCCTCTCCTATTGTCTCCCCACTATGGTGATGAGCGATGAGCGTGGCACACGGCGATGCGGCAGCGAGGCCAATCACAGGGACAGAAAAAGGGCGACGATGTCGACCAAGCCCCCTCGCCTGAACTGCGTGCAGCTTTGGCAAGCACACAGCTCCGTCGAGCATCACTGGTCAATGCCCTTTGTGAGGCGGCCGTGCCCATGTGGGCGTCCCCACGAGGGCAATGGCGTAACACTGGACCCGGCACTATGAAGAGCTTCCAATGGCGACAAACGTGGAAGGAGGCTCGGCCACCAGCCGGTGCAGCAGATGGCGAGACCGCTCGGGACGAGCCCGAGCAGGCCTGCCCTTCTCAGGTGGCGACCCTGACGCCGCCGTGGCCAACAACGACGGCAGGGTCCTCATGTAAGTGCCTGTTGCTCCTTAATCTTAAGAAATTAGGGTTAGGGTTCCTCAATTTAGGAATTAGGGTTAGCGTTCTTCAGTAATTGACAAACTAGGGTTAGGGTTCGTTAGAAGTTGGGGAGTTTAGTGTTAGGCTTCATCGATTCGATGAACTAGGGTTAGGGTTCTTCAAGAATTTGAGGATTTTCTATTAGGGTTAGCACAAAAATCTCAATCCCCTCGTCAGATAACATTATCAAAACCCTATACCCACTTATTCTTCTATTAGGGCTTAAACTTAGAAAAACTGGGGCTAAAACATCAACCTTATTCAGTTCTGAGGAAGAACTTGGTCAAAATCAAAATTCCACAACAAAACACTTGATCTCAACAAGAAGAACAACTCACTTAAAGATAAAACCTTAATAAAGAGGGCTCAAAACTTGTAGCTAGGTTGCTCTGATACAACTGTTAGATCCCTTAGGATCACCTAGCTCAAGAGCTAGGCCATAGAAAGAGGATCAGGGATATGTACCTTGAACTGGAGGTCCATCCATGGCCTTCTCTTGCTTGTTCTTCCACTTGTGTTCTTGATCTTCAGCAGTGAGTGGTTCTTCCTGGTGCTTTCAGTCCTTGCTTGATCGGTGAGCAGGGGAGAGAGTGAGAGAGAGCAAAATTGTATCCTTATCCTCCTCAAACCCTAGGGCCCCTTTATATAGGACCTGCACCAGAGGAACCACACACAATGGATGGATGGTCTGAATGCCCTGATCAGGGCATCCAATGGATGTAATTAAACAACCCTAAATACCATTATATTGACTTAATTTGATCATAGAAAACTGCAAATAACTAATATCCAACTTGTATGTATGTACGTCCATGCATGTAAATGTCTTTTTCTATCCTGCGTGCTGGTTTTGTACCACGAACCTGATCCGTCGCAGATGGGCGCCCCATCAAAAAACTTATAAGCAGGCCGATCCATATAGTAGCTAAGTTGTTCGAGGAAAGAAGATGAAACCTAGACAATCGGAGTTAGAAACCCATTGTAATTTACCATTTTTTAATCCGCATGGCCCATTTTTGGTCCTCGTGTGGCCATTTTGGCCCATACGTCTATATATTGTCATGCTTAGGCCCAATATTTCAACAAATTGTGTGTTGGGGCCGCCTGCAACGCTGATGGAGTTGAGGCCTGGCTAGGGCATGCTATCGAAAAATCTTCCCACAACCCATAAAAGTTAAATCCATCGTTAGTTATTGAACTTGTCTAGCAAAATCAATATAATCACTGTACACGGAGAATACACGTTTACGGTAACTGAAGACGCGTTGGATTCTCGCTCGCGGTCACCGCTCTCTTTGTAGAGATGTATTTGCCGACGTGTCGGGCTGGGACCCACTGTCAGATAACTTAACATATAAGATAAAGAATAAAAAGAGAATAACAAAGTACACGATGGTTTTTTTGCAGAACCATCATCCATGTTCCTGTCTCTGCTGGATCCCTACCCCGCGAAATGTCCATGGCCAGAAAAAATCTGGCGCCGAGGCCGCCGCCGCCAATGGCGCATGCCGGCACACGCTCCCCCACCTCCCCACGCTGGTGCGAGCGGTCAGTGCTCCTGGCCTTCCTCACGGCCACGCCACATGAGCAGATTGGCCGGCTCCCAAAATCCTAGGTGCACTCGGTCCGCTCTAACTACATCATCGGGAGCATCCTCGACGGCGTGGTCTAGGTCACGATCCCCTCCAACCGCATCACCGGAAACCTCCAGGGAGGAGGACTAGGATTGGCATGGGCGGAAGTGCCCTAGGAGCATCTTCCATGAGCGTGCCGGAGACAGACTAGAGGAACACCTCCAACGGAGCTCTCCTGTATCCCCTGTCCACATGAAGCCATAGACACGCCATCCATAACAGGGGAGTACGACTCCGGTGGCCGCGTCTCCCAGATGAGTACCTCGGTGAAGGACCCGTCAGCATCCAGCGGCGCCTCTGCCCCCCTGTGTCTTGGCCAGGGAGACCCTCGGGATTCCTTGATTCCCCTCGCGGCGCTGGCATCGGGGTTGTCCTGCACCAGAGAGGTAGGCCGCCGACGCACTCCAGTGGGGCATGCCGCCGCCGCACACCAACAGCAGTGCGGTGCCGCCGCCATGGATTCGTCAGGTGCATTGCGGAGGAGGGCGAGCCCTGGTAAGCTGCGAGCGGGCTGACAGCATGGGTGGAGCAGAGGAGCTCGGAAAGGTAGCCGGGGAGGCAGCCAGCGCAACAACTCGCAGAGTAGGAGAGGCGGTCGGCGTAGCAATTGCAGAGCAGGAGAGGCGGCTGACGGCGAGCTCTGGCGGTTGGGGAGATGTTCCATAGCACGAGAGGTAGACCGGGGATGTGGTGGGCTGCTAATGTATTCTTTTAGGTTCCTTTTAGTAAATTAACACGACCTGCCAATGGGTCTCACTAAGCGCCACGTCACCAAATACATCTCTACGACATGAGCAGTCACCGCAAGTAACGCACGCCACTCGGTGACCATAAACTCGTATTTTCATAGTACAATGATTGTATTAATTTTGCCAGAAAAGTTCAGTGACTAATGGGGAATTTAACTCAACCCAAAATGGGGCTCGATTCCCATATAACCCTTGCAATGAAGTAGAGGAGCCCAGCCTTGATGGGGTTATTAATCAACAGATTAGATGCTCAACACTCGATGCCTATCCGTGTAGGAGATGTCACATCCTCAATAGTAACAAGCAGATCTCGAGGTGGCCAACACCTTAACCCCATGAGACCTAGAAAAGAGAATCTTATGTGGCTTCTAGTCTATCCTATATGTGTTGTACTCTCTCAATTTTATATACGACGTCATCATGTCAACGGCTACCAAATACTAGCAAGAAGTCTATAGATTACATTAGCACCAAAGAAAATTAGGGACATTGTGACTAAGCCACTTAGGAGCTTTCTCATGAACTGGACAATTTTGGCTATTAGATCGTGCTACCGAAACATTTTGAACCGTCATGATTTGTGCTGGCAAACCTGAACATGTCCGGTTCTCCTCCTCTTGCGACCTTTCAAAGATCATGCATGAGTATGGTTTATCAACTATTGGTTGACTACTTGGTACTGACTGGACTTCATCTTCTCCAAGGGATTCATCACTCGATAGCCCCATTTCATCATCACTATCTGCAGATGGACCTATTCCCCCATATAAAATTGGCGTTGTAACTTGATGTTCTTGTGCTACATGTTCTTGACTTTGATCATTTGTCAAATCTTGCACATCGAATAGGAAGGATATACGTCATCAGCTAGATAATACCCCTTGTCGTAAGGATTTCCATTGATTCATATGTAACCTCGGGAGCATTGCCTTCTGCAAGCCTAGCAAATATAGATGAACGTTCAAGCACATTAATGTCATTGTTAGATCCCGTCATGCCAAAAAAGGAGTACCAAATCCATAGATCATGTGATGCAACAACCTCTAGAAGGACCATGCACCTGTCTGCATGTCCTTTGAACTTCCCTTGCCAACCAAAAGGACAGTTCTTCCACTCTCAATGCATGCAATTTATCCTGCCCAGCATGCTAGGAAACCCCTCTTCTCGTTCATAGAAAAAGGCGTGCAATGTCTTCGGTGTTTGGCAGTCTTAGGCAAACTTTGCCAAAAGACAGCGACAACTGATGTGCAAAACTGGTTGATACGTCCATTTTGCATCACTATTCTATGTCTTAATTCACTATTATTCATTGATATATTTTGTATTGAGAGGTCATACTTATGTTATTTCATCTATTTTTGCATGGTTGATGACTTTTGGAGCATGGACCGCTGCAGTCAGGATTCTGATGGAAAAGGTGCTGTTTGGAGGCAAAATTCGCGAAGGTCAGAAAATCCGGAAAAATATATGGAAAATTCTATTTTTCCAGAAGACTCAAGATGCTAGAAGATGGAGTGGAGGTGGGCCATAGGGGGCCCACACCACCCCATGGGGCAGGCAAGCCTAGGCCACGCCAGGGAGTGGTGTGGCCGCCCTGGCCCACTCCAGCCTCTCCCCTCTAGCGTATATCAACCTCCCGAAACCCTAAGACTCGAGGAGCGACCACAGAAAGATTCTGCCGCCTCTGCGGGGCGAAAAACACCGAGAGAGAAAGATCTCTCCGGCAGACAAATTTCTACCAGGGGAATTCCTTCCCGGAGAGGGGAGATCGTCGCCATCAACACCACCATCAAGCTGGACTTCATCGGGATCATCATCATCATCATCACCACCATCATCACCATCAGCAACCTCATCACCATTTCCATATTGCTGTAACAATTGGGTTGAATCTTGCATAGTTCATAGGGGAAACTTGCCCGGTGTTGATTACTCTTTGTACTTGATGCTATTGAGTGAACCATTGAATTATTGTTTATGTTCAGATTGTTATACATCATTATTCCATCTCTGGTCATGATCCATATGATGTCTTGTGAGTAGTTCGTTTTGTTCTTGAGGACATGGGAGAAGTCTTGTTGTTAGTAGTGGAGTTGCGTTGACAAAGATTCAATAGATTGTTATTTAAGTTGTGGTGTACTTCTTCTAGTGGTGTCATGTGAACGTCGACTACATGACACTTCACCTATATGGGCCTAGGGGAACACATTGTGTATTTGACTACTAATCGTAGGGGTTGCCTGAGTGACAGAAACCTGAAACCCCGTTAGGAAACCATTGCACAAGGGACATAAGGGGCTTAGAGTTTAAAGCTGTGGTTAGGTTTCTACCTTAATTACTTTCTTGTACTTACGGATGTTTGCAAGGAGGTTTAATCACAAGTATGTATTAAGTCTTGGATGGGACGGTACATTAGCATAGGTTCACCCACACAACACTTAGCAAGCTAGAGAAGATTAATCGACTAAAGCGAAAGAACTTGACAGTCTTCCCATGTGTCCTCGAGAATGTTTGGTCATCTATAGAAATACAACTGGCTTGTCCTTTGCTGCATAAAGGATTGGGCCACTTGCTGCATTCATTCTTACTGTCTTTTATTTACTCGTACTTTGTTTACTTGCTTTATCGAAAACCCCTAAAAATCCGTTTGCTAAGTATTTGCAGAGAATTCATGATCCATACCACTAGCCAGCACCTTCTGCTCCTCGTTGGGTTCGACACTCTTACTTATCGAAAATACTGCGATACACCCCCTATACTTGTGGGTCATCAAGACTATTTTCTGGCGCCGTTGCTGGGGAGTGAAGCGCTATTGGAGAGTGGAACTGGTAAAGGAAACTTCTACTGTGAGTATTGTTTACTTCTGCTATTTGCTTTATTTTCGTTATAGATAATTCACTGAGTTTCTTATTTGGTAATGCTACTACCACTCCTAAGGTAGTAGATAAGCCACCACCTGCTGAGAAAGATGTTTTCAAAATACCTACAAGAATTATTGATCGTGTTATGGATAACTACTATGTTGGGGATGGAACTGTCCATCCCGGTGATCATTTACTCTTTATACACGAATTATGCGGGTTGTTCAAGTGTGCAGGTATTACTACAGATCAAGTTAAGAAGAAGTTATTCTCATTATCACTGAAAGGAGGAGCTGACGAATGGTATAAGCTGATGAAGAATGGTCAAGCTCTGGAATGGGAGGAAATAGTGCCTCTCTTTTATTCAAATTTTATCCTCCTAGTGAGATTCATAAAGATCGGAATCAAATATACAACTTTTGGCCTCTTGATGGAGAGAGTACAACTCAAGCTTGGGGGAGATTGAAGTTAGTAATGCTCAAATGTCCCATTCATGAGCTCCCCAATAATATTATTATCAACGACTTTTATGCAAGGCTCGCTCTACATGACAAGGATTTATTGGATGCTTCTTGTGCTGGATCATTCACTCGTATGGAAGAAGTTAAATGGGACCTTCTAGATCGTATTCAAGACAATGCTGAAGCTTGGGATAATGACAAAGGTAGGAATTCAGGTATAAATTATGATTATGAATGCATTGAATCTTTTATGGGAACTGATGACTTTTAAAATATTAAAAATGCTAATGGTCTAGACTCTCAAGCTATTGCTTCTTATTTTAAGGCTTTTGCTTCCTACATTGAAGTGCCTAAAAAGAAGTGGAATAAGTATCATGAACCTTATAAAGATATTGCTAAGAGTGTTCCTGCAAGAAATACTGAAGTTTATACTGCTAATCATGTTTTACCTGAACCTTATATTGAGAAAATGCCTTTTTCAGTTAAGGTAAAGGAACATTCTATGATAGCTAGTATGGTTAATGAAAGTATGAATAAGGCTGTTGAACTTGATAAACAAAACGTTGATGAACCTATTGTAGCAAATGTGAAAGACTTTGTTGCTAAATATGAAAAAGAGGGACACACTATCCTTTGTAAGGATACCTCCAATATTGTTTCACATAGTAGTGTTATGAGCGCTAGTATTACTGTGTTTTCTGTTAGAATAAGTGATCATTGCTATGATGGCCCTTGTGATAGATATATTGTTAAGTTTATGCATGATACTGGAAGTTATTATGAGAGAGGGAAAAGTGTTCTTATGCATCTCAATAATATCAAGTTTCCCCGCTTTATGCTGAAAGCTTTTTTGTTGAACTTCTTTTGCCTTCTTATGCAAGTTGCCTTTGGTTTCAATAACTTGTTTGTTTACAAAATCCCTTTGCATAGGAAGTGGGTTAGACTTAAATGTTTGTGTTTTTGCTTCTTAATGCTCTCTTTCACTTCAATTCATATCTCTATGAGAGCTTCTTCAAAATTATCATGCCCATCTTAATGGCTATAAAGAAAGAGCTTTATGGGAGACAAACCCAATTTGTTTTTGTTTTAGTTTGTTTTTGTTTCTTTGAGTCTTGGAAGTTATTACTTCAGTAATAACCGCTCCTTATCCGTTTTGTTTGGTTTTTGTGTCAAGATCAACCTCTAATGAGAGAGAAGTAAGATTTGGGAAAGTTGCTGTCCCGAAACAGATTTTTGTGCTTCACCATAAAAATTCGTGAGAGATCTGTATATGTCGGATTGAGCTGTAATTTTTTGTGCTTCTGCCCCAGGTTGCTATTTAACTTCCGTTAGTTTTGCGCTTTTTGATTTGAGCAACAGAAGAGTTTCGAAAAAATTGATCTTTACCTGCTGGTCTGTTTTGATAGATTTTGCCAATCTTGCATTTGCTTCTTTATTCGACTTCCTTTTTGAATTCTTTTTGGGTTTTCGGAAGGAGTTGCTACAGTAGATTATGTTTTGATGGTTTTGAGTTGAAGTTGGACTCAAAAGGTTTTTATCACTTCATTTATACTAATGTTGCTAATGAGAACTGTGTGAAGTTTTGTGTGAAAGAAATTTCCAGGAAATGGAGACAATGGTGTAAGAAGGAAGAGAAGGGTTTTATGACTCAAGTAATAAGTGTATGAAGATGAAGATATTGATGATATTCGAGTTATAACTCCAGAGAAATTGATTGAGGACCAAATTCAGAGACCTGCAGAGTCCGTTTCCAACTAGGTAACAGTTCTGGTAAGAAAGTTCTGCGAAAATACAAACCAACTATATTTTTGCAGTTTTCAGTCAATAAGGAAAGCTACGAAGCGAAAAAGGGACGGAACCGGAGCCAGGGTAGCTCACACTACCCCATGGCGCGGGCCCACCTCTGGCCGTGCCACCAGGTGGTGTGGCCACCTCGGACTCCGTCTCCGACCCGTTTTCTCCCAGTACCTTCCTTTTGATGTGAAACTTCGTAATATATAACCACCCCGGATCCCCCGAGGTTCGTATATCGTGTTTTCGCCGTGTTTTTGTTTCGATCTGTTTCTGCCAGGACATACTCTTTGATGTTTTAGAAGCACAATGGTGTCTGCCAAGGATAAAGGGAAGGAGCCCATGGAGGAAGACCTCCAAGCCCCGGGAAGGAGAAGGAGATCAAGAGTGAAGGTGAAGAGGAGGCAAAGCACACCGGCACTACCGCTGCAAGCATTGGAGTGGTGGCAAACCCAGCTACTGGAGGGAAGCCTCCTCATCACCATTCTGATCCCTGGTCACTTCCTCCATGCACCAAGAATCCTTTCCACACTCTTATCCATGAGCATCAATACCAGAATATGCCCAAGGAGAAATTACCCTCCAATTAGGATTTGCCTCATTCTAGCCATGCAGGAAAAGAAGACTTCAAGGAGGAAGAGTGGAGAAAGAATAGCAAGAGCTGGAATTCTCAACACGACATGATCATGAGCCGCATTGAGCAAAATTCACAGCTGATTCGTAATCTCACCTTCTAGATTGAGGACTTTGGGAAACTGATCAAGGAGCTCATCAAGACGATACCACCACCACCAAAGGAGTAATTCATCATCAGGTTTGGCATCCCCTTGGTTTGTTCCAAGCTTGGGGGAGTGTCGTGGTATCATATCACTATCTTCTATCCTTTTACCTTTTAAGTAGGGTCACATCATGAATAGAGGAGTTATTTTGTAGTATGGTTTGCATTATGTAAGTGTCCCCTATCTCATTAGATCTCTATCCCTTGGTGTGAGTTTCCGTTATGGAATATTAATGAGAAGTTCTATCATTCACTCTTTTGCATAGCTTATGTTAGTTTTCAATTCGTGGTTATATGATTGATCTTGTTGTTAGTATTGGTAGCACTCTGGGATCATTGAGTTAATTTAGTTGGTTTTGGCAAACCTGGCTCGGTCAGTAGCAACACCTTTTTGAGAGTTGAAAACAAAAAGATAGAAGTACTCTAGAGGAAAATAATTTCATCATCTTTCTTTCTTGATTTGCTCATAAGTCTAGTATTCTCTAGTTAAGATCTTTTGTGCTTCCAAGGAAGATTGCATGTTTGTCTTTATCACTTGTATGTTTGGTTGTTTCCTTCAACTCTTATACTTGCTACCCAGCCTTGCTAGCCAAAAACCTGTACTGAGAGGGAATTCTTCTCGTGCATCCATCTCCTTTAAACCAAAACCTTTGCCATTTGTGTCCACCATACCTACCTAGTAGCATTATTGCTATTCCAAGTAAATTCTTGTTTTATCTACCTCCCAAATTAAACTTGTTATGTGAAAATTAGTGATTAAAGCTCTCACGAACTTGATGGCACACTTTACTTTCTTGCATTTAATAAACTTGAACCATTGGATCCTTCTTTGTTGCGTATGTGCTTGCGCTTTATGAGTTGAAGTTAGCCGAACCATGTATCATGGGGACCGCTTTCAACACCTCATTGGTACGTGTACCTAGTTCATATCATGTTCTTTTGCTTATGGATCCCGGCGGTGTGAAATAAAAGTGGAACTTGTAAGATCATGGAGTTTATATGTGTGTTAGAGAAACGCCTGGGCCGCTAGCCTAAGCCATGCCTAATCATGGTGAAAACTTGCAGCATAACTATAGTGAGCATTCTATGAAGCATCCTCAATAAAAACCTATGCAAATAGCAAATAAAAAGATCGCTGAGATGCTCACTGTCTGCTTGCCTTGTCATTTTGATTATGGGATAGCTCATGTGTCATGTGCAAGGGGTACCCCGTTGTCGGTTCTCAATGATACGCATGTATTTACAATGACAAGAGCTTGCATGTGACTGAAGTTGAGTAGCATGAGGATCGGTACTCATAAGTAAGGGGCATGAGATTTCAACTTATAATTTGTCAAGCATATCCTCTTAGTTGTGTCACTTTAATCTTAACCACCAAAAGATGCCTATGATAGGGGCAATGAGAGCTGAAAGCTAGTAAGTATCATAATTTTTGGGAGCTCTTTATGAGACTTGCAATCCCTACTTCCCTCTGCGAAGGGCCTTTCTTTTACTTTGTAGTTGAGTCAGTAAACCTATTCCCTTCTATCTCAGCAAGTATTTTGAGTTGATGTGTTTCATTCATTCATATGATGGTTTATTCAATCATGTTTCTTATGTTCCTTGTTTTGCACATTTCTCTTATCTTGAAGTTTACTACTTTGAAAGCTTTCTTTGAAAAACCAGCTATTTGTGAACTCCAGCAAATTATCAACTATTCTTCGACCAAGAGCTAAGTTTGCCATTACCAATTATAATTCACTCTATGTATCTTTATTGTGTTTCCTTTACTCATTGCAAGATGAGTTATATAATAGTGAGTTGTCTTCTATTATGATCTATGTACTTGATGATTGTGATGCTTCTTGTCCGTATTCTTTTATCAACTCTTCACTCCATAAACTTGAGGCCATGTTTATTGAGCTCAGTTTCGCTTGGGGACAAGCGAAGTCTATGCTTGGGGGAGTTGATACGTCCATTTTGCATCACTATTCTGTGTCTTAATTCACTATTATTCATTGATATATTTCATATTGAGAGGTGATACTTATGTTATTTCATCTATTTTTGCATGGTTGATGACTTTTGGAGCATGGACCGCTGCAGTCAGGATTCTGATGGGAAAGGTGCTGTTTGGAGGCAAAATTCGTGAAGGTCAGAAAATCCGGGAAAATATACAGAAAATTTTATTTTTCTAGAAGCCTCAAGATGCCAGAAGATGGAGTGGAGGTGGGCCACAGGGGGCCCACACCACCCCATGGCACGGGTAGGCCTAGGGCGCGCCTGGGAGTGGTGTGGCCGCCCTGGCCTACTACAGCCTCTCTCCTTTGGCGTATATCATCCTCCCGAAACCCTAAGACTCAGGGAGCAACCACAGAAAGATTCCACCGCCTCTGCGGGGCGGAAAACACCGAGAGAGAAAGATCTCTCCGGCAGACAGATTTCTGCCGGGGGAATTCCTTCCCGGAGAGCGGAGATCGTCGCCATCAACACCACCATCAAACTGGACTTCATCGGGATCATCATCATCACCATCAGCACCCTCATCACCATCTCTATATTGCTGTAACAATTGCATTGAATCTTGCATAGTTCATAGGGGAAACTTTCCCGGTGTTGATTACTCTTTGTAGTTGATGCTATTGAGTGAACCATTGAATTATTTGTTTATGTTCTGATTGTTATACATCATTATTCCATCTCTGATCATGATCCATATGATGTCTTGTGAGTAGTTTGTTTTGTTCTTGAGGACATGGGAGAAGTCTTGTTGTTAGTAGTGGAGTTGTGTTGAGAGAGATTCAATAGATTGTTATTTAAGTTGTGGTGTACTTATTCTAGTGGTGTCATGTGAATGTCGACTACATGACACTTCACCTATATGGGCCTAGGGGAATGCATTGTGTATTTGGCTACTAATCGTAGGGGTTGCCGGAGTGACAGAAACCTGAACCCCCGTTAGGAAACCATTGCACAAGGGACGTAAGGGTCTTAGAGTTTAAAGTTGTGGTTAGGTTTCTACCTTAATTACTTTCTTGTACTTACGGATGTTTGCAAGGGGGTTTAATCACAAGTATGTATTAAGTCTTGGATGGGACGGTACATTAGCACAGGTTCACCCACACAACACTTAGCAAGCTAGAGAAGATTAATCGACTATATGAAGCAAAAGCACTTGACAGTCTTCCCATGTGTCCTCGAGAACGTTTGGTCATCTATAGAAATACAACCGGCTTGTCCTTTGCTGCATAAAGGATTGGGCCACTTCCTGCATTCATTCTTACTGTCTTTTATTTACTCGTACTTTGTTTACTTGCTTTATCGAAAACCCCTAAAAATCCGTTTGCTAAGTATTTGCAGAATTCCTAATCCATACCACTAGCTAGCACCTTCTGCTCCTCGTTGGGTTCGACACTCTTACTTATCGAAAATACTGCGATACACCCCCTATACTTGTGGGTCATCACTGGTACATGGATTCAAGGCATGTGGACTCGCTAATGTGCATGTACTCATAAACAAGATCACCTGCTACTCCATATGCAAGCATGCGGATGGTCACGAAACATTTTTGGTATGATGAGAAGCCAACCTTACCGGTAGCATCGATCTTGGCCTCGAAGTAATCATAATAATCCCTCACGCCATCGAGAAGCTTTAGAAACAACCTTCTAGACATCTGATAGCAGCAATAGAATGTCTTCTAATCAAACACCAGATTAGTTCGATGGAAGTAGTCCTTGTAAAGGCGCTCATGGCCACCATCTCGATCACCACCCACATTGGCCTTGTGCTTCTTTGACAAGCCTCTCCTATGCATCGACATCGGGTAGTGGTCATGTATCATGCTTGAAGTGGCCAACAAAATTTCAGTGTCATCATCGAACTCGTCGTCCAAATGTAAATGACATTCTTGTAGAAAAACTCAATTGTCCTATTATCCATATATGCATGCAGTGGCCAAAAAGTCAATGTGCATGCCTATGCATGTGATGTGCAATAAAAATGGGTGACGAACTTACCTTAAATAAATCCAGGCAATTGGACGAGCAGGTCATGGGCGCACGGGCTAGTTATGAGCCTGAGAATGTAGCCTAGAAAGTATATGCATTGCGGCGGGCCTTGGTATGGAGCCGTGGAAGCCAGTCACATCTGTTAACGCACACGGACTATGACGATGCTATCAATAGGGGAAACATATGTGACGATGGACAGGGACAACAACAGCCAGCAAGCTCTATCAATGTCGGCTAGCTGGTAGAAGATGGAGGCAACAGAGTGTGGCTTCTCATCAGCAGGCTGCACTCGAATGTGGCAAGGGCAACGACGACACATAGTGCATATGGAAGCGTGGCCTGGCATGGCGGCAGAGATGGTGGGCGAGGGTTTGAGGAAGACAGTGACTCGTGTGTGCCTTGTGTCCACTGACGGGAGGACCAGGGTGTATAGGGGAAGCAGGAGGATGCGTGGTGTCCAAGTAGATGCATCTATGGCCCAAATTTGTTGGATGAATGGGTCGGTCTGCGTGAGTTAGTCTATTTGGGTCGCGCCGCTGGCCGTGGTTTCCCTGCCCGAACGAACCAGATCGGACCAGCCTAGACCATTTGGAATGCCCTTAGATCTTTACAAAGATTTCCCTTTTTAGATATAGCCATATTTTCTCTATATAGAGAGAGTAATTCTATTTTGGTAAAGAAAGCTCTTAACATGAAACTTATTCTATGCATATTTGAACAATTATTTGGTCTCAAAATTAATTTTCATAAGAGTGAGATTTTTTGTTTTGGGAAAACCAAAGCAGTCAAAGGCGATTATAAGATTTTATTTGGATGCGACATAGGGTCTCTTCCTTTTAAATATCTTGGGATTACTATTCATTATCGAAAGCTAAAAAATGGTGAGTGGAAACCCGTTGAGGATCGGTTTGAGGAAAAACTAGGAAACTGGATTGGTAAGTTGCTTTCTTGTGGGGATCGTTTAATCCTTATTAATTCAGTACTCACAAGTCTACCTATATTCATATCTCTTTTCTATAAATACCCATAGGGGTAAGAAAGAGACTTGACTTTTTCAGATCTCGATTTTTTTGGCAAAGTGATGATCATAAAAAGAAATATAGCTTAACTAAGTGGAATATGATCTGCAGACCTAAGGACCAAGGGGGTTTAGGAGTGGAGGTTTTAGAGTTAAAGAACAAGAGTCTCCTTAGCAAATGGTTATATAAGCTTACGAATGAACAAGGGGTTTGGCAAGAGCTTCTACACAATAAATATTTGAATAACAAAACTCTTTCTCAGGTTTCAGCAAAACCAACTGATTCTCCTTTCTGGAAGGGTGTAATGAATGATAAAGAAGAATTTTTTAGTAGGGGATCTTTAGCGATAGGCAATGGCTATAAAAAACGATTTTTGAAAGACACATGGTTTGGGGATGAGCCCCTAAGTGTTCAGTACCCATCATTATATAATATTGTTTATCACAAAAATGTCACTGTGGCGAATGTGTTGAAATTGGCGCCCTTAAACATAGGTTTTAGGAGAAGGTTGTCTGGTAATAAATGGGTTCGTTGGCTGCACCTTGTGTCGCATCTGATGTCAGTTCATCTTTCAAATAGCAAGGATACTTTTAAGTGGAACCTAACTGCCTTTGGGGAGATTGATGTACCTTGATTTGTTAAATGGTCAAACAACTTATTTTAAAAGGTATATTTGGAAAATAAAAGTGCCACTAAAAATTCGAATATTCATGTGGTTCGTCCATAGGAAGGAAATTCTCACAAAAGATAACTTGGTGAAGAGGAACTGGCCAGGTTCTACTAAATGTTGTTTTTGTGATCAAGAAGAGACAATTCAACATCTTTTTATAACATGCCCTTTTGCTAAAATTATATGGAGGATTGTTTTTATGACTTTAAATATTTCAACTCCTACCAATATGACTATTTTTTTTGGAAATTGGTTAAATTGGATCCCAAAGAAAGATAAAGGACACATTAAACTTGGTGTGTGTGCTTTATTATGGGCAATATGAAATGTTCGCAATAATTTTATCTTTAACAAGAAAAGTTTTCCATCAATTCTGCAGGCTACGTATTGGATTCATATGTGGTCCTATATCCAGCCTATGGAGGACCTCCAGGCCATGGATGTTGGGTGCAACTGTTTGAAAACGGTTGGACGGGACTTCTATAGCCGATACAGCTGGAGGTCTGATTGGAGATTAACATGAAGCTGCTTATGCGCCGCTTACTTTTAGACTTGTTTAGTTGGCTTATTTTTGTGGAAACTTTGAGTGATCCTTGATTGTAATAAGGTGCTATACTTTGCTCCAAATAATGAAATAAAGGTCCGATGCATTGATTGATGTAGAAACCGGGGCATGTCCTCCTTTTCTAAAAAAATTGATAAAGAAAAATCTCAAAATATAGACGTACAATAAGCCCTTCTTTAATTGAACACTAAGATGGTCGGTGAACCAGCATACCACTGCATGTGTAGTACACTATAGTTGTTGATATGACACCCACGGAACACCATTCTATAAATATCACATCCCTCAAAGTGGTACAACAGAAACATTGCGGGTCCACATTACAACCATACACACTTCATTACTATTACAAAACCAGAAGTTCCAAACTTCAAGTGATACAAAATTACAAACCAAACTTAAGTAGTTTCAGTGGATGATACAAAGTTCAAATTCATACTCTGAATTGAGCTCAACAACTTATTTTATAAGGTTTAGGTTGCTCGGCTCAACTGGTTTACTAATAACTAAGGCAACTACTCGGAATCGTTGCCCTCCACTCCATAGCGTATTTCATAGTCCACCCCTTCCACTCCTCTGGATAGGTCTGGCTCCTCGTAGTAGACATCCTCTTGCCCTTCAGCCACGTACATCGAAGTGTCTTCTGGCTCCTCAGAGTCTAAGCAGGGGGTTCAGAGGAAAGGGTGAGTAACAACGTTACCCAGCAAGTTCATTATATGCAAGGTGGGAGGTTTGATGCTCTATCTACAACCTCGGACTATCAGTCCTTGGCTCTATGCAGTTTTCATAAACATTTCTTCAAAGATTGATTTTATTATCAAAAACTATGCCCATGAGCCTTCACAGGTTGACCAGAACTTCATGGAGTTCCTTTCCTGTCGTGTTCGTAGCCCCGTCCCGAAAAAGGGAGTAATAAGTTACAGTTCTTACACTCTGCAGAGGTGCGTTGCTTTACCCATGAGAGATCAACTCCTTGTTGCACAACCAGACGCACTTTCCCGTCCACAATTCCATGATGTGGGGCCCACTAGGTGATCCAAGCCAATCGCTATCCCTCTCCGCGACCCCATATGTCTGCATGATCCTCCGGGCCAAGCTACATCTCCGTTAAGCCCCCTTTCGGGCAAGCTACAACCCTGATGAGTTCCCGTAGACTCTATGAGGCGGTTATGCCATTGTCAAGCTCCATAAAGGTCTGACTATACCTCCGGCAGCCGTTCAAAGATAATCTAGATACCAAAGCAGTGGGGCCTAAGGGTGCCCACCCATATGTTGGATCCGAACAAGGAATCACAATGTCACGTTAAGGTCATCTTGCCTACATATTAAAGGAAGAAGGTCCGGCTGACTTCTCCGTCCCATTCCAAATCTCATGGTTAACGCGTAATATATGGCGCTAGAATCACTGATGTCATGGGTTGTTAATCCTATGGTGACTTGTGCAATTGGAAACCTAAGTTCCATTGCCAATCTTATATTTATCATCACTTAGGATGATAACCACATCTTATTTATTTGAGAAGATGATATTTTCTTTCTCCAAATCATAGATGATAACACACCATTTGCAATATCTTTGATAAAGACTCTTCAAAGGACATGAGAAAGTGATGAACTTGCCTTGTGACTACAAGGTAGTGAAGTCGGATGCTTCCACCTGACCTTGAGCTCCGGTTTCTACAGAGAACCATTATTGCCCGGTAAGGACAATATTTAAAGAAGCAATATGCAATGCATAGTAATGTCATGCAATGGTTTATTATCTTCTTATTTGCGTGTTTTACCCTCTTAGTAAAAGTTTGCTAATCTTATTTAATTAATAAAAGAAAAGTATTACTTAAAGTCTTTAAAATTTTCATAAACATTATATTTAGTATTTTTATAATGACTAATATAATTTTAAGAGTTTAACATTGAATTTATTTAGTTTGTAACTCTTTTAAATATTTCACTAAAATTCCTTTACGGAAATAAGACTTTATTTTTATCACACTTAATTAACCTTTCAAAAATACAAACTAGCATTTTTCTATAATAACACTCCCTTTTAAAATCATAAAAATGAATTTTATTCAATTTTATGCGTTTGGTATAGTTTTATAAAATTTGAAAGGAATATATATCTTAATAATAATAATTTTAAATTAAATTACCTAAAATTCCATTTGTTATTTTTCTTGAATACGGGACATTTCTATGAGTCCAATGATCTTTTCTTTATATTTTTTTAGGATTTTTATTTTATTTCTTAGAGCCATTTAAGTCGTAGGGGCATTTTGGTCATTCAACAATTTAATTAAGCTTTTCCTTTTAAACTGGACCGAGCCCATTGGGCTGGCACAACCCTGACTCGGCCCATCTGGGTTGGTCAAACCCTGTTGAAAATATGCCCTAGAGACAAATAGTAGTAAGGACTATTATCATATAACTTGTCAAGCATATCCTCTTAGTTGTGGCACTTTAACCTTAACCACCAAAAGATGCCTATGGTAGGGGCAATGAGAGCTAAAAGCTAGAAAGTATCATAATTTTTGGGAGCTCTTTATGAGACTTGCAATCCCTGCTTCCCTCTGCGAAGGGCCTTTCCTTTACTTTGTAGTTGAGTCAGTAAACCTATTCCCTTCTATTTCAGGAAGTATTTTGAGTTGATGTGATTCATTCATTCATATGATGATTTATTCAATCATGTTTCTTATGTTCCTTGTTTTGCACATTGCTCTTATCTTGATGTTTACTACTTTGAAAGCTTTCATTGAAAAACCAGCTATTTGTGAACTCCAGCAAATTATCAACTATTCTTCAACCGAGAGCTAAGTTTGTCATTACCAATTATGATTCACTCTATGTATCTTTATTGTGTTTCCTTTACTCATTGCAAGTTGAGTTATATAATAGTGAGTTGTCCTCTATTATGATCTATGTATTTGATGAATGTGATGCTTCTTATCCGTATTGTTTTATCGACTCTTCACTCCATGAACTTGATGTCATGTTTATTGAGCTCGGTTTCGCTTGGGGACAAGCGAAGTCTAAGCTTGGGGGAGTTGATACGTCCATTTTGCTTCACTATTCTATGTCCTAATTCACTATTATTCATTGATATATTTCGTATTGAGAGGTGATACTTATGTTATTTCATCTGTTTTTGCATGGTTGATGACTTTTGGAGCATGGACCGCTACGGTCAGGATTCTGATGGGAAAGGTGTTGTTTATAGGAAAAATTCGCGAAGATCAGAAAATCCGGGAAAATATACGAAAAATTCTATTTTTTCAGAAGACTCAGGATGCCAGAAGATGGAGTGGAGGTGGGCCACAGGGGGCCCACACCACCCCATGGCACGGGCAGGCGTAGGGCGCGCCTGGAGGTGGTGTGGCCGCCCTGGCCTACTCCAGCCTCTCTCCTTTGGCGTATATCATCCTCCCGAAACCCTAAGACTCGGGGAGCGACCACAGAAAGATTCCACCGCCTCTGCGGGGCGGAAAACACCGAGAGAGAAAGATCTCTTCGGCAGACAGATTTCTGCCGGGGGAATTCCTTCCCGGAGAGGGGAGATCGTCGCCATCAACACCCCCATCAAACTAGACTTCATCAGGATCATCATCATCATCACCATCATCACCCTCATCACCATCTCCGTATTGCTGTAACAATTGAGTTGAATCTTGCATTAGTTCATAGGGGAAACTTTCCCGGTGTTGATTACTCTTTGTAGTTGATGCTATTGAGTGAACCATTGAATTATTGTTTATGTTCAGATTGTTATACATCATTATTCCATCTCTGATCATGATCCATATGATGTCTTGTGAGTAGTCCGATTTGTTCTTGAGGACATGGGAGAAGTCTTGTTGTTAGTAGTGGAGTTGCGTTGAGAAATATTCAATAGATTGTTAATTAAGTTGTGGTGTACTTCTTCTAGTGGTGTCATGTGAACATCGACTAAATGACACTTCACCTATATGGGCCTGGGTAATGCATTGTGTATTGGGCTACTAATCGTAGGGGTTGCCGGAGTGACAGAAACCTGAACCCCCGTTAGGAAACCATTGCACAAGGGACGTAAGGGTCTTAGAGTTGAAAGCTGTGGTTAGGTTTCTACCTTAATTACTTTCTTCTACTTACGGATGTTTGCAAGGGGTATAATCACAAGTATGTATTAGTCTTGGATGGTGCGGTACATTAGCACAGGTTCACCCTCACAACACTTAGCAAGCTAGAGAAGATTATTCGACTATATGAAGCGAAAGCACTTGACAGTCTTCCCATGTGTCCTCGAGAACGTTTGGTCATCTATAGAAATACAACCGGCTTATCCTTTGCTGCATAAAGGATTGGGCGACTTGCTGCATTCATTCTTACTGTCTTTTATTTACTCGTACTTTATTTACTTGCTTTATCGAAAACCCCTAAAAATCCGTTTGCTAAGTATTTGTAGATAATTCCTGATCCATACCACTAGCAAGCACCTTCTGCTCCTTGTTAGGTTCGACACTCTTACTTATCGAAAATACTGCGATACACCCCCTATACTTGTGGGTCATCAAGACTATTTTCTGGCGCCATTGCCGGGGAGTGAAGCGCTATTGGAGAGTGGAACTAGTAAAGGAAACTTCTACTGTGAGTATTGTTTACTTCTGCTAGTTGCTTTATTTTCATTATGGATAATTCGCTGAGTTTCTTATTTGGTAATGCTACTACCACTGCTAAGGTAGTAGATAAGCCACCACCTGCTAAGAATGATGTTTTCAAAATACCTATAAGAATTATTGATCGTGTTATGGATAACTACTATGTTGGGGATGGAACTGTCCATCCCAGTGATCATTTACTCTTTATACACAAATTATGCGGGTTCTTCAAGTGTGCAGGTATTACTACAAATCAAGTTAGGAAGAAGTTATTCTCATTATCACTAAAAGGAAGAGCTGAGGAATGATATAAGCTGTTGCAGAATGGTCAAGCTCTGGAATGGGAGGAAATAGTGCCTCTCTTTTATTCAAAGTTTTATCCTCCTAGTGAGATTCATAAAGATCGGAATCAAATATACAACTTTTGGCCTCTTGATGGAGAGAGTACAACTCAAGATTGGGGGAGATTGAAGTTACTAATGCTCAAATGTCCCATTCATGAGCTCCCCAACAATATTATTATCAATAACTTTTATGCAAGGCTCCCTCTACATGATAAAGATTTATTGGATGCTTCTTGTGCTGGATCATTCACTCGTATGGAAGAAGAAGCTAAATGGGACCTTCTAGATCATATTCAAGACAATACTGAAGCTTGGGAGAATGACAAAGGTAGAAAGTCAGGTATAAATTATGATTATGAATGCATAGAATCCTTTATGGGAACTGATGACTTTCAAAATATTAAAAATGCTTATGGTCTAGACTCTCAAGCTATTGCTTCTTATTTTAAGGCTTTTGCTTCCTACATTGAAGTGCCTAAGAAGAAGTGGAATAAGTATCATGAACCTTATAAAGATATTGGTAAGAGTGTTCCTGCAAGAAATACTGAAGTTTATACTGCTAATCATGTTTTACCTGAACCTTATATTGAGAAAATGCCCTTCCCAATTAAGGTAAAGGAACATTCTATGATGGCTAGTATGGTAGATGAAAGTATGAATAAAGCTGTTGAACCTGATAAACAAATGGTTGATGAACCTATTGTAGCAAATGTGAAAGACTTTGTTGCCAAATGTGAAGAAGAGGGACACACTATCCTTTGTAAGGATACCTCTAATTTTGTTTTACATAGTAGTGTTATGAGAGCTAGTATTCCTGTGTTTTCTGATCATTGCTATGATGGTCCTTGTGATAGCTATATTGTTAAGTTTATGCATGATACTGAAAGTTACTATGAGAGAGGGAAAAGTGTTCTTATGCATCTCAATAATATCAAGTTTCCTCGTTTATTGCTGAAAGCTTTTATGTTGCATTTTTTTGCCTTCTTATGCAAGTTGCCTTTGGTTTTAATAACTTGTTTGTTTACAAAATCCCCTTGCATAGGCAATGGGTTAGACTTAAATGTGTGTGTGTGTTTTTGCTTCTTAATGCTCTCTTTCACTTCAATTCATATCCCTATGAGAGCTTCTTCAAAATTATCATGCCCATCTTAATGGCTATAAAGAAAGAGCATTATGGGAGACAACCCAATTTGTTTATGCTTTAGTTTGTTTTTGTTTCTTTGAGTCTTGGAAGTTATTACTTCGGTAATAACCGCTCCTTATCCGTTTTGTTTGGTTTTTTTGTCAAGATCAACCTCTAATGAGAGAGAAGTAAGATTTAGGGAAGTTGATGTCCTGAAACAGATTTTTGTGATTCACCGTAAAAATTCATGAGAGACCTCTGTCTGTCGTATTGAGCTGTAATTTTTTGTGCTTCTGCCCTATGTTGTTATTTAACTTTAGTTAGTTTTGCAATTTTTGATTTGAGCAACTGAAGATTTTCGAAAAAATTGATCTTTACCTGCTGGTCTGTTTTGACAGATTTTGCCAATCTTGCATTTGCTTCTTTATTCGATTTCCTTTTTGAATTCTTTTTGGGTTTTCGGAAGGAGTTGCTACAGTAGATTATGTTTTGATGGTTTTGAGTTGAAGTTGGACTCAAAAGGTTCTATCACTTCACTTATACTAATGTTGGTAATGATAATTGTTTGAAGTTTTGTGTGAAAGAAATTTCCAGGAAGTGGAGACAATGGTGTAATAAGGAAGAGAAAGGTTTTATGACTCAAGTAATAAGTGTATGAAGATGAAGATATTGATGTTATTCAAGTGGTGACTCTGGAAGAATCTACTAGATACCAAATTCAGAGACCTGTAGAGTCCGTTTCCAACTAGGTAACAGTTCTGGTAAGAAAAGTTCCGCGAAAATACAATCCAACTATATTTTTGCAGTTTTTAGTCAATAAGGAAAGCTACGAAGAGAAAAAGGGACGGAAATGGAGCTAGGGTGGCCCACACTACCCCATGGCGCGGGCCCACCCCTGGCCGCGCCACCAGGTGGTGAGTCCACCCCGGACTCCGCCTCCGACTCGTTTTCTCCCAGTACCTTCCTTTTGATGTGAAACTTCGTAATATATAACCCCTCGGATCCCCCGAGGTCTGTACATTGTGTTTTCGTCGTGTTTTTGTTTTGATCTGTTTCTGCTAGGACATACTCTTTGAAGGTTTACAAGCACAATGGTGTCGGCCAAGGATAAAGGGAAGGAACCCATGGAGGAAGACCTCCAAGACCCCGGGAAGCAGAAGGGGATCAAGAGTGAAGGTGAAGAGGAGGAAAAGCACACCGGCACTACCGTTGCAAGCATTGGAGTGGTGGCGAACCCTGCCAGGATCAGAAGGACGTCACGGATGTCAACTGGAGGGAATCCTCCGCGTCACTGCTTGGCACCAAGGACACCTCCTCCGAACACCAAGAGTACCTTCCATACCTTTACCCATAACCATGCAGGAAAATAAGGCTGCAAGGAGGAAGAGTGGGGAAAGAATAGCAAGAGCTGGAATTCTCAACCCGACATGATCATGAGCCGTATTGAGCAAAACTCGCAGCTTATTCGTAATCTCACCTTTGAGATTGAGGACTTGGGGAAACTTATCAGAGAGCTCATCGAGAGGATACCACCACCACCGAAGGAGTAATTCTTCATCAGGTTTGGCATCCCCTTGGTTTGTTCCAAGCTTGGGGGAGTGTCGCGGTATCACATCACTATCTTCTATCTTTTTACCTTTTTAGTAGAGTCATATCATGAATAGAGGAGTTATTATGTAGTATGGTTTGCATTATGGAAGTGTCCCCTCTCTCGTTAGATATGTATCCCTTGGTGTGAGTTTTCGTTATGGAATATTAATGAGAAGTTCTATCATTCACTCTTTTGCATAGCTTATATTAGTTTTCAATTCATGGTTATATGATTGATCTTGTTGTTAGTATTGGTATCACTTTGGGATCATTGAGTTAATTTAGTTGGTTTTGGCAAACCTAGCTCGGTCAGTAGCAACACCTTTTTGAGAGTTGAAAAGAAAAAGATCGAATTACTCTAGAGGAAAATAATTTCATCAGCTTTCTTTCTTGATTTGCTCATAAGTCTAGTATTCTCTAGTTAAGATCTTTTGTGCTTCCAAGGAAGATTGCACGTTTGTTTTTATCACTTGTATGTGTGTTTGTTTCCTTTAAATCTTATACTTGCTACCCAACCTTGCTAGCCAAAAACCTGTATTGAGAGGGTATTCTTCTCGTGCATCCACCTCCTTTAAACCAAAGCCTTTGCCATTTGTGTCCACCATACCTACCTAGTAGCATTGTTGCTATTCCAAGTAAATTCTTGTTTTATCTACCTCCCAAATTAAACTTGTTATGTGAAAATTAGTGATTAAAGCTCTCACGAACTTGATGGCACACTTTACTTTCTTGCATTTAATAAACTTGAACCATTGGATCCTTCTTTGTTGCGTATGTGCTTGCGCTTTATGAGTTGAAGTTAGCCGAACCATGTATCATGGGGACCGCTTTCAACACCTCATTGGTACGTGTACCTAGTTGATATCATGTTCTTTTGCTTATGGATCCCGGGGGTGTGAAATAAAAGTGGAACTTGTAAGATCATGGAGTTTATATGTGTGTTAGAGAAACGCCTGGGCCGCTAGCCTAGGCCATGCCTAATCATGGTGGAAACTTGCAACATAACTATAGTGAGCATTCTATGAAGCATCCTCAATAAAAACCTATGCAAATAGCAAATAAAAAGATCGCTGAGATGCTCACTGTCTGCTTGCCTTGTCATTTTGATTATGGGATAGCTCCTGTGTCATGTGCAAGGGGTACCCCGTTGGCGGTTCTCAATGATACGCATGTATTTACAATGACAAGAGCTTGCTCGTGACTGAAGTTGAGTAGCATGAGGATCGTACTCATAAGTAAGGGGCATAAGATTTCAACTTATAACTTGTCAAACATATCCTCTTAGTTGTGGCACTTTAACCTTAACCACCAAAAGATGCCTATGATAGGGGCAATGAGAGCTGAAAGCTAGAAAGTATCATAATTTTTGGGAGCTCTTTATGAGACTTCCAATCCCTGCTTCCCTCTGCGAAGGGCCTTTCCTTTACTTTGTAGTTGAGTCAGTAAACCTATTCCCTTCTATCTCAGCAAGTATTTTGAGTTGATGTGATTCATTCATTCATATGATGATTTATTCAATCATGTTTCTGATGTTCCTTGTTTTGGACATTGCTCTTATCTTGATGTTTACTACTTTGAAAGCTTTCATTGAAAAACCAGCTATTTGTGAACTCCAGCAAATTATCAACTATTCTTCGACCAAGATCTAAGTTTGTCATTACCAATTATGATTGACTCTATGTATCTTTATTGTGTTTCCTTTACTCATTGCAAGTTGAGTTATATAATAGTGAGTTGTCCTCTATTATGATCTATGTATTTGATGAATGTGATGCTTCTTATCCGTATTCTTTTATCGACTCTTCACTCCATAAACTTGAGGTCATGTTTATTGAGCTCAGTTTCGCCTGGGGACAAGCGAAGTCTAAGCTTGGGGGGAGTTGATACGTCCATTTTGCATCACTATTCTATGTCTTAATTCACTATTATTCATTGATATATTTCGTATTGAGAGATGATACTTATGTTATTTCATCTGTTTTTGCATGGTTGATGACTTTTGGAGCATGGACCGCTGCAGTCAGGATTCTGATGGAAAAGGTGTTGTTTGGAGGCAAAATTCGCGAAGATTAGAAAATCCGGGAAAATATACGGAAAATTCTATTTTTCCAGAAGACTCAGGATGCCAGAAGATGGAGTGGAGGTGGGCCACAGGGGGCCGAAACCACCCCATGGCGCTTGCAGGCCTAGGCCGCGCCTGGGAGTGGTGTGGCCGCCCTGGCCCACTCCAGCCTCTCTCCTCTGGCCTATATCATCCTCCCGAAACCCTAAGACTAGGGGAGCGACCACAGAAAGATTCCGCTGCCTCTGTGGGGCGGAAAACACTAAGAGAGAAAGATCTCTCTGGCAGACAGATTTCTGCCGGGGGAATTCCTTCCCGGAGAGGGGAGATCGTCGCCATCAACACCACCATCAAGCTGGACTTCATCGGGATCATCATCATCATCATCACCACCATCATCACCATCAGCACCCTCATCACCATCTCCATATTGCTGTAACAATTGAGTTGAATCTTGCATTAGTTCATAGGGGAAACTTTCCCGGTGTTGATTACTCTTTGTACTTGATGCTACTGAGTGAACCATTGAATTATTGTTTATGTTCAGATTGTTATACATCATTATTCCATCTCTGATCATGATCCATATGATGTCTTGTGAGTAGTCCGATTTGTTCTTGAGGACATGGGAGAAGTCTTGTTGTTAGTAGTGGAGTTGCGTTGAGAAAGATTCAATAGATTGTTATTTAAGTTGTGGTGTACTTCTTCTAGTGGTGTCATGTGAACATCGACTACATGACACTTCACCTATATGGGCCTAGGGGAATGCATTGTGTATTTGGCTACTAATCGTAGGGGTTGCCGGAGTGACAGAAACCTGAACCCCCGTTAGGAAACCATTGCACAAGGGACGTAAGGGTCTTAGAGTTGAAAGCTGTGGTTAGGTTTCTACCTTAATTACTTTCTTGTACTTACGGATGTTTGCAAGGGGTATAATCACAAGTATGTATTAGTCTTGGATGGGGCGGTACATTAGCAAAGGTTCACCCACACAACACTTAGCAAGCTAGAGAAGATTAATCGACTATATGAAGTGAAAGCACTTGACAGTCTTCCCATGTGTCCTCGAGAATGTTTGGTCATCTATAGAAATACAACCGGCTTGTCCATTGCTGCATAAAGGATTGGGCCACTTGCTGCATTCATTCTTACTGTCTTTTATTTACTCGTACTTTGTTTACTTGCTTTATCGAAAACCCCTAAAAATCCGTTTTCTAAGTATTTGCAGAGAATTCCTGATCCATGCCAATAGCCAGCATCTTCTGCTCCTCATTGGGTTCGACACTCTTACTTATCGAAAATACTGCGATACACCCCCTATACTTGTGGGTCATCAGGGCCCACTCGGAGAAGTTATATCCAATAGCTGCGCAGGGTGTGATTTGATCACGAGGATATCACTTGTTGGGACAAGTCAAATAGCATTGTTTAGTAACGAGATTGAACACGACATGATGATGTCATTGATCAGATCTCGGACAATGCAAGTATCGAGTGACAAAGGAAATAAGACAAGACTGTCCCGGTTCAAACGACGAAAGATCTTCGTGGAACGCACAGGGGTCACATGGCCATCCAGGTCACTCTGTCGATCATTGGTGCGGGAGTGTCCCGACCATGTCTGGAGTGTTCCCGAACCGTGGGGTATCACGCTTAAGGGCTAGATGATGCTTAGAGAGTGTTTATAGGATCGGTGGAATCATTGAAGAAGAGTAGGGAGAAAACTGGAAGGATTTCGGTGATTCCGGAGGATGTCTGGAGTGGAGGTGGAAGGTGTTCCATAGCCACGGAGGTTGAATAATATGTGAATGAATGTTAAATGTTGATTTAATCATTGATGCATAATTATTTAAATAAACAGAAAATCAATTTTAATGGTTAAAGGCTTAATGGGCCAATTCCGGAGGGAGAGGGCCCATTAGGGGAAAGGAGAGAGGGAGAGGGGCCAAGGGGGAGGCCGTCTGAGCCTAGCCCCCCTGTGCCGGGCCCACTAGATGGCCGGCGGCCACCTCCTCCCCCTCCTCTCCTTTAGTGCCACCCCGGGACTTTGAGGGAGGTAGTACCTCCCCTCCCCCTATATATAGTGGGGTATTTGGCCAAGATAAATACACCAATAATCAATAAAGGTCTCCCCACTTTTGGGAGGACCTCTAATTGATATTTTCTCTCTCCCCTCTCTCTCTCTATCGTGACCGTGGTCCCAAGTCTGGACTGCGCGAACGAGAGACATCTTCACCACGGAGTGCCGTCGTGCTGCGGGATTGGGATCCAGGAGCTCTACTTCCGCAACTGCTACTGGATCGGGGAAGCGGGAGTCATCTTCAGGCACCGGACATGTGTAATTCCCCGCGAGGTGTCGCACTTGAGGCACTCAAGTCGTTGGAGCCAAGAAGCGCAAGGACTTCATCACGACCTTGAGGTCAGCTTTGGCTCGTCTACATCAACCACACTCTCCTGAGCATTGACAACACTTTTCGGTCTTCAAGGGTAAGTTCGTGAAAAGCCCCTCCCGTTACTGTATTACTAATAGATAGGTCCTGGCAGCTTCAGGGGTTCAGGGGCGTAGAGTAAAATTTTATTGTTTTCATACGCGGAACCCCTATAGTGGTATCAGAGCTAGATCTATGCGTAGTAATGATAGTACGGGTAGAACACACGAGATGTAGCGTGTGGGCGTTGATCTTTTAGTTGTTACCCTCCCACGTGTACTTGTGTATACCGCAGTAATGCTTGATGAAGCGGCCCCCAACCGACTTTACGCGTTCATTCACGAGACTGGTCCATGCTTGACATACGGCTTGTACCGTATAAAGTGGCTTAGGGGGGTGTTTGTCTCTCTCGCATTAGTTGGTATACCATTTGCAATGGAGGGCCCCGAAAGGGGTGTAGTAGATACAACTACTTGATCAGCGTTGTGCTGAAAGTTCGTAGGTAAGAACGGTTCTTGTGCGAAAGCCCATTCAGCCACGCAAAACATGCAAAGATAAAGTAGAGGCATCTAACTTTGTTTTGCAGGGGGCTTTGCTTTGTGATATGGTTGTGGAAAAGGTAAAGTGATTACCTTTTTTTACGTAGTAGTAGATAGTCACGGAGGTGACGAACTACCACGCCAGAAAGACACCGGTACCCTAGTGTCTACGGCGCCGGAACCCTGGCACCGGAACCCGGTGATGACTGATGGAGATCACGACCTGAAGGACCATATCACATAGCATTTACATTCAATGTTATTGTTTGTATGTCTTATTGTGTGCACAACCAAGAATGTTCTTCGGTATGAGGCGATCCAGGGTTACAGGCCTGGGTGTCAGACATATCTACGTTTGCATACAGTGGGTGTAAGCCATGTTGCACAACGAATACACTAAGGTTGAGTTGGCAAGCCTAGCATGCCAGAGAAGTGTGGCCTTGGAACACGGATGGTCGAAAGATCGAGCACGAGTCGCATGAATGATGTGACCGACGTTTAGCATCCACCTTTGAACCCACATCGATGGTCGTAATCAATCGGGGGAGATGTGGCTGATAGGTGTCGTGTTATCACTAGGAACCCTCACTAGGGATAGGTGTTTCTGAGTGGAGTTATTATTAACTCATTTAATTATAAACTTAGTCTAAATTCCTTTTGCAATTATAAATGTAGATGGGACCTTTCGTGTTGACGATTGATTGGTTAGAAGGAAAGAAGCTCAGATTAGATGGATCAAACTTCTCCATATGGGTTGCCAATCTCCATCTTCTCCTTAGCGAGAACGACGTGGTGGACTACATACTCGACGGGATGGATTTGGATCAACCCACTGACCTTGAGACCCTAGAGGAGTAGAAAGACCGCTATCTCCATCGTGAGATGGCCTCCTATATTTCAGTTGTAATGTGTTTTGGAATGGTAGACGAGCTGTGGCCTTTCGTGGGTGATGCCAACCCTCGTTCGGTGATGCTACAGCTTAGGACACATTTCATGGAGCAGACACACATTTGGGAGCATGAACTGATGGGAGACTTCCTCTCCATTTAGATGGAGGAGAACTCATCACTGGACGACCACTTGGAGCACATGCATGATGTGTACATGAGGCCTACATACTTCCTGGACATCTGGATAACTGGCTCTTTTGCAAACGCCGCTGTGCTGCGGTCGCTGCCACCAAGCTACCAAGCACAAGTCAGGACTTGCGTTATGAGGGGCGACGCAGAAACAATGGAGTTCCACCGGTTCATGACACATCTCAGGAATGTGTTGGTTGAACCAGATGTCGCTCAGGTCATCAACAACAAAGGTATATATTTGATATACAGTTTTATAAATGTTATAATCTTGCAAACACATTTGCAGTGTTAAGTATATCTGATACTTGTTCTGTTTTCCTGAAAATAGGTCCTTCTGCATGAGAGGTGCTTGCTGGAGAGGAGGTGACGTTGCGTGTTGATGGCGAGCATGATGATGACGGCCAACGACACTCTCCCTCGACATTTATCATTTAGATTATGTTTTAGGATGATTTTTGTAATCAAGAGATTGTGAACTTCTTTAGTGTGTCTCACACTTCGTGAGACGATTATTCATATGAGTTTGTAACAAACAGTTGTTCTGCTTTTATGAATGATTTTTATTCATGTTCATATCTTGTTTGATTATCTGTGAATTATCCTTGTTGTTTGAAACTAACTGATAATGCATGAACATTTGTAAAACATTAAAATGCCTTGTTTAAAATACCCCACTTAATGATATGTTCATTAACGAATGAAAAACCATTGTTTAAATTCAAAGTTATGTGATAATATGTGAAAGTCATTCGATTTCTTATCACATATAAATCATGCCTAAGTTCGGCAAAATAACTTGAACACCGTGTATTACTCGAATACAAAGTGTTTAATGAATTGTAAAAAGTAAATACATATTCGATGTATTGTGTTTTGACGAAAATGGTAATTATCATTATATGATTGTTTAAATGTGTAAAATAGTTTACCAAAGGAAACATGAATATGAAACTATTTGATTTGATCAAAATGTTTCATTAACAAAGGGTATAAATATAAAAGAAAATCTAATTACTATGGTCTGATCAATAGTAATGAAATTCGACTTTATAAGAATGGCATAAAAGAAATTGTGGAATGCAAAGCGTTCTGAAACGTCAGAATGCAGAGCATCACAATATGATATTAGATATCAAAGGGGGTTAAATAGAAGGCACCAAATAAATCGTTGTAGTGTAGATGTAGAGACCATTAGCTTAGAAATAGTTAGCACTCAACTATAATTAGTGAACCATTTGAATTCGTGAAAGTTTTGGGGGTTATTCGATATAACCAAAACAATAGCGAATAAGTCCTTGTAGAGTATTCATTGGAAACTTTGAATACGAAATCCATAGCTGAAACAAAAAGAGAAGCAAAACTGGTATTGCTTGGATTTTGGTGCATTTTTGAGAAAGCTCATTTTCAGTGATATCCCTTAACTATGGAGCAAATGGAAATTAGTGTAAAACACAATGAGGATTCAAAACCCTGCATCAGAGTGTTGAGAAGCGCAACGGACAAATGTTCCTGAACGACTCTCTCCACAGAAGGAAAGAATCAATGATATTGATCATTGTGTTCTCTCCACTAGTGTTTTCACTATATGAGGTAGGATTCAAAAATGTAATCCATATCTAGTATGGAGACATTTGTGAATCATTTGTCATGATTCTTGGAATGTGACATACCTACGAACTACAAAGGAAATAATGGTCAACTAAATTATGAGAAATCCTAGAAGCAAACTTCCCTTGAGATTAGAAAGCAATTTGTTGCTGAATCTCACAAGTAAAAGGGGTTACTTGAATTTTCCCAAATGACTGCAAAGCCATAGTAGAAAAAAGGGGGTGAATGACAAAAGCACAATTTGTCAAGTATTGGATAAATTCAAATGAATTTGATCCATGTGTGCTAAATGTCAAGAGGATTTAAAACTAGTAAATACTAGTATCTCATAGTAAATCTCCAAGTTTGATATTTGATCAAAGGAATTTGAAATTGTGCAAAATAGTGAGTGGATATGAAATTTGCCTAAAATTTAGTGGGAGCTATGAAAGTCTTCCTGAAACAATATGTGATGGACATATTTTTTAAGTGGGAGCAATATAAGACTCAAATTCAAATATGTAGGAACATATTTTGAGTGAGAGCTTATAGGAGTAATTCTTAAGTGTGTTAAGAATGAAAGCACAAATACTTATAAATAATGATTTATAATATGTAGAAGTTGATAATAGGTGTATTATGATATCATGTAGTATTCCTTAAGGGATTCTGAAAAGTGTTTCAGAATAGAAGTTAATTAAGGAACTGGTCCTTAATAACTCAAATTAGGAATAGCATTAAGTTTAACATCAATGGTTGAAAGAAAGAAAAGGATGATCGTCATCCACTATGTCGAGACATAGGTTCTATCTTAGTAAACCATGATGATAACTTAACATAATATGTGATCCAATAAAGAACGTTTAAAAGTGATTAAGTTCGAATCACAAAACGTTAAGCTAAGTTTGTCCGCAGTGTCTAGTAGAGAACTGTGGATATATTTTCCAAATCCATAAAGGATAACATATCTTAAAGCGTAAAGAGTTATGTTATAAGGTAATATGTTCAAAACTCATGTAGATACCAATCAAAGTCAAGTAGGAAGCGAGGTGAACAAAACATCGAAAGTTGCACAAAGTGCACTAGTGTTTCGATGAATACATTTATAATAATAGATAAGGGTACCATCTAAAGTGTTGTATAATGTTATGGCGGGGCTAGTTCTCTTTTAACGTAGAATGATGTGTCCCAGAGCACAATGCCCATGAGAAAGCCCTGGAGCTTGATCTATCGTCATTGTAGGCTCCTGGAATCAGACCTCGTTCTACTGCCATAGCGACGATGCATACACACAGATGCTGTCATGTGATGATAAAGTATTAATGTCAATTAAGGTGACATTAGTAAGTTGCAAATGATTTGGGACTGTAAAGTACAGACCCAAGACTCAACCTCTTCCATAAGCAAGCATGTTCAGGGTACCGGGTAATATGGTGCCAATGATTGAGAACAAAATGCAGCTAGTGTATTTGTACTCTAGTGCAAGTGGGAGACTGTTGGAAATATGCCCTAGAGACAAATAGTAGTAAGGACTATTATCATATTTCATATAATTTATGATTAAGTTTTATATCATGCTATAACTGTATTGAGTGGAAACATCAATACACGTGTGATATATGATGACCCAGAAGTATAGGGGGTGTATCGCAGTATTTTCGATAAGAGTGTCGAACCCAACAAGGAGCAGAAGGTGCTGGCTAGTGGTATCGATCAGGAATTCTCTGCAAATACTTAGCAAATGGATTTTTAGGGGTTTTCGATAAAGCAAGTAAACAAAGTACGAGTAAATAAAAGATAGTAGGAATAAATGCAGCAAGTGGCCCAATCCTTTATGCTATAAAGGACAAGCCGGTTGTATTACTTAAGATGACCAAACGTTCTCGAGGTCACATGGGAAGACTGTCAAGTCCTTTCGCTTCATATAGTTGATTAATTTTCTTTAGCTTGCTAAGTGTTGTGTGTGTGAACATGTGCTAATGTACCGCCCCATCCAAGACTAATACATACTTGTGATTATACCCCTTGCACACATCCGTCAGTACAAGAAAGTAATTAAGGTAGAAACCTAACCACAGCTTGAAACTCTAAGAACCTTACGTCCCTTGTGCAATGGTTTCCTAACGGAGGTTCAGGTTTCTGTCACTCCGGTAACCCCTATTATTAGTAGCCAAATACACAATGCATTCCCCTAGGCCCATATAGGTGAAGTGTCATGTAGTCGACGTTCACATGACACCACTAGAAGAAGTACACCACAACTTAAATATCAAACTATTGAATCTTTCTCAACACAATTCCACTACTCACAACAAGACTTCTCCCATGTCCTCAAGAACAAAACGAACTACTCACAAGACATCATATGGATCATGATCAGAGATGGAATAATGATGTGTAACAATCTGAACATACACAATAATTCAATGGTTCACTCAATAGCATCAACTACAAAGAGTAATCAACACCGTGAAAGTTTCCCCTATGAACTAATGCAAGATTCAACTCAATTGTTACAGGAATATGGAGATGGTGATGACGGTTCTGATGGTGATGATGGTGGTGATGATGATGATGATCCCGATGAAGTCCAGCTTGATGGTGGTGTTGATGGCGACGATCTCCCCTCTCCGGGAAGGAATTCCCCTGGCAGAAATCTGTCTGCCGGAGAGATCTTTCTCTCTCGGTGTTTTCCGCCTCGCAGAGGCGGCGGAATCTTTCTGTGGTCGCTCCCCGAGTCTTATGGTTTCAAGAGGATGATATACGCCAGAGGGGAGAGGTTGGAGTGGGCCAGGGTGGCCACACCACCTGCTGGCGTGGCCTAGGGCTTCCCGCACCAGGGGGTGGTGTGGGCCCCCTATGGCCCATCTCCACTCCGTCTTCTGGCATCCTTAGTCTTCTGGAAAAATAGGATTTTCCGTATATTTTCCCGGATCTTCTGATTTTCACGAATTTTGCCTCCAAACAACACCTTTTCCATCAGAATCCTGACTGCAGTGGTCCATGCTCCAAAAGTCATCAACCATGCAAAAACAGATGAAATAACATAAGTATCACCTCTCAATACGAAATATATCAATGAATAATAGTGAATTAAGACATAGAATCGTGATGCAAAATGGACGTATCAACTCCCCCCAAGCTTAGACTTCGCTTGTCCCCAAGCGAAACTGAGCTCAATAAACATGGCCTCAGGTTTATGGAGTGAAGAGTCGATAAAAGAATACGGACACGAAGCATCACATTCATCAATTCATAGATCATGATAGAAGACAACTCACTTTTATATAACTCAACTTGTAATAAGTAAAGGAAACACAATAAATATACATAAAGTGAATCATAATTGGTAATGGCAAACTTAGCTCTTGGTCGAAGAATAGTTGATAATTTGCTGGAGTTCACAAATAACTGGTTTTCAATGATAGCTTTCAAAGTAGTAAACATCAAGATAAGAGCAATGTGCAAAACAAGGAACATAAGAAACATGGTTGAATAAATCATCATATGAATGAATGAAACACATCAACTCAAAATACTTGCTGAGGTAGAAGGGAGTAGGTTTACTGACTCAACTACAAAGTAAAAGAAAGGCCCTTCATAGAGGGAAGCAGGGATTGCAAGTCTCATAAAGAGCTCCCAAAAATTATGATACTTACTAGCTTTTAGCTCTCATTGCCCCTATCATAGGTATCTTTTGGTGGTTAAGGTTAAAGTGACACAACTAAGAGTATATGCTTGACAAGTTATAAATTGAAGTCCCATGCCCCTTACTTATGAGTACCGATCCTCATGCTACTCAACTTCAGTCACGAGCAAGCTCTTGTCATTGTAAATACATGTGTATCATTAAGAACCGCCAACGGGGTACCCCTTGCACATGACACAGGAGCTATCCCATAATCAAAATGACAAGGTAAGCAGACAGTGAGCATCTCAACGATCTTTTTATTTGCTATCTGCATAGGTTTTGTTGAGGATGCTTCATAGAATGCTCACTATAGTTATGCTGCAAGTTTCCACCATGATTAGGCATGGCTTAGGCTAGTGGCCCAGGCGTTTCTCTAACACACATATAAACTCCATGATCTTACAAGTTCCACTTTTATTTCACACCGCCGGGATCCATAAGCAAAAGAACATGATATCAACTAGGTACAAGTACCAATGAAGTGTTGAAAGCGGTCCCCATGATACATGGTTCTACTAACTTCAACTCATAAAGCGCAAGCATATACGCAACAAAGAAGGACCCAATGGTTCAAGTTTATTAAATGCAAGAAAGTAAAGTGTGCCATCAAGTTCGTGAGAGCTTTAATCACTAATTTTCACATAACAAGTTTAATTTGGGAGGTAGATAAAACAAGAATTTACTTGGAATAGCAATAGTGCTACTAAGTAGGTATGGTGGACACGAATGACAAATGTTTTGGTTTAAAGGAGTGGATGCACGAGAAGAATTCCCTCTCAGTACAGGTTTTTGGCTAACAAGGCTGGGTAGCAAGTATAAGAGTTGAAGGAAACAAACAAGCATACAAACGATAAATACAAACATGCAATCTTCCTTGGAAGCACAAAAGATCTTAACTAGAGAATACTAGACTTATGAGAAAATCAAGAAAGAAATATGATGAAATTATTTTTCTCTAGAGTACTTCTATATTTTTCATTCAACTCTCGAAAATAGTGATGCTACTAACCCAGCCAGGTTTGGCAAAACCAACTAGATTAACTCAATGATCCCAAAGTGCTACCAATACTAACAACAAGATCAATCATATAACCACGAATTGAAAACTAGTATAAGCTATGCAAAAGAGTGAATGATAGAACTTCTCATTAATATTCCATAACAGCAACTCACACCAAGGGATACATATCTAACGAGAGAGGGGACAATTCCATAATACAAACCATACTACATAATAACTCCTCTATTCATGATATGACTCTACTAATAAGGTAAAAAGATAGAAGATAGTGATGTGATACCGCGGCACTCCCCCAAGCTTGGAACAAACCAAGGGGATGCCAAACCTGATGACGAACTACTCCTTTGGCGGTGGTGGTATCCTCTCAATGAGTTCTTTGATTAGTTTCCCCAAGTCCTCAATCTCGAAGGTGAGAGTACGAATCAACTCCGAGTTGTGCTCAATACGGCTCATAATCATTTCAGTTTGTGGATCCCAACTCTTGTGATTCTTTTTCAATTCTTCCCTCTTGGAGTCTTATTTTCCTGCATGGTTATGGATAAAGGTATGGAAGGGATTCTTGGTGTGTGGAGGAAGTGACCGTGGAGCCAAACTATGACGAGGAGCTTTTCTCCCAGTCTGCATCCATGCAGTCCTTCTAACCCTGGCGGGTTTCGTCACCACTCCAATGCTTGCAATGGTAGTGCCGATGTGCGGATGTTGGGCTTGCTCCTCTTCACCTTCACTCTTGGCCCCCTTCTCCTTCCCGGGGTCTTGGAGGTCTTCCTCCATAGGTTCCTTCCCTTTATCCTTGGCGGACACCATTGTGCTTCTAAACCTTCAAAGAGTATGTCCTGGCAGAAACAGACCGAAACCAAAACATGGCGAAAAACGATATATGAACCTCGGGGGATCCGGGGGGTTATATATTACGAAGTTTCATATCAAAAGGAAGGTACTGGGAGAAAACGAGTCGGAGGCAGAGTCCGGGGTGGACTCACCACCTGGTGGCGCGGCCAGGGAGGGCCCGCACCACAGGGTGGTGTGAGCCACCATGGCTCCATTTCCGTCCCTTTTTCGGTTCGTAGCTTTCCTTATTGACTGAAAACTACAAAATTATAGTTGGATAGTATTTTCGCGGAACTTTTCTTACCAGAACTGTTACCTATTTGAAAACGGACTCTGCAGGTCTCTGAATTTGGTATCTAGTAGATTCTTCCGGAGTCACCACTTGAATATCATCAATATCTTCATCTTCATACACTAATTACTTGAGTCATCAAACCCTTCTCTTCCTTCTTACACATTATCTCCACTTTCTTGGAAATTCTTTCACACAAAACTTCACACAGTTCTCATTAGCAACATTAGTATAAGTGAAGTGATAAAACCTTTTGATTCCAACTTCAACTGAAAACCATCAAAACATAAGATACTGTAGCAAATCCTTCCGAAAACCCAAGAAGAATTAAAGAAGGAAATCGAATAAAGAAGCAAATGCAAGATTGGCAAAATCTGTCAAAACAGACCAGCAGGTAAAGATCAATTTTTTCGAAACTCTTCTGTTGCTCAACTCAAAAAGTGCAAAACTAACAAAAGTTAAATAACAACCTGGGTCAGAAGTACAAAAAATTACAGCTCAATCCGACATATACAGATCTCTCACGAATTTTTATGGTGAAGCACAAAAATCTGTTTCGGGACAGAAACTTTCCCAAGTCTTACTTCTCTCTCATTAGAGGTTGATCTTGACAAAAAAACCAAACAAAACGGATAAGGAGAGGTTATTACTGAAGTAATAACTTCCAAGACTCAAATAAACAAAAACAAACTGAAAGCAAAAAGAAATTGGGTTGTCTCCCAAAAAGCTCTTTCTTTATAGCCATTAAGATGGGCATGATAATTTTGAAGATGCTCACATAAGATTATGAACTGAAGTGAAAGAGAGCGTTAAGAAGAAAAACACACACATTTAAGTATAACCCACTTCCTATGCAAGGGAATTTTGTAAACAAACAAGTTCTTGAAACCATAGGCAACTTGCATAAGAAAGCAAAAAAAGTGCAACATAAAAACTTTCAGCATAAAACGGGGAAACTTGATATTATTGAGATAAATAAGAACACTTTTCCCTCTCTCATAGTAACCTTCAGTATCATGCATAAACTTAACAATATAACTATCACAAGGACCATCTTAGCAAACATCACTTATTCTAACAGAAAACATAGGAATGCTAGCTCTCATAACACTACTATGTGAAACAAAATTAGAGGTATCCTTACAAAGGATAGGGTGTCCCTCTTTCTCATACCTAGTGACAAAGTCTTTCACATTTGCAATTATAGGTTCATCAACCATTTGTTTATCAGATTCAATAGCTTTACTTGTACTTTGATTAACCATACTAGCTATCATAGAATGTTCCTTTACCTTAACTGGAAAAGGCATTTTCTCAATATAGGGTTCAGGTAAAACATGATTAATAGTATAAACTTCAGTATTTCTTGCAGGAACACTCTTAGCAACATATTTATATGGTTCATGATACTTATTCCACTTCTTTTTAGGCACTTCAATGTAGGAAGCAAAAGCCTTAAAATAAGAAGCAATATCTTGAGAGTCTAGACCATAAGCATTTTTAATATTCTGAAAGTCATCAGTTCCCATAAAAGATTCAATGCATTCATAATCATAATTTATACCTGACTTTCTACCTTTGTCATTCTCCCAAGCTTCAGCATTGTCTCGAATACGGTCTAGAAGATCCCATTTAGCTTCTTCTTCCATGCGAGTGAATGATCCAACACAAGAAGCATCCAATAAATCCTTGTCATGTAGAGGGAGCCTTGCATAAAAGTTATTGATAATAATATTGTTGGGGAGCTCATGAATGGGACATTTGAGCATTAGTAACTTCAATCTCCCCCAAGCTTGAGCTGTACACTCTCCATCAAGAGGCCAAAAGTTGTATATTTGATTCTGATCTTTATGAATCTCACTAGGAGGATAAAACTTTGAATAAAAGCGAGGCACTATTTCCTCCCATTCCAGAGCTTGACCATTCTTCAATAGCTTATACCATTCCTCAGCTCTTCCTTTCAGTGATAATGAGAATAACTTCTTCTTAACTTGATCTGTAGTGATACCTGCACACTTGAACAACCCGCATAATTCGTGTATAAAGAGTAAATGATCACCGGGATGGACAGTTCCATCCCCAACATAGTAGTTATCCATAACACGATCAATAATTCTTGTAGGTATTTTAAAAACATCATTCTCCGCAGGTGGTGGCTTATCTACTACCTTAGTAGTGGTAGTAGCATTACCCAAATAAGAAACTCAGCAAATTATCCATAACAAAAATAAAGCAACTAGCAGAAGTAAACAATACTCACAGTAGAAGTTTCCTTTACCAGTTCCACTCTCCAATAGCGCTTCACTCCCCGGCAACGGCGCCAGAAAATAGTCTTGATGACCCACAAGTATAGGGGGTGTCTCGCGGTATTTTCGATAAGTAAGAGTGTCGAACCCAACAAGGAGCAGAAGGTGCTGGCTAGTGGTATCGATCAGGAATTCTCTGCAAATACTTAGCAAATGGATTTTTAGGGGTTTTCGATAAAGCAAGTAAACAAAGTACGAGTAAATAAAAGATAGTAGGAATAAATGCAGCAAGTGGCCCAATCCTTTATGCTGTAAAGGACAAGCCGGTTGTATTACTTAAGATGACCAAACGTTCTCGAGGTCACATGGGAAGACTGTCAAGTCCTTTCGCTTCATATAGTTGATTAATTTTCTTTAGCTTGCTAAGTGTTGTGTGGGTGAACATGTGCTAATGTACCGCCCCATCCAAGACTAATACATACTTGTGATTATACCCCTTGCACACATCCGTCAGTACAAGAAAGTAATTAAGGTAGAAACCTAACCACAGCTTGAAACTCTAAGAACCTTACGTCCCTTGTGCAATGGTTTCCTAACGGAGGTTCAGGTTTCTGTCACTCCGGTAACCCCTATTATTAGTAGCCAAATACACAATGCATTCCCCTAGGCCCATATAGGTGAAGTGTCATGTAGTCGACGTTCACATGACACCACTAGAAGAAGTACACCACAACTTAAATATCAAACTATTGAATCTTTCTCAACACAATTCCACTACTCACAACAAGACTTCTCCCATGTCCTCAAGAACAAAACGAACTACTCACAAGACATCATATGGATCATGATCAGAGATGGAATAATGATGTGTAACAATCTGAACATACACAATAATTCAATGGTTCACTCAATAGCATCAACTACAAAGAGTAATCAACACCGTGAAAGTTTCCCCTATGAACTAATGCAAGATTCAACTCAATTGTTACAGGAATATGGAGATGGTGATGACGGTTCTGATGGTGATGATGGTGGTGATGATGATGATGATCCCGATGAAGTCCAGCTTGATGGTGGTGTTGATGGCGACGATCTCCCCTCTCCGGGAAGGAATTCCCCTGGCAGAAATCTGTCTGCCGGAGAGATCTTTCTCTCTCGGTGTTTTCCGCCTCGCAGAGGCGGCGGAATCTTTCTGTGGTCGCTCCCCGAGTCTTATGGTTTCAAGAGGATGATATACGCCAGAGGGGAGAGGTTGGAGTGGGCCAGGGTGGCCACACCACCTGCTGGCGTGGCCTAGGGCTTCCCGCACCAGGGGGTGGTGTGGGCCCCCTATGGCCCATCTCCACTCCGTCTTCTGGCATCCTTAGTCTTCTGGAAAAATAGTATTTCCCGTATATTTTCCCGGATTTTCTGATTTTCACGAATTTTGCCTCCAAACAACACCTTTTCCATCAGAATCCTGACTGCAGCGGTCCATGCTCCAAAAGTCATCAACCATGCAAAAACAGATGAAATAACATAAGTATCACCTCTCAATACGAAATATATCAATGAATAATAGTGAATTAAGACATGGAATAGTGATGCAAAATGGACGTATCAATATACAAACAACCAGGGGTTCTAAGTGAAACTCTAGTCACTGGTTCATTGGTTAATAGATGATCATGTTTCCTGATCACGTGGCATTTATGCCAGTTGGAAATGAGGTCATCTCATTCTGAGAATGATATGATGAACCAATACCCAACCTAAACATCGTGACCCGATCATGTCACAAAGTTCAAGTTACGATGATTAGAAATGGATCCTCGTAGACTATTCCTTAGACCGTGAGGCTATATCAATCACTATCACCCGAGAGTGCTTTGATATCATCAAAAGCCATCTGGTAACACGGCGGTTATAAAGGTGTGTTCAGGTATTCAGAGGAAACCGTTGAGGCAATATATGTCAAGAACGGGATTTGTCCGTCCATGTGACGGGAAGATACTCGAAGGGCCCACTCGGAGAAGTTATATCCAATAGCTGCACAGCGTGTGATTTGATCACGGGGATATCACTTGTCGGAACGAGTCAAATAGCATTGTTCAGTAACAAGATTGAACACGACATGATGATGTCATTGATCAGATCTCGGACAATGCAAGTATCGAGTGACAAAGGGAATAAGACACGACTGTCTCGGTTCAAACGACGAAAGATCTTCGTGGAACGCACAGGGGTCACATGGCCATCCAGGTCCCTTTGTCGATCATTGGTGTGGGAGTGTCCCGACCATGTCTGGAGTGTTCCCGAACCATGGGGTATCATGCTTAAGGGCTTGTTGATGCTTAGAGAGTGGTTATAGGATCAGTGGAATCACCGAAGAAGAGTAGGGAGAAAATCAGAAGGATTTCGGTAACTCCCGAGGATGTCCGGAGTGGAGGTGGAAGGTGTTCCATAGCCACGGAGGTTGAATAATATGTGAATGAATGTTAAATATGGATTTAATCATTTATTCATAATTATTTAAATAAAGAGAAAATCAATTTTAATGGTCAAAGGCTTAATGGGCCAATTTCGGAGGGAGAGGGCCCATTAGGGGAAAGGAGAGAGGGAGAGGGGCCAAGGGGAAGGCCGGCTGGGCCTAGCCCCCTCGCGCGGGGACCACTAGGTGGCCGGCGGCCACCTCCTCCCCCTCCTCTCCTTTAGTCCCACCACGGGACTTTGAGGGAAGTAGTACCTCCCCTCCCCTATATATAGTGGGGTATTTGGCCAAGATAAATACACCAATAATCAATAAAGGTCTCCCCACTTTTGGGAGGACCTCTAATTGATATTTTCTCTCTCCCCTCTCTCTCGTGACCGTGGTCCCAAGTCTGGACTGCACGAACGAGAGACATCTTCACCGCGGAGCGCCGTCGCGCTGCGGGATTCGGATACCGGAGCTCTACTTCCGCAACTACTGCTGGATCGGGGAAGCGGGAGTCATCGTCAGGCACCGGACGTGTGTAACACCCTGCGGGGTGTCGCACTTGAGGCACTCAAGTCGTTGGAGCCAAGAAGCGCAAGGACTTCATCACCACCTTGAGGTCAGCTTCAGCTCGTCTACATCAACCACGCTCTCCTGAGTGTTGACAACGCTTTTCGGTCTTCAAGGGTAAGTTCGTGAAAAGCCCCTCCCGTTACTATATTACTAATAGATAGGTCCTGGCAGCTTCAGGGGTTCAGGGGCGTAGAGTAAAATTTTATTGTTTTCATACACGGAACCCCTACAAACCCCTCTACCTCGAGCGGTCCAGTGCCACTCGATTTCTCCCTTTCTCTCTCTCGTTCCCCTACCGTCTCGCCCCCGTAGAGCTGCAGCGATGCCGACGCTATCGCCGCTCGATTTCGGACTACTTGGGCTACTCCGACTGCCGCCGTGGTGTGTGTCAAGGTAGCCGACGCCTCTCCCGTCCATGCTGACTCCACCCTGAACCCTAGGGTTTGGGGGTTGCCAATGATGTGGAGTTTCGCCGCCCCGTTGGTGTTGTGCTGGGACTCTGGCGGTCCTATAGTGTCGCCGCTGCTGCCCATGTGGCTGTGGCCGCCGTGCCATGGCTTGGCGCGTGTTGCAGCGCCCTCAGGTGCTCCCCGTGCCGTCATGTGCGCTCGCCGGTGATTCTACTTCATGTCCTAACTTCATTGAGGACCACAGGTGAATTCCTCTCCTCTCCTTCTCTTATTCTCTGGCTTACCTTGCTACCCTCTGAGTGCTTGCAATATATGAACCCTAATTATGTCTGTCCATGGCACTAGGTATCATCCCTTAGTGCTAGGGTTCATCCCTTGATTCCATGTTTATCTGAGGTGGTTTCCTACTAAATCTAGTTGTGTAGGGTTCACTGCTATACTGTGGTTCTTGGTGTTTACAGTTATTTCTATCATTAAGCTGTCAACTGTTTTACTTATTGTCCTGTATCGGATTGGTGACATCATGGCTATGATCTGGATTGAGATTAGTTCTCTGGTTCTTGTTGATATGCTTTGGTATGAAAGAATTGGAGTTGGATATCTAATCCAATTACTCTCTGATAATTGCAGATGATAGAATATAGAGGTGTCAAATATGATTCCTAGTTGTTATGTTAGGAAAATGATTAAGTGTTCTTTTGAAATCATTGGATTATGGAATCCCTGGTAGAAACTTCTTGGTTAGGATGGGCCCTTGTGACACCCTCATTTGAGTGGTACACATGCTTCATCCAGATACCGGGCTGTTTTCTATTTATGCTCTATAGTGTCTGAAAGTTGCAGAACATTCTATTGGATAAATTAGCCTGTGATGCTGGTCTGAGGCAATGATAGGTAGAAACTAAGGTTTTTATCTAATGTTTCCCTCTCCAGTGTGCTTTGGTAATCAGTTTAAGACAATGATTCTTATAGCCTTTAAGAAAATGATTTGATAATCCATGCTATGTACTATAGAGCTTTAAGATGAACTAATTTCTGAGGTGCTGCCATCCATTGGATGTGCCTAGAAACATTCAGTTAAAGTTGTTGTATATGTGGATGTATAAGCATGTTTTATTCTCCAAGATCAATGATGCCTAGACTGAGATCTTGCAGTGGTTTGCTAAGATAGGTAATTTGGCTTTATTAATCTCTTCTGTGATGGATACACCCCACTTGGGTGCTATTCTAAGAAGATCATATATGAGACAACACATGCTCATCTGAGATTTAGCATGTGATGGTTTTGTATAACTCACCACACAAGTTTCTTGTTGGTGCTTGGTACGTTGCAAACGTATCTATAATTTTTGATGTTCCATGCTTGTTTTATATCTACTTTCTTATGTTTTGTCCACACTTTGGAGTATTTTTACACATTTTCTGCAACTAACCTATTAACAAGATGCCACAGTGCCAGTTGCCCGTTTTCTGCTGTTTTTGGTTTCAGAAAAGCTAGTAAGGAAATATTCTCGGAATTGGACCGGACAAAAGCCCAAGTCAATATTTCACTAGAAGGAATACGGAGTCCGGAGGGGAGACGAAGAGGGGAACCAGGGCGGCCACACCTGGTGGTTGTGCGGCCAGCCCTAGCCATGCCACCAGGGGGTGTGGGCCCCCTGGTACTCCACCGACCTTGCCCCTTCGCCTATATATTGCCTCTGGGACAAAAACCCTAAGTACCCGAACAAAATTCCATTAAAGAGTCTGTAGCTGCCGCCATCTCCATCCCTAGACCAGGAGGGATCTGAAGCTCTTCCCGGCACCCTGTCGGAAGGGAGAGATCAACCTGGAGGCCTTCTTCATCACCATGCCTGCCTCCGGTGTGATGCGTGAGTAGTTCATCTCTAGACTACGGGTCCATGTAGTAGCTAGATGGTTGGTTCTTCTCCTTTGTGCTACCATGTCTAGATCTTGTGACCTCCGTTCATGATCAAGATCATCTATTTGTAATCTACATGTTGTGTTTGCGGGGATCCGATGGATATTGAGTTGCTATTTCAGACTAATTATTGCCTCTATCATGTCTATGTTATTTGTTATCTTGCATGCTTTCCATTGTTAGTATCTATCTTGGTCGAGTAGATGCTAGCAACTCCAAGAGGGATGATACGTTGCAAACGTATCTATAATTTTTGATGTTCCATGCTTGTTTTATATCTATTTTCTTATGTTTTGTCCACACTTTGGAGTATTTTTACACATTTTCTGGAACTAACCTATTAACAAGATGCCACAGTACCAGTTGCCCGTTTTCTGCTGTTTTTGGTTTCCAAAAAGCTAGTAAGGAAATATTCTCGGAATTGGACCGGACAAAATCGCAAGTCAATATTTCACTTGAAGGAATACGAAGTCCGGAGGGGAGACGATGAGGGAAACCAGGGCGGCCACACCTGGAAGTGGCGCGGCCAGCCCTAGCCACGCCACCAGGGGGTGTGGCCCCCTGGTACTCCACCGACCTTGCCCATTCGCCTATATATTGCCTCTGGGACGAAAACCCTAAGTAACTGATCAAAATTCCATGAAAGAGTCTATAGCCGCCACCATCTCCATCCCTAGACCGGGAGGAATCTGAAGCTCTTCCCGGCACCCTGTCGGAGGGGAGAGATCAACCTGGAGGCCTTCTTCATCACCATGCCTGCCTCCGGTGTGATGCGTGAGTAGTTCATCTCTAGACTATGGGTCCATGTAGTAGCTAGATGGTTGGTTCTTCTCCTTTGTGCTACCATGTCTAGATCTTGTGACCTCCGTTCATGATCAAGATCATCTATTTGTAATCTACATGTTGTGTTTGTGGGGATCCGATGGATATTGAGTTGCTATTTCAGACTAATTATTGCTTCTATCATGTCTATGTTATTTGTTATCTTGCATGCTTTCCGTTGTTAGTATCTATCTTGGTCGAGTAGATGCTAGCAACTGCAAGAGGGATGATACGTTGCAAACGTATCTATAATTTTTGATGTTCCATGCTTGTTTTATATCTACTTTCTTATGTTTTGTCCACACTTTGGAGTATTTTTACACATTTTATGGAACTAACCTATTAACAAGATGCCACAGTGCTAGTTGCCCGTTTTCTGCTGTTTTTGGTTTCAGAAAAGCTAGTAAGGAAATATTTTCGGAATTGGACCGGACAAAAGCCCAAGTCAATATTTCACCAGAAGGAATACGGAGTCCGGAGGGGAGACGAAGAGGGAAACCAGGGCGGCCACACCTGGTGGTGGTGCGGCCAGCCCTAGCCACGCCACCAGGGGGTGTGGGCCCCCTGGTACTCCACCGACCTTGCCCCTTCGCCTATATATTGCCTCTGGGACGAAAACCCTAAGTACCCAATCAAAATTCCATGAAAGAGTCTGTAGCCACCACCATCTCCATCCCTAGACCGGGAGGGATCTGAAGCTCTTCCCGGCACCTTGTCGGAGGGGAGAGATCAACCTGGAGGCCTTCTTCATCACCATGCCTGCCGTTGTGTTTGCGGGGATCCGATGGATATTGAGTTGCTATTTCAGACTAATTATTGCTTCTATCATGTCTATGTTATTTGTTATCTTGCATGCTTTCCATTGTTAGTATCTATCTTGGTCTAGTAGATGCTAGCAACTCCAAGTGGGATGATACGTTGCAAACGTATCTATAATTTTTGATGTTCCATGCTTGTTTTATATCTACTTTCTTATGTTTTGTCCACACTTTGGAGTATTTTTACACATTTTCTGGAACTAACCTATTAACAAGATGCCACAGTGCCAGCTGCATGTTTTCTTCTGTTTTTGGTTCCAAAAAGCCAGAAAATGAATATTCTCGGAATTGGACCGGACAAAAGCCAAAGTCGATAATTTACCGGAAGACTCATGGTGCCAGAAGACGAGACGGAGATGGGCCAGGGACTTGCCACACCATGTGGTGGCGCGGGTCCCCCTAGCCGCGCCACTAGGTGGTGTGGGCCCCTGGTCCACCCTATGACATCGCCCTTCGCCTATAAGAAGCCTCCCGATGAGAAAACCCTAAATAATCTAGCCTCCAGCCACGAAAAGTTCCGCATCATCGCCGCCATCGAAGGGGAGATTTGGGGGATAGAAAGTCTCTGTTCTGGCACCCTGCCGGGACGGGGAAGTGCCCCCGGAGCCATCTCCATCGATCACCACCACCATATCCATCGCTGTTGCTGATTCCCATGATGAGGAGGGAGTAGTTCTTCCTCGAGCCTAAGGGTTCCACCGGTAGCTATGTGTTCATTCTCTCTCTATGCATGATCATATTGTGATCATGAGATTTGTAATCAAATAGATCTACCTTGCTACTCAAGTGCCTTAATAGATCTCTGGCTCTCCCCACGTGTGTGAAAGTGATAGCGTGCATGATACATTGCAAATGTATCTATAATTTTTGATGTTCCATGCTTGGTTTTATTCACTTTCTTGTGTTTTGTCCACACTTTGGAGTACTTTTCATATGATTTCCTGGACTAACCTATTAACAAGAGCCACAGTGCCAGCTGCCTGTTTTCTGCTGTTTTTGGTTCTAGGAAAGTCAGAAAATGAATATTCTCAAAATTGGACGGGACAAAAGCCAAAGTGCCTATTTTTCCAGAAGTCATCAGATGCCAGAATACGAGACGGAGAAGGGCTTGGGGACGGCCACACCACCTGGCCACGCGGGCAGGCCTAGCCCGCGCCAGGGGGTGGTCTGGACGACCCCAGCACCCCCTCGGCCTCTCCTTCCGCCTATAAGATGCCCTCGGGACAAAAACCCTAAGTACCCGATCAAAAATCCATGAAAGAGTCTGTTGCCGCCATCATTTCCATCCCTAGATCGGGAGGGATCTGAAGCTCTTCCCGGCACCCTGCCGGAGAGGGGAATTCACCCTGGAGGCCTTCTTCATCACCATGCAAGCCTCCGGTGTGATGCGTGAGTAGTTCATCCTTGGACTACAGATCCATGTAGTAGCTAGATGGCTGGTTCTCCTCCTTTGTGCTTTCATGTTTAGATCTTGTGAGCTCCGTTCATTATCAAGATCATCTATTTGTAATTATGCATGTTGTGTTTATGGGGATCCGATGGATATTGATATGCTATTTTAGATTGATTATTGATTCTATCATGTCTTTGTTATTTGTGATCTTGCATGCTTTCCGTTGTTAGTAGCTATCTTGGCCAAGTAGATGCTAGCAACTCCAAGAGTTAGTATTTATGTTCGATAGGCCTCTGGTAATCTGGGGAAGTGACAGAAATCTCTAAGGTACTAGATGTGCTATTGCTACTAGGGAGAAAACAACAATCCTTTGTTCATAGAACAATCGTATTGTTTACATTACACGCAGTTCGTAAAGCAATAATCTGTTGCTTGCAACTTAATACTGGAGGGGGTTCGGATGATAACCTGAAGGTGGATTATTAGTCATAGATGCAGTTGGATGGCGGTCTATGTATAATGTTGTAATGCCCAATCAAGTCTCAAAGGAGTCAAGATGATTAGTATATGCATGTATTGCTTTCTCGATGTTTGTCAATTGCCCCGCTGTAATTTGTTCACCCAGCATGTTATCTATCTAAGGAGAGCCACATCTAGTGAACTATGGATCCCGGTCCTTTCTTTTACATACAATCTATAAACTGTTTACTGCTTTGTGTTTACTTTCTGTAAACTATTACTTCCTTCCATTCGATACGTTTAATCCTTTGTTTTCAGCAAAACACGGTGAGATTGACAACCTCATCGCAAGTTGGGGACAAAGTTCTGTGGTTGTGTTGTGCAGGTCTCCACGTTGCTGATGGGTTCGTAGCATGGAAAACAAAAAATTTCTACCGCAAGAACGAACAAAACCCAGATCTAATCTAGATAAAAGCCAAGATCTAATCTATTAGACATGAGCAACGAGATAGATCTGTACTAACCGTTGTAGATCCGAAAGCGTTACGAGATTAGATCTCGTGGTTGATGTAGTTGATCACTTGCCGATCTCAAGATCGTGTGGACGATCCTTCCGGCGTCGCGTTCCAGCAGCGCTTCCGCAGTCGGTCAAGTGGACGATCCTTCCGGCGCCGCGATTCGGCAGCGCTTCCGCAGTCGGTCACACGTGCGGAGTCGAAGCAGACCTTCCTCTCCCCGTTCCAGCGAGCAGCGGAGGTAGTAGATCTTCTCCACGGAATCCCAGCAGCACGACGGCGTGGTGGTGGAGTAGAGAATTCTGCAGGGCTTTGCCTATGCCTGTGCAGAAGAAAGGTGGAGGAGAGAGGCGACAGAGATTGGGTGTTATGGAGCAGGGGTGGAGGGGGCGCCCCTGCCCCTCTATTTAAGGGGGGTGAGGCGCCATGGGAGGGGGAGTCCTTGTAGGACTCCCCTTCCTCTAGGCCGGCGGATTGGGGAGTGGGGGGAGGAGTCCTCCTCCCCCACGACTCCTAGTCTTGACCCACCAGGACTCCTTGATCCCTTCCTTGGTTTTCAAGCAAACTCCAAGAAACCTTCCAGAACCTTCCAGAACATTCCGAAACCTTCTAGAACCCTCATACAAATACTCCGGAACATTTCCTAACTCAGAAAATGATCCCCAATATATGAATCTTATTCTCCGGACCATTCCGGATCTCCTCGTGATGTCCCGGATCCATTCTGAGACTCCGAACAACATTCGGTCTCCAACGCACATTCCATATCTACTTAAAACAACTTTGAACCTTAAGTGTGTCACCCTACGGTTCGTGAATATGCAGACATGACAGAGACACATCTCCTATCAATAACCATCAGCGGGACCTGGAGATCCATAATGGCTCCCACATACTCAACGATGACTTCGCGATCGATTGAACCACTTACATACGAAACTAATTCCCTTTGTCTTGCGATACTATACTTATCCGAGGTTTGATCGTCGGTATCTCCATACCTAGTTCTACCTCGTTACTGATAAGTACTCTTTACTCGTTCCGTGATATGTCATCCCTTGTGACCTTGTCACATGCTTGCGAGCTAACTAGATGACATTCCACCGAGAGGGCCCAGAGCATATCTATCCGTCATATGGATGGACAAATCCCAATCTTGGTTCATGCGCTTCAACACATACTTTCAGAATACCCAATGACACCTTTATAACCACCCAGTTACGAAGCGGCGTTTGATGTCATCAAAGTATCCATCCGGTGATGGTGATTAACATAACCTCATGGTCGAAGGAATAGGTTACTATGCATTTAAAAGCTTACAGCAATACGAACTTAATGACTTGATCTTATGCTACGCTTACTATGGATGTGTGTCCATCACATCATTCTCCTAATGATATAACCTTGTTATTAATCACATCCTTATGTCCATGATCAGGAAACCATGATCATCAATCAATCAACAAGCTAGTTCAACAAGAGGCTTACTAGGGACTCTTATATGTTTACAAAACACACATGTATTAATGTTTCCGGTTAATACAATTATAGCATGGGATGTAAACATTTATCATAAACATAAAGATATAATAATAACCACTTTTATTATTGCCTCTTGGGCATATCTCCAACAGTTGCTACTAGCACTGGTAGTGCGCCCTGCCAAGGCTCAGCTAGCAACACCTTTGGGGTGTTTCCTTGCTCCTACTGGTTTGATTAAACCTTGGTTTCATAATTGAGGGAAACTTGCTGCTGTGCTCATCATACCTTCCTCTTGGGGTTCCCCAATGAGCTTGTTAATACATGAGCCATCAGTTCACACCATGGTGGCACTTAGGCTAGAGATTACAAATACTTGTTATGAGTTATATTTGGAGTAGGATGTCTCTATGAAATTGTGGTTTTTGTTGGAACCATCTAGTGCTCAAGGTGATATTGTGGGGTTATCTAGATAGGGAAAGCGGACTTTGAGGAGTATTGTTATAGCCCTACCATGGATAAGAGTGTCCAACCGGAGAGTAGTTCACAGTAGTATCATGAAGAGAAGATATTTATATGAGAGTGTTCACTAGTGAAAGTATGATCCCTAGGCCATGTTTCTAAGCATTGAAACACCGTTTGCAACTAAATCTATTACATGTTTTCTTGCTTCCATCTTTATTTCGGATTGCCTTTAGTCTCTTCCTACCCGTCAAGCTCTTTTCTACCACCGTTACCACTTATAATTATCCATACCACTTGTATTTCATTATCTCTTCGCCAAACTAGTGCACCTATACACCTGACAAGTGTATTGGGTGTGTTGGGGACACAAGAGACTTCTTGTATCTTGATTGCAGGGTTGCTTGAGAGGGATACCTTTGACCACTTCCTCCCTGAGTTCGATAAACCTTGGGTAATCCACTTATGGGAAACTTCCTGATGTTCTACAAACCTCTGCACTTGGAGGCCCAACAATTGTCTACAAGAATAGAAGTGCGTAGACATCAAGGGAGTATTTATGCTCGATAGTGGGTTCATGCCTCTAGGAATATGGGGAAGTGACAGAAATCTCTAAGGTACTAGATGTGATGTTGCTACTAGGGAGAAAACAACAATCCTTTGTTCATAGAACAATCGTATTGTTTACTTTACACGCAGTTCGTAAAGCAATAATCTGTTGCTTGCAACTTAATACTGGAGAGGGTTCGGATGATAACCTGAAGTTGGATTATTAGTCATAGATGCAGTTGGATGGCGGTCTATGTATAATGTTGTAATCCCAATGAAGTCTCAAAGGAGTCAAGATGATTAGTATATGCATGTATTGCTTTCTCGATGTTTGTCAATTGCCCCGCTGTAATTTGTTCACCCAGCATGTTATCTATCTAAGGAGAGCCACCTCTAGTGAACTATGGATCCCGGTCCTTTCTTTTACATAAAATCTATAAACTGTTTACTGCTTTGTGTTTACTTTCTGCAAACTATTACTTCCTTCCATTTGATACGTTTAATCCTTTGTTTTTAGCATAACACGATGAGATTGACAACCTCATCGCAAGTTGGGGACAAAGTTCTATGGTTGTGTTGTGCAGGTCTCCACGTTGCTATTCCTACGAAATTAGAAGATGGTTGGGAATCCATAATTAATATGAAAGTGAATGATTTTTGATCTCAAAGCTTTATGTGATCTTAATATTAGTGTTTCTATTATGCCTAAAAATATTTATGAAATGCTTGATTTGCCACCATTGGAAGATTGTTATTTAAATGTGCAACTTGATGATAATGCTAAAACAAAGTCATGGGGAGTATTAATGATGTTCTTATTATGGTTAACAATGCCTATGTCCCCGTTTATTTCTATGTTTTGGATGTTGAATGCAATGCTTCTTGTCCTATTACTTTGGGAAGACCTTTTCTTAGAACTATTGGTGCCATTATTGATATGAAAGAAGGCACCATTAAATATTAATTTCCACTCAAGAAAGGTATAGAACACTTCCCTAAGAAGAGAGAGAAGATTGCTTTTGCCTCTCCTATTAAAACAAAATTTGCTCTTAATGCTTCTTCATTTGAGAATACTTGATTCTTTTCCTGCTTCTTATGCCTATCTCAAAGGCGTTAAAGAAAAGCACTTATTGGGAGATAACCCAAATTTCGTTAGGAACCTTTTGTTGAGTCTTGGAAGTTCTTACCTCTGTAATAACCTCTACTTATCATTTTGGTGTGGTTTTTGTGCAAGAGTAACCTCTAATGAGAGAGAAGTAATGCTTGGGAAAGTTGCTGTCCTGAAACAGATTTTTGTGCTTTGCTGTAAAAAATCGTGAAAAATCTCTGTACGTCGGTTGGAGATGTAATTTTTCGTGCTTCTGCCCCAGGTTGTTATCCAACGTTCGTTAGTTCAACACTTTTCGATTTGAGCAATAGAAGGTCTTTGAAAAATTTGGTTTTTACCTACTGGTCTGTTTTGACAGATTTCTGCCATTATTTGCATTTGCCTCTTAATCTCTTTCTCTTTGAGTTCTCTTTGATCATTTGAATTTTTTAAAGGAAGTGCTACAGTAGCTTTTGTTTTAATGGAAGTTTTACTTGTGTTGAAACTGAACCAAAAGACTTATTATCTTGAGTACACTAACGTTGCTAATGAAGATTGTGTGAAGTTTTGTATGAAGGAAATTTTAAAGTGTAGGGAAGAGTAATGTGATAAGATGAAGTATGGACAAAAGCTCAAGCTTGGGGATGCCACCCGTGTCACCCCAAGAAATATTCAAGAAGTACGAGCGTCAAAGCTTGGGCATGCCCAAGGCATCCCGTTCTTCATCAATAAAAATTTCAGGTTTCTTTCAAACACTTCATTTTTATTGTTTCATGCACAATTGTGTTGTTCTTGGAGCATCTTTGTTTTCGTTTTCTTAGTTTGCTTGAATAAATTGGTTGGACCCCCCTCATTCATACATTATTTTTCAAATAAGTTGATTTGGATTGGAAAAGAGTAGGAAAGTTCATGCTTAAGTGGTAAAAAGGAGCTTGTTTTTGACTGTGACTTAGACTTTATCATGTCATGCTTGATATTGTTTTGGCTTTATGCTTAGTGATTTTTTCTATAGCATGACTTGTTATAAACAATTAAGATTGCTTAATCTTCCTTGAAAGAATCATGCATTGTTTTAGCATAGTAAAAGCATAATATTGTGGTATTCTCCTTTAATGCTTTATTTGGGTTGACTTGGCGCATGCTCAGACCATGTTAAGACTACACCAAGTCACCATAGCCTCTATGATCATTTAGTTTTCGACTTGTAATATCACTTTATAATTTAATTAATAATGTTTTGTCACTTTGCATGATTATGGCCATTATTGCTCTCTTAGTTGGTCGCTCCTAGTCTTTTGCTAGCCTCCATACCAAGTATGAGTTCCACTCATGCATCCAACTCCAAATAAAACCAAGTTATTCCCAAGAGTCGACCATACCTACCTATTAGCATTTGCTATTCCAAGTATATTCATGTTTTTATCTACCTTCCGAATTAAACTTGTTACGTGAAAACTAGTAATTAAAGCTCTCGCGAACTTGATGGCACACTTTACTTTTCTTGCACTTAATAAACTTGAACCATTGTGCCCATCTATGTTGCGTATATTCTTGCGTTTTGTAAGTTGTGGATTAGCAGAACGATGTTGTCATGGGGAACGCTTTCAACATTGTACTTTATTTAGTTTATATCATGTTCTTTTGCTTATGGATCTCGGTGGTGTGAAATGAAACGGGAGCTTGTAAGCCTCATGGAGTTCGTATATGTGTTAGAGAAACGCATGGGCGTCTGGTCTAATCCATGCCTAATCATGGTGGAAACCTGCAGCGTAACCATAGTGAGCAATCTATGAAACATCCTCTATAAAAGAGAAGCCTATGCAAATAGGAAAGAAAAAAAGATACGTATGCAAATAGGAAATAAAAGGAATGTTAGATGCTCATTGTATGCTTGCCTTGTCATTTTGATATGGGGATTCTTCCGCATCTCTATGATACACATGTACTTACAATGGCAACAACTTACTTGTGACTAAACTTGAGTAGCATGAGGAACGATACTCGTAAGTAAGGGGCATGAGATTTTCAGCTTATAACTTTTCAAGCATATCCTCATATTTGTTCACTTTAACCTTAACCACCTAAATATGCTTATGATAGGGCAATGAGAGCTGAAAGCTAATAAGTACCATAATTTTTGGAAGCTCTTTATGTGACTTGAATCTCTGCTTCCTTCTATGAAGGCCTTTCTTTTACTTTTATGTTGAGTCTCCATCTTCTATCTTTATGAACCTATTGAGAGAGCATAGTGGCCATTCTTAGTTTAATGTGCATTGTCCCAAAACTTGTTGATTGATTCATAACTTTGATATTGCTATTTCTTAGACTATTTGTATCTAGTCACCCTTATGAACTTTGAAGGTGTCCTATGCATTTATGTTTTGCTACATTATGAGGGACAAGCTGAATACCATTCTCATTGTGTTTTCTATATGTGAAACAAACAAACATCTTTCAAAGCATTGTCATTCATGAATCTTTTGTCTGTACCTTTTCATGCTACAACATAGTTGCTATGTCTTATTGTTAGAACTATATCTTTCATGCTATGTTAAAGTACTATGGTCCCAGCTATCAATGGTCTACAAGTACTTTGATCAAGATTATGATGGTGCATGTCACCTCAAAAATTATTCTTTCTTCTCAACACTTACCTACTCGAGGACAAGCAGGAGTTAAGCTTGGGGATGTTGATACGGTTCAAACGTATCTATAATTTTTGATGTTCCATGCTTGTTTTATAACTACTTTGTTATGTTTTGTCCACACTTTGGATTATTTTACAAATTTTCTAGGACTAACCTATTAACAAGATGCCACAGTGCTAGTTGCCTATTTTCAGAAAAGCTAGTAAGGAAATATTCTCGGAATTGGACCGGACAAAAGCCCATGTCAATATTTCACCAGAAGGAATATGGAGTCCAGAGGGGAGCCAGGGCGGCCACGCCTGGTGGTGGCGCGACCAGCCCTAGCCGCACCATCAGGGGGTGTGGGCCCCCTGGTACTCCACCGACCTTGCCCCTTTGACTAAATATTGCCTCCGGGACGAAAACCCTAAGTTCCCGATCAAAATTCCACGAAAGAGTCTGTAGCCGTCGCCATCTCCATCCCTAGATCGGGAGGGATCTGAAGCTCTTCCCGGCACCCTGTCGGAGGGGAGAGATCACCCTGGAGGCCTTCTTCATCACCATGCCTGCCTCCGGTGTGATGCGTGAGTAGTTCATCTCTGGACTACAGGTCCATGTAGTAGCTAGATGGTTGGTTCTTCCCCTTTGTGCTACCATGTCTAGATCTTGTGAGGTCCGTTCATGATCAAGATCATCTATTTGTAATCTACATGTTGTGTTTACGGGGATCTGATGGATATTGAGATGCTATTTTAGATTGATTATTGATTATATCATGTCTATGTTATTTCTGATCTTGCATGCTTTCCGTTGTTAGTAGCTATCTTGGCCGAGTAGATGCTAGCAACTTCAAGAGGGAGTATTTATGCTCGATAGTGGGTTCATGCCTCTAGGAATCTGGGGAAGTGACAGAAATCTCTAAGGTACTAGATGTGTTGTTGCTACTAGGGAGAAAACAACAGTCCTTAGTTCATAGAACGATCGTATTGTTTAATTTACACACTTTGCTTAATGCAATTATCTGTTGCTTGCAACTTAATATTGGAGGGGGGGGGGGTCGGATGATAACCTGAAGGTGGATTATTAGTCATAGATGCAGTTGGATTACGGTCTATGTATAATGTTGTAATGCCCAATCAAATCTCATAGGATTCAAGATGATTAGTATATGCATGTATGCTTTCACGGTGTGTGTCAATTGCCCCGCTGTAATTTGTTCACCCAACATGTTGTCTATATTAAGGAGAATCGCCTATAGTGAACTATGGACCCCGGTCCATTCTTTTACCATTAATCTATAAGCTATTTACTATTTTCTATTTACTTTCTGCAAGCAATTACTATTTTCCACACAATACGTTCAATCCTTTGTTTTCAGCAAAACCGGAGAGATTGACAACCTCATTGTAAGTTGGGGGCAAAGTTGTGTGGTTGTGTTGTGCAGTATTCCAAGTTGGAAACAACACCTTAGAGGTGTTTCCTTGCTCCTACTAGTTCGATAACCTTGGTTTCATAACTGAGAGAAAACTTGCTGATGTGCTTATCATACCTTCCTCTTGGGGTTCCCCAATGAGCTCGAACATTTTGAGCCATCAGAGTTGTGATGGTGTTTCTTGTGGCTGCTGTCTTGATCTTGGCATGCACCTCCTGGTGCTGCTCCTACTCCTCCTAGTTTCCTGTGATCTAGAACTTGCCCTTGCTATCCTCCTGCACCACCCCATCTTTATGTCACCATCTTGTGGTGAACTGGTGGTTGATTTGGTAAACTGGCTAGTGGTTTTGTTAAGGCTTTGGCAAGATCAATGAGCTCTGAATGTGTGCTTGAGAAGGACAAATGAGTTCCCTGTAACTATGCTTCAACTGGGTACTCTGTTTGAGTGCTTGTACTGTTGTTGTCTTGACAGCACGATCCATGCATTTTGGTGACTAAGCTGTCTAGCCGTGTGGTCTGGTCGTGTGGCCTGGTTGTGGATCAGAACAAGTGAAATAATCTTCACATGTTACCCTTTTACTAGTTACTGCCCTGGTGAAACTTTCCCCTCTTTTATTACTCTGTGATGTAATATGAACAGGGCACTTCACTGTTCACCACGTAGCGTAAAACTAACTAACTAACCCTTTATTTTCCTCTTAGTTGTTTTATCTTATTTGTAGGAACAAGGTCTGGATATACAAGATTTAGTATAGGAGTAGTGTAACATCCCAATTTCAGCAACCCTGATTAGTGGTCCAGAATGCAAAAATCAGGGGGAACAAAAACTTTTTCTTGTTTATTGGTGCAGTGCTCGCATGTTGTTTGTCTGTGCTTGTGCTTATGAGTATGTATCTTATGATAACCCTTACCCCACCCTAAGTTGACAAAGGCTATTTACCAAAAACTATCCTGGCTCATTTTACATATTATCAAACATTCTGGCATTTCAAAACCTGAGCGAAGATGCTTATGCAACCAAAACTATTTTTGGTAGCTTCTATGAACAAAACTATGGAGAGATATATAATAATCTCCTTATGTTTTCAAGACAGAGCCCTCAACTACCCTTACCCCTAGGATCTCCAAAACCCTTTTTGTAAGCTTCAAGTTCTACTCTTGGTTGAGATACCAAGGACTCTCATCTTATTCAGAACTCAACCTCTTCAAAACGCCCCAACCCGACCTCAAGCTAAGCTTGATGGTGGCCATAGAAGTAGGTTTATTTTGTTTATAAGCTGAGTTGCCTTGATCTGATGACTGCTGAGTTGTCTTGATCTGGTGATTGACTTGTCTTCTTAGGAAGTAGTATGAGCTACTCTAGGATCTCATCACTAGGATCAAGTTGTTTCCAAATCCTCATCCCTCAAGCAAGATCTGATCCCTAACTGCTAGATGCTGATCTAAAACCCTTAGCCAGATCATTTCTGCAGTGACCCATTCCAGAAGTTTCCAAGTCAACAATGACCAACAACAAGCATGGATCTATTCCACTCCATCTACACTTCAACATCATCCACTTGTTGATTCCCTGATACCTTGCAACTCCTCCCAAAATATTCCCTCTCATACTCTAGCCAAAATTCCCTCTCATACTCTAGCCAAAATCCTCAAAACTGCCAAAGTCTGGAAACAGTTTCAACATCTCCTTTTTGAATGCCTCCTTTTCTCAAACCATGTGCATTTTTGGAAATGCACCTGAACCATATTGTTAACCATCCTAGGAATACCAAGGCCCCCTTTTTTACTTGGTTAGATCATCCACCAACCTATTTGTTCTTGATGGTTTTGCAGACAAGAAAATAATATTTGCTGCAAAACTAGTCCTCATGCCTACTGTGGTAGAATCTCACATCATCATACAAACCTCTAAGGACCAACTCTCTGCATGGTTGTGATATACTAATATAGGTCTACCAATATCTACTTCACTTGTTCCAAGGGAATCTCTGTGCTACTAAAACTCCCTTGGTTTATAAGGCATCATGGCCCATTTTGCATGGCAGCCTTATTTTCAACAAAGTTTGCCATCAGTTCTAGATCACTTAAAATGCTGTTAATTCAAACTCCTCCTTCCATGATCACATATATGACCTGGTCTACCTACCCATCTATCCCTTGCACCAAGGTGAACTCTGAACTCCAAGATGCAAGCATGTTTTGGTGGTATAAAAATAACATCACCCTAGATCATCAACTCCTTGTTTTCCGTCCATTTTAAGTTGGAATTTCATTCCACAAGGTTGAAAATGCTTGCCACACCCTGTCTATCTCATCTACTTTGACCCTCAAGATTTATCAATAATTATCCATAATTATTACGGCCCCAAAATTATTTAATTCCTCAAATAGTCAAAATCTCCAAAACTCCCTCCATAAAAGAAAGTTTGGTTTTTGCCAAAACACTTATGTAATTTTTGGCTCATGTGAGTTCCATATATCATACCCTATCTTTCCATCTCAAAAATAATTATTTTTGAGAAGCTTTATTATTTCTTTTTGCCCATTTTCTTGAATGGCTGAATTGGAATAATAATTCTTTTAAATACTTTTAATCCCCAATAAATCTTGGGAAAATTCCCCTAAGAGTGTATTCACATCTGGGACCTTTCCACATCAAAAACCAACCTTGTCCAATGGAAACTTATCAAATGATCTTCTAGAAATCACTTCTGTCCTTTTTGAGTAAATGGATTTAAGTGGACTAAAACCCCACATAAAAATCTCAATTAAATCCTAGGAGTCTACCTCTACCTCATCTATCTACCAGTACCATTTTCTCCCTTGGTCCAAGGAAAGTTTTTGGACTTCCCTCATAACCATCAATTGGATCAATATTGCCAACTAAGCAAATCCATTTCTCAAACCACTTTCAAATCTCATCCAAACTTGATTGATGCACCTCCTCAGCACCAGGACACACCCCTGGTCGACCACAACTGTAGCTCTACCTTAGCATATCCCATTTTAACCTTGGACTAGTAGAAGGAGAGAGAGAGAGACAACATAATCTTACAAGGATCTACCTTAATTAATTACCACAGCTGCCACCACCTCCCCCTCTGATCCAGCACGACCCAATACCAATCCTACCCCTCCCCACCGCCCCCTAGACCAATCACTGACCATCAATCCTCTCCACCATGTCCAAATTAGTAATTCACTTCATCTACCCCTCCCTCCTTCGTATATAGGCCAGAGGCCACCCCAGCCAGCCCTCTGCCCCTCATTTGCTCCCTCTCACCTCCACTCACCCTCCCCTAGCTCCACTCCCTCTCCTCTGCTCAGTCCTGCCCAGGAAAAGAAGAAGAAGGAGCATCGGCCTTGCTCGAGATCTGAGTGTAGCTCCCTCATTCCCCTCCTTCTCCCTCTGCATGTCACCTTGCCATGACCAGCTACTCCTCCTCTACCTAACCCTATGCCTATTTTTGCTTAGGACCAACTCCTCTGTCGTCGGCGTTGAGCTCCGACGAGGTCCCCTTGGCCTCCTACACGCGAGCTACTTCCTGGCGTCAAACCACCTCGTGTCGCCCCTCCACAGGCTCGCCGTTGTCGACCGCGTCGCCCTGCAATCTCCCCATCGCCTCCCGAGCCCTCTAGTGAGCTCCCCGCCTTCCTATTCGGCGTGCTAGGGTTCTGTCCCTGGCGCTCTGTCGCTGCGATGACGACGAGTGTAGGTCGTCCATCGTGTCTTAATCGAACGGCCCGCAGCCACCGATACCGCTTCGACGCCCCTCCGTTGCTGACTGGCGGGCCCCGCCAGTCAGGTTCAAACCGTGCCCCTCCCGCGCGTAGCCCCGTGTGCCACGGGCCGATTTCCATCTAGGCCGGCCCAGTAGCACCTGAAGCCAACCCAGCCTGCTCTGTTTCTTTTCTTTTGAATCTAGATCCAGAAAAGGACCAGTAGGATTTAATCCTTTTGAAACTGGAAATAAAATCCAAGTGCCAAAATATAATTTTCTGACAGTTCTCTGATGTTTTCTCAAACATGCAGAGTCAACCCCAAGTCCAAATTAAATTTTATTAATTACTAGAATTTATTCTGCTGCCAAGTATACTTTGCACTAAATAAATTCCTCAGGGAGTTTTGCACCTCCATTTGAGATGAACGAAAGCTCTTCTGAGAGGTATTTGACATACTTATCATCCAGCACAGGTCATATGCCAAGGTGAACAGTAGGTTGCCTTTAGCAGAAATAACAAGAATAGCCTTCACCTGCCTTGGATGAAATCTCTAGGTCATACCAAATGAGGAAATGACCTAATTCCACCTCCACGTACCTACTAGGATCAGTATCTATAAAATCCTAGCAGCTCAGAATTTACTGAACTCTGGTTGAATCTTAATGATTTAAATACTTCTGTAATGGGCATTTTCACTAAATAAATCACTCCAGGAGTTTGGCAACTCCAAAAAGAGTGAATCCAATTTCTACAGAAAGGTATTCTAAATTCCTATCACATGCCCTTGGAACCAACTCAATAGCTTCTGTAGAACTAATCTGGTGAAAAAGAGAAAAACCAGATAGAACTGCCTTTGGGATTTTCCTGAGGGCATTCTGTTAATTCTTTTGACTTTATTCCAGCTCTAGGTGGTTTAGTACACCAAACACTACTTAATCACCCAAGGAAACAGATCAATTCTGGTGAATTATTTCCTTAAACTAGAAGTTTATTCCACTATAGAAATCATAATTAAATCTAGGAAATTGATACTCAAGTGAAACCACTTGTAGTGGTTTTGTCTTGTCAAGACCTATCTAAGGATACCATGGTTACCCGTTGGTAGCCTAATGACCTTACAACCCCAATCCAAGTTCATAGTATTTATCCTAGACATCTATCTTCCAATGGAAAAAGACCCCCATGGCAACCTGGTAATTTCCACTCCTAGTATTCCCCTCCTCCAAAACCACCACTTCAGTAATATTCAGTATGTTTGTTTGTTGTATGGTTTGTTGAACGAATGCCTTGTGTTGATTTTGGATTTGTCTGCTTGCATGTATACCCGATGACGATGATAGTGTGAGTGTCTAACGACAAGAAGGAAGGGACTTCTTACTATTATTTATTGGGTATCCTTGGTTATCTAAAGAAGTCCAGGGACTTATTGCTGATCACAGGCAAGCCACCATTCCTGAACTATGATACATGTCCTACTCTCTTTTACCTGTTTTGTATCCTCTTTATAAATTGCATTATCTACCTGCATGTCTTGTTTTACAAATACTACGAGAGTAACTTGGCTTCCGAGTTATGACTTTGTGTCCATCGAGGCACCACCCCGATGTACCTACCATCTTAGCCCTTTAGATCGAGAGTACGATGGTTAGCATCCTTCCTCCTTGAAAACCCCGGTTTTGAGAGAATAAACTGTTTTGGGGATTTACCCCCACTACAATTGTTTAGAAAACTGTTTTGTAAAACCCTTGGGAAGAGGCATCGTTCCCAGCGGAGGGTTTTAAAGAAAGAAATGGTGATGATGAGCAATCAGATTGTGATGGGATGTTCTACGCCTTTACTGGAACATTTTTTATCAGTGCAACCACATTACCCCAGGTGCTGGGGCTTAACTCGTAGTTTGTCCGCATTAGCCGAGGCAACTTTTACCATGCTTATAGGGAGAGATCCCTGGAATTCCGGGCAGGCGCTACCAGATCTCGGATTTGAAGCCTGTTGCTTGCGTTGGCAAGAGTGAGCCTGTACTGGCAGGAGGATGGCGCAACAATTGGGTTTCCCGTGGAAGGTATGACTTAGGCGTTACGGAAGGAAGTGGAGTCTCCAGATTTAAGGTATACGCCAAGTTGCGGCTTGGGTATGCACGTGTACGGAAGGAAGGACTATGGTTCGGAGCCACATACTCGTTGCCGGGGAGAACAAACCCAAAAGGAAGAGCATGCCTTTGCCTGGGTGGACAAGAGAAAGGTTAGGTTTGATTATCCGGACCCCCATCTACAGTGGTAGTGGGCCGTGGTTGTATCCTGGCAGATGTATTGATTCTTGTGGGGAAAGTGCACAAACTCTATAGAGTATAATCTATTCGAATAGCCATGTCCACGGTCAAGGACGGTTGTAAAGGTGTTGGCTAGGAGTACCCAGACTGTGCTTGTTTGGGAAACAAGGACAAAGAGGACGAAGGTTCCGGGGGAACCCAAGTTCGAAAGCTTTGCTTTGACCTGAGGTGGTCAAAGAGTTTTAAAAAGGGTTTTTACTCCAAAACTATTTTCAAAACTCTTTTTCAACAAAGATATGGAGATGTCTTGACTTATAAAACAAAGGCATGTTTTCAAAACTCTTTTTCAACAAAGATATGGAGATGCCATAACTTCAAGAAGTAGTCTAGGATGTTTCAAAAACAACTCCAGATAAAGCTATCTCGCACCGCCAGACTTGCCTTTCCTTATTCCAATTATCCTGGTGGTTTGCGAGTACATTAAAACGTACTCACGGCTGTGTCCCTGGCTATTTACTTGGACAGACTTTCAGAGGATCGACATCGGAAGATTCAGGTGGCGTCCAGCGAGCTAAGTCGTCTTCCCAGTCAGTTGCCTGTAGGTTGAGGCACGATTGGGCTTTGCGCATGATGATATTCCGCTGCTAAGGATGTTGTAGCCAGAATGGCATGTATGTCAGTCTTGTAGTTCGTTATGTTTCGGATGCTGTAATGATACCTGTCGGTTATGTTCCATGGCTCACTGATCATGGGAACGTGGATGTATGCATAACAGGGATTCTCGGATGAAAAATCCGGGGAGCCCACAGACTTGGTATCAGAGCCATCCTGACTATAGGAGATCTTAGTTAGCGTGGACGTTAGACAGGAAACGACAAACCTATTTTCTAAAAATACAAGGGAGAAAAGATGACTATTTGCAAAAGTGCTTATGTCTTCGCCCCCTCTAATTTTAAAAACTACTTGCCTTAATATGATTCCATAATCTTAAAAGTCATGCACACTCGTCACTAACCCAACCTCATCTCACAAAATCTGTTGTAGATGGCCTCCTTCCACTCAGAGCCATCATCATTGGAGACAGTTTCTGGCCCTTTGAAGAACAACTTCACAACCTACTGAAGATAGTCAAGAGGCCCTCGCCAACTATTGAAGGAACTGAACTTCCTCGTAGTAACACCAATATGATGCAATGGGTCATCAAGGTTGTGATTCCTTCCTCGGATGAAGACACCTCGCCCACAATCTTCACCTTCCTCGACAACAACTGGGTAGATGGCGTGGTGCGAGCCATATAGGAGATCATGGTGTGCCTCTGCAAGATCCACAGTTGAAAGATACTCCCTACCACTTGTTTGGAAAGCGCGATGAAGATGGACTACCTACTGAGTCTTTCCTCACCTGCTGCATTGGGAATCAACTGGAGAATATGGAATACCTACTCCAACATTCCCAGGAAGATCTTGACAAAGCCAGACGCGAGAATCTGCTTCTGAAGATGGATATCAACCTACTCTGTAAGCGCGAAAGAAGTCTTCAAGCCACAAATGCTCGCTTGGAGAAGAAGCTGACCATTGAAGTACCCCCAACCCCTGAAGACGAGAATCCCGGGACTGACGACGAACTCTCCTTCATCAATGAGTACCACCCTATCGTCCAGTCACCTGCTCCGACCGGGTCAACATCCGACCATGCACCATGAGAAGGCACCACTCTCACCTTCACTGAAGACGAGCTGAATATCCCACAAACCGCAGAGGATCTGCAGTAGTTGAAACCCTGGAGTCAGTGCGAACCACAGATGCACCCTCCGAGTAATCACCCGCGCTGCGGTACTCGCCTGTTTAGCAATAGGGTAGAGTCACGTATCTTCCCTGAACGCGTTTTGTAATGCTTAAGTATTGTTGGTGCCTCCGGGTGCAGAATTGGTTGGTATGTAATAACTTCCTTGAATGGCTATGCTTGCTTGTTTTTCCTCTTTTTGCGTGTTTTACCCAAGTCGTTGCATCAGGCCCAAACCGAAACGCGTATCACCAACAGGAACCCCCCCCCCCAAGGTGGCCATGGAGACAGGAAGCTCGAAGAAGGCGTGTAGCCGTTGCGGAGACGGAAGACACCAAGCAAATAGATGCCCCGGCCACTGCCCAAACTGTGGAGAACCTCATTCGTCCAAAGTTTGCCCAACTTGGTTTGTCACCTGTTTCATCTGTGAAGGGCAAGACCATGTCCCTGTTAATTTTCCAATATATCCTCTCATTGGCAAGGCGTTCCAACCTCCCGTTGTCAGCATAGTAAAGTCGTCAACTTAGCCACGCCGGAAGAAGAGCCCCTGCTTCACGTGTGGACTACCCGGTCACTTCAGCTGAGAATGCCCCGAGGGTAAACTCGTCAAGACTTCCGAGAAAGAGAAGCCCGGAGGCACCCAAGGTCCCCTCCTTCAGAAACGATGGTCACCTTACCGCTCGCTGCCCCGCAGCTCAAGACTGAAAATTTTCCGTGCTTCGATAGGTGACAACACCCATTGGAAGTAAAGATCGAAAGAGAAGTTCCTTAACTCACTCTAGGACTTCCCGAACGTCGGCAAATGCAACTTGTAATAAAACTAGCCCATGTCCTCCTAGAAAGACACCTATGATGCCACCCTCCCTTATGTTGTCATACGTTACCTCGAGAAATATCTTTTGCCATCCCTAATAAGGATGCCCCCGACTGGTAACTCTCCACTCTACCCAAGTCCAAATCTAAGGGGGAAAGACTGTGTCTTTCTCGCAGAATGGAATAACCCTCCGCCAGAAGCACCCCAACATCTGGACCCGAAGACATAGACTCGGATGCCATAACCCACTTAGAAGAAACGTCGTGACCCTCTACAGAAGGACGTTCCCTCCCCACAATCCTGACTGAAGCCGGCTCGACCCTCGAGTTTCAAGAAGATTAAAGTCCAACCCCACTTTCGAGGTGTTCCTGTTCAAAGACAAAGTCGACGAGTTGTGATTATACCCCTTGCAAACATCCGTAAGTACAAGAAAGTAATTAAGGTAGAAACCTAACCACAGCTTGAAACTCTAAGACCCTTACGTCCCTTGTGCAATGGTTTCCTAACGGAGGTTCAGGTTTCTGTCACTCCGGTAACCCCTACGATTAGTAGCCAAATACACAATGCATTCCCCTAGGCCCATATAGGTGAAGTGTCATGTAGTCGACGTTCACATGACACCACTAGAAGAAGTACACCACAACTTAAATATCAAACTATTGAATCTTTCTCAACACAATTCCACTACTAACAACAAGACTTCTCCCATGTCCTCAAGAACAAAACGAACTACTCACAAGACATCATGGATCATGATCAGAGATGGAATAATGATGTTTAACAATCTGAACATAAATAATAATTGAATGGTTCACTCAATAGCATCAACTACAAAGAGTAATCAACACCGGGAAAGTTTCCCCTATGAACTAATGCAAGATTCAACTAAATTGTTACAACAACATGGAGATGGTGATGAGGGTGCTGATGGTGATGATGGTGTTGATGATGATCCCGATGAAGGCCAGCTTGATGGTGGTGTTGATGGCGACGATCTCCCCTCCCCGGGAAGGAATTCCCTTGGCAGAAATCTATCTGCCGGAGGGATCTTTCTCTCTTGGTGTTTTCCACCCTGCAGAGGCGGCGGAATATTTCTGTGGTCGCTCCCCAAGTCTTAGGGTTTTGGGAGGATGATATACGCTAGAGGGGAGAGGCTGGAGTGGGCCAAGGTGGCCACACCATCTGCTGGCGTGGCCTAGGGCTGCCCGCGCCAGGGGGTGGTGTGGGCCCCCCTGTGGCCCATCTCCACTCCGTCTTCTGGCAACCTTAGTCTTCTAGAAAAATAGGATTTTCCGTATATTTTCCCGGATCTTCTGATCTTCGTGAATTTTGCCTCCAAACAGCACCTTTTCGATCAGAATCCTGACTGTAGTGGTCCATGCTCGAAAAGTCATCAACCATGCAAAAACAGATGAAATAACATAACTATCACCTCTCAATACGAAATATATCAATGAATAACAGTGAATTAAGACATAGAATAGTGATGCAAAATGGACGTATCAACTCCCCCCAAGCTTAGACTTCGCTTGTCCCCAAGCGAAATTGAGCTCAATAAACATTGCCTCAGGTTTATGGAGTGAAGAGTCGATAAAAGAATACGGACAAGAAGCATCACATTCATCAATTCATAGATCATGATAGAAGACAACTCACTATTATATAACTCAACTTGTAATAAGTAAAGGAAACACAATAAATATACATAAAGTAAATCATAATTGGTAATGGCAAACTTAGCTCTTGGTCGAAGAATAGTTGATAATTTGCTGGAATTCACAAATAACTGGTTTTCAATGATAGCTTTCAAAGTAGTAAACATCAAGATAAGAGCAATGTGCAAAACAAGGAACATAAGAAACATGATTGAATAAATCATCATATGAATGAATGAAACACATCAACTCAAAATACTTGCTGAGGTAGAAGGGAGTAGGTTTACTGACGCAACTACAAAGTAAAAGAAAGGCCCTTCATAGAGGGAAGCAGGGATTGCAAGTCTCATAAAGAGCTCCCAAAAATTATGATACTTACTAGCTTTCAGCTCTCATTGCCCCTATCATAGGCATCTTTTGGTGGTTAAGGTTAAAGTGATACAACTAAGAGGATATGCTTGACAAGTTATAAATTGAAGTCCCATACCCCTTACTTATGAGTACCGATCCTCATGCTACTCAACTTCAGTCACGAGCAAGCTCTTGTCATTGTAAATACATGTGTATCATTAAGAACCGCCAACAGGGTACCCCTTGCACATGACACAGGAGCTATCCCATAATCAAAATGACAAGGTAAGCAGACAGTGAGCATCTCAGCGATCTTTTTATTTGCTATTTGCATAGGTTTTTATTGAGGATGCTTCATAGAATGCTCACTATAGTTATGCTGCAAGTTCCACCATGATTAGGCATGGCTTAGGCTAGCGGCCCAGGCGTTTCTCTAACACACATATAAACTCCATGATCTTACAAGTTCCACTTTTATTTCACACCGCCGGGATCCATAAGCAAAAGAAAATGATATCAACTAGGTACAAGTACCAATGAAGTGTTGAAAGCGGTCCCCATGATACATGGTTCTGCTAACTTCAACTCATAAAGAGCAAGCATATACGCAACAAAGAAGGACCCAATGGTTCAAGTTTATTAAATGCAAGAATGTAAAGTGTGCCATCAAGTTCATGAGAGCTTTAATCACTAATTTTCACATAACAAGTTTAATTTGGGAGGTAGATAAAACAAGAATTTACTTGGAATAGAAATAGTTCTACTAAGTAGGTATGGTGGACACGAATGGCAAAGGTTTTGGTTTAAAGGAGTGGATGCAAGAGAAAAATTCCCTCTCAGTACAGGTTTTCGGCTAGCAAGGCTGGGTAGCAAGTATAAGAGTTGAAGGAAACAAACAAGCATACAAACGATAAAGACAAACATGCAATCTTCCTTGGAAGCACAAAACATCTTAACTAGAGAATACTAGACTTATGAGCAAATCAAGAAAGAAAGATGATGAAATTATTTTTCTCTAGAGTACTTCTATCTTTTTCATTCAACTCTCGAAAATAGTGATGCTACTGACCGAGCCAGGTTTGCCAAAACCAACTAGATTAACTCAAATCCCAAAGTGCTACCAATACTAACAACAAGATCAATCATATAACCACGAATTGAAAACTAGTATAAGCTATGCAAAAGAGTGAATGATAGAACTTCTCATTAATATTCCATAACGGCAACTCACACCAAGGGATACATATCTAACGAGAGAGGGGACACTTCCATAATGCAAACCATACTACATAATAACTCCTCTATTCATGATATGACTCTACTAATAAGGTAAAATGATAGAAGATAGTGATGTGATACCGCGGCACTCCCCCAAGCTTGGAACAAACCAAGGGGATGCCAAACCTGATGACGAATTACTCCTTTGGCGGTGGTGGTATCCTCTCAATGAGCTCTTTGATTAGTTTCCCCAAGTCCTCAATCTCGAAGGTGAGAGTACGAATCAACTCCGAGTTGTGCTCAATATGGCTCATAATCATTTCAGTTTGTGGATCCCAGCTCTTGTGATTCTTTTTCTGTTCTTCCCTCTTGGAGTCTTCTTTTCCTGCATGGTTATGGATAAAGGTAAGGAAGGGATTCTTGGTGTGTGGAGGAAGTGACCGTGGAGCCAAACTATGACGAGGAGCTTTTCTCCCAGTCTGCATCCGTGTAGTCCTAACCCTGGCGGGTTTTGTCACCACTCCAATGCTTGCAATGGGATGGTAGTGCCGGTGTGCGGATGTTGGCCTTGCTCCTCTTCACCTTCACTCTTGGCCCCCTTCTCCTTCCCGGGGTCTTGGAGGTCTTCCTCCATAGGTTCCTTCCATTTATCCTTGGCGGACACCATTGTGCTTCTAAGCCTTCAAAGAGTATGTCCTGGCAGAAACAGATCGAAACAAAAACATGGCGCAAACACGATATATGAACATCGGGGGATCTGGGGGGGTTATATATTACGAAGTTTCATATCAAAAGGAAGGTACTGGGAGAAAACGAGTCGGAGGCAGAGTCCGAGGTGGACTCACCACCTGGTGGCGCGGCCAGGGAGAGCCCGCGCCACAGGGTGGTGTGAGCCACCCTGACTCTGTTTCCGTCCCTTTTTCGCTTCGTAGCTTTCCTTATTGACTGAAAACTGCAAAAATATAGTTGGATAGTATTTTCGCGAAACTTTTCTTACCAGAACTGTTACCTATTTGAAAACGGACTCTGCAGGTCTCTGAATTTTGTATCTAGTAGATTCTTCCGGAGTCACCACTTGAATATCATAAATATCTTCATCTTCATACACTTATTACTTGAGTCATAAAACCCTTCTCTTCCTTATTACACATTATCTCCACTTTCCTGGAAATTTCTTTCACACAAAACTTCACACAGTTCTCATTAGCAACATTAGTATAAGTGAAGTGATAAAACCTTTTGAGTCCAACTTCAACTGAAAGCAATCAAAACATTATCTACTGTAGCAACTCCTTCCGAAAACCCAAAAAGAATTCAAGAAGGAAATCGAATAAAGAAGCAAATGCAAGATTGGCAAAATCTGTCTGAACAGACCAGCAGGTAAAGATCAATTTTTTCGAAAATCTTATTTTGCTCAAATCAAATAGTGTAAAACTAACGAAAGTTAAATAACAACCTGGGGCAGATGCAAAAAAAATTACAGCTCAATCCGACATACAGAGATCTCTCACGAATTTTTATGGTGAAGCACAAAAAAACTGTTTCGGGGCAGCAACTTCCCCAAATATTACTTCTCTCTCATTAGAGGTTGATCTTGACAAAAAAACCAAACAAAACGGATAAGGAGAGGTTATTACTGAAGTAATAACTTCCAAGCCTCAAAGAAACAAAAACAACAAATTGGGTTGTCTCCCAAAAAGCTCTTTCTTTATAACCATTAAGATGGGCATGATAATTTTGAAGATGCTCACATAAGAATATGAATTGAAGTGAAAGAGAGCATTAAGAAGCAAAAACACACACATTTAAGTCTAACCCACTTCCTATGCAAGGGAATTTTGTAAACAAACAAGTTGTTGAAACCAGAGGCAACTTGCATAAGAAGGCAAAAGAAGTGCAACATAAGAACTTTCAGCATAAAACGGGGAAACTTGATATTATTGAGATAAATAAGAACACTTTTCCCTCTCTCATAGTAACTTTCAGTATCATGCATAAACTTAACAATATAACTATTACAAGGACCATCATAGCAAACATCACTTATTCTAACAGAAAACACAGGAATACTAGCTCTCATAACACTACTATGTGAAACAAAATTAGAGGTATCCTTACAAAGGATAGGGTGTCCCTCTTTCTCATACGTAGTGACAAATTCTTTCACATTTGCAATTATAGGTTCATCAACCATTTGTTTAGCAGGTTCAACTGCTTTATTCATACTTTCATCTACCATACTAGCCATCATAGAATGTTCCTTTACCTTAACTGGAAAAGGCATTTTCGCAATATAAGGTTCAGGTAAAACATGATTAGCAGTATAAACTTCAGTATTTATTGCAAAAACACTCTTAGCAATATCTTTATAAGGTTCATGATACTTATTCCACTTCTTTTTTGGCACTTCAATGTAGGAAGCAAAAGCCTTAAAATAAGAAGCAATAGCTTGAGAGTCTAGACCATAAGCATTTTTAATATTTTGAAAGTCACGAGTTCCCATAAAAGATTCAATGCATTCATAATCATAATTTATACCTGACTTTCTACCTTTGTCATTCTCCCAAGCTTCAGCATTGTCTTCAATACGGTCCAGAAGATCCCATTTAGCTTCTTCTTCCATGCGAGCGAATGATCCAGCACAAGAAGCATCCAATAAATCCTTGTCATGTAGAGGGAGCCTTGCAAAAAAGTTATTGATAAATCCTTGTCATGGGACATTTGAGCATTAGTAACTTCAGTCTCCCCCAAGCTTGAGCTGTACTCTCTCCATCAAGAGGCCAAAAGTTGTATATTTGATTCCGATCTTTATGAATCTCACTAGGAGGATAAAATTTTGAATAAAAGAGAGGCACTATTTCCTCCCATTCTAGAGCTTAACCATTGTTTAGCAGCTTATACCATTCCTCAGCTCTTCCTTTCAGTGATAATGAGAATAACTTGTTCTTAACTTGATCTATAGTAATACCTGCACACTTGAACAACCCGCATAATTCGTGTATAAAGAGCAAATGATCACCGGGATGGACAGTTCCATCTCCAACATAATAGTTATCCATAACACGATCAATAATTCTTGTAGGTATTTTAAAAGCATCATTCTCAGCAGGTCGTGGCTTATCTACTACCTTAGTAGTGGTAGTAGCATTACCAAAATAAGAAACTCAGCGAATTATCCATAACAAAAATAAAGCAACTAGCAGAAGTAAACAATACTCATAGTAGAAGTTTCCTTTACTAGTTCCACTCTCCCATAGCTCTTCACTCCCCGGCAACGGTGCCAGAAAATAGTCTTGATGACCCACAAGTATAGGGGGTGTATCGCGGTATTTTCGATAAGTAAGAGTGTCGAACCCAACGAGGAGCAGAAGGTGCTGGCTAGTGGTATGGATCAGGAATTCTCTGCAAATACTTAGCAAACGGATTTTTAGGGGTTTTCGATATAGTAAGTAAACAAAGTACGAGTAAATAAAAGATAGTAGGAATAAATGCAGCAAGTGGCCCAATCCTTTATGCGGCAAAGGACAAGCCTGTTGTATTACTTAAGATGACCAAACGTTCTCGAGGACAGATGGGAAGACTGTCAAGTCCTTTCGCTTCATATAGTTGATTAATCTTCTTTAGCTTGCTAAGTGTTGTGTGGGTGAACCTGTGCTAATGTACCGCCCCATCCAAGACTAATACATACTTGTGATTATACCCCTTGCAAACATCCGTAAGTACAAGAAAGTAATTAAGGTAGAAACCTAACCACAGCTTGAAACTCTAAGACCCTTACGTCCCTTGTGCAATGGTTTCCTAACGGAGGTTCAGGTTTCTGTCACTCCGGTAGCCTCTATGATTAGTAGCCAAATACACAATGCATTCCCCTAGGCCCATATAGGTGAAGTGTCATGTAGTCGACGTTCACATGACACCACTAGAAGAAGTACACAACAACTTAAATATCAAACCATTGAATCTTTCTCAACACAATTCCACTACTAACAACAAGACTTCTCCCATGTCCTCAAGAACAAAACAAACTACTCACAAGACATCAGATGGATCATGATCAGAGATGGAATAATGATGTGTAACAATCTGAACATACACAATAATTGAATGGTTCACTCAATAGCATCAACTACAAAGAGTAATCAACACCGTGAAAGTTTCCCCTATGAACTAATGCAAGATTCAACTCAATTGTTACAGCAATATGGAGATGGTGTTGAGGGTTCTGATGGTGATGATGGTGGTGGTGATGATGATGATGATGATCCCGATGAAGTCCAGCTTGATGGTGGTGGTGATGGGAATGATCTCCCCTCTCCAGGAAGGAATTCCCTCGGCAGAAATCTGTCTGCCAGAGAGATCGGTGTTTTCCGCCCCGTAGAGGTGGCGGAATCTTTCTGTGGTCACGCCTCGAGTCTTAGGGTTTCGGGAGGATGATATACGCCAGAGGGGAGAGGCTGGAGTGGGCCAGGGTGGCCACACCACCTGCTGGCGCGGCCTAGCGCTGCGCGCGCCAGGGGGTGGTGTGGGCCCCCTGTGGCCCATCTCCACTCCGTCTTCTGGCATCCTTAGTCTTCTGGAAAAATAGGATTTTCCATATATTTTCCCGAATTTTCTGATTTTCGAGAATTTTGCCTCCAAACAACACATTTTCCATCAGAATCCTGACTGCAGCGGTCCATGCTCCAAAAGTCATCAACCATGCAAAAACAGATGAAATAACATAAGTATCACCTCTCAATACGAAATATATCAATGAATTACGGTGAATTAGGACATAGAATAGTGATGCAAAATGGACATATCAATATACAAACAACCAGGGGTTCCCAGTGAAACTCTAGTCACTGGTTCATTGGTCAACAGATGATCCTATTTCCTAATCATGTGGCATTTATGCCAGTTGGAAATGATGTCATCTCATTCCAAGAATGAGATGATGAACCAATACCCAACCTAAACATCGTGACCTGATCATGTCACGAAGTTCAAGTTACGATGATTAGAAATGGATCCTCGTAGACTATTCCTTAGACCGTGAGGCTATATCAATCACTATCTCCCGAGAGTGCTTTGATATCATCAAACGCCATCTGGTAACACGGTGGTTATAAAGTTGTGTTCAGGTATTCAGAGGAAACCGTTGAGGCAATATATGTCAAGAGCAGGATTTGTCCGTCCATGTGATGGGAAGATACTCGAAGGGCCCACTCAGAGAAGTTATATCCAATAGCTGTGTAGCGTGTGATTTGATCATGGGGATATCACTTCGGAACGAGTCAAATAGCATAGTTCAGTAACAAGATTGAACACGACATGATGATGTCATTGATAAGATCTCGGACAATGCAAGTATCGAGTGACAAAGGGAATAAGACACGACTGTCCCAATTCAAATGACGAAAGATCTTCGTGGAACGCACAGGGGTCACATGGCCATCCAGGTCCATCTGTCGATCATTGGTGTGGGAGTGTCCTGACCATGTCTAGAGTGTTCCCGAACCGTGGGGTATCACGCTTAAGGGCTTGTCGATGCTTAGAGAGTGGTCATAGGATCGGTGGAATCACCAAAGAAGAGTAGGGAGAAAACCAGAAGGATTTCTGTAAGTCCCGAGGATGTCCGGAGTGGAGGTGGAAGGTGTTCCATAGCCACGGAGGTTGAATAATATGTGAATGAATGTTAAATGTTGATTTAATCATTTAGTCATAATTATTTAAATAAAGAGAAAATCAATTTTAATGGTCAAAGGCTTAATGGGCCAATTCTGGAGGGAGAGGGCCCATTAGGGGAAAGGAGAGAGGGAGAGGGGCCAAGGGGGAGGCCGGCTGGGCCTAGCCCCCCCCCCCCCCCCCCCCGCATAGGGACCACTAGGTGGTCGGCGGCCACCTCCTTCCCCCTCCTCTCCTTTAGTCCCACCCCGGGACTTTGCGGGAAGTAGTACCTCTCCTCCCCCTATATATAGTGGGGTATTTGGCCAAGATAAATACACCAATAATCAATAAAGGTCTCCCCACTTTTGGGAGGACCTCTAATTGATATTTTCTCTCTCCCCTCTCTCTCTCGTGACCGTGGTCCCAAGTCTGGACTGTGCGAAGAGGCATCTTCACCGCGGAGCGCCGTCGCGCTGCGGGATTCGGATACCGGAGCTCTACTTCCGCAACTACTACTGGATCAGGGAAGCGGGAGTCATCGTTAGGCACCGGACGTAAGTAACTCCCTGCGAGGTGTCGCACTTGAGGCACTCAAGTCGTTGGAGCCAACAAGCGCAAGGACTTCATCACGACCTTGAGGTCAGCTTCGGCTCGTATACATCAACCACGATCTCCTGAGCATTGACAACGCTTTTCGGTCTTCAAGGGTAAGTTCCTGAAAATCCCCTCCCGTTACTGTATTACTAATAGATAGGTCCTGGCAGCTTCAGAGGTTCAGGGGCGTAGAGTAAAATTTTATTGTTTTCATACATGGAACCCCTACAAACCCCTCTACCTCGAGCGGCCTAGTGCCACTCGATTTCTCCCTTTCTCTCTCTCTCGTTCCCCTATCGTCTCGCCCCCGTAGAGCTGCAGTGATGCCGACGCTATCGCCGCTCGATTTCGGACTACTTGGGCTACTCCGACTGCCGCCGTGGTGTGTGGCAAGGTAGCCGACGCCGCTCTGCCATCTGATCATGTTCGATTCATTTGCAATCCCCTCTCCCGTCCAGGCTGACTCCACCCCGAACCCTAGGGTTTGGGGGTTTCCGATGATGTGGAGTTTCGCCGCCCCGGTGGTGTTGTGCTGGGATTCTGGCGGTCCTATGGTGCCGCCGCTGCTGCTCGTGTGGCTGTGGCCGCCGTGCCATGGCTTGGCGCGTGTTGTAGCGCCCTCGGGTGCTCCCCGTGCTGTCGTGTGTGCTCGCCGGTGATCCTGCTTCCTCTCCTAACTTCATTGAGGACCACATGTGAATTCCTCGCCTCTCCCTCTCTTATTCTCTGGCTTACCTTACTACCCTCTGAGTGCTTGCAATATATGAACCCTAATTATGTCTGTCCATGGCACTAGGGATCATCCCTTAGTGCTAGGGTTCATCCCTTGATTCCATGTATATCTGAGGTGGTTTCCTACTAAATCTAGTTGTGTAGGGTTCACTGCTATACTGTGGTTCTTGGTGTTGACCGTTATTTCTGTCAGTAAGCTGTTAACTATTTTACTTATTGTCCTGTATCGGATTGGTGACATCATGGCTATGATCTGGATTGAGATTAGTTCGCTGGTTCTTGTTGATATGCTTTGGTATGAAAGAATTGGAGTTGGATATCTAATCCAATTACTCTCTGATAATTGGAGATGATAGAATACAGAGGTGTCAAATATGATTCCTAGTTGTTATGTTAGGAAAATGATTAAGTGTTCTTTTGAAATCATTGGATTATGGTATCCCTGGTAGAAACTTCTTGGTTAGGATGGGCCCTTGTGAAACCCTCATTTGAGTGGTACACATGCTTCATCCAGATACCGGGCTGTTTTCTATTTATGCTCTATAGTGTCTGAAAGTTGTAGAACATTCTATTGGATAAATTAGCCTGTGATGCTGGTCCGAGGCAATGATAGATAGAAACTAAGGTTTTTATCTAATTTTTCCCTCTCCAGTGTGCTTTGGTAATCAGTTTAAGACAATGATTCTTATAGCCTTTAAGAAAATGATTTGATAATCCATGCTATGTACTATAGAGCTTTAAGATGAACTAATTTTTGAGGTGCTGCCATCCATTGGATGTGCCTAGAAACATTCAGTTAAAGTTGTTGTATATGTGGATGTATAAGCATGTTTTATTCTCCAAGATCAATGATTCCTAGACTGAGATCTTGGAGTGGTTTGCTAAGATAGGTAATTTGGCTTTATTAATCTCTTCTGTGATGGATACACCCCACTTGGGTGCTTTTCTAAGAAGATCATATATGAGACAACACATGCTCATCTGAGATTTAGCATGTGATGGTTTTGTATAACTCACCACACAAGTTGCTTGCTGGTGCTTGATACGTTGCACACGTATCTATAATTTTTGATGTTCTATGCTTGTTTTATATCTACTTTCTTATGTTTTGTCCACACTTTGGAGTATTTTTACACATTTTCTGGAACTAACCTATTAACAAGATGCCACAGTGCCAGTTGTCTGTTTTCTGCTGTTTTTGGTTTCAGAAAAGCTAGTAAGGAAATATTCTCGGAATTGGACCAGACAAAAGCCCAAGTCAATATTTCACCAGAAGGAATACGGAGTCCGGAGGGGACGAAGAGGGGAACCAGGGCGGCCACACCTGGTGGTGGCGCGGCCAGCCCTAGCCACGCCACCAGGGGGTGTGGGCCCCCTAGTACTCCACCGACCTAGCCCCTTCGCCTATATATTGCCTCTGGGACGAAAACCCTAAGTACCCGATCAAAATTCCATGAAAGAGTCTATAGCCGCCGCCATCTCCATCCCTAGACCGGGAGGGATCTGAAGCTCTTCCTGGCACCCTGTCGGAGGGGAGAGATCAACCTGGAGGCCTTCTTCATCACCATGCCTGCCTCCGGTGTGATGCGTGAGTAGTTCTTCTCTAGACTACGGGTCCATGTAGTAGCTAGATGCTTGGTTCTTCTCCTTTGTGCTACCATGTCTAGATCTTGTGACCTCCGTTCATGATCAAGATCATCTATTTGTAATCTACATGTTGTGTTTGCGGGGATTCGATGGATATTGAGTTGCTATTTCAGACTAATTATTGCTTCTATCATGTCTATGTTATTTGTTATCTTGCATGCTTTCCGTTGTTAGTATCTATCTTGGTCGAGTAGATGCTAGCAACTCCAAGAGGGATGATACGTTGCAAACGTATCTATAATTTTTTGATGTTCCATGCTTGTTTTATATCTACTTTCTTATGTTTTGTCCACACTTTGGAGTATTTTTACCCATTTTCTGGAACTAACCTATTAACAAGATGCCACAGTGCCAGTTGCATCTTTTCTTCTGTTTTTGGTTCCAGAAAAGCCAGAAAATGAATATTCTCGGAATTGGACCGGCCAAAAGCCAAAGTCGGTATTTTACCGGAAGACTCACGGAGCCAGAAGATGAGACGGAGAGGGGCCAGGGGCTTGCCACACCATGTGGTGGCGCGGGTCCCCCTAGCCGCGCCACGAGGTGGTGTGGGCCCCTGGTCCACCCTATGACATCGCCCCTTCGCCTATAAGAAGCCTCCCGATGAGAAAACCCTAAATAATCTAGCCTCCAGCCACGAAAAGTTCCGCATCATCGCCGCCATCGAAGCGGAGATTTGGGGGATAGAAAGTCTCAGTTCTGGCACCCTGCCGGGATGGGGAAGTGCCCCCGGAGCCATCTCCATCGATCACCACCACCATATCCATCGCCGTTGCTGATTCCCATGATGAGGAGGGAGTAGTTCTTCCTCGAGCCTAAGGGTTCCACCGGTAGCTATGTGTTCATTCTCTCTCTATGCATGATCATATTGTGATCATGAGATTTGTAATCAAATAGATCTACCTTGCTACTCAAGTGCCTTAATAGATCTCTGGCTCTCCCCACGTGTGTGAAAGTGATAGCGTGCATGATACATTGCAAATGTATCTATAATTTTTGATGTTTCATGCTTGGTTTTATTCACTTTCTTGTGTTTTGTCCACACTTTGGAGTACTTTTCATATGATTTCCTGGACTAACCTATTAACAAGAGCCACAGTGCCAGCTGCCTGTTTTCTGCTGTTTTTGGTTCTAGGAAAGTCAGAAAATGAATATTCTCAGAATTGGACGGGACAAAAGCCAAAGTGCCTATTTTTCCAGAAGTCATCAAATGCCAGAATACGAGACGGAGAAGGGCTTGGGGACGGCCACACCACCTGGCCACGCGGGCAGGCCTAGCCCGCGCCAGGGGGTGGTCTGGACGACCCCAGCACCCCCTCGGCCTCTCCTTCCGCCTATAAGATGCCCTCGGGACGAAAACCCTAAGTACCCGATCAAAAATCCACGAAAGAGTCTGTAGCCGCCATCATCTCCATCCCTAGATCGGGAGGGATCTGAAGCTCTTCGTGGCACCCTGCCAGAGAGGGGAATTCACCCTGGAGGCCTTCTTCATCACCATGCAAGCCTCCGATGTGATGCGTGAGTAGTTCATCCTTGGACTACAGATCCATGTAGTAGCTAGATGGCTGGTTCTCCTCCTTTGTGCTTTCATGTTTAGATCTTGTGAGCTCCGTTCATTATCAAGATCATCAATTTGTAATTCTGCATGTTGTGTTTGTGGGGATCCGATGGATATTGAGATGCTATTTTAGATTGATTATTGATTCTATCATGTCTTTGTTATTTGTGATCTTGCATGCTTTCCGTTGTTAGTAGCTATCTTGGCCAAGTAGATGCTAGCAACTCCAAGAGTTAGTATTTATGCTCGAGTGGGTTCATGCCTCTGGTAATCTGGGGAAGTGACAGAAATCTCTAAGGTACTAGATGTGCTATTGCTACTAGGGAGAAAACAACAATCCTTTGTTCATAGAACAATCGTATTGTTTACATTACACGCAGTTCGTAAAGCAATAATCTGTTGCTTGCAACTTAATACTGGAGAGGGTTCGGATGATAACCTGAAGTTGGATTATTAGTCATAGATGCAGTTGGATGGCGGTCTATGTATAATGTTGTAATCCCAATGAAGTCTCAAAGGAGTCAAGATGATTAGTATATGCATGTATTGCTTTCTCGATGTTTGTCAATTGCCCCGCTGTAATTTGTTCACCCAGCATGTTATCTATCTAAGGAGAGCCACCTCTAGTGAACTATGGATCCCGGTCCTTTCTTTTACATATAATCTATAAACTGTTTACTGCTTTGTGTTTACTTTCTGCAAACTATTACTTCCTTCCATTTGATACGTTTAATCCTTTGTTTTCAGCAAAACACGATGAGATTGACAACCTCATTGCAAGTTGGGGACAAAGTTCTATGGTTGTGTTGTGCAGGTCTCCACGTTGCTACTAGCACCGGTAGTGCGCCCTGCCAAGGCTCAGCTAGCAACACCTTTGGGGTGTTTCCTTGCTCCTACTGGTTCGATTAAACCTAGTTTCATAACTGAGGGAAACTTGCTGCTGTGCTCATCATACCTTCCTCTTGGGGTTCCCCAACGAGCTTGTTATTACACGAGCCATCAGTGCACACCATGGTGGCACTTAGGCTAGAGATTACAAATACATGTTATGAGTTATATTTGGAGTTGGATGTCTCTATGAAATTGTGGTGTTTGTTGGAACCATCTAGTGCTCGAGGTGATAGTGTGGGGTTATCTAGATGGGGAAAGCGGACTTTGAGGAGTATTGTTAGAGCCCTACCATGGATAAGAGTGTCCAACCGGAGAGTAGTTCACAGTAGTATCATGAAGAGAAGATATTTATATGAGATTGTTCACTAGTGAAAGTATGATCCCTAGGCCATGTTTCTAAGCATTGAAACACCGTTTGCAACTAGATCTATTACATGTTTTCTTACTTCCATCTTTATTTCGGATTGCCTTTAGTCTCTTCCTACCCGTCAAGCTCTTTTCTGGCACCATTACCACTTATAATTATCCATACCACTTGTATTTCATTATCTCTTCGCCAAACTAGTGCACCTATACACCTGACAAGTGTATTGGGTGTGTTGGGGACACAAGAGACTTCTTGTATCTTGATTGCAGGGTTGCTTGAGAGGGATACCTTTGACCACTTCCTCTCTGAGTTTGATAAACCTTGGGTAATCCACTTAAGGGAAACTTGCTGATGTTCTAAAAACCTCTGCACTTGGAGGCCCAACAATTGTCTACAAGAATAGAAGTGTGTAGACATCAAGGGAGTATTTATGCTCGATAGTGGGTTCATGCCTCTAGGAATCTGGAGAAGTGACAGAAATCTCTAAGGTACTAGATGTGCTGTTGCTACTAGGGAGAAAATAGCAATCCTTTGTTCATAGAACAATCGTATTGTTTACTTTACACACTTTGCTTAACACAATTATCTGTTGCTTGCAACTTAATACTTGAGGGGATTCGGATGATAACCTGAAGGTGGATTATTAGTCATAGGAGTTAGATTGCGATCTATGTATAATGTTGTAATGCCCAATCAAATCTCATAGGAGTCAAGATGATTAGTATATGCGTGTATGCTTTCACGGTGTCTGTCAATTGCCTCGCTCTAATTTGTTACACAAACATGTCATCTATCTTAAGGAGAATCACCTCTAGTGAACTATGGACCCTAGTCCATTCTTTTACCATCAATCTACAAGCTATTTACTGTTTTCTTTTTACTTTCTGCAAGCAATTACTATTTTCCACACAATACGTTCAATCCTTTGTTTTCAGCAAAACCGGTGAGATTGACAACCTCACTGTAAGTTGGGGGCAAAGTTCTGTGGTTGTGTTGTGCAGGATTCCAAGTTGGAAACAACACCTTGGAGGTGTTTCCTTGCTCCTACTGGTTCGATAACCTTGGTTTCATAACTGGGAGAAAATTTGTTGTTGTGCTCATCATACCTTCCTCTTGGGGTTCCCCAACGAGCTCGATACATTTTGAGCCATCAAGCTCTTTTTCTGGCGCCGTTGCCGGGGAGTCAAGGACATCTTCACAAGGGGAGTCCCTCATAACCAATCTCTTTACTTTGTTTTATTTGTTTTTCTTAGCTTATTTCTGCTTTGTTTGCTATTTTCTTTTATCAAAAACACAATTTTTTTTAGTTATACTAGTTTGCACTTTATATTAAAAACACAAAAAATGACTACTCTTGAAAACACTACGTTGTGTGACTTCACTAGCACCAACAACAATGAATTCATGTGCACACCTATTGCTCCACGTGTTCCTAAAGCTAGTTTCTTTGAAATTAAACCTGCTTTACTCAACCTTGTTATGAGAGAACAATTGTCTAGTATTGGTACTAAATATGCTATTGCTCATCCTAATCACTTTGTTGAACTTTGTGAGATGCAAAAACATAGGGATATAGATGAAGATATTATTAAGATTAAATTGTTTCCTTTCTCTTTGAGAGGAAAAGCTAAAGAATGGTTGCAATCCCTAACGAGAAATAGTATTGATTCTTGGACTAAATGCAAAGATACTTTCATTGGAAAATACTATCCTCCTACTAAGATTATATCTATGAGAAGTGAAATAATGAAATTTAAATAATCTGATAATGAACATGTTGCTCAAGCTTGGGAAAGAATGAAATTTTTGGTAAAGAATTGTCCCACTCATGGACTGACTGCTTGGATGATTATCCAAACCTTTTTGCAGGATTGAATTATTCTTCAAGAAATCTGTTGGATTCTGCTGTTGGATGTACCTTTATGACCATTACTTTGGGTGCTTCAACAAAGCTTCTGGATAATATGATGGTCACTATTCTGAATAAGAGCTCCACAAGGTAAGAAGGTAAATTCTGTTGAAGAGACTTCCTCCTTGAGTGATAAAATTGATGCTATTATGTGTATGCTTGGTTAATGGGAAAGCTCATATTGATCCAAATCATGTTCCCTTATCCTCTTTGGTTGCTCAAGAAGAGCAAGTTGATGTGAACTTTATTAGAAACCATAATTTTAGCAACAATGCCTATAGGAATAATTTGGTAATAATAACTATAGGCCATATCCTCCCAATAATGGTAATGCTTATGGAAATTCCTACAACAATAATAGAGTGCACCCTCAAAACTTGAACTCATGCTTAAAGATTTTATTAGTAAATAAACTTCTTTCAATAAAATTATTGAGGAAAAACTCTCTAATGCTGAAAGAAATATAGCATCATTGTCTGAAGCACAAAATAGAATGGCTGCTAAACCTGAAACCATTGAAAACCCCTTTGCTGCTACTAATGCCATACAAGTAAGAATTGATGAAAATGTTAGACTGTTAGCTGAATTGCATGCTAAGTGGGAAAGAGAAGATGAAATTGCTAGAAATATTAGTATTTGTACTATCACTACCACTAATGTCGAAGCTAGTAAACCCAATGAAACCTTTTCTAATAAAATGCTGAAATTCTTCGAAATATGGGAAACAATAGCTCCACTACTTTAGATGATAATTATGATTTTGATCTTGATGGTTGCAATATGTTTGAAGTAATTATGTTCGTACAAATGCTTGCTAAAATTCCTAATGCGAGTGCTATGAATATGGCCTTTACAAAACACATTATTGATGCTCTCATAAAAATTAAAGAAGAAAAGATGAAACATAAAGCTTCTATTCCTACGAAATTAGAAGATGGTTGGGAATCCATAATTAATATGAAAGTGAATGATTTTTGATCTCAAAGATTTATGTGATCTTAATAGTAGTGTTTCTATTATGCCTAAAAAGATTTATGAAATGCTTGATTTGCCACCATTGGAAGATTGTTATTTAAATGTGCAACTTGATGATAATGCTAAAATAAAGTCATGGGGAGTATTAATGATGTTCTTATTATGGTTAACAATGCCTATGTCCCCGTTGATTTCTATGTTTTGGATGTTGAATGCAATGCTTCTTGTCCTATTACTTTGGGAAGACCTTTTCTTAGAACTGTTGGTGCCATTATTGATAAGAAAGAAGGCATCATTAAATATTAATTTCCACTCAAGAAAGGTATAGAATACTACCCTAAGAAGAGAGAGAAGATTTCTTTTGCCTCTCCTATTAAAACAAAATTTGCTCTTAATGCTTCTTCATTTGACAATACTTGATTGTTTTCCTGCTTCTTATGCCTAGCTCAAAGGCATTAAAGAAAAGCACTTATTGGGAGATAACCCAAATTTCGTTAGGAACCTTTTGTTGAGTCTTGGAAGTTCTTACCTCTGTAATAACCTCTACTTATCATTTTTGTGTGGTTTTTGTGCAAGAGTAACCTCTAATGAGAGAGAAGTAATGCTTGGGAAAGTTGTTGTCCATAAACAGATTTTTGTGCTTCGCTGTAAAAATTCGTGAAAAATCTCTATATGTCGGTTTGAGCTGTAATATTTCGTGCTTCAGCCCCAGGTTGTTATCCAACGTTCGTTAGTTCAACACTTTTTGATTTGAGCAATAGAAGGTCTTCGAAAAGTTTGGTTTTTACCTACTGGTCTGTTTTGACAGATTTCTACCATTATTTGCATTTGCCCCTTAATCTCTTTCTCTTTGAGTTCTATTTGATCATTTGAAATTTCTAAAGGAAGTGCTACAGTACCTTTTGTTTTAATGGAAGTTTTACCTTGTGTTGAAACTGAACCAAAAGACTTATTATCTTGAGTACACTAATGTTGCTAATGAAGATTGTGTGAAGTTTTGTACGAAGGAAATTTTAAAGTGTAGGGAAGAGTAATGTGATAAGATGAAGTATGGACAAAAGCTCAAGCTTGGGGATGCCACCCGTGTCACCCCAAGAAATATTCAAGAAGTACGAGCGTCAAAGCTTGGGCATGCCCAAGGCATCCCGTTCTTCATCAATAAAAATTTCAGGTTTCTTTCAAACACTTCATTTTTATTGTTTCATGCACAATTGTGTTGTTCTTGGAGGGTCTTTGTTTTCGTTTGCTTAGTTTGCTTGAATAAATTGGTTGGACCCCCCTCATTCATACATTAGTTTTCAAATAAGTTGATTTGGATTGGAAAAGAGTAGGAAAGTTCATGCTTAAGTGGTAAAAAGGAGCTTGTTTTTGACTGTGACTTAGACTTTATCATGCCATGCTTGATATTGTTTTGGCTTTATGCTTAGTGATTTTTTCTATAGCATGACTTGTTATAAACAATTAAGATTTCTTAATCTTCCTCGAAAGAATCATGCATTGTTTTAGCATAGTAAAAGCATAATATTGTGGTATTCTCCTTTAATGCTTTATTTGGGTTGACTTGGCGCATGCTCAGACCATGTTAAGACTACACCAAGTCACCATAGCCTCTATGATCATTTAGTTTTCGACTTGTAATATCACTTTATAATTTAATTAATAATGTTTTGTCACTTTGCATGATTATGGCCATTATTGCTCTCTTAGTTGGTCGCTCCTAGTCTTTTGCTAGCCTCCATACCAAGTATGAGTTCCACTCATGCATCCAACTCCAAATAAAACCAAGTTATTCCCAAGAGTCGACCATACCTACCTATTAGCATTTGCTATTCCAAGTATATTCATGTTTTTATCTACCTTCCGAATTAAACTTGTTACGTGAAAACTAGTAATTAAAGCTCTCGCGAACTTGATGGCACACTTTACTTTTCTTGCACTTAATAAACTTGAACCATTGTGCCCATCTATGTTGCGTATATTCTTGCGTTTTGTAAGTTGTGGATTAGCAAAACCATGTTGTCATGGGGAACGCTTTCAACATTGAACTTTATTTAGTTTATATCATGTTCTTTTGCTTATGGATCTCGGCGGTGTGAAATGAAAGGGGAGCTTGTAAGGCTCATGGAGTTCGTATATGTGTTAGAGAAACGCATGGGCGTCTGGTCTAATCCATGCCTAATCATGGTGGAAACCTGTAGCGTAACCATAGTGAGCAATCTATGAAACATCCTCTATAAAAGAGAAGCCTATGCAAATAGGAAAGAAAAAAATAAAAAAAGATACGCATGCAAATAGGAAATAAAAGGAATGTTAGATGCTCATTGTCTGCTTGCCTTGTCATTTTGATATGGGGATTCTTCCGCATCTCTATGATACACATGTACTTACAATGACAAGAACTTACTTGTGACTAAACTTGAGTAGCATGAGGAACGATACTCGTAAGTAAGGGGCATGAGATTTTCATCTTATAACTTGTCAAGCATATCCTCATATTTGTTCACTTTAACCTTAACCACCTAAAGATGCTTATGATAGGGGCAATGAGAGCTGAAAGCTAATAAGTACCATAATTTTTGGAAGCTCTTTATGAGACTTGAATCTCTGCTTCCTTCTATGAAGGCCTTTCTTTTACTTTTATGTTGAGTCTCCATCTTCTATCTTTATGAACCTATTGAGAGAGCATAGTGGCCATTCTTAGTTTAATGTGCATTGTCCCAAAACTTGTTGATTGATTCATAACTTTGATATTGCTATTTCTTAGACTATTTGTATCTAGTCACCCTTATGAACTTTGAAGGTGTCCTATGCATTTATGTTTTGCTACATTATGAGGGACAAGCTGAATACCATTCTCATTGTGTTTTCTATATGTGAAACAAACAAACGTCTTTCAAAGCATTGTTATTCATGAATCTTTTGTTTGTACCTTTTCATGCTACAACATAGTTGATATGTCTTATTGTTAGAACTATATCTTTCATGCTATGTTAAAGTACTATGATCCCAGCTATCAATGGTCTACAAATACTTTGATCAAGATTATGATGGTGCATGTCACCTCAAAAATTATTCTTTCTTCTCATCGCTTACCTACTCGAGGACAAGCAGGAGTTAAGCTTGGGGATGTTGATACGGTTCAAACGTATCTATAATTTTTAATGTTCCATGCTTGTTTTATATCAACTTTGTTATGTTTTGTCCACACTTTGGATTATTTTACAAATTTTCTGGAACTAACCTATTAACAAGATGCCACAGTGCTAGTTGCCTATTTTCTGCTGTTTTTGGTTTTAGAAAAGCTAGTAAGGAAATATTCTCGGAATTGGACCGGACAAAAGCCCATGTCAATATTTCACGAGAAAGAATACGGAGTCCGGAGGGGAGGCAGGGAGGCCACGCCTGGTGGTGGCACGACCAGCCCTAGCCGCACCATCAGCGGGAGTGGGCCACCTGGTACTCCATCGAACTTGCCCCTTTGACTAACTATTGCCTCCGGGATGAAAACCCTAAGTACCCGATCAAAATTCCACGAAAGAGTCTGTAGCCGTCGCCGTCTCCATCCCTAGATCGGGAGGGATCTGAAGCTCTTCCTGGCACCCTATTGGAGGGGAGAGATCACCCTGGAGGCCTTCTTCGTCACCATGCCTGCCTCCGGTGTGATGCGCGAGTAGTTCATCTCTGGACTACGGGTCCATGTAGTAGCTAGATGGTTGGTTCTTCCCCTTTGTGCTACCATGTCTAGATCTTGTGAGCTCCGTTCATGATAAAGATCATCTATTTGTAATCTACATGTTGTGTTTGCGGGGATCTGATGGATATTGAGATGCTATTTCAGATTGATTATATCATGTCTATGTTATTTGTGATCTTGCATGCTTTCCGTTGTTAGTAGCTATCTTGGTCGAGTAGATGCTAGCAACTTCAAGAGGGAGTATTTATGCTCGATAGTGGGTTCATGCCTCTAGGAATCTGGGGAAGTGACAGAAATCTCTAAGGTACTAGATGTGATGTTGCTACTAGGGAGAAAACAGCAATCCTTTGTTCATAGAATAATCGTATTGTTTACTTTACACACTTTGCTTAACACAATTATCTGTTGCTTGCAACTTAATACTTGAGGGGATTCGGATGATAACCTGAAGGTGGATTATTAGTCATAGGAGTTGGATTGCGATCTATGTATAATGTTGTAATGCCCAATCAAATCTCATAGGAGGCAAGATGATTAGTATATGCATGTATGCTTTCACGGTGTCTGTCAATTGCCCCGCTGTAATTTGTTCACCCAACATGTCGTCTATCTTAAGGAGAATCGCCTCTAGTGAACTATGGACCCCGGTCCATTCTTTTACCATCAATCTATAAGCTATTTTACTTTCTTCAAGCAATTACTATTTTCCACACAATACGTTCAATCCTTTGTTTTCAGCAAAACCGGAGAGATTGACAACCTCATTGTAAGTTGGGGGCAAAGTTTTGTGGTTGTGTTGTGCAGGATTCCAAGTTGGAAACAACACCTTGGAGGTGTTTCCTTGCTCCTACTAGTTCGATAAACTTGGTTTCATAACTGAGGAAAAACTTGCTGATGTGCTCATCATACCTTCCTCTTGGGGTTCCCCAATGAGCTCGAACATTTTGAGCCATGAGTGTTGTGATGGTGTTGCTTTTGGCTGCTGTCTTGATCTTGGCTTGCACCTCCTGGTGCTGCTCCTACTCCTCCTAGTTTCCTGTGATCTGGAACTTGCCCTTGCTATCCTCCTGCACCACCCCATCTTTATGTCACCATCTTGTGGTGAACTGGTGGTTGATTTGGTAAACTGGCTGGTGGTTTTTTTAAGGCTTTGGCAAGATCAATGAGCTCTGAATGTGTGCTTGAGAAGGAGAAATGAGTTCCCTGTAACTGTGCTTCGACTGGGTACTCTGTTTGAGTGCTTGTACTGCTGTTGTTGTCTTGATAGCACGATCCATGCATTTTGGTGACTAAGCTGTCTAGCTGTGTGGTCTAGTCATGTGGCCTGGTTGTGGATCAGAACAAGTGAAATAATCTTCACATGTTACCCTTTTACTAGTTACTGCCCTGGTGAAACTTGCCCCTCTTTTATTACTCTATGATGTAATATGAACAGTGCACTTCACTGTTCACCACTGAGAGTAAAACTAACTAACTAACTAACCCTTTATTTTCCTCTTAGTTGTTTTATCTTATTTGTAGGAACAAGATCTGGATATACAAGATTTAGTATAGGAGTAGTGTAACATCCCAATTTCAGCAACCCTGATTAGTGGTCCAGAATGCAAAAATCAGGGGGAACAAGAACTTTTTCTTGTTTATTGGTGCAGTGCTTGCTTGTTGTTTGTCTGTTCTTGTGCTTATGAGTATGTATCTTATGATAAACCTTACCCCACCCTAAGTTGACAAAGGCTATTTACCAAAAACTATCCTGGCTCATTTTACATATTCTCAAACGTTCTGGCATTTCAAAACCTGAGCCAAGATGCTTATGCAACCAAAACTATTTTTGGTAGCTTCTATGAACAAAACTATGGAGAGATATATAATAATCTCCTTATGTTTTCAAGACAGAGCCCTCAACTACCCTTACCCCTAGGATCTCCAAAACCCTTTTTGTAAGCTTTTCAAGTTCTACTCTTGGTAGAGATACCAAGGACTATCATCTTATTCAGAACTCAACCTCTTCAAAACGCCCCAACCCTACCTCAAGCTAAGCTTGATGGTGGCCATAGAAGTAGGTTTATTTTATTTGTAAGATGAGTTGCCTTGATCTGCTGACTGATGAGTTGTCTTGATCTCGTGGTTGACTTATCTGCTTAGGAAGTAGTATGAGCTACTCTAGGATCTCATCACTAGGATCAAGTTGTTTCCAAATCCTCATCCCTCAAGCAAGATCTGATCCGTAACTGCTAGATGCTCATCTAAAACCCTTAGCCAGATCATTTCTGTAGTGATCCATTCCAGAAGTTTCCAAGTCAACAATGACCAACACCAAGCATGTATCTATTCCACTCCATCTACACTTCAACATCATCCACATGTTGATGCCCTGATACCTTGAACACCTCCCAAAATAGTCCCGCTCATACTCTAGCCAAAATCCTCAAAACTGCCAAATTTGACATAGTCTGGAAACAGTTTCAACATCTCCTTTTTGAATGCCTCCTTTTCTCAAACCATGTGCATTTTAGAAAATGCACCTGAACCATCTTATTAACCATCCTAGGACTACCAAGGCCCCCTTTTGTACTTGGTTAGATCATCTCCAACCTACTTGTTCTTGATGGTTTTGCAGACAAGAAAATAATATTTCCTGCAAAATTAGTCCTCATGCCTACTATGGTAGAAGCTCACATCATCATACAAACCTCTATGGACCAACTCTCTACATGGTTGTGATCTACTAATATAGGTCTACCAATATCTACTTCACTTGTTCCAAGCGAATAACTGTGCTACTAAAACTCCCTTGGTTTATAAGGCATCATGGCCCATTTTGCATGGCAGCCTTATTTTCAACAAAGTTTGCCATCAGTTCTAGATCACTTCAAATGGTGTTAATTCAAACTCCTCCTGCCATGATCACATATATGACCTGGTATACCTAACCATATATCCCTTGCACCAAGATGCAAGCATGTTTTGGTGGTATAAAAATAACATCACCCTAGATCATCAACTCCTTGTTTTCCATCCTTTTTAAGTTGGAATTTCATTCCACAAGGTTGCAAATGCTTGCCACACCCTGTCTATCTCATCTACTTTGACCCTCAAGATTTATCAATAATTATCCATAATTATTACGGCCCCAAAACTATTTAATTCCTCAAATAGTCAAAATCTCCAAAACTCCCTCCATAAAAGAAAGTTTGGTTTTTGCCAAAATACTTCTATAATTTTTGGCTCATGTGAGTTCCATATATCATACCCTATCTTTCCATCTCAAAAATAATTATTTTTCAGAAGCTTTATTATATCTTTTTGCCCATTTTCTTAAATGGCTGAATTGGAATAATAATTGTTTTAAATACTTTTAATCCCCAATAAATCTTGGGAAAATTCCCCTAAGAGTGTATTCACATCTGGGACCCTTCCACATCAAAAACCAACCTTGTCCAATGGAAACTTATCAAATGATCTTCTAGAAATCACTTCTGTCCTTTTTGAGTAAATGGATTTAAGTGGACTAAAACCCGACATAAAAATCTCAATTAAATCCTAGGAGTCTACCTCTACCTCATCTATCTACCAGTACCATTTTCTCCCTTGGTCCAAGGCAAGTTTTTGGACTTCCCTCATAACCATCAATTGGATCAATATTGCCAACTAAGCAAATCCATTTCTCAAACCACTTTCAAATCTCATCCAAACTTGATTGATGCACCTCCTCAGCACCAGGACACACCCCTGGTCGACCACCACTATAGCTCTACCTTAGCATATCCCATTTTACCCTTGGACTAGTAGAAGGAGAGAGAGACAACACAATCTTACAAGGATCTACCTTAATTAATTACCACAGCTGCCACCACCTCCCCCTTTGATCTAGCACGACCCAATACCAATCCAACCCCTCCCCACCGTCCCCTAGACCAATCACTGACCATCAATCCTCTCCACAATGTACAAATTAGTAATTCACTTCATCTACCCCTCCCTCCTTGGTATATAGGCCAGAGGCCACCCCAGCCAGCCCTCTGCCCCTCATTTGCTCCCTCTCACCTCCACTCACCCTCCCCTAGCTCCACTCCCTCTCCTTTGCCCAGTGCTGCCCAGGAAAAAAAGAAGAAGGAGCATCGGCCTTGCTCGAGATCTGAGCATAGCTCCCTCATTCCCCTCCTGCTCCCTCTGCATGTCACCTTGCCATGACCAGCTACTCCTCCTCTACCTAACCCTATAACTATTTATGCTCAGGACCAACTCCTCTGTCATTGGTGTTGAGCTCCGACGAGGTCCCCCTCGGCCTCAGACGCGCGAGCTACTTCCCGGCGTCAAACCACCTCGTGCCGCCCCTCCACAGGCTCGCCGTCGTCGACCGCGTCGCCCTACAACCTCCCATCGCCTCTCGAGCCCTCCGGTGAGCTCCCCGCCTCCCTCTCCGGCGTGCTAGGGTTCTGTCCCCGGCGCTCTATCGCTGTGATGACGATGAGCGTAGGTCGTCCATCGCGACTTAATCGAACGGCCCGTAGCCGCCGATACCGCTTTGGCGCCCCTCCGTTGCTGACTGGCGGGCCCCACCATCGCGTCTTAATCGAACAAACCCAAAAGGAAGAGCATGCCTTTGCTAGGGTGGACAAGCGAATGGTTAGGTTTGATTATCCAGACCCCCATCTACAGTGGTAGTGGGACGTCGTTGTATCCCGGCAGAGGTATTGATTCTTGTGGGAAAAGTGCGTAAACTCTGCAAAGTATAATCTATTCCAATAGCCGTGTCCACGGTCAAGGATGGTTGTAAAGGTGTTGGCTAGGAGTACCCAGACTGTGCTTTTTTGGGAAACAAGGACAAAGAGGACGAAGGTTCTGGGGGAACCCAAGTTCGAAAGCTTTGCTTTGACCCGAGGTGGTCAAAGAGTTTTAAAAAGGGTTTTTACTCCAAAACTGTTTTCAAAACTCTTTTTCAACAAAGATATGGAGATGTCTTGACTTATAAAACAAAGGCATGTTTTCAAAACTATTTTCAACAAAGATATAGAGATGCCATAACTTCAAGAAGTAGTCTAGGATGTTTCAAAAACAACTCTAGATAAAGCTATGTCGCCACCGCCAGACTTGCATTTCCTTATTCCAATTATCATAGTGGTTTGTGAGTACATTCAAACGTACTCACGGCTGTGTCCCTAGTAATTTACTTGGCCAGACTTTCAGAGGTTCGATATGGGAAGATTCAGGTCGCGTCCAACGAGCTAAGCCGTCTTCCTAGTCAATTGCCTGTAGGTTGAGGCACGATTGGGCTCTGCGCATGATGATATTCCACTGCTAAGGATGTTGTAGCCAGAATGGCATGTATGTAAGTCTTGTACTTCGTTATGTTTCGGATGATGTAATGATACCTGTCGGTTATCTTCCACGGCTCACTGATCATGGGAACATGGATGCATGCATAACAGGGATTCTCGGATGAATAATCTAGGGAGCCCACAAGTAGATAGGTAGTATAGGTTTTAATTATAACCTTCTTTTTATTCTTTTTGTAAAGAATCTTGTAAAGATATTATTATAAGTTAATAAAGTTTTATTTCTAATCTCTGTAATATTCTGTTTTTGGTGTATTTCTCACCATTTGTAATATTATTAGGGAATCAGGAAATAAGAATTCATTTCTTATTTAATTTTCCTTGTCTTAAATCCTTATTGTTGTTTAATATATCTATAATTTAATCAAACAATGTTAATAAAGTATTTTGGAAAATAAATTAATATTACTAACTTATAATTTTCAAATAATTTCAAATTTATTTAAATTTCAAACTTGAATTCCAAATAAGTTCCCCGAAGACTCAATAATTCCTAAAGGTCATGTCAAAATTCATAGCAGTCACTATCAAGAGCTATTTCTACCTCTAGTTAGTGAAAGAAACTCTGATCCCTTTAGGTTTTTGTTTGGCGAAAAATTTACCCTAATTTTTACAAATGCATGCGTGCACAAACTCATATTCCTATTTCTACCCTTCGTTGGAGCCTAATGCTAGGGTGTTACAGACTTTCCCCCTTAAATTAAACTTCATCACGAAGTTTGTGGATGTGTACCTGAATAGTTCTGGATATGCTTCTCTCTAGTCATCCTCTTTCTCCCATGTGGCTTCTCGCTCTGGGTGATTGATACATTGCAAATGTATCTATAATTTTTGATGTTCCATGCTTGGTTTTATCCACTTTCTTGTGTTTTGTTCCAACTTTGGAGTACTTTCATTATGATTTCTTGGACTAACCTATTAACAAGATCCATAGTGCCAGCTGCCTGTTTTCTGTTGTTTTTTGTTCCAGAAAAGTCAGAAAATGAATATTCTCGGAATTGGACGGGACAAAAGCCAAAGTGCCTATTTTTCCGGAAGGGATCAAGTGCCAGAATACGAGACGGAGAAGGGCTGGGGGCCGGCCACACCACCTGGCCGCGTGGCCAGGCCTAGCCCACGCTAGGGGGTGGTCTGGCCGCCCCAGCACCCCCTCGGCCTCTCCTTCCGCCTATAAGTTGCCCTCGGGACGAAAACCCTAAGTACCCGATCAAAAATCCACGAAAGAGTCTGTAGCCGGCGTCGTCTCTGTCCCTAGATCGGGGGGATCTGAAGCTCTTCCCGGCACCCTGCCGGAGAGGGGAATTCACCCTGGAGGCCTTCTTCATCACCATACAAGCCTCTGGTGTGATGCGTGAGTAGTTCATCTCTAGACTACGGATCCATGTAGTAGCTAGATGGCTGGTTTCTCCTCCTTTGTGCTTTCATGTTTAGATCTTGTGAGCTCCGTTCATGATCAAGATCATCTATTTGTAATTCATACATGTTGTGTTTGCGGGGATCCGATGGATATTGAGATGCTATTTCAGATTGATTATTGATTCTATCATGTCTTTGTTATTTGTGATCTTGCATGCTTTCCGTTGTTAGTAGCTATTTTAGCCAAGTAGATGCTAGCAACTCCAAGAGTTAGTATTTATGCTCGATAGTGGGTTCATGCCTCTGGTAATCTGGGGAAGTGACATAAATCTCTAAGGTACTAGATGTGCTGTTGCTACTAAGGAGAAAACAACGATCCTTTGTTCATAGAACAATTGTATTGTTTACTTTACACGCAGTTCGTAAAGCAATAATATGTTTCTCGCAACTTAATACTAGAGGGGGTTCGGATGATAACCTGAAGGTGGATTATTAGTCATAGATGCAGTTGGATGGCGGTCTATGTATTATGTTGTAATGCCCAATCAAGTCTCAAAGGAGTCAAGATGATTAGTATATGCATGTATTGTTTTCTCGGTGTTTGTCAATTGCCTGCTGTAATTTGTTCGCCCAGCATGTTATCTATCTAAGGAGAGCCACCTCTAGTGAACTATGGATCCCGGTCCTTTACTTTACATACAATCTATAAACTGTTTCTGCTTTGTGTTTACTTTCTGCAAACTTTTACTTCTTTCCATTTGATACGTCTAATCCTTTGTTTTCCGCAAAACACGGTGAGATTGACAACCTCATCGCAAATTGGGGACAAAGTTCTGTGGTTGTGTTGTGCAGGTCTCCACGTTGCTACTAGTACCGGTAGTGCGCCATGCCAAAGCTCAGCTAGTAACACCTTTGAGGTGTTTCCTTGCTCCTACTGGTTCGATTAAACCTTGGTTTAATAACTGAGGGAAACTTGCTGCTCTGCTCATCATACCTTCCTCTTGGGGTTCCCAACGAGCTCTACATCAACACCGCCATCAAGCATTTTTCTGGGCGCCATGCATTGAGCCATCAAGCATTTTTTCGGCGCCGTTGCCGGGGAACGAAGAAGAAGAAACTCACACGTCAACTACACGCCATTAAAGATTTTTCTGGCGCCTTTGCCGGGGAGTCAAGGACATCTTCACAAGGCAAGTCCCTCATAACCAATCTCTTTACTTTGTTGTTTTTGTTTTGCTTAGTTTTCTTTTTTCTTTGTTTGCTTGTTTTGTTCTTAAAAAAAACACAAAAAAATTAGTTTTACTTGTTTGCTTTCTTATTTGAAAACACAAAAAAATTAGTTCCTATCTTGAGTTGCCACTATGTCTAGCCTTGCTCCAATCACTATGTCACCCGAGGAAATGATTCTCACTTTTAAACAAGGAATTGAGGAAAGTTTTAAGGAAGCTTGGTCTAGAATCTCTTATCTACATGAAAAGACTGAGCCTAAAATGATTCAAGGATTGTTCCTTAGCAGTTTTTACCTTGGGATTGCTCTTTGCTATAGATATGCTTTAGATGCTATTGCGGGAGGAGATTTCCTCCAAAGTAATGAGGATGATGCCATTAATGCTATAAAGAAATTAATCCTTACTTACAACTTGCCTAGCCAAACTGATACTTCTTTCGCAAAAATATTTGCTAGGTTGGACACTCTTGAGGCTAGCACTACTAGATTAGAAGGGTGCTATAATACGCTTAGGGAGCAACATGATTATGTTCCAATAAGCTCTGAACCATCAAAGTGGTTCCCTACAGTAAAGATTGAGATAAACACTGAAACTTTTCAAGCTCGCTGTGATATCATGTCTGAATTTTGTCTTATGCCCAAAGCTATTGATGAATCTCTGAATCTTTGGGGGCTCGTTGAAGGAGGAAAAGAAATATCTCTCACCAATAATACTACCATATTACCTCTTGGAATAGCTGAAGGAGTGTTTACAAAGATCCTTGGGAAAATGATTTCTATTGATTATCTTGTTATTGAATGTGCAGGAAAAGGACAAATTACACTTGGAAGGTCCCTATTAGGACTCCTTGGAGCAATAATAGATGTGGGAAAGGGGACCATGCACCTTTCTTCTCCACCAAACAATCATATTTTCCCCAAGGTTAATAATAAAAATAAGAGAGGTAAGGGCAAGAAAGTTGGTCTTAATGCTTCTTCATTTGAGAACACTTGATTCTTTCTTTGGTTCTTATGCCTAACTTAAAGGCGTTAAAGAAAAGTACTTGTTGGGAGATAACCCAAGAGTTTTAGTTGAGTCTTGGAAGTTATTACCTCTGTAATAACCTCTCCTTATCCTTTTTATTTGCTTTTTATGCCAATAGTAACCTCTAATGAGAGTGAAGTAATGATTGGGAAAGTTGCTGTCCCGAAACAGATTTTTGTGCTTCACCGTAAAAATTCTTGAGAGAGCTCTGTACGTCGGATTGAGCTGTAATTTTTTGTGCTTCTACCCCAGGTTGTTATCTAACTTTTGTTAGTTCAACAATTTTGATTTGAGCAAAAGAAGGTCTTTGAAAAAATTCATCTTTACCTGCTGGTCTATTTTGACAGATTTCTGCCATTTTCTGCATTTGCTTCTTGTTAGTTCCTTCTTGAGTTCCTTTGGGGAATTGAGCTTTTTGAGGGAAGTGCTACGGTATCTAGTGTTCTAATGGAAGTTTATTTGGTGTTAGAACTGAACCTTGAGACTTATTTATCTAAAGTGCACTAATGTTGCTAATGAGATTGTGTGAAGTTTTGTATGAAGGAAAATTTTCAGGTGTATGGAAGGAATGAGTAATGAGATGAAGGATGGACTAAAGCTCAAGCTTGGGGATGCCACGCGTGTCAACCCAAGAAATATCCAAGAAGTACAAGCGTCAAAGCTTGGGGATGCCCAAGGCATCCCCTTCTTCATCAATAAAAATTCCAGGTTTCTTCCAAACGCTTCATTTTTATTGTTTCGTGCACAGTTGTGTTTCTCTTGGAGCGTCTTCTTTTTCTTTTTCGTTTTGGTTTTTAGTTTTCCTAGTTTGCTTAGTTTTCTGAATAAGTTGGTTGGACCCCCTCTTTCACACATTGGTTTGCAAATAGTTTGGTTTGGTTTTGGAAAAGAGTAGGAAAGTTCATGCTTATGTGGTAAAAAGAGCTCGTTTTTGACTGTGGCCTATGCTTTGTCATGCCATGCTCGATATTGTTTTGGCTTTATGCTTAGTATTCTTTGCTGTAGCATGACTTGTTATAAACAATTGAGATTGCTTAATGTGCCATGGATGAATCATGCGTTGTTTTAGCATATTAAAGCATAGTATAGTTGTATTCTCCTTTGATGCTTTATTTGGGTTGACTGCATGCTCACACTATGTTATGACTATCTCAAGTCACCATAGCCTTTATGATCCTTTAGTTTTCAACTTGTAGTATCACTTTATGCTTTGATCAATGATGTTTTGTCGCTCTACATGATTATGGCCATTATTGCTCTCTTAGTTTGTCGCTCCCAGTCTTTTGCTAGCCTCCAGAACCAAGTATGAGTTCCACTCATGCATCCAACTCCCTAAACCAAGTTTTTCCAAAGAGTCCACCATACCTACCTACTATCTTATGCTATTCCAAGTATATTCATGCTTTTGTTTACCTTCCACTTGTTATGAGAAAACTAGTGATTAAAGCTCTCACGAACTTGATGGCACACTTTACTTTATTGCCTCTAATAAACTTGAACCATTGGGTCCTTCTTTGTTGCGTATATGCTTGCGCTTTATAAGTTGAAATTAGCAGAACCATGTACCATGGGGAACGCTTTCAACATTGCACTTGTACTTTGTACCCTGTTGATATTATGTTCTTTTACTTACGGACCCCGACGGTGTGAAATAAAAGTGGAACTTGTAAGATCATGGAGTCTGTATATCTGTTAGAGAAACGCCTGGGCCGCTAGCCTAAGCCATGCATAATCATGGTGGAAACTTGCAGCATCACCATAGTGAGGACTCTATGAAGCATCCTCAATAAAAACCTATGCAAATAGCAAATAAAAAGATCGCTGAGATGCTCACTGTCTGCTTGCCTTGTCATTTTGATTATGGGAAAGCTCCTGTATCAAGTGCAAGGGGTACCCCGTTGGCGGTTCTTAATGATACACATATACTTACAATGACAAGAGCTTACTCGTGACTGAAGTTGAGTAGCATGAGATCGGTCTCCGTAAGTAAGGGGCATGAGATTTTGGTTTATAACTTGTCAAGCATATCCTCTTAGTTGTGTCACTTTAACCTTAATCACCTTCAAGATGCTTATGATAGGGGCAATGAGAGCTGAAAGCTTTAAGTACCATAATTTTTGGAAGCTCTTTATGAGACTTGAATCCCTACTTCCTTTTACAAAGGCTTTTCTTCCACCATTATATTGAGTCTCCACCTTCTATCTTTATGCACTACTTTGAGAGCATAGTGGCCATTCTTAGTTCTATGTGCATTGTCCCAAGACTAGTTGATTGATGCATAACTTGTTATTGCTTGTTTGAAACTATTGTATCTAGTCACTCTTATGAACTTTGAAGGTGTCCTATGCATTTATATTTGCTACTCTATTGAGGGACAAGATGAATACTTTTATGCTATGTTTTATTTATGTGAAACAAACAAACGTCTTGCAAAGCATGTTATTCATGAATCTTTTGTTTGTGCCTTTTCATGTTGTATCATAGTTTCTTTTCTTATTGCTAGAACTTTGTATTTCATGTTATGATTGAAATACTATGATCCCAGCTTTGAGTTTTGCAAATACTTTGATCAAGTTTTGATGGTGCATGTCACCTCAAAAATTATTTCTTTTTATCTCTTACCTACTCAAGGACGAGCAGGAGTTAAGCTTGGGGATGTTGATACATTGCAAATGTATCTATAATTTTTGATGTTCCATGCTTGGTTTTATCCACTTTCTTGTGTTTTGTTCCAACTTTGGAGTACTTTTATTATGATTTCTTGGACTAACCTATTAACAAGAGCCATAGTGCCAGCTGCCTGTTTTCTATTGTTTTTTGTTCCAGAAAAGTAAGAAAATGAATATTCTCGGAATTGGACGGGACAAAAGCCAAAGTGCCTATTTTTCTGGAAGGGATCAAGTGCCAGAATACGAGACAGAGAAGGGCTGGGGGCGGCCACACCACCTGGTCGTGCGGCCAGGCCTGGCCCGCGCCAGGGGGTGGTCTGGCCGCCCCCAGCACCCCCTCGGCCTCTCCTTCCGCCTATAAGTTGCCCTTGGGACGAAAACCCTAAGTACCCGATCAAAAATCCACGAAAGAGTTTGTAGCCACCGTCGTCTCTGTCCCTAGATCGGGGGGCTCTGAAGCTCTTCCCGGCACCCTACCGGAGAGGGGAATTCACCCTGGAGGCCTTCTTCAGCACCATGCAAGCCTCCGGTGTGATGCGTGAGTAGTTCATCTCTAGACTACGGATCCATGTAGTAGCTAGATGGCTGGTTTCTCCTCCTTTGTGCTTTCATGTTTAGATCTTGTGAGCTCCGTTCATGATCAAGATCATCTATTTGTAATTCATACATGTTGTGTGTGTGGGCATCCGATGGATATTGAGATGCTATTTCAGATTGATTATTGATTCTATCATGTCTTTGTTATTTGAGATCTTGCATGATTTCCGTTGTTTGTAGCTATATTGGCCAAGTAGATGCTAGCAACTCCAAGAGTTAGTATTTATGCTCGATAGTGGGTTCGTGCCTCTGGTAATCTGGGGAAGTGACAGAAATCTCTAAGGTACTAGATGTGATGTTGCTACTAGGGAGAAAACAACGATCCTTTGTTCATAGAACAATTGTATTGTTTACTTTAAACACAGTTCGTAAAGCAATAATCTGTTGCTTGCAACTTAATACTGGAGGGGGTTCGGATGATAACCTGAAGGTGGATTATTAGTCATAGATGTAGTTGGATGGCGGTCTATGTATTATGTTGTAATGCCCAATCAAGTCTCAAAGGAGTCAAGATGATTAGTATATGCATGTATTGCTTTCTCGGTGTTTGTCAATTGCCCGCTGTAATTTGTTCACCCAGCATGTTATCTATCTAAGGAGAGCCACCTCTAGTGAACTATGGATCCCGGTCCTTTACTTTACATACAATCTATAAACTATTTCTGCTTTGTGTTTACTTTCTAGAAACTTTTACTTCTTTCCATTTGATACGTTTAATCCTTTGTTTTCCGCAAAACACTGTGAGATTGACAACCTCATCGCAAGTTGGGGACAAAGTTCTGTGGTTGTGTTGTGTAGGTCTCCACGTTGCTACTAGCACCGGTAGTGCGCCCTGCCAAAGCTCAGCTAGTAACACCTTTGAGGTATTTCCTTGCTCCTACTGGTTCGATTAATCCTTGCTTTCATAACTGAGGGAAACTTGTTGCTGTGCTCATCATACCTTCCTCTTGGGGTTCCCAACGAGCTCTACATCAACACCGCCATCAAGCATTTTTCTGGGCGTCATGCATTGAGCCATCAGTGATGTTCCCATTGTACCTCACAGTATTTGATTTTCTTGTTTCTCAACCTTTTCCAGTTCTCCTCTAGAATCTTATAGGGTTTCTCGACATAAGTCAAATTTGTTGTAATTCAATCTCTTGATGTGTGATAGCATCATCGGGAACTTTAAGACATCTCCGGATTTGTGATACATGGAAAACATTGTGAATCTGAGGTAGCCTTTTTGGTAACTCGAGAGCATAAGCTATTGTTCTATTCTGACTCATTATCTTGAATGGTCCAATATATCTTGGGCTTAGTTTTCCTTTGACTCTGAATCACTTCACTCCCTTCATCGGACTTACTTTGAGATATACCATATCCCCCACTTCTAGATGCCATGATCTTCGGCTTTGATCAGCATAACTCTTCTGTCGACTCCGATCTATCTTCAATCGATCTCTAATAATATCTATGATATTTTGCTTTTCCTTGATGTAGCCTGGTGCAAATTCCTTGCTACTACCAGGTTCATACCAACATATAGGTGATCTACACTTTCTCCTGTATAGTACTTGGTATGGTGCTGCCTTCAGACTACTCTGATAGCTATTGTTGTAGGAAAATTCTACCAATGGTAGATGATCTTCCCACGAACCTCCAAAATCTAATGCAAAAGCTCTAAGCATGTCCTCCAAGATTTGATTGGTTCTTTCTGTTTGGCCTCCAGTTTCTGGATGATAGGCTGTGCTGAAATCCAACTTTGAGTCAAGTGCTTCATGTAATTGTTTCCAAAATGCTGACATAAATACAGATCCTCTGTTTGATACAATTTTCTTGGGTACCCCGTGCTTACTCACAATCTCTTTGATATAGATTTCCACTAATTTTTCGGCATTATCCTTTTGGTTTACTGGAATAAAATGCACACTTTTTGTGAATCTGTCCACAATCACCCATATCATATCCTTCCGCTTCGGTGTCATGGGTAACCCTGTGATAAAATCCAAACCTATTTCTTCCCACTTCCATTATGGAATTTCCAAAGGTTATAATGGTCCTGCTGGACTTTGATGTTCTGCTTTTACCCTTTGGCAAGTATGGCATTCAGATACATATTTTGCAATATCTCTTTTCATATTAATCCACCCAAATAATTCTTTTAAATCCATGTACATCTTTGTACTTCCAGTATGTATAGAATATGGTGTTTCATGGGCTTCCCGAAGTATCACCTCTCGAATTTCTGGAACATCTGGTACACAAAGACGGTTTTGAAACCATAAAGACCCATAATCTCCTAGGTGAAAAGCTGATGTTTGACCTTGAGAGATTCTTCGAACTTCCTCAGCAATGAAAGGGTCTTCACATTGATGTCTAAAAATTTCATTCCGAAGATCACTACTCTGCTCTTCAACTACTCTCATAGTAGCTAATCCTCCAAGAACTGATGTACTTATAAATTGTATTTCCAACCTTTCCAAATCCATCTGCAGTTCTTTTGGCAATTCTCTATTAGTAGGTTGTGTATCTGCTCTTTTCCAACTTAAAGCATCTGCCAGAACATTTGCTTTTCCAGGGGTATAATTGATTGCTAGATCATAATCTTTAATTAACTCTAGCCAACGTTTCTGTCTCATATTCAATTCCTTTTGAGTGAAGAAATATTTGAGACTTTTGTGGTCAGTGTATAACTCACAACTTGCCCCATAGAGAAAATGCCTCCATCCTTTTAAAGAAAAGACTATTGCTGCTAACTCTAAATCATGAGTTGGATAATTCACTTCATGTGGTTTCAGTTGTCTAGATCCATAAGAAATTACCTTACGATCTTGCATAAGCACACAACGTAATCCATCCTTAGATGCATCACAATATACTGTGTAATATTTTCCTGTTTCTGGGACTGCTAGGATTGGTGAAGTAGTTAATCTGGTCTTCAACTCCTGAAAACTTGCTTCGCACTTCTCATCCCATATGAAGGGTGTATTCTTTCTTAACAATTTGGTCATTGGTCCAGCTATCTTGGAAAAACCTTCAATGAATCTCCGATAATAACCGGCCATGCTTAAGAAACCTCGGATTTGCTTCACATTGGTTGGTGCATTCCATTCCAGCACTGATTGAACTTTGGACGGATTTACAGCAATTCCATCCTTACTGATCACATGACCAAGAAACTCTACTTCGTCCAACCAGAATTCACACTTACTGAACTTAGCATAAAGCTTATGTTCTGTTAGGATTTGCAATGATATTCCCAAATGCTCTGCATGCTCTTCTTTATCCTTAGAGTATATAAAAATATCATCAATGAATACTATGACAAACTTATCCAGGTAAGGCATGAATATTTTGTTCATCAAATTCATGAATATTGCTGGTGCATTGGTTAAACCAAAAGGTACAACGAGATACTCATGATGTCCATACCTTGACACAAATGTTGTTTTAGGAACATCTTTAGGTTTAATTTTTATCTGATGGTATCCTGATCTTAGATCAATCTTGGAAAATACTCCAGCTCCCTTTACTTGGTCAAATAGATCTTGAATTCATGGTAATGGGTACTTGTTCTTGATGGTGATATTGTTGAGATTTCTATAATCCCCACACATTCTTCGTCCTCCATCTCGTTTGTCCACAAAGATCACAGGAGTTCCCCATAGGGATACACTCTCCTGAATGAATCCTTTCCAGGCTAATTCATTAATTTGATCCTTAAGCTCTTTTAATTCTTTCGGACCCATTTTATATGGTGCTTGGGCTATTGGTGTTGTACCCGGTATCAGGTCAATAGTGAACTCTATTTCCCGATCAGGTGGCATTCCTGGTAATTCTGCTGGAAATACATCTTGGCATTCCTTCACTACAGGAATATCTCCAAACTTAACCTCCTTCATTGAGTTCAATTGAAGATCTACCATGATATGACTATGTTTATCTGCCTGATATACTATCCTTCCTCCACTTGGAGACTTGATTGAAACGATTTTCTCCTCACAATTGATCTGAGCTCCATAGTCCGTCATCCAATCCATTCCCCACACTACTATTATTCCTCTTAATGGAATCACATAAATATCCGCATAATAGGTTTGACCACAGATTGAGATAACTTGGTTTAATTTAATGTTTCAAACTACCACGATCCCTCCGGCGGTAACTACAGTCATAGGTTCTTCTAATGGTGCCCTTCTAATCCCAAATTTATCACAAAATTCTTCAGATATGAAAGAAGTAGTTGCACCCGTATCAAATAAAACTTTTCCGGGATTTGTGAAAATATTGAGCGAACCTATCACCGCCTGATCGGAGTTATCCACTGATGACCCACAAGTATAGGGGGTGTATCGTGGTATTTTCGATAAGTAAGAGTGTCGAACCCAACGAGGAGCAGAAGGTGCTGGCTAGTGGTATGGATCAAGAATTCTCTGCAAATACTTAGCAAACAGATTTTTACGGGTTTTTGATAAAGCAAGTAAATAAAGTACGAGTAAATAAAAGACAGTAGGAATAAATGCAGCAAGTGGCCCAATCGTTTATGCAGCAAAGGACAAGCCGATTGTATTACTTAAGATGACCAAACGTTCTCGAGGACACATGGGAAGACTGTCAAGTTCTTTCACTTCATATAGTTGATTAATCTTCTTTAGCTTGCTAAGTGTTGTGTGGGTGAACCTATGCTAATGTACCGACCTTCCTAGGACTAATACATGCTTGTGATTATACCCCTTGCAAACATCCATAAGTACAAGAAAGTAATTAAGGTAGAAACCTAACCACAGCTTTAAACTCTAAGACCCTTACGTCCCTTGTGCAATGGTTTCCTAACGGGGGTTCAGGTTTCTGTCACTCTGGCAACCCCTACGATTAGTAGGGGTATACACAATGCAATTACCCTAGGCCCATATAGGTGAAGTGTCATATAGTCGACGTTCACATGACACCACTGGAAGAAGTACACCACAGCTTAAATATCAAACAATTGAATATTTCTCAACACAATTCCACTACTAACAACATGACTTCTCCAATGTCCTCAAGAACAAAACGAACTACTCACAAGACATCATATGGATCATGATCATAGATGGAATAATTATGTATAACAATATGAACATAAATAATAATTCAATGATTCCACTCAATAGCATCAACTACAAAGAGTAATCAACACCGGGAAAGTTGCCCCTAAGAATTATGGAAGATTCAACCCAATTGTTACAGCAATATGGAGATGGTGATGAGGGTGTTGATGGTGATGATGGTGGTGGTGGTGATGATGATGATGATCCCGATGAAGTCCAGCTTGATGGTGGTGTTGATGGCGACGATATCCCCTCTCCGGGAAGGAATTCCCCAGCAGAAATATGTCTGCCGAAGAGATCTTTCTCTCTCGGTGTTTTCTGCCCCACAGAGGCAGCGGAATCTTTCTGTGGTCGCCCCCAAGTCTTAGGGTTTCGGGAGGAATATATACACCAGAGGGGAGAGCCAGAGGTAGTCTAGGGAGGCCACAACACCTAGTGGCGCGGCCTAGGGTGGCCCGCGCTAGGGGGTGGTGTGGGCCCCCTATGGCCCATCTCCGCTCCTCCTTCTGGCATCCTTCATCTTCTGGAAAAATAGGATTTTTCGTATATTTTCCCGGATTTTATGATCTTTGTGAATTTTGCCTCCAAACAGCACCTTTTGCATCAGAATCCTGACTGTAGCGGTCCATGCTCCAAAAGTCATCAACCATGCAAAAATAGATAAAATTACATAAGTATCATCTCTTAATATGAAATATATCAATGAATAACAGTAAATTATGATATAGAATAGTGATGCAAAATGGACGTATCAACTCCCCCCAAGCTTACACTTTGCTTGTCCCCAAGCGAAACTAAGCTCAATAAACATGACCTCAGGTCTATGGAGTGAAGAGTCGATAAAAGAATATGGACAAGAAGCATCACATTCATCAATACATAGATCATAGTAGAAGACAACTCACTATTATATAACCTAACTTGCAATAAGTAAAGGAAACACAATAAATATACATAAAGCGAATCATAATTGGTAATGGCAAACTTAGCTCTTGGTCGAAGAATAGTTGATAATTTGCTGGAGTTCACAAATAACTGGTTTTTCAATGATAGCTTTCAAAGTTGTAAACACCAAGATAAGAGAAATGTGCAAAACAAGGAACATAAGAAACATGATTGAATAAATCATCATATGAATGAATGAAACACAACAACTCAAAAATACTTGCCGAGATAGAAGGGAATAGGTTTACTGACTCAACTAAAAAGTAAAAGAAAGGCCCTTCGTAGAGGGAAGTAGGGATTTCAAGTTTCATAAAGAGCTCCCAAAAGTTATGATACTTATTAGCTTTCAGCTCTCATTGCCCCTATCATAGGCATCTTTAGGTGATTAAGGTTAAAGTGATCAAATATGAGGATATGCTTGACAAGTTGTAAATTGAAAATCTCATGTCCCTTGAATACGAGGGCCGCTCCTCATGCTAATCAAGTTTAGTCACCAGTAAGTTCTTGTCATCGTAAGCATATGTGTATCATAGAGAACTGCCAACGGGGTACCCCTTGCCCGATGATACGGAAGAATCCCCATATCAAAATGACAAGGAAAGCACACAACAAGCATCTTAGCAATCTTCTTATTTACCATGGGAATATGGTGCTTTTTTCTCTCTTTCCTCTTTTCATAGTATCTCTGTTTTTCTTTTTCTCTTTTTCTCAATCTCTATCTCTTTTTTTATAAGAAGAATGCTTCATAGATGCTCGTTATGGTTACGCTGCAGGTTTCCACCATGTCAGCATGGATTAAACCAGCGGCCCAGGCGTTTCTCTAACACACATGCATAACTCCACGGACTTACAAGCTCCCCTTTTATTTCACACCGACGACATCCATAGACAAAAGAATATGATATCAACTAGGTACAAAGTACCAGTGCAATGTTGAAAGCGTTCCCCATGACATCATGGTTCTGCTAATTCACAACTTACAAAGTGCAAGCATATACGCAACATAGGTGAGCACAATGGTTCAAGTTTATTAAATGCAAGAAAGTAAAGTGTGCCATCAAGTTCGTGAGAGCTTTAATCACTAATTTTCACATAACAAGTTTAATTTGGGAGGTAGATAAAACAAGAATTTACTTGGAATAGCAATAGTGCTAATAGGTAGGTATGGTGGACACAAATTGCATAGGTTTTGGTTTAAGGATTGGATGCACGAGAAGAATTCCCTCTCAGTACAGGTTTTTGGCTAGCAAGGCTGGGTAGCAAGTATAAGAGTTGAAGGAAACAAACAAACATACAAGTGATAAAAACAAACATGCAATCTTCCTTGGAAGCACAAAAGACCTTAACTAGAGAATACTAGACTTATGAGCAAATCAAGAAAGAAAGATGATGAAATTATATTTATTTAGAGTACTTTTATCTTTTCATTCAACTCTCAAAAATAGTGTTGCTACTGACCGAGCCAGGTTTGCCAAAACCAACTAAATTAACTCAATGATCCCAAAGTGATACCAATACTAACAACAAGATCAATCATATAACCACAAATTGAAAACTAATATAAGATATGCAAAAGAGTAAATGATAGAACTTCTCATTAATATTCCATAACGGCAACTCACACCAAGGGATACATATCTAACGAGAGAGGGGACACTTCCATAAGGCAAACCATCCTACATGATAACGTCTCTATTCATGATATGACTCTACTAAAAAGGTAAAAAGATAGAAGATAGTGATATGATACCGCAGCACTCCCCCAAGCTTGGAACAAACCAAGGGGATGCCAAACCTGATGACGAATTACTCCTTCGGTGGTGGTGGTATCCTCTCATCATCGTCCGACTTCCAGGGCAAGGGCTCCCCATCGACAAAGGACATCGTGGTCTCCAGCATCCTGAAACTTGCAGCAGCACTTATGCGTTTAAACCTAACCTCATACTCACGGTTTTGATTTTGAACGTCGTAGAGTTGTGCTTGCAGTTCGTTGGTTGTTTGGCGGAGTGATAGGACTTCATCCTTGAGCTTAGCAGTCTCCTTTTGGTGCTCAGCGATGAGTTCGGAACAAATCTTATGGATAATATCCACTTCGCGTTCCGCCATCTTCTTGTAGCTAAAGACTTCTTGCTCCAGTGCTTCCATCCTGTCCTCTAGACTTCCTTCACCTTTAGGGCCTTGAACCAATTTTATCCAGACCTCCCCATCTTCAAGCAACAACTCCTTGGGATGAATCTTCAACTCTCTCATGTATGGGTTGATGACATCTTCTAAGGAATATCCCTTGGCTGATCTAGAGGAAGACATTGTGGCTCCAAATCTAGGACTCTACCTATCAGAAACAGATCGAAAAGAAAACATGATGAAAACACGATATACGAACCTCGGGAGATCCGGGGGATTATATATTACGAAGTTTCATATCAAAAGGAAGGTACTGGGAGAAAACGAGTCGGAGGCGGAGTCCAGAGTGGCCACACCACCTGGTGGCGTGACCAGGGGTGGGCCCGTGCCACAGGGTCGTGTGAGCCACCCTGGCTCCGCTTCCATCCCTCTTTCGCTTCGTAGCTTTCCTTATTGTCTAAAATCTGCAAAAATATAATTGGATAGTATTTCGCAGAACTTTTCTTACCAGAACTGTTACCTATTCAAAAACAGAGTCTGCAGGTCTCTGAATTTGATCCTTGATAAAAATTTCTGGAGTTATAACTTGAAAGGCATCAACATCTTCATTGTAAGAATCTCTAGCAATATAGTGCTTGAGTCGCTGACCATTCACTACTTGTGTAGTATATCTTTTAAAGAAGAAATTTTTATTGCTCCCGAATGGTACACTTCTTCAATAATGAAAGGTCCTTCCCCTTTTGACAGTAGCTTTCGTGCAGAAAATCTGAGATGAGACCTATGCAATGGAACTTTCTCACCAACATGAAATTCTCTCTTAAGTATTCGCTTGTCATGCCATCTTTTAACTTTTTCCTTAAAGAGCCTAGCATTTTCATAGGCTTCACTCCTCCATTCATCTAAGGAACTTAAGCCAAATAATCTTCTCTCACCTGCGAGCTTATAATCTCTATTGAGTTCTTTAACTGCCCAATAAGCTTTGTGTTCTAATTCTAAAGGTAGGTGACAAGCTTTCCCATATACCATTTTATAAGGAGACATCCCCATAGGGTTTTTGTAGGCAGTCCTATAAGCCCATAAAGCATCATTCAACTTTTTAGCCCAGTTTTTTCTAGATCTATTAACAGTCTTTTGCAAGATGGATTTAATTTCTCTATTTGATAACTCTGCTTGCCCACTAGTTTGGGGGTGATAAGCTGAAGCAATTCTATGATTAACGTCATATTTAGCAAGGGTCTTTCTAAAACCACCATGAATGATATGAGAACCTCCATCAGTCATGAGATACCTAGGCACTCCAAACCTAGGAAAGATGACATCCTTAAGCATTTTTAGAGAAGTCTCCCTGTCAGCACTTTTCGTAGGAATGGCTTCTACCCACTTAGTAACATAATCAACGGCAACAAGAATATGAGTATTACCTTTCGAGGGAGGAAAAGGACCCATAAAGTCAAATCCCTAGCAATCAAAGGGTTCAATAACTAGAGAGTAGTTCATAGGCATTTCATTGCGTCTAGAAATATTACCAACACGTTGACATTCATCACAAGATAAAACAAATTTGCTTGCATCTTCAAAAAGGGTAGGCCAGTAGAAACCTGATTGTAGCACCTTTTGCACAGTTCTATCTCCTGCATGATGTCCTCCATAAGCACTACCATGACATTTACGCAATATCTCCTTTTGTTCATATTCTGGAACACATCTTCGCATAATACCATCCACTCCTTCTTTATATAAGTGTGGGTCATCCCAAAAATAATGCCTCAAATCATAAAAGAACTCCCTTCTTTGCTGAACTGTAAAAGTTGGAGGCAAATACTTGGAGACAATAAAGTTAGCATAATCAGCATACCAAGGGCTCCTTCGCGAGCTTACCCCTACCGCAGCCAACTGTTCATTTGGGAAACTATCATTAACATGCATAGGGTCAAAAGAGATGTTTTCCAATCGAGATAAATTATCAGCTGCAGGGTTTTCAGCACCTTTCCTATCTACTATATGTAGATCAAACTCTTGTAAAACCAGCACCCATCTAATAAGCCTAGGCTTAGCGTCCTTCTTCATCATAAGGTACTTAATAGCAGCATGATCAGTATGAATGGTAACTTTTTTGAGTCTACAATATAGGGTCTAAACTTATCACAAGCGAAGACGACAGCTAGAAATTCTTTTTCAGTAGTAGCATAATTCCTTTGAGCAGCGTCTAGAGTCTTACTAGCGTAATGAATAACGTTTAGCTTTTTATCAATTCGTTGCCCAAGGACAGCACCTACAGCAAAATCACTAGCATCACACATTATTTCAAAGGGTAAACTCCAATCAGGTGGTTGAACGATAGGAGCTGTAGTTAAAGCCTTCTTAAGAGTTTCAAAAGCTTCCTTACAATCACCATCAAAAACAAAGGGTACATCTTTTTGAAGAAGATTAGTGAGGGGTTTTGATATCCTAGAAAACTCTTTAATAAACCTTCTATAGAAACCATCATGACCAAGGATAATACGAATACCATAGATGTCTCTTGGACATGGCATTTTCTCAATTGCCTCAAACTTAGCTCTATCAACTTCTATGCCTCTTTCAGAAACCTTATGCCCAAGGACAATCCCTTCATTAACCATGAAGTGGCATTTCTCCCAATTAAGAACAAGATTAGTTTCTTCACACCTCTACAAAACTTTATCAAGGTTGTGCAGACAATTATCAAAAGAAGTTCCATAGATAGAAAAGTCATCCATGAACACTTCCACAATTTCCTCACAAAAACCATGAAAGATAGCAGACATGCATCTTTGAAAAGTAGCAGGAGCATTACATAAACCAAAAGGCATACGTCTATAAGCATAAGTTCCGTAAGGGCAAGTAAAAGTAGTTTTTTCTTGATCTTGTTGTTTAACAGCAATTTGAGAGAAACCAGAAGAACCATCAAGAAAACAAAAATGGGTCTTTTTAGACAACCTTTCCAAAATTTGATCAATAAAAGGAAGCGGGTAATGATCTTTCTTAGTAACTTTGTTGAATTTCCTAAAATCAATGCACATCATATAGCCTACTACTATTCTTTGGGGAATAAGCTCATCATTATCATTAGGAACAACGGTAATTCCTCCTTTTTTAGGAACACAATGAACAGGACTAACCCATTCACTATCAGCAATAGGGTAAATAATACCAGCATCAAGGAGTTTCAATACCTCATTTCTTACCACTTCATTCATCTTAGGATTTAAACGTCGTTTCTGCTCTACTATCGGCTTTGCATGTGGTTCTATATTGATAGAATGCTGACATATAGTATGTGGAATCCCTTTTAAATCATCCAGAGTATAGCCCACAGCTCCTCGGTGTTTCTTCAAAACCTCCAATAACCTTTCTTCTTCCTTCCCTGAAAGTTTAGAGCTAATAATAACAGGATATATCTTTTTATCATCAATATAAGCATATTTAAGATCATCAGGGAGAGGTTTTAGATCGAAGACCAGATCCTTTTTAGGTGGCAACGTGGTACCCAAGTCTTCTACATGCAAGTTATGCTTAAGCATCATGGGTTGACGATGGAGAATCTCGTCAATCTCATTCCTTTCTTCCATGAAGATCTCACTTTCGTGATCTTCCATAAATTGTTGCAAAGCATTGTTAGGAGCAAGAGAAATAGCAGAAAGTTGTTTAACTCTAAAATCCTCATTATGGGTTTCCTCTTCACAAGGTTCTTTAGTAAATTTCGAAAAATTAAACTCATAAGATTCCCCATCAAACTTAGTCAAGATTTTCTCCCTCTCGCAATCTATAATAGCTCCACAAGTACTCAATAAAGGTCTACCAAAAATGATAGGATAAGTTTTACTAGCAGCTGAACAAAGTACTAGAAAATCAGCAGGATACTTAATCTTACCACAAAGAACTTCCACATCTCGTACAATAGCAATTGGAGAGATGGTCTCTCTATTAGCAAGGTGAATAACCACATCAATCTCTTCCAATTCGCAGGGACTGATTTCATGCATAATTTCTCTGTAAAGCTCATAAGGAATAGCAGTGGAACTTGCACCAATATCACATGAACCATAATAGCAATGATCACCAATTCTAACGGAAAGCAAAGGGACACTAGCCTTTTTAGTTCTATTAGGTTGTGAAACAATATTAGAAGCATCCTCACAAAAGACTATGTATCCATCTTCTATGCTTTTAGTGACAAGGTCTTTCACAATTGCTACCACAGGTTCAGCGTTTATTTGTTAATCAGGTTTTACAGTTCTCTTTTCACTTTTAGTGATTACACTAGTTATCATAGGATGATCATTTACCTTATCTGGGAAGGGAATCTTCTTGATATAAGGTTCAGATAAGATGTGATCAATAGTGCAATACTCAACACTCCCAATAGGAACACGGTCAACAATATCTTTATAAGGTGCATGGTACTTGTTCCAACCCTTTTTTGGAATTTCAATATAAGAAGCAAAAGCCTTAAAGAAATTTGTAATAACTTGTAAATCAAGACCATAAGCATTACTAATGTTTTGAAAATCATCAGTTCACATGAAAGATTCAATGCATTCATAATCATAATATATACCTGACTTTCTACCTTTGTCATTCTCCCAAGCTTCAGCATTGTCTTGAATACGGTCCAGAAGATCCCATTTAGCTTCTTCTTCCATGCGAGTGAATGATCCAGCACAGAAAGCATCCAATAAATCCTTATCATGTAGAGAAAGCCTTTCATAAAATTTATTGATAATAATATTGTTGGGGAGCTCATGAATGGGACATTTGAGCATTAGTAACTTCAATCTACCCCAAGCTTGAGATGTACTCTCTCCATCAAGAGGCCAAAAGTTGTATATTTGATTCCGATCTTTATGAATCTCACTAGGAGGATAAAACTTTGAATAAAAGATAGGTACTATTTCCTCCCATTCCAGATCTTGACCATTCTTCAGCAGCTTATACCATTCCTCAGCTCTTCCTTTTAGTGATAATGAGAATAACTTCTTCCTAACTTGATCTGTAGTAATACCTGCACACCTGAACAACCCGCATAATTCGTGTATAAAGAGCAAATGATCACCGGGATGGACAGTTCCATCCCCAACATAGTAGTTATCCATAACACGATCAATAATTCTTGTAGGTATTTTAAAAGCATCATTCTCAGCAGGTGGTGGTTCATCTACTACCTTAGCAGTGGTAGTAGCATTACCATACTGATATCTGCCAAGCATCCCGGTTATAAAAGCTAAGTCAGGGCGAGTGCATACTTGTGCATACATCATACTTCCAATAATTAAAGTATAAGGAATTGACTTCATCTGCGCAGATTCATAATCATTACTTGGGCACTGGAAAGTCCCAAACTTATCACCCTTGACAATAGGAGCAGGCGAGGCTGAGCACTTATGCATATTGAACTTTTTGAGTACATTCTCAATATATGCTCTCTGTGATATCCCCAAGATTCCTCTGGATCTATCTCGGTGAATTTGAATGCCTAAGACATAAGTGGCTTCACCGAGATCTTTCCTATCAAACTTTGAAGAGAGAAACCTTTTAGTTTCTAGCATCATATTCTTATTGTTATTGGCTAAGAGTATGTCATCGACATACAGTATCAGGAAGACAAAATTTCTCCCCCCGAACTTCACATAAATGCATTTGTCCACTTCATTCTCTTTAAAACCAAAATTATTTATCACTTGATCAAACTTGAAGTACCATTGCCTTGAGGCTTGCTTTAATCCATAAATGGATTTCTTAAGACGACATCCTAAGTGTTCCTTCCCTTCCATAACAAAACCTTCTGGTTGAGCCATGTAAACATCCTCATGTAAGTCACCATTCAGAAAAGCCGTTTTGACATCCATCTGATGCAACTCCAGATCATAATGAGCCACAAGTGCCATAATAATTCTAAATGAGTCCTTAGAAGAGACAGGTGAAAAGTCTCATTATAATGAATACCTTCTCTTTGAGTGAATCCCTTAGCCACAAGACTTGCTTTGAACCTTTCAAAATCACCTTTAGAGTCACATTTGGTCTTATAGACCCATCTACTACCCATAGTTTTGGCTCCTTTCGGGATTTCTACTAAGTCCCATACATCATTAATGCTCATGGACTTCATGTCATCTTTCATAGCATCAAGCCACTCTGATGAGTGATCACTTTTTATAGCTACCTCAAATGATGCAGGATCATCATCCAACATTGACTCATTCATATCCTCACTCATATAAGTGACATAATAACCAGAAATAACAGACTTTCTAGCCCGCTTAGACCTTCTAACCGGTACATTATTTGGTACCTCAACCACAACTTCAGGCTGCTGAGCATCTTCCGTAGAAGTATCATTAGGTATGGACTCTGGCGAAGTCACTGGCTGAGCAGGGGTAGGACTAGTAGTCCTTTCAACTGGAGGTATAACCTCAACATGAATAGGAAATACTGGCTCTTGGATCACAGAGATCGGAACATAATCCCATTTCTCCACCAAGATTATTTCCCTGGGAGTCATACTCCCCCTCATCATATCACTTTCCAAGAACACAATGTTTCTTGTTTCAACAAACTTAGTGAATTGCTTTGGACAATAGAAATGATATGCCTTAGATTTGTCAGGATAACCAATGAAGTGGCAGCTGACAGTCTTGGGGTCTAACTTTCCCATAATTGGATTGAAAACTCTTGCCTCAGCAGGGCATCCCCACACATGCAAATAACTCAGGGTGGGTTTTCTCCCAGTCCATAATTCATACGGCATTTTCGGCACTGATTTGTTGGGAACCTTATTAAGAATATGTGCAGATGTCTTAAGAGCTTCTATCCATAACTAGGCGGCAAAGTGGAGTGACTTAACATACTTCGTACCGTGTCCATAAGAGTATGATTCCGCCTTTCATCGACTCCATTTTGCTGAGGTTCGCCCGGTGTTGAATACTGAGAAACAGTACCATTTTCCTGTAAGAACTTGGAAAAAGGTCTAGGAATTTGGCCATCAGAACTATGTCTACCGTAGTACACACCACCGCGATCAGACCTTACAACTTTGATCATTTGACCAACTTGATTCTCAACTTCATCTTTAAATATCTTGAACTTTTCTAATGCCTGAGATCTTTCTTTGATAGGATAGATGTATCCAAAGCGAGAGAATTCATTAGTGAATGTTATGAAGGAATCAAAACCATCCAATGATTTCACATTGAATGAACCACAGATATCTGTGTAAACATTTCTAAAACTCCCATGCTTCGATTTGCACCTATCTTGGTTCTCTTAGAATATTTCCCTTTGATGCAATCAATACAATGATCCAGATCCGCATCCGAGAAATCCAAAGGATGAAGGACTTGATCCTTAATAAGACGCTCAATTCCCCCTCGAAATATGGCCTAGACAATAGTGCCATAGTTTTGAAGAAGTCTCATCATCATCGTGCTTATGCTTGGTACTAACATTCATATTAGAAGAGGCATCAACCTCATTTAGGGAATCACTTAAGGAAACACGATAAAGTTTGTCTTGTTGGAAGGCAAGACCAACATTATTATTGTCAAACATAATTATACATCTCTTGTTCCCAAAGTCACAGTGAAAACCATCATCATCTAAGCATGAGACGGACACAAGGTTTCGTCTCATAGAGGGTACATAAAGAACATTACGTAAACGAAGCATAAAGCCGCTATGGAGCATAAGTGAGAACTCTCCAATAGCCTCAGCCTCAGCCTCAACACCATTAGCGACTCCAATGGTTCTTTCCCCTCTTCCTAGGGTCATCTTCGTATCGAATCCCTATAAAGAGTTTGCAACATGAATTTTTGCACCTGAGTCAACATACCATGTATTGGTGGCATAATTAACATAAAGGGATTTGTCAACAAAGGTTATAAAATTAGTACCTTTCTTATTGAGCCATTTCATGAACCCCATACAATCCCTCTGAATGTGTCCGCTTTTTCCATAAAAGCGACATCCATTAGGATCTTTACCATCAACATTAGGGTGGGCATCTGCATTAGGAGCTCTGTTAGTATTCTTTTGCTAAAAGAACTTAGAAGATTGCCCTTTATCCTTAAACTAAGTAAACTTAGGCTTCATAAACTTTTGATTTTTCTTCTTCTGAGAGTACTTGAACTGGTTGACATGATCAATTCGTCCAACTTTAAGCCTTTCCTCTTCTTCTACACATCTAGCCATCATTTCATCCATGCCCCATGTAGAATCCATCACATTGTAACTGATGGTGAACGGAGACAACTCTGTGGGCAAGGATGGCATAATAAAATGGACAAGGAAACCGTTAGAGATTTCCGTTTCCATTGTCTTAAGTTTAGTGGCCATGTTGATTTTCCTCATGATATGCTCTCTTAGACTCCCAGTTGGATCATACCTCTCATCAATAAGCCTTCTAATGAGGCTTGTTGCTTAAATTTTGGATGATCCCTTAAACTAGTCCTCAATCTTTCCAAGATAACCGTTGGTAGTCTGAGAGTCTGGAACAGCTCCCCTCATACTCTGAGTGATGGAGCCCTTAATAATCATGAGACATTTACGATTTGAATCCTCCCACTTAGTTTTCTCCACATCATAAACCCTTTTCAAGGCATCATCATTCTCATCACCTTCAGCAGGTGCAGTATGAGGATCTTTAAGGAGGGCATAATCAATATTCATCAAAGCTAAAGTGATCTCAAGCTTTTCTTTCCATGTACCAAAATTGCTACCAGTCAACTGTTCTATGCCATTAATAATTCCGGCAATTTGAGAGGCATTAGATACTACAAAATAAAACAAATGCTTTGAGTAATCATAACCATTTTATACTCCTTTTATCAATCTAGTCTACATCAGCTTTGGCTAGAAATAGACACGATTAATAAAAAAAATTGATCAAAATATTTGCCAATCAGTTTTGGCCAGAATGACAGACATAAGCCACACTTAATCAAATCCTCTCACACATAAAATTCTTCATCAGTCTAGAACACATCAGCTTTGGATAGAAGTGAACCAGACCAATAAAAAATGTTATGGTCAAAATGTCCATCAATCAGCTTTGGCCAGAATGATAGACATAAGCCATGCTTAATTTGAGCATTTCCAAACTTTGTTTTGCAGCAAAACATTATTACCACAATTATTTGAAGAACAACACAAAAGAAACAACTATGCATAATAAAACACATAAAAAGAAACCACTTATCATAATAAAACACATCAAACTTATTTAAGTGAGATACATATTACATGACCAAAGAATAATTTGTCACAAAATTGTGTTTCATAATTGACATAATAAAAATATGCCAAAACTTATCGCCAAAAATCATTTGTATAAGCCCTAACTCTTATAAACATTAATACTTAAATTCCTCTTTTTATTCATTATCTAGGCCCAAAAAGAATTTTGGCCCACAAACCCTAAAACCCCCTTACCAAAAGAAAATAAAAAAACTTCTATACTAGGCACAAAAAGGCCCAGCCCGTCTCCCCTTAGTGGCCCAGCCCAGCCTGTTAAGCATCTAAGGCTACGGGTCATTGGATGTAATCCAACGGTGAAGGTGGCGCCCGGTTAGTACGAGGCCAACGCGTGACAGCCGCCCCGATCCCTAGCCCCCCATTTCCCCCTCTCCTATTGTCTCCCCACTATGGTGACAAGCAACGAGCGCGGCGCACGGCGATGCGGCAGCAAGGCCAGTCACAGGGACGGAAAAAAGGGCGACGGCATCGACCAGGCCCCCTCACCTGAACTGTGTGGAGCTTTGGCAAGCGCACAGCTTCGTCGAGCAGCACTGGACGACGCCCTTTGCGAGGCAGGCATGCCCATGTGGGCGTCCCCACGACGGCGATGGCGCAACGTCGGACCCGGCACGATGAAGAGCTTCCAATGGCGACAAGCGTGGAAGGAGACTCGGCCACCAGCCGGTGCAGCATATGGCGAGACCTCTCGGGACGAGCCCAAGCAGGCCTGCCCTTCTCAGGTGGCGACCCTGATGCCGCCGTGGACAACAACGACGGCAGGGTCCTCATGTATTAGATGCACATAATCATTGCGAGGTTTCACCCCAACCCGCAGCCCGCGAGGACTACTCACTCATATCAATAAGATCAATGATAGAAAACATTACGCAAATATTTTGATTGAAATCAAGTATTCTTACAATCGTCACCGAATCATAAGGAGATCTCAAGTACAAGATAATGGCTATGGCTATGGAGTGGATGGAGGATGGAGAAGATGAACTATGGTGGAGGATACCATTCGGTGGTGTTGTGATGCAATCTCAGAATGGCGGCTCTCTGCACGACAGTTGGAGTCTCAAAATATATAGGCGCCTTCACGAAAGTTGCAGCGTTTGACCTAATAGAGTCATCATTGCACAGTACGGGTGGGCCTTGCCCGTACATCAGGCTGTTAAGCTTATAGATGATTCCAATTTGTCCCTAGTTAACTTGGCTGAGTAGACAATGTGATAATCTTCAACGAATGCTCCTGACTTCTTCTTAAAAGTGTGATTTCCTACAAATCACAAATTAAAAACAAGGATTGCACATCTTTACAATTATTAGTCATTAGTAGCAAGGCTAGAGAGATTCTTGGTCAGTTACTTGACTTAAAATGCGATTTATACGTGGAGGAAGATGGCTATTTTCACAGTCATCACCCTACCACCACAATGGTGAAGGACAAGACCGTCATCGACATGAACAATCGGTCGCTCTAATAGCTCTCCAACCACAACACGCAAAGCACCATCAGTTCCATGCTCCTCATGATCGACTTCAACAACAACTCCAAGACCATCGTTAACGTCATCAATAGAATGAGCCACCTACAAATCAAGATATCAAAAACCTCAATGCAAGACATTTCTTCGAAGGTGCACCGGTTTGGGATCCGAGCAACAAAGAAGAAGAGCCTCGGGACTAGCATCACACCCACCCGGTTCAACCACACCACTGACACCACCATATTGAGTTGAGAGATACACATATCCCATGTGAGGTAGAGAGCCACATACACCACTTGAGTGATAATGAGAGTGAGTTGTGTGCGTTCACCATACATGAGGATGAGTGCATCCATATTGAGAGAATGAGTGATACACCACATGAGTTGCGTGATAAAATTTTGATTTCTAACAACTTCACCTCTACTCCGCTTATGTTGTCTTCCTCTTTGCTAGGGTGCATGGATAACGATGCGACAAGCAGCATGGACATGAACATTCCCATGGATGAAGGAGAGGAGTCTATGAAGCCAACAACTACCACAACACCTACCCTACATGAGTACAACTACAAAGTTAATAATATAGGTGTTGGTGATACCATGCTACCACTAGCGGACATGATGGATTTTGAATTATTGCATGCTATGCATACTCCTATTGCCATGTCACACTCTATTTTGGTGTCATCATGTGATATGTTAGCATCATACATTGTTGATCATGTCACACCATATAGTTGTGATGATATTGACATTGACATGCCATGTTATAATCGCTCCATATTTCCGCCAATCATTAAATCGAACATGTTGAACAATTGCTCTTTCCAATGCTTTGATCAGAATGATGTTAATTTAATTCCAAACGAGAATGCACCCATAGCTTTCTCACATACTAGAAATTATGATGCACCGCATATTGAACTTGCCCCATCACTGCACCTTGTTTGATCCTAAGTTATCTTTTTCATACTATATTCTTTGATGCTAATGGTTATGTGCAAACAAGAAGACGCATCATGATGGATGATGTGTTCATCTACCACGCACAAATGTTTTTTCTTATATCTATGGTGTGTGTAGGTACGCGCATTCTGATGTCAACATCGATTGAACAAGAGTTGGCAAAACAAGCTCTAGAGAGCATCCCACAAGACATAAGGGGCACATCTCCTACCTTACAAGATGATGAAAGAACACCGTCAAGGTCGACTCGTTTTCAAGAAGGGGAGATAATGTAGCCCAACCCATGGCATTCACCATTGGTCCACATCATGCTACACCAAGCACTCCTACTAAGGTGAATTCCTTCCCTACCTTGTTGTCCCTTGAACATCATTCGAATCGGATCCTACTTGATCCAAGCACCTATTGTATGTCTAGGACCATGACCATGATGCCAAGAGAAGGATACAAGGATGCCCCAAGAACCAAGACCCCCAAGGAAGTGGCCTAGAAGAGAAGGAGGAAGAAGCAGACAAAGCCACACAGATTCGACACTAGAGACGCCCCCTGTAACACCCCGGTCTCTCCATGCCCAGGTTGTCACTCCTGGAAGCTTAATAAGATATTTAGACTGGCCCCATAGACCAACACTAGTCTTTTCGACGCACTTTGTCCTCACTCATGCGCACCTGAGACCCACTTCCTGGTTAGTCACCCATCCTCAAATTTCTCTATGCCAAGCATGCTTAACCTTACAGTTCTTTTTAGATGAGCTTCCGAAAAAGAAGTTGCAACTTGTTAGTATGAGTATCCTATCAATCCTATTAAACCATGCGCCAGGGTCTCAAATACATGCACCCTTAGAAGATCGATGCCCTCGTCGATCAACCACAAGCCATGAATGTCCCCTCTTGGCACACGTTTGTGCGTCTAGTGATAGCACATGTGCCATGTCGTGTCCACTCTGGTCCACACGCACCATGCTCCACATGTACGCCACTAACCTACGCACGTCAGTTTAACCACGAGGATCGGCTCTAGTACCACTTGTAATACTCCAGATTCTCTGTACCTGGGCTTGTCACTCCTGGTAGCTAAATAGAATATTTAGACTGGCCCCACAAACCAACACTAGTCTTTTCTGCGCACTTTGTCCTCACTCGTGCACACCCAAGACCCACTTCCTATGGTCACCCATCCTCAAATTTCTCTAGGACAAGCACGCTTAACCTTAGAGTTATTTTCAGATGAGCTTCCGAAAAAGAAGTTGCAACTTGTTGGTATGAGTATCCTATCAATCCTATTAAACCATCCACCAGGGTCTCACAACCCTGGAGTCTCTAGCCAAACCGGAGTCTCCATCCCATGCACACTTGAGTCTCCGGCCTGAGTGATATAGGCTTGCGAGCCTGAAGATGGGCCTAGCCCATGTAATGTCCCAAACTTACCCTTTATTCCTAAATTACCCCTAGCTCATGGCTGGCCTATATATAGGCCGCCACCCCTTCCTATAAACCCTAGAGACGATGATGAATTGAGATTAAATCATGGGGTGTGACAAACCCTGGATGGGAACCCCTTTATATAGTTTATCTGTGAGTTGTACAAGGCCTTCAACTTGCGAGTGCATGAGTGAAGTCGTCAAGACCTCCTCAAGTTTTTGGTCTCTCCTTATCAAGGATTGTAGTAGTGCTAGGTCTCTCCCCTTTGGGATTCTACTTGGTTGCTATTCTCTCCTTGATTTGCATTCTATTATCCGTTTGCTGATCTCTCCTTTGGTGATTCTACTGCAAGGTCTCCCACCTAGGATTCTATTAGATTTGTTGTCCGAACCAATGGGAGCAAATACAATATTGTGTGTTTGTATATTTATATTGCATTATAGTTGAGTGCATCGTGTTGGGTTTCCCCTCACCCTCCTCCTCAAATCCTTGAAGATCAGGCCACCCAAAGGTAAATCCCACAAGGGAAATCATAACATGTACATTGTGATTTATGTACGTCACCATCTATGGGTGTCTCTGGTTTCAAATAATATCTTGTTATATTGGATGATTTCACTCACTTTGTTTGGAAGTTCCCTTTACGCAACAAGTCAGATGTGCACACGATTTTCCTTAATTTTCAATAATTTGTTGCCACTCATGTTTTCTTTCAATCCGATTCATTCAATGTGACAATGGCCATGAATTTGATAACTTTAACAACAAAAATTTCTTTCCTCACCATGACATTCTTCTATTTTTTTTCATGTCCATATACTTCTCCACAAAATGGCAAGGCCGGACGCTCTCATCGCACACTTAACAACATTGTTCGTACTCTCCTAATTAAATCCTCCATTCCACCCCAAATTTGGGCCAAAGAACTACGTACAACCACCTATCTCATCAACATTCATCCTTCCAAAGTTAATCCCAAAACAACTCCATATTACTCTATTTTCCTATGTCACCCTAATTATACTGAGCTTCGAGTCTTCCGATGCCTATGTTTTCCTAATGCCTATGCCACTTCTCCAAATAAACTCTCAACCCACTCCATCCCATGTGTGTTTCTTGGTTATTCTGTTGAACACCAAGGTCGAGTTATTGTTGCCTCAATCTTCTCTCCGATCATGTTCACATATCTTGTCATGTTACATTTGATGAAAATATCTTCCTTTTTCCACCCGATCCTCCCTCGACACCACAACTCCAACACCATCCAAGCCACCTCCTCGTCATACTATTTGCCCCTACAAACTCATGCTTCCTCAACAGATGTCGCTATCGTAGCAGCAAACCCGCTTGAATGCTCTGCCGTGGCAGAGCCCTCTACTCCTTCTTTTGTCGCGGCAGCACACCCAAGCCTTAAAGGGAAAATAAACTCTTTGCAAAGTAGAGCATCGGCATTTAAAGATACTTAAAGGGAAAGATATCCTCGTCAAAGACAGCAAATTGAGACACATAGATATGACCCATAGAGACTTGAAGAAACTTGGCACCTTTGTGCATTTTGGGCAATAGCCTAATAAATGCAATGTTTAGAACAAAAGGCAAGCTTTCATTTGCCATATGGATGGAGATTAGGCCAACAATCACATCTGGAAACAAAAATCGAATTATAATTTGGTAACATGCCTAGAAGTCGATGGATATGCATGTCATTGTTGATAACTTTACTAGGAAGCATGATTATGAGACAACTGCCAGTTATAAAAGCTTCGTCAAAATTTTAAGGGCATGGAAGCATGTGCTAGAAGTGAAAGACCAATTTCAACAATGTGGTGATGTTTTTTAGCATCACCATTTTGTTGATGGGCATGAGGGTATGAAACATCGTTTGCATTTCCTTGAGTTTCAAAGGAAGAATTAAGCTTCACATATTCTCTCCCAATCAGGTTATACTGTAAGATTTTTCCTATTTAATTTTTGTTCAATGGGATTTTGGAAATTTGTAAAGGAAACAAAGACATTACACTTTTCTTAAGAAGATATTTACATGTAAACTTACTAAATAATCAATAAATCCTACATGATAGTCATGATGCCTAACAGAAGTTGGTGAAGGACCCCCAAACATTAGAAAAGATTAACTTCCATGTATCCATACCTTTCATGTTGACAGCATTCACTTTGTCATGACCATTGTAGTTGTCACAAACTAAAAGAATCATAGGCTTCTTCTGAAGCATCATCATTTTCAATTCCATATCATTCGCTTTGTCATGACAATTATCAATTCCATATGCATAGGGTTCTTCTAAAGCATCATCATTTTCCTGGAAACGATAACATGAGTCCTTGGTGGCATGTACTTCATGGCTGAAAATCTAACAAGTAAAATCAACCCATAGAGAGGTGCGAGGATGTCCATGTCCACGGCCACAACCACCTCCTACAGCACGCCTGCCACAATCTCCCCCTCGATATTTTAAGTTGTTGCAGGGACGATCATCCTTACACCAAACTTCATGCCAATCTTCACGTCAGTCGTTGTAGCATCGCACATCATGGTTATTGTTGTTGCGCGGGAGGTAGCCATTGCCACCACCACCATCACGGTTGTGAGCCCTTGTGGTAATATTGGTAGAGGTTTCAAAACCTCCACTTGTTAAGCTAAGCATATTATGTCGCTCATCATATGATTGAATATGAGAGTAGAGCTTTACAGTCATGGGAGAATTCCTAATCACCCTGAGTGCAGCAACCAGAGAATCATAGCGAGAGATGAGACCATCTAGAATAAACGACATGAGAGTACATCCTCGGACAATGGTTTTCCTGTCGTTGCCATCTCATCTCTGAGTCCTTGCATCTTGGCAAAGAAAGCCGGAGTTTTCATGTTGAGTTTTTTGTGTTTGCCAATGCGATCCGTTCGTTCGTGACTTTGGAAAAGCTATGTGAGTCAAACATTGCTTCTATCGCTGTCCAGACATCGGTGGTGTTCTCTAGACGAAGAAAGTACATCAAAACTTCTTCGGAGAGAAAATTTAGAACGTAACTTGGCACTTGTTGATCTCGTTCTAGCCAGGTTTCATACGCTGGGTTGGAGGTCAAAGTAGTTTCCTTCTCCTTGTTTGGATTGCCCACGGTCAGAGTTTTCAACGGCGATGCATCAGAGCCGTCCAGAAGACCGATGAGCCCGGCTCCACGAAAATCAGGAATACCTTGCATGCGCCACATTGGGTAGTTAAGTTAGCCGGCATTAGCATCTCCAACAACGGGGATCCGAGATTCGTGAAGCATGACTTGAAGACGATGTCGTCATGGCTGCTTTGCTCGGATCTGTTTTGTCGATAGGTGAAACTAGGATTTGTCTATGAAACTGGTGGCTCTGATACCATGAAAAAGTTTTAGAAGATTGATCACTCATCGATAGATCAACTGAGGGTGTTGTAACGTATATAAATCTAGGGGAAGGGGTCCGTAGGGATGGCTCGAACTCATACAAGTATGGTGTCGGTACATCGTACCTTACATGGACACAACTTGATGACCAAAAACTAGTCCTATCTCTAACATCTCTCACATGTCCCTTTAGCAGCAATTGTCAAGGCATTGGCGATGAAGAAAGGGCTAGCTCTGCCGAATAGAATGGGTTCAACAGAATTCAAGGTGAATCTGAATCCATCGAGGCAATCCATGCACCAGGGATGAAGTATGGTGGAACGAATTAGCCACAATTTTTGCAGATTGTGTTGACATGTCGACCTCTATTAGAATTGTGAAATTTAAGTATTGTCCAAGAAAAGCAAACCATGTAGCTCATGAGTAGCTAGAGATTGCTTTTGTAGTAGAAGTTTTTGTAATTGGATCGATGAACCCTTAGCTTTCTTGTAAGGTATACCATAAACAATTTAACACTTGTTTAATAAAATTCCGCAGCAGAATCCTCCTGCTTCCCTAAATAAAACAGAGGGCATGATCTCTCAATCATCTATTCCCTTTATCCTAATTAACTGACTCAACTTTCTCTAAACACGAATTTATCTATACGCTAAAACGTAACAAAGACGAGTCAGTTAATTTGGGACCAAGGGAGTACGTGGACTCGTTCGGTTGGAGTAATTCTTAGGGCAAGTGCAATGGTTTTATCTTAGCAATGCCACATAGGATGACTGTTGAGTTGGATGAGAGAGAAACGAAAAAAAGACGTCTGTCTTCTCTTGGTTAAGAGATCATCTCTTAGCTACAATATGTCTCACCACATATTTAGGAACATCTAGTGCTAGAGATAAGACTAAAAAAATAATCCATTGTATATCATATTTTGTTAACGTATCAAATGATATGGCATGTATAAAATAAAACTGTCTTATCAACCATTGTACATGCCCTTACCTGCTCGTCACGCTGCTGGCGTTTGTGGAAGATACACCGCATTAATGTCGGGATGTACACCTCTCTTTGGGCACAACATGCAATTCTTTTGTGGGGTTATATAGACTTCTTTCTGGTTGAAACCGATGTGTTGAATTGTTTTGTATTTTGTCTCGATCGGTACACGTACACATGAATATACCGACAAGTCTATGCAGTTCAAACATCCAAACTTGATAGTAGTAGTAGTAATAAACAGATGTGAGATGGCCATCACATTTTCTCAGCTCTTTGAATGGTTCAGTCGCCATTCTTGACTGGCGAGGTTGTTTATCCAAGATCATGGATGAGTGAAGAAAGTTCAGTGTGACATGCGTACGCCGTGACCTACTCCATGACGCCTCCACCGCGGTACGCCGGTAACGCACTACAAATAGTATTCGGGCGTTCAACTGTGAACACACACACACATCATCATCATCATCATCATCATCATCATCATCATCATCATCATCATCATCATCATCATCATCCATGAATCATCACATACGCGGGGCGCACACATACTGACGCATGGACGCCATGGCTTCTGCTGCTCCGGTGTTCGTGCCGCGCATGAAGCTGGGCTCGCAGGGGCTGGAGGTCTCGGCACAGGGCCTCGGCTGCATGGGCATGTCAGTCGCCTACGGCGAGCGCAAGCCCGACATGGATTTGATCGCGCTCCTTCACCACGCGGTCGCCGCCGGCGTCACCTTGCTCGACACATCCGATAGCTACGGGCCTCACACCAACGAAATACTCATCGGCAAGGTCGGTTCTGGGCTCTGAAGTAGTCCCCCATCTGTTCTCTGTTTTCGATTTATGGATGCACGCTCGAGGTGTTCGATGTAATGGTCGTACTTGACACCGACAGGCGCTGCAAGGCGGCTTGAGGGAGAAGGTGGAGCTGGCCACCAAGTTCGGCGTCGCCGACAACTGGGTGGTGCGCGGGGACCCGGCGTACGTGCGGGCGGCATGCGAGGGCAGCCTCGCCCGGCTTGGCATCGACTGCATCGATCTCTACTATCAGATCCGTATTGATAAGAATGTCCCCGTCGAGATCACGGTTAGATCTTATATGTTTGCTTCATTAAAACATTGAAGATATAATTGTAGATACTGACGAGCCTGGTTTCTTGAGTTCCTTCGGCAGATGGGTGAAATCAAGAAACTAGTCGAAGAAGGAAAGCTGAAGTACGTTGGGTTATCTGAAGCCTCGGCGTCCACAATCAGGAGGGCACACGCAGTTCACCCTATTACTGCCATCCAGCTGGAGTGGTCTCTGTGGTCAAGAGACGTTGAAGAAGAAATAATACCCACTTGCAGGTGTTTGCAACAATAGCAACCTACTCTTTGTCCCGATTTTCATTCCAAAAATAATTTCATAATGCACATATATATTTATCCTGAACCTCCTCATTGTTTTGTTTCAGAGAACTTGGCATCGGAATTGTGGCATACAGTCCACTGGGCAGAGGGTTCTTATCCAGTGGACCTAAACTGGTGGACACATTATTAGAGAACGATTTTCGCAAGGTGAATGAAGAGAAGTAGCCATGATCCCCACATGCGGCTAGCCAGCTTACTTTTTCTCTAACAAATATGCTAATGCATTTCCAGAATCTCCCAAGATTTCAACCCGAGAACATGGAGAAGAACGCTGCCATATTCGAGCATGTGAGCGAGATGGCCGCGAGGAAAGGATGCACGCCGTCCCAGCTTGCACTGGCCTGGGTTCACCGCCAGGGAAACGATGTGTGCCCCATACCTGGCACGACAAAGATTGAGAATTTCAACCAGAACGTGAGAGCTTTGTCTGTGAAGCTCACGCCCGAGGAGATGGCTGAGCTCGAGTCCTATGCCGCCATGGATGTTGTGCATGGTGACCGGTACCTCAAAAACCACCCAAACACCTGGAACGACTCCGAGACCCCTCCCTTATCGTCATGGAAACCCACTTAGATATTTCTTACGGCCGGGATTCAGTATGCGGAATTGCGGATGGTTCATGTCACTGGTTCAGAATAGTTGCATATGATTATAAAATGATAAAATAAGAAGTCCGGTTAAAGATAAAATATGAAGTATTGAGCTAATGAAAATGGATTTAAGTGGAAGACTACTTGGTGGAATGAACAATGAAGATCCTACTTATGAATGGCTAACATACAATACAAAAAAAACCACCTTCTACCATGGTATGTTCCGTGTAGAAGGCGAAGTCCGATAGAAGGGCCCTTTTGTCGACATAACAATTTTTACCACGAAAAGTAATACATGGTAGAAAGAGAGTGGTAGATTGATCTACCACAATTCACCAAAATCTGTGTTAGATGTGCTCGCATCAACCACACAGATGGCTTTTATGGTACTCCGTTCGTTTCAAAATATAAGATGTTTTAGATTTATAAAAGAAGTGTATCTAGACTCCTTTAGTGTGTGATTTTATTCCAAACATACATGAACCTACACACTAAAAAGGGTCTAGATATACTCCTTGTACAAAGCTAAAACATCTTATATTTTAAAACGGAGGAAGTAGATGAGATTGCGCATCTACCTCATAAACAGTTCCGTGCTACATGTAGCTCAGCGATAGACCCAAACTCACTTAACTGCTATTGTGGCACTTAAGTGCCAAGTGCCACATGGCAAAGGTGTTAAGCTGATGTCATCTCATTATCTGACATGGTAGTAGCGACATGGAATAAGGGCATCTCCACCGGGCCGACCTAAACGGGTGACCGAAATGGTCTGTTTCTGTCTATTTGGATCGGGCCGCGGTTATTATGGGGTCACGGTCCGGCCTGTCCGACCAGCACCGCGCAGCAGCCCGACCCATCTGTCTGTCTCCCCCGCTGTCACCGCTTGACACCCTCGGTGATGGGATGTTAATAGCGACGCGACATCGGCTATCAGCGCCGGTGCACTAGTAGAAAATAGGTCTTTTGTTTGGAGCTGCCAGGGGCTCTAGTCCTGGTAGGGTCTGGGGGCGGGACTAGTGTTAGCACTAGTCCCGGTTAGTCCCGGTCCCAATGGCTAGGAGGCCGCAGGTGACTAGTCCCGGTTCGTTTGGGGCATCCAGAATTGGACCCCAACGGCTAGGAGTTGGGTGACCATTAGTCCTGGTTTGTATTACAAACCGGGACTAGTTCTTGATCTCTAGTCCCGGTTTGTCATACAATCCAGAACTAATGGTTTTTCTATATATCCTTGCTTCATCCTACCAAAACCCATGGCCATTTTGCTCCAAGCTAGCTCAAGTTCATCCCCATTTTTTATCCAAGATTTGTCAAGATTTGGTGGCACTCTTAAATCCAAGGTTCTAAAAGGTTAGCAACTTCATTCTTTCATCTATCATTGTTATTTTGCTCAATGCTCTAGAAGTAGAGAGTCATTTCATGCTTTAGAAGTAGAGAGGTAGAGGAAATTTTAGATGTGTAATTTTAGACATATTTTGATTATGCAAAAAGTTACTGAAAGTTGAGATGTGTAATTTTAGAGTTTTGGAGCTCAGAGTTGAATGAGGTTTTCACTGCTAGACCAATAATTAAAAACTCAAAAAAAATTATGTTAAAAGTTTTGTCCAATTTAAAAATTGGTGCATGTAAAATTATATATATATATGTTGTTAGTACACACTAAATTTTTAGATTTCAACAAGTAAATGAAGTGAAAATGATCCAAGATTTTATATAATGTAGATGAGCCGGCCATGGATGAACATCGGTTCCCGAATGTCTGACGCGTTCATTAAAGGCGTGCGTTCTTTTCTCGAAGTGGCTGAGGCAAACAAGCGGAATGGTTTTATGTGTTGTTCGTGCTGTGTTTGTCAGAATGAGAAGGATTGGTCTTTCTCAAAAACCCTTCACGTCCACCTGATTCAGTACGGTTTCATGTCCGGCTATAATTGTTGGACAAAGCATGGAGAAACAGGGGTTATGATGGAAGACAATGAAGGAGAAGAGAACGATGGCAACTATCCAATGTTCTCTGAATTTGGAGGTACTGCAATGGAAGATAGTGAACAAGAAGAAGGTGAATAACTGGCATCAGATGAGACTGCTGATGATCTTTGATGGCTCAGTGTTGATGTAGAGCTCGTTGGGGAACCCCAAGAGGAAGGTATGATGAGCACAATAGCAAGTTTCTCTCAGTTATGAAACCAAGGTTTAATCGAACCAGTAGGAGCAAGGAAACACCCCAAAGGTGTTGCTAGCTGAGCCTTGGCAGGGTGCACTGTCGGTGCTAGTAGCAACGTGGAGACCTGCACAACACAACCACAGAAATTTGTCCCCAACTTGCGATGAGGTTGTCAATCTCACCGGTTTTGCTGAAAACAAAGGATTAAACGTATCAAATGGATGGAAGTAATAGTTTGCAGAAAGTAAACACAAAGCAGTAAACAGATTATAGATTTTATATAAAGAAAAGGACCGAGATCCATAGTTCACTAGAGGTGGCTCTCCTTAAGATAGAATACATGCTGGGTGAACAAATTACAGCGGGGCAATTGACAAACATCAAGAAAGCAATACATGCATATACTAATCATCTTGACTCCTTTGGAACTTGATTGGGCATTACAACAGTATACATAGACCACCATCCAACTGCATCTATGACTAATAATCCACCTTGAGGTTATCATCCGAACCCCCTCCAGTATTAAGTTGCAAGCAACAGATTATTGCTTTACGAATTGCGTGTAATGTAAACAATACGATTGTTCTATGAACAAAGGATTGTTGTTTTTTCCCTAGTAGCAACAGCACATCTAGTACCTTAGAGATTTCTGTCACTTCCCCAGATTACCAGAGGCATCAACCCACTATCGAGCATAAATACTAACTCTTGGAGTTGCTAGCATCTACTTGGCCAAGATAGCTACTAACAACGGAAAGCATGCAAGATCACAAATAACAAAGACATGATAGAATCAATAATCAATCTGAAATAGCATCTCAATATCCATCGGATCCCCGCAAACAGAACATGCAAAATTACAAATAGATGATCTTGATCATGAACGGAGCTCACAAGATCTAGACATGAAAGCACAAAGGAGGAGAACCAGCCATCTAGCTACTACATGGACCCGTAGTCCATAGATGAAATACTCACGCATCACACCGGAGGCTTGCATGATAATGAAGAAGGCCTCCAGGGTGAATTCCCCTCTCCGGCAGGGTGCCGGGAAGAGCTTCAGATCCCTCCCGATCTAGGGATGGAGATGACGGCGGCTCCATACCCTTTCGTGGATTTTTGATCAGGTACTTAGGGTTTTCGTTCCGAGGGCAATATATAGGTGGAAGGAGAGGCCGAGGGGGTGCTGGGGTCGGCCAGACCACCCCCTGGCGCGGGCCAGGCCTGGCCGCGCGGCCAGGTGGTGTGGCCGGCCCCTAGCCCTTCTCCATCTCGTATTCTGGCATCTGATGACTTCCGGAAAAATAAGCACTTTGGCTTTTGTCCCGTCCAATTCCGAGAATATTCATTTTCTGACTTTCCTAGAACCAAAAACAGCATAAAACAGGCAGCTGGCACTGTGGCTCTTGTTAATAGGTTAGTCCAAGAAATCATATGAAAAGTACTCCAAAGTGTGGACAAAACACAAGAAAGTGGATAAAACAAAGCATGGAACATCAAAAATTATAGATACATTTGCAATGTATCAACATCCCCAAGCTTAACTCCTGCTTGTCCTCGAGTAGGTATGTGATAAAAAGAAAGAATAATTTTTTGAGGTGACATGCACCATCAAAGACTTGATCAAAGTATTTGTAAAACATTCAAAGCTGGGATCATATTACTTCAATCATAACATGAAAGAAAAAGTTCTAGCAATAAGACAAAGAAACTATGATGCAACATGAAAAGGCACAAACAAAAGATTCATGAATAACAATGCTTTGCAGGACGTTTGTTTGTTTCACATAAAGAAAACATAGCATAATAGTATTCAGCTTGTCCCTCATAGAGTAGCAAATATAAATGCATAGGACACCTTCAAAGTTCATAAGAGTGACTAGATACAAATAGTTTAAAACAAGCAATATCAAGTTATACATCAATCAACTAGTCTTGGGACAATGCACATAGAACTAAGAATGGCCACTATGCTCTCAAAGTAGGTGTATAAAGGTAGAAGGTGGAGACTCGATATATAAGTGGAAGAAAGGCCTTCATAAAAGGAAGCAGGGATTCAAGTCTCATAAAGAGCTTCCAAAAATTATGGTACTTATAGCTTTCAGCTCTCATTGCCCCTATCATAAGCATCTTGAAGGTGATTAAGGTTAAAGTGACACAACTAAGAGGATATGCTTGACAGGTTATAAACCAAAATCTCATGCCCCTTACTTACGAAGACCGAACTTGATGCTACTCAACTTTAGTCACAAGTAAGCTCTTGTCATTGTAAGTACAGATGTATCATAAAGAACCGCCAATGGGGTACCCCTTGCACATGATACAGGAGCTATCCCATAATCAAAATGACAAGGCAAGTAGACAATGAGCATCTCAGTGATCTTTTTATTTGCTATTTGAATATGTTTTTATTGAGGATGCTTCATAGAGTGCTCATTATGGTGATGCTGCAAGTTTCCACCATGATTAGGCATGGCTTAGGCTAGCGGCCCAAGCGTTTATCTAACACACATACAAACTCCATGATCTTACAAGTTCCACTTTTATTTCACACCGCCGGGATCCATAAGCAAAAGAACATGATATCAACGAGGTACAAAGTATAGGTGCAATGTTGAAAGCGTTCCCCATGATACAAGGTTCTGCTAATTTCAACTTATAAAGTGCAAGCATATACGCAACAAAGAAGGACCCAATGGTTCAAGTTTATTAAGGGCAAGAAAAGTAAAGTGTGCCATCAAGTTCGTGAGAGCTTTAATCACTAGTTTTCTTATAACAAATTTAATTTGGAAGGTACACAAAAACATGAATATACTTGGAATAGCATAAGCTAGTAGGTAGGTATGGTGGACTCTTTGGAATAACTTGGTTTAGGGAGTTGGATGCATGAGTGGAACTCATACTTGGTTGCGGAGGCTAGCAAAAGACTGGGAGCGACAAACTAAGAGAGCAATAATGGCCATAATCATGCAGAGCGACAAAACATCATTGATCAAAGCATAAAGTGATACTACAAGTTGAAAACTAAAGGATCATAAAGGCTTAGGTGACTTATGATAGTCATAACATGGTGTGAGAATGTGCCAAGTCAACCCAAATAAAGCATCAAAGGAGAATACCACTATATTATGCTTTAATATGCTAAAACAACGCATGATTCATCCAAGACACATTAAGCAATATCAATTGTTTATAACAAGTCATGCTACAACAAAGAATACTAAGCATAAAGCCAAAACAATATCAAGCATGGCATGACAAAGCATAGGCCACAGTCAAAAACAAGCTCTTTTTACCACATAAGTATGAACTTTCCTACTCTTTTCCAAATCAAACCAAACTATTTGCAAACCAATGTATGAAAGAGGGGGTCCAACCAATTTATTCAGAAAACTGAGCAAACAAAATCAAAAGAAAAACCAAAAAAAAACGAAAAAGAAGACGCTCCAAGAACAACACAACTGTGCGTGAAACAATAAAAATGAAGCGTTTGGAAGAAACCTAGGATTTTTATTGATGAAGAAGGGGATGCCTTGGGCATCCCCAAGATTTGACGCTTTTACTTCTTGGATATTTTTTGAGGTGACACGTGTGGCATCCCCAAGCTTGAGCTTTAGTCCATTCTTCATCTCATTACTCATTCCTTCCATAAATCTGAAATTTTTTCCTTCATACAAAATTTCACACAATCTTTATTAGCAACATTAGTGCACTCAAGATAATAGGTCTTAAGGTTCAGTTATAACACCAAATAAACTTCCATTAGAACACTATCTACTGTAGCACTTCACTTAAAAATCTCAATTCCCAAAAGAACTCAAAAAAGAACCAACAAGAAGCAAATGCAGAAAATGGCAGAAATCTGTCCAAACAGACCAGCGGAGAAAGACGATTTTTTTCGAAGATATTCTGTTGCTCAAATCGAAAAGTGTTGAACTAACGAAAGTTAGAAAACAACCTGGGACAGAAGCACAAAAATTCACGCCTCAAAAATACGTTCATAGATTTTACACGAATTTTTACGGTGAAGCACAGAAATCTGTTTCAGGATAGCAACTTTCCCAATCATTACTTCTCTCTCATTAGAGGTTAGTCTTGGTACAAAAAGCAAATAAAAAGGATAAGAAGCGGTTATTAAAGAGGTAATAACTTTCAAGACTCATTTAAAACTTTTGGGTTCTCTCCCAATAAGTACTTTTCTTTAACGCCTTTAAGTTAGGCATGATAGTTTGAGAAGATGCTCACATAAGAAATATGAATTGAATTAAAAGAGAGCATCAAGAAGCAAATTCAAAACACATTTAAGTCTAACCCACTTCTTATGCATAGGAATTTTGTATGCAAATAAATTCACAAAGAACAAAGTGACAGGCATAGGAAGATAAAACAAGAGTAACTTCAAAACTTTCAGCAAATAGAGAGGTGTTTCGGTACCATGAAAACTTTTACAACCATATTTTCCTCTCTCATAATAATTTTCAGTAGCCTCATAAATAAACTCAACAATATAACTATCACATAAAACATGATTTTCATGATCTACAAGCACTAGAGCTTTATTATAAACATTTCCAAAAGAATCCACAGGAACATAACATTCATCCTCCTTTGGTAGGCATGGGGGACAATCAAATAATGTAAGGGGTAAAGAGTTACTCTCATTAGAAGGTAGGAATGGGTTGATCCATTCTTCCTCCTCTTGATCATCACTCTCCTCCTCTTTTTCATCCAATGAGCTTCTAGTTTTAGCAATTTCTTCTTCCATAGGCTCCTGCAAGGCATTAGTTTCTTCCGCTAGTGGAGAGCATCTATTAAGATATTCAAGAATATAGCCATTTTCTTCCTTATAATTATCAAAGCAAAATTGAAGTATATCATAAACCTCATATTTATAAGGTGCATCATCAGTATTTTCAAGCAAATAAGCTAGTTCAAATGCACCGTTCCAAGCAATAAATTCTTCAATTTGTTCCACATCATAAAAGTCATAATTTCCCTTAACATAAGAAGCTATGGTAACATAATCATTATACTCACATTGAAAAGGGAGGTGTTTAGACCTCTTACAGCAACAAGATTTATCAAAGGAATAGGTAACATTATAAGTAGAGCACACGTTTGTAGCAATGGTATACAATTTATTAATTTGTTCCCATAAGTGTTTCCCTTTTTGTGACAAGCGGTGTTCCTTATAATAATATTTTTGTTCTTCTATGAACCCACCTTACCAATTAGATTCAGTTTCAAAGAAACCAACCATTGATAGAAAGCATGATAAAGCAAGACAATAACAGACCAACGAAAATAACAACTATAGTAGGAACTAATTTTTTTGTGTTTTTGATAAAGAAAGCAAACTAGTAAAACTAATTTTTTGTGTGTTTTTGATAACAAAACAAGCAAACAAAGAAAAAGAAACTAAGCAAAACAAAAATAACAAAGTAAAGAGATTGGTTATAAGGGACTCCCCTTGTGAAGATGTCCTTGACTCCCCGGCAACGGCGCCAAAAAAGTGTTGGCGCGTGGTTGACGTGGGAGCTTCTTCTTCTTTTAGTTCCCGGCAACGGCGCCAGAAAAGTGCTTGATGGCTCAGTGTTGATGTAGATCTCGTTGGGGAACCCCAAGAGGAAGGTATGATGAGCACAGCAGCAAGTTTCCCTCAGTTATGAAACCAAGGTTTAATCGAACCAGTAGGAGCAAGGAAACACCCCAAAGGTGTTGCTAGCTGAGCCTTGGCAGGGCACACTACCGGTGCTAGTAGCAACATGGAGACATGCACAACACAACCATAGAACTTTGTCCCCAACTTGCGGTGAGGTTTTCAATCTCACCGGTTTTGCTGAAAACAAAGGATTAAACGTATCGAATGGAAGGAAGTAATAGTTTGCAGAAAGTAAACACAAAGCAGTAAACAGTTTATAGATTGTATGTAAAGAAAAGGACCGGGATCCATAGTTCACTAGAGGTGGCTCTCCTTAAGATAGATAACATGCTGGGTGAACAAATTACAGTGGGGCAATTGACAAACATCGAGAAAGCAATACATGCATATACTAATCATCTTGACTCCTTTGGAACTTGATTGGGCATTACAACATTATACATAGACCGCCATCCAACTACATCTATGACTAATAATCCACCTTCAGGTTATCATCCAAACCCCCTCCAGTATTAAGTTGCAAGCCACAGATTATTGCTTTACGAATTGCGTGTAGTGTAAACAATACGATTGTTCTATGAACAAAGGATTATTGTTTTCTCCCTAGTAGCAAAAGCACATCTAGTACCTTAGAGATTTCTGTCACTTCCCCAGATTACCAGAGGCATGAACCCACTATCGAGCATAAATACTAACTCTTGGAGTTGCTAGCATCTACTTGGCCAAGATAGCTACTAACAACGGAAAGCATGCAAGATCACAAATAACAAAGACATGATAGAATCAATAATCAATCTGAAATAGCATCTCAATATCCATCGGATCCCCGCAAACACAACATGTAGAATTACAAATAGATAATCTTGATCATGAACGGAGCTCACAAGATCTAGACATGAAAGTACAAAGGAGGAGAACCAGCCATCTAGCTACTACATGGATCCGTAGTCTAGAGATGAACTACTCACGCATCACACCGGAGGCTTGCATGATGATGAAGAAGGCCTCCAGGGTGAATTCCCCTCTCCGGCAGGGTGCCGGGAAGAGCTTCAGATCCCTCTTGATCTAGGGATGGAGATGACGGCGGCTACAGACTCTTTCGTGGATTTTTGATCAAGTACTTAGGGTTTTCGTCCCGAGGGAAATATATAGGTGGAAGGAGAGGCCGAGGGTGTGCTGGGGTCGGCCAGACCACCCCCTGGCACGGACCAGGCCTGGCCGTGCGGCCAGGTGGTGTGGCCGGCCCCCAGCCCTTCTCCGTCTCTTATTCTGGCATCTGATGACTTCCGAAAAAATAGGCACTTTGGCTTTTGTCCCGTCCAATTCCGAGAATATTCATTTTCTGACTTTCCTGGAACCAAAAACAGCAGAAAACAGGCACCTGGCACTATGGCTCTTGTTAATAGGTTCGTCCAAGAAATCATATGAAAAGTACTCCAAAGTGTGGACAAAACACAAGAAATTGGATAAAACCAAGCATGGAACATCAAAAATTATAGATACATTTGCAATGTATCAATCTTCGTCAGGCCATTCTTGATGCACAGAGAGAATGCAAAAATGAAAAAAAAAGTTGGAGCGCATGTTAGAGGATCACAAAAAATTGTTATTCCCAAATTGCGAAGATGGGAACACAAAGCTCGGTACCACACTGGAATTGCTGCAATGGAAGGCAGAGAATGGTTTATCTGACAACGGATTTGAGAAGCTACTGAAAATAATGATGAAGAAGCTGCCAAAGGATAATGAATTGCCTGCTAGTACATACGAGGCAAAGAAGGTTGTCTGCCCTCTAGGATTAGAGGTGCAGAAGATACATGCATAAATTAATGACTACAACCTCTACCATGGTGAGGAGTACGATAATTTGGATGCATGCCCGGTATGCAGTGCATTGCGGTATAAGATCAGTCGAGATGACCCTTGTGATGTTGAGGGCGAGGAGCACCCCAGGAAGAGGGTTCCTGCAAAGGTGATGTGGTATGCTCCTATAACACCATGGTTGAAACGTTTGTTCAGAAACAACGAGCATGCCAAGTTGTTGCCATGGCACAAAGAAGACCGCTAGAAAGATAAATTGTCGAGACACCCCGTGGATGGGAAGGAAACACCATGGTTGAAACGTTTGTTCAGAAACAATGAGCATGCCAAGTTGTTGCCATGGCACAAAGAAGACCTCTAGAAAGATAAATTGTCGAGACACCCCATGGATGGGAAGGAGTGGAGAAAAATCGATAGGGAGTACCCGAACTTTGCAGATGACGCAAGGAACTTAAGGTCTGGTCTAAGTACAGATGGCATGAATCCTTTTGGGGAGTAGAGAAGCAATCATAACACCATGCATGTGACTCTATGTATCTATACTTCCTCCTTGGTTGTGCATGAAGAAGAAGTTCATTATGATGTCAGTGCTTATCCAAGGCCCGAAGCAAACCGGCAACGACATTGATGTGTACCTAAGGCATGAAGAACTTTTGCAGTTATGGCGCGACAAAGGTGTACATATATGGGATGAGCACAAACAGGAGTCATTTGACCTACGGGCATTGTTGTTCGTAACCATCAATGATTGTCCTGCTCTTAGTAACCTTTCAGGACAGTCAAATAAGGGGTACAATACATGCACACATTGTTTAGATGATACTATAAGTATATATTTGGATAAATGTAGGAAGAATGTGTACCTGGGACATCGTCGATTTCTTATGCACAGTCATCGCGCAAGAAAGAAAGGCATGCATTTCAAAGGTGAGGCAGATCACCGGAAGAAGCCTATCCTCCATATTGGTGATGATGTATTTGATATGATCAAGGATCTTGAAGTAATCTTTAGAAATGGTCCTAGCAGTCAATCTATTCCGAATGACATTACCAGACACATGCCCATGTGGAAGAAAAATCTATATTTTGGGAGCTGCCCTATTGGAAAGTTCTAGAGGTCCGCTCTGCAATCGACGTGATGCACATGACGAAGAATCTTTGTGTGAACCTGCTAGGCTTCATGGGCATGTATGAGAAGACAAAAGATACGCCCGAAGAACGGCAGGACCAACATGGTATGAAATACCAAGATAGCCAGCATCTAATGAAGACGGATAAAGGATGTTTAAGTCCTACCAGCTACGCTCTTACCAAAGAAGAGAAGGAAATATTTTTTGAAGTCCTGAGCAGTATGAAGCTCCCGTTTGGCTTCTCGTCGAATATAAAGGGAATAATAAATATGGTAGAGAAAAATTCTAGGACCTAAAGTCTCATGATTTCCATGTGCTTATGACGCAATTGCTTCCGGATGCATTGAGGGGGCTTCTACTAGAAAATGTTCGACTACCCATTGTGAAGCTATGTGCATTCCTCAATGCTATTTCTCAGAATGTAATCAATCCAGAAATTCTACCAAGGTTACAAAATAATGTGGTCCAATGTCTTGTTAGTTTTGAGTTGGTGTTCCCACCATCCTTCTTCAATATTATGACGCATCTCCTAGTACACTTAGTCGACAAGATTAGCATTCTGGGTCCTATATTTCTACATAATATGTTCCGCTTTGAGAGGTTCATGGGAGTCTTGAAGAAATATGTTCATAACCGTGCCCGGCCATAAGGAAGCATCTCCAAGGGCTATGGAACATAGGAGGTCATTGAGTTTTATGTTGACTTTATTCCTAACATTAAGTCGATTGGTGTTCCTGAATCATGGCATGAGGGGAGACTGAGTGGAAAAGGAACACTAGGAAGGAAATCAATAATATGTAGGGAAGGACATTCTTTCACTCAAGCACACTACACAGTTCTATAGAATTCCACCTTGGGAGCTCCGTATATCAACGAACACAAGAATATTGTACGCTCCAACAACCCGGGAAAGCCTGACTCCTGGATTAGAGATGAACACATGAAAACTTTCGGCGGTTGGTTGCAAACACATCTCATGAATAACAACACTGATTGTGATCAGATTACTTGTTGGCCAGCTCACCATCTTTGACTATATGGACTTTCCAAGGGTACGAGATAAATGGGAATACATTTTACACGATCGCCCAAGATAAAAAGATCACCAACCAAAACAGTGGTGTCCGCTTTGATGCAATAGATGACAATGGGTCAAATGACACATATTATGATTGCATGGAGGAGATATGGGACCTTGACTATGGACCTACTTTTAAGGTCCCTTTGTTTCGATGCAAATGGGTCAAGCTGACAGGAGGCAGGGTAAATGTAGACAAGCGGTACGGAATGACAATAGTGGATCTCAACAATCTTGCCTACTTAGACGAACCATTCTTCCTAGCCAACGATGTGGCTCAGGTTTTCTATGTGACGGACATGTCTACCAAACCGAGGAAAATAAAAGATAAGCAAACGAATACATCATACGATGAGCCAAAGCGCCACATAGTTCTTTCAGAGAAAAGGAACATCGTGAGAGTGGAGGACAAGATAGACATGTCAGAAGATTATGATAAGTTTCATGAAATTTCACCCTTCGCGGTGAAGGATGACCCAAGAATCCTGTTAATTGATGAACATGCTCCATGGTTATGACCATGAGGTCATAAGCAAGTTTACGGCCACGCGGTCATAAACAAGTGACTATATGTATTCTGAATTTTGGCTTTGGTGGTTTTTGAGATGTAATTAATATACTAAGTTTAAACTTGCATTTGATCTCTGAAGGAACATCATATTGTGAGTCTAGAGGCGTGAGCCCGTTTAGTCCCGGATGGTGTCTCCAACCGGGACTAAAGATGAACCTTAGTCCCAAATGAGTACACCAACCGGGACTTACGAGGCTAGCACGATCCCATTTAGTACCGGATGGTGTCTCCAACCGGGACTAAAGATGAACTTGTAGTCCCGGTTGGAGACACCATCCGGGACTAAACGTGGGCGGCGACATTATGCCAGTGAGTGGCGACACTATTTCGGTTGGTGGCAGCACTATGCCAGTGAGTGTCGACACTATTTCGTGAGTGGAAGCACTATGTCAGTGGGTGGCAACACTATTTCAATGGGTGGCGGCACTATGACAGGGGTGAGTGTCAACATTATGTCGTGAGTGTTGACACTATGTTGTGCTGCTTAATATATAAATAGGCAAGATGAATCCAGTGGAGTGCAAGATAGTGTGCGAGAGCAGGGACACCACTATGGCGGGAGTGTGCTTCTCGGAGATGTATTAGGATCTTGTCCTCGGACATCTTCGAGGAGCTCGCCATAGAGGCACTCCCTAATATGTGAAATTTCTTAGCTCCCTGGTGTATTGATCTAACTAGAGAAGTTATAAACCACAAGATGGTGTGCAAGAGCAGGGACAACACTACAGCGGAGCTTCTCAAAGATGTCTTAGGATCCCGTCCTCAGACATCTTCGAGGAGCTCGCCATAGAGGCACTCCTAATATGTGAAATTTGTTAACTCTCTATCAACACCCGGATTTTTAATCCCAGATGCCTGTTATGCCATACATCGCAATCCCAGGATTACCATTTTTGCGAGACATAACAGAATTGGTACCACAGTACATTATCCATTACAAACCATAATAATGGTCTTACAAATAAAGGATCTCATGATCTAGTCTTAATACAATCAAAGCAGCGGAAAGTAAACGTAGTAGGGGCTCCATCTTCAGGGTCACAGGCAATGCTGACGATGGGAGATGATCCTAGTTGTCATAGACCTCATGTTGTCCATCTTCTTGGTAGTCCTCGTCGTAGTCTGGCCACGGGAATAGCCAGGTACAAAGCCATGAGTACTCTTTATGTACTCACAAACTATCACTAACAATTAAATTAGTTCTAGTATTAATCTTAAGCTCTAGGTTTATTTGCAAAAAACCAGGTTTATTTCATACTGAGTTCAGAAGTAAAGAAAACTAGTTTAATTTTCTACATCACCTAAGTGGGAACCTAGTTTTCATGTCCACAATCCTGTTGTGGTCAAGTCAAAGTCACAGTTCAATTCACAAGTCATTTTTTTGAAAACATCTGACAACAGAAGAATTATGGCCACTCCAACTATCCATGACCATGGACGCGGCTATTCGAATAGTTTGACACTCTCTAGAGGTGGTACACTTTCACCACAAAATTTGATACATCCGTCAGGGATAACCCTGAATCATCATACTTAGTATGCGGATAATCAATCATAACCTTTCAATTACACACTCTAGTATAGGCACCTCTCCTATGAGCTTGGCCTCCCAGCCAGGGCCATCTACCATCCTGGGCACTACATAGGTGGACATTCACGTTCACAAGGTAGCCTCAGCTCAACCTCTTTCCACGAGGGAACCCATACTAAGGCATATAAACTTCCAGTTAAGCCCTGCCCAATTCAGGTATTGTGGTTGTACGGTAAAAATTGGAATGGTATCGCATCCAAACCCAACCATCAGTTTTTATAAAGGGCCAAGGTTCATGCCTCAACATTTTCATCATCATCATGTCAAAAAATTTCAATAGAATGAATCATCATTCCAAGGTTTTCATAATCATTTTCACCAAGTATTCCCATCTACAGTGATCAACTTTTATACTTAGCACTAGCCACTAAAGTTGAAGGTATTCACTAATGAGGGGTGCTAATCAAGTGTAACTATCCAACTCTAGTTTTATGCCTTTTGATGACATCTAAGTATAACTACTTAGGTCTAGTTTTATACTCTTTATGGTATCTATCCTATTTTTGCAATACTCACAGAACACTAACTAGAGGTAAAGAACTTTGGTAGAAGTAAAAAAAGTAAAGCTTGCAAGTAAAACTGGGGATTGGTATAATCAAGGTTGCATAACCAAGTATGGCTAATGCATCTGGCATATGTTATCTTGCAAGGATGGCTTGCATAGTTAACTTGTAGTGTTAGGCTTGCCTTGAGTAGTGTAGTGGTTGAAGTTCTCTTCTTCTTCGTAGTACTCCTCCTCCTCGTATCCCAGGTCGGTACTAGCGTCTATAAATGAATACGAGGTACACAATCACCAAGCAATACTTAACTACTTCTATTTAGCACACTAAGGCTCACACTTGATGATCTAGCATCATCACAAACATCACATGAAATAAAGACCTAGTCTTGTTTATCTCATTTTAGAAAAGTAATTTCTACTCATGAAAATACTTAAGATTTAATATTCTCTAATTAAAATATGGGATCGTGTTGACACATGTCATCACCACATATTCTAATACTTGGGAATGTGATTTAAAGTGGTGGTCATCTTTTATAAAGTTTAAAATTACTATTTAATAAAATTAAAGTGCCTAGAAATGCCTATATAGCATTCTTTTAGTACTAGTCCAATGTCACTGCATGTAAACCTAAATATTTTTACATATTCAGGTAGGTCTTGTCAAATGTGATTTTTGAGAGTTGGAATCAACTCAAAAGCATTTATGGTTGATTTTTGAAAAATGTTTAGTATAGGTGATCTATAATTTCAAATGGTTCAAATCCAATGGGATTGGATAGATAATTTCAATATCTTTCTAACAAAATTCGAATCAGACAATTTGGTTCAGTGAATCTCTTTGAATTGATTTTAGAATCTACTCACAGAATCTAGTTTTAACTAAAATGGAAAAATCTATTTGAATCCATAGGCTCTGTGTGGGAAACGAACTGGGCTGGCCCAGCTACACTGCGCTGGCGCAGCGGGCTGCTCACAGAATGGTCCCACGGGTCAGCGACTCAGTTACCGCGAAGCGGTAAGTTTCAATCTGGGTCGTGCGATTAGACTAGGATCTACGGCTGTGGTTTGTCGTCTCCGGTGAACAGCTCCGGCGAGAAACGATTCCTAACGCGACGGTGGGGTACGTGGGGGCTCACCAGGGCTCCAGCTACGGTTAGTAATGGGGGTGATCGGGCTTGTCGAGGATGGCGAGTCGAATGGTGGTCGCGGCGGCTCCTGGGGCGGCTCCTAGCTCCGGTTCCTCTTCTCCTCTGCAGCGGCGGGATCCGGTGAAATTCCGGCGATGTGGTGCTCGCCTTGCTCCGAGGAGAGGTGTAGGAGGTGTCTGAGAGAGAGGGGAGTGTAATGGTGTGGCGAATTGGAGCTGGGGTGGCCTCTATGTATACACCGGCGAGAGGGACAGAGCGGGATGGCTCGGGCTCGTTGGCGACGTTGATACAAGGGGCTAACGGCATGGCTAAGGGTAGGGGTCGACGCGGTGCTTCAAGGCGGTCGTCATGCGAGTGATGATGCTGTAAGGGGCGGTCGAGAATGGTCGGGAATGGTCTGTGCTCTGCGCCGGAACGACGGCATTCGAGACGGCGCACAGTGTCTATGGTCCGCGCGGCGGCAAACGGGCGTGTCTAGAGGGTACCTGGGGTCACGGTGAGGGCGAGGCGCGGCGTGTGTGCGCGTATCGGTTGCGGCGCTCTCGGCATGGCAGGCAGAGAAATGGGCGCGGTGTTTTCGGGTGGTCCACGGCTTGCCTCCGGTCGAGGGGTGGACAGAGGGTGGCGGTGGTATGGCGCCTGTCTCCTGGACATCGTGGGAGAGGGCGCCACGGTTTGTGGCGAGTGGTTCTTGGTCGACCGGCATGGCGAGCTTCGGGCGGCGCTGCACTAGCGCAAACGGCAAAGGGGGAAGCGTGTCCTGAGCTACTGGGCACTGTGGTGAGTGAGTGGGATGCAGAGGGGATAATGGGGGTGGTCAATTACTACTCAAAACAGTAGAAGTTAGGTAGTGGTTTATCTGTGTCTGCAAGGTGCTCGACTAAATGGCCGCATGAGTTTAAGATTTGAATTTTTGGCTGAATTTTGGTGAGTGTTCTGAGTACTTGCTTGATAGTCTAAGGTTGCTTGGAAAAGTCAAGTTGAATTGATTTGAGTAGTTTTTTGTAAAATGGTGCTCTATGCATATGAACTTGATTCAATTTTGCAATGTCCTTTAAATAGATGTAGAATTTGTTTATGTTAGTTTGTAAAGTGGGCTTGGGTTCACTTTTACTTGGTATAGCAAGGGGTGAAAGAATTGGGAAAGTTTCTGTTAGAAATCTTTTACTAGGAACACTCAAAGTGGTCTAGTGGGTAATTTTGATCAAATTGACCATTTGCTTATATGATTGATATTTGAATTTCTTTTCTTTTGATTTTGTTTGTAAATGGCCTAGATGATGTAGTATTCATCGTTAAACCATTCCTTTTCATTTGTAGCAATCAAACATGGCAATTCCACTCATTCATACATTAATGCAATTCACACATACAGTCATATTAGATTTAATAAGAAAAGTTTTTGTTAACCCTAAACTTGGGTGATTAGAACTTGATAATCTTGATTAATATTTTTGGGGTGTTACAAACCTTCCCTCCTTAAACAAAAGCTCTTCCCGAGATTTAAGAAAAACTAGCAACTAAAGAGATTTGGAAACTCAGTCCTAATGTAATCTTCTCGCTCCCAAGTAGCTTCTTCTTTAGTATGGTTGCTCCACTAGATATTGAGAAACTTGATACTCCGGGTCCTAGTGGTTCTGAAGGCTTCTTCCAAAATACGAATGGGTACTTCACGATAGGTTAGATCCTTTTTGATATCTATGGCTCGGTGATCGATGTTCTTGAACACTTCGGTCTTCTCCGGAACTTCTAGGCATTTGCGAAGTAACAAGATATGGAACACATTATGTATGGCTGACATCTCCTCTGGCAGTTCCAGATGATATGATACTTCTCCTTGGCGATTCAAAATCTTGAAGGGTCCAATATATCTGGGGGCTAGCTTCCCTTTAAGTTGAAAACGCTGCATTCCTTTCAAGGGTGATACTTTGAGATATACAAAATCTCCGACATTGAAGGTCAGGTCTCGACGTCTCTTTTCAGCATAACTCTTTTGTCTAGATTGGGCGGTCTTGAGGTGTTCACGGACTTTCTAAACCTTCTCTTCGGCTTCTCGTAGGATGTCGGGTTCGAAGATCTGACTCTCTCCTACTTGCGACCAATTCAAGGGGGTACATCACTTCCTTCCATAGAGAAATTCAAAGGGGGCCATTTGCAAACTGGCTTGATAACTATTGTTGTATGAGAATTCTGTGAAGGGCAGACAATCTTCCCATTTTGATCCATATTCTAGAACACAAGCTCTCAACATATCTTCTAAGATTTGGTTGACTCTTTCAGTTTGTCCATCGGTTTGCGGGTGATCAGTTGTGTTGAAGTTCAGCTTGGTTCATAATCCTTCTTGGACTTTCTACCAAAATCTTGAGGTAAACTGGGTTCCTCGATCCGATAGTATGGTCTTAGGTGTTCCATGCAAACTGACGATTCTATCAATGTACAACTCTGCTAGCTTCGAACTCTGGTAGGTGGTCTTGACAGGTATAAAATGGGCTACCTTGGATAGTCTATCAACTATGACCCAAATAGAGTCATTTCCCCTACTAGAGGTAGGCAAACTGGTGATGAAATCCATTCCGACAGAATCCCATTTCCATTCTGGAATCTGCAATGGTTGCAAAAGTCCTATGGGTCGCTGATGTTCCGCTTTGACTCTCTGACAGATATCACACTTGGCTATGTAGCTTCCGATTTCTCTCTTCATCTTGTGCCACCAAAATTGCTCCTTCAAATCCTGATACATCTTTGTTCCTCTGGGATGGATAGAATAAAGAGCATCATGAGCTTCCTGCATTATGACTTGCTTCAGCTCGGAATCTGCTGGTACACAGATACGTCCTTTGTACCACAAAACTCCTTCTTCATCTTCGGTGAATCTGGGTACCTTCCTTGTACTGATACGACATTTAATTCCGTTGATACTTGCATTTCCTTTCCACGCCTCCTTGATCTAACTGATCAAAGTGGGTTGAAGTTCAATACTGGCTAGGAATCCTTTGCTAACTAGATACGTTCTAAACCGCTCCAACTCTTCATGCAAACTCGGCTGGGCTTCTTTAATCATGGTGTTTAATCTACATGGCAATATGCTAAGAGCATCCGCTACCACATTGGCTTTACCAGGGTGATAGTGAATGTCAAGGTCATAATCCTTGATTAACTCTATCCATCTCCTTTGCCTCATATTCAGCTCCTTCTGGGTGACGATATACTTCAGACTCTTGTGATCCGAATAAATCTCACAGCGGTTACCCATAAGGTAATGACGCCATGTCTTCAAGGCTAAAACTACGGCTGCTAGTTCTAAGTCATGGGTAGGGTAGTTGTGCTCATGTTGCTTCAGTTGTCTAGACAAATATGATATGACTTTGCCTTCTTGCATCAACACACATCCGAGACCAATCTTGGATGCATCACAATACACATCAAAAGGCTTCTTGATATCCGGCATAATCAGAATTGGGGCTAAAATCAATCTCGTCTTGAGCTCTTGAAAACTTGCTTCAGATTTGTCCACCCATTCAAACTTCTGATCTTTCTTCAATAACTGGGTCATCGGTCTTGCGATGCTCGAAAATCCTTCAACAAACTTGCGGTAGTATTCTGCTAATCCGAGAAATGCACGGACTTGGGTTTGGGTGGTTGGGGCTTTCCATTCTTCAACATCTTTGATTTTGGCGAGATCGACAGCGACTCCTCCTGCCGACACAATATGTCCTAGGAATCCTACTTCCTTTAACCAGAACTCACATTTGCTAAACTTGGCATACAACTGACGTTCTCTAAGGGTTTCAAGGATGGTTCTTAGGTGTAGCTCATGGTCTTCTTCTGACTTGGAATAGATTAGAATATCATCGATAAAAACAACGACAAACTTATCTAGGAAGTTCATAAAATTCTTATACATGAGATTCAGGAAATAAGCGGGGGCATTGATTAATCCAAAAGACATGACGGTGTACTCATACAATCCATATCTGGTAGTAAAGGCGGTCTTTGGGATATCCGTTGCACGAATCTTGAGTTGATGATAACCAGTTCTAAGATCAATCTTAGATAACACTCTAGCACCAGTCAATAGATCAAACAGATCTTCTATCTTCGGCAGTGGGTACTTGTTTTTGATGGTGACATCATTCAGCTTCCGGTAATCCATGCACAAACGGTTACCTCCATCTTTCTTATCCACAAAAAAATAGGCGATCTCCATGGCGATGCACTTGGTTGAATCAGACCTTTCTCCAGCATAGCATCAAGTTTTTCTTCAGCTCCACTAATTCAGATGGGTTCATACTATAAGGTCTTTGAGCTATGGGTCTAGTTCCACGAACTAGTTCAATAATGAACTCGATATCCCGATCTGAGGGCATACCAGGCAATTCATCTGAACACACCGGGGTATTCACAGACTACTCTGACTTGGTCTAGGGTTGGTTGGACTAGACTCTTGTTGCATTTGAATTGACGGGGCAGTGTCTTAGATACATGCTCTACTGATACTCTAGTGCTACTGGTCATGGTTATGGGTTTCTTGGCACAGTCGATTAATCCTTTATGTTTCGACATCCAATGCATTCCTAGTACTACTTCCAAACCTTTGGTTCCAAGTACTATTAGATTAGCATAAAAATCTATTCCATGGTTTCTTATAGGTACAGCCTTGCAAATTTTTCTAGCTTTGGTGGTTGAATTAGGTATTTGAACTATCATAACATGCTTCAATTTTGTTGGTTGCATCTTACTAGTGCATGCAAATTCTTCTGTAATAAACGAGTGCGGTGCTCTAGAATCAAACAACACTCTTGCAAGTACTGAGTTAACAGAAAACATACCCAGAACGACAGCTGGCGCTTCCTGAGCTTCTTCAGCATTCATGTGGAACAGACGGCCGTTGCGGTTGAGCGAGTTCCCTAGAGAAAATCTCCTTCCAGGTTGAACACGGTGTTGCTGCTAAGCGGGTGCATTCACATTGGTGGCTGCAGCAAGCTTCTTGGGGCACTCGTTGGATTAGTGACCCTTGACTCCACATTTGAAACAAGTAATCTAAGACTTGTCTTTTCTTGCGATAGGCATAGCATTGCTTCCAGTCCTTGGGGCAGCATTGTTGTTGTTGGACTTGGGCGATGCACGGTTGAAGTTATTGGAGTTGCCGGGGTTATTTTTGTGGTTTCCTCCAGACTTCAAGTTTCCTCCGCCATCATTGGGATAGTTTGGACGGGACATAGGGGGTCTGTTGTTTCTTAGGGCATATCTTGCAGATGGGTTGGGGCGGTACTTCTGGGTATGGTGGGATCCAGGCTGGTGCATCATCATACGCTTGCGATTGTCTTTGGCTTGGTTTATCTTTCCTTCCATCTGAATGGAAGAGTCCACAAGTTCTTCTAGATCCGCAAAATGGATGTTGACTAACACTGTCTACATTTCATCATGTAACCCATTTGACGGGGGAATACCAATCAGGGTATATCCATGAAGCGGAGTCGCCAGCTGGATCGAGTAGACTGAAGCCAAGCCCAGAGCGGGTCGACTCGCATAATACGGCAATTGGCGCCAACGACTCGCCGACTAGAGGCCCAAGATAACGAATCCAATGCAAAAGCCCATTAGTACACTTGTAAACCCTAACTGGCTGCATACATAAAGCCACCAAGGGGCACCCCCACGGGGGACGTCATATTAGATCTAGTCTCTCCCTCCGCCTACGGCGGCTCCATGTAAACCAATCTATGATCTTATACTGGATTACTAGCGGGACGTAGCGATCACTAGTAGAAAATGGGCCTTTGGTTCGGGCCATTAGTCCCGGCCGTGGCTGGGGCCGGGACTAATGGTCCGAACCAGACGGCACGAGGAGGCCGAGGCACTATGTCCCGGTCCGTAAGGAACCATTAGTCCCGGTTTGAGATACAAACCGGGACAAATGGGTCTGGGCCGGCACGCGTGCTCCTGGCAGAACCTTTAGTCTCGGTTTGTATCTCAAACCGGGACTAATGGTCTGGCCCTATATATATGCACCCAACCCTCCACTCTCTCCTGTTTTTTCCTATGTGAGAGGTGGGTATAAACTTTGTGCTAACTTTTTTTCTTCATATGCACTAGAGGTTTTCGGTGAAATGCCTATTAGAGCGATGCCACTTGAGTTCACACAAGACAAAATATGATATGAGGTGCCAGAGCGACACTTAAGGTTTCTCCTCTTTGTTTTGAAGTGTCCTTAAAGGTTAGCAACTATTTTCTCGTTTTGACTGCGCGGTACTAATTTAAGCATCGTGATTGCGTTTGATATATATGCATGGTTGTATGATGCAGATGAGCCACCCATGGATGTACGGTGACCGACGCTCTGACGCTTACAGAGAAGGCGTGCGTTCTTTTCGCCTTGTGGCTGAGGCGAACAAGCGGCGGGATGGTTTTATGTGTTGAATGTCGGAATGAGCAGGCTCACACTTCCTCAAGAGTCATTCAGAGCCACCTGCTTCGGTCCGGTTTCATGTCCGGCTATAATGTTTGGACCAAGCACGGAGAAAGAGGGGTTATGATGGAAGACGGCGATGAAGAAGAGAACGATGATGAAAACTACCGATCTATGTTCCCTGAATACAATGATACCGCAGTTGAAGATAATGAAAAAGAAGGGGGTGAAGAACGGGAACCAGATGAGCCCATTGATGATTTTGGTCGGGTCATTAGTGATGCAAGGCGAGACTGCGACATAGAAAAGGAGAGGTTGCAGTTCGAGCAGATGTTACAGGACCCCAACACATTGCTGTATACAACTTGTGAAGATGGCCAGAAGAAGCTGGGTAGCACACTGGAATTGTTGAAGTGGAAGGCAGAGACCGGTATGACTGACTCGGGATTTGAAAAGTTGCTGGTAATAATGAAGAAGCTGCTTCCAAGAAATAACCAATTGCCCTCTAGTACGTACGAAGCAAAGAAACTTGTCTGCCCTCTAGGATTAGACGTACAGAAGATACATGCATGCCCTAATGACTGCATCCTCTACCGCGGTGAGAAGTACGAGAATATGGATAAATGCCCGGTATGCACGGCATTGCGTATAAGATCAAAAAAGATGACCCTGGTGATGTTGAGGGCGAGCAACCCAGGAAGAGGGTTCCTGCCAAGGTGATATGGTATGCTCCTATAATACCACGGTTGAAACGTTTGTTCAGAAATAAAGAGCATGCCAAGTTGTTGCGATGGCACATGGAAGACCGTAAGAAAGACGGGATGTTGAGGCACCCTGCTGATGGTCGGCAGTGGAGAAAAATCAAGAGAGACTTCCCGGACTTTGCTGGTGACGCAAGGAACTTATGGTTTGGTCTAAGTACCGATGGCATGAATCCTTTTGGGGAGCAGAACTGCAGACATAGCACCTGGCCCGTGACTCTATGTATCTACAACCTTCCTCCTTGGTTGTGCATGAAGCGGAAGTTCATTATGATGCCAGTGCTCATCCAAGGCCCGAAGCAACCCGGCAACGACATTGATGTGTACCTAAGGCCATTAGTTGATGAACTTCTACAGTTGTGGGCCAAACCAGGTGTATGTGTGTGGGATGAGCACAAACAGCAGGAAGACCTACAAGCGTTGCTGTTCGTAACCATCAATGATTGGCCTGCTCTTAGTAACATTTTAGGACAGACGAACAAAGGATACAATGCATGCACGCACTGTTTAGATGAGACTGAAAGTATATATCTGGATAAATGTAGAAAGAATGTGTACCCGTACAATCGTCGTTTTCTTCCGCCTAGTCATCCCTTAAAGAAGAAAGGCAAACATTTCAATGGGAAGGCAGAAAACCGGACGAAGCTTGTCCCCCGTAGTGGTGCTGATGTATTTGGTATGGTCAAGGATTTGGATGTAATCTTTGGAAAGGATCCTGGAGGACAACCTGTTCTGAAAGACCCCATTACCGGACACGCACCCATGTGGAAGAAGAAATCTATATTTTGGGAGCTACCCTATTGGAAAGTGCATGAGGTTCGCTCTGCAATCGACGTGATGCACCTGCGAAGAATATTTGCGTGAATATTCTAGGCTTCCTGGGCTTGTATGGGAAGTCAAAAGATACCCCGGCAACACGGGAGGACCAGCAACATCATAAAGGACGAGACGACAATCATCCAGGGCAGTTTCAAGGGCTTGCCAGCTATGCTCTTACCAAAGAAGAGAAGGAAATCTTTTTTGAAGTCCTTTTCAGTATCAAGGTCCCGTCTAGCTTCTCGTCGAATATAAAGGGAATAGTAAATATGAAAGAGAAAAAATTTCAAAACCTAAAGTCTCATGACTGCCATGTGCTTATGACGCAATTGCTTCCGGTTGCATTGAGGGGAATTCTACCAGAAAATGTTCGACTAGCCATTGTGAAGGTATGTGCATTCCTCAATGCAATTTCTCAGAAGGTAATCGATCGAGAAAGTCTATCAGGATTACAGATTGATGTGGTCCAATGTCTGGTCAACTTCGAGTTGTTGTTCCCGCCATCCTTCTTCAATATTATGACGCACCTCCTAGTTCACCTTGTCGAAGAGATTAGAATTCTCGGTCATGTGTTTCTACACAATATGTTCCCCTTAGAGAGGTTCATGGGAGTCTTAAATAAATATTTTCATAACTGTGCTAGGCCAGAAGGAAGCATCTCCAAGGGCTATGGAACAGAGGAGGTCATTGAGTTTTGTGTTGACTTTCTTCCTGACCTTAAGCCGATTGGTGTTCCTGAATCTCGGTATGAGGGGAGGATGACTGGAAAAGGCACACTAGGAAGGAAATCAATGGTATGTAGGGACGGGCATTCTTTCACTCAAGCACACTACACAGTTCTATACAATTCCACCATGGTGGCTCCGTATATCGAGAAACACAAGAATATTCTACGCTCCGAAAACCCGGGGAAGCCTAAAACCTTGATTAAAGGGGAACACGAGAAGTATTTTGGCAATTGGTTGCAGACACATCTCATGAATAACACCACTATTGGAGATGAGTTGTACTCGTTGGGCAGGTTACCATCTTCGACTATATGTACTTTCCAAGGGTACGAGATAAATGGGAATACATTTTACACGATCGCCCAAGATAAAAAGAGCACCAACCAAAACAGTGGTGTTCGCTTTGATGCAACAGATGACAATGGCCAGATTGACACATATTATGGGTACATAGAGGAGATATGGGAACTTGACTATGGACCTACTTTTAAGGTCCCTTTGTTTCGGTGCAAATGGGTCAAGCTGACAGGAGGCGGGGTACATGTAGACGAAAAGTACGGCATGACAACAGTGGATCTCAACAATCTTGCGTACATGGATGAACCATTCATCCTAGCCAACGATGTGGCTCAGGTTTTCTATGTGAAGGACATGTCTACCAAACCGAGAAAAAGGAAAGATAAGCAAAAGAGTACAGAATACGATGAGCCAAAGCGCCACATAGTTCTTTCAGGGAAAAGAAACATCGTAGGAGTGGATGATAAGACAGACATGTGAGAAGATTACAATAAGTTTCATGAAATGCCGCCCTTCAAAGTGAAAACTGACCCAAGCATCCTGTTAAATGATGAAGATTCTCCATGGCTACGGTGTAGAAGAAAACCACAACACTAGATGTTGGTGATGTGTAATAATGTATTAAACCTTTTATTTGAGACATAAATCTATGTAATTAAACCTTTTATTTGAGACATAAATCTATGTAATGTATTAAACCTTTTATTTGAGACAGAGGTGGGAACCGGTGGAAAGCGCGGGAACGCAGTGGCGCGGGAAACTTTCATCCCGGGTGGGGGCTCAAACCGGGACAAAAGATGGGGGGCATTATCTAGGGGAGGATTATCTGGGAGGGCCTTATGTGGGGGGTGGCTAACCTTTAGTATCGGCTGGTGGGTGCAATCGGGACTAAAGGTGGTTTTTGTGTCATCTAACAAAACTGTCGGTGGGATAAGGAGGCGTGGGTAACCTTTAGTACCGGGTGGGGGCTCAAACCGGGACTAAAGCTATCGGTAGGATAAGGACGCGTGGGTGGACGCACTGCTCGATGAGATAAAGCATGTAGCGCACGACGCCCTGTCGGAGGAAGAAGACAAAGTAGAAGCGGCGCCGTGCCTATAAAAGGAGCATCGATACGCCATGGCAAGCAACTCAACAAGCCAACATGGATGGAGAGTTTCATCCCCATGGATGGAGGAAAGGGTTGGGAAAATCTCCCGTGGCGGAACTTCTCGATGATGCCCTTGGTGCACATGCCCTATGGCATCTTCGGAAGTTCCGCCTCGGAAAATATTTTCCTGCTAGCCCGTGAAAGACTCCATCTCCGCCTCCCTAGGGTTAGAGGTATGGTGGAAGCCATGGGATAGAGTGGAGAGAGGCGGCAGATATGAGTGTAGATGTGCTATGGCAACGACCAAGCCAACATGGATGGAGAGTTTCATCCCCATGGATGGAGGAAAGGGTTGGGAAATCTCCCGTGGTGGAATTTCTCGAAGATGACCTTGGTGCACATGCCCTATGGCATCTTCGGAAGTTCCGCCTCGAAAAATATTTTCCTGCTAGCCCGTGAAAGACTCCATCTCCGCCTCCCTGGGGTTAGAGGTATGGTGGAAGCCATGGGATAGAGTGGAAATAGGTGGCAGATATGAGTGTAGATGTGCTATGGCAACGACCAAGCCAACATGGATGGAGAGTTTCATCCCCATGGATGGAGGAAAAGGTTGGGAAATCTCCCGTGGCGGAATTTCTCAAAGACTCCCTTGGTGCACACGCCCTATGGCATCTTCGGAAGTTCCGCCTCGGAAAATATTTTCCTGCTAGCCCATGAAAGACTCCATCTCCGCCTCCCTGGGGTTAGAGGTATGGTGAAAGCCATGGGATAGAGTGGAGAGAGGCGGCAGATATGAGTCTAGATGTGTTATGGCAACAACCAAGCCTAAACCCTAAACCCTAAAGGGGCTACCCTCGTCGGAATCACATGAAAATTGCAAAATGGTTAATAGTTTGACTAGTTAGAATAATTATTTTATAAAACAGAAAATGGATTTGAATCTCTGATTCAAATTCAAGCACTTTTTATGTTAAAAATATGCAAAATATAATAGTTAATGCATTTTTAAATTGGAAATGGCAAAATGGTTATTAGTTTCACTAGTTAGAATAATTATTTTATAAAACAGAAAATAGATTTGGATTACTTATTCAAATTCAAAAACTTTTCATGTTGAAAATTTTCTCAAATTCATAAGTATGCAAAACCTATATAATTCAAATGTTTAAAAAATCTAATAGTTACAAATTGTAATATTTGAAAAAACAGGCGCCAACTTAGGCCCAGCGCGCGCAAATTTGGGCCTTTAGTCCCGGCCCAGAAAACCATCCGGGACTAAAGGCTCTGCAGGCGAAAAGGCATCCAAAGCCTTTAGTCCCGGTGCGTGGCTGGAACCGGGACTAAAGACCCCCCCCCCCCTTTAGTCCCGGTTCCAGCCACGCACCGGGACAAAAGGGTGTGGGGGTATTTATTGTGCCGCCTTCTTCCTTGGTCGAATCCATCGACCGGAGCGAGAAGCTAGCACTACGCCACCAGGCTGCCGAAATTTACCTCACTACCTCGCCGCCCGTCCGCGTACCCCCCGCGCTGTGTTGCCGCGCCGCGCCGTCGCCTCTCGAGACGCGCGCTCGTCCGCCCCACTTCTGGGAGGTAATCCCTCTCCCCACCGCGCGCTCTGCCTCCTCTCCGTCGCCGGCCCCAGCGAGCCCCGCGCGCTGCCTCCATCCCCCCAGCGAGGCCGGGCGGCGCCCCGCGAGCCCGCTCTGCCTCCTCTCTTGTATTTTTTTATTTGTATATTAATTAATTAAGAATTATTACTAGTAATAGATAGAATTATTACTAGTATTTCTAGTGTATGTTTTTTGTATTACTAGTATCTTTTTTGTAATAGATAGATAGAATTATTACTTGTATTACTAGTATTACTAGTATGTTTTTTGTAATAGATAGATAGAATTATTACCAATATTTTTTGTATCTTTTTTATATTTCTAGTGTATGTTTTTTTATTAATTTCTAGTATAGTATATATTAATTTCTAGTATAGTATATATTTCTAGTATAGTATATATTAATTTCTAGTGTATGTTTTTTAATCTTGTATCTTTTTTATATTGTAATATTTATTACTAGTATATAAATATAGTATATATATATGTTTGTGTATATATATTTATTACTAGTAATAATATATATAGTAGTATATTATATAGTATGTAGTATTATAGTGTCGATTGAGACAGACAAGCATCAGTGCTAAATAAAGATAGGCCCGGACTTAGGGTTAGGGTGGTAGTGCTCGCGGGCCCCCACACTTAGGGTTAGGGTGGTGGTGCTCGCGGGCCCCTGGAGATAGGGTTAGGGTGGTGGTGCTTGCGGGCCGCCCGGAATTAGGGTTAGGGTTAGGGCATCACTAGAATTTTGCTATTGTTTAGTATTATTGTAGCAAATTGCGTGTTCATATTATTATTTAGTGTTATTTTATGCAGAAATATTGAATGAAAAATGTTATTGTGTGCATTTTGTAGAAAACTATGGATCCAATCCAGAGAGACCTAGCACTGGAAGAAATTCTCGAGGATATGACCAAGGACACCCCCCATGTTGATCCACCCGAATCTCCGTCGATTTATCTGAACCCCTCCGGTGAGGGAGAGGAGGTCGACCGAAATGATCAAGGAGAAGCCGACGGCTCCGGTGGTGGAGAAGCCGATGGCGAGGTATATATATGAAGTCTGGTGATCAGTAGATGCATTAACTGAGTTGTATATATATATAAATTGACGAATGTTTCTTCTCTTAGGCCTCCACATCAAGCAAAAAATATTCCAAACGAGGCCCGACCAAAAAGTTGGACGCATCTACGCGTTATACAATTACGCGGGTATCACCACGGGGTGAACCGGTGGAACCCGAAAAGGCTAAAACTGTATTTAAACAACAATGCGGAGTTATGGTTAGGGATCGCATCCCGATAACCGTTCGAGAGTGGAATAAGACCAAAGGGGCGAAAGAGGGTGAGTATGTCTCTGACAGGTGCAAAGAGGGTCTTTGGAATGACCTCATGACACATTTCACCCTGCCAGAATGTGAGGATGATGCTGACACAGCTGCATTGAGGAAGAAAGTCAAGCAGTGGACTCTTACGAAGATGGCCGAACTATTCAAGAATTGGAAGAAAGCATTATGGAAAAAGTATCAGAAGACGAAGAAGACTCCTAAATTTGAATGCTATCTAACGAAGCAGCAGGCTAACTGGGATGCATTTGTGAAGTACAAGGAGTCACAACCTGCTATCGAAATGTCGGAAAAAACAAGAAAAATGCCGCGATGAAGAAATATCACCTTCACCTGGGGCCAGGGGGCTACGCGGCTGCCATGCCAAAGTGGGATGCTAAAGAGAATGAGCTGCTTGCTAAAGGGATCACTCCAGAACCAATACGCGAAGAATGGGATCTAAGGGCAAGGAATTGGTTCCTTGGGCATGGGAGTGAGTATGACGAAAGTACAGGGGACCTTATTTTCAGTAACGGGATTAGGATACCCCGGGATACATGGCAGAAAGTGGTGAAGGAGATTAAAGCGGGGAAAACAAAGTTCCGTCCCGATAGAGAGAAAGACTTGCTGACAAAGGTCCTCGGGAATGACGAACGCGGAGGACGTGTACGAGGCCTTGGCCCTAGTTATACGTGGGAGATGGGGTTTCCCAAAGACAAAGATACTTATAGGAGCCGAGAGAGAGCAAAGAGGCGACGGCAGGAGGAGGAGGGAGACAAGTTCACCGAGTTGATAGGAACACTTCGAATGCATCAGCAACAGATAGACGAACTTCGAGGAGCAGCGTGCCTGCAAGATCCTGTACTCAATATTACCGCCGTCCCATCTCAGCGGAAAAGCAGCGTGGCTGAATCGGAGGTCCCTTCTGACGATGCACGTATGGTAGATGGCGGTCTCGGCTACCCCGTGGATGGAATCAAGGAGCAGGCATCTTGTGAGCTCCATCAGAAGGTGAAGAACCTATCCATCAAGGTGGTGGTCGGATGTGCTTTACCTTGTCCACCTGGCGCACGCTGGCATGGCCGTGAGATTTCAGCTGGCTATGCTAAAGTTGGTGTGGCTGAAATCGCAATGGGGTGGGACTCAATGGAGCTTGACATCCCTAGACCTGAAGGTGAGAGGACACTTGGAGAAGTACTAGGTGGTATCATTCTATGGGACAAGAACAACATCAAGCTTCCAGGCTGGACGCCAAAGCCAACACCGCCTCCGAGTGGTCGCATGTCACCTTCACCTCCATCACCTCCAAGAAGCCCACCCCATGACTACGACCACCATAGCCCGAGTCCATCTCGATCTCCGCCGCAGCCTCCGATTAGTACTAAACGACGCAGGAGCCCAAAACGACAAATGTCGCCCCTCCCAAGAGTACCTCATAAGAATCTTTCTATCAGACCTTACGATCGTACTAACGAGCAAACCAACATGATCGTAAAGGCCGAATGTGTTGCGCAGCTTCAAAAGAAGAAATCCGAGCCCGCCCCGGTATACACCGAGAAGCAAAACGCGTATGCACTTTCTTTTCTAAACACAAAATCGCAATATGACTTGCACCATAAGCCAGATGACTATCGACGCACACTTCAGAAGGAAGTGAAGAAGAGCAAATCAAGTAGAAGTGCAAGCGGGAGCATATCATCAAGTCAAAGTGCAACCGGGAAAAGAAAGGACGTCCCCCAGCTCGGGGAACAGGCCAAAAAATTGACCCCACCCCTCAAGGTGGTATCCTATGACACTCCCCAGCAGGATATGGAAGAAGCTAAGAAGCTTGCGGCTGCTATGAATGTGATTGTTGAGGAATTGCTAGGTTCCCAGGACGACAAGTTACCCAAGGCTCAGGTAGTCCCTACATATGTCCCAAGGAAGCCTCTAGTCAGCTTTGAGCAGTTCTAACAACTGCCAACACAAATGCGGAGTTTACATAAATGGTACTTGAAAGCCGTAAAGGAGGAGAGAATAATGATCGTGGCGAAAGTCCCACATGACTACTACTTCCGAGAAGAAGAGGTCCATGTTGAGTTTCCAGAACTCTTCTAGTTATACACTTTCGACGCCCTCGACAAAAGTCTCATGAGTTGCTATTGTCTGTAAGTTCTTGAATTCGTTGTCTATATATAAGCTGTTCATTTTTTCAGTTGTTCAGTTCATTGCATGTAATTATCCTAATTATATCCTTTTGTACTCTATTATTATGCAGAATGAAGATCATGGAATGTAAAAGAAGGTCAATCTTCAGTGTTGGGTTCATTGACCCAGATAAAATATATTGTCGGACGCTAAAGGAAAAACCCGAGGACACTCAGGAAAACCTTCTAAGGTTTCTAACGGAGCAAAATTTCTGTGACCACATACTGTTTCCTTACAATTTCGCGTGAGTGTCTTACTCTATTGTACACATTCTCTTTTGCTTACTCGATGTTAAGTGTAATTGATGAGTTACTGATGTATATATAAACGTGTACAGTTTCCACTGGATTCTCATGGACATTCAACTTGATAAGGGAAGAGTTGAAGTCATGGACCCATTAAAGAGACCCCTGGAACAGTTTAGTGACATGCAGGACATGCTCCAGAGGTAATTTTCGCGCTATAGCGGTCTCTTTCGTTGATTTCCTGAGATATCACGTAATAAATAAATCATTAATTTTCTTTACCGGGTGGGTTTGGAACTAGTTCAAGAGTGCGGTTACGGGTGACTTTACTGAGAAGCTGACGTTTAAGCCGGTCTCGGTAAGTAGTAGACGCATCTCTTTACTTCTAGTTTCAATACAATTATGATGCTGGATTATTATTTTGATTGAATTCTATTCTCGTAAAGTGCGCGAGGCAGCCACAGGGGACGAATCTATGTGGATTCTACGTTTGCGAGTTCATTCGCACGTTTACCAGTGAGCTGAATGATTATAGAGTCGATGTAAGCAATACATTCATAACATTATTTTTATTACCGTCACTTTTTGTTATCATGATTGATATTCATATTGATCTCCTTTTCTTATATAGTTCGAGAAAATGTGGGATCAGCTCCTACCACAGCAACGCGTAGTAGCAATTGCTGAAGAACTGGCAGGATTCTTGATGAACGAGATAATAGATGACGCCGGAGAATTTAGTGTGAATAGGCGCCGATGATCCCCGACCGTGTAAACGGGCTCTAGTCCCGATAATTTGTGATCTCCATGTGTAACTATCATTTATATATTTGTATGCTCGATCTTAAGAGAAGTTATCTTATGTATGCACGAACATGTACGGTATGTAGTCGCGTAGAAAACTATTTTGAAATGAAAAAAACAATACAAATTAAATTCTCTGCCGCGGCAGAGAAAGTGCCTAAAATTCTGCCGCGGCAGAGAACCATTTGTCCCGGTTCGTAATACGAACCGGGACTAATGGGGGGCACCCAGCGCCCGCAGAGACAGCCACGTGGATGCCCATTGGTCCCGGCTGGTAAGAGGGCCGGGACTAATGGGTGGGCCTTTAGTCCCACCCCTCCAGTCCCGGTTACCAGGACCGGGACTAAAGCCCCTTACGGGCCGGGACTGGAGGCCCGTTTTCCACTAGTGGATCCTCCATCGGGAGGACATGAACCTGGGTACGTCGTGTGCCAATCTCGCTCCTGGATTCTCCTACGTTGCCTTGCCCTTTCTTCTACGTAAGCTACACTGTACCATCTGCCGTGATCAATACCACGACAGTTGGCGCCCATCGTGGGGCAAGCGGTGCTTGGAGGTGATAATCCGGACGGGATCCCTCACTGTCACCGGCGGCCAGATTGCATCTCGTGTCACTCGGAGTTGGGTGCCGATCAATCCGGCTGCCGCCCCCCGACGCGGAACACACGGACGCGGTCGACTCGGAAATTTCAGACGCACGAGAGATTGGTTTGATTATGACTGGCCTGTTTTCGATTCAATCTCAGCTTCCCGTTTATTACTCTGCCTATTGATTAATTTATTTAGACTTAATCTGATACGTATGCTACTTGTGCGCTGTTATTTGGAGGATCAATCCATAAAAGTAGGAGTAGATCACTCGTGGCTGTTAATTTATGGGCCAAAGTAAAAACAACGAGACGCATGTCAGAACAGTACGATCAAGTTTCAAGATGCAACGGATTAGCTCCATGAAGAAAAACCAAGTGAAGGATACAAATTGATCGGCTGCAGTAGCTACTGAATTTTCTATTCGATCCCTTATTTCTCTTTCTCATTAATCACTTTGTGATTTGATTATTTATTTGGACCTGATGCACCTCACATGTGATATTGACAATGTACGGACCGCTTGGAGCTAAACTGGATCGGAACACGTGTGCGATGCCAATGCATAGAATCCGGGAATCCGTACAGTTCACACGGTGACCTCGTGCATGCAATCTGCACAAGGTCTGGGTTCCCACACGCACACGGGCGTGGTCCCGTTGGCGACATCGGCGACAGATGCGATCGAGTCAGATCATGCCTCGAGCTGAACAGCACATGCGATCGCCATCCGTTTTTTCCTATTCAATCTAATCCTTCTCACATCGGTTTTTATGCAAATTATTTATTTTTGTATGAATCTAATTCTTTACACCTTTATTTGGAATATATGCACCGAGTTGTGTCATGGAGATTACCCTCATGGATCGGCAAGTCTGCCTTTTGTCAAATAGATCGAATCAGTCTTGACATCAGGCTATTGACCAAAACGGTGTTGCATATACTGAGGAGATGGGTCTGATCCACTAACGCCGAAGCGAGAAGAAATGGCACATAAATTGAAATCAAGTCCGGGAAATATCATCGCGTGAAAAGTAATATAATTCTTACCCGTCCATCACACGGTAACGACCAGGTGATATTATTTCAATCCTTCCTCCACTATGATTAGTTCTCTTTTTTCAAATCTAGTATTCGCCGTGTGTGTGGCGACTTTATAACATCTTTGTTGATTCTAAATATTAATCTGGATCATATGCATCTTATTTAGGCTAAACGCCGCTTCAGTCTGTCATGGACTCGCCATCACGGAATCACCCGTCACAAACTCGCCATGGTCGTGGAATCGCCACGTTCGACAACTCGCCCATCGTCGACTTCGCCATAGCGCGACCTCCGTCCGCTGCGTCGACCCCGTGTCCGCCGCGTCGACTTCGCCATAGCGTGACCTCCATCTGTCGCGTCGATCCCGTGTCCGCCGCGTCAACTTCGCCATAGCGCAACCTCCGTCCGCCGCGTCGAGCTGGTGTCCACCGTGTCGACTTCGCCATAGCGCAACCCCCGTCCGCCGCTCGACTCTGTGTCCACCGCGTCGACTTCGCCAAAGCATGCCTATACTTCCGCTACGTCGAATGCGTGTGCCATGCCTTCTAAGGGCCCCTCATCATACGAGTCGCCAGAGAGGGTCACATGTCACGCTGCATGGACTCACCACTGGGTATCTCTCCTCCCTGGGGAAAATCAATTCGCCTTTGTCAACCTTTGAAAGAGCGACTCGCAATGGCCAAGTAGTGCGGACGAGGACTCGCAAACCAAGCCTCGGATCGTCCATGAAAAACACTAACCGAGAGCCATCATTGGAGTCGCCTTGCTCGACTGGCCTTCCGGGCCAAGACAAATGGCAGTGCTACACAAAGAGCACCATGTCCTCCTCAACCTTAGACAGTGCGACTCACACGGCCAAGTACTGCGAACGAGGACTCGCAAACCGAGCCTCGGATCGTCCAGAAAGAACGCTAAGCCGAGAGACATCTTTGGAGTCGCCATGTGACTGCCCCCCCCCCCCCCCCCCCCCCCCGGGGCCAAGATGAGAAACTCGCTAACAAAAACAGCGCAATCAACGTCATCGCGGACTCGCCACACTCAGGAACTCTCCCCTCACGGACTCGTAATCATCGTGGACTCGCCACACTCGAGGACTCTCTCCTCACGGACTCGCAACCATCGTGGACTAGCCACACTCGGGAACTCTCCCCACGCGGACTCGCCATGCTCGACAACAACCACTACTATTTCCATGATATGTATCGCCAAAGAGCCTCATGTCGCCTCTACAAGCCAACTCGAGCCTCAGGGACTACTTCTAGGCATATTGCGTGTGCGCGTGGTTCCACGACCGCGGCTCGCCATGCTCGGGGACTCGCCACCGCGCACTCACCCTCGCGTACTCAACACGCTCGGGGACTCGCAACCGCGGACTCGCCCTCACGTACTCGCCATGCTCGGGGACTCGCCCTCGCGTACTCAACACGCTTGGAGACTCTCCACCGCGGACTCTCCCTCGCGTACTCGCCACCGCGGGCTTGCCCTCGTGTACTCAACACGCTCGGGGACTCGCCACGGTGGACTCGCCCTCGCGTACTCAACATGCTCGGGGACTAGCCACCATGGACTCGCCCTCTTGTACTCGCCACGCTCGGGGACTCACCACCGTGGACTCGCCCTCGCGTACTCAAATACGCTCGGGGACTCGACCCTCGCGGACTCATCTCGCGTATTCCTCTGCACCAACTTGGTGAATTCACCATCAATGATTTGGTGGCTTCCACGTCCTCTATGACAGCAAGTTGACAAGGCACCGACCAAACTTCTCCAATGGGCGACTCCGTCCAATGACGACTCGCCCGACACATCGACTCGCTTTGGCGATTGGGATACTTCACGAGCTATTTATCTATTTCAGGAGCTCGCCAACGACTCACCATCGACTCCACCCTGGAATCACCTGCGTCGATTTGGCGGTTTGAAGTCATCGCCGAGTCCCTGATACGCTCGAGGACTACTGATAGGGGAATACCAATCGGGGTATACCCATGAAGCGGAGTCGCCAGCTGGATCAAGTAGACTGAAGCCAAGCCCATAGCGGGTCGACTCGCATAATATGGCGATTGGCGCCAACGACTCGCCGGCTGGAGGCCCAAGATAGCGACTCCAATGCAAAAGCCCATTAGTACACTTGTAAACCCTAACTGGCTGCATATATAAAGCCACCAGGGGCACCCCCACGGGGGACGTCATATTAGATCTAGTCTCTCCCTCCGCCTATGGTGGCTCCATGTAAACTAATCTATGATCTTATACTGGATTGCTAGAAGGACGTAGCGATCCTCCATCGAGAGGACGTGAACTTGGGTACGTCGTGTGCCAATCTCGCTCCTGGACTCTCCTACGTCGCCTTGCCCTTTCCTCTACGTAAGCTACCCTGTAGCATCTGCCGTGGTCAATACCATGACACCATTCAGGAACCTTTCCTTCTTCTTTGCTTTGGTGCTAATCTCATCAGGGGCATACCTAGCCAAAGATAATAATTTGTCACGGTATTCCACCATAGTCATTCTCCCTTGCTTCAATTCCCAGAACTCATCCCTCATCCTAGTGACCAAACCTTGGGGCACATGGGTCCGGCTGAACTTGATCTTGAATGCTTCCCAAGTCATCGTTTGCCCTTCGTTCATGGTACGAGTGTTATTCCACCAGGCTCTTGCATCACCTTCTAGATAATGGGTGTCAAACAGTACTTTCTCATTGGCTTCAACTCATGCGACCTCCAAATTGTTCTCCATGGTTTGCAGCCAGTCATCAGCATCTAAGGGATCCTCAGACTTACTAAATATAGGTGGATTGGTATTCTGAAAGTTCTTGAGATTGGATCCATGGTTATCATGCTTTTTGTGACCTTGATTATTGTGGGCCATCTGAGCTATCTGTTGAAGAGTGGCTAAGTTGGCTTGACGTTCAGCTCTACTAGCTTCACAGTCAGAAACTAACATTTGCAGAATCTGTAACATTGGGTCCTGAGATGAGCTGCTTCCTCTGGGATTTCCACGAGTCATCTAAAGATTGAGATAGATAATGAGATAAGAGGGAAATCACTAAGGTTCATGGTTTTGTTTCAGAAGTTTTAAACTTTGAGTTTGACTCAGGTTTTCCAAACTAAAAACTTCCTCTCATTCATTCATTCAAGCACACAATACAAACACACACCACAACACAAATAGAAAATAGATGGTTTTAAGAACCATTATGTGAAATTACGATACAGTGGGACCGGATACAACTCATTCCTACGGTAGTTCTCAAGTGCATCTAATCATCATCAATGAAGACATAATCATCATCATCAGTGTGGAACTCCATGGCATCGTCCTCCAGGTAGTCGTCATCATCACTGAGGTTAGAGTAGAGATCTCTACGGATATCTTCACCTTCCTCCTCCTTCGCTTCAAGCTGGATCTCCTGCTCATAGATGGTATTCTCGAGAGTGGCCACCTTCTTGCGAAGATGATCAATGATGCGATCCTTCTTGTCACACTGATGATGAAGTGATTGGCGCTCCTTGGCGAGGATGGCGAGGGTCTGGTCCTTCTTGACTGCAATGGCATGGTTGTGGTTGGCGTAGGCACGAGCGTTGTCCAACTCCTTCTGTCTATCATACAATATGAAGTCGAGATTATCCACCTGGTGCTTCAGCTCCGGGTGTCCTGGCATCTCCAAGGGCATTCCCATAGAATCACGCCTTGCACAGTGAGCAAAGCGAGTTCCCTGGATCTGGTTGATGTTTTGTCCACATAGACGGGCAAGACCTTCATGCATAGCCCTGGCTAATCCATCTAGCCAGTTGTTCTCCCTCAAGCTAAATTGTATCTTCTCCGGGGTGGGTGCTTCCATCTTGCCTCTGATATCTACAACTATCAGCCACTTTAGTTCTTCTCCCACTTGATCGTTGAGTTGGGCCCCGAAGAACTCCGGGTGCGGGCGCTCAAGATACTCTGTGAGTGCATCTAGATCCCTCTCAAAGATCAGGTGGCCTCCATTGCCCAGCTGGTAGAACTTACTATACTTGACCTCCATCTATAAGAATTTAGGGTGAGCAAGTTAGTGAGGTGATCAAATGTGTCAAATTTTATGTAGAATTGCAAGAATTTTTGAGGAACATGATTTTTTTGAAAGAATCTCAAGGATAAGAGTGGGAATAGGTTTTCATAAATACGCACTTCTTTTGTTTTGAAACTAAGTTTTTGTTCAGACGTCCATTCTAACTAGGGTCTCCTATGGTCAGGATGGCTCTAATACCAACTTGTCAACACCTGGATTTTTAATCCCAGATGCCTGTTATGCCATACATCGCAATCCTAGGATTACCATTTTTCCGAGACATAACAGAATTGGTACCACAGTACATCATCCATTACAAATCATAATAACGGTCTTACGTATAAAGGATCTCATGATCTAGTCTTAATACAATCAAAGCAGTGGAAAGTAAACGTAGTAGGGGCTCCATCTTCAGGATCACGGGCAATGCTGACGATGGGAGATGATCCTAGTTGTCATAGACCACCTGTGGTCCATCTTCCTGGTAGTCCTCCTCATAGTCTGGCCACGGGAATAGCTAGAGACGAAGCCATGAGTACTCTTTAAGTACTCGCAAACTATCACTAACAAGTAAAGTAGTTCTAGTAGGAATCTTAAGCTCTAGATTTATTTGCAAAAAGCCAGATTAATTTCATACTGAGTTCAGAAGTAAAGAAAACTAGTTTAATTTTCTACATCACCTAAGTGGGAACCTAGTTTTCATGTCCACAATCCTGTTGTGGTCAAGTCAAAGTCACAGTTCAATTCACAAGTCATTTTTTTGAAAACATCTAACAACGGAACAGTATGACCACTCCAACTGTCCATGACCGCGGACGCGGCTATTCGAATAGTTTGACACTCTACAGAGGTGGTACACTTTCACCACAAAATTCGATACATCCGGCAGGGATAACCTTGAATCATCATACTTAGTATGTAGATAATCAATCATAACATTTCAATTACACACTCTAGTATAGGAACATTCCCTATGAGCATGGCCTCCCAGCCATGGCCATCTGCCATCCTGGGCACTGCATAGGTGGACATTCACGTTCACGAGGTAGCCTCAGCTCAACCTCTTTCCGCGAGGGAACCCATACTAAGGCATATAAACTTCCAGTTAAGCCCTACCCAATTTAGGTATTGTGGTTGTACGGTAAAAATTAGAATGGTATCGCATCTGAACCCAACCATCAGTTTTTATAAAGGGCCAAGGTTCATGCCTCAACATTTTCATCATCATCATGTCAAAAAATTTCAATAGAATGAATCATCATTCCAAGGTTTTCATAATCATTTTCACCAAGTATTCCCATCTACAGTGATCAACTTTTATACTTAGCACTAGCCACTAAAGTTGAAGGTATTCACTAATGAGGGGTGCTAATCAAGTGTAACTATCCAACTCTAGTTTTATGCCTTTTGATGACATCTAAGTATAACTACTTAGGTCTAGTTTTATACTCTTTATGGTATCTATCCTATTTTTGCAATACTCACAGAACACTAACTAGAGGTAAAGAACTTTGGTAGAAGTAAAAAAAGTAAAGCTTGCAAGTAAAACTGGGGATTGGTATAATCAAGGTTGCATAACCAAGTATGGCTAATGCATCTGGCATATGTTATCTTGCAAGGATGGCTTGCATAGTTAACTTGTAGTGTTAGGCTTGCCTTGAGTAGTGTAGTGGTTGAAGTTCTCTTCTTCTTCGTAGTACTCCTCCTCCTCGTATCCCAGGTCGGTACTAGCGTCTATAAATGAATACGAGGTACACAATCACCAAGCAATACTTAACTACTTCTATTTAGCACACTAAGGCTCACACTTGATGATCTAGCATCATCACATGAAATAAAGACCTAGTCTTGTTTATCTCATTTTAGAAAAGTAATTTCTACTCATTGAAAATACTTAAGATTTAATATTCTCCAATTAAAATATGGGATCATGTTGACACATGTCATCACAAAATATTCTAATACTTGGGAATGTGATTTAAAGTGGTGGTCATCTTTTATAAAGTTTAAAATTACTACTTAATAAAATTAAAGTGCCTAGAAATGCCTATATAGCATTATTTTAGTACTACTCCAGTGTCACTACATGTAAACCTAAATATTTTTACATATTCAGGTAGGTCTTGTCAAATGTGATTTTTGAGATTTGGAATCAACTCAAAAGCATTTATGGTTGATTTTTGAAAAAATGTTTGAAGTGGCAAAAGTCTCTGTCTTGTTATTTTTGGTATAGGTGATCTATAATTTCAAATGGTTCGAATCCAACGGGCTTGGATATATAATTTGAATATCTTTTTAATAAAATTGGAATAAGACAATTTGGTTCAGTGAATCTCTTTGAATTGATTTTTGAATCTACTGACAGAATCTAGTTTTAACTAAAATGGAAAAATCTATTTGAATCGACAGGCTCTGCGTGGGAAACTAACTGGGTCGGCCCAGGTGCATTATGCTGGCACAGCGGGCTGCTGATAGAATGGTCCCACGCGTCAATGACTCAGTTAACACCAAGCGGTAAGTTTCAATCTGGGTCATGCAATTAGACTAGGATCTACTGTTGTGGATCGTCGTCTCCGGTGAACAGCTCTGGCGAGAAAAGAACCCTAACGCGATGGTGGGGGTACGTGGGGGCTCACTAGGGCTCCAGCTAGGGTCGGCGATGGGGGCGATCGGGCTTGTCGAGGACGGCGAGTCGAATGGTAGTCGCGGCGGCTCTTGGGGCGGCTCCTAGCTCCGGTTCCTCTTCTCCTCTACAGCGGCAGGCTCCGGTGAAATTCCGGCGATGTGGTGCTCGCCTTGCTCCGGGGAGAGGTGTGGGAGGTGTCTAAGAGAGAGGGGAGTGTAATGGTGTGGCAAATTGGAGTTGGGGTGGCCTCTATTTATACACCAGTGGGAGGGACAGAGCGGGATGGCTCGGGCTCGTCGGCGATGTCGATACATGGGGCTAGCAGCATGGCTGAGGGTAGGGGTCGACTCGGAGCTTTAGGGCGGTCGTCATGCGAGTGATGGCGCGGCAAGGGGCGGTCGAGAATGGTCGGGAACGGTCTATGCTCTACGCGGGAACGGCGGCGTTCGAGACGGCGCACAGTTTCTACGGTCCGCGCGGCGGCGAACGGGCGTGTCTAGGGGGTAGCTGGGGTCACGGTGAGTGTGGGCACGTGTGGTGAGTGCGAGGCGTGGCGTGTGTGCGCGTGTCGGCTGCGACGCTCTGGCGCGCTCTCGGCATGGCAGACAGAGAAATGGGTGCGGCGTTTTCAGGTGGTCCACGGCTTGCCTGCGGTCGAGGGGCGGACAGAGGGTGGCGGTGGTGTGGTGCCTGTCTCCTGGACATCGTGGGAGAGGGGGCACCGTCTGTGGGGAGTGGTTCTTGGTCGACCGGCGCGGCGAGCTTCGGGCGACGCTGCAGTGGCACAAACGGCAAAGGGGGAAGCGTGTCCTACGCTGCTGGGCACTAGGGTGAGTGAGTGGGATGCAGAGGGGACAATGGGGTGGTCAATTACTGCTCAAAACAGTAGAAGTTAGGCAGTCGTTTATCTGTGTCTGCAAGGTGCTTGAGCAAATAGCCTCATGAGTTTAAGATTTGAATTTTTGGCTGAATTTTGGTGAGTGTTCTGAGTACTTGCTTGATAGTCTAAGGTTGCTTGGAAAAGTCAAGTTGAATTGATTTGAGAGGTTTTTGCAAAATGGTGATCTATGCATATGAACTTGATTCAATTTTGCAATGTCCTTTAAATAGATTTGGAATTTGTTTATGTTGGTTTGTAAAGTGGGCTTGGGTTCACTTTTACTTGGTCTAGCAAGGGGTGAAAAGAATTGGAAAAGTTTCTGTTAGAAATATTTTACTAGGAACACTCAAAGTGGTCTAGTGGGTAATTTTGATCAAAATGACCATTTTCTTATATGATTGATATTTGAATTTCTTTTCTTTTGATTTTGTTTGTAAATGGCCTAGATGATGTAGTATTCATCTTTAAACCATTCCTTATCATTTGTAGCAATCAAACATGGGAATTGCACTCATTCATACACTAATGCAATTCACACATACAGTCATATTAGATTTAATAAGAAAAGTTTTTGTTAACCCTAAACTTGCGTGATTATAACTTGATAATCTTGATTAATATTTTTCGGGTGTTACACTCTCTGGTGTGTTCATGTTTTTGGTTCTTGCTTGTTGCAACGGTAGATGATTAAAATGCTAGGGCGCTCACTCACTCTGTCCTTGTGATTTTTGTGTCCCCTCCCATTTAGTCCCTGTACAGCCACAAACCCAGACTAACATGCAAGAAATTTATTAATATTAAAATATGAAAATTAGTCATAATCATGTTTATCCCTATAGTACACAGCTTCAGGGTTGTCTTCGTCATCATCATCGTCATCGTTGTCGTCGCTAGGCGCACGCGACTGGATCCTCAGCCTACCCATGGCATATTCTGGGGGCATCTGCCACTCTGGCCTCGGATTCATGACGCGTGAGGAAAAGGGGCTCCCTGGTGACGATGCCGCTATGCCTGCGGCCTTCACCACCGCCACCCTTCTTGTGCCTCTGCGGGTATCGCAGGCGAGGATGATCTCCCTCGGTGATGTAGCACATCACGCCGACGATAGTCTGGTTCGCCCACCACAAGTGGCGGCCAACTTTGATGTGGTTCACTAGGGCCGGGCCATCACCCTCGTACCTGGCAAGCTCCCTTTCCCACCGGTTAGCGAAAAAGGAATTCCAAGTGTCGTAGTTGTCAAGATCCCAATGACGATTCATCCGTTGCTCCGACATGAGCTCGAGGTAGAAGTGGTTCGTGATGACCGCATGGAGGACGTAACCTTGAGGCACAATAGGGACATGAACCCCTCCAGCGCTCAACATCTAGTAGGCGGGCATGGGTAGCTGGAGGTGCACAACGCCTCGGTCTCCTCGAGGGTAAGAATGGCCCAGTATGCGATGTCCATTGTTGTCAGAGGGGAAGGTGTGTATGTGTGGATGGCCATGGCGGTTTACCTAGATATAGAGGAGAAGGGCGGGAAAACATGGCTGGAAGCGTAGGGAAATGGTGGGAAAATATGGCACGTGGCTTGACGGCTCTCAGAATGACGGAAAATATCTTTAATCCTGGTTAGTGGCTCCAACCGGGACTAAAGGCTCCAGAAATATATTTACTAGTCTTACTAGTTAGACTAACTATTTTAGAAAAAGTAAAATGGTTTTGGATTAGTCAATCAAATTCAAACACTTTTTATGTTGAAAGTTTTATCAGATTCGAAAGTATGCAAAAGATATGATTTAATGCATTTTTAATTTAAAATATGCAAAAAAAATAGTTGTATAACAGAGTATGATAATATTAAATTATAGATCTTGTTTTTATAAATTTTTTGATATATAATACATAATTTTCTTCATTACAGTATAATAGATATTGATTTTATAATATATAATAATTTTGTAAATAAAATAATTAAAAATACCTCTAGTCCCGGTTGGAGCTACTCCCGGTTGGTGGCTCCAACCGGGAATAGAGGTTCGTGCTATAAATAGCTGCCTCCTCTCCCTGTTCAAGCCACGAACCACGACACCTCAATTTCTTCATCTCCGACGATGACGCCGCCCGCCCGGAGGACCCTCGGGCCTCCAATCGTCACCGCCCGCCCAGAGGAGCCCCACGCCACGCTGCCCGTTTCTGCGCAGGAGGAGCCGCCACCCTGTTTCCATGCAGAGGAGCTGTCGTGCGCCCTTCTCCTGTCGCGCCGTCTTCGTCGCTCCCATCTCCGACCGTCTCCGCCACGCTCATCTCCACCGCGCTCATCTCCGGTCGTCCCCTCCGTCCCCGCGCCATGAAGAAGGTGAGTATTTAGGGTTTAATTTAGTTATTTAGGGATTTAATTGTTAGTATTTTAGGGATTTAATTGCTAGTAGTATTGTTAGTATTTAGGTATTTAGGGATTTAATTGTTAGTATTTAGGTATTTATGATTTAGGGATTTAATTTCTAGTATTATTGTTATTATTTATGTATTTAGGGATTTAATTATTAGTATTATTGTTAGTATTTAGGTATTTAATTGCTAGTCTTACTTTTAGTATTTAGGTATTTAGGGATTTAATTGCTAGTATTGTTGTTAGTATTTAGGTATTTAGGGATTTTATTGTTAGTATTTAGGTATTTAGGGATTTAATTGCTAGTATTATTATTAGTATTTAGGTATTTAGGGATTATTGCTAGTATTTAGTGATTTAGGTATTTAGGGATTATTGTTAGTATTTAGTGATTTATGGATTATTGCTAGTATTTAGTTAATTAGAAGTTGATTTTCTGAGGATTATTTGGAAATAGATTTAATTAGTAGTATTTGCTTGGAATTGTTTTGATCAAAAGCCTACTTTAGGATATGCCCATCCCGCATCCTCGTCGTCGACTCGGCGACAATGACGGAGGACTGGAATTCGCTGGACATGTCCGAGACTAGGCTCCGTCGGGCTGGCACTGGGAGGTGCTACCTTCCGAGACGCGTAGCTTGGTGAGGAATCCCGGTCTCGTCGTCGACCTAGAGCTTCTTTGGTGACGGCGCATGGTCCAGGGTCGGTGTAGAGGGAGCCGGTCCCCGAGGAGGTGGTACAACGTCGTGACAGGGAGGAGGACGAGCACGTCCGTCGTTATATGACTATATTGGATGCCAGTCCTCCAATACCTGGCAGTTTATTCTGGGACCTCACCCGAGCTATGCTCGTGTGATGGTTCCTTCCCTTTGGGTGTTCATCGCCCGCGGCTCAGGACCCGAGAATCGACGCCGAGTTTGACTGAGGGAGGTGTTATTCGAGATGTATTAGTGATATTATATGATATTATTGTTGAATTATTTCGATTATTCGAGATGTATTAGTGATATTATATGATATTATTATTGCATTAACTGGATTATTCGAGATGTATTAGTGATATTATCCGATATTATTGTTGCATTAACTGGATTATTCGAGATGTAATATTGTTTCATTAGTACTTTGTTGTTGTGATATGGTACATTGTTAATTTTGTTACTCATATTCACATTATTTCATAACAGTTATTCTATGGACTTCAATGGAAGAGAAGGTGAAGAGAAACTGTTCTAGATTATAAATGGTGGAGCGCTACCCGATCATGGTGGAGCACTCCTCGATCAGGGTGGAGTAGACTGTGAAGCAGAAGATGGCTCATAGTTTCTAAATGAGTCTGGTGAGGGAATGGAGTTAGACCAAATAGACGAAGCGCAAACGAGTGTTGATTGCGACGACGACTTATAAAATGATGGATCGTCCATAACAAAGTCTAGCGAGGTATATTAAGCCGCTTGTGATCACTAGATAGATGCATTAATTGCTTTGTATATATATTTATTAACGAATGTTTCTTATTTTAGACCTCTGGTAAAAGTAATAAACGAGGCCTAGCTAAAGGGATGGCCACCGATGCGCATCTCACAATTGAGGTCATCTCTCCAGAAGGCATACCGTTGCTTCCCAAAAGTAATGCAAATACATTTGTGCATCAATGCGGATTTATTGTTAGGGACAACATCCCGATCAACATTCCCTATTGGAATAAGCCAACAAAGGGAGATGGAAATCATAATAGTTTTGTCGAGGACAGATACAAAGACATACTATGGGAGAAACTCATATCATCTTTCACTCTACCGGTCTTGGAGTCTGATGAGCCCACGAAGGCTATGAGGTCGAAAGTAAAGAATTTTGCACTTAAGAAGATGGACAAATAGTTAAATAACTACAAGAAAAGATTATACAATGAATATCTCGAGGAAGAAAAAGTTCCAGAATTCACTAGCACACTAGAGAAGCAGCGGCATCACTGGGACAGCTTTCTGGAGTACAAGGAATCAGAGCCATCTAGAAAGGTCAAAAAAGAATAAGTAAAATGCTGCGAAAAAGAAATATCATCATAGGATGGGGACAGGTGGCTACAAGACTTCTGTGCCTAAGTGGGAGGAAGCTAAGTCCGCCTTGCGTGCTCAAGGGATCACTCCAACTACACATGACTGGCCCATCATGGTAATAAATTGGTTACTCGCACCTAGGGCGAAGTATGACATGCAAACAATGGAGTTAATAATGGATGAAAAGAAGAAAATTGCTACACTGCATGAAGCAATTGTTAAAAAAATCGAGGAGGTTTGAGAGGGAAAGTTCAAACCCGACATAGAGAACGACGAGCTGACAAAGGCCCTCGGGAATCCTGAAAAACCAGGACAAACACGAGGCTTTGGACCTTCTATGCCGTGAAAGATTGGGTTTCCCAAGGACAGTGAATCTTATAGAAGCCGAGAGAGAAAAAAGAAGTGGAAGGCACAAGAGGAGTAGACCGGCTACGCAATGTAGAAAGAACGACTGACAAACTATATGCCATGCTTAAGGAGCGACAAAGCAACTAGATGAAATGCGCCAGCAAGTGGCAACTCCTCAGCTGGAGCAAGAAAGTGTCGGCGACCCATCTCAGCGGACAAGCATCGTGGATTCCACGGCAGCCGATCCGATGGATCACTACCCCGTGGATAGTATCACTAAGAAGACAAGTTGTGAGCTACATATGTGGGAGTGATCAACTTATCCTTTGCTTTATCCTGTGAACCTGGAGCACGCTGGCATGGCAATGAGATTCCATATGGCTTTGCTCATGTCGGGGTCGATTAAGTGCTACCGCAATATGAATCACTGGATCTTAAAATCCCTGAAGTTGAATACTAAAGGCTTATAGCCTTCAGGTACTTAGTGTTATGCCTGTCACTACTATGTATTCCTAGTGACGGGCAAGGATAAGCCTGTCACTAGTACGAAACACTAGTGACATGCGTACAAATGTGACTGTCACTAATATTACTTTTTGAGGCTGTCCGGGTGAAAAAATATTTTAGTGACAGGCGCACGTAAATGCCTGTCACTGAAAATCCTATAAGTAGTGACGGGCTAAATTTATAACCGTTGCTAATATTTTCCTTATAGGACGGCGCTAACTATGCAAATTCTTAGTAATAGACATTGTAAAGGGTTGTCACTGGTTTAAGGGCATATTTTTCTACAAATCGACTCAACAAGATTGGCATCCACATGTCCAGTATGTGGGACGGACTCGACCCATGTTTCTGCTTCACTAGATTAGCTACAAACGAAATAAAACACATTCGTATCAAAGAACCGATTACCTGGAGCCTGGAGTACACATTCCCTCGAAGAAAAAAAAGGGGTACACGAGACCCATCCGCAACCGCCGCCCCTTGCTCCCCGTGCCCTCCATGATTCCTACTCCCAACCGACACCACCCATCCAACGCCATCGCTCGCGGCGGCGCCGAGGCGAGGACGCCTTCCCCCGACGTGCGGCCCTGAATTCCCAACACCGCCGCCCTGCATCCCAACGCTGCCGCCCTCCAACGATGCCCTGCATCCCAATGCCCCGCCACCCGTGCCCCCGACGCGAGGCCGCCGCCACTCTAGGACGCCGCTGCCTACATCTCGCCGCAGATCCCAGGGCAGCGCCCTTGCGCCGCGCGCCGTGACGCATCTGCGCCCCATGTTTTCCGCTGCCACCGCATCCTAGGAGTCACGGAGCGCATCTCTGGGCACCGGCCCCGCGCCGTGTGCCGCATCCCATTGCAACGCCCCTCCGTGCCGCACGCCGCCGACGCACTGCGCTGGCCGCCCAACACGCCGCCAGCATCCAAGGCGTGGTCGACCGCATCCCAGGGCCGCGCCGCCGACGACTGCCTTCAATGGGATTTGGGCAAGGCCCCGTGCGCCTCCATTCTCCAATCCTTGAAGGTGACCGCGTCCAACTCCTCCGTGCTCGACCACATCCTCCTTTCCCAGTCCTTGAAGGTGTCTGCTATTTTCATATTCTAGACTAGTATATGTCTATATACTGCCAGTGTTCTTTGAAATTTGATTGGAATTAGAATCGTAGTAATGCTACTGTAAACCACATAAAGGTTGAATAATTGTCAATTTCCCAGTCAACTCCAGGTATGCTTGCAACTTGATTGGTATATGCTACTGTAAACCACAATGGTCGAATAATTGTGTCCAGGCAGGCGTGCAGCTCGAGGACTTCTGATCGTAAGGCTCGCCATGGGCTGCAAGAACACCCTTCAAGCTATTACACTTGCATGCAGGAACAAGATTATGTAGAACATATTCTGGTGCAGTGCATATATGCAAGAAAGACGTGGTATGGGTGCTTTCAATGTCTAGGTCTGAATGCCAACACACCGGTACCTACTGATCAGCTGGATAAATGGTGGCTTCAGGGAAGGAAGATTGTATAGAGAAAAAGAATCACGTACCTGCACATCCCTAACCTAGGCGTGGATGCGGCGGTGCGGCCTTTCAGGCGGAGTTGCAGCCTTGCGGGCAGAGTCAAGACCGGCGAAGCAATTGGTGCAGCGCGGTGGCAGCGGGCAGGAGCCAGCCGGCCATTACCGCGAGGCAATTGGGAGCTTCAAGGCTCTGATGGCCGCGACGCCAACTACAGCTGTAGTGGCCAGCCGCCAGGTGTTATATATGGAACCTAATATAGAGATAATGTACTACGATTCACCATTTGTTGTTTTTATTCCTAGATAACTAATTGAGAGATGATTTGTGCAGATTCTACTGCAGTAGTTGCTGGTGCCCTCTACTGGATTTCGATACCATGCATCATCGTCGACTCCATGTACGCATGCAACCTGCCTGCATCTTCTGGGTAAGTTCGTTCAGCGATCTGCCCGTAGTGCTCACTGGCGGCCTCTACTGGACTTGAATATCAGCATATTCGTCTCCAGAAATGCAAGCTGCTTCCATGATCCATATTAAGGTCAATACCCGTTATTAAGTAGATCTGATATAACAAGGATAGTCTTATTTCCACACATCTAAAACCAATATTTGTTAATGGCATATCTTACATTGTAACATCAATATGCCAGTATGTATCAAACATTTGTGGTGGTACGTTAAACAAGAGCAGTAGGTGCTCAATGATCACTAACAGGCTATCTTATTTTATGTTTTGAATAATTATTCACATGAAGTATCTTGATGTTTTTGGGCTATTCATACTACACGCATGTGGTTCACTGATTTGAGTTGTATTCAGTTCGAATTGAGAAATTCTTAGGATGCCAACAAACTTTAAAATTATATTCAGTTCCATTTTCCTGATTTGAGTTGTATGTGGTTCTCTTGATTCTGTACGCATGAACATTCCTGGTGATTATTGTTCATATTTTCTTCCGATAGGTGTGCGATAAAGGGGATGTGCATGCTGTCAGAGTTGAAGAAAATTAGTGCTATTGACAAGAATGGAGAGGTTTCCTTATAAATGGCTTTTATCTTTGAGTTGTTTTAGTTTCATAGACAATAAATTGTGCTTATAGTTATATACTGATCATATATATAACCATTCATAATCTCGTTGGAAGCTTTCCTGATGTTCTTCACACCTACTTTGTAATGTGAATATTGTGAGTTAATATGTTACTTTTTTGGATATATGTTTCATGGATTAATTCAGGCATGTTACCAAGTCTTTTTACTGGCTTAGATTGCCTATTTTCATCCACGGTCTTTGAAATTTCTGCAGCCACAAACTTTCCACACTTGAATCAACACCAATATGTGTATAGATAAACTACTAATACTTGGTATATTTTTGCATTATTTCCTTATGTTTACATATTACTTCACTTTACCAAAAAGTATTGACCCTGCAAAAATCGATACACCAATTGCAGACCAATATAGTCGTAATTTCAGTAGTTATTCTATAGGCTCACCTAATCTGTTGGTTTTAGATCATGAAACTGTTAGATCTGTGGTCGCGTCTATAAAGGACACATGGAGAATGGACAGGTTTGTTATTGCTAGCTCTTGTTCGCGTCTATAAAGGACACATGGAGAATGGACATGTTTGTTATTGCTAGCTCTTGTTCGCTGTGTATTCCTATTCCGTCAATGTAACTAGGACACATGGAGAATGGACATGTTTGTTATTGCTAGCTCTTGTTCGCTGTGTATTCCTATTCCGTCAATGTAACTGTGTTCTCTATCACCGACTGCTAATTAGGAGATAGATTTACTAGTAATTTCTATGATTTCCTTGCTGACATTGGTTGTGTCATTTAGCAGGCTATTGCTATGTAGCAACTCGATAGAAGTGGTTTTCAGGGAAGTCATGAATTTCTTGTGGAGGTTCTCGTACTAAGCCTCTTGCACCATCCCAATCTTGCCAGATTAATTGAATATTGTGCAGATAGTGATTGTACGTATGTGTCTGGTCGTGTAAAAATTATGTCACATACTCCTACTTAGGAGATAGTTAGGGTTTGCATGTGTTGGCAACCCAAGTTTTGTTTTTGCGGCGGAGATTGTACGCATGTGTCTAGTCGTGTAACAGTTATGTGAATGTATTATTGGTACACCATCTTATTGTGCTATCTGAAATACTAGTGGGAAATGCATTTAATTTTGTAATAATTATGCTATCTGGAATAATTGTGGAAAACGAAAAAATTATTACCAAAATTCAAACCAGTACAAACCAGTGACGGGCAGGATAATGGGTATGTCACTACAAAACCCCTGGAGAGCGCAACCAGTGACAAGCATCTTTTTTGCCTATCACTAATAGGTACATACTTGTGAGAGGCTCCTATAAACGCCTGTTACTGGTACACATACTAGTGACAGGCACATGTCTGTCACTAGTAACCTTGTACCAGTGACAGGCACTTTGCCTGTCACTAATGGGCCATTTGAGCCTATCACTGATGGTCTATTCTGCAGTAAAGCTGAGAGAACACTAGGAGAAGTCGGGGGAGGTATCATTTTATGGCGCAAGAAATACATTGTGTTTCCAGACTCGATGCCCATGCCACCACCATCTCCTCCTAGTCACAACTCACCACCTCTAAGTCCACATGATGAGGAGAGGGACGATGACCACCATAGCATGAGTCTGTCGCCGTGTCAAGCGACTCGAAAGGTCGCCGCTTGGTCAACTAGTGCTACAACTCAGAAGAAAGGTAAAAGGCCGAATAAAACCCCGCCGCCTCCGGACAAATTACCTTACAAGATGATTGATAAGGAAACGAAAGCGATCAGCGATGCCCAAGTGAAAGCCTTTTTTGCAAAGAAAGAGCCCTATCCAAAGCAGATATTTGATCCAAAAGTCAAAAAATGGTCTAAGAGTTTCCTTGATCAACCATCACAGTATGATATAAATCAATCATAGGACTACACACGCTGTCTGATGTACGTTCTCCGTACTAGGAAGAAGACAAGTAGTACTGCCTGCAGGAAAAGAGACGTTGCCCCACTCGGTGAACAGGCAAACCAACCGATCCCCCAGCTCAAGGTGTTACCCAGTGTTTATCAGGATATTAGTACCGATCAAGCAGATGACTTTGCTAGAAATGCTGGTATTAATGTCAATCAAGCGCTAGGCGGACATGTCACCGTACAAACAGAGAAAACATGGAAATATGAATACGAGAAGTCTCTAGTCAGACCTGAAGAGATTGCGCATACAACACAAATGCGAAGACTGCATGACTGGTACATGAAAATCACAAAGGAAAAGGGCCTAATACTGCTTGCGGAAGTTACAAAAGAGCATTTCAATGGTGTAGACGAGATCCAAATCTATCTTGAGGAACTATATATATTATTCAGACAAGATGCCCTCGACTTGAGCCTCGTCAGTTCCTATTGTCTGTAAGTAATTCATTTATTTCTATGATAAAGTCTCTAACTCTGCTCGTTTATTGCCTGGAATTATCCTCACTATGCTATTATGCAGAATGAAGAGCGAGGAATGTGAACTAAAGGGAATCTTTGACACCAGGTTCATCGACCCACGCCGATTTAATGAATGATTGCTAAAGAAATTCTCCAAGGAAACGGAGCATAACTTACTAAGGTACCTAGAGAGGCAACATTACAAAACGAGAATAATGTTTCCTTACAACTTCAGGTAAGAGTGTTACTGTATTGTACACATTTACTTTTGCTTACTTGATGTTAACTGTAACTGATGAGTTACTCCCGTATATAAACTTGTGTAGCTTCCATTACATTCTACTAATCATTGAAATTGACGTTGGAAGAGTTGGAATCAAGGACTCACTGAATAAAGAACGAGATGAGTACCAAATGATTATAGATGTGCTCCAGAGGTAATTTCAGTCATTATCGCACTATATCAGTCTCTTTCGTTTATTTCCTGAGATATCAAGTAACTAATAACTCATTTATTCATTGCTCGGGCAGGGTTTGGAAACAATTAACCAAGAGGATGGTAGGTGCTTTTAAAGATCAGCTTAGTCTTCATCCGTCAAGGTAAGTAGTACTAGCTAGGTCTACACATCTCTTTAATTCTAGTTTCAATACCATTATATCATGCTTGATTGAATTCTATTCTCGTAAAGTGCGAGAGGCAGCCACGAGGGACTAATTTGTGTGGATACTTCGTTTGCTAGTACATTTGCTCGGAGGTCAGTGAGCGGGACGGAGCAAAATTTCTAGATGTAAGTGAACAATATATTCACATTTTGATTTTATTACCATCAATTAAGCTGAGAGTCATTCATAATATTTGTTATGACGATTGATATTCATATTGATCTCCTTCTTTTATATATAGTTGGAAAGAATCCAGGAGAGACTCCAACCAAGGGAGCGCCTAGTAGTAATTCAAGAGGAATTGGCGGGATTTTTGGTGACCATGCCATAGACCCAAGGGGAAAATTCCATGTAATCGAATATATGAGCTATAGTCACGATTGTGATCTCCATGTAACCAAATTGTATATGTATGTATGCTCGTAAGACAGGTTATATTATATATTCATCAAAATGTACATTATATGTTATATTATATATGCGTCAACATGCACGACATTCTAGTGATTTAATGATCTCCATATATGCACCAAATTGTATATAAAAATGAATTGAAAATGAAAAATCCCTAAAAATCCTAAATCCAGTGCCTAGGTCTCTATTCTTGGTTGGTGTTGCCATCTGGGACTAAAGGTCCTCCCGCCACGCTGCTTTACAGCTGCCACGTTGGTCGACTCTAGTCTCGGTTCGTAACCATACCGAGACTAGAGATCTGGGCCTCTTGTCCCGATTTCGTAGTCCCGGTTGCAAAACCAGTCCCGGTTGCAAAACCGGGACTAGAGCCCATCTGGAAGCGGGAATAGTGGCTCGTTCTCCACTAGTGGTGGCTTCCCGCGCGGACGGCGTTTCCTGCTATTGTAGCTTTTTGTTTCCCACGCGGCGCCTTCCCTCCCGCACGTGTCTCCTCGGCCGTTTCCCACCTTCGCCACAGTCTATAAAAGACGCCCGTGCGGCACGGCTAAGACAACGATCCCAAGCAACAACAACCACCACCGGAAAAAATGCCTACCACAGCCATGCATTGCCGCAAGATCACCAACTAGACCATGATCAGGGAGTTGTGCCGCACCCGCTTCCAAGACGCCAACATCGACGTTGTCGACCTCCAAGGCATGTTGCTATCCCAGCGCATGGCCGAGGCGGAGGTGGTAGCCTTCGAGGAGGAAGGCCATGTGGCCGAGGCGGCACTGGAGCAAGCGGTGGAGGCGTCCGCAAAGGTGGCGGTCAAATGGGCGGTGCGTGAGGTTCACCACGTTGCCGCCAAGGAGGCGATGGAGGCGGTGGCCAAGGAGACCGCATCAGCAGCCCTCGGCGAGATCCTCCACGAGGCGGCCATGACCACGCTGGATGAGGTGGCCAAGGAGGCGACCAAGGTGTCTGTTCGCGCGCTTCGCCACGGCACTGCCACACACAGTGCGGTGGAAGCGGCGGAGCACGCTGCCGAAACGGTGGCGGAGGAGCTACGAGTGGCTATGGCCGCCGAGGTGGCGAGCGTGTGGGCTCTTGTCGATAGGGACGAGACAAAGGTGGAGGACAACGACGAGGAGGGGAGAGGTGGACCAGGTGCTGGTGGAGGAGGAGGCGATCACGTCCCCCTGCATATCGCGCAGGCTCTAGGCTTCGGCCCCAACGGAGTTCCGGCGATGGTGGCCCCCTTGGCAGCGAGGGCGGCGACGGCGACGGAGGTGGACGACCAGGAGGGGAGGGACCACTGTTCGGCCGTGATGGAGAAGACCCTGTCCAACCGGGCGGCGGCGGACCGTGTGAAGGGGGTGGCAAGAAGGAGGCTCGTGGCCGAGTGCTCGACCGTTACCACGAGCGCCTCCAGCAGGAGGCCATCTGATCGGCTATGGCGGCGATCGACGGTGCCAGCGGCAGCGGCAAAGGCGGCCGTGGCAACGGTGGCCGCGGCAACGACGGCGAGTAGCTGCGGAGACGGCCTCATCCATCAGTAGTAGCAGTATTGTTTTTCTTAGTTCGTTCAAAATGAACATTTTTGTAATTGACAGAGCTAATCTAATGAAAAGCAAGTTTAATTACTAATGTTTCACTTACATATGGCCCTCGAGCGGTCAACAGAAGGACACCCGTGTGGTGCTTGCGCTGTCAGACCGACGCATCGATCACGTAAATTAGTGCGCCAATAGATCGAGCCGGACGCGTCGATCCGGATGGGTCGTGCCACTTGAAGGTTGCGCATGACCGCGCGTCCAAGGGACGCATTTGGACATTGTCGGACAGGTTGGGTCAGCCCGGTGGAGATTCGCTAAGGTGACGTTGTATATACGTACGTCCATGCATGTAAGCGTCTTTTTTGTCCTGGGTGCTGGTTTTCTACCCCGAACCTGATCCGTCGCAGATGGGCGACACACCAAAATCCTTATAAGCAGGCCAGTCCATATAGCAGCTAAGTTGTTTGAGGAGAAAGACGGAACCAGACATCGGAGTTAGAAACCCATTGCAATTTTCGCCTGCCAGGACCATTTTTTAATCCGCATAGCCCATTGTTGGTCCTCGTGTGGCCATTTTGGCCCATACGTTCATATATATCATGCCCATTTGCTGCCATGCTTAGGCCCAGTATTTAAAGAAATTTTATGTCAGGGTCGCCCACAACACCGATGGAGTTGAGGCATGGCTAGGGCAAGCTATCGGAACCCAAAATGGGGCTCGATCCGCAGATAACACTCGCAATGAGGTAGAGGCCCAGCCTTGATGAAGTTAATCAACAGATTAGATGCTCAACACTCAATGCCTATCCGTATAGGAGATGTCAAATCTTCAAGGGTAACAAGCACATCTCGAGGTGGCCAACACCTTAACCCCACAAGACTTACAAAGAGAATCTCATGTGGCCTCTAGTTATCCTATATGTGTTGTTCTCTCTCAATTTATATATGATGTCAACATTTCAACAGTTACGAAAGACTAGCAAGAAGTATATAGATTACATACCAAACAAAATTAGGGACATCCTAACTTAACCACTTAGGAGCTTTCTCACGGACTAGAAATTTTAGTTGTTACATCGTGTTAACGAAACATTTTGACCCGTCATGATTTGTGCTGGAAAAACTGGGCCTGACCGGTTCTCCTCCTCTCACGACCTTTCAAAGATCATGCCTGATTATGGTTTACCAACTATTGGCTGACAGCTAGGTACTGACTGGACTTCATCTTCTCCAAGAGATTTATCACTCGATGGCCCCTTTTCATCATCACTATCTGCATATGGACCTATGCACCCTATTTAAAATTGGCGTTGTAACTTGCTCTTCTTGTGCTACATGTTCTTGACTTTGATCATTTGTTAAATCTTGCACATTGACTAGGAAGGATATATGTCATCAGCTAGATAATACCCCTTGTCGTAAGGATTTCTATTGATTCATTTGTAACCTCAGGAGCATTGCCTTATCCAAGCCTAGCAAATACAGGTGAGCGTTGAAGCACATTGATATCATTTGTGGATCCTACCATACTGAAAAAGGAATGCCCAATCCATAGATCATGTAATGCAGCAACCTATAGAATGACCGTGCACCCGTCTGCCTGCACTTTGAACTTCCGTTGCCAACCAAAATGACACTTCTCCATTTCCAATGCATGCAGTATATCATGCCCAGCATGCTAGGGCACCCCCTCTTCTCGTTGATGGACAAAATGCATGCAGTGTCTTTGGTGTTTGGTTATCTTAAGTAAACTTTCCCAAAGACAGCGACAACTGATGTGCAAAACATGGATTCAAGGGATGTGGACACGCTCATGTGCATGTACTCATAAATGAGATCATCTTCTACCCCATATGCAAGCATGCGGATGGCCGTGAAACATTTTTTGGTATGATGAGAAGCCAACCCTACTAGTAGCATCGATCTTGGCCTCGAAGTAATCATAATAATCCCTCATGCCATCGGGAATCTTTAGAAACAACCTTCTGGACATCCGATGGTGGCAACAAAATGTCTTCTCATCAAACACTGGATTAGTTCGATGGAAGTGGTCCTTGTAAAGGCGCTAGTGGCCACCATCTCGATCACGATCAACGATGGGCTTGTGCTTCTTTGACAAGCCTCTCCTACGCACCGACATTGGGTAGCGGTCGTGCATCATGCTTGTAGTGGCCAACAAAATTTCGATGTCATCGTCGGACTCATCATCCGAATGTAAATGACATTCTTGTAAAAAACTCGACTGTCCTACTGTCCATATATACACACAGTGGCCGCAATGTCAGTGCCCATACTATACAGGTGATGTGCAAGAAAAATGGGCAAAGAATACCTTAAATACGTCCAGGAAATTCGACGAGCAGGTCCTAGGTGCACAGGCTAGCGACAGGTCTGAGCGTGTGGCCTACGAAGATATGCACCGCAGCGGGTCTCGGTATGGACGCAGAAGCCAGTCACCTCTGGTAATGCACGCGGGTTATGTCAGTGCTAGCAATGAAGGAAACACGCACAATGATGGCCGGGGACACCAACAGCAAGCAAGCTCTATCAACATCGGCTAGCTGGTACAAAATGGCGGTAAGAGAGTGTGGCTTCTCGCCAGCAGGCTGCGCTCAAATGTGGCGAGAGAAACGATGATACACAGCTCATATGGCAACATGTCCTAGATGGTGGTCGAGGGTTTGGGGAAGAGAGTGGCTCATGTGTGCGCCTTGTGTGCACTGACGGAAGGACCCGAGGTGGATAGGGGAAGCGGAAGGATGTGTGATGTCCGGACAGACACATCTTTGACCAAAATTTGCTAGACGAATGGGTCGATCCGCATGAGCTGGTTTCCCTTCCCGCGCGGACCAGATAGGACCAGCTTGGACCATTTGGATCACGCCACTAGAGATGCCCTTAGGGCATCTCCACCGGGCCGACCCAAACGGGTGACCAAAACAGTCCGTTTCTATCCGTTTGGGTAGGCCCGCAGTCGCTTTGGGGTCGCTCTTCGGCCTATTCGGCCAGTCGCGCCCAGCGGCATGACCCAAATCTCCGCGCCAGGCATTTTTGGGTGCCATCATGTCCAAGGCTTTGCCAATGGTCGAACACTCAAATTCATTGGCAATAGCAGAGAAACTGAGACACATGACATCGCCCTTTGGGCATCGCCAACTAGTGCCCAGTGGTTCTGAAATGTGCAAAAGGGGGCAATATCATACACAATATCCAAAAGAATGGCGGCTTCTCTGCCCAAAAGGCTGCAGCCACCGTCGCCATTGTCGTTCAAGCATTGCGAGCCCGGATGGCCTACTTCCCGTGAGCCACCCAAGGCCTACGATCGGGGCTAGCGATGGTGTCCAGGTCGGTGAGCATGATGGCATTCTCCTCGGCCATGATCTTGGCTTAGGCCTCCTTGTCCTTGGCCTCTGCCTCCACCACCCTAGACCTGGCCTCAGCCTCCTTGGCCTTGGCTTCGGCCTCCATTGCCTTTGCCTTTGCCTCGATCTCCATTAGCATGGCCTTGGTGTTGGCCTCCTCCACCTCGATAGACCTCATCTGGAGCTCGACAAAGGTCTTGGCGGTGGCCTCTTTCTCTTTGCGCTGCCTCTCTTCCCTCTCAGTGATGGCCTCTTCCTTCTTCTCCAGGATCTTCATCAACGTCTCCTGGAATGCCAAGGAACGAGCCTGGAGGGCGATGTCGACCTTCGTAGCCTTGTGGCCTCCATGCCAGTGGGAACGGGCGCCTACAGGGTTGGCGAAGCCTTCATCATTGCTACCATCGTCTCGGTAGATGACACCGCCTGTAGAAGCATTGCTCTTGCCCTTCTTCTTGTTGTCAAGTTCTTTCCAAAGGGCATAACTAGTCTCCCATTTTTTGCAGTCTTCGATCAACGTCCAACAATGAGGCAACGTGAAGGCCTTGTTGTCATTCACCTTATTTAAGTGCTCCATTGCTTTCATAACCTACACATATGGATTCCAACAATGGCTAAATGCATATACAAGACATCGACAAGGAGAGGAAGAGGTTTTAGCATGTCAACCAGCAACATGCCGCTTTTTTTCCTTTTTGTCACCATCTCGTAAGAGCCTTGGAACTTGCTACACTCGGCATGGATGGTGCCCCATCGCTTGGAGAGAGAGAGATCATTTCAATCGCTGTAGAAGGCGCCCTTGCCGAATTTCCTATGCTCATGGAAGAACCTGCCCACATTTTTCTAGTAGGCAAAGCCCTTTTGCTCGGTGCCGCATAGTGGATCTTACAAAACCTCCATCCATGCCTTGCATAGGATCTTGTCCTCGTCGGTGGTGTAGCTCGCGGTTCGTTGGCTTAACTTATTGTTGTCCACGAGTGATGCTGCAAGTGAAGCGGCCAGCAACGCAACAGTGACCCCCACGCCCATGGAAGCGCCATCATTTCTGAACAATGACTCGTCTGCAATGTTGTAGGCATCTTGCTATGTCTGCTGCTAGGTCTCCGCGTCCTCGCCATAGCCATCGCCATAGCCACCGCAATAGCCATCACCATGCCCGTCGACATAGCCGTCGGCACCTTCGTTGATCATGTCGTGCATGGCATCCTCAGCATCATTGGCCCCGAAATCCTACACCCAATTTGGCCTGGACAAAGAGACGGGAACGGAGTCCTAGCAAAGGCAAAGAACTGTCACGACCATACCATGCCGTCGTCGGTCGGCGGCGCGTCGTACATTCCGCCGAATAGGTAGACTGGCACCGGCATGTCCACGGCAGAGATGGATCGCTACTTCTTGGATGCCTAAGGGGTTGTGTCCATGATCGTTGAAGTGCGGTTGAGGTTGATGGCAGAGACTCCTGCCTCTGACAATGCCGTGCGGGCATGGACGGACCGGGAGAGCGAGGCCACATTCCTAGTGTGGCCTCCAAGCGAAGGTGTGCGTGGGCCTGGCCTCCTGGGCTGGCCGCAAGGGGTGGACATGATGGAGCTGGTAGAGGACACGCCGACCATGCTTGTATGGTAGTGAGGCGGTGCCTCTCCCTATCGTCAAGATTTCCAGGGAGGGTTCGGCGGGCGGCAGGGGTGTGCCTTGGATCCGTTGCCCAGGGATATGGGGATAGCATCATCCCAATTCCACGCATTCCTCTGCCTATGTTCCGTGCAACTTGTGCGTGATCTGACATCCTGAAGTAGGTCCTTGATTTGTTGAGCTAGAGATATAGGCCTACGATGGTTTTGAGCACTAGACTGGAAAAGTTCCGGATTGGTCTCAAGTCTGTGAGGTGGTCTTCTCGTGTTGTTTGACAGCCTTGGCGACTAGATCATAGACTTGGTCAACCGATGTAGGTGATCTATCCTGCTCTAGAAGGGTCTTGGCGATGACCATGTTTAGGGGGGGCTGCTTCCCGGCCTTGTCAATGTGGGGGTAGCCTTTGGTTTCTCTACCTTATCATGCCCCCATCCTAATTTTCATCGAACACCGGGGTCTTGGACAACGTGAGCAGGAGCTCGTGATTTTCTGCTGTGCTAGCAGTTTTTTGTACTCTACTTCCATTGCTCTTGCTGCCTTGATTGATTATTGAGCCTTGGCCAGGTCCTTGTTGAGCTGAGCGCTTTGCTCCGCGACACACTTGGCTTCTGCCAGGATCTCTTGGCGCTTCTTGTCTAGATGGAAAATGTTTTGGATATAATCCATGGTCATAGGCTCGACAATAGTTTTGCTGTACATCACCTTCTTAGCTGGAGTAACAAAGACGCTGCCTGCCTTTGAGGTTGATGGCGGTGGTGGAGGATTTGCTTGATTAGTACCACTTGGTCTATTCATCAGTTCCTACGCTTGTTGCGGGGGGGATAGCCGGAGGGGTCATGGACTTCGTTGGATCCATAGGATCTACAACGTTCTTACCTGTGTCCACTGCCCTCTCGGCCTTTTCTGTTGCTAGCAGAGCCACTCCGGCACCCTGATTTTCTTCTGTGATGGCCACCAGTACTTGGTGGGAAGGCATTGCTTGTTTATTGCGCTTCTTGCGATCCATTTCTTCCTCCATCTCCTTCATGGCAGCATCGAGTTCCTTCGAGTTGGCAGGCTCACTCACATAGTCCATGTCGCCGATGTCAGCATAGAGGGTGTCTAGGACCGAGTAAGAGTTATTGTTAGTCATTTTGGAGGTAGATCTTGATCCTGAAGCAACGTAGCCAACGAACTTGTTTTTGCCTGTAGCAGCAGAACAGGTGCCCGGAGTAACTGTGTCAGCCTTGGCGTAACTGTTCACAGTCGCGGTCACTTGGATGAGAGTTAGCAATTCAGCGGACTCCTTCTGCCTGAGCAAATGCCGTAGAAGTGAGCCCTGTTCGAGCCCTTCAATGAAGTGAGGCACGACTCTTTCATTAGAGCTTCCCGCAAAAGAGTTTTTCAACCTAAGACACCTGATAGGAACTCACGTGGGGTTTCATCTGGCATATGGAAGCAACATGAAATATCATAGGAACTCAAGATAGCCACTAAGTGTGACCTCTTATTCTCTAACACTTGGGTGAGCTAAGCGGATCTGCTTTGGTCTTCCACCGTTATATCCTACACAGGGGCGGTTTGGGTGGGCCTTGAATTGTTGAGATCTAATCTGGCAAACTCCAAAGATAGATCTGTCTTAGATTGTTCTTCTGCAATCAAGTCCATCCTGGAGGCGGTCCGTGGGGGTATTGACGTGTGTCCGACTTCCTAGGAGACTTATCCCAAGCCAGTTTCATCGATGAAGATGTGGATGTCCCTGATAGGGACGATGGAGCAGCGGGTTGGGTTTGTCTTCGCCTGGATCCAGAACTCATCTGGGGATGATCGGAATGTTTCGAGAGAAGAGAACGTTCCCAATGTATACGGTGTCACCAATTCCCACGAAGTACTCGTGACTCGCCCTGTGTAGAGCTCGAAGCGCCTCTTGTCCCATGGTGGGTTCCAATTGTCGTGGTATTGTCGACGAGTACACCATGGAGGGTTCTTCATAGAGCATGTTTAGAGAGGTGGGGTAAGGAAGCGAGTTGGCGGGTACGAGGTAACATAGCTTACCCAGGTTTAGATCCTACAATGGTGGCGGAATCCTACTCCTGCTATAAATCACTATAATGGCAATACCCTGAGTTATAGGGATCGTATGGTTCGCTATGTGGGAGTTGATGTGTATCGTGTTGTTCCCTAAAGGATCCCAAAGTTCCAAATTATAAAGGCGCCATATCCTAGGGTTATAGGGTAAAGTCCATACTGGACAGGTTACAAAGTCCTACACTGATACTAACTAGTCTTCTTGTCTAGTACTCCAAGGCTCCGGCTTCATCTATGTCTGTGTCGTAGCCTCCCTATATTCGGCATGGACCTCCCTTCTGGCTACACCTAATTGGGCCATCCAGCAGGCCATATGCCTTGCTACCAATAGTGGGCCACCCGGGTTAGCAAGATTAGAGCTATGCTATGGTGATACCCATTATGCATATCCGCAACACGGTCCATCGTCTAGTGACACAGGGTACAATGGCGTGCACGACACCTGTCTGCGCCAGGGAATATTTGTCCTAGCCTGTAGCACGGCCTGCCTCACGGGATAACACGACTCCGTTGTGACGTCGATGTGTGTCCTTTCCGGCATCCATCCCACAGCCGAAAAGAATCGAGATGGTGTGGATAGTAGTTTGAGCCAAAACAATCTAGCGCTATTATTTACTCGTGATAAATCCTAGCTATAATATAAACCTTTTATTTTTCACCTACACATAGTATGCATGCACACCACACCCACCCATAGCAGTGATTGTGTTTCTGAATCGCCCATTAGAGAAATAGAGACCACCGAAAGTATTGGAGTATAGATAAACATTGCACATTTGTTAGCAAAAGAACTTACATGCTAGCCTAGGAGTTGCACATGTCGCATAACCCTCTCAGTTCCTATTCTTCAATTCGTAGAAGTTTAGATTATAATTTAAACATGTGTACATAAAATAAAATAAACTCTTGGATGGGAACTAGTTCGCACTTAGCACCCTCAATCATAGTACATATACAATAGTCCAATTCTTTTACATATTTTTTCCATTAAGTAATCTGCTCAATTAGTCGACTATATTAGGCCCGTGCACATATATGTGATGCAATTATATATATATCATATTAAGAAAATATGTATATCAAGTTAGCTAATGTGTGGTTGCGCTAGAATATATTGGGAGAGATATATACTTAATTGGCCACCGATATCAATATTGTCCACACTAATAATGTAGTTTTCCTATCATAACTAAAACTAATGTAATACCATCAGGTAGATCAACTGCCATCCGCCCGTTGTTGATGACAAAAGAAGTTATTTTAATCATGTTTTGGTATCTATCTATGCCAACATGTCATGACAAATATAGGTATATATGGAGTGATCTTTAGTGTATATATCTTTGAGAAATTTGTGGAAACAAAAATATATATGAATCATTAATCACAAAAGATACGCTGAGTATATCAATATTAGTCCCTCCTTTTTATCTTGGTGTGAGCGGTGGAGATATATGCATGTGTGACTCCAGGTGATTTTCTACTGGACAACAAATATGGACTGGCCATGGACACACCCCTCTTCTTGGTTCCCTATAAATACATGAGCATAGAGGGGTTGCAAGGCACACAACACCAAGTCTCAAACAACAATAGGAGAAACAGAGCAACATCTTCTTGTCGATCTTCCATAAGCTCTAGCTAGCTTTAAGGTCCTTATTCATTCCTTTGTTTCTCCCATATTTATCATCATTATGTAGTAGTTTCGATCTCCATGCTTTACATTACAAGAGACTTTTACATGTGTTATATGTGTGTATGATGAACTCGTGCGTTTTGTTTATGCACTATGTGGCACGCAATTTTTGTTGTTGTTGTTTTGGGAATTGCCAACCATGTATATGCATTTATATATACATGTTTCCCCTTTCCTGGTTTCTTTACTATGCTAAGGTTATCATCGGATAGAGCTGGGGATATGGCTCCCCAATGCTATAAAATTTTGTAAAAAACCCCTTGATATTATGTGATATTTTTGTAGAGTTGATCCCAGAGTACCATATATGCCCCCTCCAAGTTGCACAATTCTCAATCTCCCATTTATCATATTCCTAGCTCGGAAGACCTCATGATATTTTTGGTTACACTTGTTGCAGAAAAGGACATGGGAAATTATTCCATTTATAGGGAAACACTTTTTTGTGGTTTTTTCACCATTGTAATGTTCTTGTTATCCTCTTATTTCCAAATAAAATTGGTCTTCTTATTCTTGTCCTGATGAGTACTATGAAAGTGTGCACGCCTCTTACAATAGCAACATATAATGTTTTTAGTTTATTGTCTAATCTGGCATACTTTTATCATCTGGGATATATATATATGAAGTTATTCTTATATTCGAGATTTTTTGTAACTAGTATTTCTTATGATTTTGCATCTACAAAATACTTATTGGATACATATGGACAATTTTGCGGTTTGCTAATTGACTTTATGATGTTTTAGTTGATTCTTATTGAGAATACTCGGTAACAATCACCTTGAATGTATAGGAAATGGATTGAAAATAACCACTCTCTTTATTTTTGTAGTTCATTTAGCTGATCATGGCATCCCCCGTGAAGGCTCTGGTTGTTGAAGATGCCCGAGTTGATGCACTGGTTCTGTCCATGATGCTTCGCAAGTTCCACTGTGAAATTACCATGGCTAATAATGGGAAAGAATTTGTGGATCTGTTCCTTGAAGGGAGGAAGTTTGACATTGTTTTTTGTGATAATGACATGCCCATAATGAGTGGCCCTGAGGTACTTTTATTAGTTTGACATTCCTTTTTTATGAAAAATATGTATTTCATTTTGTTTGAATATTTGTAGCCTGACAAATTAACTGTTGTGTTACCTAACAGGCAGTTGAGAAGATCCGTGCTATGGGAGAAAGTGATGTGAAGATTGTTGGGCTATCAGCTAATAATAATGCCCAAGATATGTTTATGAGTGCCGGTGCTGATGTGTTTGTGCCCAAACCAATGAAGCTTGATGTTCTTGGGGCTATGATCCAGGAGGTCATCAACAAGAAGAACAACAGCATGGTTTGAGCATGATCTAACCTCCTTGAGCGATGTGGTGAATAAGATGTTGAGCTCATATATGGTCGAGTCGGTCTACATTGTTATGCCTATTTAATTTTATCGGATTGTTATTTAATTCCAAGGTTCATGTTAAAGGTCATCCTTAGCAATAAGGACATGAGAGGTTAAGAATAATTAGATGGGATCCATGAAATATGTCTCCTTCAATTTCAATCAATTACTTGCCATCAATTCATGCTTCCTGGTGTGAGATACTTAAATTATTCAAATACCAATCTTTAACAAAATTTTGATAGTTTGGATTATATGTTATAATGTGGTAGTGTAACTAATGTATGTTGTGAAACGTGCAAGGAAAGAACAACAATAAATACTTTTTCCTAGCTCTAATACGGAACCAAAAATATCCAGCTCAAGGAAGAGTCCATAGATCTTACCCCTATGCACTCTTGTGGAAGCTTGATGAAGCTCTTTGGATAAGTGCGGCCCTTATACTACGCATCTCCCACGTCGGGAACTAGCGAAGTCTTCTTCAGCGTAATCATCCTTCCCAACTCCGACAATGACAACTACACTGCCTCAAGCACCACCAAACATGGTACATCTATTGGTTATCGCACATACGAGGTGGAACGACAATAGGGAAGTGCTAGCCTTGGTTCCTCTTATCTTGGGTCAGAAGGTAGTGGTGTGGTAGTAAAAAAATCGGCTTAAGAATACCGCATGCTCGCCACCAACCCACCCATCTAAATATAGGAAGTAGGTGAGGTAACATAGCACATTGTGTCCCTCAGTCCACATCCCTAACCCTAGTAAAAGTGGATCCTAACAATCGATTGGTCCATGTCTGTCTAAGTCTCACTTAGCCGACTCATGTCAGATGGATCCCATCTTCCTCCCTCACTCTCTTAAGTGTGTGAACCGCTGCCTCACGGTAATACGAATATAGTCTAAGTCACACTCATACTAATAAGGCTACAATGGCTTCTAGCAAACCATGTTAGCTCCCATATGCTAGTGAGTATCCCTCAATGTGATGTTATGTCTAGGTCTCTTTTCTTCATGATATTGGTGGCAAGCAGCAGGTGAGTTCTCATCGTCACAGTGTCATCTTAACTCCCTTTGTTGTCTCCCTCATATGTGATTCCTCTAGATAACTCCTTAGTTGCACTACATTGGTTAACACTTAACCAAGTAGCACATGGCCATGCGTATGAATCATATCACACAAGAGAACCTAGAGAATATCACTCTGATATGGAGGGAAAATCCTGTATTAGTGCATCCACACCACGTAATTGTTTCTTAGTAAGACCAAGCACCTCCTTTATAAGACTATGCACAAAATTGCTTCAAAGTTGGATAATCAAAAACCCATATCATATTATCAACTCGTTTTAAGGATTACATTGCATGATTGGGATTGTAAGATGGCTTACTCACGCCGGCTCAATTCTTGGGTCTCTCCAGATAGCCTAGCTCCTTGGCTTAGCTAGTATACGTTAAATAGCATCTCTATGCCCATGATAGGTGGAATTATCCATCTTCCTCCTTACACATTTGTCTTGGTATTATGTGTCTAGCAAAGCCTAAAATGACTAAGGATGAAACTTGCATGAACTAAATTAAGTACAAGGTCCCACAATCGAATCACGAATTCGATGAAAGTACTAATATTTCATAAATAGACGTCCTATGAATACACACGGATAGTGATGCCTCTAAGGCATGAATCCTAACAATGTCCCCTATAAAATTAAATGTCCCTAATTTTATAGAATCGTCATTGACACTATTACCGATCTTTCTTTACATCTATCTATGATAACTAAATAGGAGCAACCGACTAAGGGTATTTATCTCAACATGCAAGCCTCCCACACACTACAAGAAATTTGGTGATACATGATCCTCCATATTGGTCATTAAAAGGTCATAGTTTTAAATTTATGACGTTTTTGTGACCAAATACAGATGGTCAAAAGCTAAGTGTGACTAGTTAAACACCTAGAATTTTTTTCTGAATTGGTCATAGATGTCTATGACCAATATAGATGGTCACAGATTCTATGACCAACTGTATTGGTCACAGACTATCTGCCTTGTCCATGTAGGATCCTACGTGGCCAATCCTACGTGGCAAATCTGTGACCAATTTGAAAGGTCGTCGATCAGATTTAGCCCGGTCCAGTTAGGTATTTTATATGGGCTGAGCCCAATAAATTATTGCCTTTTCTTGGGCCTTAGCCTTTTCCACTGCAGTTCTTTTTGGGTGGTTGCCTTTGAGGGTCCATATCATTTTTAGGCCGTGGAGTTTTCAAAGTACATTCCTTTTTTTATTTTTCAACCAATTTGTTGTAAGATACTATTGTTTTGGTCGTGGACTATTTTAGATCCATTAGAGGCGTTTCAAACAAAATGCATAAACCAAACTGGATAATTTTCAAAGCATTTCAACTCAACCATCATGACAATGCCACACCACGTGACAACAAATAAATTCAAAATAACGATAGTAACATGCCAATCACACTATCACAACAGTCTCACACCACATGACACCACATTTGAACTCAAATCATCACTAGACAAGAAAATTCAAAATAACGACAAAACATATAACCAAACACACAGCTGATAGAGACAACACAACATATTTTACTACTGGTTATCTATGCTTGGAGTGGATCTTCCTACTCCTTTATGGTGCCCTTGTTGCTGACATAGACACCATCCAAGTACTTCCTAATATTCTTATTCACATGGCATTCCTGTCAAACAAACAAGCCGAGAAAAACATGAATTGGATAAACTAGCACATTTGCTAGTTGAGTTCTTAATTAGCAAATATTGTGATAAAAGCTAGCAACTACAATCCACGATCACAAGATAGAAGAATATTTGGTGATAAATGAAGAATATCTGGTGATGAGAATATATTGTCCAAATTCTACATGGAAACAAGATCCACTAACATGTATACCAAGTTGATTACATGCACCTATCATCTCTACCTACAACATCTAATTCTGGCAAAAACCATCAGATATTGAATAGCACGTACTCAAAAAATATGAAACCATAGTATTTTTCATGAGTTGCTTCACATCATCACAAAATTACCAAAAATAATTTACAAGACGTTACAAAACTGGCCTTGCCAATTCTAATCACTTATAGCAGAAAAGGAGATCATACCCTAAGCAACACTAACGCGCACCTGCATCAATTAGAAGCACTAAAGCTGAGCAACCATATAAGTATATGGAGTCACATAGCTAAGAAACCATATCATGCATAAACAAAATAAGATTACACAGAGCAGCTTAAAGTGGCAATAGGTCAAAATAAGCATTGTTTAAATACAAACCATAGCAATCATCATTATTGGACTAAAATCTACTCTATTGCAGATGGGGGTTTGTGAGAAGTGAAATAAGTAATACATCATCACTCACCAATAATTAGTAAACATAGTGTATAACCAATAAGGTCCTTATCACATACATGCATACAACAAAGTACTCAAAACTGTGAATATGAACAAGTATAACAAAGAAATCAAAGAACAAAGTTCACTTGGAATATGAATAGGCAGTCACACACAAAAATATCAAGTGAAATGCAATTCAACCTAGAGGTCCTGCCCAAATGTAACTATAGATAGCTGAGTACAAAATTTTAGTTCATCCTTTTCGGCACAATTTCTTGAGTTCACATGGTACAATACACTACTTACCAGCTACATTAGCTGCAAGAAACAAAGCAATGCATGAGTTACTTCACCTTTAGTTAGTCCTTAACATGTTCTAGCAACTATATGGTCATATTCTGAAAGTCAATGGCAATGGTTTAGATCTGCACCTCGAGCATGCGGTCACAATGTTGTTGTACTCGCAGATCTGCGAGACACGGGAAGCATAACGTCAAGGATGCTGGTGTAATTCAAACTACTATGAGGCAAAACATTATATAACTACAGAAATTCTATGATAGTTCAGAATAGTATTAAGCTTTCATATATTATAATGTTATCACCTACCATAAACAATCTCAGATAATAAATTCTACAAAGGTACTCTCAAGCGGCAAAGAAGAAATTAGCTTTATGAAATTATAGACTGACATGCATAGAATAAAATAGTAGTAACAATTAGTATATTTCTAGTTCTGAACATTGGATAATACTTGCTATTCCCCAAATTCATTCTAATTCATCACGAAGTGTTAGTCTGATCTACCAAATAGAAGCTAAGCATTTCAGCAAACATGACAAATGCATGACAAAACTCTAGCACAGGTTCCTTTTACTTGTGCACTAGAGTCAATCCATGAAGTTTTTTACAACGGCTTCCATGAACCAATAAATATATTACATCAGTACAGGGATACATTTCTGCTATGCTATATACTCAGATGGCATCGTATAGGCACATGAAGCATGCTAAAATCACAAGACCGAATTTCTAGCAGTGAATGTTTCAAGTATTCCAAGCAAGCAACATCAAGTAATGCATAGGTGCCTCCAATCCTAACAGACCATTACATAGCCATGTGACACCACTACAACTATCAAAAATCGCCATTAGAAATAGACCCACATGATAGAATTATGTAAGGATCTGGCTCAAGGTCGGAAACTGGAGTGTGGCTTACTTGTGGGAGGTGATGAGGAGCTCCTCGTTCTTGGCCCCTTGAGGTTTTCGGTGTCGAGCTTGATGAGAAAGGAGCCCTAGTGCAGCCTCTCCTTGGGGATCGGGTTCTCTAGAATCCGGCACCTATGCCCACAATAATACATGGTCGAATCAAAAAGAGGAACCCGAGACTAGGAGATAACCCAAGAGAGATAAAATGAGAGGAGGAGAAGTGAAATAAAGAAAGGAGGCCTGTTTGGGTGAGGTCCTGGTGCAGCAAACCCTTGACAAGATCCGGCGACCCTGAGGCTGGATGTATCGGCATCGTAGATTGGTCCACCGTGGGATGTGTGGAGGAAAGGTGGAGGAAAGACGGAACTAGCACGCTAGGCTTGAAGCGCCGGCATATCTTGCCCGATCCAGGTCATCGGAGCCAAGGAAGGTGGAGGTTGAGGGCTCCGATTTTTTCCATCTTCCACTGTGTCTAAACGTTGTTTTTGGTCAAGCAATTGCCAAAGAAACTCTAAACTTTTGCCATTAATGACTAATAATTGAAAAGATATGCAAATCCCTTTTTTGATTTATGTTGTGCAGGAAATCACTGCTTTTAAGCAAAATAAGGAGTTATAATGAAGAATTTTGAGGAATTACACACGACCAAGTAATTGGAGAAACTTTCCAGGGTGTTAGCACGCTTAATGACCACTAGTACGGGCGCGATCCACCCATACCACCCGCCTGTACCAGGTGGCGATGTCTTCGTCTCATTAAACCCTACAACTTTTGTGAAGACACCTATATATTTTGAGGCTCCAACCACCGGCCAGAGAGCCGCCATTCTCATATTGCACCACAACACCACAAAAGGAGATCCACACCATTGTTCATCCATAGTTCATCCATTGTTCATCACTTCCACCATCCATCCCTCCACTAGCCATAGCCATTGCTTTGTACTTTTAGATCTCCTTGTGATTTGGCGACCATTGTAAGAATATTTGATTTCAATCTAAGTATTTGCATGATGTTTTATATCTTCGATCTATTTGTTATGACTGAGTAGTCCTCATGGGCTGCAGGTTGGGGAGAAACCTCGCAGCAATTATGTGCATCTAGATCATGGGTGAATCGTATTTTGTTTGGATTCGTGATTTGTATATTTTGTTTCTTCGTCTCTCGTCTCGATATGTGGACTTGTAGGTACCCAAGATCCCATAGATTGATAAAGGCTTGAGGTGAGATACTTGGCTAGCATCAATCTCATAGGAAACTCAGTGACAGAAAGGGAAGTACGGTCTTCGCTTAGAGCTCCATTCAGGATCAACAACAACATCATCACTTAAAGCTTTGATATGTGTTTTACACTTAATAATCGTTTGTAACCTGTGGCTTCGGTGTACTCTCGTTTGGATTAAAAGTCTATTACTATGCCCGTTGCATCACGGGGTTAGAATATTAGGATGTGTTGCCCACAAAATATCATCTCAATACAAACATTCTACATGACTATGCTTATTATTATCTTTTATCCCATTTGATGTGCAGCTGCAGGTGGATCTTGAACCCTGAACTATTTCCATCCATTGATTCAAACCTGTTATAAAGTAAACTAGATTGGTCCGGTCAACTAAGGTAAAACGAACAAACAAAGTCTTGTAGACGTGTCCTTTTTATTACCTTTTAGCAGTGCTTTCCGAGGTTCGATTAAACCTAGGTCTTCTAGGGAAAAAGCTATTATACTACATCCGTGAATCTAGATCGAAGGTATCGACCCTTTTTCTGGCGCCATTGCCGGGAAAGGAATTTCGCTATCCTGGTGAGGTCATTAGAGACCTTGTTTTTAGTTTTATTATTAGTTGTAGTTTAATTCTTGTTATTAGTTTACTTGTTATCTATTTGAAAACCCAAAAAAATAGTTACTTATTATTCATTTTCATTAGTTAAAAAATTACCAAAAAGATAAGAGCTATGGATCAAAAGAGATTAGGGGAGTATGCTACTCCCGTCGCTGATTTTATTCCTGCACCCATCACTCAACCCACAGTTGATGCAGAAACATATGATATAAAGTCTAACCTTTTAAGTTTGGTTGAACAAAACCAATTTGGGGTTCATCTTCTGAGGATTCGGGATTGCACTTAAATACTTTTACTGAAATTTGTGACATGATGCGTATTAAGGATGTAGATCCAAATGTTGTTAAGTTAAGATTATTCCCATTCTCTGTTATAGGAAAGGCCAAGGATTGGTTGCTAGCTCTACTAAAGGGCAATATTAAATCTTGGGGGAAATGCACTAATTTGTTTATGACTAATTTTTTCCCTAGCTAAGACTATGCAGCTAAGATCCAACATTACAAGCTTTAGAAAAAAGGACCGTGAGCCACTAGCGCTTCCATGGGAAAGAATGAAAGAAGCCGTAATGAACTGTCCTAATCATGGGATGGAAGAGTGGCTTATATTACATTTATTTTATAATGGTATTAACTCAATGTCTAAGTCTATGCTAGATAATACAGTAGGAGGAACGATCATGGGAAAGCATGTGAGTGTCACAAATAAGTTACTTGATGATATGCAAAATAACCATGCCCAATGGCATGTGGAAAGAACCATGAAGATAGTAAGTTCAATTACGAGGTAAACAATTAGGAGCTTACATCTAAGGTAGATGAGTTTCTTAGATTAGTAAAGGTAAGGAGATACACGTTAATCCTATCACTAACAATGTTAATGATGTTAATTTTATAGCTCATACTCCTTTTAATCATGCATGGAAAATTAATTATTCTTCTAATGTTCAAAAATATCATACTAATCCTGCAGGAGCTCCTTATAATAATTATGATAATACTAATGGAGCAAATCATGGCAATCTCCCATTCGAGCAAACTGTTAGAACATTTATGCAAGCTCAAACCAAAAAAACAATATGCTTATTAAGATTATGGAGAACCATGATATTAGTATAGGAAGATTATCTAATCAGGCCGTTGCAATTAGAAATGATGTGCAGGCTCCATAGGAAAGAACAAAGACCGTGGAGGCTCAGCTGGGTAAGGTAGCCAGGAGCCAAGCTCTCATTCTACCAAAGTTCGCTGGCAAACCCTAAGCCAAATCTAGTAGAAGACCTCAAGATGATGAGGGTGGTAACAAATGATGAAAATCCTGAAGAGCTAGATTATAGCAACGCGCCAACACTAGAATATACCATGGAAGATCTATGGAAGATGATCACGGTTAAGAATCCAAGTATAGAACAAGGTACTGATGCTATGTACCAACAATTTATACAACAAGTAGCATCTAAGGTTCGTGATTTAGAGATGGAGTACAAAATACTAGTTGATAAGCTTCCGGCTAAGCTAGATGATATATTTGAGCCCACTATTAAAATTAAGTTGGGAGTTAATGAGATATCTGCACTTTGTGATCTTGGTTCAAGTGTCTCCACGATTTCCAAAAGCCTATTCAATATGTTAAACTTGGTGCCATTTGTTACAACTGAATTAAGACTCCATCTAGCTAATTCAACTTATAAGCAAGCTGTTGGGATCAAAGAAAATATAATTGTTGAAATTAAAGGTAGTCCCGCTCTTATTGATCTTGTTATTGTGGACATGCCTGAAGATCCCATAGCACCTATAATTCTAGGTAGGCCATTTCTAAGAACTATTAAATCTTTAATTAATTTACATGAGGGGAATGTAAGAATAGGGATACCATCAAGAGATCCTTTTGTAGTCCACTTCCCTAGGAAAAAGAAGGCCAAGCCTAATGATGATGATGGTGTAATTACTTTAAAAGGAAACTATTTTGGAGTGGGCATTCCACTCCCCAAATCTAAGTGTTTGCCATCAAAGCAAGCTAATTGACCTTAACTAGAAGCGCTTCATGGGAGGCAACCCATGTGAAATAAAGTTTCTCTAAGTTTTTATTTATTATGTTTTATTTCGTGGTAGTTTGTTTTGTTTTTGTTTTTGTTTTTTTAATAAAGAGTGTTCAAGGAGACCTATGGAAAGGGGAGAAGAAATAAGGTGATCCTCTATATTTTATTTTACTAACACGTGGCCAAGAAGTATTGCTAGATCATTACTTGGTGTTTTGTTGTTATTTAACCTTTTGATAAGATGTGCAAAGGCGCATGGAGCTACTAATAAAATCATTTGTGTTTTTGTAGTTCACAGTGTCGACAACGACTACTAGTATGGCTGGAGTGGCCCGTACCGCGCGCCTGTACCACCTCAAGGCAAAGGGAGATAGAAATTTCGATGTTTACCGAAGGAATCAGTGTCGATAACAACCATTGGTACGGCCGGACGCGCCCGTACCGTACCCCCGAGAAAACATAAGATTTCAAGCAAAGTCACCGCAGAGTTAATGACCAGCAGTACGGGTGCGCGCGACAGTACCGCGCACCTGTACCGAGTGCACCACCTAGGAGCAACCGTCGCCCCCAAGGTAAGTCACCCGGTACGGGCGGGCTCCGGCCGTACCGCCCGCATGTACCGAGTACGCGGACGCCATATTCACCCCGAGGAGGTAACCTAAAAATCCCAAATCATCTATTTTATGTTTCTTCTTCCTCCAAAATTCAAACCACCTCCATTGGATCTTCAAATTTACTCAATCTTTCTTCAATTTTTCATTCTCACTCGATCTAAGGTATGGTTCTCATCCGATCCCCAACTTATTTGTGCAAAAGCTTCGCTTAATCATTCATCATTGCTAATCTAGACACATGTCTTGTTCTTGATTCAATCTTGGTACTAAGTATGCTTAGCATTGATTTTAGATGAGTTTATTTTGTAGTTAGTGTAGAGAATCACTTATGCTATGTTTCTATTGGACAAAAAAAGTTATTAGCAATATTTATTTACTTTGTCTTGATTTTATTTATTAGATGAACACGAGGAGTCATACACATGAGATGGCTGCGGAATCCTCCACGCCACCCATTGATACGTTAACCCCGAGTCACTTGGCATCGAGTTCACTAAGGAGTCTCTTCTTACCTGTTTCGATCGTCTCAAGATTCGAGAGATCAAGTCCACCAAGTGGGCATGTCCTTATATCCTGAACCAACTTGGCATTCGTGCAGATTTCGATTTACTTTGCAATAATGTTGGTTTTTACAATTTTTTCTTTCAGGATGTTTGGACATACTGCCGCTTGACACTTGAGTTCTTCAGCACCTTGACACACATGGTGGATCCTTATGGTTGTTCCAAGGAACAAAGGCCCAGAGTTAATCAAATTAAAGTCTGCCTTATGAACTGTGGGTATACTTTGACACTCAGCCAATGGGCTCAATGCTTTGGGTTAACCAACACCACCGCAGATGTACGCACAACTACCTTTGTTTTAGACCTTTCCCCTTCACAATATTTTAACTTGATGAAAATTCGTGGACACACACCCAAGGGGAATTAATCTGATCATCTTGCTATTCGATATTTGTTCTATGTTATTGCTAACACATTGCAGGCACGTGGTGAGTTTACTAGAGCTAATGAGGAGGACATGTTGATCCTCGCAAAAGCTGCACTTATCAATTGTAACTTAACGCCAAATTTGGGCGCTTTACTTGTGTTATATCTTAAGCATCAAGCTCTTCAATTTCGTGGACCCATATGTGGAGGAGGAAGTGTGACAGTTCTCGCACGCGCACTTCGCATCAACCTAGGTAACATTCAACCGTTGACTGGAGGTAACCGTCTCAGTTTATCTACTCTAAGAGCATGTGGTATGATTTCTAAAAATCATGGTAGATATTTCATCAATATACCTAGAACGGATCATTTGATCATGGCTCCTTGCCTAACGGTTTATTCTCTATCAAGGATGGACGTTTGCGTTATGACGCACAGGTCGAAGCTAATCTACCCCAACAAGAAGATGAAGAAGTAGAACAAGAAGGACCCGAACAAAATGTGCAGCCACCAAAGTATTATACCACCTATGAAGATATCTATGCACTCGAAGGAAATATTCAAAACATGAACAACCTCTCCATCAACCTTCGAGATGCCACTGCAAGCCTCGCCACCCAGTTCCATGATTGGAGCAGCCAATGGAACATGGAGGATTATCCACCGCCACCACAATGAGAAAAAAAAGGGCTTGCAAAAGCCCGAGCTTGGGGATGTGTTCCCCTAGCAAATTTATTTGTGTAATAACGAGGTTGTACTCCAGCTCCTTGAGAGCTTTGAAACACTCATGTTGGTTTGTTCCAACACTTTGCTTTTTTCCTTTGCTTTCGTTTTAGTTTAATTATTTTCCTTTGTTTTTCTTTTCTTAAAACCCTTGCTTGGTCGCAAGTTCTTTTCTATTATTTAATCCCTATCCTAAAAAATACAAAAAAACTGTTTATCCTTTTTTCGTAAACGTGGATTCATACTTTGCCTCTTTGCTTTAATATCATTTCGAGATTAATCGTTTTTGAGTGAAGGAACACATCCCTATAAGAAGAGGATTAGGAAGTTATTTATGAGAGTTAAGTCCTATGTCTCCCACTTATAAAGTATGAGTTGTTTATCTTAGTTGGTTGATTTGCTAAAATGCCATACTAGTGGGACGTAATTTAATATGGTTAGAGTAAGGATTTTTATTGGTATGATAATTAGCTGTTGAAGCTCTTGCTCTAGTACTTTTAGTTAACTGAGTCTTTCCTTGAAAATAATAATTCCAAACAAGTACAATAAGAAAAAGTCTGAAATTTACGACTTGTTTGATGAATGATTGTCTTGAGAGTATACCCTTGATTATACTTAACCCCATAGATATTTTGACAGTCTCGACGATACTCATGAAAGGAATTGTTTGATTGAAATAAAGTCTAGTGGTAATTGTGATGCATGCCAAAGATAACCTTGTGGATCAAGCTGCGGTACTAGCTCAAAAAAAGAGAAACAAGTGAGACAACTTTGTTCTATGTCTCTAATGCACACCTTGGGATGCCAACAACTCCGCTAGTCTTTGAACGATCTATGGTATAACACCGGACTTCAGGTATGAGTTGATGACATGATTAGCATCTATGTCAATGTATGGGAAAAAGTATTAGTATTCTCAAAGGTTGTGCAAACACTAGCAAAAATAAAAAACAGCGATCCTTGAAAAATGAGATAAAAAATAAAGAAAGAAAAAAGATATCTATGAGGATCCACATAACAAGTCCTTGGCATGGTCTCATCACTACTTTACGAATTTTTCTTGAAAGACAATGATTGGATTAGAAGTGTTTTTAGATTGACTTGATTTATTGATGTGGGTGTAAATAAGACACTTCATTGTTATACTACTTGGGACATGAAACTCTCTTACTCAATCATGTTATTTAAATATCCTAGTGTTCCGTGGTAAGCTGAGAGTTAATTAGAGGAATTCGATTGATTGCTACAATTCTAGTTACTTATACTTATATTAAACTTTACTTTGATTATCATGACTTACCAAAGCTTGTATAGTATTCTTGTCATCTCTCTAATTTGGTAAGCTTCGCAAATGAATGAACTGTTGAGCACATACGACTACCGACTATCAGTGAACTCTTGTTCTTGTTGTTTCAAGTTTAAACACTAAATTCCTTATAGTTCTTTTGGTTCTTCTTGCTCGAGGATGATCAAGGTTTGAGCTTTGGGGAAGTTGATGGCTCCAATTTTTGCCATCTTCCACTGCGTTTAAACATTGTTTTTGGTCAAGCAATTGCCAAAGAAACTCTCAACTTTTTCCACTAATGACTAATAACTGCAAAGATATGAAAATCCCTTCTTTGATTTATGTTGTGCAGGAAATCACTGCTTTTAAGGCGAAATAAGGAGTCATAATGAAGGATTTTGAGGAAGTACACATGGTCAAGTAATAGGAGAATCTTTCCGAGGCATCAGCACGCTTAACAACCACTTGTATGGGCGCGGTCCGCCCGTACCGCCCGCCCGTACCAGGTGGCGACGACTTCGTCTCGTCAAACCCTATAACTTTCGTGAAGACACCTATATATTTTGAGGCTCCAGTCGCCGGCCAGAGAGCCACCATTCTTAGATTGCATCACAACACCACCAAAGGAGATCCACACCATTGTTCATCACTTCTACCATCCATCCCTCCACTAGCCATAGCCATTGCTTTGTACTTCTAGATCTCCTTGTGATTTGGCGACCATTGTAAGAATATTTGATTTCAGTCTAAGTATTTGCATGATGTTTTCTATCTCCGATCTATTTGTTATGAGTGAGTAGTCCTCACAGGCATCGGGTTGGGGAGAAACCTCGCAGCAATTATGTGCATCTATATCATGGGAGAATTGTATTTTGTTTGGATTCGTGATTTGTATCTTTTGTTTCTTCGTCTCTCGTCTTGATATATGGACTTGTAGGTACCCAAGAGCCCATAGATTGATAAAGGCTTGAGGTGACATACTTGGCTAGCGGCGATCTCATAGGAAACTTAGTGACAGAAAAGGAAGTAAGGTATTTGCTTAGCGGCCCATTCAGGATCAACAACAACATCACCACTGAAAGCTTTGATATGTGTTTTACACTTAATAATCGTTTGTAACCCGTGGCTTTGGTGTACTCTTGGTTGGATTAAAAGTCTACTGCTATGCCTACTGCATCACGAGGGCTCTAGAATATTAGGATGTGTTGCCCATAAAAGATTATCTCAATACAAACATTATACATGACTATGCTTATTATTATCGTTTATCCCATTTGATGTGCAGCTGCAGGTGGATCTTTAACCCTGGTCTATTTCCATCGATTGATTCAAACCCGTTATAAAGTAAACTAGATTGGTCTTGTCAATTAAGGTAGAATGAACAAACAAAGTATTGTAGACGTGTCCTTTTTAATACTTTTTAGCAGTGCTTTCCAAGGTTTGATTAAACCTAGGTCTTCTAGAAAAAAAAGCTATTATACTACATCTGTGAATTCAGATCGAAGGTATCAGAGGTCGATAGGGTGGTCGATGGCGAGGCTGCTAGGGATGCCGCGTGATGGGGCAAAGAGGGAGACAGAAGGGAGAGGGGTATGGAGCTAGCGGAGGGCAGATGTGGCGTCGACCGAAGGGTAAGAGGGACAAGAGTGGAGGTGGCGGCGGTGATGTCAATCGTGACGTGGATGGAAAACGGGGAAGTGGCGGCGGGGTCTAGATTAGGGTTCACAGACGAGGGACGCGAGGGGATTAGGGTTCGAATGTTCTGCACGATTGCGATCTAGATGTTTGCAGGATTTCACCAAACTACCCTTAATCTTACGTGCTGCAAGACTGGATATATCGGGGTATTTCGGTCATTTCAGGCCTAAAGTCAGGGGGGACGGGGATGGTGCTGTGACTTTGGCGTGTTGGATGGAACCCATCTGAACGGTTGAGATCTCCTTCAGCGTGTTGATCTGTGGGTACCCTGGCTCCCTCTTGTGAATGGTTGGCTCTATTCTATAAGGTTAAGGGGTTTCATTTTCTTAAGTGTCAAATGACCAATGTTTGGGCCAAAATCATAATATAGTTTGTGATAATGTGTCCATATTGTGCAAGCATGTGCATCTTGGGATCGTGAACAATGTTGTAGGAGGAATTTTTCATTTTTGTCACTCAAAAAATACATTTTCCATTTTTCTAGTGCAAAAAGAGTTGTTTTGTGAAGCAACCACCAAATTATAGTTTCAAAATGGTACCACCATATTTTTCAAAAATACTAGACCACCTTACATGGATAATGTCCCAACTGAGGTATCTGAAACCTTTCCGTTCATCCCTCGTGAAAAAGACAAATTGTTGCCGAATTAGTTGGAAGCGGGTCCAATTGAACTACATGTACATGATCTAATGCTCGTGATATTTTGAAAAAAATATTTTTAGACTCACAATATGTTGTTTTATCATAGATCCACTTCAAGTTTAACAAGGCTCAGCCCCTAGCTAAGAACCTTCATGCCCGCCGTTTTGACCATAGTTTGAAATGGGCATAAGAAATTCAAAAACGGTCCAAACATGGTAAATCCTTCGCGTGGTGTCATATCATGTGACATAGTTTCTAGGAAAAATACCAAACTTGGTATATCGCGAATATCTCAAAAAAACACCTTCACAGAAATGACCTATCATGTTTGAGGTTTCATGGCTTTCAGGTCAAACGACCAATGTTATGGCCGAAATCACGTCATAGTTTGTGATAATGTGCCCATATCGTGCATGCATGTGCATCTTGGGATGGAGAACAATGTTGCAGGAGGAAGTTTTCCTTTTCGTCGCATGTAAAAGCCATATTCTATTTTTTGAGTGCCAAAATCGGGGAGTTTTGTGAAGCAACACCAAATGTTTAATTCAAAAATGCTACTACCCCATTTTTCAAAAAAAAATTAGACCACCTTGCATGAACAATGTCCCAATCATGGATTTTAAAAGCTTTTCGTCCACCCATGTTGAAAAAGACAAATCTCTGCCTAATCGGTAGGAAGTGAGTCCGGTTTGAACTACAGGTACATGATCTAATGCTCATGATTTTTAGAAAAAACATTTTTAGACTCACAATATGATGTTTTTTCAGATATCCAATGCATTTTTTGCGAGGCTCATCTCCTATCTTCATGTCCGCCATTTTGACCATAGTTTAAAACGGGAAAATCTGGAAACAGGCATAAGAAATTAAAAAACGGTCCAAACAAGATAAATCCTTCGCATGGTGTCGTATTACGTGATATAGTTGCAACAAAAAATACCAAACTTGGTATATTGATTGCATGTCGAAAAAACTTTCACAGAAATGCCTATCATGTTTGAGCTTTCATGGTTTTCAGGTCAAACAACCAATGTTATGGCCATAATCGCAGCATAGTTTGTGATAATGTGCTCATATCGTGCATGCATGTGCATCTTGGGATGGCGAACAATGTTGCAAGTGGAAGTTTTCCATTTCGTCGCATGGAAAAGCCATTTTATATTTTTTGAGTGCCAAAATCGAGCCGTTTTGTGAAGCAACACCAAATGTTCAATTCAAAAATTCTACCACCCCATTTTTCAAAAATACTAGATCACCTTACATGAACAATGTCCCAACAGGGAATTTTAAAACCTTTCCGTCCACCCCTAGTGAAAAAAGACAAATATTTGCCGAATCGATAGGAAGTGGGTCCGGTTTGAACTATAGGTACATGATCTAATGCTCACAATTTTTATAAAAAATCATTTTTAGACTCACAATATGATGTTTATTCAGAGATCCAATGCAAGTTTTAGCGAGGCTCATACCCTATCTTCATGCCCGTTGTTTTGACCATAGTTTGAAACTAGAATTTTTTAAACGAACATAAGAAATTGAAAAACAATCCAAACAAGATAAATCCTTCGCGTGGTGTCATATTATGTGACATAGTTGTAATAAAAAATACCAAACTTGGTATATTATAAATATCTGGAAAACACCTTCTCCGAAATGACCTATCATGTTCGAGGTTTCAAGACTTCCAGGCCAAACGACCAATGTTATGGCCAGAATCGTGGCATAGTTTATGATAATGTGTCCATATTAGACATGCATGTGCATCTCTTGGGATGACGAATAATGTTGCAGGAGGAAGTTTTCCTTTTCGCCGCACAAAAAATGCATTTTTTATTTTTCGAGTGCAAAAACGGGGTGTTTTGTGAAGCAACCACCAAAGGAAAGTTTCAAAATGGTACCACCCCATTTTTAAAAAATACTAGACCACCTTGCATGGACAATGTACCAATTGTGGTATCTAAAACCTTTTTGTGCACTCCTCGTAAAAAAGACAAAAGTCTACCGAATCGGTAGGAAGTGGGTCCGATTTGAACTACAGCTACACGATTGAATTCGCATGATTTTTTGCAAAATTCATTTATAGACGCACAATATGCTATTTTATCAGAGATCCAATACAAGTTTAGCGAAGCTCAACCCCTAGCTAAGAACCTTCATGCCCACAGTTTTGACCATAGTTTGAAACAGGCATAAGAAATTGAAAAAGGTCCAAACAAGGTAAGTCCTTCGCGTGGTGTCATATTATGTGACATAGTTGCAAGTAAAAATACCAAGCTTGGTATATTGTAAATATCTGGAAAAAACCTTCTTGGAAATTACCTATCATGTTCGAGGTTTTATGGCTTTCAAGCCAAACGACTAATGTTATGGCCAGAATCACGGCTGATAATGTCCACATATTAGGCACACATGTGCATCTTGGAATGGAGAACAATGTTCCGGTTTTATGGCTTTCAAGCCAAACGACTAATGTTATGGCCAGAATCACGGCATAGTTTATGATAATGTCCACATATTAGGCACACATGTGCATCTTGGAATGGAGAACAATGTTCCGGTTTTATGGCTTTCAAGCCAAACGACTAATGTTATGGCCAGAATCACGGCATAGTTTGTGATAATGTCCACATATTAGGCAGACATGTGCATCTTGGGATGGAGAACAATGTTCCAGAAGGTAGTTTTCCTATTCCACGCACAAGAAGTGCATTTTTTATTTTTTGAGTACAAAAAACGGGACGTTTTATGAACAACCACCAAAGGAATGTTTCAAAATGGTACCACCCCATTTTTCAAAAATACTAGACCATGTTACATGGATAATGTCCCAACCAAGATATCTCAGACCTTTTCGTCCATCCCTCGCGAAAAATAAAAATATCTGGTGAATCAGTAGAAAGTGGGTTCGATTTGAACTACAAGTACATGATTTAAGGCTCATGATTTTTTGCAAAAAATATTTTTAGATTCACAATATATTATTTCATTAGGGATCCACTGTAAGTTTTGCAGGACTCAACATCTAGACGAGGATGGTCAACCCCATCGTTTTGACCATGTTTTGAAATCGGCGTAAGGACCTAAAAAATAAAAAAGGGAAAACCTTTGCATTTCGTCGTTTTATATGTTGTTTTATTTGACATAGTATCTGGGAAAAATATCAAACTTGAAATGAAGCAAATTGATTTTTGAATCATCTCGGTCTAAGGTTATATGCAAAATTGCCGATGAGCTTATATTTCTACACTTTCTAAAAAAAAAAAAAACTTCCTCTATTTACCTAGGCTCAAAGTTTACACCTAGCCAACTATTCCCAGCTACTTACGCCCTGTGGGCTGCAGGCTCGTTCAGTAGAGCAAAAAATTGAATAAATGAAAAGGTGAAGGCCTTCTCCCGCCGAGGCCCAAGCCCAAAGACGGTTTAACCTGTTTAAGGACTGTACATGCGGGAATCAAATAAATATGATATGGCGGCCTAGTGGTTAGTATACGTGGGCTTTAGGAGATCTTGTGTTCGATCCTTCCTCCATGTTTTTTTCTTTTATTTATACTCGTGCGGATCAATCCTCTTTAAATAATCTCGGTCAAGAACTAGAGCAAATGGAGTGGTGACCTGGTTGTTTGAGGACTTTCTTGCCCTGGCCTTCAGGTCGTGTGTTCGATACCCGTGGGCACTACTTTTTGCCTGTTTATTTTCCACGAGGGCTTGCATCCTTGATGGCACGTGGGTCCCTTCTGTCGGTGATACGTTTAAAATCTAGTGCAATCTAGACACGTAAGCGAAATGCACATGTGGATATGACACATAGGCGAACTTGCAGAGGTGGTTGCCTAGTCATTTCATTTCAACCCAGGTTAAGATATTATGACCATCTAAATTGGTCGTAGTCTAGTCTAGCAAATAAAAAGCTCTAGACTAATATTGTTCATCTATGACCATTTCGTGTAAGCAAACTATTACTTTTTTGGTTAAATTGATCGTTATTCTTTAAGGTTTAGACCCTTCGAAATGCCTTACGATCAATTGGCTCAGAATGGTCATAGATATATGACTAAAAAAATCATGGTCATTAAAAAAAATAACCAGTGAGAAGATTTCTTGTAGTGACGTCACCCCAATTTTTCCTATTGGTTTTCACCTCATGTATCCATGACACGTCATTAGGTGCTCCACAAATTCCCAAAACTTCTTAATTTTCTTTTTCCTGCATCCTCCATATTTCACAATAATAATTGCTGAGACATTCCTCTAAAGAAAACTGACCATTTAATTCCACTGACCGCATTGGATGCCTACACATCTGCCTCCTGACCTACCCAGCCATTCATCACCCCAATTCTCATGTCATATATATCATACGGCTGAATATATCTGCCTTGCAGGTTGCAATTTGGCTACTACTCACATCCACTCTTGTTGAGGCCTCCGCCTCTAATATGCTCCAAGATAAGTCATCATCTCTCTCTCCCACCATTTATCTCCCTTATCTCTCCCTCTCCCACTCCCTCCCTCTCGCTGGCTGTCTACCCTATTTATCCCCTATCTCCCCTCTCTCTCCTTCTTTCTCTCCTTCCCTCTCCATCTATATCTCCCTCCCCTCTCTCATTGTCTCCCCTCTCTCCCTCTTTGTCCCCCTCTCTCCCTCCCTCTATCTTAATCTCTCTTTCCCCATATCTCGCTCTCGCCATCTCTCCCCCTCTCCCCACCGTCTCTCTCCCTCACCCCTCTCTCCTTAATCCCTATATCTCCCTCTGATGAGGGAATTCCCAACAGGGTAGGACCATGACATTTAGTCGCCCAGGAGACTGCATGATCCCAAGAAGCCCACATATAAGCAACCTTGGTCTAAAAGGCCCAACACGTCGACTTGGAGTCCAAGCTACGGCCAGCTCAACCCATTAGGAGACCCCGGATCCCAAACCGCCCTACGTCTTATCTTGTAAACCCTAGTCGAGAGTTCCTTTATAAACCTCTGTGGGGAAGCCTAGAAGGCAGGTCACATGTCATGCCATAGCACGAACTCTCTCTCCACTCTAATCTACTCGCCGCCTTTGGTGACTCCCCTGTCACTCATATATAGCAATACATTCACAAGAAGGAGTAGGTCTTTATCTCCCAAGCAAGGGGCAAACCCAAGTAAAATCTGTGTGTTCATATCATTCTAAAATTCTTAAGCTCTCTGACTTACCCCCCTAAGAAAGCTACCCATGGTAGCATATATAGGATCAATGCATATATAGTTGGTGCCTAGCGTGGGGGCGAGACTTCTGGTGTGATATTCCCGACGAGATTGACTTCATCACTCTTCGGCTAGATTACAGTCGGCTGCACCATTGGACCCATGATGTATGTCACCAATGATGGCTACTGCCCGGTGCCATCGCCGATCACAAGAACCTACATGGTGTCGTTCGACCGCATGAACACCTACGTCGACTACACTACGACCGTAGAAGCCATGGAGACGGGGAAAAACGTCGAAAGACTCACCTCCGCTGACCTCACACATTCTGAACATGACTCCATCAACAACCCCACCGTCGTCATCATTGATCCTAACTCCACTAGCGACATCCAGCTGAATGACTATGTAGACTCAATTGCCCTGGCCCGTAATGCCCGGTCGATCATGCCAATATTCAACACTAGTAACTTTGAGTAGGAACAAGATTCGTTGCTCCCCATCCTTGACTATTAGTTGGATGGAGACTCTGCGGGAGTCACATATGTGGGGACTGTCAGCTTTGCAGGTGCCTACATGTCCACCGGCAGGAACACGAACACCATTCCCAACCCCGCAATGTCAACACCAATGCCAACATCAACACCTAACATTAACCCCAATGCCAAGAACAGTGGCAACGTGGCAACACTAGAGTCACTAGGAATGGTGGCAATGTTGGCAACACCGGAGTCACCAGGAATGTGGCAACGCTGGCAATGGCGGGATCACCAGCAATAAGGGCAACACTAGGAACAGTGGCAACACCACAAACCGGACGTTTGGCCCACACTCCACATCAATAAGGAAGGCGACCCTCATAGTAGATCTCGAGTGACTCTGCCTTGGCATAACCGCCGACTAAAGAAAGTAGCTGAAGCAACAATAATGACTCCAGATAAAGGAGAACCTGCATAACAGCGCCTCTGAATACTGCACTAGCCAACATGCGGCCCATGTGGACCCAAACTACCATGGTGGAAACCTCTCCACGACCCTCGATCAGGAGCATCCGGCCCACACCATAGACATGGAGTACTACTGTAACTCGATAGTCGGCGGTAGTAGGCCGACTCACAACAAGGATCAGCCATAACCACGCCTTGCCAAGCAGCCGCAACAACGCCCATCAAGACGCGCAACCTTGGTGCCGGACACTCAGGGTCTCCCCTTTTATGGGACCCCTGTGGAGAACATGGCTGCTATCATCTCCATGGAATCAGGGGTATCCTAGATCTAACGGGTGGACTGTGACTCCAGGAGAAAAGGATCCCAGGAGCATTCTCACCTGGGATCCTTCTTAGAGAGTCTGGGGACATCCTCCCCGAGAAGCATGAGTATTCCCTAAGCAACCTTAAAACAGATACATGTTGATGGGATGGATCCTAGCGTCTGATGACCCACAAGTACAGGGGGTGTATCGCAGTATTTTCGAGGGAAGTGAAACCCAATTTATTGATTCGACACAAGGGGAGCCAAAGAATATTTATAAGCCTTAACAACTGAGTTGTCAATTCAGCTGCACCTGGAAACAATCTTGCTCACAGCAGTTTATCAGTAGCAACAGTTTTGTAGTAGGAATAGTGAAGTAGCGGCAGTAGTAAAGTAAAGACAATAGTAACAATAGCAGTGAATAGTGGGATTCGAGTGCGGTAGGCATAGGGATGGATGGACGGGCGTTGCATGGACAAGACAATTCACATAGCAATCAGAACATAGGGCAATTGCAGATAAATAAGATAAAAGCATCCAAGTACTAGATAATCCTAGGCATGTGTTCCATATATAGTCATAGGTGCTCGCAATGAGAACTTGCACAACATCTTTTGTCCTGCCAGCCCGTTTACAGCGGGGCCTCAAAGGAACTACTGGAAATTAAGGTGCTCCTTTTAATAGAGCACCGGAGCAAAGAATTAACACTCCGTGAACACATGTGATCCTCACATCAAAGCCATTCCCTCCGGTTATCCCGATTTCTGTCACTTCGGGGCCATTGGTTCCGGACAACAACGTGTGTATACAACTTGTAGATAAGACCATAAACAATACTATCATAATGAATCAATAACATGTTCAGATCTGAAATCATGGCACTCGGGCCCTAGTGACAAGCATTAAGCACAACAAGTCGCAACAAAGTCATAAAGCACTAATAGAAGATACTAGGCACCATGCCCTAACAATCTGATGCCATTACATGAACGATCCCATCCAATCCCTACCATCCCCATAGCCTATAGTGGGGGATTACTCACTCATAAATGGGGGAAACATGGATGGTCGATGGAGAAGCGATGGTGATGATGATGGCGATGATCTCCTCCAATTCCCCGTCCCGACAGGATGCTAGAAAGGAGTTTCTGGTGCTGTTTCGTGGAATCTGGTGGTGGCGGCGGAGCGGAACTCCTTTTAGAAAAACGTCGAACCCCCCAGAGTTTTTAGGTTAGAAGGCATCTTATAGGCGAAGAGGGAGACCGAGGGGGTGTCTGGGGCGGCCAGACCACCCCCTGGCACGGCCAGGCCTAGCCCGCGCGGCCAGGTGGTGCGGCTGGGCCCCAACCCCTCTCCGTCTCTTATTCTGGCTCCTGGTGTCCCTCGGTGAAAAACTGACTTTGACTTTTGTCCCGTCCAATTCCGAGAATATTCATTTTCTGACTTTCCTGGAACCAAAAACAGCAGAAAACAGGCAGCTAGCACTGTGGCTCTTGTTAATAGGTTAGTCCAAGAAATCATTTGAAAAGCACTCCAAAATGTGGACAAAACACAAGAAAGTAGATAAAACCAAGCATCAAACATCAAAAATTATAGATACATTTGCAATGTATCAACATCCCCAAGCTTAACTCCTGCTCATCCTCGAGTAGGTAAGTGATAAAAAGAAAGAATAATTTTTTAGGTGACATGTACCATCATAAACTTGATCATAGTATTTGTAAAACATTGAAAGCTGGGATCATAATACTTCAATGATAATATGAAAGACAAAGTTCTAACAATAAGACCAAGCAACTATGTTGCAACATGAAATGGTACAAACAAAAGGTTCATGAATAACAATACTTTGCAAGATGTTTGTTTGTTTCACATAAAGAAAACATAGCAAAGTGGCATTCAGCTTGTCCCTCATAGAGTAGCAAACATAAATGGATAGGACACCTTCAAAGTTTATAAGAGTGACTAGATACAAATAGTTTAAAACAAGCAATATCAAGGCTATGCATCAATCAACAAGTCTTGGGACAATGCACATAGAACTAAGAATGGCCACTATGCTCTCAAGAAAGTGCTCATAGAATGTGTGGAGACTCAACAAGGAAATGAACAGGTTTTGAAAAGTTTAAAAGGCTTCCAAATGCTGAAAGTATGGTACTCATTAGCTTTGAGCTCTCATTGCCCCTATCATAAGCATCTTTAAATGGTTAAGGTTAAAGTGACACAACTAAGAGGATATGCTTGACAAGTTATAAATCGAAGTCTCATGCCCCTTACTTACGAAGACCGATCCTCATACTACTCAACTTCAGTCACGAGTAAGCTCTTGTCATTGTAAGTATATACATATCATAGAGAACCGCCAACGGGTACCCCTTGCACATGATACATGAGCTATCCCATAATCAAAATGACAAGGTAAGCAGACAATGAGCATTTCAGCGATCTTTTTATTTACTATGTGCATAGATATTTATTGAGGATGCTTTATAGAATGCTCATTATAGTTATGCTGCAAGTTTCCACCATGATTAGGCATGGCTTAGGCTAGCGGCCTAGGCGTTTCTCTAACATACATACAAACTCCATGATCTTACAAGTTCCACTTTTATTTCACACTGCCGGGATCCATAAGCAAAAGAACATGATATCAACAAGGTACTAAGTACCAGTGAAATGTTGAAAACGTTCCCCATGATACATGGTTCTGCTAACTTCAACTTATAAAGCGCAAGCATATACGCAACAAAGAAGGACGCAATGGTTCAATTTTATTAAATGCAAGAAAGTAAAGTGTGCCATCAAGTTTGTGAGAGCTTTACTAACTAACTTTCTCATAACAAGCAAACATTTTATTTAGAAGAAAACAAGGCATATTGAATATGCACAGAAGTAGCAAATGATGCTAATAGGTAGGTATGGTGGACACTTTGGCAATATTTGGTTTTAGGGAGTTGGAAACATGAGTAAAACATACTCCGTGAAAGTGAAGGCTCGTATTAGTAAGGGAGCGACAAACGAGAGAGCAATAATGGCCATAATCATGCAGAGCAACAAAACATCATCGATCAAAGCATAAAGTGATACTACAAGTTGAAAACTAAAGGATCATAAAGGCTTATGGTGACTTGGGATAGTCATAACATGGTGTGAGCATGTGCCAAGTTAACCAAAATAAAGCATCAAAGGAGAATACCACAATACTATGCTTTAATATGCTAAAACAACGCATGATTCTTCCAAGGCACATTAAGCAATCTCATTTGTTTATAACAAGTCATGCTACAACAAAGTATACTAAGCATAAAGCCAAAAAAATATCAAGAATGGCATGACAAAGCATAGGCACAGTCAGAAACAAGCTCTCTTTAACACTTAAGCATGAACTTTCCTACTCTTTTCCAATCCAAACCAAACTATTTGAAAACCAATGTTTGAAAGTTGGTGTCCAACCAATTTATTCAGCAAACTAAGAAAACCAAGCAAATGAAAAACCAACACGAAAACGAAAAAGAAGACGCTCCAAGAACAACACAACGGTGCATGAAACAATAAAAATGAAGTGTTTGGAAGAAACCTGGAACTTTTATTGATGAAGAGGGGGAGGCCTTGGGCATCCCCAAGCTTTGACGCTTGTACTTCTTGGATATTTCTTGGGGTGACACGCGTGACATCCCCAAGATTAAGCTTTAGTCCATCCTTCATCTCATTACTCATTCCTTCCATACACCTGAAATTTTTCCTTCATACAAAACTTCACACAATCTTTATTAGCAACATTAGTGCACTCAAGATAAATAAGTCTTAAGGTTCAGTTCTAACACCAAATAAACTTCCATTAAAACACTAGATACTGTATCACTTCCCTCAAAAAGCTCAATTCCCCAAAAGAACTCAAAAAGGAACCAACAAGAAGCAAATGTAGAAAATGGCAGAAATCTGTCAAAACAGACCAGCAGGTAAAGACGAATTTTTTCGAAGACCTTCTGTTGATCAAATAAAAAAGTGTTGAACTAACAGAAGTTAGATAACAACCTGGGTCAGAAGCAAAAAATATCACGCCTTAAAAATACGTTCATTGATTTTACATGAATTTTTACGGTGAAGCACAGAAATCTGTTTCGGGACAACAACTTTCCCAATCATCACTTCTCTCTCATTAGAGGTTACTCTTGGCACAAAAAGCAAATAAAAAGGATAAGGAGCGGTGATTACTGAAGTAATAACTTTCAAGACTCATCTAAAACTTTTGGGTTATCTCCCAATAAGTACTTTTCTTTAACGCCTTTAAGTTAGGCAAAAGCAAAAACTAAAATGGATAGAATAGAAGTAAGCGGAGATAATCATGGTGAAAACATTGTTTTGTTCAATGAAATCTTTTTGTTAACAAGGTTGATCAGGTCTTGTTACCAAAAAGAATTTATATGACACAAAACTTTGTATTCCACTAATGATTATGTTACCTCAACTTTGATAGCAATGGTCCCAATCATAATAGTTTCAAATTTCTCTCTTGGTATGCGACAATATATTTCTCCAACTTGAATGCCCTCAACATGTTCAATTTAATTCAAACCATAAGTTCTTTCAATCTTCTTGGGGAAATAGACAATATGTTCCTTGTCATTAACATTGAAAGTCACCTTTCCTTGATTACAATTAATAACAGCTCTTGCAGTATTAAGAAAAGGTCTCCCAAGAATAATAGACATATTATTGTCTTCGGGCATTTCAAGCAGAACAAAATCAGTTAATATCAAGCAATTATGAGCCACTTGAACAGGTACATCCTCACATATACAAATAGGAATAGTGGTAGATTTATCAGCCATTTGCAAAGATATATCAGTCGGTATTAATTTTTCTAGTTGAAGTCTCTTATAGAGAGAGAAAGGCATAACACTAACTCCAGCTCCCAAATCACACAAAGCAGTTCTAACATAACTATTCTTAATAGAGCAAGGGATAGTTGGAATCGCAGGGTCTCCAAGTTTCCTAGGAACCTTACCATTAAAGGAATAATTAGCAAGCAAAGTAGAAATTTCTTCATTAGGGATCTTCCTTTTACTCGAAACAATATCCTTCATATACTTTGAGTAAGGAGGCAATTTAATAGCATCAGTAAAAGGAATTTGCAGGAATAAAGGGTTCATCCACTCACAAAACTTATTATAGTGTTCATCTTCCTTTGACTTGTGTTTCTTATCAGGGAAAGGCATAGGTTTTTGGACCCAAGGCTCTCTTTCACTACCATGTTTCTTAGCAATAAAATCTTCTTTAGTGTATTTAGAATTCTTAGTATGCTTTTCAGGTTCTTCTTCAACTTTTTCTTCATTAGGAACTTCTTTTCTTCATTACCACTTTCAGTTTCAGCATCAGAAATAGATATACTATTAGGATCTATAGCAGGTTTAGAGGGTTCTACAATAGTTTTATGTTTCTTTTTCCTTTTCTTATGAGTAGAGCCACTATTTTCAGCTTATTGAGAATCCTGCTCAATTCTTTTGGGATCCCCCTCAGGATAAAGAGGATCCTGGTAGCAGCACCACTTCTAGTTCTAATTTGATAAGCATGTTTTTCTTTAGCAGCATTAACTAGCAAGTCTTTTTGCACTTTAACGAGTTGATCTATTTGAGTGTGAACCATTTGAAAGTGTTTAATAATCATTTTAACATCATTAGAGGTTCTTTCCACAATATCCTTCAACTCAACAATAGCTCTAGTGTTTTCCATTAGATGATTTTGCACCCTTTTATTAAAATTATCTTGCTTAACAATAAAGACATCGAATTCTTCTAAGCATTGATCAGGAGGTTTAGAGTAAGGGATATCGCCTTCATCAAAGTGTTGGAGAGAGTGTACCTCAATAGTGGATGAGTTGGGAATTGGCTTACATAATTCTTCTATAGGAGGTAAATTCTTGACATCTGCAGCTTTAATTCCCTTCTCCTTAAGACATTTCTTAGCTTCCTTCATCACTTCATCATTTAATTCAATAACTCCCCTCTTCTTTCATGTTGGAATAGGCATTGGTATAGTAGGTTCAGGTACAATTACTTCAGGAATCCAATCTTCGTAGTTCTTGCTTATTTTAGCCATTAATTCCTCAGCTTCCTTGGGAGTCCTATTCTTGAAAACACAATCAGCACAACTATCTAGGTATGTCCTAGATTCCTCGGTTAGTCCATTATAAAATATATCAAGGAGCTCATTCTTAGGTAATGGACTTCCAGCCTGTGCATGAATCAAAGCACAAAACCTTGGCCAAGATTCGGGTAATACCTCTTTTTCTCCCTGTTTAAAATCAAAAAGTTCCTGCAAAATAGCATGTCTAGCACTAGGAGGAAAATATTTCTGCAGGAATGTACTAATCAAGCAATCAAGGCTATCAATAGATCCAGGAGGTAAATTACTAAACCAAATTTTAACTTCTCATTTCAGTGAGAAAGGGAAAATCTTAGCAACAAAGTAAGTACGCATCTTAATATCATCAGAAAACAAGTCACTCATGGTAGAAAGTTCATTCATATGTGCTACCGCACTTTCATTCTTAGTCCCACAAAAATGTTCTTTCTCAACAATAGCTATGTAAGATAGATCGAGAGAGAAATCATAATCTTCATCTATAATATTTATGGGAGAAGCAACAAACTTAGCAATAGGAAACAATTTGGGTCTAATAGTACGCCTCTCAAGGAGACTCTTAGCAGCGCTCCTATCATGGGTGTTTTTACATTCTTTAATAAATTCATCGGTCATCTCAACATAACCATCTTCAATATCATAACTTTCACTAGACTTAGGTGAACTAACAGGTGTAGTAGTGTCTTCATTAGGAGTTTCAGTATTTCCAGCTATAGTTCTAGCAATCGTAGCATCAAGGAAAGGACCTAATGAACCACTCTTATCAAGCACAGTAGAAGAAGCATCATAAGAATCAGAAGTTTCAGATTCAGTAGTAGTAGCAGTGTGTGTAGCATGTGTATGTGGTGGTGTAACGAGCTTACTCATAACAGATGGTGAATCAAGAGCAATAGAGGTGTTCAGAACCGTATCTCTTCTTATAGTGGATGGTCAAATAGGAACCTTGCCATCACAAGACTTACCCATGATGGATGGATAACAGCAAACAATAGAGAATCCAAGTGAACTTGATAAATAAAGCTATGCTCCCCGGCAACGGCGCTAGAAAATAGTCTTGATGACCCACAAGTATAGGGGGTGTATCGCAGTATTTTTGAGGGAAGTGAAACCCAATTTATTGATTCGACAGAAGGGGAGCCAAAGAATATTTATAAGCCTTAACAACTGAGTTGTCAATTCAGCTGCACCTGGAAACAATCTTGCTCACAGCAGTTTATCAGTAGCAATAGTTTTGTAGTAGGAATAGTGAAGTAGCAGCAGTAGTAAAGTAAAGACAACGGTAACAATAACAGTGAGCAGTGGGATTCAAGTGCGGTAGGCATAGAGATGTATGGACGGGCGTTGCATGGACAAGACAATTCACATAGCAATCAGAACATAGGGCAATTGCAGATAAATAAGATAAAACATCCAAGTACTAGATAATTCTAGGCATGTGTTCCATATATAGTCATACGTGCTCGCAATGAGAACTTGCACAACATCTTTTGTCCTACCAGCCCTATTGCAGCGGGGCCTCAAGGGAACTACTGGCAATTAAGGTGCTCCTTTTAATACAGCACCGAAGCAAAGCATTAACACTCCATGAACACATGTGATCCTCACATCAAAGCCATTCCCTACGGTTATCCCGATTTCTGTCACTTCGGGGCCATTGGTTCCGGACAACAACGTGTGTATACAACTTGCAGATAAGACCATAAACAATACTATCATAATGAATCAATAACATGTTCAGATCTGAAATCATGGCACTCGGGCCCTAGTGACAAGCATTAAGCACAACAAGTCGCAACAAAGTCACAAAGCACTAATAGAAGGTACTAGGCACCATGCCCTAACAATCTGATGCCATTACATGAACGATCTCATCCAATCCCTACCATCCCCATAGCCTACAGCGGGGGATTACTCACTCATAGATGGGGGAAACATGGATGGTCGATGGAGAAGCGATGGTGATGATGATGGCGATGATCTCCTCCAATTCCCCATCCTGGCAGGGTGCCAGAACAGAGTTTCTGGTGCTGTTTCATGGAATCTGGTGGTGGCGGCGGAGCGGAACTCCTTCTGGAAAAACGTCGAACCCCCCAGAGTTTTTAGGTCAGAAGGCATCTTATAGGCAAAGAGGGAGACCGAGGGGGTGTCTGGGGCGGCCAGACCACCCCCTGGCGCGGCCAGGTCCAGCCCATGCATCCAGGTGGCGTGGCTGGGCCCCAGCCCCTCTCCGTCTCGTATTCTGGCTCCTGGTGTCGCTCGGTGAAAAACTGACTTTTACTTTTGTCCCGTCCAATTCCGAGAATATTCATTTTTTGACTTTCCTGGAACCAAAAACAGCACTGTGGCTCTAGTTAATAGGTTAGTCCAAGAAATCATATGAAAAGCACTCCAAAATGTGGACAAAACACAAGAAAGTAGATAAACCAAGCATGGAACATCAAAAATTATAGATACATTTGCAATGTATCAGCGTCTCGTAGTAGAAGCGCTCCTCCATGTTGTAACCAGGCACGTTGCTCTCCACCACATGGTGTTGGCCCTTGTAGTGTCCCCTTGACAATATAAGGAAGACCAAGATGGTCAAGGAAGGAGAGGAGATAGATAGGAATGAATATAATAGTCCTTCCCCAAGAATGAGTCTGTAACCATTGTATCATCCACCGGATAGTGCATAGTAGCAGGACATAGGTTTTCATGCAATGCATCATGAACCTACGTAAAAAACTTGTGTATCTATGTGATTGCATGTTCTTCTCGTACCTCGACCGAGCTCTCCGTGCTTTGCACCCCCTAGACAAACTAAAATGGGACCACCCATCCCCGATGTCCAAACCTTGGACATAACATGTTGGGGGGATGAACCCAGGTAGGGTAAAGCCGAGGTAAAAGGACAAGGTCCGCCGAGGCAAAGACAGGTCAAAGCATGAGCTGGCCGAATCATAGAAGGGTCGGCTGGGTTACAGCCGGGTTTCCCTGAGCCAGAAAGGACTATCAAGACTCGGCCAACATACACGATATGTCTGCAAGAGGAATGAACCATTTTCCCTTTGAAGGTACCAACTTGGCCGGGTTAACTATACCAAGGCTGAATCAGGAGATGGCTTGCTCAAGAAGGATCTTAGGGTCAGCGCTTTTCTCTCTCCTAAGGGAATCTAGGAAGAGACAAGCGCTAGCGACAAGAGTCAAAGTGGTAGAGACAAAAGAGATCGCCACGGACATGACAGTCACTGACAACAACAGTCACAACACGTGGACTCTGCACCATTGCCTTAGAGAGGCTGTGGACAGGGGAAAGTAGCGCGCCAAGTTACCACTTTAGGACAAGCATATTCCAAGCATATTCAGGCCACGTATGCTCTAGCTGTAACCTGGCCACCCCTTTATAGGGTGAGCTAGGGGAGAATATCATTTTGCGGCCCGAAAGTTGGGGTGTACAGGCAACGCGGTACCTAAGTTCCCTGAAATCAGCCGGGATGACTACAGTTGGTGTGCCAAATACTCAGAGGGTATTTTTCGGCACGAATTCAACTTTACGTTTCAATACAAAAAATCAGGCTAACGAGCGTCAAGTTGGTCCCCCTGTCAGTTCTCGCCGTTATGTCGCTCCTGTCGCTTAGGCGGGGTGGCTGTCACGTAGGCTTGTAGTGTTGGCACAGTGGATAGGACAACACCCCCTACCTAGTGTATTGACGTGACAAAACAGGGCACATGTATCGGTGTTATAATTATTTTTTGTTTACTCAGAAGCTGGAACGGCCACCGCCACGCAACTCTCCTTGGACTTCCGTCCCAATCGTTAACCACTACCTTAAAAGCGCATTGACGGTTCCACCGTTCCCCTGCCTGGCAGAAACCACTCTTCTTCTTCCTGTCATCTACTATCTTCTTCCCGTATTCTCCTTGCCGCCAAGGAAGATATACGCACTCTAGAGACAAGCTTCACTACCCATGACAATAAGAAGATAGACGTTGTCTACACCAACGAGGAGGAGACAGTGGTGCGTGTCCTGAGGATGTACGAGGGTTGGCTTGGGATAGACGAGGACAAGTTTGTGGGATTGGACCTCGAGTACACCCTGGAGAACCCATATGAAGGGAGTGAAGTCGCCGTCGTTCAACTGGCCATGCGGAAACACGTCCTCGTCTACCACCTCTCTCGGTTTGTAGATCTGCTCTCTATAGCTAACCGCTTTTAGGGTTTTCTCCTCTTGTTCTTTATCCACTTGCTCATCTTGTAACTACTGGATTTTATTTAGGACCAAATAAATTAGGGTTTGCCTATGTCTCAATCGACTGAGATTTTCTTTAGTCTCAATCACCTAAGAAAAGTGCAACCGTAGTTAAAAGAAATGTGCAACTCGTTCAGTCGACTGAGAAATAGCAAAACCGAATAAATTATTACAATACAATGTTGAGAGTCTTGATCTTGCATTTACTAAACTTTTCAAAATTATATTGAGATGATGATCTTGCATTGACAAAATATTTGTAGTTACAAATTTTGGTGATGACAAACTACATACTTTCAGGACTAACAGGAAATGTCCAGCGCTGCGCCAGTTCCTTGTAGAAAAGGGAATTGTTTCCTGCACTGTCGATAAAACAACTGATTTTTCGAAATTTTATCAAGAGGAAATTATAGTTCCTGTGCACAAGTGGATCAATATTCGAAGTCTTGTCAAGATCCTAGGGGGCTCGAGGAAGGATGGAATGGAATCACTCGCAACTAGAATCCTGGATGAGTTGTACAACAAAATGAAGGAAGATTTCCCTACGGATAGGCACTATTTCTGGGACGAGTGGCTGTTGTCTGATATAAACCCGAAGTATGCAGCCATAGATGCTTACGTGACCTACCAGCTGTACAAGAAGATCCATTTTTTTCTACGTTACCTCGTGTTTTGCTCTATTTGCAAGAGGAAAGACGAGCTTAGGGGAGCCCTTTGTAGAAAATGCAGAATAGCTGAGTTTGAAGCTACATATGCAAAGAAATTGGCTGCATCTGAAGTAGCTGACAGAGAGGCTGCAGAAGCAGCTAAAAGAGAGCTTGCAGCTGAAGAAGCAGCTGACGGAGAGGCTGCAGCTGAAGCTGCAAACAGAGAGGCAGCATCTTCTAGCGGCAACAATCAGGCCTGTGATGCACCGCTAATTGTGCCGCAGGACGCTGAAGATAGGGAAGCCAAGTCAGATGCCAGGTGGGACAAAGCAATTCGTGAGCTGTGGAGTACCTGGAATGGTCGCAGTTCGTCGCCTAGGAACGATGGCAAGCGCCTCAAGTGGTCTGATGAGGAGTGAATTAAATTTTACTTGTCAGTGTTATGTTTCTGTTTTGTGGAACTCAGTTAGGTTGCCAAGATGTCTAGCGCCTCAAGTGATACTAGTAAAATAAATTTAACCCTTGTTGTGTTATATTTATGTATGTGTCTTGTAGCTTGTCAAGATGGTAGCTTCTTAATTGGCAGTTTGAAAGAGTGCCCTTTTCCTCTCTCGCTAAACAGATATGTTTCATTTTGCCCAAATTGGTAGCAAATCTAGAGAAGATTCTCACTTCGATATTTCGTTCCCTTTTGGACCTCTTTTCGCCTCCGATCAGGTAGCAAATCTAGAGCAGCAAATCACACCAGGCGGAATACATTCATTCAGAAAACAAAACAAATGTAGATATAGCTGTGCGCAGCTAAATAGGATATAGCGATAGAAAGTAACGAGGTTCGATGCATTCAGCCAGAAATAGGATATAGCTAGAAAGAAGCTTCTTAGCAGCAGCAGCCGCCACAGCTGCAGGCACATCCTGCAAGCGCCCGCGCCTCCGCCTCCTCCCTCCGGCGCTTCCTCCACTTCTTGTTGTCCAGTTTCTTGGACTTGGGGGGCCTTGGGCCTGATTGGAGGCATGCGACCCTCTTTGATGGCCACCCGCTGGAGGTTTCGGAGGTGAATGCAGAGAGCCCGGTGTTTAGCGATGTAGGCGTTGATGTTCACGGTCTCGTGCTTGCCGCTTTTGTGGATGCCGGAGCCCGTGGCCTCTGCATAATTCAGTAAGGTGTTCAAGTCGGTGCCACCAGCGGCGCGACTCGTCAAGCAGTAGGCGAAGGGGCAGCTGTAGTAGGGGCCCCTGAGGAAGTCGTCGTATTTGCCGACCCGCAGCCTCCTCAGCACCTGACGAGCCTTGGTGTGAATGGATTCGTCATCGCTGCAAACGTCGCTGCTGGAAACCTATTGGAAGAAAAGGAAAATGGGGGAGTAGATGATGTAAGAAGATCGAGCAATCGAAATGCGAACAAGAGAATCCTAATAAACCAAGATCTAGCATCCAACGATGGGAATGGTGTTGGATAATTAGGCACAATTTCCATGACTAATTCCACAATATTAAACATGACAATACCAGCTAAATTTTAAATAGATTAGCCCATTATTTCTAACAAACGGTAGAAGAACCAGGGGAGGGGAGCAAACCCTAGTTATCTCCGACCATGGCTCGTCGATGCCGGTGTCGTAGGGGTTCGGTGGAGCGATGTACTTATCTGGATCGTAGGTGCCCAAGAAGTGCGTGATCTGCTTGTGACCGGCAGGGGCCTCCTCGCCGGCGGGGGGCTCCTCTTTGGCGGCTCCGTCGGTAGCGGGGACGGGGGCCTGGACAGGAATGGTGGCTGCCATCGATGCCTCGACTGTGGCCTGGATAGGGACGGCGGCTGCTTTCAACGCGTCGAGGGGGACCGGCGAGGAGACGGAGGCCTCCTCGCCGGCGGCCACGGAGGCGACGATGGCCACCTTATCCTCCTCAGCCATCGCCGGCGCGGAAGGGGTATTCTCGGGAGTTTGCGGATGCTGGTGGGATAGTGGAGAGGGTTGCGTGGGGTCAGTGAGCGAGAGTGGGAGTGGGTGTGCGGAGGGGGCTCTATAGTTAAGGTGGATAGAAGCAAGGCACGTTTCGTTGCACCACCATGCAACGCATCGCACAGTCTACTGCACCGTGCACCGCGACACGCGGACGGTACGCCACGTTTTTTCCCCGGCCCATGCATGGTAGTTCTGTATTGAGCTACATACAAAGGGCGCAAACACAATTTCTATGTATGAAGTTTGACACGGCCCTAAAATTGGCGATAGTTAAAAGTGTAAATGTAGAGGGGAGGTAGGTGGCTGTATGGCTAGATTTGTGGGGTTGTGATAGATTTGGTAAAGGGATGTGTTGATGACTGCGAGTGACTCGATGAACCGGAGACGTTAGGTCTCGTCGAGCACAGCTGTTCGGCCTCTGGCTAGCGCGTGGAAGCTTCTTATGGTGGGCCCTAGTTGGAAGTGAGATTGAAAGCCACTGTGTAAAAAATGGGATGTGTCTTATTAAAATCAAGTGGCAATAAATTGCAACTGTCCATCAACGACCGTGCACTCGATGGCGCATGTGTTGTGGCGTAGTAGTAGCAGTAGTAGGCTTTTCAGACTTGATTAAACGTGACATGACCGCTCGACGACTTTTTCCATGGACGGCATCATGTTCCTTCTTGTAGAGGGAGACGTCAAGATGGGGCCTCATCAAGATGGTAGCTCGTTAACTGGCAGTTTGAAAGAGTACCCTTTTCCTCTCTCGCTAAACAGATATGTTTCATTTTTCCCAAATTGGTAGCAAATCTAGAGAAGATTCTCTCTTCGATAATTCGTTCCCTTTTGGACTTCTTTTTTCCTCCGCTCAGGTAGCAAATCTAAGGCAGCAAATCACACCAGGCAGAATACATTCATTCAGAAAACAAAACAAATGTAGATATAGCTATGCGCATCTAAATAGGATATAGTGATAGAAAGTAGTAGGTTGCTTAACGAGGTTCGATGCATTCAGCCAGAAATAGGATGCAAGCAAAATATAGAAAATCAAAAGAAGCTGCTTAGCAGTAGCAGCCACTGCAGATGCAGATATATTCAATGAGACATCCATCCCGTTCATTCGCTAGCGCCTCCACCTTCCTCCGGCGCCTCCGCCACTTCTTGCTGCCCAGTCCCTTGATCTTGGGGGCCTTGGGCCTGATTGGAGGCATGCGACCCTCTTTTATGGCCACCCGCTGGAGGTTTCGGAGGTGAATGTCGAGAGCCCGGTGTTCAGCGATGTAGGTGATGATGTTCACGATCTCGCGCTTGCCGCCTTTGTGGATGCCGGAGCCCGTGGCCTCTGCATGCTTCAGTAAGGTGTTGAAGTCGGTGCCGCCAGCGGCGCGACTCGTCAAGCAGTAGGCGATCCCCTTGCAGAAGGGGCAGCTGTAGTAGGGGCCCGTGAGGTAGTCGTCGTACTAGCCGGCCCGCAACCTCCTCAGCACCTGACGAGCCTTGGTATGAATGGACTCGTCATCGCTGCAGACGTCGCTGCCAGAAACCTATTGGAAGAAAAGGAAAATGGGGAGTAGATGATGTAAGAAGATCGAGCAATCGAAATGCAAACAAGCGAATCCTAATAAACAAAGATCTAGCATCCAACGATGGGAACGGTAGAAGAACCAGGGGAAGGGAGCAAACCCTAGTTAGCTCCGACCATTGGTCGTCGATACCGGTGTTGTAGGGGTTCAGCGGAGCAATGTACTTATCTAGATCATCGGTGCCCAAGAAGTGCATGATCTGCTTGTGACCGGCGGGGGCCTCCTCGCTGGCGGGGGGCTCCTCTTCGGCGGCTCCGTCGGTAGCGGGGACGGGGACCTGGACGGGAACGGCGGCTGCCATCGATGCCTCGACTGGCGCCTGGACAGGGATGGTGGCTACTCTCAACGCGTCGAGGAGGACCGGCGAGGAGACGGGGGTCTCCTCGCCGGCGGCCACGGAGGCGACGATGTCCACCTTATCCTCCTCGGCCATCGCCAGCGCGGACAGGGTATTCTCAGGAGTTTGCGGATGCTGGTGGGACAGTGGAGAGGGTTGCGTGGGGTCAGTGAGCGAGAGTGGGAGTGGTTGTGCGGAGAGGGGTTCTATAGTTAAGGTGGATAGAAGCAAGGCACGTTTCGTTGCACCACCGTGCAACGCGCCGTGCAGTCTACTGCACCGTGCATCGCGACACGCACACGGTATGTCACATTTTTTCCCGGGCCATGCATGGCAGTTCTGTATTGATCCGCATGCAAAGGGCGCACACACAATTTCTATGTACGAAGTTTGACACGTCCCTAAAATTGGCGATTGAGAGCCGCTGCGTAAAAAATGGGATATGTCTTATTAAAATCAAGTGGCAATAAATTGCAGCTGTCCATCGACGACCGTGCACTCGATGACGCATGCGTTGTGGCATAGTAGTAGCAGTAGTAGGCTTTTCAGACTTGATTAAACATGACATGACCGCTCGATAAATTTTTCCATGGACGGCGCCGTGTTCCTTCTTGTATAAGTCTCGCTGAAGGAGACGTCCGTGCTATCTCACGATGTACTGTGAAGGGCACGACGTGTGCAACAATCATCGTTGGATCACACAGAATACCGTTGTTGGTGCGCACGATCCGCGTGACAACTGTGATAACCAATCAGGGAGTAGCAGACAGGGTAAGCACAAGTTTGTGCTTCTACGAAAGATAGAGAGGGGGGGCAAAACTGACTAGTACCACATAAAACCAAGGGCGATATTGAGTAGTATAAAAATGGAAAGTGAGTGTCTTGTACAATGAAATACATCGTGGCATACATCAAATTATGCCAAGATAGATCCACTAGAGTTCATTGGATGTGTGTTCTTCTCATAAACCACATGGACCCACTAGAGTTCATTGCATGCGTGTTCTTCTCATTAACCACACATGGATCCACCAGTGTCATTGCATGTCTGCTCTTTTCATGAACCACAATTAGAGTCATTACATGTTTGTTCTTTTCACAAACCACATATCACCAGTGTCATTGCATGTGTGTTCTTCCCATAGACCACACATGGATCCACCAGCGTCATTGCATGTGTGTCCTTCTCACAAACCACATATGGATCCACCAGTGTCATTGCATGCATGTTCTTCCCACAGACCACACAAGGATCCACCTGTGTCATTGCATGTGTGTTCTTCTCACAAACCACATAAGGATCCATCGGTGTCGTTGCATGTGTGTTCCTCTCATAAACCACACATGGATCCACCGGTGTCATCGCATGTCTGCTCTTTTCATGAACCACAGTTAGAGTCATTGCATGTGTGTTCCTCTCATAGACCACACATGGATCCACCGGTGTCATTACATGTCTGCTCTTTTCATGAACCACAGTTAGAGTCATCGCATGTCTGCGCTTCTCATGAACCACATCTAGAGTCATTGCATGTGTGTTCTTCTCACACACCATATCATGAACCACACCCACTGTCATTAAATGTGTGTTCTTCTCATTAACCACACATGGGTCCACCAGTGTCATTGCATGTCTGCTCTTTTCATTAACCACAGTTAGAGTCATTCCATGTCTGTTCTTTTCACAAACCACATATCACTAGTGTCATTGCATGTGTGTTCTTCCCACAGACCACACATGGATCCACTAGTCTCATTGCATATGTGTTCTTCCCATGAACCACACATGGATCCACCAGTGTCATTACATGTCAGCTCTTTTCATGAACTACAGTTAGAGTCATTGCATGTCTGTTCTTTTCACAAAACACATATCACCAGTGTCATTGCATGTGTGTTCTTCCCACAGACCACACATGGATCCACCAGTGTCATTGCATGTGTGTTCTTACCATGAACCACACATGGATCCACCAGTGTCATTGCATGTGTGTTATTTTCACAGACCACATATGGATCCACCAGTGTCATTGCATGTGTGTTATTCTCACAAACGACGTAAGGATCCACCGGTGTCATTGCATGTGTGTTCCTCTCATAGACAATACATGGATCCACCGGTGTCATCGCATGTCTGCTCTTTTCATAAACCACAGTTAGAGTCATCGCATGTCTGCTCTTCTCATGAACCACAGCTAGAGTCATCGCATGTGTGTTCTTCTCACAAACCATATCATGAACCACACCTAGTATCATTGCATGTGTGTTCTTCTCATTAACCACACATGGATCCACCAGTGTCATTGCATGTCTGCTCTTTTCATTAACCACAGTTAGAGTCATTGCATGTCTGTTCTTTACACAAACCACATATCACTAGTGTCATTGCATGTGTGTTCTTCCCATAGACCACACATGGATCCACCACTGTCATTGCATGTGTGTTCTTCCCACAGACCACACATGGATCCACCAGTGTCATTGCATGTCTGTTCTTCCCATGAACCACACATGGATCCACCAGTGCCAATGCACGTGTGTTCTTTCAAAGACCACATATGGATCCACCAGTTGCATTGCATGTGTGTTATTCTCACAAACCATGTAAGGATCCACCGGTGTCATTGCATGTGTGTTCCTCTAATAGACCACACATGGATCCACCGGTTTCATCGCATGTCTGCTCTTTTCATGAAACACATTTAGAGTCATCGCATGTCTGCTCTTCTCATGAACCACAGCTAGAGTCATTGCATGTGTGTTCTTCTCACAAACCACGTAAGGATCCACCGGTGTCATTGCATGTGTGTTCCTCTCATAGACCACACATGGATCCACCAGTGTCATCGCATGTCTGCTATTTTCATGAACCACAGTTGGAGTCATTGCATCTGTGTTCCTCTCATAGACCACAAATGGATCCAGCGGTGTCATTGCATGTCTGCTCTTTTTATGAACCACAGTTAGAGTCATCGCATCTCTACTCTTTTCATGAACCACAGCTAGAGTCATTGCATGTGTGTTGTTCTGACAAACCATATCATGAACCACACCTAGTGTCATTGCATGTGTGTTCTTCTCATTAACCACACATGGATCCGCCAGTGTCATTGCATGTCTTCTCTTTTCATGAACCACAGTTAGAGTCATTGCATGTCTGTTCTTTTCACAAACCACATATCACCAGTGTCATTGCATGTGTGTTCTTCCCACAGACCACACATGGATCCACAAGTGTCATTGCATGTGTGTCCTTCTCACAAACCACATATGGATCCACCAGTGTCATTGCATGTGTGTTCTTCGCACAGACCACACATGGATACATTGGTGTCATCGCATGTCTGCTCTTTTCATGAACCACATTTAGAGTCATCACATGTCTGCTCTTCTCATGAACCATAGCTAGAGTCATTGCATGTGTGTTCTTCTCACAAACCTTATCATGAACCACACCCAATGTTATTGCATGTGTGTTCTTCTCATTAACCACACATGGATCCACTAGTGTCATTGCATGTCTGTTCTTTTCATGAACCACAGTTAGAGTCATTGCATGTCTGTTCTTTTGACAAACCACATATCACCAGTGTCATTGCATGTGTGTTGTTCCCACAGACCACACATGGATCCACCAATGTCATTGCATGTGTGTCCTTCTCACAAGCCACATATGGATCCACCAGTGTCATTGCATGCGTGTTCTTCCCACATACCACACATGGATCCACCGGTGTCATTGCATGTGTGTTCTTCTCACAAACCACGTAAGGATCCACCGATGTCATTGCATGTGTGTTCCTCTCATAGACCACACATGGATCCGCCAGTGTCATCGCATGTCTGCTCTTTTCATGAAGCACAGTTGGATTCATTGCATGTGTGTTCCTCTAATAGACCACACATGGATCCACCGGTATCATTGCATGTCTGCTCTTTTCATGAACCACAGTTAGAGTCATCACATGTCTGCTCTTTTCATGAACCACAACTGGAGTCATTGCATGTGTGTTCTTCTCACAAACCATATCATGAACCACACCCCGTGTAGTTGCATGTGTGTTCTTCTGATTAACCGCACATGGATCCACCAGTGTCATTGCATGTATTCTCTTTTCATGAACCATAGTTAGAGTCATTGCATGTCTGTTCTTTTCAGAAACCACGTAAGGATCCACTAGTGTGATTGCATGTGTGTTCTTCCCACAGACCACACATGGATCCACCAGTGTCATTGCATGTGTGTTCTTCCCACAGACCACACATGGATCCACCAGTGTCATTGCATGTGTGTTCTTCCCATGAACCACACATGGATCCACCAGTGTCATTGCATGTGTGTTGTTTTCACAGACCACATATGCATCCACCAGAGTCATTGCATGTGTGTTATTCTCACAAACCACGTAAGGATCCACCGGTGTCATTGCATGTGTGTTCCTCTCATAGACCACACATGGATCCACCAGTGTCATCGCATGTCTGCTCTTTTCATGAACCAAAGTTAGAGTCATCGCATGTCTACTCTTCTCATGAACCACAGCTAGAGTCATTGCATGTGTGTTCTTCTCACAAACCATATCATGAACCACACCAAGTGTCATTGCATGTGTGTTCTTCTCATTAACCACAAATGGATCCACCAGTGTCATTGCATGTCTACTCTTTTCATTAACCAAAGTTAGAGTCATTACTTGTCTGTTCTTTTCACAAACCACATATCACTAGTTTCATTGCATGTGTGTTCTTCCCATAGACCACACATGGATCCACCACTATCATTGCATGTGTGTTCCTCCCACAGACCACACATGGATCCACCAGTGTCATTGCATGTCTGTTCTTCCCATGAACCACACATGAATCCACTAGTGTCAATGCATGTGTGTTCTTTTCACACACCACATATGGATCCACCAGTGTCATTGCATGTGTGTTATTCTCACAAACCATGTAACGATCCACCAGTGTCATTGCATGTGTGTTCCTCTAATAGACCACACATGGATCTACCGGTGTCATCGCATGTATGCTCTTTTCATGAACCACAGTTAGAGTCATCGCATGTCTGCTCTTCTCATGAACCACAGCCAGAGTCATTGCATGTGTGTTCTTCTCACAAACCTTATGATGAATCACACCAAGTTTCATTGCATGTGTGTTCTTCTCATTAACCACACATGGATCCACTAGTGTCATTGCATGTCTGCTCTTTTCATGAACCACAATAAGAGTCATTGCATGTCTGTTCTTTTCACAAACCACATATCACCAGTGTCATTGCATGTGTGTTGTTCCCACAGACCACACATGGATCCACCAGTGTCATTGCATGTGTGTCCTTCTCACAAGCCACATATGGATCCACCAGTGTCATTGCATGCGTGTTCTTCCCACAGACAACACATGGGTCGACCGGTGTCATTGCATGTGTGTTCTTCTCACAAACCACGTCAGGATCCACCGGTGTCATTGCATGTGTGTTCCTCTCATAGACCACACATGGATCCACCAGTGTCATCGCATGTCTGCTCTTTTCATGAACCATAGTTGGAGTCATTGCATGTGTGTTCCTCTCATAGACCACACATGGATCCACCGGTATCATTGCATGTCTGCTCTTTTCATGAACCACAGTTAGAGTCATCGCATGTCTGCTCTTTTCATGAACCACAGCTAGAGTCATTGCATGTGTGTTCTTCTCACAAACCATATCATGAACCACACCTAGTGTCATTGCATGTGTGTTCTTCTCATTAACCACACATGGATCCACCAGTGTCATTGCATGTCTTCTCTTTTCATGAACCACAGTTAGAGTCATTGCATGTCTGTTCTTTTCAGAAACCACATATCACTAGTGTCATTGCATTTGTGTTCTTCCCACAGACCACACATGGATCCACAAGTGTCATTGCATGTGCGTCCTTCTCACAAACCACATATGGATCCACCAGTGTCATTGCATGTGTGTTCTTCGCAAAGACCACACATGGATCCACCGGTGTCATTGCATGTGTGTTCTTCTTACAAACCACGTAAGGATCCACCGATCTCATTGCATGTGCGTTCCTCTCATAGACCACAAGTGGATCCACAAGTGTCATCGCTTGTCTGCTCTTTTCATGAACCACATTTAGAGTCATTGCATGTGTGTTCCTCTCATAGACCACACATGGATGCACTGGTGTCATTGCATGTCTACTCTATTCATGAACCACAGTTAGAGTCATCACATGTCTACTCTTTTCATGAACCACAGCTAGAGTCATTGCATGTGTGTTCTTCTCACAAACCATATCATGAACCGCACCTAGTGTCATTGCATGTGTGTTCTACTCATTAACCACACATGGATCCACTAGTGGCATTGCATGTCTGCTCTTTGCATTAACCACAGTTAGAGTCATTGCATGTCTGTTCTTTTCACAAACGACATATCACCAGTGTCATTGCATGTGTGTTCTTCCCATAGACCACACATGGATCCACCAGTGGCATTGCATGTGTGTTCTTCCCATGAACCACACATGGATCCACCCGTGCCATTGCATGTGTGTTCTTTTCATAGACCACATATGGATCCACCAGTGTCATTGCATGTGTGTTATTCTCACAAACCACGTAAGGATACACCGGTGTCATTGCATGTGTATTCCTCTCATAGACCACACATGGATCCACCGGTGTCATCACGTGTCTGCTCTTTTCATGAACCATAGTTAGAGGCATCGCATGTCTGCTCTTCTCATGAACCATAGCTAGAGTCATTGCATGTGTGTTCTTCTCACAAACCATATCATGAACCGCACCTAGTGTCATTGCATGTGTGTTCTACTCATTAACCACACATGGATCCACCAGTGGCATTGCATGTCTGCTCTTTGCATTAACCACAGTTAGAGTCATTGCATGTCTGTTCTTTTCACAAACGACATATCACCAGTGTCATTGCATGTGTGTTCTTCCCACAGACCACACATGGATCCACCAGTGTCATTGCATGTGTGTTCTTCCCATGAACCACACATGGATCCACCAGTGTCATTGCATGTCTACTCTTTTCATGAACCATAGTTAGAGTCATTGCATGTTTGTTCTTTTCACAAACCACGTAAGGATGCACCAGTGTCATTGCATGTGTGTTCTTCCCACAGACAACATATGGATCCACCAGTGTCATTGCATGTGTGTTGTTCCCATGAACCACACATGGATCCACCAGTGTCATTGCATGTGTGTTCTTTTCACAGACCACATATGGATCCACCCGTGTCATTGCATGTGTGTTATTCTCACAAACCACGTAAGGATCCACCGGTGTCATTGCACGTGTGTTGCTCTCATAGACCACACATGGATCCATCGGTGCCATCGCATGTCTGCTCTTTTAATAAACCGCAGTTAGAGTCATCGCATGTCTGCTCTTCTCATGAACCACAACTAGAGTCATTGCATGTGTGTTCTTCTCACAAACCATATCATGAACCACACCCAGTGTCATTGCATGTGTGTTCTTCTCATTAACCACACATGGATCCACCAGTGTCATTGCATCTCTTCTCTTTTCAATAACCACAGTTAGAGTCACTGGATGTCTGTTCTTTTCACAAACCACATATCACTAGTGTCATTGCATGTGTGTTCTTCCCAAAGACCACACATGGATCCACCAGTGTCATTGCATGTGTGTTCTTCCCATGAACCACACATGGATCCACCAGTGTCATTGCATGTCTGCTCTTTTCATGAACCACAGTTGGAGTCATTGCATGTCTGTTCTTTTTACAAACCACATATCACCAATGTGATTGCATGTGTGTTCTTCCCACACACCACACATGGATCCACCAGTGGCATTGCATGTGTGTTCTTCCCATGAACCACACATGGATCCACCCGTGCCATTGCATGTGTGTTCTTTTCACAGACCACATATGGATCCACCAGTGTCATTGCATGTGTGTTATTCTCACAAACCACGTAAGGATACACCGGTGTCATTGCATGTGTATTCCTCTCATAGACCACACATGGATCCACCGGTGTCATCACGTGTCTGCTCTTTTCATGAACCATAGTTAGAGGCATCGCATGTCTGCTCTTCTCATGAACCATAGCTAGAGTCATTGCATGTGTGTTCTTCTCACAAACCATATCATGAACCGCACCTAGTGTCATTGCATGTGTGTTCTACTCATTAACCACACATGGATCCACCAGTGGCATTGCATGTCTGCTCTTTGCATTAACCACAGTTAGAGTCATTGCATGTCTGTTCTTTTCACAAACGACATATCACCAGTGTCATTGCATGTGTGTTCTTCCCACAGACCACACATGGATCCACCAGTGTCATTGCATGTGTGTTCTTCCCATGAACCACACATGGATCCACCAGTGTCATTGCATGTCTACTCTTTTCATGAACCATAGTTAGAGTCATTGCATGTTTGTTCTTTTCACAAACCACGTAAGGATGCACCAGTGTCATTGCATGTGTGTTCTTCCCACAGACAACATATGGATCCACCAGTGTCATTGCATGTGTGTTGTTCCCATGAACCACACATGGATCCACCAGTGTCATTGCATGTGTGTTCTTTTCACAGACCACATATGGATCCACCCGTGTCATTGCATGTGTGTTATTCTCACAAACCACGTAAGGATCCACCGGTGTCATTGCACGTGTGTTGCTCTCATAGACCACACATGGATCCATCGGTGTCATCGCATGTCTGCTCTTTTAATAAACCGCAGTTAGAGTCATCGCATGTCTGCTCTTCTCATGAACCACAACTAGAGTCATTGCATGTGTGTTCTTCTCACAAACCATATCATGAACCACACCCAGTGTCATTGCATGTGTGTTCTTCTCATTAACCACACATGGATCCACCAGTGTCATTGCATCTCTTCTCTTTTCAATAACCACAGTTAGAGTCACTGGATGTCTGTTCTTTTCACAAACCACATATCACTAGTGTCATTGCATGTGTGTTCTTCCCAAAGACCACACATGGATCCACCAGTGTCATTGCATGTGTGTTCTTCCCATGAACCACACATGGATCCACCAGTGTCATTGCATGTCTGCTCTTTTCATGAACCACAGTTGGAGTCATTGCATGTCTGTTCTTTTTACAAACCACATATCACCAATGTGATTGCATGTGTGTTCTTCCCACACACCACACATGGATCCACCAGTGGCATTGCATGTGTGTTCTTCCCATGAACCACACATGGATCCACCCGTGCCATTGCATGTGTGTTCTTTTCACAGACCACATATGGATCCACCAGTGTCATTGCATGTGTGTTATTCTCACAAACCACGTAAGGATACACCGGTGTCATTGCATGTGTATTCCTCTCATAGACCACACATGGATCCACCGGTGTCATCACGTGTCTGCTCTTTTCATGAACCATAGTTAGAGGCATCGCATGTCTGCTCTTCTCATGAACCATAGCTAGAGTCATTGCATGTGTGTTCTTCTCACAAACCATATCATGAACCGCACCTAGTGTCATTGCATGTGTGTTCTACTCATTAACCACACATGGATCCACCAGTGGCATTGCATGTCTGCTCTTTGCATTAACCACAGTTAGAGTCATTGCATGTCTGTTCTTTTCACAAACGACATATCACCAGTGTCATTGCATGTGTGTTCTTCCCACAGACCACACATGGATCCACCAGTGTCATTGCATGTGTGTTCTTCCCATGAACCACACATGGATCCACCAGTGTCATTGCATGTCTACTCTTTTCATGAACCATAGTTAGAGTCATTGCATGTTTGTTCTTTTCACAAACCACGTAAGGATGCACCAGTGTCATTGCATGTGTGTTCTTCCCACAGACAACATATGGATCCACCAGTGTCATTGCATGTGTGTTGTTCCCATGAACCACACATGGATCCACCAGTGTCATTGCATGTGTGTTCTTTTCACAGACCACATATGGATCCACCCGTGTCATTGCATGTGTGTTATTCTCACAAACCACGTAAGGATCCACCGGTGTCATTGCACGTGTGTTGCTCTCATAGACCACACATGGATCCATCGGTGTCATCGCATGTCTGCTCTTTTAATAAACCGCAGTTAGAGTCATCGCATGTCTGCTCTTCTCATGAACCACAACTAGAGTCATTGCATGTGTGTTCTTCTCACAAACCATATCATGAACCACACCCAGTGTCATTGCATGTGTGTTCTTCTCATTAACCACACATGGATCCACCAGTGTCATTGCATCTCTTCTCTTTTCAATAACCACAGTTAGAGTCACTGGATGTCTGTTCTTTTCACAAACCACATATCACTAGTGTCATTGCATGTGTGTTCTTCCCAAAGACCACACATGGATCCACCAGTGTCATTGCATGTGTGTTCTTCCCATGAACCACACATGGATCCACCAGTGTCATTGCATGTCTGCTCTTTTCATGAACCACAGTTGGAGTCATTGCATGTCTGTTCTTTTTACAAACCACATATCACCAATGTGATTGCATGTGTGTTCTTCCCACACACCACACATGGATCCACCAGTGGCATTGCATGTGTGTTCTTCCCATGAACCACACATGGATCCACCCGTGCCATTGCATGTGTGTTCTTTTCACAGACCACATATGGATCCACCAGTGTCATTGCATGTGTGTTATTCTCACAAACCACGTAAGGATACACCGGTGTCATTGCATGTGTATTCCTCTCATAGACCACACATGGATCCACCGGTGTCATCACGTGTCTGCTCTTTTCATGAACCATAGTTAGAGGCATCGCATGTCTGCTCTTCTCATGAACCATAGCTAGAGTCATTGCATGTGTGTTCTTCTCACAAACCATATCATGAACCACACCCAGTGTCATTGCATGTGTGTTCTTCTCATTAACCACACATGGATCCACCAGTGTCATTGCATGTCTGCTCTTTTCATTAACCACAGTTAGAGTCATTGCATGTCTGTTCTTTTCACAAACCACATATCACCAGTGTCATTGCATGTGTTTTCTTCCCACAGACCACACATGGATTAACCAGTGTCATTGCATGTTTGTTCTTCCCATGAACCACACATGGATTCACCAGTGTCATTGCATGTCTACTCTTCCCATGAACCATAGTTAGAGTCATTGCATGTGTGTTCTTCTCACAAACCACGTAAGGATCCACCGGTGTCATTGCATGTGTGTGATATGTCCATTTTGCATCACTATTCTACATCATAATTCACTGTTATTCATTGATATATTTCTTATTGAGAGGTGATACTTATGTTATTTCATCTGTTATTGCATGGTTGATGACTTTTGGAGCATGGACCGCTGCAGTCAGGATTCTGATGGAAAATGTGATGTTTGGAGGCAAAATTCGCGAAGATCAGAAAATCCGGGAAAATATACGGAAAATCCTATTTTTCTAGAAGACGAAGGAAGCCAAAGGGGAAGCGGAGACAGGCCATAGGAGGCCCACACCACCCCCTGGCGCGGGCTGCCCTAGGCCGCGCCACCAGGTGGTGTGGCCATCCTGGCCCACCTCTTGCACTCTCCTCTAGCGTATATTATCCTCCCGAAACCCTAAGACCCTGGGGCGACCACAGAATGATTCCGCCACCTCTGCCGGGCGGAAAACACCGAGAGAGAAAGATCTCTCCGGCAGACTAATTTCTACCGGGGGAATTTCTTCCCGGAGAGGGGAGATCGTCTCCATCAACACCATCATCAAGCTGGACTTCATTGGGATCATCATCATCATCATCATCACCACCACCATAATCACCATCATCACCCTCATCACCATCTCCATATTGCTGTAACAATTGGGTTGAATCTTGCATAGTTCATAGGGGAAAGTTTCCCGGTGTTGATTACTCTTTGTAGTTGATGCTATTGAGTGAACCATTGACTTATTGTTTATGTTCAGATTGTTATACATCATTATTCCATCTCTGATCGTGATCCATATGATATCTTGTGAGTAGTTCGTTTTGTTCTTGAGGACATGGGAGAAGTCATGTTGTTAGTAGTGGAATTGTGTTGAGAAAGATTCTATACTTCGATATATAAGTTGTGGTGTACTTCTTCCAGTGGTGTCATGTGAACGTCGACTACATGACACTTCACCTATATGGGCCTAGGGGAATGCATTGTGTATTTGGCTACTAATCGTAGGGGTTGCCGGAGTGACAGAAACCTGAACCCTCGTTAGGAAACCATTGCACAAGGGACGTAAGGGTCTTAGAGTTTAAAGCCGTGGTTAGGTTTCTACCTTAATTACTTTCTTGTACTTACGAATGTTTGCAAAGGTGATACATTGCAAATGTAACTATAATTTTTGATGTTCCATGCTTGGTTTTATCCACTTTCTTGTGTTTTGTCCACACTTTGGAGTACTTTTCATATGATTTCTTGGACTAACCTATTAACAAGAGCCACAGTGCCAGCTGCCTGTTTTCTGCTGTTTTTGGTTCCAGGAAAGTCAGAAAATGAATATTCTCGGAATTGGATGGGACAAAAACCAAAGTGCCTATTTTTCCGGAAGTCATCAGATGCTAGAATACGAGACGGAGAGGGGCCAGAGGCCGGCCACACCACCTGGCCGCGTGGCCAGGCTTGGCCCGCGCCAGGGGGTGGTGTGGTGGCCCCTGGAACCCCTCGGCCTCCCCTTCCGCCTATAAGATGCCCTCGGGACGAAAACCCTAAGTGCTCGATCAAAAATCCACAAAAGAGTCTGTTGCCGCCGTCATCTCCATCACTAGATCGGGAGGGATTTGAAGCTCTTCCCGACACCCTGCCGGAGAGGGGAATTCACCCTGGAGGCCTTCTTCATCACCATGCAAGCCTCTGGTGTGATGCGTGAGTAGTTCATCCTTGGACTACAGATCCATGTAGTAGCTAGATGGCTGGTTCTCCTCCTTTATGCTTTCATGTTTAGATCTTGTGAGCTCCGTTCATGATCAAGATCATCTATTTGTAATTCTGCATGTTGTGTTTGCGGGGATCCGATGGATATTGAGATGCTATTTCAGAGATTATTGATTCTATCATGTCTTTGTTATTTGTGATCTTGCATGCTTTCCGTTGTTATTAGCTATCTTGGCCAAGTAGATGCTAGCAACTCCAAGAGTTAGTATTTATGCTCGGTAGTAGGTTCATACCTCTGGTAATCTGGGGAAGTGACAGAAATCTCTAAGGTACTAGATGTGCTGTTGCTACTAGGGAGAAAACAACAATCCTTTGTTCGTACAACAATCGTATTGTTTACTTTACACGCAATTCGTAAAGCAATAATCTGTTGCTTGCAACTTAATACAAGAGGGGGTTCGGATGATAACCTGAAGGTGGATTATTAGTCATAGATGCAGTTGGATGGCGGTCTATGTATAATGTTGTAATGCCCAATCGAATCTCAAAGGAGTCAAGATGATTAGTATATGCATGTATTGCTTTCTCGATGTTTGTCAATTGCCCCGCTCTAATTTGTTCACCCAGAATGTTATCTATCTTAAGGAGAGCCACCTCTAGTGAACTATGGATCCTAGTCCTTTTTCTTTACATACAATCCACAATCTTTTACTGCTTTGTGTTTACTTTCGGCAAACTTTTACTTCTTTCCATTCAATACGTTTAATCCTTTGCTTTCCGCAAAACACGGTGAGATTGACAACCTCATCGCAAGTTGGGGACAAAGTTCTGTGGTTGTGTTGTGCAGGTCTCCATGTTGCTACTAGCACCGGTAGTGCGCCCTACCAAGGCTCAACTAGCAACACCTTTGGGGTGTTTCCTTGCTCCTACTGGTTCGATTAAACCTTGGTTTCATTACTGAGGGAAACTTGTTGCTGTGCTCATCATACCTTCCTCTTGGGGTTCCCAACGAGCTCTACATCAACCACGCACCAGTACTTTTCTGGTGCCGTGCATTGAGCTATCAAAGGGGTATAATCACAAGTATGTATTAGTCCTAGGCAGGTCGGTACATTAGCACAGGTTCACCCACACAACACTTAGCAAGCTAAAGAAGATTAATCAACTATATGAAGCTAAAGCACTTGACTGTCTTCCCATGTGTCCTCGAGAACGATTGGTCATCTTAAGTAATACAACCGGCTTGTCCTTTGCTGCATAAAGGATTGGGCCACTTGCTGCATTTATTCCTACTGTCTTTTATTTACTCGTACTTTGTTTACTTGCTTTATCAAAAACCCCTAAAAATCCGTTTGCTAAGTATTTGCAGAGAATTCCTAATCCATACCACTAGCCAGCACCTTCTACTCCTCGTTGGGTTCGACACTCTTACTTATCGAAAATACTGCGATACACCCCCTATACTTGTGGGTCATCAAGACTATTTTCTGGCGCCGTTGCCGGGGAGTGAAGCGCTATTGGAGAGTGGAACTGGTAAAGGAAACTTCTACTCTGATTATTGTTTACTACTGCTAGTTGCTTTATTTTCGTTATGGATAATTTGCTGAGTTTCTTATTTGGTAATGCTACTACCACTGCTAAGGTAGTAGATAAGCCACCACCTGCTGAGAATGATGTTTTTAAAATACCTACAAAAATTATTGATCGTGTTATGGATAACTACTATGTTGGGGATGGAACTGTCCATCCCGGTGATCATTTACTCTTTATACACGAATTATGCGGGTTGTTCAAGTGTGCAGGTATTACTACAGATCAAGTTAAGAAGAAGTTATTCTCATTATCACTGAAAGGAAGAGCTGAGGAATGGTATAAGCTGCTGAAGAATGGTTAAGCTCTGGAATGGGAGGAAATAGTGCGTCTCTTTTATTCAAAGTTTTATCCTCCTAGTGAGATTCATAAAGATCAAAATCAAATATACAACTTTTGGCCTCTTGATGGAGAGAGTACAACTCAAGCTTGGGGGAGATTGAAGTTACTAATGCTCAAATGTCCCATTCATGAGCTCCCCAACAATATTATTATCAATAACTTTTATGCAAGGCTCCCTCTACATGACAAGGATTTATTGGATGCTTCTTGTGCTGGATCATTCACTCGTATGGAAGAAGAAGCTAAATGGCATCTTCTGGACCGTATTCAAGATAATGCTGAAGCTTGGGAGAATGACAAAGGTAGAAAGTCAGGTATAAATTATGATTATGTATGCATTGAATCTTTTATGGGAACTGGTGACTTTCGAAATATTAGTAATGCTTATGGTCTTGATTTGCAAGTTATTATGAATTTCTTTAGAGCTTTTTCTTCTTATATTGAAATTCCAAAAAGAGGATGGAATAAGTACCATGCACCTTATAAAGATATTGTTGACTGTGTTCCTATTGGGAGCACTGAGTGTTGCATTATTGATCACATCTTACCTGAGCCTTATTCGAGAAGATTCCCTTCCCAGAGAAGGTAAAGGATCATCCTATGATAACTAATGTAATCACTAAAAGTGAAAAGAGAACTGTAAAACCTGATGAACAAATAAATGTTGAACCTGTGGTAGCAATTGTGAAAGACCTTGTCACTAAAAGCATAGAAGATGGGCACATAGTTTTTTGTGAGGATGCTTCTAATATTGTTTCACATCCTAATAGAGCTAAAAAAATCTAGTGTCCCTGTGCTTTCCGTTAGAATTGGTGATCATTGCTATTATGGTTTATGTGATATTGGTGCAAGTTCTAGTGCTATTCCTTATGAGCTTTACAGAGAAATTATGCATGAAATCAGTCCCTACGAATTGGAAGAGATTGATGTGGTTATTCACCTTGCTAATAGAGAGACCATCTCTCCAATTGGAATTTTACGAGATGTGGAAGTTCTTTGTGGTAAGATTAAGTATCCTGCTGATTTTCTAGTACTTGGTTCAGCTGCTAGTAAAAATTATCCTATCATGTTTGGTAGACCTTTCTTGAGTACTTGTGGAGCTATTATAGATTGCAAGAGCGAGAAAATCTTGACTAAGTTTGATGGGGAATCTTATGAGTTTAATTTTTCGAAATTTACTAAAGAACCTTGTGAAGAGGAAACCCATAATGAGGATTTTAGGGTTGAACAACTTGCTTCTATCTCTCTTGCTCCTAACAATGCTTTGCAGCAATTTATGGAAGATCACGAAAGTGAGATCTTCATGGAAGAAAGGAATGAGATTGATGAGATCCTCCGTCGTCAACCCAAGATGCTAAAGCATGACTTGCCTATAGAAGACTTGGGTACCACGTTGCCACCTAAAAAGGATCCGGTCTTCGATCTAAAACCTCTCCTTGATGATCTTAAATATGCTTATATTGATGATAAAAAGATATATCCTGTTATTATTAGCTCTAAACTTTCAGGAAAGGAAGAAGAAAGGTTATTGGAGGTTTTGAAGAAACACCGAGGAGCTATGGGCTATACTCTGGATGATTTAAAAGGGATTTCACCTACTATATGTCAGCATTCTATCAACATAGAACCAGATGCAAAGCTAGTAGTGGAGCACCAACGACGTTTAAATCCTAAGATGAAGGCAGTGGTAAGGAATGAGGTATTGAAACTCCTCGATGCTGGTATTATTTACCCTATTGCTGATAGTGAATGGGTTAGTCTTTTTCATTGTGTTCCTAAAAAGAGAGGTATTACCGTTGTTCCTAATGATAATGATGAGCTTATTCCTCAAAGAATAGTAGTAGGTTATAGGATGTGCATCGATTTTAGAAAAGTCAATAAAGTTACTAAGAAAGATCACTATTCGCTTCCTTTTATTGATCAAATGTTGGAAAGGTTGTCTAAAAAGACCCATTTTTTCTTGATGGTTATTCTAGTTTCTCTCAAATTGCTGTTAAACAACAAGATCAAGAAAAAACTACGTTTACTTACCCTTACGGAACTTATGCTTATAGACGTATGCCTTTTGGTTTATGTAATGCTCCTGCTACTTTTCAAATGTGCATGTCTGCTATCTTTCATGGTTTTTGTGAGGAAATTGTAGAAGTGTTCATGGATGACTTTTCTGTCTATGGAACTTCTTTTGATAATTGTCTGCACAACCTTGATAAAGTTTTGCAGATATGTGAAGAAACTAATCTTGTTCTTAATTGGGAGAAATGCCACTTCATGGTTAATGAAGGGATTGTCCTTGGGCATAAAGTTTCTGAAAGAGGTATAGAAGTTGATAGAGCTAAGGTTGAGGCAATTGAGAAGATGCCATGCCCAAGAGACATCAAAGGTGTTCGTAGTATCCTTGGTCATGCTGGTTTCTATAGAAGGTTTCTTAAAGACTTTTCTAGGATATCAAAACCCCTCACTAATCTTCTTCAAAAAGATGTACCCTTCGTTTTTGATGATGATTGTAAGGGAGCTTTTGAAACTCTTAAGAAGGCTTTAACTACAGCCCCTATTGTTCAACCACCTGATTGGAGTTTACCTTTTGAAATAATGTGTGATGCTAGTGATTTTGTTGTGGGTGCTATCCTTGGGCAACGAATTGATAAAAAGTTAAACGTTATTCATTATGCTAGTAAGACTTTAGACGCTGCTCAAAGGAATTATGCTACTACTGAAAAAGAATTTCTAGCTGTCGTTTTTGCTTGTGATAAGTTTAGACCCTATATTGTAGAATCAAAAGTCACCATTCATACTGATCATGCTGCTATTAAATACATTATGACGAAGAAGGACACTAAGCCTAGGCTTATTAGATGGGTGCTGCTTCTACAAGAGTTTGATCTACATATAGTGGATAGGAAAGGTGCTGAAAATCCTATAGCTGATAATTTATCTCGATTGGAAAACATATCCTTTGACCCTATGCCTGTTAATGATAGTTTCCCAAATGAGCAGTTAGCCGCAGTAGGGGTAAGCTCGTGAGGGAGACCTTGGTACGCGGATTATGCTAACTTTATTGTCTCCAAGTATTTGCCTCCAACTTTTATAGCTCAACAAAGGAGGAAGTTCTTCTATGATTTGAGGCATTATTTTTGGGATGACCCACACTTGTACAAAGAAGGAGTGGATGGTATTATGCGAATATGTGTTCCAGAATACGAACAAAAGGATATACTGCGGAAATGTCATGGTAGTGCTTATGGAGGACATCATGCAGGAGATAGAACTGCACAAAAGGTGCTACAATCAGGTTTCTACTAGCCTACCCTTTTTAAAGATGCAAGAAAGTTTGTTTTATCTTGTGATGAATGTCAACGTGTTGGTAATATTTCTAGATGCAATGAAATGCCTATGAACTACTCTCTAGTTATTGAACCCTTTGATTCCTGGGGATTTGACTTTATGGGTCCTTTCCCTCCCTCGAAAGGATACACTCATATACTTGTTGCCGTTGATTATGTTACTAAGTGGGTAGAAGCCATTCCTACGAAGAGTGCTGACGGGGAAACTTCTCTAGAAATGCTTAAGGATGTTATCTTTCCTAGGTTTGGAGTGCCTAGGTATCTAATGACTGATGGGGGATCTCATTTCATTCATGGTGGTTTTAGAAAGACCCTTGCTAAATATGATGTTAATCATAGAATTGCTTCAGCCTATCACCCCCAAACTAGCGCGCAAGTAGAGTTATCAAATAGAGAAATTAAATCCATCTTGCAAAAGACTGTTAATAGATCTAGAAAAAACTGGGCTAACAAGTTGAATGATGCTTTATGGGCTTATAGAACTGCCTACAAAAATCCTATGGGGATGTCTCCTTATAAAATGGTTTATGGGAAAGCCTGTCACCTACCCTTAGAATTAGAACACAAAGCTTACTGGGTAGTTAAAGAACTAAATAGAGATTGTAAGCTCGCTGGTGAGAAAATATTATTTGACTTAAGTTCTTTAGATGAATGGAGGAGTGAAGCCTATGAAAATGCTAGGCTCTTTAAGGAAAAAGTTAAAAGATGGCATGACAAGCGAATACTTAAGAGAGAATTTCATGTTGGTGAGAAAGTTCTATTGTATAGGTCTCGTCTCAGGTTTTTTGTAGGAAAGCTACTGCCAAAATGGGAAGGACCTTTCATTATTGAAGAAGTATACCGTTCAGGAGCAATAAAAATTTCTTCTTCAAAAGATAATACTACACAAGTAGTGAATGGGAAGCAACTCAAGCACTATATTGCTGGAGATTCTTACAACGAAGATGTTGATGCCTTTCAAGTTATAACTCCAGAGAAATTTATCAAGGACCAAATCCAGAGACCTACAGAGTCTGCTTTCAAATAGGCAACAGTTCTGGTAAGAAAAGTTCCGCGAAAGCACTATCCAACTATATTTTTGCAGTTTTCAGTCAAGAAGGAAAGCTACGAAGCGAAATAGGGACGGAAACAGAGCCAGGGTGGCTCTCACCACCCTGTGGCGCGGGCCCACCCCTGGCCGCGCCACCAGGTGGTGAGTCCACCCCGGACTCCGTCTCCGACTCGTTTTCTCCCAGTACCTTCCTTTCGTCATGAAACTTCGTAATATATAATCCCCCGGATCCCCCGAGGTTCGTATATCATGTTTTCGTTGTGTTTTTGTTTCGATCTGTTTCTGCCAGGAACTATTCTTGAAAGCTTAGAAGCACAATGGTGTCTGCCAAGGATAAAGGAAAAGAGCCTATGGAGGAAGACCTCCAAGACCCCAAACAAGGGCTGGTACCTTTAGTCACTTGCCCTGCATCAACGGAAGCCCTACGAGTCACTAAGGAGTTCTGCGATAAGTACTGAGACTTGAGGAGGAAGGTGGACATGCTTCAATGGGAGAATAATAGGCTTCGCAAGATGCTGGAAGATTTCCTCACATCCACTAAGAAAGTAATACCACCACCACCGAAGCAGTAATTCGTCATTAGGTTTGGCATCCCCTTGGTTTGTTCCAAGCTTGGGGGAGTGCCACGGTATCACACAACTATCTTCTATCTTTTTACCTTATTAGTAGAGTCATATCATGAATAAAGAAGTTATTATGTAGGATGGTTTGCATAATGGAAGTGTCCCCTCTCTCGTTAGATATGTATCCCTTGGTGTGAGTTTCCGTTATGGAATATTAATGAGAAGTTCTATCATTCACTCTTTTGCATAGCTTATATTAGTTTTCAATTCGTGGTTATATGATTAATCTTGTTGTTAGTATTGGTATCACTTTGGGATCATTCAGTTAATTTAGTTGGTTTTGGCAAACCAGGCTCGGTCAGTAGCAACACTGTTTTTGAGAGTTGAAGGAAAAAGATAAAAGTACTCTAAAGAAATATAATTTCATCATCTTTCTTTCTTGATTTGCTCATAAGTCTAGTATTCTCTAGTTAAGATCTTTTGTGCTTCCAAAGAAGATTGCATGTTTGTATTTATCATTTGTATGTTTGTTTGTTTCCTTTAACTCTTGTACTTGCTACCCAGCCTTGCTAGCCAAAAACCTGTACTGAGAGGAAATTCTTCTCGTGCATCCACTCCTTTAAACCAAAACCCATGCCATTTGTGTCCACCATACCTACCTATTAGCATTATTGCTATTCCAAGTAAATTCTTGTTTTATCTACCTCCCAAATTAAACTTGTTATGTGAAAATTAGTGATTAAAGCTCTCACGAACTTGATGGCACACTTTACTTTCTTGTACTTATTAAACTTGAACCATTGGGTCCTTCTTTGTTGCATATATGCTTGCGCTTTATGAGTTGAAGTTAGCAGAACCATGTATCATGGGGACCGCTTTCAACACTTCATTGGTACTTGTACCTAGTTGATATCATGTTCTTTTGCTTATGGATCCCGGCGGTGTGAAATGAAAGTGGAACTTGTAAGATCATGGAGTTTATATGTGTGTTAGAGAAACGCCTGGGCCGCTAGCCTAAGCCATGCGTAATCATGGTGGAAACTTGCAGCATAACTATAGTGAGCATTCTATGAAGCATCCTCAATAAAAACCTATGCAAATAGCAAATAAAAAGATCGCTGAGATGCTCACTGTTTGCTTGCCTTGCCATTTTGATTATGGGATAGCTCCTGTGTCATGTGCAAGGGGTACCCCGTTGGCGGTTCTCAATGATACACGTGTATTTACAATGACAAGAGCTTACTCATGACTGAAGTTGAGTAGCATGAGGTTCGGTACTCATAAGTAAGGGGCATGGGACTTCAATTTATAACTTGTCAAGCATATCCTCTTAGTTGTGTAACTTTAACCTTAATCACCAAAGTATGCCTATGATAGGGGCAATGAGAGCTGAAAGCTAGTAAGTATCATAATTTTTGGGAGCTCTTTATGAGACTTGCATTCCCTGCTTATCTCTACGAAAGGCCTTTCTTTTACTTTGTAGTTGAGTCAGTAAACCTTCTCCCTTCTATCTCAGCAAGTATTTTGAGTTGTTGTGTTTCATTCATTCATATGATGATTTATTCAATCATGTTTCTTATGTTCCTTGTTTTGCACATTGCTCTTATCTTGATGTTTACCACTTTGAAGGCTATCATTGAAAACCAGTTATTTGTGAACTCCAGCAAATTATTAACTATTCTTCGACCAAGAGCTAAGTTTGCCTTTACCAATTATGATTTACTTTATGTATCTTTATTGTGTTTCCTTTACTTACTGCAAGCTAAGTTATATAATAGTGTCTTGTCTTCTATTATGATCTATGTATTGATGAATGTGATGCTTCTTGTCCGTATTCTTTTATCCACTCTTCACTCCATAAACCTGAGGACATGTTTATTGAGCTCAGTTTTGCTTGGGGACAAGCGAAGTCTAAGCTTGGGGGGAGTTGATACGTCCATTTTGCATCACTATTCTATGTCATAATTCACTGTTATTCATTGATATATTTCGTATTGAGAGGTGATACTTATGTTATTTCATCTGTTTTTGCATGGTTGATGACTTTTGGAGCATGGACCGCTGCAGTCAGGATTCTGATGGAAAAGGTGCTGTTTGGAGGCAATATTCGCAAAGATCAGAAAATCCGGTAAAATATACGGAAAATCCTATTTTCCAGAAGACGAAGGAAGCTAGAAGGGGAAGCGGAGATGGGCCACAAGGGGGGCCCACACCACCCCCTGGCGCGGGCTGTCCTAGGCCGTGCCACCAGGTGGTGTGGCCACCCTGGCCCACCTCTGGCACTCCCCTCTGGTGTATATTATCCTCCCGAAACCCTAAGACTCGGGGGGCGACCACAGAAAGATTCCGCCGCCTCTGCGGGTCAGAAAACACCGAGAGAGAAAGATCTCTCCGGCAAACAGATTTCTGCCGGGGGAATTCCTTCCCGGAGAGGGGAGATCGTCGCCATCAACACCACCATCAAGCTGGACTTCATCGGGATCATCATCATCACCACCATCATCACCATCAGCACCCTCATCACCATCTCCATATTGCTGTAACAATTGGTTTGAATCTTGCATAGTTTATAGGGGAAACTTTCTCGGTGTTGATTACTCTTTGTAGTTGATCCTATTGAATGAACCATTGAATTATTGTTTATGTTCAGATTTTTATACATCATTATTCCATCTCTGATCATGATCCATATGATGTCTTGTGAGTAGTTCGTTTTGTTCTTGAGGACATGGGAGAAGTCATGTTGTTAGTAGTGGAATTGTGTTGAGAAAGATTCAATACTTCGATATTTAAGTTGTGGTGTACTTCTTCCAGTGGTGTCATGTGAACGTCGACTACATGACACTTCACCTATATGGGCCTAGGGAATGCATTATGTATTTGGCTACTAATCGTAGGGGTTGCCGGAGTGATAGAAACCTGAACCCCCATTAGGAAACCATTGCATAAGGGACGTAAGGGTCTAAGAGTTTAAAGCTATGGTTAGGTTTCTACCTTAATTACTTTCTTGTACTTACAGATGTTTGCAAGGGGTATAATCACAAGTATGTATTAGTCCTAGGAAGGTCGGTACATTAGCACATGTTCACCCACACAACACTTTGCAAGCTAAAGAAGATTAATCAACTATATGAAGCGAAAGCACTTGACTGTCTTCCCATGTGTACTCGAGAACATTTGGTCATCTTAAGTAATACAACCGACTTGTCCTTTGCTGCATAAAGGATTGGGCCACTTGCTGCATTTATTCCTACTGTCTTTTATTTACTCGTACTTTATTTACTTGCTTTATCAAAAACCCCTAAAAATCCGTTTGCTAAGTATTTTGTAGAGAATTCCTGATCCATACCACTAGCCAGCACCTTCTGCTCCTCGTTGGGTTTGACACTCTTACTTATCGAAAATACTGCGATACACCCCTATACTTGTGGGTCATCAGTGTGTTCCTCTCATAGACCACACATGGATCCACTGGTGTCATCGCATGTCTGCTCTTCTCATGAACCACAGTTGGAGTCATTGCATGTGTGTTCCTCTCATATACCACACATGGATCCACCAGTTTCATTGCATGTCTGCTCTTTTCATGACCCACAGTTAGAGTCATCGCATGTCTGCTCTTTCCATGATCCACTGCTAGAGTCATTGCATGTGTGTTCTTCTCACAAACCATATCATGAACCACACCCAGTGTCATTGCATGTGTATTCTTCTCATTAACCACACATGGATCCACTAGTGTCATTGCATGTCTGCTCATTTCATTAACCACAGTTAGAGTCATTGCATGTCTGTTCTTATCACAAACCACATATCACCAGTGTCATTGCATGTGTGTTCTTCCCACAGACCACACATGGATCCACCAGTGTCATTGCATGTGTGTTCTTCCCATGAACCACACATGGATCCACTAGTGTCGTTGCATGTATGCTCTTTTCATCAACCATAGCTACAGTCATTGCATGTCTGTTCTTTTCACACACCACATATCACCAGTGTCATTGCATGTGTGTTCTTCCCATAGACCACACATGGATCCACCAGTGTCATTGCATGTGTGTTCGTCCCATGAACCACACATGGATCCACCAGTGTCATTGCATGTGTGTTCTTTTCATAGACCACATATGGATCCACCAGTGTCATTGCATGTGTGTTATTCTCACAAACCACGTAAGGATGCACCGGTGTCATTGCATGTGTGTTCCTCTCATAGACCACACATGGATCCACCGGTGTCATCACATGTCTACTCTTTTCATGAACCACAGTTAGAGTCATCGCATGTCTGCTCTTCTCATGAACCACATCTAGAGTCATTGCATGTGTGTTCTTATCACAAACCATATCATGAACCACACCCAGTGTCATTGCATGTGTGTTCTTCTCATTAACCACACATGGATCCACCAGTGTCATTGCATGTGTGTTCTTCTCACAAACCACATATAGATCCACCAGTGTCATTGGATGCATGTTATTTTCACAAACCACATATGGATCCTAATTAACCTTAGGAGATCCCTAACCTTAGCGTTAGACCGAGTCTTCTAAAAGGAACGCCCTAACACAGTTGTTCTGCTTGAGGATTGTTACATACCATTCGATTGGGGCGCTTGGACGATTGGGATGGTTTTCGTGAGATCAATCCACGAGTAGTCTGTTCTGCGGCATGATTGGCCACGCTTGCTCTGGATAAATTAGCAACACCGGGAGACCCTGTTGCGAGTGTCACGACTCACGAGTTGAGTTGGCCATATCCAAGTGTCACGTCCCCATTACTTCTCTTCCTCCCCGTACTTCTCTTCCTTCCCCTCGAAGCCACTTTCCCACTTCACTCCCATCCTGCCGTAGCCGCAAGCCGACGGCGCCTCCATCCCAATCCCCTCTCCGGCAGCCACCCCCCTCCCCTCTCGCCATGGGTTCAAGGGGAGACAACGAGGAAATGCGTCGTGATGACAGGGAAGGTGATTCCGATGTGAGTCGTTGATGCGCTCGACTTTTGACGTAGAGATCGTTGGGAACCCCAAGAGGTACGTACGATGAATATAGCAACAAGTCTCCCCTCAGTTATGAAACCAAGGATTAATCGAACCAGTAGGAGCAAGGAAACACCCCAAAGGTGTTACTAGCTGAGCTTTGGCAGGGCGCGCTACCGGTGCTAGTAGCAACGTGGAGACCTGCACAACACAACCACAGAACTTTGTCCCCAACTTGCGATGAGGTTATCAATCTCACCGTGTTTTGCGGAAAACAAAGGATTAAACGTATCAAACGGAAAGAAGTAAAAGTTTGCAGAAAGTAAACACAAAGCAATAAACAGTTGTAGATTGTATGTAAAGTAATAGGACCGGGATCCATAGTTCACTAGAGGTGGCTCTCCTTAGATAGCTAACATGCTGGGTGAACAAATTACAGTGGGGCAATTGACAAACACCGAGAAAGCAATACATGCATATACTAATCATCTTGACTCCTTTGAGACTTGATTGGGCATTACAACATAATACATAGACCGCCATCCAACTACATCTATGACTAATAATCCACCTTCAGGTTATCATCCGAACCCCCTCCAGTATTAAGTTGCAAGCAACAGATTATTGCTTTACGAACTGCGTGTAAAGTAAACAATACAATTGTTCTATGAACAAAGGATCGTTGTTTTCTCCCTAGTAGCAACAGCACATCTAGTACCTTAGAGATTTCTGTCACTTCCCCAGATTACCAGAGGCATGAACCCACTATCGAGCATAAATACTAACTCTTGGAGTTGCTAGCATCTACTTGGCCAAGATAGCTACTAACAACAGAAAGCATGCAAGATCTCAAATAACAAAGACATGATAGAATCAATAATCAATCTGAAATAGTATCTCAATATCCATCGGATCCCCGCAAACACAACATGTATGAATTACAAATAGATGATCTTGATCATGAACGGAGCTCACAAGATCTAAACATGAAAGCACAAAGGAGGAGAAACCAGCCATCTAGCTACTACATGGATCCGCAGTCTAAGGATGAACTACTCACGCATCACACCGGAGGCTTGCATGGTGATGAAGAAGGCCTCAGGGTGAATTCCCCTCTCTGGCAGGGTGCCGAGAAGAAATTCAGCTCCCCCCGATCTAGGGACAGAGACGATGATGGCTACAGACTCTTTCGTGGATTTTTGATCGGGTACTTAGGGTTTTCACCCCGAGGGCAACTTATAGGCGGAAGGAGAGGCCGAGGGGGTGCTGGGGTTAGCTAGACCACCCCCTAGCACGGGCCAAGATGGTCGGCCCCTGGCCCCTCTCCATCTCGTATTCTGGCACTTGATCCCTTCCGGAAAAATAGGCACTTTGGCTTTTGTCCCGTCCAATTCCGAGAATATTCATTTTCTGACTTTCCTGGAACCAAAAATAGCAGAAAACAGGTAGCTGGCGCTGTGGCTCTTGTTAATAGGTTAGTCCAAGAAATCATAATAAAAGTACTCCAAAGTTGGAACAAGCAAAGATTCATAATAAGCAAAGAGACTATGACACAACATGAAAAGGCACAAACAAATGATTCATGAATAACAATGCTTTGCAAGACGTTTGTTTATTTCACATAAAGAAAACATAGCATAATAGTATTCAGCTTGTCCCTCAATAGAGTAGCAAATATAAATGCATAGGACACCTTGAAAGTTCATAAGAGTGACTAGATACAATAGTTTAAAACAAGCAATAACAAGTTATGCATCAATCAACTAGTCTTGGGACAATGCACATAGAACTAAGAATGGCCACTATGCTCTCAAAGTAGTGCATAAAGATAGAAGGGGGAGACTCAATGTAATGGTGGAAGAAAAGCCTTTTGTAAAAGGAAGTAGGGATTCAAGTCTCATAAAGAGCTTCCAAAAATTATGGTACTTGTAGTTTTCAGCTCTCATTGCCCCTATCATAAGCATCTTGAAGGTGATTAAGGTTAAAGTGACACAACTAAGAGGATATGCTTGACAAGTTATAAACCGAAATCTCATGCCCCTTACTTACGAAGACCGATCCTCATGCTACTCAACTTCAGTCATGAGTAAGCTCTTGTCATTGTAAGTATATGTGTATCATTAAGAACCACCAACGGGGTACCCCTTGCACATGATACGGGAGCTTTCCCATAATCAAAATGACAAGGCAGGCAGACAATGAGCATCTCATCGATCTTTTTATTTGCTATTTGCATAGGTTTTTTATTGAGGATGCTTCATAGAGTGCTCATTATGGTGATGCTACAAGTTTCCACCATGATTAGGCATGGCTTAGGCTAGCGGCCCAGGCGTTTCTCTAACACACATACAAACTCCATGATCTTACAAGTTCCACTTTTATTTCACAACGCCGGGATTCGTAAGCAAAAGAACATAATATCAACGGGGTACAAAGTACAAGTGCAATGTTGAAAGCGTTCCCCATGAAACATGGTTCTGCTAATTTCAACTTATAAAGTGCAAGCATATATGCAACAAAGAAGGGCCCAATGGTTCAAGTTTATTAAAGGCAATAAAGTAAAGTGTGCCATCAAGTTCGTGAGAGCTTTAATCACTAGTTTTCTCATAACATGTGGAAGGTAAACAAAAGCATGAATATACTTGGAATAGCATAAGCTAATAGGTAGGTATGGTGGACTCTTTGGAAAAACTTGGTTTAGGGAGTTGGATGCATGAGTGGAACTCATACTTGTTGTGGAGGCTAGCAAAAGACTAGGAGCAACAAATTAAGAGAGCAATAATGGCCATAATCATGCAGAGCGACAAAACATCATTGATGAAAGCATAAAGTGATACTACAAGTTGAAAACTGAAGGATCATAAAGGCTATGGTGACTTGAGATAGTCATAACATGGTGTGAGCATGTGCCAAGTCAACCCAAATAAAGCATCAAAGGAGAATACCACTATACTATGCTTTAATATGCTAAAACAACGCATGATTCATCCAAGGAACATTAAGAAATCTCAATTGTTTATAACAAGTCATGCTACAGCAAAGAATACTAAGCATAAAGCCAAAACAATATCAAGCATGGCATGACAAAGCATAGGCCATAGTCAAAAACGAGCTCTTTTTACCACATAAGCATGAACTTTCCTACTCTTTTCCAAACCAAACCAAACTATTTGCAAACCAATGTATGAAAGAGGGGGTCCAACCAACTTATTCAGAAAACTAAGCAAACCAAGCAAACTAAAAACCAAAACGAAAACAAAAAAGAAGATGCTCCAAGAAAAACACAACTGTGCATGAAACAATAAAAATGAAGCGTTAGGAAGAAACCTGGGATTTTTATTGATGAAGAAGTGGAATGCCTTGGGCATCCCCAAGCTTTGACGCTTGTACTTCTTGGATATTTCTTGGGGTGACACGCGTGGCATCCCCAAGCTTGAGCTTTAGTCCATCCTTCATCTCATTACTCATTCCTTCCATACACCTAAAAATTTTCCTTCATACAAAACTTCACACAATCTCATTAGAAACATTAGTGCACTTAAGATAAATAAGTCTCTAGGTTCAGTTCTAACACCAAATAAACTTACATTAGTACACTAGCTACTGTAGCACTTCCCTCAAAAAGCTCCATTCTCCAAAGGAACTAACAAGAAGCAAATGCAGAAAATGGCAGAAATCTGTCAAAACAGACCAGCAGGTAAAGACAATTTTTTTTGAAGACCTTAGGTTTCTCAAATCAAAAGTGCTGAACTAACGAAAGTTAGATAATAACCTGGGGCAGAAGCACGAAAAATTACAGCTTAATACGACGTACATAGCTCCCTCAGGAATTTTTACGGTGAAGCACAGAAATCTGTTTCGGGACAGCAACTTTCCCAACCATTACTTCACTCTCATTAGAGGTTACTCTTGCCACAAAAAGCAAATAAAAAGGATAAGGAGAGGTTATTACAGAGGTAATATCTTCCAAGACTCATCTAGAACTCTTGGGTTATCTCCCAACAAGTACTTTTCTTTAACGCCTTTAAGTTAGGCATGAAAATTTGAGAATATGCTCTCATAGGAAATATGAGTTGAAGTAAAAGAGAGAATCAAGAACCAAATTCAAAACATATTTAAGTCTAACCCACTTCCTATGCATAGGAATCTTGTATGCAAATAAATGCACAAAGAACAAAGTGACAGGCATAGGAAGATAAAACAAAAGTAACTTCAAAACTTTCAACACACAGAGAGGTGTTTCATTACCATAAAAACTTCTACAACCATATTTTCCTCTCTCATAATAATTTTCAGTAGCCTCATGAATAAAATCAACAATATAACTATCACATAAGGCATGCTTTTAATAATCTACAAGCACTAGAGCTTTATTATAAACATTTTCAAAAGAATCCTCGGGAACATAACATTCACCCTCCTTTGATAAGCATGGGGGACAATCAAATAATGTAAGGGATAAAGAGTTACTCTCATTAGAAGGTAGGCATGGGTAGATCCATTCTTCCTCCTTTTGTCCATCACTCTCCTCCTCTTTTTCATCTAATGAGTTTTCAGGTTCAGCAATTTCTTCTTCCATGGAGGTTCTAGCAAGTGGTGGTTCATCTATTACCTTAGCAGTCATAATACTGTTCCCAAATAGGAAACTGAGTGAGCTATCCATAATGAAATAGTGATTGGAGCAGAGCTAGTCATAAAGGCAACTTAAGAAAGGAACTAATTTTTTTTGTTTTGTTTTTTGAAGAACAAAACAAGCAAACAAAGCAAAAAGAAAGCTAAGCAAACCAAAAACAACAAAGTAAAGAGATTGGTTATGAGGGACTCCCCTTGTGAAGATGTCCTTGACTCCCTGACAACGGCGCCAGAAAATCTTGATGCGCTCGACTTTCTACGTAGAGCTAGTTGGGAACCCCAAGAGAAAGGTACGATGAATATAGCAGCAAGTCTTCCCTCAGTTATGAAACCAAGGTTTAATCAAACCAGTAGGAGCAAGGAAACACCCCAAAGGTGTTACTAGCTGAGCTTTGGTAGGGCGCACTACCGGTGCTAGTAGCAACGTGGAGACCTACACAACACAACCATAGAACTTTGTCCCCAACTTGCGATGAGGCTGTCAATCTCACCGTGTTTTGCGGAAATCAAAGGATTAAACGTATCGAACGGAAATAAGTAAAAGTTTGTAGAAAGTAAACACAAAGTGGTAAACAGTTGTAGATTGTATGTAAAGTAAAAGGACCGGGATCCATAGTTCACTAGAGGTGGCTCTCCTCAGATAGATAACATGCTGGGTGAAAAAATTACAGCGGGGCAATTGACAAACACCGAGAAAGCAATACATGCATATACTAATCATCTTTACTCCTTTGAGACTTGATTGGGCATTACAACATAATACATAGACCGCCATCCAACTACATCTATGACTAATAATCCACCTTCAGGTTATCATCCGAACCCCCTCCAGTATTAAGTTGCAAGCAACAGATTATTGCTTTACAGACTGCGTGTAAAGTAAACAATACAATTGTTTTATGAACAAAGGATCGTTGTTTTCTCCCTAGTAGCAACAGCACATCTAGTACCTTAGAGATTTCTGTCACTTCCCCAGATTACCAGTGGCATGAACCCACTATCGAGCATAAATACTAACTCTTGTAGTTGCTAGCATCTACTTGGCCAAGATAGCTACTAACAACGGAAAGCATGCAAGATCTCAAATAACAAAGACATGATAGAATCAATAATCAATCTGAAATAGTATCTCAGTATCCATCAGATCCCCGCAAACACAACATGTATGAATTACAAATAGATGATCTTGATCATGAACGGAGCTCACAAGATCTAAACATGAAAGCACAAAGGAGGAGAAACCAGCCATCTAGCTACTACATGGATCCATAGTCCAAGGATGAACTACTCACGCATCACACCGGAGGCTTGCATGGTGATGAAGAAGGCCTCCAGGGTGAATTCCCCTCTCCTGCAGGGTGCCGGGAAGAGCTTCAGATCCCCCCGATCTAGGGACAGAGACGATGGCGGCTACAGACTCTTTCGTGGATTTTTGATCAGGTACTTAGGGTTTTCGTCCCGAGGGCAACTTATAGGCGGAAGGAGAGGCCGAGGGGGTGTTAGGGTCGGCTAGACCACCCCCTGGCGCGGGCGAAGCCTGGCCGCGCGGCCAGGTGGTGTGGCCGGCCCCTGGCCCCTCTCCGTCTCGTATTCTGGCACTTGATACCTTCCGGAAAAATAGGCAATTTGGCTTTTGTCCCGTCCAATTCTGAGAATATTCATTTTCTGACTTTCCTAGAACCAAAAACAGCAGAAAACAGGCAGCTGGCACTGTGGCTCTTGTTAATAGGTTAGTCCAAGAAATCATAATAAAAGTACTCCAAAGTTGGAACAAAACACAAGAAAGTGGATAAAACTAAGCATGGAACATAAAAAATTATAGATACATTTACAATGTATCAGTTGTCTCATCTCTATCTCTATCATCCGTGGCCAGTTACCTATTTTTTGAGCCAGATCTACTCCGTTTACTCATGCGCGTATGATGTGTTAGGCCAACCAGACAATGTATGACGCCGACTATCACGGTTTAGCGGATGGAGACAGTCCTCTGCTATGTAAACATGGATATGTGCCTGCTAAATTTGTAGCATTCGAAGGACGAAACGCAGGCAGGTGGTTTCTATGGTGTCAAGGACATCGTGCAATGATGCGAGGCGGAAGTTGCGGTGTTGTCAAATGGGTAGATCCAGAGTGGCCCAAATCGATGCAGAAAATGCTAGGCAAACTATGGGAAATGACTATTGAGTTGAAAGAATCCGCATTCAGCTCACTTCTTGACAGTGTTGAGATGAAGCTATGGGAACCCGTTGACACGATCAAGCATAAGCGAGATCTCATGGGGGTGGAAGACAAGGTTAGCAAAGTCGAGAAGGAGAGGGATGCGGCGTTGGCCCTGAAGGCTAAAGCAGAGCAAGAACTGACTCAAGCAAGGAAGGATATTCACCAGGCCAAAGTCCTGCAGTTCACAACTATGAGTATTGACAAGTGCATGTGGAAAGATGTAGAGAAACAATTGAAGCTGTGCAAAGAAGATGCTAAAGGGAAGGAGCAGACGATTCGATCCTTGCTCTCGTAGGAAGATGCGCATAGAGCTAAGATTAGGAAGATCAAGGAGATGTGTGATAACTAGTTCTATTTAGCTTAAGCTCCGTGCCTTTTTTAAGTTGTAATAGTTGTACTTGTTGACCTAGTGGTCTGAACTATTGGCCCCGGAGTCCTGGGAGTAAAAAAATTGGTCGTCCAATAATCTATCTTAACCCTGCATTACTTCCTTTTGTCTGACCAATGCCCCTTGGATATTCTGCCCGTCGCTTCGTCGTCCTCGTGTACAAATAGGAGGCGCCACAACGCATCGCTTCCTCGCCCATCCCCTCGCCCTCTCCAATCTCCACCACGTCATCGCTTCGTCGTCCACCCCCTCGCTCCCTCTCCAATCTCCACCGCGCCGCCATGGAGATGCCCTCGCTGAACTTCTACGAGGCGGTGATGTTCGCGCACTTCGACATCCTCACGTCGCCAACCGCGACGGTGCCCCACGGATGGCGCATCAGCTATGCAGGGGTGCCGGTGGCTCCGCTCCTCCTCAACGGTGGAGCCGTGATGGAGAGCGAAATCGCGACGTGCCGCCGCCAGATACCCGCGTGCAAGGGGGCGCTGCCCCGGTACGCGGCGGCTAGCCCGTACTGGCCGGCGCTGTTCAAGAAGGAGCAGAAGGCCAAGATTGGCAACCGCATCGTTTACGGGCGCGTGGTGCACCGGGATCTCCGCAACCGAGAAGGGCGGGAGAGGTTCTAGTCCGTCCCTGGACGGACCAAGTTCACCGTCATCGCCGCTGCTCGCCGCGAAGAGGTGCTCCGTCTCGCGAACAATGCGGAAATCGTGGAGGTTCCGTCCGACGACAACAAGGAAGCCGGCGGCTCGGAGGACAGCGGCAGCGGAAGTGAAATTGTTGACTAGTGGTTGAATGAATGTAGGATGTGAAATCGCACCTTTGTTCAGAAGAATTTGTGGTTGAATTAATGAAATGCCTCGATTTAGATCTCTGTCTCGATTAATTTGTGGAAGAATTTGTGATTTAGATCAATTTCTGCCTCGATTTAGATCTCTGTCCCGGATTGGGAACGTGACCGTGGACCAAAAACCCCTTTTCTACTAGTGTATTCTGACATTAGTGGTTTGTTTAAATGTAATGTACGTGGATTTGGCCGCATGCAAATGGCACAACCACAATTTATAAAGTGGAAGCACGTACACCCGGTTACTGAAGATCCGGGAGCTTCGCCAGATGCAGGGGATGCAGGAGCAGAGAGGCGGTGAGATAGACAGGCTCAAGATTAGGCCAGAAAGTGGTACCGATTTCCTCCTCATCTGGGCATTATAGGTGAGAACATTGCTATTTATGTTGCCACGTCGTTGTGCAGCATTTGAAATAAGTTGCTGCTTCGTGGAGTGTAGCAGCTTAAATAATTTATTTCTGTGCCACTTACATTCTGTCGTATTTGGAGACCTCCTACCCTCAGCAATCGTGGAACCGGTGGATCTTTGTTTTCAGATAGCAGTGGCACAATCACAATTTCGGATTCAACTACTGACTCGGGCGTTTCCAAACCCTAAGTCGTGGTACATTTTACTCAGAGAACGTGGGTAGATTGTTTCGCCCAGCAATGTGCCACACACAGAGCTCCAGAATTTAACAGAATTACATATATAGGTTCAAGTTCAACACATTACTATGCATCTTCATTGCCAGCAGCCTTCTTCTGCAGCCTGGGTGCCAAGCCTTCACGTCCACTGGCTTCTTCATTTCATGCCTTCTTCCCCTTCCTTGGTGCCAATTTTCTTAGCTTCATGTACTCTGCATCGCCGGGACAATGGGCACCAGAATCGTGTCCATCATCATCTTTCCACTCATTTTTAATTTCTTCGAGCAGCAAAATGACTGACCCGGCAATCATGTTTCTAACCTTGCGGTGCTTCCTGTCAAAGAAACAAGACTGTTGCATAACTACCCAATATCTATAGAGTAAATAAAACAAAAATTACAATTCAGCATAAACATGCGAACCCTAAGCGACCTATGCTTACCAGGAGCTAATTGGGTTTGAGGAACCACCCTGTCCAAGAATAGAAGGGTGACTCCCAGTTGCAGCTGCTTCCACATCCAGTACATGACATTTCAGGTCAAACATGGCAGCCGAAGCATACCTTTTCATCAACCCAATTAGCTTGCTCTCACACGTTATAGGAACCATGATGCCACGTTCATCCATGAAGCTGAACTTTGTAGTCTGCTTCGGCCATAATTCAACATTATTATGCAGAGCAGCAACCATACCAGATATAGTGCAGATCTTGGCAGACGCTTCTTCCATCATGAAACAATGGTGTCCATACCTCTTTCCCTTAGAGTCGTACCTGTAGAGGACTATCGTAACCAGGTAAGGGGGTCCGCGCAGATCCCACTTGACAGAAAACTGTGGACAAACTATGTTTGTCAGCATTGTGCTCACAAACAATTTGAGGTTCAGTAGCCAGCTAGCAGTTATAATTAGTGCGAATAGCAAAGAGAAGGGTAGCTGACCCGCTTGTAGCCAGAACTTCTTCTTCCTTGATAGTAGGATCTGCGATCCTCCGAACTGCTCGGCTCATCAGCGGCGGAGGTGGACTAGAGCCTCGCAACGGCGGCTACAGCATGCGCCATTGGAGCTTGGTACCAGCGACTGGGCGCAGCAACTGGGCGCAGCAACTTGGCCCCGAAAGTCAAATGTTCGAAGGGATCGTCCTTCCTGGAGGGTGGATTCCGACGCCGCCGGTGCTAGGGGAAAGCTAGGAGTGGATTTGTGAATTTGGTCAACGCATCCATGCTCCTTTAGAATCTCGTTTCGCCTACGTGGTTGCCGCATTGGCGCTCGTGTCACGGAAATATTACTGACATGAGGGTCCCGACCGTCTACTTCACGAGGCAGTTTCACGGCATGTTTGGATTTGGTAGGGGTGAGATGAGTTTGCATCGAAATGGCCCCTCTCGGTAGTTGGCGGCCCAACTTTTCGAAACGCGGTAATTTCAGGCAACTTAGGTACCGCCATGCACTGGCCTGCCAACTTTGGTACCACAGACGAACAAGCCCGAGCCAGGGCCTCCAAGGGGGGGTTGGTGATAGCTGTGACATTCGACATATTTTTGATGCTTTTTATTGATGGTTTTCTTCTGGATTTGATCATTTTCTAGCTTTACCTAACGCTAATACTTCAGTAGCGAATAAAACTTGGTTTTTACTATGTGATTCAGGTTTTGAACATCGACATAAGGTTTTAACAAGAGAAACACAATATTCAGGCGAAAACAAGCAAGTCTCTTTTTGGAAACAATCATGGGAGGCGTACAGAAGCTTTGACGTGCAACTATACGACGGGAATATTTTTTCGTCCATATAGTTGCCGATACCTCCATCTTGTAAAAAGGGACAACTTTCATGAAGAGGCCAGACGTGAAATCATAACACACTAGCCGCCATCCCATCCAGAGAGGAGAAAGAAAAGATCTGGAGAAGAAGGGGAAGACGTTCTTCATCTCGCTCCACGATCTTCGACCTCCTAGCCATCACACCCTCATAGCCATTACTTGTACTTGAGAGAGAGAGAGATCTTCACTTTGCAATATTAGGGTTTGAGATTGTTTCTTCCTATCTTGAATTGTGTTGGATTACTTTTTTATTCTTATTCTGGATCTCCTTGGTAATATCGAGAATAACTCCCTTTATTTAATTATATCGATGATGCTTCCTTCTCTCATGTGTGAGTAAGTTCCTTGGGCGTGGGAGATGTAAGGGATTGGTGAGATGTGATGTGCCTCTATATATTTTCCATTAGTTTGTGATTGATTTTAATTACTACATTATGTGTGCTTAACTATCTGTGGGATGCCTAATGCTTGTTGTCCAATTAAGGGTCCAGACAACATGATGCTTTATTCTACATAGATAGGATCTTGTTCACTAGCAGACTGGCAACCCCCGAGTGACACAGGGATATCAATGGGAAACTAGTTTGACTCGAGGAGCACGAGGAACCACTGTGCTTATTGCATTAGTCCGATCCAAGGAGCTTAATTGCTAAGCAACCTGAAGGATCTTAATCGTCTAGTGACTAACCATGGTTTTGGTAATAGGCTAGTAGGATTATTGAAGTTGGGATGAAATCTACCAAGAGGAGTTCTGGCTAATTATGGGTTGCTCGCCTACACATATATGTATAAGATTATAATTGTTACACTTATCAGTCATCCACCTGGAATAGTCATTATCACCATGAACTGTATCTCCCCGCGCCTTCTTTGTCATCTGTAGGAAACCATAAACAATCGAATCGTTCATTACTTTTATGATTTTTATTCCTGAATTTTATATTTTAGTTTTATTTAAATACATCCAGTTTAATCCAAATTTCATTCTTATTTCCACACGTGCAGCAATTCACTCGAAGACCTGTGACAACTTTGAGTGTTATAGAGACTTCATTCATAAACACTTACCTTTGGGATCCCTGTGGGATCGATATCTATACTTCGAAACTAGCTACAAACGATCTGTGCACTTGCAGACATCAAGCTATTTTCTGGCGCCGTTGCCGAGGAGCTAAGCGCTAAGTGTTTGTCTCTTGACATTTCAGGTGTTACTACTACAAATGGTCTCCCTAGGAGACAAAGGGTCTACACGCTCTGGTAAGACCTATTTACCAGATTATATTGAGCGAGTGCCTATTCAAAGGCGCGAGGAAATTACTGAAAAACTTTTAAGATCAAATAAGGTTGTTGAAAACCTGAGTGATTTTATGGAAATCATGTCCATTTACAGGACAACTCCCAAGAAACCTGAGAAAACTCTCAGAGAATACAGTGCTCCAAATTCTGCTTTTCTTAAACAACCAATATAATTTCCTAATCCCGGAGTTAGGGTTACCGATTTGATGGTGGAATTATTAAACTTTTGAAGGAAAAAGCTTTTAGTGGAAGCGAAGCTCGAGACCTAGGAAGACATATTAGAGAGTACGACGATGTGATAACATCACTTGGACCAAAAGGTTTGCCAAGAGACTTCTATCGTCAAAAATATTTTGTTGGTCTCGTAAAGGTAAGGCTCTAGACTGGTTATATTCTCTCCCTTGTCATTACATTGAATGTTGGGACAACTGTATTGTTATATTCATAAAAAGGTTTAATCCTTTTTAAAAGGTAACTGAAATTAGAAAGAATATAGGCAGCTTTAGTCAGAACGTGGGAGAAAACTACACACAAGCCTAGGATAGATTATTTGGAATGATGAATAGCATTCCTAATCATGGCTATTCTGAATCAACTATTTGGCATTTATTTTACCATGGTCTTAATACTCAATGCAGAGAGTTGCTTTACCTATCAGCAGGAGGATCGATAAATATTTTAACTAATAAAGCATGTGTTGGAATTGATGTCTACTAGGGCTAAGAATGATTCTTTATATAATCCTGATTTCGGCACTAACCTGGAAAAAGGGATACTTCCTATAACTCCTGATCTTATGCCTAAAGTACACAAAAAAATAAAATAAAAAGGTATACCTTCTGAACTTGTTAAGGAAAAAAAGTAGACTTGTTACAAATTTTTACTAAAGAAGATGAAACTAGAAAAGTTTTTCAAGAATTAAAACATCAACAAGAAAAATCTCATAATAACCTGCATAAGCATTTTCAAAGACATAAAAAGATTTTGGCGGAACTCACGGAAAATTATGATGAGATTGGCCAAGAAAAAAAATTATTTCACAACTATCTTAGTATGATTGAAACCAAATGTGAACAAATAGCATCTGGTTATCAAATTTTTCTTAAGATGATATAGATATTCTTGTTTCTACTAATGTTGTTACAAGGAGAGGTGCAGTTGTTACAGGACCATTAGGACCACCAGAATATGAAGCTGAAAAATATCAAAAGGAAAAAGCCTTGCTCAAAGCAAGCCAAGAAAATGATACACTAGTGGATCCTCAAGATGAAACTGCTCAAGAAACACAAGATCAAACCATGGAGGGCCAAAATGATGCCAGGGATAACCGTGATGACTCTGATGCAGAGACAGTTGATCCAAGAGAAGAAGAGGAGACAAGCAATGAAGATGAAGTTGTTGTAGTAGAAAAGAAGAAGAGCGATAAGAAGCAACAAAAGAAAGCAACAAAACAGCCTGATCCCCCACAAAAGGTAAAAGATAAGAATAAGAAAGGTGAGCAAAATCTTCCTTGTCTAGATCGAAAAATAAAGCACCGGATTAGGTAATCTATGATTCTTTCAAAAATGCACTTGGTGATCTTTGTCTAGAAATTCCATTTGCGGATGAAATAAAAGTTCCTACCTATTCTAAATTCCTCTGTGATATTCTTAGTAGAAATAAAGAAATAATTGAAACCGTTGCCATGGTGACTAGTTATCCTACTATTGGGAAGCTATTGTCTAAATCATGAGATCCCGAAATACCAACTATTTCATGCTCAATTGGCAAAACAGATATTCATAATGCCTTGTGTGATTTAGGTGTAGGAGTTAGTGTAATGCTATATGCCCTCTATAACAGGTTAGGATTAAGGGAGTATTCCCCTACTACTACCACTTTAAAGATGGCTGACAAGTCCACTAAACAACCCATTGGTATGATTGAGGATGTTCTACTTAGAATAGATGAGCATGTTATTCCCACTGAATTTATTATTCTTGAAATGCCAGAGGATGAAAAATTATCCATAATACTTGGAAGACCTTTCCTTAGTACTACAGGAGCGTCAGTTGATTGTGCTAAGGGAAAAATAATCTTCAGTGTTTATGATTGCTGAAATCATCCAGTATTTTCCAAAGAAGCTGGAAGCAGGAAAAATATATATTCCACTTGCAAAATGAGTTCATGTGGTAAGTGACTTCGATAAGGGGAAACCCAAGGTAAGAATTCGAGAACAGAGAAGGGGTTGAATTATGCAACCATTCTTAATTAAATGCTTAATGGGAGTCAACCCAACACATTAATAAAATAAAATAAGGAATAAAATGTTCATCGCATTCCTACAACTTTTTCACAGACATTATTGCAGAAGAGCGCCCCTGAAGATGCAGCTGTCAAAAATTAGTAGAAATATCGATTGAACAAGCGTAGAATAAGTATAAAAATAAAAGTTTGAGTTTTATCTACAAAAAAACTAGCTTAATCATTTTGTCCAGATTAAAAAGTGAATCTCTAGTTGAGGAGAAGAAGTTTGGTAGTACTAAAAATCCTACTCTATACATGTTTTTGTGGGTCGATAATTTTTACTGTCAATTTTCTGTCAAAAACAAGGTGTTTCGCTAAATTTCAGGATAAGAAAGAGTTTTTGAAGAAAGAGAATTTTTTTGATGACTACTAAAGGTTTAACGACCAACTATACGGCGGGAATAAAAATTCTGCCCATATAGTTTGGCCGTATAGATATCTTTGCAATCGGTAAATTTTCTTTCTTAGGTACAGAAGATTTAACAACCAACTATATGACGGGAATAAAAATTCCGGCCATATAGATATCGATGCCTTCGTCAAATTACTTCTCTAGTATACTAAAGGTTTGACGGCCAACTATATGGCGGGACCATTTTGATCCGGTCGTATAGTTGCGCCTGTATAGCTGTGATCTAGCATAAAGAAACCCTAACTGTCGATGCTGCCGTAACTATACGGCGGGAACTACTTGTCCCACCCATATAGTTGCGGCCGTATAGTTCGATGCGACCACTTAATCGCACCGGGGCGGCCAGGGTTCTTCCTCCTCCTCATTTTTTCTCTCATATTCTCTCTCCAAATCCCTCAAAACCCACCTAGAATTCTTTATTCTTCGCGGATTTTGTTCGTTTGAGTAGGGGAATCAACATATCGGTATGTTTTTCTCCCTATACATGCTTTATTTTCATAATTCCATGGTTGAAACTCTCACATTGATCTAGTGGATGAACTCAAGCTTATTTTGTTTTTCCTTTTGATTTCTTACGTTAGGATTAAAATTTTCCATGTAGGATCATCCGTATATCATGTAGAAACTATATGCCTAAGGTTTCATGGTGAAATTTTTCAGTGCATCAAGATGAACAAAATTAGTAGCATTTTTCGCGAGAGCAAGCGCCAACGTGGCGCGAGGTTGGGGCTCCGGGCCAATCTTAACAGCAAGTTGGCCATGGTTTCATCAAGGAGGGTGATGCCCACACGGTGGGCCGATGATAGCTTTCTCACCATGGTAGGGTTGAGAGCGGACTTCAACCTCATGTGTGAAAAAGCAGGGCTATCACTACTTGTCTATGCAGGCCACGATACTTATACCGAGCTCACCTATGAGTTCCTCGCCTCTTTCTATGATGACCAAAAGGAGAAAGGTAATGCGTGCACGGTAAGCTTCACCATAAACCAGCAGCCATATGAAATAACTTTCCAACAATTTTGTGCTGGTTTTGGCCTCCCTCATAATGGGGAGTCGACTATTACAAATTTATATAGCGTCTCAAGCAGAGAAACTTTGGAGGTTATTTCTGTGAACGGTGGCAGGGACTTCTACCATAAGAAGATGTCCACCATTTAGAACCCAACAATTCGCTACTACGCCTTGTTTCTCGCAAATACACCGTTGGGGAGAGGAGATACCGGTTCCATGGCCAATGCGGACATGGCCATGATCACCAAGGCACTCTTCCCCAATACACCGCAAAGCCCCAATCCTCCAGCTCTACTCCTCCAGCACCTTCGCCACCAGAGCAACAAAAAGAAAGGTGACATTCGCATTGGTGGATTGGTAACCCACCTTGCTCTAGCATTGAACATTACATTACATGTGATGCAACCTGTTGACGGCTCCAAACTTATGGATGTCAAGTATTTAACTGCTTGTGGTTTCCTCTGTGTTTACCGAGCTAACAAGAGGCTCCGATGATACCAGTTTGGTTATGTTGGTGATGCACAGGTTGAGCAGGTTCCGTTGCTATGTCCACAAGCCTTCACGATTGTGGAGAAGGACAACTGGATACTCACCAAGGATCAAGTGGTGGAGATCGTGGCTAAATTCCAGCCTGATCAAGAAGAAGATGAAGAAGGAGAGTAGCAAGATGAGGATGAGCAGGAGCAAGAGCAGGAATACAACCCTGCTTGGGAGGGACAGCAGCAGCAACAGGGGAGATCATGGGACCCATGGCCCAATCAGTAGCAGTAGGGGTTCAACAACGTCCCCTATCATGAATTTCTACAGCTCAACCAACGTGTTGGGGAGATTGACCACACGCTATAAGGAGTGAATGAGGATGTTAGTGCCTTAACTCACAACTTCAGTCACTTCATGACCCACTTCCCCCCTACTACTAGCAGTATCCGCACCAGCC